>JAUPFT010000018.1:10146938-11410688 GCA_036936625.1 Parnassius smintheus behrii
TGTTGGAGTACTCACCTGAACATTTCTTTACCTGAGCCATTAAAAGTATAATTTGAGAGTTTTTCAGGGTTATGAAAAAGTTTTCACATTCGAAGCTGATCAACACTAGCAGCACTATGTTTTTCACTGCCCACATCAAGAACATGCCTATAACAGTCGTGATTTCTGAAAACTGTAAAAGAAATTTATTTTATCATTCGCATAGAAAAAGAATATAATTTGTATTCATGGTTTACAAACATAACGAACAAGTATAAAGACAAAATACAAGAAAAACCTTAAACAGTAACGATATAATAAAGTAAGTATGTTAGTTTAAACACCACCTCCCACTATCCAGTAGTATAATTTTCAACTAATCTTAGTGTTCTCTGGAAGATATCGCTTTTAAGCGATAAGAGTAAAACTTAGGAGGTATATTTATAGTATATACCTCCTAAGTTTTACTTCCCGTAATCTGATTTTTTATAGTTTTTGGGGTGAGGAATAGAGTATGTAATATAATAATAATAAAATGAAGTCAGCATAATGTTGCTACCATTGAAGTAACTATGGACCGGATGACTCTAGACCTGTGTACCTGAGGTCCAAATGGTGAGAGTGAGAACTTAGTTAGTCGCGGTCTAGGTTTTTGATCCCAACTGGTGCTAACTCAAAAATATTCTAGTTGCTTTAACCATTAGGTTGCTGAACCGCCACGTAATCATTAAAGTATCTATCACAGCGTAATCACCGGCCAATCTGGATGTTTATCAACCCTCATCTTCACTAGCCTGGGTATGTATTTCCTCGTTATATTACAAACAGTATTCTTCCTTGCTTTGCTTTGACTTTGATGACTGTCTTTTAAACGTTGTGTCCTCAAAAAACAGATAATCAAAAGCCATGAGATGTATTTTGTTAATGATGATTTCCAAAGCTTTATTGTTATTTTTCAATCGACTCTTACGCTTCCACTACACGTCAATCTAATAGGTACCTAATTTTTAATTATCCTTAGTTTATACGCACCACAATAACTGCTTGAATATTAGTTAGTGACTGTACAAATGTTGATACATTGTAATACAAAATCTGTAATATTAAAATTGTATTAATATGAAAATACATGAATTCACAGGTTTTATAATACTTTTAAATTTGTGTTGACGAAATAAAAGCTTACCGGAATCGCACATATCTTTTTGTAAATATATGAAGCATCAAGGACTTCTATGAAAGCATTTTTCATTTTATTCCGTCCATCCACAAGTTTTGTTGCTAATAATACGTAATGTTTAAAACTAATTTCTTTTGTATGTTTCAGTTTCATATTCCATATAACAATGTTACATCTCAAAAATTTTATTGTCCTGATCAAGTAAATTATTTCGAGGTTAGCCAGTAATAAAGGAAAACAAGCGAAAACCCAACGTAAATCGAGACCTCCAATTGCGGCGTTATTCGAGCACATTAGAGTATAGAACAAAATAATTACTAAAACATAAATCCAGTTGCCAGTGATAAAATATTTATAGTTTACATGTGTAAATTTCTGTATTTTTTGAAGTTTTAATATAAAATCTATGTTTATGTCGCTGTGAATGACATTATTCAAGGCATTCGTAATCCAACCAAAAGTAATTACAATAATATGGAGTATTAACAATACATTCAAAAATGATAGAATATGTAATATTTGATTATCAATTATAACGATATAGATATATGTAATGATCACGCAAAAAGTGCCGCAAAGATAAATACAGTTAGCAGTGCGGCTATTAGGAGTTATAAGGTTATTATGAATGCGATATTTGGAAGAAAACATCATTTGTTGAATAAAATTTAAAGGAAGAAGGAATTTTTTTAGATCAGCTTCAAGAACATTGTCTAAAAGGATTTCGTTTCGAACAGGATTGGCTAGGAAAAAACCTTATTTGAAAATCGCTTCGACATTATTACTAATGTAGCACAGCACGTAACGCCCTGACTATACTTTGATAATTTGAAAGTAATCTAGTAATGGTATTAATCCGCCATCATTTATTTCACTGGCTTAAAATATGACACTTATCATATGCAAATTAATATTTAGAATTTAATGCATAAAACGAGTTTGTAATATGTAATATAAGGCGTTTGATTGACCCCTAAGCTTCTTCGTATGTAGTTGAAACATAAAATTTTATAGTGTATTTGCTATTAGTAGGTTTTAATTTTGTGAGTAGTTTGATTTCATTAATCCTAAAACATTCATCATTGTTATCATAACATTTCAATCAACTAATGACATACTCTAAGCAATAAAGAAAATGAATAATGAATGATTTACGTAATTAACTCAGAATATTATAATATTAAAACCAAAGAATACTATAATACATACATAATAGAACGGGGGAGCGGACGAAGCCCGTGTAGCCACCAACTTGCACTAACATGTCAATTCACACCTATAAATGTCAACACAAGCAATCGTTTCCAAGTTTCGTGTCAACCGTCATTGCATGCAAATTATTTAAAAAATGGCAAATTGTGCAATAATTACGTGTTGAAAGAACAGCGGGAAGTGAAGTTTAAATAAAGGAGACATATCCTACGACTAG
This sequence comes from Parnassius smintheus behrii, assembly GCA_036936625.1. Lineage (NCBI taxonomy): Eukaryota > Metazoa > Arthropoda > Insecta > Lepidoptera > Papilionidae > Parnassius > Parnassius smintheus. The sequence continues at coordinate 10,149,527 of JAUPFT010000018.1, forward strand.
TTAGTCGAAACTATCTATATTTTGTGAATATTAGAAACAAAAATAAAGAAATATTGATGTGTCAAAAACATTCATCAAAAGTCTATAATGTGTAAATTAGCTGAGTCTGTCAATATAGCGAAACGGGTTTGTAGTAGCGATAATACGACGTAATTGCCTGTATGTGTGCTGCTGACGACACCGATCCTCGTACAAAATAAGGTAAGGTGATCAACATCTCTAAACCTTTATAAAAATAATCACATTTTTTATCCTCAAAATGACTGAAGACGGCCGCCTGCAACTCTTCATCGCTTGAAAATTTTCTTCCTCTTATGTCCCGCTTTAAATTTGGAAATAAATAATAGTCGGACGGGGCCATGTCTGGACTAAAAGGTGGATGTTGAACTTCTGTGAACCCGCATTGACGAACTGCATCCTTCGAAACACCAGCGGTATGAACAGGGGCATTGTCATGGAGCAACAGGACACCTTTAGACAGCTTGCCTCTTCGTTTTTCCTTTATCTTGTCTCGTAATTTATATATTAAAGAAGCATAATATTCGCCGTTCACGACTGTATTACGTTCTTTAAAATCCACCATCAAAATACCTTGAAAATCCCAAAACATTGTGCACATCATTTTTTTAGTCGATTGTTGCATCTTTGCCTTTCTAGGGGGCTTTTCACCCTTATAACGCCATTCCATTGACTCGCGCTTGCTTTGTGGATCATAATACAAGATCATAGTTTCATCACCAATCACTAGCCGCTCGATCACAGTCTTTGGATTTTCGCCACAAAGATCCAAAAACTCCGAAGCACAGCGCACTCTTTCCTGTCTCTGTACCGCTGAAAGAAGTTTCAGTACCCATCTTGCACTCACTTTTTTCATGTAAAGATGTTCATGGATCGCGCGATGAACGGTACTCTTAGAGAGCCCAAGACTTGCTGCAATTTCTCTAATCTTCAAACGGCGGTCACTCAGAACCTCCTCTTCGATAAGAGCAATCGTTTCGGGAGTGAGCACTTCCACAGGTCGACCGTCGTAGCCAAAGTCTTCGACGGTTTCTCTCCCGAGGCAAAACTCTTTCACCCAATTTTTCACTGTGCTATAGGAGGGGGCAGACTCCTTATACACGCCATCCAATCGTTCTTTTATTTGGGCAGGGGATAAACCTTCTTTAAACAGAAACTTTATGACACTTCGATACTCAGTTTTCGACATTTTGAAAAAATTCGCGACTCTCGTTATTCAAATGCCTGTTAAACTAAGACTAAGCATTTCATGTCGATGCATGTTTCTTATATTAAGTGCACGATAAACGTACTATTTAATGCAACACAACATGTAGCGACATGTCGCGTTGAACTATATCAGGCCAGTTCATTATGGGACCGCCTGGCAAGTTAAAACATAAGCCTGAATCCATATTGTCATGATCTCTAACAATAATATTATATTAATTGGAGTTCAATGTTATTTGGTTACCCTGAAGAATTTGCATTCAATAACAATAGAAGCCATTATAAGCAACATCAAAGCTTATTTCTAAATCTTATCTTTCTAGAATTTGGTCCCAAATGGCGCGTTTCTATTACCGGGAACATTAGGCAGCACATATACTAAAGTTGAAAAATTAAATATCAAATATGAATAATAGACTCTATGTACTTTATTGTAATCGTAAAGTCTATGCAACCTAGAATAACAATTATTAAAATTTAATTACGAATCGTGTCAATATCGTCGCACGTATGTGATCAAATCTTTACAATTTAGATGTATAAATTAGTCAAGTTAGTGCTCCACGTTTTACTGTATTTCATTCAATCTCGTAGTGACAAGTGTGAATAAATTTTATTAGTGAATTTATAGTGACAGTGGAAGCCGGATAAGCAAGTATGTTTATATTTCTCCATGTTTTTGTAACTATTATTTTATCTTGTTTTTATGATGTTTATTGATCGACGACTTTGTTTAGATTCGATTCCCAACCTGGTTGATAAAAACAAGGTATTACATTAACTTTTTTTATTAAAAATATCACGTATCTCAATTTTGCAGCGTTATACTTCTAGCATTTTCTTGATTTATTAATACATTATTTATTAAATTTAATTTACTACTTATTAGGTACATATAAGCCGTGTTAATAAAACTGTATATTTACAGGTCAACCAATTCTTTCGATTCGGACGAAGAAGCGGGAGTCAAGTCGGGTGAAAAGGATTCGAAGCCCCGCCAGCCTACCCCAAGTAGAAGGCAGTAGCGTAAACCAACCGTTCAGATTCTCTTTGAAAGCGATTACAAATCGAATTCCGATGATACACTATACCCACAACTCAAGAAATGTAAATTCTGGGCATTAATTAACTCTGAGGTACTTCTTTTAAACTTTTTCTATTTATTACATACTTTCTTTATGCCTACTTATGTTTTTTTTTATTTTAATTCATCAAACTGCATAGCAGTTTATTTAAATGTTATATATTATTCAAAGTAATAACTTCAATGTTTATTGGTAAAAAAGCAGAAAAAAATATAATCCATTAACTTTTCCTATTATTTATATTTTTCCAGGACGATGAAGACTTAAATCGTGCACCCGACGTGCAACTTCATTCCGCAGCTACTTGTCGCGACGCATGGGATCCGGTTATACCCTGCAGTCGGACCCTGCAAGACCTTTTGTGATCGATTTTAGAAGTAAAACTTGATGCAAACCTTTGAGTTAAAAATAACATTAATTGGCAAATTCGTCTTCATCATAATTACAGCTCTTTACAAGATTACAGCTAAACAGCCTTCTATCTAATACCACAAAGTATGGTCCTAAACATTCTGCATCCATCGACTACCTGCATCTGCATCTATTACTTTGTCGTTAATCCACCTACTGGGGATCGCCCTGCACTTCCTCATCGGTTGACAGTTCTTGGATCTAAATGGCCAACCTATTGTCACTTCAGCTTACTGAGCAGTGCGGCATTGTAGGTTATTCTGATTCTACCGTGCATTGGCAGCTAACCTCACCAAATTTAAATTTATAATCTATCTACCAAAGGGCGTAATATTCGGATTATAGGAATTTAAACACAATAGGAAATATTTTTTTTTAAATTTGAAATATTTAAATTTATAATCTAGCTACCAAAGGGCATAATATTCGGATTATAGGAATTTAAACACAATAGGAAATATTTTTTTAAATTTGAAATATTTAAATTTGTAATCTATCTACCAAAGGGCATTATATTCGGATTATAGGAATTTAAACACAATAGGAAATATTTTTTTAAATTTGAAATATTTAAATTTATAATCTAGCTACCAAAGGGCATAATATTCGGATTATAGGAATTTAAACACAATAGGAAATATTTTTTTTAACCTTTAAGTTCCTACCCGCGGTCATCGTGACTCCGCCGAATTTTCCGTTAAATAGCTACACGCGTTAGCGTGCGTCTATGTACCTTTTCTACTTATCGATTAGTGTCACACATGCCCTCAGCGAGGCTACACATGCACGCGTTTAGCTTGAGTGAGTAAAAAAATCTCGTGAGCGGTCATGGTGACCGCGCGTAGGAAGTTACGTGATTATTTCGTATTACGTGTATTTGTTTTGTTTTAGTGTCAAAATGAATAAAGACGACGAAAATTCAAATGACGTCATAATAAATGACCTCCCCGATGCGATGGGAATGATGATTCTGCAGCACGGTTTTTACCTCCAGTGCATGGGTCAAGGCTTCCTAAAGCGTCACGTGGTGCCCGAGCCTCACAGCTGTTCTGACTTCCAGGTGACGGATGCCGTCGATGAATGTCGGTTCCCTTCAATGAGCGCAGGTACAGATCGGTATGCTTTTCGAACCATCTTATCCACTTCATGGGCCCACTGCAGCAGGTTTTCGTTGCTACGTTGCACGAGATATTTGAGCTGCGCACAAAAGACGTGTTCCAGGTGGAAGTCACCATATCTCGCCTCCAATGCCTCATGGAGCTGCTCGTTAGTGCACTTTCTTACCGAGAGCTTCCAAATCAGTTAAGACTTGGTCGCGCAGGGCTAAGGTGAGTGCAGTCATGGCCTGACTTTTATTTCAGCCGTTCGCCTCCATTACAGCCTCAAACTGGATTTTGTAGGCCGATTATGAAGATGTCCCGTCGAACAGTGGTACTTTGAATCCTCGTAGCGAAGGTGTTGTAGCTACTACGGGGGCTGTAATTCCATCTCCATAATTTCTTCTCTAAGTTTGAGTTCGTCCAGCGTTTTCTTCACTTGGTAGATTTGAGTTTCAGCTTCCGACAGGCGGTTGTCATGTTGAGCAACCTTATACTTCACCTCCCTTATCTCTTTCCCGAAAATAGTGTGAAGGTCCTTCATGAGGAACATCTGCTCTTCCGTATCGCGTTTGAGCTGCTCTTCTAAACGGTGGGACTGTTCCTCCTACTGCGCTTTCAACTGACGGGCCTGTTCCTCCTGTCTGCACTGCAGATGCTCTTCCAACCGACGGGCCTGTTCCTCCTGTCGGCTACCACTAGGCAAAATTAAAGCTTGTCGAAGTCAATATTTATCCTCCTTCTCGTCAGCGTGTAAACAATCCTTCGTTTATCATAAGTAAATAAATATATTAAATTTTCAATAATAATACATAATAAATTCTCTCCAGTCTCAGACCAACGAATAAAAACAGTACGTAAAAGTTTAAATGACCACGCTGTCCCTACAGCAGCATATAAAACTGAAATTAACGATTTAGGTACCGGCACCAAAAATCGAACAAACGTTAACGTTGCTCGAGTTAACATGGAAGGCAAAACGTGTGCTCAACTGTTGATCTACTACAATTCAGAGAAAATTTATATAAAATAATTGTCTCCAGCAAATAATAGTTTTAAATAACGTCGGTATTACATCTTATGCGAAAGTTATTATGATTGACAGTGACATTACCACGCTTCGTATATACATCACATTCCACGTTGAATTCATGCATAAAATATCGTCCATTAAGCCTACTCCATTTTGTCATTACGAAGAATGAGGAATTTTAATGTTACATGAATATGTAAATTCTGCGTGACCTTTGAAAAGATCCGCAAATTATTGTTTTGTTACGGATTGATTACATTGTTGAGTTGCAAAATATCAATATTCTTATAAGATGTAAAGGGAAATTGAAATCTGGGAATGAATAATAAGTATAAATAAAAATATTATTCTAATAGAAAAAAATCATCTTTTTAAAGTTGGACGTGGTAGCGAGACATTCCATTTGGCACTCAGGAATGTTATCGAATCTACGTTTGGTTTCTTAATCGAGGGTATATTTAGGTACCTATGGGCCTCAACATCCAATTGTGTGGACTGCGTAATCGTTTTTCCTGTTGTAGAATAAGGGTGAAAATGATTACGCACTTTATATATATATATATATATATATATATATATATATATATATATATATATATATATATATATATATATATATAAAGTGCGTAATCGTCTCATCTTTTTAATTGAAAACTCCTCGGTTTTAAAAATCGAATACCATTTATTTATTTAAAAAAAGATTCTCGGTCTTGTCACAAGGTTTTGTCAAACTTGTTTAGTCGTTGAGAAAATGGAATTGACTCGAAAAAATTCAAGAGCGATGATTTATTATGACTTCTTTTTGAATTGATGACTGACGAAGTGATTTAACACAAAAACAGTGTGTTGACCGGATGATTTCTGCATTTGATGATGAAGCCCCATCCAAAACCTCAATTTATCGCTGGTTTGCTGAATTTCAACGTGGACGTGTCAAGCTCAGTGATGATCCCCGTCAAGGTCGTCCAAAAACTGCAATCACCCAATAAAACGTTGATGCTGTGCGTAAGCTGATTGAGGAAGATTGACATGTGACATATCGCGAAATTCAGGCAACTTTAGACATGAGCATGAGTCAAATACAAATAATCTTGCATGAATAACTAGGTATAAAAAAGTTGTTTTCCCGATGGACACCTCATTCGCTCTGTGAAGAGCAAAAAGCGGCTCGCGTTACTTGGTGCGTCAGAACTCTCGAAAGATTCCACGCAGGATCCTGAAATGCTGTATACAACATCGTATCAGATGACGAATCCTGGATATATACGCGTACGAACCCGAAACAAATAACCAGTCACGAGTTTGGGTGTTCTAAAATGAGTTAAAGCCTACAAAAATTGTTCGTTCACGGAGTGTTGCAAAAAAAATGGTGACCACGTTTGTCTCCAAAACCGGCCATGTTACGACTATTCCTCTTGAGGAACAAAGAACGGTTAATTCAGAATGGTATGGTAGCATTTGTTTGCCACAGGTCGTTTCTGAACTCCGTAAAGAGAACTGCAACCGCCGCATCATCCTCTATCATGACAATGCGAGTTCTCACAACGCACACAGAACAAAAGAGTTTTTAGAGCAAGAAAACATAGAATTATTAGACCAGCCGCCGTACAGCCCCGACCTAAGCCCTAATGATTTCTATACTTTCCCTAAAATAAATAATAAATTGCGTGGACAGAGATTTTCATCACCTGAAGAAGCTGTGGACGCCTACAAAACGGCCATTTTGGAGACCCCAACTTCCGAATGGAATGGTTGTTTCAATGATTGGTTCTATCGTTTGGAAAAATGTGTTAAATTTCGCGGAGAATACTTCGAAAAGCAATAAATACATTTTTAAATAGTAATGTTGTGTCACTTCCTTGATTCCCGAAATTTTCAGTGCCACCCTCGCTACTTATTGAAAATCACATTTTGTTTAATTTGCCACTGGTTCGGAAAAAACCTCTGTCTTGGGAAGAACTAGCAAGCAACCCAAGAAAGAATTTGATTTCCGAAAGAGATCAGGAGTTTGGAGTTGGGTCATGAGCGATAACACTAAGTGCTAAGACCGGGCTGCTACTGAGTATTTCTTAGCAGTAAATTATCTATTCGCGATTTGAACTCATTTAATCAGGAGTCGCGTTTATCAGACCACTAAAGATATATAATTAAAAATATTAGTTTTTCAGTGAGTAACATGGTTTTTCCATAGAAAAAGGGGCAAACGAGCATACGGTTTACCTTATAATAAGTGATTACCGCCACCTATGACTAACTGTAACACCAGAGGAATTGCAGATGCGTTGCCGGTCTTTTAAAAAGGAGTAGGCTCGTTTCTTGAAGGTCCCTAAGTCATATCGGTCCGGAAAAATCTCTGGTGGTAATCGATTCTACAAGAAAGTTGTGCGAGGAAGAAAACTTCTTTTAAATCGCACCGTGGTGGACTGCAAGTCATTCAGATGGTATGGGTGGTATCACAATTTTTGTCGCTTTGTGCAATGGTGAAATTGTGCGGCTCAAAATAATTCGAACAATTCCTCACAGCACTCCCCGTGGTAGATGCGAAAAAATACGCAAAAAGATACAACATCTCTTCGCAGTGCCAGTAAGTCAAGCCGATCGGAAAGAGCTTGGTCGCTGACGATTTGAACTGCTCTTCGCTAGATACGATCAAATGGAAGAAGCTGGTACTGAGGAGCCCCTGCCCAGAGATGGGAACAGTATTCCATGTGTGGTCGAACCTGCGCGTTGTAAAGTTGCAGGCGGAGAACCGGCTAAAAATACTCTCCTGAAACCGGAAAAAACCTCTGTCTTGGGAAGAACTAACAAGCAACCCAAGAAAGAATTTGATTTCCGAAAGAGATCAGGAGTTTGGAGTTGGGTCATGAGCGATAACACTAAGTGCTAAGACCGGGCTGCTACTGAGTATTTCTTAGCAGTAAATTATCTATTCGGGATTTGAACTCATTTAATCAGGAGTCGCGTTTATCAGACCACTAAAGATATATAATTAAAAATATTAGTTTTTCAGTGAGTAACATGGTTTTTCCATAGAAAAAGGGGCAAACGAGCATACGGTTTACCTTATAATAAGTGATTACCGCCACCTATGACTAACTGTAACACCAGAGGAATTGCAGATGCGTTGCCGGTCTTTTAAAAAGGAGTAGGCTCGTTTCTTGAAGGTCCCTAAGTCATATCGGTCCGGAAAAATCTCTGGTGGTAATCGATTCTACAAGAAAGTTGAGCGAGGAAGAAAACTTCTTTTAAATCGCACCGTGGTGGACTGCAAGTCATTCAGATGGTATGGGTGGTATCACAATTTTTGTCGCTTTGTGCAATGGTGAAATTGTGCGGCTCAAAATAATTCGAACAATTCCTCACAGCACTCCCCGTGGTAGATGCGAAAAAATACGCAAAAAGATACAACATCTCTTCGCAGTGCCAGTAAGTCAAGCCGATCGGAAAGAGCTTGGTCGCTGACGATTTGAACTGCTCTTCGCTAGATACGATCAAATGGAAGAAGCTGGTACTGAGGAGCCCCTGCCCAGAGATGGGAACAGTATTCCATGTGTGGTCGAACCTGCGCGTTGTAAAATTGCAGGCGGAGAACCGGCTAAAAATACTCTCCTGAAACCGGACTTGATTTGGTCGCCTCCATTCCGACACTTTGTACAACAAAGTCTCGCCTATTATCTCGCTATATATAACACAAATCTTTATATCGTCATAATCAGTACTGACCTTTCCCCAAGAAATATGGCGTGGCTCTCGTATAAAGCATCACCAGTGCTGTCGTCTGCATAGCAATGAATGTTGCAAACCGGTAACATTCATTGCTATAATGAATGTCACCGGTTTGGGACATGTCATTGAAATTGTAATACTCACTCCCCCCCCCCCCCTCTCTTAATATATTATTTATAATTAATTTACCCTTTTTAAATAAAGTGATATATATGTTACCAGGATGAAATAAATATGTTTTGATCGTTATAAATGATCTTTCTTAAGGTTTATGAATGGGCCGTTTGTAATATTTATGGCATGATCGTTTAGCAACTTAGTTCTTTTAGGTGTCTTTTGGAAGAATGAATATTCACAAGAATAATTGAAAGCTGTTGGTAGTGCCTTATAAGCTAAGTGAACCCCTACATGAAGACAGGGCTCAAGAAAGGTTCCGGTTTATCAGGTTCACATTATTAATTTATTATTAATTATCCCTTCCCGCTTGGAAAAGGCTCACAATATATTTATGCATAAAATATCTGATTCAAGGGTTTCGCTCTACCACATATATTTAAAAAAATGTGGGGGAGTCACACGGCTCCACACACGCCGTGCGCGGTGAGCGTCAACTATTTTAATGCGCTCCCCCGAAGAGCTCCACCAACCAATACAACGGCAGACATAGCCAAAAGGCAGCAATAAGATGAGAGTAATAATTCGCCATCAGAAAGGGTTTGTGTCATTGACGTTGAGTATATGCATTTTCGATCATGTTTGTCTCACCTACCAACAAGTTGCCTTCAATCATACAAAGGTTGGAAAGTTACAGAGATATATTATTATGTTTTTATATAAAACATGATGGAGGTTGGACAGTGTGCAGCTCCGTAATGAAGGGAGCCGACTTGGGCAAAGCTACTTAGGTGTGAATGAAACCAAGACGCAGAGAGCGCCATTGACAATAGTGTTTCATCAAACAACCATCGCAAAGATGCAATGCTGCAAAACGCAACAAGCATCAATACGAATATTGTCGGCTTACACCATCCCAAGTTCCCCCATACATCCCTGCAGCCATCACCACCCGCATACCTCCATCGACCAGAACCACAAGAATGTGTCGAAACCAGTGTACAAAACTCCACGTATCATGGCGCTAATGCACAAAGACATGAAGTTGCGTATGCTTGTTACACTTAAAAGTGCTACCAAACACACGCATCCCACTCCGAAGGATAGACGATGCATCGCTATGGGCTACGACGCCGCCGACAAACGATATGGATGTGCGATGTCCACGGGAAAGCCGTATTGCTACAACAAACCCGCTTACCACCAGTACTAAGATGATATGTCTAGGACGCGTCGATTAGCGAGTCCAAGTTCGCCTCGGTCTTAGTTGCTCGTGAAGCGGCATACACGCCACTATAATAATCCTTTTCAAGACCCATTTCTATTAATATAATACTATTACTTATTTGAGACCTTCCACATATTTGCTTTATTTCATAGTCCTTACTATTATATATCTTTAATATATAGGACTTCAATTTCATAATTCTACTATCACAATGCTTTTGTATCGTAGACCTATTGTATGTCTTTAATTTATGGGACTTCAACCGACAACTCTAGCCCTTCGATCCCCTTAAAAATCCCATGCAGTCGCATGCGCCTGGCAAATCCCGAGCGGTCGCATGTGACCGCACCCACCCATAGCACTTAAAACTATTAAAACATATATTTAGAGACTACTTTTCTATTAAGAAGTTTGGCATTATAAAACCTATACAAAATTCTCTATCCTGGGGTCTAAACAAAAGTCGGGTTTTACTTCATTACAAAAAGATTTTATCGTATTTTTATAACAAAAAAAAAACGTACCAAGCGAATGTCGGCAGCGTAAAAATCACAATTATTTCAATATATATTATACAAAAACTTTCATTACAATTTTATAATAAAACACTATTAAAACACTAGAAAAATCCAAAAATCAACACAATAACATTCACGCGAAAATGGCATACAAAATGAACGTAGATTATAAATAAATATCCAATGGATAACTTGACTTTTTATTGCACTAGAGGATAGAAAATTTCATATTGATTCTATAATGCCAAAATTCTTTATAGAAAAGTAGTCTCTCAATATAAGTTTTAATGGTTTAAAGTGCCGTGGATGCACGCGGTCGAATCCGACCGCTTGAATTTGACGGAATAGCGCCGTGGTCGGATTCGACCGCTTAAGGACTGATAGGCTAGTATTGTAATGCTTATATATCATAAAGACCTTCTATAGTAAAGCTTTTGTATCATGGATCTTACTGTCTTTAATATATGGGACTTCAACCCACAATTCTAGTATTGTAATGCTTATACTTCATAGAGACCTTCTATGGTAATGATTTTGTATCATAGACCGTATTATTATATGTCTTTAATATATAGGACTTCAACCCACAACTCTACTATTGTAATGCCAATACTTTATAGAGACCTTCTATAGTAATGCTTTTGTATCATAGACCTTATTATCATAAGTATTTAATATATGGGACTTCAACCCACAATTCTAGTATTGTAATGCTTATACTTCATAGAGACCTTCTGTAGTATTGATTTTGTATATGTAATAGACCTTACTATTATAAGTCCGTAATATAGGACTAGTAATTGTGCAACATTACCATAAGCAGTTGGTCACCCGACCACCCCATATAATGCTTATGCATCAAGGAGACCTTCTATATTAATGCTTTAGTATAATAGACCTTACTATCATAAGTCCTTAATATAGGACTGGTCATTGTGCAACAGCACTATAAGCAGTCGGTCAACTGATCACCCCACATATGTACGACCTTGGGTATGTGTCTCCAGCAGCTCCTCCATACAAGGTACACGAAATTTTTTTTTTAATAAAAGAACTCCCTCCATGACTTGGACAATTTTAACCAATTTTCCTACTTTTTTATAAATGTTATTTTCCTTTTTGTTAACCCGGCGGTACTCGCTGCTGGGTAAAAAATACCACAGAGTACCTAAATCACGTGATATTTTTATTACTAATCATGGTGGCAACTCACGACTTTAAGTACCTTCTGGCCAATAGTTAACACGCGCGTGCGTCACCGGGCGGCCAGTTCGCGCGCGGCGCTTGGCGACAACGGACGTTTAAAGTGAGTATGGGTGAAAAATACCCGGTAGCGACGGTTCTTGTTACATTTTTTTTATGTTATTGGTGGTTTTTTTTATGTTATTATTTTGTTTTAGAGCTGGTTCATGATGAGTTCCCTACTGACGGATCGAATTATAGAAGAATGTCTAGAACAAGAAGATAGTGAAGAAGAAAATGTGTCAGAAATAGAAGATTTTGAGGAGCATAGTGATCATGAAAGCGGAACAGAGCAAGAAGCAAGTGATTCAGATGGGTCTTCAGTGTCGGAAGAGAGTTTTCCTTCGAATTTACAAATTGAGAATACTAAAGATGAAGAATATTTAGAGGATGTACCGCTTAAGTACTTGAGGCGAGGTCGTTTTACTGGAAAAGACAAAAGAACTCGCTGGCAAGTTCGTGAGCCGCCGCGACGTGTACGAACAAGATCCCATAACATTATATATCATTTGCCGGGACCGATTGGCGAAGGCAGATCTTGTTCATCTATGTTAGAAGCCTGGAATCTTGTTTTTCCGGAAACGTGTTTACTAAAGATAGTCCAGTATACTAACATTTATATAGAAGAGCTAAAGTCTAAATTCTCAAGAGAACGCGATTGTAAAAGTACAGATATCGTTGAACTTAGAGTTTTTTTTGGACTACTTTATTTCTGCGGAAGATTGCGAAGTGGTCATCTGAACACAAAAGATCTCTGGGAAAAAGATGGAAGTGGTTCCGACGTCTGTATAGCCACAATGTCACGAGAAAGGTTCCATTTCTTACTGCGGAGTTTACGGTTTGACAATATTCGTAGACGAGGTGAAAGAAGACAAACAGATAAGCTAGCACCCATTCGCGAGATTTTCGAAGAGTTCAATAATAATATAAAAAAATATTATGCTGTCGGCGAAAATGTAACAATCGATGAAAAGTTGGAGAAGACTCGCGGCCGTTGTCCATTTCGGCAATACATACCCAGCAAACCCGGTAAATACGGTATAAAGATATTTGTGTTGGCTGACGCACGAACCTTCTATACAAATAATATGGAAATTTATGTTGGCAAAAATGATGGGCCTTATGATCACAGTAATTCACCAAGTGAAGTCGTCAAACGCTTAGTAGAACCTATAAAGAATAGTCATCGTAACATAGTGATGGACAATTGGTTCACTAGTTTTCCGCTATTAAGTGATTTGCTCAATGATTATGGTTTGACAGCATTGGGTACTTTGAGAAAGAATAAAGCTGAAATTCCACTTGTATTTACCTCAACCAAAGACCGGGAAGTACACAGTTCCCTTTTTGGATTTCAAGATAATTGTACTGTTGTGTCTTATGTTCCAAAGAAAAATAAAGTCGTGCTCTTGGCGTCAACTATGCACCATGATGGCAAAAAAGATTTCTTGAGAAGAAAAAAAGCCCGAGATGATCATGGACTATAATAGAACAAAATGTGGCGTCGATGTTGTGGATGAGATGTGTGCTACCTACTCAGTAGCACGAGCTACCAAAAGATGGCCATTGGTTTTGTTTTATGGTCTTTTGAACGTCGGCGGCATCAATGCGTACGTGATAGTGAAGGCAAATAAAGTAAATAGTGGAGCTGTGATGGCTCAGAGAAGGATCGCTTTGAAAGAACTGGCTTTGGCCCTTGTGATGCCACAGATAAAAAAGAGGTCAACAGTAGCTAATTTGCCAAAAATTATCAAAACAAAAATTGATTGTATGCTCAATGCTGACTCGAATGACGAAGCCACGCACACAAGCACACCCTCGGCTTTGCGACCGTCCACATCTGCTTCCCGTTGTGCAGTATATGAATGGAAGAAGGACCGAAAAACTAAGACGTCTTGTAAATTGTGTTCCAAAAGAATATGCCGTGAGCATACGACCCCAATTTGTGGCGATTGTTATGTCAAAGCAAAATAGTTAGATTAGGTACAAGTTTTTTGAAACATAATGTTTGACGATTATTTTCTCAATGTTCATTTAATATAAACAGTATTTTATTTTTTGTTGTTTTGGTAGTGTATAAGGTCGTTTTATAATTTTTGATCTCAATTTTACGTGATACCTAAGAAAAAAATAGTTTTGTTGATTTTTCTAAGACTATGAAGAATTTTTGTTAGAATTTGTATTTTTTTAGGATAAGCTATAATTTGAAATAAATAATAATTCAAACTTTTAATTTTCTTTTATTTATTAGACATTAGTATTAATAAACTAAATACATCATTAAAGTTTGTAATGCAAACTTATTTTTCCAAGATAATATTTAAATTATGTGGTATTTTTTACCTGGTAGCGAGTATTCGTGCATGTAAACACCTAGCGAGTACCGCCGGGTTAAAAATATTTTCGACTTGTATTTCTATTATTTATCACACACTTTGAATATTATTACAAGTTTTTTAATAAATTTATTTATTTTGAAAGACAATATTTAGCCTTTAATTTACTATAATAATGTCTTAAATGTATTTATTTTAAATTTTTGCTTGTTAACGTATTTTTATTGTGTAAAATATACCTTATAAGATTAGCTAAGATATTTTTGACTCATCCATATATAGAAATTACTTATTACTATTGGGTCATTACATATGAAATTAATTTTTTGTCGTACTGACCACTTTGATCTGAAATAACTCCTCTTTGGTTAAGAATTCCTAATCCAAATTTATAAATTAATATTAAATCAAAATGATTTAACACAAGTAAACTTTCTAAGCGAGTATGTATACAACGAGATGCAAAGAATTCTTATAGAAATTGCGGTCGATTACAATTACGAATATCCAAACGAAACGAAACGATTTATGCGTAAACAATTCGAATGTTATTGTGAGCAATATAATACTACTGCGGGAGAGTGCAAAATGCGTGGCTATTTTGTAGCGAACACTAATCACATCAAATCAAGTATTTATGTGAGAATACACTAGTATATACATTCATATAAAATAATATGAATTGCGGTGCGATATAAGTAATATGACATGCTGGGGGAAACTATACAAATAGGCGTATATATACCTATAATAGTGTGAATGCTGCTACTAATTAAAAAAGGTAAACTACCATATATGTCATAAGCGTATCAGTAGCCAATAAGCATCACACGATTCTGCATTTTGAAATTAATGCAGCATCCACTTGAACAAACCTGTGAGAGACGCCCCGCCTACAGAGGCCGACATGAACACCTTATCTACAATGGAGTCGAATCGTATCGACGTCTCCCGATTGGTACCGTCGCACGCTCAGGCGACGTTAACTTGTGCTCATTGTCGAACGTGAAACAGACTGCTCGCATTCCTATTACTGTTCTTCTTGGTACCGTGCGCGTTACTGTTAGAGAATTGCATGAAAAAGAACTTAGCGTTCGTGCATTGTTAGATAGTGCATCTCAAAGTAATTTTATAACGGTATTCTTAAAGTAATTATATACCCAATCGGTTATCGGTTCTTCGAGCTATATGGCTGGCCCATTGCCATTTCAGATTACTAATCCGTTGGGTTGTGTCAGTCACTCTGGTTCTACTGCGGATATCCACGTTTCTGAGTTTATCACGCAGAGAAGTAGCTCGCTGAGCGACCTTGAGCGTCCCCATAAGGCCAGCAGTGAAGGACCACGTCTCAGATCCATAGGTCATTACTGGCAACACGCACTGGTTGTACAATCTAGTTTTCAGAGTTTGAGGTATACCTGACGAGAAGGTGTCGTAATTTCCCGAACGCTGCCCAGCAGAGTTGAATCCGTCGATTGACCTCTCGGTTGAAGTTGGACTTACCTAGTCGAACTATTTGTCCCAGGTAAACGTACTCGTCATCAACTTTGAGCATAGTGCTCCCAACAACTACCGGCATAAGTGTGACATGGACATTAACATTATCTTAGTTTTGTCCATGTTCATCTTAAGACCCATCCATTTGGGAGACACCATTGAGGTCATTGAGCATTGTGTTAAGGTAATCCAGCGATTCTGCCATATGGACTATATCGTCGGCAAATCGAAGGTGAGTGATTTACTCGCCATTGATGTTAATACCGTATTCTTTCCAGTCCAGTAGCTTGAAAACGTCTTCCAATGCAGCGGTGAGGAGTTTCGGGGATATAATGCCACCCTGTCATTCACCTCTCTGCAGTTGGATTGGTTTCGAACTCTTATTCTGTACCCGGATAGCCATCGTAGTAATACTGTACAAATACTTCAGCAATTCGATATACCGACAGTCAACGGCACCGCTAAAGGTACTGTAGCACCGCCCAAATTTCTACAGAATCAGAGGCTTTCTCGTAGTCCACATACGCCAGGCAAAGTGCCAGATTGTACTCTTCGGTCTTTTGTACAATCTGACGCAGGGTATGTATGTGGTCTATGGTACTGACGCCTTTTCGGAAACCAGCTTGTTCGGGAGGCTTGAAGTCGTCGAGTCTGCGTGAGAGACGATTCGTAAGAGAGCGTTGTCGCCTTTCTTGAAGCGCCACCATGGAGGGAGATTCTGAAAAAATTAAGTACTGGTGTTCCTCCCGCTTTCAGAAGCTCCGCTATAATTCCATCCTCACCTGGAGCCCAGCCATTTTTAAGGTGCTGAAGAGCCATTCTAATCTCGCTCATACTGACGTCCGGGATATCATCGGAATAGCGTCGGTTAAGACTTGCTCTTGGATCGTTACTCACACTTAGGTGTGGTTCCAACGGTGATGTGTACAGCTGCTCGTAGAACCTCTCTATCTCGTTCAAAATCTCAGATGTCCCGGAAACGATGCTGCCACACTCAGCCTTCAGCTTTGACAGTGGGCTATTTCTGGCAGACAGATCTCTGGCAAAGACTTAGGAGCCCTGATTCCGCTCGATTGCTTCTTCAATACGAGCAGTATTAAAAATGCGTAAATCCCGCCGCATGCATTTGGAGAGATGCCAACTCCTCGCCCTTGGACTCTACTGCCTCCACTTATTTATGAGTTAGGTAACGTAGAAGATCACCAGCCGAGCGACTGCGACGGAAACCGTACTGGCGGTCGCTAATCAGCTGGTGATCCTCAAGGAACCGCATAAGCTGGTTGTTAATAATGGATTCCCTTATTTTAAGAAACTAGGAGGTGATGGCGATAGGCCTATAATTGGACGGATCAGAGCGGTTACATTTTTCAGGGATCGGGTTTACGAAGGCTATCTGCCATGATTTCGGGACTACGCCTATGGAGTGGGAGTACAGGAAGAGACGCATTAAAACTGGTGCCAACTCCGAAGCACACGTCTACAGCACAATAGGAGGGACACCATCGGACCCATTCGACTTGTTGATGTCAAAGGATCGCTCTGCGAACCGAGCCTTACGTAAACAGCACATCCTGCACGGAGCACTCACACTGCGGGATGATCGGTAGTGTGTTCCCCCGTCATCAAGAGTCGAGCTGGACGTAAAGAGAAAGCCCAGTAGATCGGCTTTATCCTTTTGAGCATGGGCCAGTGAATCGTCCTCCTTGTGCAGGGATGGGAGAGATAGCCGGCAGAAGTTCCTTCGGACAGCCTTGGTTAGAGACAATAATGCATGTATTCCCGAAGGAAGACGAAGTAGTTTCTCGCCAATTCTGCCGATGTGCTCTGACTTTACCTTGTGAATGACACTTTTGAAGGATCTGGAAGCAGAATTATACTTCTTTTTAGAGCGCTATTGTTTGCATCCCAAGACGTTGATGCGCGAGTCCAGGCCTGGTATACACCTAGGTACGACAGATGATGGAATAAAAAGTACTATTCCCTGTTGCATCACATCAGCGACAGAATCAGCAACAACGCTGGGATCATCCGGCGAGAAGCAAATCCGCCTCCAAGGGTAGGATGCAAAAAAGATCGCATCCCGTCCCAATCGGCTTATTATAATGCCAAACATTGCGGCAACCTGCAGTACGCAACCGCAATGGGAACGTGAGTGACACCATACTCCGGATCAGACAATGGACTGAGGAGCCAAGAAGGGCATCAACGGAGACCTGATATCCGCCCGGATGAGAGGTCAGCAGAAGGTCCAACAGGGAAAGTACATGATCTTCCACATCTGTGATCCGCCGAGGCGAGGTAATCAGTTGTGTCAGACCATATGCCAAAGTAAAGTCATAAACAGATCTACCCACATGATCGGTTAAACGAGAACCAAGCCATTCAGCGTGGTGGGCGTTAAAATCACCAAGTGTCACGATCTCTACGGATGGGATCTGTTGTAGCACGGAGTCTTCAGCTATCTGGACGGTAGATCAGTCGCTCTGTGTCGGCATTACCACTATAGGACCTATAGAGGTACTCATAGACGCGGGATAGGTCGTCACTGTCTATACGCAGCCATAACATGGACAGGTTCATACCTGCAAGGCTGTCCAGGCGTCAAAAACAGATGTCCTCTCTGACACAAAGGAGTGTTCTAATTTGTACCCCGGGTAGGAGAAATATGAAATATTAGACGGAGAAGACACCTGTGTCTCGGTTAGAAAGAGCAAGGCCGACTTTGCCATTTCCAGATGGTAATGGACGAAGTTGAATGAAGTCCCCTGTTGCTGTTGCCTTAGCCATGTTGCAGAAATTCATGGATAGCAGGGCAGAGAGCGCCTTTGATTCCGTTTGCCCCGAGCAGGTTTGGTCTCGAGCGGAATTGTTTTTAAAACTGTTTTGAATAATGTATTTAAGATGAAACATCTAGGCTTAATTTCAGAATTTTTGGAAATAAATGTTTAAGAGAATTGGCAAAATGGCAAAATTATTATCACAGAGAAATTACTTGGAAAATGTACTTAACGGATTCAATGTGCAAAATTGTAAGCCAATGTTGACTTCTATGGACAAAAATTTTAATACTAAGATATTTGATTATGATGTTAAATGCGATAAAAACATTAAAGGTATATGTAGACAAATAATTGGTTGTTTAATGTATGCTGTTTCAGGCACTGGGCCTGACCTATGTTTTGCTGTCTTTTTTTGATTTATAAAATTTGATTTGATTCGCGGTGTTCGGTTTATCTTAATGCCTGAGTCAGATGTGTTTAGTCTTAAGGTAAACACACCCGCTGAGACCTACACAAAGCGCACGATATCGTTATGTGTTGCTTGATTATCGGATTTTATGAGAATTGTAGCACCTGTGGCATTGTATGCTAAGCTTTTGATCAAACAACTTTGGTTGTGTGAATGTGATTATGATGACACACCGCTTGATAACATTGTTCGTTCGTGGCTAAGCTTTAGGGAGCAACTCTCTTTACTAAGTGAAATTAAAATACCACGTCTTGTTTTGCAGATGCTAGCGAGAAATCTTACTAGGGCGGTGTATATTTTCACCTCCAAAATTATGGTGAGTATTTGGTCAGCCTTATTCAAAGGATTCCCCTCGCAAGGTTTTCTCTCTCGCACGCTTCGCTGTTGTTATTGCATGTAATAGTCGCATTCATATCGATAAAATATTTGCCTTTTCCGACACAACAGTCACTTTATGTTGAGTTCATTCTTCACCCCACTGTTGGGATACTTTCGTCGCAAATCGAGTGGCCGAGATACAAAACGATTTAGTATCGCGAAATTTTTATTATGTTCCCGGTGATTGCCGATTGTTTGTTGCGTGGACTTACTCTGCAATTATAGATCAACCGTTTTGGTTTCAAGGACCTTCTTGGATTCAGTCAGAACCCTCGCAATGGCCATAGTTAATTTTAATTCTTTTAAATATCACAACCCTGGGAAGAAAGGAAACACTCTCTGGTTGCGAATACTTCAAGTGAAGTTCCTTCGATCATTGTTTTAGCAATTCGTTTATCTTCGTGGTCGAAATTATTGCGTAGCGTAATTTATGTTTACCGAGTTGTAAAGCTTTTACCACAACACCATTGTATCACTGCAGCCGATTACCACTAATGGCACCCTATTATTTTGCCGCATAAGGGTCATATTTTGAATTTTTAGTCGATTATCACCACAAATTTAATTGTCACGCTGACCCTGGGTTGTAGATGTCTATTTTGCGTCAAAACTATTAATATCGTTCGCAACTTAATTCTCAATTGGGTGCATAGATGTATCTCTTGTTTTCAAGTTCGTCCTGGCCTGTCATCCTAGAAATGGTAGACCATAGGTCCTGTTGTGTAACACAATCCACAAAGCCCTTTATGCACACGGTTTCAGATTTTGCTGGCCCGTTTAGGGTTACACTGCTGAACTAAGGTCTTCCCTAAGGAATATCACAAATATACCTACCTTTTTTTTTTGTGTATAATTGGTTGTCATTGTGATCTTTTAGAATGATCAATCTGTACGAGGTGGACGTAAAAGAGCATCAAGAGCTCCTGTGAATAATTCAAAAAAGAAACATAAGAATTCTTCATCTGATGAAAGTGAAGGAGAGGGTGAGGAAGACGAAGAGGATGAAGAGGATGAGGGTGAGCTAGATAAAGAGGAAGGTTCTGACGAGGAGAAAAATGGTTCTGACGGTAATAAGTCAGATTCAAGCCAATCTAAAGATGTACCAAAGGATTTCCATGTATGTATTATATAATCTGCTCTGGAAAATAATGCTTTAAGATATATAGTCTGTCTATAGTATGAAAGAGTTCAGTTTCTCAAATTATCTAGCTGTAAAATATTTATAATAACCATATATACCCATTTCCCTAAAGAGACATAGAACCAATCCAACTCCCACATCATCTGAAATTTTAAAATAAATTTACCAGGCGGTCCAATAATGAACTGGCCTGATATAGTCCAACGCAACATGTCGCTACATGTTGTGTTGCATTAAATAGTACGTTTATCGTGCACTTAATACAAGAAACATGCATCGACATGAAACGCTTAGTCTTAGTTTAACAGGCATTTGAATAACGAGAGTCGCGTATTTTTTCAAAATGTCGAAAACTGAGTATCGAAGTGTCATAAAGTTTCTGTTTAAAGAAGGTTTATCCCCTGCCCAAATAAAAGAACGATTGGATGGCGTGTATAAGGAGTCTGCCCCCTCCTATAGCACAGTGAAAAATTGGGTGAAAGAGTTTTGCCTCGGGAGAGAAACCGTCGAAGACTTTGGCTACGACGGTCGACCTGTGGAAGTGCTCACTCCCGAAACGATTGCTCTTATCGAAGAGGAGGTTCTGAGTGACCGCCGTTTGAAGATTAGAGAAATTGCAGCAAGTCTTGGGCTCTCTAAGAGTACCGTTTATCGCGCGATCCATGAACATCTTCACATGAAAAAAGTGAGTGCAAGATGGGTACCGAAACTTCTTTCAGCGGTACAGAGACAGGAAAGAGTGCGCTGCGCTTCGGAGTTTTTGGATCTTTGTGGCTAAAATGCAAAGACTGTGATCGAGCGGCTAGTGACTGGTGATGAAACTATGATCTTGTATTATGATCCACAAAGCAAGCGCGAGTCAATGGAATGGCGTTATAAGGGTGAAAAGCCTCCTAGAAAGGCAAAGGTGCAACAATCGACTAAAAAACTGATATGCACAATATTTTGGAATTTTCAAGGCATTTGGATGGTGGATTTTAAAGAACGTAATACAGTCGTGAACGGCGAATATTATGCTTCTTTAATATATAAATTACGAGACAAGATTAAGGAAAAACGAAGAGGCAAGCTGTCTAAAGGTGTCCTGTTGCTCCATGACAACGCCCCTGTTCATACCGCTGGTGTTTCGAAGGATGCAGTTCGTCAATGCGGGTTCACAGAAGTTCAACATCCACCTTACAGTCCAGACATAGCCCCGTCCGACTATTATTTATTTCCAAATTTAAAGCGGGATTTAAGAGGAAGAAAATTTTCAAGCGATGAAGAGTTGCAGGCGGCCGTCTTCAGTCATTTTGAGGATAAAAAATGTGATTATTTTTATAAAGGTTTAGAGATGTTGATTCACAGATGTCAGAAGTGTGTTAGTATTCATGGTGATTATATTGAAAAATAAAATTGGTTTCGTTTCATTTCCCTCATTGGTTCATAGTTAGGCCAATTCATTATGGGACCGCCTACGTATAATATCCAGACAAGCCTCGGGGAGTAGCGTTAAAGGTGAGAGATATCTGTAATTGATTTCGCCAATCTGGTTGTGAAACCAAGTGTCCCTAAAACCGGAGAACCTCTATCCAGCAGTAGGCTAGTAGAGTAATCAAGAAGAAGAAGTGTGCAAACAAGTTAAAATTAAGACCAATGTTTTCAGACCAAGTTTAAATTCCAAATGAAGAGTACTCGTATAATAACAACAGCAATCACGAACGTATCTAAGATAATTTATATAAATATTATTTTTACACTATCATAAATATATTACAACGATATAATATATAGTTTCACTCTCGAAAATAGTAGCAAGCTTCGAAAATATCGCAAATATATCTACGAGACGTAGAGAGAAAGCAGGATAAAAATTATTCATGTGAAAACTTTCTATGCTCGAGCGTTCGAATCTCTAACATAGTAGAAATAAATTACGTCGTTAATACATTTTTATAAAAAATACTTTTATAGGATGTTTAACAGAAATTTAGTAAATATCATTTGGCTTCAAATTGGGTAATAATACTCTTGGAATATTTAATTATACTATTATATTAATTATTTTATTTGAAATATAGGAAAAAAGCTGGATTGACTAGTAGAAAATACTTATACACAATAAGTTCGCCATTTGTATCAATTCTTAAGGAAAATGTAATAATGATTAAAAATAAAATAATACATAAGTTGTCTCTACATAGTTTACATGTGTACCTAGCTGTGATTGAACGGACTGTTATATAATACTCAATGAATTCTCTATTATGGCTGATTCACATGTGTTAAATTATCAAGTAGTTAATTAAATTTTAAGTAAATTTTAAGAAACTTTATTTAATGTTAACGTTTACACGTTATCAACTCTTAATATTTGTGAATATTTTTAGGTTGTTCAATGTGAACGGTTAATAGCAAATTACTGTCATAAATTCAATGTATTAATGCGTATTAAGATGATGAACAAAATAAAAGTTGAAATAGTGTTGAAAGTGAAATTATCTAAAAGACTGGGGTTGAGAAGATAAATATTATTGCTCAAGTGCAGTTTTTGTTCAAATTGCAGGAAAAGATAAAAAAAAAGTTTCATTTGCATCTTTTAATTACTTGTTGTCTAAAGTTGAACATAAGATATACCAAAAAGATATACAGTACCTAATGCAATGTGGAAATTGTGTAATATTTCATCGCTACTGCATTTTTTTTATTTCTTTAAGCATTTTGAATAAACTTTACTGTTAACATAGTGTATATCTTTAGTGTACTTCATTATTTAAAAAAAAACCTTCCAACACATGAACTCCGAACGTGACGCTTCGCAAAACTTATGCATTCACGAAACCGTGAACATACTCGTAATGTGTTAGTGTCGAATAATAAGCCTGGCCCGCTATTTTAAGCAAAAAATTGAAAAAAAATCTTATTTACTTGTACACTAAATTTCAACTTGCAACTTATTACCAAATTCATTGTTTAAATGCAAGTCACTAAAACTTAAGTTAAAATTTAGCGAAAATTTAGTTAAAGTCTATGATTGAATGAATGATTAGACTTTATTGTACACTACAAACAAATTTACAAATAACATAGCAAAAAGCAAATTACATGTACAATTTGGCGGCCTTATCGCTACATAGCAATCTCTTCCAGGCAACCATAGGTGTAAAGGAATAAAATAATGAATACAAGGTAGATGGCGCAATATAAATACACATAATATAATAAATTACTAATAAATAAAAAGCGGTCTAGGTGCCACTCAAAAGGTCCACACGACTAACTTCCCAGTGGAAAGAATAAAAAAATATCATAGGTTTACTACAATTTTTCATTTGGCACAAAAAACGACTTGACCGATTTTGCTCAAAATTTTATGAGGTCTAAGTTACATAATTATGCGTTAAATGAAACTGGACCCATGTCAATATCACTCTTTGTTCTCGAGATACACGAGGCGAAATCGAATCTGAACATACATACATACATACGTACATTAAGCTCACAAACATCCTTAAAGGCAGTACAAAGACATATTTTTTTATATTTCCATATCGATTTAATCCTGTCGCCCAGCATATAATATATATATATATAACACGGACATCCTCTTAAAAACCATACAATTCGACTCTAAAAACCTTGAAACGTGGAGATATGTTAAAATTTCTAATTTGCAAAATCGGACCCATTACAATAATTTCCCACTGGGAAGTTAATAAAAGATAAAGTAAAACATATAATTCACACTTGAACGAATTAACCACTGGACCCGATATATAAGCGGACGTACCTATACCGGTCTTGTCCGTAACCAGGAAATTCTCGCCTTGGTCGCTTATTTTTGCGTCAGTCTCAAGCACTTACTTGTCAACAAAACATCTCCCAAAAATGACTACATGTTCAGTTAAATGGTGTAAAAACTATAGCGGCAGAAACAGCACTATTTCTTTTAACTTGTAAGTTCATTATTTCATTACATTTATTGTTATTTATCACAAAATTTAATCAAATGTAAAATAAAATTTTGTATTATCCAACTATGTTAAACATAGTCGATATTTCTATGAATTGTTGACATCTGACAACAATCACAAAATGGCTGGATTATACCATTCAGAACGAATGACTGAAATTGTAGAGTGAGTCAATTTGACATCGACTATTGCTTGACCATGTCGAAAAATATATCGATATTTGACGATATGACCGAATGAATGATGATGTAATTTGTACAATACAATAACACTTAAAAATACTTATATAACAGTATCCTACAACCTGATGTTATTAAATTTATAATAATAATTTTTATAATTAAATAAAATATCATAAACGCAAAAATTATATTTAGTATCTGTACTTAAAATATTTAAACACATAAATTACACGAATTTTTAGACTTCCCAGTGACGCTTCTGGGAAAAAAGTGGGTAGAAGCAGTTCGTAGAGATGAAACCTGGATTCCGACGAAACACAGCGCCATATGCAGTGTACATTTCGATACTGCCTGTTTTAACATTAATGCAAAGAAACAGAAAATAACACCAATGAAGGCCGTCTGATTGCCCATAAAGACAAGGGAAAATTGATATTTCCCTCAAGTGACACCATAGCTATTTGTTAGCATTGTGAACTCGAACTTAGGAAGGGTGTTCAGAATAAAAGACAAAAAAGATTACACAACAGACTTTGTTCTGCTGAAAGTAACAGAAACATTGCTGCAACTTCCGTGGTACGAAGACATTCATTGCCATAAATTTGAAAACGACGACGTGAATCACGTCGAAGAATCAACAAAAGCCGTTGCTGAAAGTATTTAAATATTAGAACTGCTTATATAAGAAAACAAGCGAACAAAACGAATTTTAAGAAACACATTTTAAGAAAGATGATACATAATAAAACTCAGTAAACCTATTTAAATAATTTAAACTCAACAAAAAATTTGACGTTTATCATAACTATAATTGAATAAAAAGTCCATAACAAATGGCCTGCTTCTTTTATTTTAATTAAAATTTAAGAACCGGAAGCTTACCTCACCTTCATTATCCCTTTATTTCCTTTGTCTTTTTTACGATACTCCTTTTCTTTCTAATTCGTTCATCGATATATTTTATCGACTAAGATCAAGCACTAGAAATAGAGTGAAATTCGACGTAATAAAATCTTCGTGCGCGTTATTCTCCACTTGGTTGAACGAGTTTTCATACATTTGTGTTTCATGTCGGGTCCAGTGGTTAATTCGTTCAAGAATACACATATATATATGTATATATATATATATATATATATATATATATATATATATATATATATATATATATATATATTTAAAAAGATGTATTGTGAGTTGGTAGCCCTACGAATCTAAACTTCACCTTTAGATAGGGAGGAGTAGAAGGGTGAAATAACAGTACAGAATAGAAAAAATATGCAGGTTCCGGCGAAGTCAGGCAGGTAACCACTTGAGACGTGAGCGAAATTGGGAAATATAGTCAATCCAAATATGAATCGAATACTAGTATTTTGAAGTCTCTCAAACTTATTTAGCTGGTCCTCAATTATGTCTAAATAGCTTACGTCAGCATAGTCGAGAATCGGAAGAAGAGACTGTGCGAGCATATTTTTTGTAGGAATGGGAAGAGATGATCGAAGGCGACGCAGTGAACAAAGAGTAACAAAGGTATTCTTACTTACCTCATTCAGTTGGCGTGCCCAATTTAAGGAATTATCAAGATAGACACCAAGATTTTTGACATTGTAAAATTAAGAGATTATAACTCCATCGCATACAAGAGGTGGCACGGAGAAACAGACAATTCTTGAGATAAAGCTCTGGCTACCAAAAATATAATTACTTGACAACTTAGTACATACAAATCAGCCATTCGAGATTTTATTTTTGGGAGTTTGTTTGTAAAGGACATCAGAAATTTCCACATCCAGGTCATGCCTGGCAGAAATTCTTAGAAAAATGTACAGTAGTGGATTACCGACAATCACGATGTAAATAAAATTTAAAATTTTGCCGCAGTGTACGGAATTCGACGGGTAATCAATTTGAATAGTTCTTCAGAGCATTTCCCTCTGTATTATAAACACTATAAAAATCTAAAGAAATGAAATGTTTCTGACACTATAAAAATCTAAAGAAATTAAATGAGCTGATTACGAATTAATATAAAATTAGAGCTTAGACTCATTGCTAGCCACAGGCTTCCTCTCATTCGTAAGATAGTTATTAATCAAGTCCGTCATGCTGCTTCAGTGCGTGTTGATATATTTTGTTAGCCTTACGGTTATCCTCAACGATCTAATACATGCACCGCCAAGTGTAACTACAAAACAATTTCATTTGAGCCGTCGACAATCGAACCTGAGTTGCTAACGTATTGAGATATTAACAGCGAGTTTCTAGTCTCATGAATTTAATCATGCATGGCTTTTATATCTTAATATATATAAATTACGTGTCACGTTGTTTGTCCGGGATGTACTCCTAAACGACTTAACCGATTTTAATCAAATTTGCACACCGTGTGTATTTTGGTCCAACTTGAGAGATAGGATAGGTTTTTTGCCCATGAGTGACCCACAGTTTTTTTTTTTGTGGATTTAAGGATTTTTAATAGGTCATGACAAAAACTTGCCAGACAGAACAACGTCTGCCTAGCAAGCTAGTCTTTTGTAAGATATGATAACTAAATACATAACACAATTTTAGTTAAGAACTAACAAGTATTATTTTCTTTTTTTTAACAAGCTTATCATAATATTTTATATTCCTGATGCATCGTACCATGGCTTTAATCTTTCATAACAACCTATTTAGACGTCGTTTGATATTCATGAAGTTAAGCAAAATCTTGTTAGTCTCGTCGTAAAGCTCTTCACTAAGTGATTTGCAAAACGTATAAATCCGTTTACTGTAGTCGTTCATGATCAAATTTTCGTACGAAATTATAACATTATTGTACTAACCATTTCACAAAGCTTGACGAAAACATTCCCACCCACACAATGATTTTTTCCTATACCGTGGAAGCTCACATACATCCTTAAAGGCAGTACAAAGACGTCTTCCATATCGATTTAATCCTGTCGCCCAGCACTACTGAAGAAAAACGCTTAGTGATCGTCGTAGGATTGCGGGATGACAAGAATTGGGGGGTAATTTCTTATATTTGTGTGAATATTACACATGGAATAAAACTAATTTTAAGAGTTTTTTCGCCATAATTTAGCTTCTAATTTTCGACGTTCCAAACACTTTTGAGCACCGTTGGTCATGAGGGGATTAGGGTTTTTGACGTCCTGATGTCATAGTTAACGAAGGCTATAATTAACTTCAAATTATTAATTTTTGGTCCGATCTACGCAGAAAGAGGTTACGTTGTACGTTGAACGCGATTATGCAAACTGGGCGATGCGATTATCGTAGATTCGTACGATAACAAGAATCGAGTGTCCTGATAGACCGGGATTATCTGAATTAAGCGATGCGATCATCGCAGTTTTGCGCGGTTACAAAAATCAGGTGTCCTAATAGAACGCAATTGTAAAACTATTCCGACAAGATAGCGTTCGCGTGATCAGCGGGAGATCGTCAATTAGGCCTCCTGTGTATCAATATGCTTGATCTGGCGTTTGTATAAACTAGATGCAAGCTTACAAGGAACAAACATGTAAGTTGCGCGAATGTCAATTGGGATACTTATTCTTCTTATAAGAAAAGGGGTGACAAGCGAGTACACAGTCCACCTGATGGTAAGTGGTTGATGTGCCCCATAGACATCCACATTTATCCTCATTTGCGAATCTAAATGCCGATGCGTTGTCAGCCTTGAGGACTAAGATGGAATGCCTCTTCTCCGGTAAAAAGGGTTCTCTACACTCACTATACAAAACACAGCAGCATTAAGCTGCTATTTGACGCTGGTATTCTGTGAGAGCGTGGTCGTTCCGCGGTCGAGCCTACCCATTCGTGCTACAACCATACAGTCAATATAGCTGCAGCATGGCTCTACCACGTAAAAATTTTATATATATTTATATTCGTCGTTAGTTTCTTTGATCGTCTGTTCATACGAACAAAGTTCGCGTGAACCCGAGGTAATCGAGGAATTACGATCTATTAGGTTGACTACTAAGCTTTATAAGATATTTTCTTAGCATTCATCACAGAATACCGTCATAAAATAGCAGCTCAATGCTGTTGTGGTTCGTATGGTGTATATAAAGAACCAAAGACTCTTCTTTTTGGATATCAGGCATTTCATATTAGTCCTCGTGGGTCACAACACATCCACATTTTCACGCTTAATCGAAAATAGATGTATGTCGATGGGTCACAGTATCCACTTACCATCAGGTGGACTGAGGACACGTTTGTCACCCATACTTTATAGTAACAACTTTAAATACATTCTTCTATTTATGTAAATGAGTGAGATTTATTAGAAGATGTTTATGCAACAAACAGAAACAAAAAAAGAGAACGACAACTAAGATTTTTTCAAGCAACATACTATGCTGGATGAAATTTGAATTTTTTTCTGAGATGAAAACTAAATAAACATGATTCAACAAAATACTACCTATATTTAGTGGAGGTAGAGGGTGAGGCTAACAGTACTGCCAATTTTAATATTTCTCGAAATGTCAATCTCACCTGCGCGCGATTTTGTGGTGATTGAAAAACGCAGGTCTGGCAATTAAATGATAGCAGAAAATTGATTCTAAACGTTTGACACAAACTGGTAATGGGGAACAACATTAATAGTGCGACGTTAGATTTTTTATGCATGGGAGGTGACTAATGAGTAACCAATACGCCTAATTGTAAGTAAATGCTGTGGTGCACAGGCAATTGCGCGTGATCCCTGACAAACAAGATGAAATGACCCTTTTTACTGGAAACGAGGCATTCCATATTAGATCTCACGGGTGACAACGCATCTGCATTTTGATTCTTAATTGAGGATAGATGTAGAAGTCTATGGGCCACAGCAACCACTTACCATCAGGTGGACTGTGTGCTCGTTTGTCACCCTATCCTATAAAAAAAAATGCAATCGGTGAATCTGATTCACACCTCACCTCTATTCTTCACCTCTACATTCACTATGTGAAACAGCAATATAATGCTGAACTTTTACGTTTATATTCCGTCGTAGTGTGTTTCTTCACTAGTCGAACCAACAAAAAACAAAGGACAGGAACGCAGATCCCAATAATTTTTTTATAAAAAAGGGGCCTATACCCAACTGTGGACTTGAAAGTGT
This sequence comes from Parnassius smintheus behrii, assembly GCA_036936625.1. NCBI lineage: Eukaryota > Metazoa > Arthropoda > Insecta > Lepidoptera > Papilionidae > Parnassius > Parnassius smintheus. The sequence continues at coordinate 10,179,075 of JAUPFT010000018.1, forward strand.
TGGTGATGTAATAAAACGCTCCGTAACTTTTTATACAGCTACATAGATCTGCACACAAGTTTACTCCTGAACATAGGCGTCCTCCATAGATATCCCCAAAAGTGTAAGATTCTAAGCTACTTGCATCAATCGACTATCTGCGTGTTTTATCAGGTCGTTACTCCATCTAGTGGAGTGTCGCTCAACACCGAACTTTCCAGTAAGAGGCTGTAACTCGAGAACCTTTCTTCCCCATCGGTTGTGTGTTATATAGTTATTAGTTACACGGAAATATTAATCTATGCTTTCAATAAAAACATGTATAGAATTAATTCCATTTATAGATTAGATATCGTATGAGCGATCAGTTTTTGAACAATAAATTCATCACGTGAAAATTAATTAGTATCCGCTGGCAGTTTCAGATATTGAATAATTGGAATACTGATAATAAATGAATAGAACTGTGTAAACTTCTCTTGCACAACTCGATCGCAAAAGCGTCTGGCGAAGTTTACTCTTGACAAATTATAAACTAGATACTAACAATTTCTCTTATACATTTATTTCAGATTAAGATACTTCTATGTAAGTGTGGGAAAATGGGATTAAATTAAAACTTAAATTATTGTTAAAAAAAAATTAAATTATTGTTCCGTCCTTTACCGTTTAGTAGCAGTAATACACTAAGCAAATCAAAACTAATATTTATTCAAGAATGCACTATGTATATAAATTCATATAAATACTACGAATTGCGGAATTCGGTAAACAGAAAACTACTGCGGGTCAAACTAAATAAAACAAGCGTCCATTTATATACCTATAGTATATGTGAGTGTAGCTACAAGGTCGAAATTTTAACTATCTGCGATTTTAAATTCAGAAGAGAAGGAACCTCAAAATGGTTGGCTATAGGGCGCCGGGTTCGATTCCGGGATAATGAGATATGTATATAAAATTATTTAAAAATCCTTACGTTCATTTTTTAGTTTTTTCGTAATTTCATTTCAAAAGTGTAATAACTTTAACAGTTAATAGTGACGTTTATCAAAAATATAAAAATCAAAACAATAAAGCCTTTTTATTTTAATTACATTCGTAATTAAAATAAAAAGGAAAATTTTTATATAATAAATACAAACTACGTCGGCGCGAAACGTGTTTTATCAGAACTACATGAGTTTCTAACCAGTAAATATTATAATTCAGAGTTCGCTCACATCCTAGCCGAGAATCGCATCGAGTGGTCTCTGAACTTCCCCGCCGCGAGCCATTTTGGGGGAAATTGGGAGACTAGTATTAAGAGTCTAAAGAGCCATTTATATCGAGTAATAGGAGTTTAAATTTTGTCCTTCGAAGAGTTAACTACTGTACAGTGCTCGCTCAAATTGAGTGCGTCATGAATAGTCGCCCCCTTTGTCGTACGTTGTCAAGTAATCCCTCAGAGCCGCTGGCTCTAACTCCAGCACATTTTTTGAATTTAACGCCTTTGAAAAATCTGCCCGCCATACATATAGACGAGAACAAACTTAGTATTTCTGCACGCCATAAATTATTAGACCGGTTGGTGCAGTCCTTTTGGAAACGATGGAAGACGGAATATTTGCATACGTTGCAGTCTCGGCAAAAATGGAACACAACAACTGAACCTTTAACGGTCGGAACTGTGGTTGTACTCACCAAGGAGAATACGCCGCCTCTCCATTGGCCATTAGGGATCGTCGAAGAAGTTTTTCCCGGATCCGACGGGGTAACTAGGGTAGCTCGCGTTAGAACCACAACTGGGTTTTACATGCGCCCTGTTCTCCGTTTGTGCCCTTTGCCCAATCAATAGTTTGAATTAGCTTTCTAGATTAGAAATTATAGTTGAAAATTAGGTTTAATCTTAGCGTTAGTTAGTTTAAAGGGGACCTTTCAAGCCGGGGTGGATGGTTACATGGAAATGATTTGTGTATTTTTAATTTTGTTCGAGGGTATATTGATGCCAAGTGTTTCTCCTTCCTATAATCTCATATCCCTTCCGTACACAATGAAGGGGAGGGGGGGTCTAAATGGTGACGCGATTGTTTTGACCAATAAAACGCTCGCCCGAGATGAATTGGTGGGAGCTCTCCCACCAATTCATCCAATATCCAATAAAGGTCCTCGTGCTGCCCTTGAGCGTCCTCTTGCCGCGCTGGCTAGTCTGAACCGCATCCCTGGGGCAGTCGCGCCCCAGAAGAAACCGCCTCACATAGTGTGAGTATTCGTCGCGCACCGCTCTTGCTTCACACTGCTAGCCTGGATCGCATCTCTGGTGCGCCCCAGAAGAAACCACCTCACGTTGCGCCAGCTCCTCTTACAACCCACCACCGCCACAGAAGAACCGCCACGTCCGCAGCATCAGAATCACACCCCAGTAAGTGTGTTTCCTGTAATTTTGCTACTTGAGCCTTTTGTTTGTTAGCTAACCCGCCCCATTTTTTAGTTTCTCCTTATCGGCTCAAGTAGAATTCCCTCCTAAATAAACTAAAGATTTCCGGCATAAAAAGCAGCTAGATGGTAATCAATAGCATCATTACCTGTCAACTAAAGCTAAAATTATCACTTAAATCGTGCAGCAGATTACTAAAGCCGACCCGTTAGCTAGCTAATCTTATCGCCATGTTATAAATAAGCTATTATGTTTGTCAGATATAACTTGTGCATATGTTAAAAAATAAAACAATTTTAAAACATCATTTCATTCAAATATCAGCACTAGAATTAATAAATTAAAAAATATTGAACACTTACATCTAACTGTTGTCACACTATAATGTGATCGGCAATCGCACTCCATATGAGTTCTTGAGAATTTATTTGAAAAATAACAAACAAAATAACACTATTGCGACTATTTAGTTGTGAATCCTATAGTACCTTTTTACTTGTTGAATTATGATTTCATTCGCAATTAGCAATATTTCCTAGCTGTCAGATTTGATGTTGCCACATAACTAACATAAATACAATGAAACGATATCGATTTTTATTCGATTAATAATGTAATAAAAAAATAATAATAATTGAGGCACTGTAAGTTCTACACGCTTTTTAAAATATATTTTCTTTTATTTATTTAAATTCTTTTGTAGATGTATTTTTAAGAACAGTTAAAATGTGGAGTAGCGTATTGTTATGCTCTAAACAGTTCATGGTAACTCAGCTAAAAATTCACTTGTTTAATTATCATAACATTATTCCATTTTAAATGTATTGTTAAAAGCGATAACAATAACAGTGAAATTGTGCAGTAGCATTTTGTTATATTCTAAAGAATTCATAGTAAATCAGCTAGTAATTCGCTTGTTTAATTATCATAACATCATAATATTGATAGCGATTCGATTATTATTCGATTAATAATTTCATAAAAAGAGAAAAATCTTGGAGGTGTTTTAACTTCTGCTCGCTTTTTAAAATGCATTTTCCTTTATTTATTTTAATTCTATTTTAATTGTATTTTTAGGAACAGTTAACAGTGCAGTAGCGTTTTGTAATTATCTAAAAATTCACGGTAAATCAGCTAGAAATTCACTTGTTTAATTATCATAATATGATTTCATTTTAAATGTATTGTTAAGAACAGTTAAGAATAACAGTTATATTGTGCAGTAGCGTTTTGTTATACTGCATAGAATTCATTATAAATCAGGTAGTAAATCGCTTATTTAATTACCATAACTACAGATGTGAGGGCGGTTGTTAACGTTTTCACCAAGCCGATAACAACGGTTGTTTTTGGCTTGAAATTGATAAAAATATTTTTTTTGCAATAAGTTTTTATCCTTCGTAATGAATAAACCACAGAAAGCCATATAATGTAGATTAGTCATTTTTTGAGCTACAAGTATCTTATTTTCAATAAGCGCAATTACAATTTCGTCCTTTATAAAAACACTAGGAAAAACAAAGTAACTTTTTGCAGGCGATAATGATAGTGTTATTTTAACTCGATGTAGAATCTTTGCTTGTTACTAAATAAATCTTTGCTTGTTAATAAATATATTCGTTGAAAGTAGCGTCCTCTATCATAAAATGCATCGTACATTTCACTGTTATAAAATAATTCTAATAATAAAAGAATTTTTTAAATCGGTCTAGTAGTTTTTAAGCACCATTGCAAAAAGCAATTCAGCTTAGCCACCTGCACACACAGTAAAAACATAACCATCCTTTTTCATCTGTAGTCGGATAAACAACTGGTTGACTACGGTTGCGTATCGGCTGCCTTGGATAAATTTCCGTTGTCAACGATTGCTTTACACCTATATCATAACATCATAATAATTATCGAAAAGTTATATTAGCATTGTAATAATGACGCCATAAATAATCGATTAAAAAAAGGGAATCGATTTCAATGAGATTTGTGACTGGCAACATTTTTTATTTTATCCACAAACTAATGAATTACGCATTTACCTAATTTTATTTTTATCATTCCAGTACCTTTTTTGTGCAAAAATATTCCCATCTTTTCAGGATAAATGAATACGTTTTATCTCGCAATGCTTAAAATAGTATTCCCACCTACTACACTTCCACAGCTTGGTAGACTTCGACATGGTGGCCGCGCTTTGAGGTTGATCTAAAACCTTCAACATTGTTTCCTTTTCTTTGTCTTGTAATTCTAAATCGTCAACCACAAGCTCATCCCACAAGTGATGGATTCTCTTAGGCGTCCACCATACAGCGAGCTAATATTCACCCTACCTACTTTTTTACTTTTTTTTTAGTTCTTACCTATACTATTTTTTTAGTTCTTACCGTAATAATGACTTGAACATTATTCATTGACTGTCCAAAGGTTGAAACAATATAATGCAAAATCTGTAAAATTTAAATGGTGCTCACAATGAATTTAAAAAAAGTTTAGGAAATGTATATTGACAAATATAAATCTTACCGGAATTGAACATATTTTTTTTGTACTTATTATAAACATCAAGCATATCTATGAGAATATTTTTTATTAGGTTCCTTTCTTCCTCTTCATGAAATGTGGAAGTTTCTTGATGTTGAAAACCAATTTCGTTTAAATTTTTTAGTTTAATATTCGATATAACAATGTTACATCTTAAAAATTAGCCTTAAAAGAAAACATTGTTATCGTAGTAATCATAACATGTCAATCAAACTTTTTCATTTACCAGACACATTGTGTGTCTCTGACACCAATGACATTCTCAAAGTAATGACCGTTATCAATTTAATTAATTTAGTACCTGGGTGATCTAGTTTTCCCCGGTTTTTTGTTGGAAATTATATTTAGATACGAATTACATACTGATGAAACATGAATAATATTTTTTGATCTTATGGACATAATAGAAAAAATCTGAACTGATTATTTGAATAAAAAATCATGAGTGCAATTAGTTGCATTTATATTTTCGTATTTTTAAAAAAATTCTAAAAAAGGACTCGAAATAATAGATTTTCTCACAAAAGAAGGGAACTTGAAAAAAAGGGAAAATTAGTCGGAACAGAGACAGTACGCGAACCAGGGCACTCTGATTTCGCGACCGCCCAAAACCTCACTTGAGCTATTATGATCGTTAATTTACTGTCAAAAGGGGAATGCCCAATTTCGGCCATGGAACGCCCAACAATATGCATTTGTTAAAAAAAATCTATTTATGGTAATTAATCGCGGTATTCATTTATCCTAAAAAGATGGGAATATTTTTGCACAAAAAAAGGTACTGGAATGATAAAAATAAAATTAGGTAAATGCGTAATTCATTAGTTTGTGGATAAAATAAAAAATGTTGCCAGTCACAAATCTCATTGAAATCGATTCCCTTTTTTTAATCGATTATTTATGGCGTCATTATTACAATGCTAATATAACTTTTCGATAATTATTATGATGTTATGATATGTTTTTCCTAGTGTTTTTATAAAGGACGAAATTGTAATTGCGCTTATTGAAAATAAGCTACTTGTAGCTCAAAAATGACTAATCTACATTATATGGCTTTCTGTGGTTTATTCATTACGAAGGAGAAAAACTTATTGCAAAAAAAAAATATTTTTATCAATTTCAAGCCAAAAACAACCGTTGTTATCGGCTTGGTTGAAAACGTTAACAACCGCCCTCACATCTGTAGTTATGGTAATTAAATAAGCGATTTACTACCTGATTTATAATGAATTCTATGCAGTATAACAAAACGCTACTGCACAATATAACTGTTATTCTTAACTGTTCTTAACAATACATTTAAAATGAAATCATGTTATGATAATTACACAAGTGAATTTCTAGCTGATTTGGCATGAATTTTTAGAGAATAACAAAACGCTACTGCACAATTAACTGTTCTTAAAAATACAATTAAAATAGAATTAAAATAAATAAAGGAAAATGCATTTTAAAAAGCGAGCAGAAGTTAAAACGCCTCCAAGATTTTTCTCTTTTTATGAAATTATTAATCGAATAATAATCGAATCGCTATCAATATTATGATGTTATGATAATTAAACAAGCGAATTACTAGCTGATTTACTATGAATTCTTTAGAATATAACAAAATGCTACTGCACAATTTAACTGTTATTGTTATCGCTTTTAACAATACATTTAAAATGGAATAATGTTATGATAATTAAACAAGTGAATTTTTAGCTGATTTACCATGAACTGTTTAGAGCATAACAATACGCTACTCCACATTTTAACTGTTCTTAAAAATACATCTACAAAAGAATTTAAATAAATAAAAGAAAATATATTTTAAAAAGCGTGTAGAACTTACAGTGCCTCAAATATTATTTTTTTTTATTACATTATTAATCGAATAAAAATCGATATCGTTTCACTGTATTTATGTTAGTTATGTGGCAACATCAAATCTGACAGCTAGGAAATATTGCTAATTGCGAATGAAATCATAATTCAACAAGTAAAAAGGTACTATAGAATTCACAACTAAATAGTCGCAATAGTGTTATTTTGTTTGTTATCTTTCAAATAAATTCTCAAGAACTCATATGGAGTGCGATTGCCGATCACATTATAGTGTGACAACAGTTAGAAGTAAGTGTTCAACAGTTTTTAATTTATTAATTCTAGTGCTGATATTTGAATGAAATGATGTTTTAAAATTGTTTTATTTTTTAACATATGCACAAGTTATATCTGACAAATATAATAGCTTATTTATAACATGACGATAAGATTAGCTGGCTAACGGGTCGGCTTTAGTAATCTGCTGCACGATTTAAGTGATAATTTTAGCTTTAGTTGACAGGTAATGATGCTATTGATTACCATCTAGCTGCTTTTTATGCCGGAAATCTTTAGTTTTCGAGATATCGTTAATTTTAATTTTGAGGTTATGTCCATTTAAAAATGATACGAAAACGTAATAACAACATAATTATTTGATCATTTTAGCTTTAGTTGATAGGCAATGAGGCTATTAATTATCATCTAGCTGTTTTTTATGCCGGAATCTTTAGTTTTCGAGATATCGTTAATTTTAGTTTTGAGGTTATGTCCATTTAAAAATGATACGAAAACGAAATAACAATATAATTATTACAAAGAGATAACAATATATGGGCAAAATAAAAATTTGGGCTCCTTCGTGTGCAATAAAGGAAATTGCAGAGCCCGATCCAGGGTAGCTCCTAGCACCTAGTTTGAAAATATTATATATATATATATATATATATATATATATATATATATATATATATATATATATATATATATATATATATAACAGTACATCAGATAGGTATTCTATCTGATGTACTGTTATGCGCATCGCTGGAGCTATGAAGATGCAATCCACGAAGACCCTGAAAAAGATACGGAGGGAGGCTGCTTATCTATGGGGACTGTCTGCGATTGGTACAATTACTGCCGGGAGACAGTCGTCATTTACCAAATAGAGCAACAAGAGGCCATCGGCAAGATTGGTGGCCCAGGATAAGTAGTCCAAATTGACGAATAAAAATTTGGAAAATGGAAATATAATAAAGGTAATTTGATTTTCTTATATTACAGACTGAAACAATATATTTATTTAAAGTTTACTTTTAAACTCAAAATATCTTTTAATTAATACATTTGAATACCTTTTAAAGCCAAACTATCTGGAAAAAATCACTTTCAGAGTGGTAAGACAGCCTGTTGTACATATTCTATTATAAAATTTTGTACTTTTGTATTTGTTTTTTTTTTTTGTAATTTTGTACTGTTGGGTTTTGGTGTACAAAATAGAGTAAATAAATAAATGAATATCTTGAATATTTACTAACTCTAAATTGTTTATTATTGTTTATAGGAAGGCAGATTGAGGGCCACTGGATCCTCGGCCTCGTTGAGGATGGAAGTGAGGATTTAAGAATAGAGGTGTGCCCTGAAAACATCAGGTCAGCGGACGTACTAGTGCCCCTAATTAAAAAACTTGTGGTTGAGGGCACCACAGTCCATACCGACTTCTGGAGGGCTTATGATTGTTTGGGGGAACATGGGTACATTCACAAGAAGGTGAACCATTCCGATCCCGATAACCCATTTGTTGCCCCTGATGGCACTCATACACTCAAAGAATCGAATCGCAATGGCGGGTGGTTAAAAGATTTTTCAGTAAATACAATTATAACCACCCGGAAAACTTTTCAGATATTATTATAGAATATTTGTGGAGAAGGTCAGTGCAAAGAAAGAAAAAGGATCCTTTTATGGAACTAATTAAAGTAATCAACCATGTATATAAATAAATGTTTTTATAATATTATATTTGGTCGTTTCTTTTGATCAAAACCTAGTACCAGAAAGTATAAATCATAAAACCGAATCTGTCAACCCCAACTTCCACGTGGTCTTTCCGCTCTTACCCCTAGAGTGTATATGAAAATCCGGAAGCGCGGAGGGAATGCAGCCCTCGCCCGCTGTAACCTAGCTCACCTGCGCAGCTTCGGCTGTTTGGTCGCCTTCGGCGACCAGCCTCAGCCGCTACGGCTCGTACGCTGCCTGTGCTTAGTTACGCAAGGGCGAAAGGGCTGCACTTCCCGCAGCACTGGAGCAGAAGCAGAGTCAAAATAGTGTAACTTACTTTCATCAAATATACAGCAAGTGCAAAACATGCTCTATATTTACTTGAGATTTTGGGAACTTCAGACAGAATTTGTTGGTATTGTGCCTTTGATAAGCCTAGATAATAATGTACAGTACGTTCAGGCATACTGTGAATATTTTCAAGGTCTATATGTTGGTATATATTATCTTACAATAATGTAGTAAAATCTATAATTTGTGCTACACTAAATGTTTTAATATGGTCATATATTGGTTCTAAAAGTAAATACCAAGAGTTATTATTTAAATGGTAGTTACTGATTCTATATTCTGGAGGTACATAGTAATTGTATTCGCAAAAAGTCATAATCGCAATGCTGATGGAACAGTAAGTTGATTGGAATTATTACAACCAGGAAAAAACATTGAGGTTGTGTGAGTGGTGCTCTTACAAAATTAGGCAGCAGTATATTGTACAATGTATGATCTAAGCTTTATTGTTCGAGGTTCAATACATTACTCACTTTAGATTGCAACGAGGACGGACTAGATGATTCAGATGGTTCCCGTTCTAAAGTTTAATGTGATGCTGCTTTATCAGTCCTTCGCCAGCAATCGTGACATTCACGCGATGGCGATGGCAACTGAAATAATATTAAATAAAAAAAATAAGACAAAGTGAACAAAATAAAATAGATTTGTTTACTTTAAACTCAAATATAGGTAATTGTACTTAAAACTTAATGCCCTATATTATTTAATAATTAAAGACTGACTGACTACCAGTAGTCCAAAAACAATTAAGTCTTATTTCTTAGTATTTGATAAAAATTGTCAATTTCGTATCTATCTGGTGTTAGCCAGAGTTTTCTTTAGTAATCTGCTGCATGAATATATGGTCTCCGAGTTGATGGTGGAGGGGGGGAGAGGGGGCGGAACCTGACCCCTGAAAGGAAAAAGTGCCGGAAACCCCACCCCCTTTTTTTATGAATTTTTAAAGTTTTGTTACATTTAAGGAAAATTCGCTTTCGTTTAATAAAAAAAGGGCGTCCGGCGACGAAAAACTCACATTCGGGTCCCGGTGGGAATGTGGGAGTATTCAGGGTGGGAAAAAACGATGGGAATTAACACTATTTTGACTCTGCATCTTCTCCAGCGCTGCGGGAAGTGCAGCCCTTTCGCCCTTGCGTAACTAAGCACAGGCACCTAGCTCACCTGCGCAGCTTCGGCTGTTTGGTCGCCTTCGGCGACCAGCCTCAGCCGCTACGGCTCGTACGCTGCCTGCACTTAGCTACAGCGGGCGAGTGCTGCATTCCCTCCGCGCTTCCTGATTTTTATATACACTCTAGGGGTAAGAGCGGAAAGACCACGTGGAAGTTGGGGTTGACAGATTCGGTTTTATGATTTATACTTTCTGGCACTAGGGTTTGATCAAAAGAAACGACCAAATATAATATTATAAAAACATTTATTTATATACATGGTTGATTACTTTAATTAGTTCCATAAAAGGATCCTTTTTCTTTCTTTGCACTGACCTTCTCCACAAATATTCTATAATAATATCTGAAAAGTTTTCCGGGTGGTTATAATTGTATTTACTGAAAAATCTTTTAACCACCCGCCATTGCGATTCGATTCTTTGAGTGTATGAGTGTCATCAGGGGCAACAAATGGGTTATCGGGATCGAATGGTTCAGCTTCTTGTGAATGTACGGTATGGACTGTGGTGCCTTCAACCACATGTTTTTTAATTAGGGGCACTAGTACGTCCGCTGACCTGATGTTTTCAGGGCACACCTCTATTCTTAAATCCTCACTTCCATCCTCAACGAGGCCGAGGATCCAGTGGTCCTCAATCTGCCTTCCTATAAACAATAATAAACAATTTAGAGTTAGTAAATATTCAAGATATTCATTTATTTATTTACTCTATTTTGTACACCAAAACCCAACAGTACAAAATTACAAAAAAAAAAACAAATACAAAAGTACAAAATTTTATAGTAGAATATGTACAACAGGCTGTCGTACCACTCTGAAAGTGATTTCTTCCAGATAGTTTGGCTTTGAAAGGTAAATGACCACTGTCTCCCGGCAGTAATTGTACCAATCGCAGACAGTCCCCATAGATAAGCAGCCTCCCTCCATATCTTTTTCAGGGTCTTCGTGGATTGCATCTTCATAGCTCCAGCGATGCGCATAACAGTACATCAGATAGAATACCTATCTGATGTACTGTTATATATATATATATATATATATATATATATATATATATATATATATATATATATATATATATATATATATATATATATATATATATATATATATAATATTTTCAAACTAGGTGCTAGGAGCTACCCTGGATCGGGCTCTGCAATTTCCTTTATTGCACATGAAGGGGCTCCTTCATGTGCAATAAAGGAATATTTTTATTTTGCCCATATATTGTTATCTCTTTGTAATAATTATATTGTTATTTCGTTTTCGTATCATTTTTAAATGGACATAACCTCAAAACTAAAATTAACGATATCTCGAAAACTAAAGATTCCGGCTTAGAAAACAGCTAGATGATAATTAATAGCCTCATTGCCTATCAACTAAAGCTAAAATGATCAAATAATTATGTTGTTATTACGTTTTCGTATCATTTTTAAATGGACATAACCTCAAAATTAAAATTAACGATATCTCGAAAACTAAAGATTTCCGGCATAAAAAGCAGCTAGATGGTAATCAATAGCATCATTACCTGTCAACTAAAGCTAAAATTATCACTTAAATCGTGCAGCAGATTACTAAAGCCGACCCGTTAGCCAGCTAATCTTATCGCCATGTTATAAATAAGCTATTATATTTGTCAGATATAACTTGTGCATATGTTAAAAAATAAAACAATTTTAAAACATCATTTCATTCAAATATCAGCACTAGAATTAATAAATTAAAAACTGTTGAACACTTACTTCTAACTGTTGTCACACTATAATGTGATCGGCAATCGCACTCCATATGAGTTCTTGAGAATTTATTTGAAAGATAACAAACAAAATAACACTATTGCGACTATTTAGTTGTGAATTCTATAGTACCTTTTTACTTGTTGAATTATGATTTCATTCGCAATTAGCAATATTTCCTAGCTGTCAGATTTGATGTTGCCACATAACTAACATAAATACAATGAAACGATATCGATTTTTATTCGATTAATAATGTAATAAAAAAAATAATATTTGAGGCACTTTAAGTTCTACACGCTTTTTAAAATATATTTTCTTTTATTTATTTAAATTCTTTTGTAGATGTATTTTTAAGAACAGTTAAAATGTGGAGTAGCGTATTGTTATGCTCTAAACAGTTCATGGTAAATCAGCTAAAAATTCACTTGTTTAATTATCATAACATTATTCCATTTTAAATGTATTGTTAAAAGCGATAACAATAACAGTTAAATTGTGCAGTAGCATTTTGTTATATTCTAAAGAATTCATAGTAAATCAGCTAGTAATTCGCTTGTTTAATTATCATAACATCATAATATTGATAGCGATTCGATTATTATTCGATTAATAATTTCATAAAAAGAGAAAAATCTTGGAGGCGTTTTAACTTCTGCTCGCTTTTTAAAATGCATTTTCCTTTATTTATTTTAATTCTATTTTAATTGTATTTTTAAGAACAGTTAATTGTGCAGTAGCGTTTTGTTATTCTCTAAAAATTCATGCCAAATCAGCTAGAAATTCACTTGTGTAATTATCATAACATGATTTCATTTTAAATGTATTGTTAAGAACAGTTAAGAATAACAGTTATATTGTGCAGTAGCGTTTTGTTATACTGCATAGAATTCATTATAAATCAGGTAGTAAATCGCTTATTTAATTACCACAACTACAGATGTGAGGACGGTTGTTAACGTTTTCAACCAAGCCGATAACAACGGTTGTTTTTGGCTTGAAATTGATAAAAATATTTTTTTTGCAATAAGTTTTTCTCCTTCGTAATGAATAAACCACAGAAAGCCATATAATGTAGATTAGTCATTTTTTGAGCTACAAGTAGCTTATTTTCAATAAGCGCAATTACAATTTCGTCCTTTATAAAAACACTAGGAAAAACAAAGTAACTTTTTGCAGGCGATAATGATAGTGTTATTTTAACTCGATGTAGAATCTTTGCTTGTTACTAAATAAATCTTTGCTTGTTAATAAATATATTCGTTGAAAGTAGCGTCCTCTATCATAAAATGAATCGTATATTTCACTGTTATAAAAGAATTCTAATGATAAAAGAATTTTTTAAATCGGTCTAGTAGTTTTTAAGCACCATTGTAAAAAGCAATTCAGCTGAGCCACCCGCACACACAGTAAAAACATAACCATCCTTTTTCATCTGTAGTCGGATAAACAACTGGTTGACTACGGTTGCGTGTCGGCTGCCTTGGATAAATTTCCGTTGTCAACGATTGCTTTACACCTATATAATAACATCATAATAATAATCGAAAAGTTATATTAGCATTGTAATAATGACGCCATAAATAATCGATTAAAAAAAGGGAATCGATTTCAATGAGATTTGTGACTGGCAACATTTTTTATTTTATCCACAAACTAATGAATTACGCATTTACCTAATTTTATTTTTATCATTCCAGTACCTTTTTTTGTGCAAAAATATTCCCATCTTTTTAGGATAAATCAATACCGCGATTAATTACCATAAATAGATTTTTTTAACAAATGCATATTGTTGGGCGTTCCATGGCCGAAATTGGGCATTCCCCTTTTGACAGTAAATTAACGATCGTAATAGCTCAAGTGAGGTTTTGGGCGGTCGCGAAATCAGAGTGCCCTGGTTCGCGTACTGTCTCTGCTCCGACTAATTTTCCCTTTTTTTCAAGTTCCCTTCTTTTGTGAGAAAATCTATTATTTCGAGTCCTTTTTTAGATTTTTTTTAAAATACGAAAATATAAATGCAACTAATTGCAATCATGATTTTTTATTCAAATAATCAGTTCAGATTTTTTCTATTATGTCCATAAGATCAAAAAATATTATTCATGTTTCATCAGTATGTAATTTGTATCTAAATATAATTTCCAACAAAAAAACCGAGGAAAGCTAGATCACCCAGGTACTAAATTAATTAAATTGATAACGGTCATTACTTTGAGAATGTCATCGGTGTCAGAGACACACAATGTGTCTGGTAAATGAAAAAGTTTGATTGACATGTTATGATTACTACGATAACAATGTTTTCTTTTAAGGCAATTTAACTTTACTTACAAAACACATCAACAAAGTAATCAACATAATGCATTGTTTCATTCAATTACATTATATTTTGAGAAGCTCACGCGCGGACCAAACGCCTAACATTTTGAAGCCATTTCAATTTAATTATTCATTTTATTTTACTATACTAATTTTCAGATGTGTCTCAAAGATACGTGAAGTCTTTTAAACAAGTGGGAGAGAAATATGGTGAAGGTTCACCATTAGCAATATTAACTTTCAAATTATAAAACTTAAACTGGCGCGCTAAGTAATTTCATAACTATTTTTAACTATGGTTTTGTATCTTAACCCTGGTGGTAACGAAATGCTTTTAAGTAATTACCTAGAAAAGGATCTACAAAAATTCCTTGTTCCGTTAAATTTTCTTCAACAAGTGATGTTTTCTCCAAAATATTGCATTCGTAGCAACTTTATCATCCCCAACAGCCGCACTGCTAACTGTTTTTATCTTTGCAGCACTTTCTGTATTATCACCACTTATATTTATAGCATGATAACTGATGAAGGATTAAAACAGTATCCGTCTTTCTTGTATGCAATTTTAATGCTAAATCTTTGTTTATTTGTTTTTGGATTGGCTACAAAAGCCATAAGTAATGTCATACAATACGACTCAAATATAGATCTCATTTTAAATCTTCAAAGAATACAGAATTTTACTCATATAAATTGTAGACCTTTTATCACTGGGAACTGGGTTCATGTTTTAATCACTATTCTATTTTATTTTGTTATGTTCTTGATTTACATCGTAAAGGGATATCTGACCGTAGCTTGGGGTTTCACTTTCTTTGCTCAATCACTTTCTGAACTTGACATGATTTACATGGCCCGAACGATAAAATTTTTAAGATGTAACATTGTTATATCGAATATTAAACTAAAAAATTTAAACGAAATTGGTTTTCAACATCAAGAAACTTCCACATTTCATGAAGAGGAAGAAAGGAACCTAATAAAAAATATTCTCATAGATATGCTTGATGTTTATAATAAGTACAAAAAAAATATGTTCAATTCCGGTAAGATTTATATTTGTCAATATACATTTCCTAAACTTTTTTTAAATTCATTGTGAGCACCATTTAAATTTTACAGATTTTGCATTATATTGTTTCAACCTTTGGACAGTCAATGAATAATGTTCAAGTCATTATTACGGTAAGAACTAAAAAAATAGTATAGGTAAGAACTAAAAAAAAGTAAAAAAGTAGGTAGGGTGAATATTAGCTCGCTGTATGGTGGACGCCTAAGAGAATCCATCACTTGTGGGATGAGCTTGAGGTTGACGATTTAGAATTACAAGACAAAGAAAAGGAAACAATGTTGAAGGTTTTAGATCAACCTCAAAGCGCGGCCACCATGTCGAAGTCTACCAAGCTGTGGAAGTGTAGTAGGTGGGAATACTATTTTAAGCATTGCGAGATAAAACGTATACTACGTAAACGGTAACGTATATTAAAATAGATAAACATTGATCCAGATGAAAAGATCATATAATGAGTTGCGATTAAGTTACCTCACTGAATAACTTGAGCGCAACTCAATATATCATCTTATCACTATTTAACCTCCTAGATTAACTGGTAGTAGAAATTTAGACCGCGACTAAGTTGTCTAACCATTTGGTGCTGCGGCACACTGATCTAGATAATCCATGAGTAACTCAACAATTGCATTAAGCTGAGCTATATTTTTGTCCGTTGCATGCATTGTTATGGCTAAATTAGTGACAACAGTTTTAATTCATTATCTACCATTCTTTTTTCATTTTTTTTGCATTTTGAATATCGATTTTGAATGGTTATTACAGACTTATCTTTTTTTCTTCTACGTGTTACAAAATTCCATTTTCTTTTTCATGAAGAAAACGCAAATATCTTTTACAGTTTTCCGAAATAACAATAATCGTAGGCACTTTCCTAATGTGGACAGTAAAAAACTTTGCGCTAATAGTTTTGATCAGCTTCGAATGTGAAAACTTTTTTATAACCCTCAAAAACACTCATATTGAACTTTTATTGTCTAACGTGAATAATTAAAATATCATTTAAAGATTCCCTCCATTGGACCATTTCAGCAAAGCCTTGTGAACGTGGTGTCATTTCTTTCACCTTTGACACTGTCTATCGTCTCGTATGTACCTAATATAGAAAGAAAGCAGGAAACAAATAACAACTGATCTATGTTAAGGAGTAGATATTTGAAAGGTTGTTATGATGATGATGAAACACTTAAACAAATATTGTTACAAAATATAAAATGATTATGAGCTTATAACAAAAATCTAAATCCTTAATATAGCCAGAACTGTGTAATCATAAGCCATATATGTGCAGGTTTAGTATACCTGGTGCTGGTTTTACAAGTTCGCTCAGTATTGGAACTTAAAGACGAAAGTTCCCTATCCTCTATTTCAATTAAGTTGTCAGAAAGATTTTTTTTTTTACTTTTTATGGCGCTGCATTTTAGCAGTTACCAATGATTACATGAGGAACATGAGGAAGTGAGTTATGGATAGGAATTTATTCGTAGTTTCTCCAAGTGATATACTTTGTAATGATGACTTCTACAATGGCATCAGAGTAGCTATGTCTGCTACTCTGATGCCATTGTGGAAATCAGCTCCGTGCCGCAGTGGCTTAGCAATGATGGATTACGCTGGGGGGTCGGTGGTTCGAATCCCGCACGGAACAAGTATTATAAATAAATAAATATTAAAAAAAATTTTTATTCAATATAGATTACAAGTAACTCTTTTTGAAAGTCAATATTTTACGTTACCACTGGTTCGAAAAAACCTGTCCTGCCCTGTCCTGGGAAGAACCAGCAAGAAACCCAGCGGGACTTTTTTTTTAAATTTACAATGTCAAGGGTCACAGAATATATACAAAATTTATTTTAGAAACAACTTGGAAGCGACAACCTCATTCCCAGGGGTTATTAATAATAATAACTTATTATCAACCATGTATTCATTTATATCATAATAACTCTTTTTATACAGTTTTTGTTTAATTAAATATTTAGACTTGGTAATAAATATATATTTTCTGGGACTTTGTTGTAATAGTGTATACATTGCCCGAAGAACGAATTACTGACTCTCTGGAGTCGAGAAACTGGTAGCAACAGCTTGTGTTTATTCCTAGTGTTTACAGAGTGTATGTCACTTTTTTTACTAAAGCTGTCTTTATTTTTGTGAATATACATCAAATTTTTATAGATATACTGAGAGGCCAAAGTTAATATATTTATTTCTTTAAATGTTTCTTTTAAATAGCTCTAATGGCCCTCTTCTGCAAAACAAAAATAGTTTCTAAATCAGCCGCGTTCAACCATAGCAAAATTCCATATGGCTTATGCTATGGAAATAACTGAAATAAACTAATCTAGCTGTCTCGAGATTAGTGAGAACACTAATCTTTTTTACAGCATAAGCTGCAGAGCTTAGTTTGCTTGCTAGTTCAGATATATGTGGACCCCACTGAAGCTTAGCGTCGAGATTGATGCCAAGAAAAGCAGAGGACTCAACAGGACTCAGTTCTTCCCCGTTTAAAAACACATTGGTACTCGGATTATTAACATTTGTTGTTGTAAATTTAAAACATTTAGTTTTATTGCCGTTTAAATATAGACTATTAACGTTAAACCAATGCACTAATTTCGATTTAGCATTATTCACTTCTTCACATTTAAACAATTGACGTTTAAGGTTAAAAATCAAGGAAGTATCATCAGCAAATAATACTATATCATGATTATCCCCTACAAGGGAGGGTAAGTCATTAATATACACTAAAAATAGGAATGGGCCAAGAATGGAGCCCTGAGGGACACCCATCCGTAGGGGCTATTCGGAAGAACTTTTGATGACAACATTCTGCACTCTATTACTTAAATATGAAATAACTAGGTTCAGCGCTGTGTTCTTGACACCATAGTACTGTAGCTTCCTGATTGATGTCTCATGGTGAACACAGCCATGAGACATCAATCAATCACAAGGCCTTGGAACGGTCACAAAATATACCCAAAGCATCCCGTGAATTCTCCCATGCATAAAAATATGTTTTATAAGCTCAGCTCCGGCATCGATTATCGAGCGACCCCTTGTAAAACCAAATTGACTTGTATGGAGCAATTTATTTCTATTAAAAAAAACTTATCATCTGATGTAAAATAATTTTTTCAAAAATTTTACTTAAAGTTGGTAGTACAGAAATTGATCTAAAATTGGCGGGGTCAGATGTACTACTAGATTTTAATAAAGGTATAACTTTATTATGTTTCATTAAATCTGGAAACACACCAGTTTCGACGCTTGTATTAAAATAGTTAGCCACTGTTTTGATGAGGTACTTATTGTATCTATTACGGGTGCAATAACTTTAATGGAAATCCCCCATAAGTCTGCCGTTTTCTTAACATCAATAGTTTTAAAATATTTAATGTTATCTTAAAGCCTTAACATTTTGTTTAAGCAACGATTCGGCAATAGTAGGCGAAGAATTTAATCATTTTGTTGTCATAAAAGGAATCACAGTACAATGTTTCTCAAAAGCCATTGCAACTTCTTGATCAGATTGAGTAAAATTATTGTTAATATTCAGTTGAAGATCAGAGTTGCGTAGTTTAACCTTGCCCGTTTCACTGTTAACTCCACGTCATTTTAATTTTGTTGGATGCAGTTTTAATTTTGTTGCTTAAAGCCTTGGCTGTGGAGCATACTTTTTTAAATATTTTAGAATACGTTTTAACATACTCTCTAAATATAACACTATCATTATATGATGTTTCATTATAAAGCTCGGCATGATTTGTGACTGTTTAAAGTATGGTATTTATATGGAGGTTTGTCCTTGTGCAATTTATGTTTGTAAACTGTCTCCACGATACAGGAGAAAATTCTAGTGCATGGCTCACGCTTTTTTTTTAAAAAAAGGAAAGAAAAGAAAATAAAGCAGAAATAGCATCCAACATTCCAACATATTCTGAGTGGCTATCCTTTTTGGAGCAGAGCAGCATTAACGGGTGGATTATCTTTGTAATACACCTTATGCATTACTCCTTATTCTCTTGTTCTTTATTATTATTATTTTTTTTTCTTTTTTATATTATTGTTTGCTTTTCTTTGTTTTACCATATCTATAAACAAGGAGTGAATGTCCTGTTTCATGATTTCTATGTGTAATTTTTTTTGTTTGTATGACTACTTAAATGTTATGTGTTTTATGTAATCCACTTGAGTGTGTTGCATGTGCCAAATAAAATATGTTTCTTTCTTTCTAAATCTGCTTGAGAAGCCTCACTATTAAGTGAGAACAAACTAAGGGTTTAAAAGAGTTCTAATTGGGTACAACTTTAAAAAAAATACATGATTACGAGTATATTAGGACTAAGCAGTTTAAGAATGTGCCGATATTATTCCTGGAAATAACATAAGCAAATTCAAACTGAATGTGGATTCTTAATGCTCAAACGTAGCATTTCGATCTATCATAGACAGATAGAAATATAGATATATTTATATCTATATTTCTATCTGTGGATCTAGATACTTAACCTACATGAAGTGAAAATTGTCACAGCAAGCAACTCCTTCAATTAGTTGACGATGTAGGACTTACCATAGTATTTTAGTCATGAGAGCTATACATGCATAACTGCTCGCACAAAAAATATATTTCAAGGATTCTTAGTATTTTAAACAATAAATTAGATGTTATTAAATTTTGAACGAAATCTAATAACTTAACTTACTTTTAGAGGGGAACTGGATGCTGTATAAAATTCTGTTGCGAGAGTGCAGAACATCGAGCGAAGCAGTGAGCGCCTGTGGCGTTGTTTCAGTGGACGCTAAGCTACCGCTGCGTCTATTTTCCGTCGTCGCTACTTACACTGTTGTTCTCTTACAATTTGCGATTTTATAATTACGTTTTCTTATATAGAAAGCCGCGGTAGCTCAAGAGAAGAGCGCTTGACTTTTTATTGGTACAGATATTTTTAAGGAGTCCCGTACCCTCCCATGCTAATTCAATGGTTATTTTAAACATAATTATAATGAGTTGGGGTGACATTTATTATCAGTTTCTTCTTTGTTTTCTTCAACAGCCCGTTAAATCCGGGAACATGGACCTCTCCTTTACTTCACGAATCTGTCATGTTTTAGTCGTTTATGAAAACTATCACCTTGTCTAATTCCGTGGGTTTGCAAAGGTTAAAACGAGCACAAAATTCACCTGAAGGTAAGTGGATGTTGTGGATCAAAGACACATAAATTTAAAATGGAAATTCAGATGCGTTGTCACCCTTGACATGGAATACCCCCGTATCAGTAAATAGGCTTTCCTATTATTTATATATATATATATATATATATATATATATATATATATATATATATATATATATATATATATATATATATATATATATATATATATATATATAATTTCACCATACGAATCACAAGAGCATTATGCTACTTTACACGTATGAAGTACATATTCTATTATAGATTATAAGTTAAGTTCTATTTGTAAGTAAAGTAATTTTGAACAGTGTATTAAATTTAAAATCGGAAAAGTTTTTTGTCATACGATTATATGCTTATTTGTTATTTCCTTTCTTTTTCTAACACAATTAAGTACGTAAGTAACGTTAAGTAGTGAAGAGGATAATGTTCGCAATTGATTGCTGGCGAGAGATGGTCTTCAAACTACATTAGACACATCATTTTCTTATTCTTATATAGCTAACAAATTTCAACGCCTTTGATGTTTTATTAAAACATTTGAAAACGAATAAACCGTTACTGTGTTTTTAACTTCATGGATTGCGAGGTAGCTTTTAGGTTAGCTTTACTAATATTTGCAGTTAAATCACTTACTTTTGTAATACCACTTTCCTTTTGGTAATGAGTTTACATATTACGCACACTCTCATTATTATGAAAAATTATTTTTACTATGTAACTAAAATTTAAAACTTTAGTTTTTTAATTTAAAAGCTCAAAATTCGGAGATAAGATTTAAATAAAACAACAGACTTTGGCATATTATGTCAATTTTAGTTCCCGGGACGGCAAATGGTGGCGCTTCAAATCGGCACAGACATTTTGTATGGTATAGACAGTCTACCGTACATGTACATATTATAAAAGTCAGTGGTATTGATTCATTAAAGTACGGCCGCTGAGTTATTACCGATTTGACAGATTATTCTTAAATTAATCGATATAACCTTGCACGAGCGACACATTTGCCGAATTATTTAGAATACCTCTTTAATATAAAACTTTATGTCAAAATGTCAGAATCAAGTAATTTTCCAATAAACTCTGTTTCAAAACTTAAAATAGTTTGTAAATAATATGAAAACATTTATTTTTTGTTCTTTGGCGCGCTTGTACAAAGTTACATCGTGCGTCTAGTTTTCATAGTGATGTGCTTGATAGTATTCGGTCCGAATTCATTGGAATACATATGATATTTATTTTATTTGGATATTTTTATTTTACTTATTCCTTCGAGCAACTAGACTATAATGCTACCATTTTTGTGCGTCTCCAAATTGCACTGTGTTGCCAGTATCTCTATGATTTTTAAGATTTATGTATGATCCAAAGACAGAAATACTGTTTTCTATGATTTAAAAATAAATACAATTAAAATGATTATGTATAATTTTTAACATTCATAATATATAAAACAACATTTAATAAATATAATTTTCTCCCTCAATTAAGCAATGTTATAGGTGTATTTTTTTTAAGTAATGGCGATACTATTCTGGCAACACCCTTACCACCGCTATTTCAATCTGTTTAGTCGTCTTCCGTACTCTCGTGCGCACAGACTACGTTCTCTTGTGTAACCGTTGTTTTTTGACTCAGCTTTCTCCTGTTTATCGTTGCGCTTTATTGGACTAATTTTGTTTGTGTTTGGTAATTTTGTTGAAAATGCCGAAACGAGGAAAAACATTGAATAGTCAATGGCGTGAGCTTGTACTAAAGCTACAGGATTACTTTGAGCGTGAGTCACAAAATGGCGGCCCTTTGGCGTTGTCAAAACTATTGCACGAAATTGGGTTTGAATATAAAAAAACGAATAAAAGGAAAATATTAATGGAAAGATTTGATTTAATAATTAAAAGGAGCGAGTTTTTAAGAGAAGCCAGAAAAATCGAGTCCTGGGACAACGTCGTTTTTGTTGACGAAACATGGTTAAATGCGAACCACACTGTGTCACGCTCTTGGACTGACGAAACAAAAGCATCAACCTCAAAGGCTCCAATTGGAAAAGGATCGCGACTGATAATTTGTCACGCCGGTTCTGCTGGAAGTGGTTTCTTTGAAAATGGACTGCTGGCTTTCGCGTCAAAATGTACTTCCGATTACCACGAGGAGATGGATATATATAATAAATATATATATCCATCTCCTCGTGACACACACTACAGACACTTTTACGAATTGGTTCGAAAATCAATTATTACCCAGCCTGCCAGAGCCTTCTATCATAATAATGGACAACGCTTCATATCACTCGAAACAAGTGAATAAAGCGCCTACTCAGGCCAACAAGAAAGCTGATCTCGTAGCATGGCTACACCAAAATGGAATTGAAACTACTGCCGAAATGCTAAAGTCTGACTTAGTAAAGTTGGTACGCGAAAATAAAACATCATGAGTCCGTTATGAAGTAGATGAGATAACTCTAGCACATGGATATCGGGTACTTCGAATTCCGCCTTATCACTGCCAGTACAATGCCATTGAGCTAATATGGGCACAAATCAAAGGTATTGTTTTTATCGCTTAAGTTATGAATATGAATAATTTGTACTATTATAACATCCAATATTCAGCATATAAGTAAAAAGATACATAACTAAGAAATAAATATCTCATGTCCCTTACATGTAGGTAATTGTGTAACATTTCGTTTATTTAATGTAATAAATTAACGTTATTTAATGTTTACATTACAGGTTACGCAGCTCGTCATAATACGACTCGCCATTCAGTACTAATAAAATGATGGGTCTATTAAAAGATGCTTGCAGCAAAATAACGAAAGAAGATTGGGTCAAGGTCGTCGAAAAGACTCGAAAACTAATAACAGAAGATTATGAACGCGATTTAAGAGTGGACACCATTATAGAGAATGAAATTGTCATACAAGTGACTGATAGCGATGACAGCTCTGGCGAATCTGGTTCAGAGTCTGAATAATTGTTTTAATAAATGATAGGTAGTCATTTATTAAAACATCTTGTACCTACTCTATTCATTAAAATGTGTGACAGTGTTTACAAATTTGTTTTATTTTGATATGTCCTCGACCAATTATCTACGCCCATCAAGGATATTCCACCTAATAAAGAACCTGTGTCTTTAACTATTATTGTTTTGATTTTATTTAATTACACACTATACTAGAATATTTACAAACAAACTGTTCCCAAATGATATTAGGGTTGCTGGTTCAATCACTTCACCAGTATTGTCAATTCGTCATGTGTCAAATCGGTAATAACTCAGCGGCCGGAGTATAGTAAGTTACACTTCAAACAATCAAACCTAAGAAACATGTTCATTTACGATATTGTTAGGAATCAGAAGGATATTTTAAATTAGAAGTAATATGAGATGAGACTATTTTCTTCAATATTGATAAACTATATTTCTATATTTTGTTGTCTCTACTTATGAGTAAAATAAAAAATACACAATTAATCATCTCGAGGTGATGGAATAATCAAGTTAAATATTATATTATATATTAAGTTAAATATTTGACTGTGTACAAGTTGTGTCACTTTTATTTTTACTGGATTCATTTAGAGTAAAAACATATTATTTTTACATTAAATACCTAGTGATGAGGAAAAAATATTTCTTTCCTCAGAATTTACAACACAGCAGCCTAAGTATTAAAGAAGCATGTGATACTGTCGCAGGGTAAGGTCCAATATTATCAAGTATATAAACCGTTACAGTATACAAGTTAAAATGGTTTAACGCATTTACGATACTTAAGCAGACTCTATATTTGCTTCTAGTACTACATAGTAGTAAATATTATTTTACACATAAATATATGTATCGTCCATACTGTATATCTACTATGGCAGGCATACATTCCTGGATCCATGCCTTTTTTTTGCGGATGGAAAAACATCTAATGACGCCTTTCGCTCTGGGTGGAGCGTAAGGGAGTGTCAGACTTTTACTGACTAAAACCATCCGTGTTCTTTCAGTGCCCTTACGTTCCGGAGCCGCGGTATCTCTTTCGAACAGCCCGCAGCCCCGGCAGGCGTCGGCCCTTGCGGGCCTCTTCACGCTGCTGACAGCTCTTTGAGGCGCGCGTGGAACAAAACGCGCCGTCGACACGGCCTGTCGTCGTTAGACGGACAGACGGCGAGCTACCCATTGCTCGCCGTCCACAGGCCCGCGCCTACGGTGGCCGGGGGCCACGACGTAGCCCCCGACGCCCGGGGCGTCTCCCGCGGCGGCCGGGGAGGAAAGCTGCTGCTCTCTCCTTCTCCCGCTCCGCCACCTCCTTCACTAGCATCACTGCTTCGCAGAAGGTGGTGACGGCATCCCATTCCGTCTCGCTCCGGACCATGGCTTCGACCAGGGCCGGACGCGAGAGGTCGCCGCCGCCTATCGCCGCTACGAGGACACGGCGGTGCTCCGACCAAGCAGGGCACACCTCCACGGTGTGTTCCACCGTGTCCTCCGGTCCATCCTCGCAGTGGGAGCATCCGGGCGTTTCCTCCCGCCCGATTCGGTGCAGGAACCTCCCGAACACACCATGTCCGGTGAGGACCTGCGTCAGGCGGAAGGTGAGGATGCCGTGGCGTCTCTCAAGCCACTCCTCAAAGAGGGGTCTTATCGCCGCTATAGTGGCGTGCCCAGCACGGGGTTGCGACAGTCGCTCTCTCCATGTCGCCATGAGATCGTGCCTGGATTGCTAAAAATGGCAATTGTGTTTGTTAAATTATATTGACTAACTTGATGAACACATAAGATATATGTCCCCAGATTCGGTAGAATGAATTAATCTATAAAGCACTGCCTTACAATATTTAAGTGTTTGAACACAGTCGATGAAGCTACATTAAGTAAAGAAGCTATGCGTTCATTGCTATTTCCTGGACAAAATTTACTGGGTAGTGGTGGTGTAAGAATATGTACTACCCCATGTCATCCCGAGGGTGTTATACGAGGCAATAGAGGGCTAATAACGACTAAAATTAAAAAACTGCAGGTGCCAACCCGCTTTCAAAACGTGGCAACTACTATGGCAAATATCCTCTCTACGAGGCAATCTTTAGGAGAGGCTGTTCAGCAGTGACCTTTCATAGACTGTAACCGTAAATATACAAAGATTCAAAGAGAACACAACTAGACTTCTTGGTACATGAAACAAGTGTTTAATCAGTAATCTCTCTTTTAGTTTTCTAAGGATTACGAGTATAGATAAATTATTAGAAGACTTAAACTACAGTGACGGGAAGTAGAAGCAGCCATAGTAATTGTTGATAACGCTCTGGAAATGGCAGAAATTACAAGTGCCGTCATAAGAGGCTGTGGTATATTACAGCTTTATCCGTAGATTGTATTTCCCTTATCATTTTGTTGTCTCTTTTTGCATACAATTTTGAAAGCCCTCAGCCAGCAAGGAACTCGTTCTAAACAATCCACCTATAAAAAAAAGTTTTTTTTAATCTATTCTCGGCGAACAGACTTTAGTCCTACAGAGTATTTACCCAATATAATAATATTTAATAATTTTATTCATAAAATAATACGAGTAATATTTATTACCCAAAATAATACTTATTAAAAAAGTCATCCAGTATATAAAAATTAATTGCTGTCCGTTTGTTTCGCTAAAACTCGAAAACGGCTTGAAAGATTTCAAAGATTTGTTTTGTGTGTTTTAGTTGGTGCCTGCATAGTTTTAAAACTCAATTGGACGCGGTAGGTAACCGCTGCTATCGAGATCCTGAAATCACCAGTGCTAAGCCGGAACGGATCGATAGTTTCACTTAAGTTATAGATTTCCGGAATTCTAGGAGGAAGTTTAAACTCTTGTATTGTATATACTATAGACATTTAATTTTATTATACTTTTCACTTTCCAATTTCGAATTTTATTCGAGACTGTCACCATGCCACCACAAAAAAAAACTTAGACCATGTTGATTTTGAAGAAAATGTTCAAGTTTTTAATACAAAATACAGCCAAGTCACTCCTGGATTTGCTCTCTATCTTAATACACAATAAAATTTCGTAAAATTCTGTTTATGTTTTCACCTCTGGAAAATATTTTAAGGCGGAGCGGTATTTAAGTAAAGAACGCTTCATTTATCAGTTGTCTTGGCGCTAATACAGTTTGTCTTGCAGATTTACCGCGTTACTGCACAATTTCTATCAACTAAATGTACAAATGAATATTTTGAACACAAAGCAACGATACCGATCACTTGTTGTTACAAAACGTAAAAGAGAGAACGAGGTCTACGTCCAGCAGTGGAATTTTACGCACTGATGATGAAAACGAACAAAATAGGAAATACCGTACAAAAAATTCGCATGTAGCACATTACTTGAAACAAGACCCAATACTAAGGAAACGGTTTCTTTGTGCAGTGGCTGAGCAATGAATTGCAGCGCTGAGGGCTACGTTTCGAATCCCGCTGGGAACAGGTTTTTGTAAGACATACAAAGACTTAAGATAATTGTTTCGTGTCTGGTTGTTTGTTCTTGTGAAATTCTTGTGTGTAAACTGGCCCCAGGATACCGGGGTAATTCCGAATTTGGAAGTAAGGTTTTTTTAAATTAACATAGTAATGAAACCGAGAATACTAAGTAGATGCTCTAACAATAAAATTACTATCATGTATCTACTATATACCTACATAATATATAATCCTGCTATCCTGCTATGAGATTTCCATCTTCAACGTTGCGATGTAAACAAAGGAAAACATTCAATAAGATAAACTTTGTGTTTGAATTTAAAAAGCTTTCAACTTATATTTCTACGTTTTTTAAAAGCTAATGGAGCTATGGCTTGGAATCAAACCAATCTGACATCTAAAATATTAAAACCTTTGCAGTCTTATTTCTTTTTATATTATTTACAGCACTCAAATAGTATTCCAGAACTGAATATAATAAGTACGCTGCTCGTCGTAATCATCTTCTCAGTTCCTTTTATACAACTTTTAGTTTAAAGGCCGTGTCTTTACTTATATAGTAAATTTCATCAAAAAACCGACTATCTTTACATCACTTTAAGTAAATTATTAATATGCCTTATAGGCATACAATCACGCATGTATGCACATGCACGCACACACGCACACGCACAAACACGAACACGCGCACTCACACGCACGCACACGTACGCACACGCATGCACACGTACTCAAACGCACGCACACACACACACACACACACACACACACACACACACACTCACACAAATATGCGCGCGCGCGTTACACCATATCAGCGTTGTGATTCACGCTAACTTAGCTGGATATATAATAAGTACGTAATTAAGACCTCAGTTACTGGCCTCTATGAACCATAGTATTAAAAGTATTGTTATTTTGTATATAGTAAGTAAAGAAATATTTTTAGAATATGTAAGTAATTACGTGGCGGGGTCCATATTTGCGTTGTAGATCGACGTTGCAAATAACTAATGGAAGCAGCATAAATGAGTCGGGTTACCTGGAAAGGACCACGCTTTCAGCGTCAAATATCAGCTAGATGCTGCTGTGTTTCGAAAGATGTATACTGTATAAAACCTGAGATCTACATACATAAACACTCACGCCTGTCACCCAGAGGGGTAGGCAGAGACTACGGACTTCCATTTGGCACGATCCTGACATACATCTTTCGCCTCTTTTACATCCATATATCTACGCATACACGCTCGTCGGTTAAGGGTACTTCTAACGTGGCCCATTTTCAAAATATCGCCAATTTGGTCGATAAACATTTCCTAGGGCGTCCCTTCCCGACTGCCATATAAATTTGCTTTGTCACTCTTTGCTCATTCATTCTTTCCACATGACCAAACCACCGAAGCATTCCTTTCTTAATCCTGGTCACAACATCATCTTGCATACCACATTTATCTCTCATCACGCAATTTCTCACCCTGTCTTTCAGATTCAACCCTAGCATATTCCTTAAAAGACCGCATTTCTACAGCATTTATTCCACTTTCATGCTTCTTCTGCCACACCCAGCTTTCACTACCATACATTAAAGTAGGGACTAACACAGCATTATGAATTACCATACGTGCCTGTTTTGACACATTCTGGTTCTTCATAATAGAGTGTAGTGCCCCATTCACTCTATTCCCTGCATTTACTCGTCGTTCTATATCCCTATCATATCTACCATCCCTGTTAAATACACATCCCAAATACACAAACTCATCCACTTGCTCAATTAACTCTCCTTCTATTCTTATTTCACATACCGTTTTGCTTTCTTCTCTTTCAAAAACCATCACTTTCGTCTTACATGCGTTCACTTTCATTCCCCTTTCTTTTAATTCCCAGTTCATTAATGTAACCATCATTTGCAACTCAGCCGCCGATGACGCAAATATGACTTGATCATCGGCATACAAAAGGCATTTGACGGTTAACTCGCCCATTCTTAACCCACATTCTTCATCTTCCAAAGTTTGCAAACACCGGTCCATAAATAGGTTGAACAGCCAAGGGGAAGCTACACAGCCCTGTCTGACACCTTTTTGGATGACAAACCAGTCCGAGTAGACCCCATTGATCCTGACACAAGCACTAGAGTCTCTATAAAGAGACCTTAATGCCTGTATCAAACCATCGCTCAACCCATATGAGTTCAGTGTTTGCCATAACACATTACTGTCCACTCTGTCATAAGCCTTTTCCAAGTCAATGAATGCACAAAAAACTTTCTGGTTTTTGGCCAAAAACTTCTCCGCAATCATGTGCATGGAAAAGACTTATTCTGTACACCCCATTCCCTTTCTGAAACCCGCTTGCACATCCCAAATTTTTCCATCAGTTTCTTTCATAACTCTTTCAATTAACACCTTAGCATACAGTTTACCCACAATACTAAGCAAGCTGATACCGCGGTAGTTTTTGCAGTCCTGCTGTGACCCTTTTCCTTTATATATTGGTACTATAACTGCTTTACACCAGTCATCCGGTACCCGTTTTAATTCCCAACATAAATTAAACAAGGTGTACAGCAGGCCTGCCACCACTCCCTCTCCAGCCCTTAGCATCTCGAGTGATACTCTATCATATCCAGCTGCCTTACCTGCTTTCATGCTTTTCATTGCTTTCATTATTTCATTTACACTTATCTCCATACCCCTTTTCACTTCTTTCGGAATTTCTAGCTCATTTAATTCAGACGACTCTTCACTCATAAATACGCTTTCAAAGTATTCCTTCCATCTGTTTAAATTCGAAACTTCATCATTCAGAATACATCCATTCTCGTCTCTTATAGCATTTATTATAGGCTGTTTTGTATTTCCCCTGGCAGTTCTTACGAGTTTCCAGAACATTTTTATGTTAGCCTGGAAATTACCAGATATCCTTCTATCATTCTTATCCGTTCTTTCTTTCTTTTTCCTTTCAACAACTTCTTTTACTCTCTCATTTAGACGTCTAAATTCTGCCTTTTTTCTTTCAATCTCATCATTCATACTAGAAGAATTACCAGCTTTGGTTGCTCGTAAATCTAACCATGCTTTCTTCTTTGATTCAACTTCCACCCGTACCTCATCATCCCACCATAACGTATTACTTTTCCTTTCATTTGTTCTCTTACTTACACCACATACTTCGGTGGCGGTATCCACCAAACCTTTCTTAATATTATCCCACACAGTATTCAAGTGTAAATCATTCATACACAACTCATTCAAACATCTAATATTTTCTCTCAGTCTACATTTATACTTCTCTTTCACATCTTCGTCTTGTAACTTCTCTATTCTTATACGCTGTAACGCAGTGATAGACACAGATGTCCGATGCCGCCAACGCTTGAAAAGACCATTAATTTGACATAAGACCAAGTAATGATCCGTCCCTACGTTGGACCCCCGGTAAACCCTTGTATCTACGACTGCGCTCCTCATTCTTTCATCCACAATTACGAAATCTATCATGCTTCTATCATCACCTCTTTCCCATGTATACATGTGAATCTTCTTATGACGAAAAAAAGTATTCGTCACAAAAAGATTCTTTTCCGCACATACGGTGAGGAGGTCTTCACCATTCTCATTTATACTTTCATCACCAAACGTTCCCAATATCCTTTCATAACCAGACCTCTTCACCCCAACCCTTCCATTAAAGTCTCCTAACATAATAATATATTCATTTTTCTTACATTTTGTCAACACCATCCTTATCATGTCTCAAAACTGCTCTCGGATGTAAGTGGGCTTAGACATGTCTGGGGCGTACACCCCTAGCAGGAACAGCTTCTTTAAGCCCACTTTCATTCGTAACCATAGCAGTCTCGGGCTTACACATTCATACTCTTTCACACATTGACCCATTCTTTCTGAAAGGATGAAACCGACTCCCTGGCATGCCCGTTCGGTCTCGCCTACACCAGACCAATACGCGGTATACTTGCCATGTGCAGTGGCATCCTTTCCCTTTCGTTTCGTCTCATTCACACATAACACATCTATTCCTCTGTCATTCATCATTTCGCATACTTCATCCATCTTATCGTTCATTCCTCCACATACATTCAGCGTAGCCAGATGGGTTTCCGCAATCCACTTTTCGCCCCTCCGGGAGACAGAACGTGACGGGTGGCGAACCTCGTCGCCGGTTTTTCTCCCGGAGATTCTTCGCACCCCTGCCCCATTTAAGGGGCGCCGGGAACTCGGGGCCATTTCTTTTATTTGCTGAGTCATGGTGCGAACAAGGGGTGGTGGTAGATTTTACGCCGCTACCATACGGCGAGGAGCCGAGTCTATTTTTTCGGTTTTGTCGCTCGTTTAGCACCACCCGGGGGACACGTGTAGGGTGGGCCTAAGGTTAGGTGGTCGAAGCCTACGTACGCGAGCGACTCATCCCCCTGAGATCTTTTTTACTTGAAGCCAAAAAATAGCATTTTTTTTGGCTTCGCCTGTGGTGCCGAAGTCTTAGCAACGATTTGGCTACATTCATCGCAAAAGAAACACATAGATTACACTTTCAGTTTCATGTCAGTTCATCGGCCTAGTCAGACTGAAGACAAACTTAGATAGATAGATAGAGAGTGATGGACCACACAGACGGCTTTTGAAATATTTTGATAATTTTCGTCAGTATCGGTTGGATTGATGTGAAACTGGTGACAGACTGACAGTGTGAATGCAGTCGGTGTGCATCAATCTTGCGTCAGTTAAAACTTAAATAGTTATGTAGTCGCACAAAAAATCTCGTGATTAGTCTTTGCCACTCATTAATTTAGCGTTATACAGAGCATTAATAATAAAAGAAATTTTATAAATTTATTTTTTTGGTTGTCAATTTTATTTAATAAAAAATTTAAATAAATTTAAGGTATTAAAAAGAAAATAAGATACATAATAAAATGAGGTGCTACTTTGCGGAAATGAACTATATGAAAGTTGTTAAAAATTTACTAGCTTAGATCTATGTAAAAAATGAAAGCACCTAACACCACTACGCTATGAAAGAACGTTGATAATACGACACGAGTTTCACCTTTAATACAGGCATCATATTAAGATCTCCTGCGATGAATACGGCCTAGTCATTGTAATTAATTTTCGTGTCGAGAGTAATACCACTTTTTGGCACCCTACTATTAGAATTTCTTGAAAAATATTCTGTCTCTAAGATGTAGTTGGCCAAATTTATGGTATTTTATATAATCTTATAAGTTATAACGTAACTATGTTGATTTTCATTTTAATAGAAATCACTAAATGGTAGCTATTTTTCTCATATTTTTACATTTAACTGTACAAAGTAAGTATTGTTGTCTTATACAAATTCATTTAAGTATTTAAATAATACTATTTTTTACGGATTTTATCGCGTATATTTAACTTTTTAATACCCGACGATAGTAAACACCTGGCTGCCGAGCTCCGACACCTAAAGCAAGTTTTGCATGACAACAAGCTTTGGGTCCCGCGCCTATGTCACGGTGAACGAGTAATGCCGGCCACAGTCGAGCGTGTGCCTGCTGTACTGCCATATGTTAGAGGAGTCACTGACAAGATTGACTACATCTTGAAACGCGCTTCCATCAAAACATACTTGAAGCCGTCGAAGAAGATTGGTTTTAGTGTTCGCGTAAATATAAGAATATCTGTAAAGAACAAAGAGGTTTTAAGTATCCTTTGTTTGTTTCTTTTTTAAATATATTGTCAATTCATACAACAATAAAATTCATACAAGTAATATATTATTGACGGGCTAGAAAAAAAAATATTTTCATCTTTATGCAGCATCTTATCCAACAATATCTCATGTTTAGATTCAATAAAGTTATTTATTTTAATAACTCTTGTTGTAAAGTTAGAAAATAGCAGAACTTATATATCACTTTTATCTTTAAAAATTATAAAACTTCAACAGTATTTTAAAATGTTTCCGAGAATAGATTACCGTAGCAAGTCGGATTAGGTAATCGTATCAATGTTTGAATTGACAATGGTCAGTGGTCTCAATGGTCTCAATAATATTTGAGTTCACTGAACGCGCTAATTTTTCGGGTAACTACTTATTGCTGTAGTTAAATACCTAAGCTAAAATAAATATCAAGATATAAAATAAATAAACGTTATTAAGATTATAGCTCTTTCTCAGCCTGCCTAGGAGTTGGTTTGCGTAGCTACAACCTTGACACTTAATTCTGGTGTCAAGTGCAAGTTGGTTTTGGTTTAAACGTTTGAAGGGTAGGGCTAATTAAAATTTATTAATATAAAAGACGGAAAAACACATAATCTTACTCCTCGGTGATGATAACGTGTCTGCAGCCTTCTTTACTTGAAGTTGATTATTTATTCATGTGTTCAACGGCTGTTGTTGCAGTCACAAAACTTTTACTCGATTAAAAAATAACGCTAATAATAATTTTAATTCTATTATATTAAAGCTTGGTTACTACTGATTTTAATAAATAGAACAACAATGGCGTCAAAATTCGTTAATTATACAATTTAAATAGGGGCAAGCTTTTAACAGACCCCTCAATTAATTTTCTATATAATTAAGTTTAAAGCAGCGCCTAAACGGCAAAGATTACTTTTCAAGATCAAATTCATTATGAAAACCAGCTAAATTTCACGCTTGTAAAATGTGTTAAGCCCTGAGGTTAAATTTTACAGCGAACTTTAACACATTCTATTATTTTTTAATAATTTTTATGCATACAGAAATGTAATTTAAAACAAAAATTTAGAAACAATAATGAGAATTTCATTAAAAAAAGGATATCAGAATAAAGATTCGCGTCGCAAATGAGGCGGTTTTTAAAACATTGCGGTGTCTAGACGTAAACAAAGCCAGGGGACCAGATGGTAAGCCAGCTATAGTTCTTAAGTTTTGTTCATCTGAGTTGTCTCTTGTGATGACTGGAATTGTCCCAAAATCCTGGAAGCAGGACAACGTGAAATATGTTTCAAAGAAAGCAGGCAAAAGCAACTGCAATGAAGCTAGGAGTCTTCGCAAAGTTGCGGCGGTATTTCACGACGGGACACTGCTTACCTTATGTAAAGCACATGTCTCTTCGTGCGTGAACTATTGCAGCCATATATGGGTTGGTGCTGCAAAATGCCATCCAACAGCTTCGGACTCAATGGAAAGGCATTTTAAGAGATAGGTTATTCGAATTTGGTTAAGTAGTCAGCCTTTCGGTTTCCTACAGGATGCATTTCGAAGAATGCGCAAGAATTGCATAATTTAATTCCTCCCTCTACCGTCCACAATCGGACAACTAGACGTTCGGCCAGTCTTCACCCTTTAGTTGTTCTCTTTTCACGCATTCAAACCAAACGTTTTGCTACATCGTTCGTTATGCATACAGCAAAGTAGTGGAATAAGTTGCCAGCATCTGTATTTCCATCCCATAACAATGTTAGTGTTTTAAAGCAAGAATGAATAGAATTTTGTTAAATCAGTGCGCTTCACCATCTTAGGTTACATCACCAATTACCATTAGGTGGATTGTATTTAAGCACTGGCTTAGAATAGTAAAAAAAATATACTTATATCAGTCCATAGAGTTCCGCTGGACATTTTTTCTCTTTTTTATAAAATTAAATTACACAACCCTCATATAGCTGCAGCATTGATGCACGACGTAAAAACTTTGACTTTAATACTGTTGTCCGTCGCTGGTCTGGGCATTTTGGATCTGTCGTTTAAGAGATGGTTATACCTCAACCTATTACCAACCACATATATTTCTTTTTCTTTCATCATTTCCAATAGCCGCCTTTTACGACACGGGACAAAATAGAAAAAATCCTAACGCTCGATCATTTTTCGTCTCGATATTTAACTTCATTTCTTAGCATTGGTAAACCAGCTCTCAATTAAAACTAACCAGTCGAATCGATACGATACGAAAGAGGCTACGTTGTATTTTCAGAAACACGAGGTATAATTGTAAAACTGAACGAGTAATAAAGTATAGTGTTTTTGATTTTTTATATTTACGCGAACACTACACATTGATTAAAACTACTTTTACGGATTTTATCGCGTTTAATTTTAATTATTTATAAAAAAAAAAAAAAAAATTGTAACTGTACTGCAGGATAAGCTTCAACCACAGGAGTTTTCGTCAAGCTCCATTACAGCTTGCCATCGTCTATGTGCAGTATCTGAAGCTCGTGTAAGACCAGTTCAGATTCGGTTTAGTGATCAGTACATTAAGTCAACCATTTCGGCCAAAAAGACTGTGTTAAAAAGCACTTCATATGTGCTGTCCGAGTTTCTTACTCGTCAGCGTCAAGGTTTATTCATTGCTGCACGAAAGCACATTGGTATTAGACAAGTTTGGTCACTCGATGGTAATATACACGTCAAGTTGCCTTGTGGTAAGCGCCATCGGCTGACGAACACCAAGGACCTCGATGAGCTCATTACACAATATGAGCAGCCTGCTGCATCGGATCGACCATCTGATTCTACGACGAGGAAAGTGTCACCAAATGTTA
This sequence comes from Parnassius smintheus behrii, assembly GCA_036936625.1. Taxonomy (NCBI): domain Eukaryota; kingdom Metazoa; phylum Arthropoda; class Insecta; order Lepidoptera; family Papilionidae; genus Parnassius; species Parnassius smintheus. Next base: position 10,214,694 of record JAUPFT010000018.1, read on the forward strand.
ACAGTGGTAGTGCACCAAAGTCGACGGTGAGGTCCAAGCGCATAATTCGCAACAAATAACTCTCATCGACTTCACTTTATTCTCATGTTGGATTTAATTTGTAAGCTGTCATGTGTATTTTTTATTTGTCTTAATATTATTGAGTTATCAATGTTTGTTAAACTGGGCATATTTGTTATGATAATGGTAGCATAATAATGGTAGCATAATAACTTTTATTTACATACATATTAAAGGCTTTGGGTTCTAGCCCTTCTGAGCCTAAGTAATATTTTGCTGAATTAAGACCATAGATAACACATTATAACTATAATATGTTATCGTAATACATAAGTCATAAAACGTAGACAGAGAAACCTATAGACAAATTGACGCCTTCTTTCATATTCGCACACGCAAAAGATAGATTTATGCATACGTCTTGCATAGAAATGAGATAGAGTGGTGTGATTGTTTGTCCCTTTCTCCGTGCCGGTTTTTTTGTTTCGCAAACTGTAGAGTTTGCTAAACAACTTTGACAGCGTGGCAATTTAAGGAGTTTACAAGTTTTTTTAAGTGATAAAAAAGTATTTTGTGAGCTTAAGATTGGTGAATCTTATTCAGTTCAGTTCTTAGAACAATTATAATGTTTATCTAAATGTGTTTTAAAGTCATAAAGATTATTCTATAACCTAAAAATTTGTTATCGTTCTTTCTCACTCAAGGCCACGCCGATCATTAGTCTATAGGTTTCTCTGTCTACGTCATAAAACATAATATTCACAGATGTCAGATGACATAGACAGATTTTTATGTTGTTGGCTTCGGTTACATGGCCTTTTGCCATGCTAACTACATTACTATTGACAGAATATGTACATAAGTTATATTTGATTCAACTTTATTTTAGTTATATGTAATAATCTAGCCTAATTACTTATTACTTTGTTTTTTATTATATTTTCTTTAGTTGTTTACTTTTAAATGCTTTGCTCGTTTATTGATTTTCCTTTTCTACTTTGTTTTAACTTGGCATTTGTTTTCTTTTATTTTCCTGGTGTTATTTTTAAGATTGTAAACAGTTAGCCGGAGGGTGATGTATGGAGATACATATATATTTAGTTATTTTTTGTAATGATCAGTTATATTTATTTGGTATAATTTTATTATTTCAAATATTTATATATATTTAGTATTATTTTATTATATTATAATAATTATTTTATTATTTTAAATATTTTTATTTAATCTCAGATGATAAATATTTTTATTCCACTTGCAACAGCTCCTCTTCCCTTTCACTTGCTGATACTTCGGATGAGCCTGCCACGCTACGACGCTAATATACGAAGAATCTCAAAAATTGTTAAACTGTTTTCACATTTGTCATTTAAATGCACAAAATATTCATACGGAGCTCCTGGATACTTTCTCTTCTAATGCAGTTAATGCTATACTCATATCAGAAAGCTGGCTCAAGCCAGATCTCTTCCACGTCTTATAGTCGTCCAGGTTATATTTTACTCCGTAACGGCGGACTGGTAAAAGAGGCGGAGGTGTCGCTATCTATCTGCGTAGTAATTTACCTTATAAAATATTAAACACATCTTCTTCCCTGTATTCCGGTTAAATTGAATATATTTTTGTTGAAGTTAATGTCAAGAGTGTTAAAGTGTTTCTTGGAGTTGTCTACTGTCCACCTCAAGTGGACTACTTCTCCGATTTGGAAGTAAATTTATTGCCTTACAGTTCTGCCTACACACATCAAATTATCATAGGAGACTTTAACACTGACCTATCCGGGGTTTCTCCTAAATCTTCGAAACTGAGTTCGACCATGTTGTCGCATAATTTCACTATTTTGCCTCTAAATGCAACACATCACAACTTCCACTTTGCTGACATCTGGATTGACCTTATAGCCATCTCCTCAGTTGATCACGTTGTCAATTATAAACATCTCCCTGCTTCTGAATTTTCACGGCATGACCTGCTTTATCTGTCATATAAATTAAAGCCTTTATCTGTGTCCATTTCTATTCGTAGTCTTGCTAGAATAGATATGGACAAGCTTAAATGCGATACAGATGCTATTAACTGGATATACAGATATATACTGCTTCCACAGTTGATAAAAAAGTCGACTTCTTTAACAGCAACATAATAGGACTCTATAATAAACATGCTCTTAAACGTGTAGTTCGACTGAAGCGTCCTCCTGTTCCATGGATCACGATTGGGGTAAGAATGGCTATGGCTAAACGCGATAGAGCTTTCCGTGCTTTCAAGAAGAATCGCACTGATGTAAAGTGGCAAGCATATAAAGCTGCAAGAAATCGATGCAATCAGATGGTGAGAGCTGCTAAACGCCGATATATCCACGAACAACTACTTAATTCATGTTCGGCTGATATATGGAAGTTTCTGAATACGCTTGGATATGGAAAATCACAATTTGACTATAATAGCGTCACCTTTTCTTCTGACGATTTTAATCGTCATTTTCTGTCTTCTCAAATAGTTTTTGACAATTCTAGAGCTAATGTTTTCTCTTTTATATCTTCCATGCCTCCTTATTCTCATGAAACTTTCACTTTTATCCCTGTAGATGAAGACAAGGTACGCAAAGCACTTTCCTCTATTAAATCGAAAGCCGTTGGATGTGACGATGTGAGTAGGGTAATGGTTTTGCACGTGCTGGATTCTGTTTTACCCGTGATAACTCACATAATTCACTTTTCGCTGACGAATGGTACTTTTCCAACTCTCTGGCGTAAAGCCTTTATTATTTCCATCCCGAAATCTACTGAATGCAGCGCTTTATCTAATTTCAGACCATTTTCTATCCTGCCTTTTCTTTCTAAGATTCTGGAAGCTGTTGCCCATAAACAGATTTCTTCTTTTGTTTTCTCAAAAAATATTCTTTCTCCTTATCAGTCTGGTTTCCGTCCGGGTCATTCTACAACTAGTGCTCTTCTCAAGGTTACGGAAGATATTCGTGAGGGAATGGAAAAATCAAAACTGACCGTTCTCATTTTAATTAATTTTTCTAATGCGTATAATTCTGTCGATCATGATATCTTGTTAGCTCTTCTTTCTCATTTGAATATCTCGTCTTCAGCTCACGAATGGTTGTCAACATATCTTCGAGGGCGCCAACAGGCTATGCGTACTGATCATATACTATCTGCCTGGCGTGATATGTCAATTGGTATCCCTCAAGGCGGTATTATCTCTCCTCTTCTGTTTTTTATTTTTATAAATCTCATCACACTAAATCTCAAGAGCTCTTACCATTTGTATGCTGATGATCTGCAGTTATATGCGCAAGTGGAACCTTCAAATATCCTAAGTGCTATTTCACTGTTAAATGATGATTGGAAATATATCTCAGAATGGTCTACTGTGTATGGCATAAACGTGAACCCGTCTAAATGCCAAACGATAATCTTAGGTAGCTCAAGATTATTATCTAAACTAGATATTCCGACCATCATCAATTATGTTTAATAATAATGTCATACCATTCTCTACTAACGTAAAGAACCTTGGTCTTTACATCGATGTCTGCTTAGCATGGAACAAACATATACAGGAGGTGAGTCGTAAAACCACTGGAACTTTGCGATCTCTATATCGATTTAAAAATTTTCTTTCCACCAATACCAAAATTTTACTTGCCTAATCACTTATTTTACCGATTATTGATTATGTCGATGTGTGTTGCTCAGACCTGTCTCAACTTCATCTTAATACATTGGATCGTCTCCTTAACAACTGCATCAGATACATTTAAGATCTTCGTAAATACGACCATGTATCTTCCTTTCGTACACAGCTAAACTGACTGCCTATCCGTCAGTGCAGATATATTAGAATACTCTGCACCCTTTTGTCAATTTTGAACAATCCATGTGCTCCCGAGTAACTGAAATCTAAATTTCAATACCTGGGAGATTCTCATAATTTTTCTCTCCTGTTCCTCGGCCAATCTTAAGTCGCTCACTCCTTTACACCGTACTGGTTATTTATCTCACTCTTTCGCCCTCATGACCATCAGACTCTGGAACGACATCCCTCTTGACACTAAAATCCATTCATTATCTAGTTTTTCTCTTTTCTATAATGGCTACTCAATTTATGACGGATATTATAATGAGTGAGAATGAGCTTTACTAATCACTAAAAACTCTTTTTCTTACGAGATGTATGTTTGGATTGATACTTTTTACTGCTTAATTGGCCTGGTGGCCATAAGTGTGACTGTTGATCTCATGGTTCCGTATTCGAATCCCAGGAAGGGCGAAAGAGATTTTCAGTCGCAGCTAAAAATCAGGACGTTGATAGTGTTAGGTACACTCTGTTGGCACGGGAGTGTAGGGAGGGCTGTTGTAGGAACCCATGGACTGCAGTAACTACTTACCACCAGGTTGACTGTGTTCGTTTATCACTTTGATTTCATTGAAAAATGCCATCATATATGATTTTGAAATTGACACATTGAACATATTTGTGATAATTTTTAAAAGTTATTTTGCACTGGTTTTGTGTAAAATTTTCTTATATAAAAGATATTTCATTCTACAGGCATTTCTTTGACACACTCAGATTTTCAATAAAAAATATCATGCACTACACGATCGTTTATCACTATTACATCGTGTGCTCAGTAGCTCAGTGACTAAGCATTTGGCTGCGGAATCAAAACGTTCAAAAAATCAAAAGTTACAGTCTATATACATTCCACTGCACAGGCCTCCTCTCATTTCTGTGAGGATTTTAGGGCAAGGAAATGTCCGCCGCGCTGCTCCAATACGTGTTGGCGGACTTCACATGTCTTCGAAATATTTTTTTCGTATTTCTCAGACATGCAGGTTTCCACACGATGTTTTCCTTCACCACTAAGCACGTAGTAAAACAGCACTTAAAATTGCAACTAAAAGTTTTATTGCTACCGGTGGGGTTCAAACCCGGGTTACTTACGTAGTGTGAAATTTAGAGCGAGCGCTTAGCCCTTGAGCTACCATGGGTCTCGACTGCATCGTTGGTCTAGTGGTTGTAGTGGTGCGACTGCTGATCATGAGGTCTTGGGTTTAAATCCCGGGTCCGGCCAAAAAATCAATTATTGAATTTTCCGTTAAGAAATTCTCAGTAACTGCCCGGAGTCAGGAAGTTGGCGGTGTCTCACCCCCGTGCCTTGGAAAGCATGTAAAGCCGTTGGTCCTGCGCCTGATCTCTCTCCGGTCGTGTCGGTTTACCGTCCCATCGGATTATGAGAGTGAGGGAATAGAGAGTGCACCTGTGCTTGCGCATACACTTGGGCACTATAATCCTGCCCTGCGCCGATGGTTTGCCTCCGTTGAGGCAGGCCGCCGTGATCGAAATTCGGTCTGGAGGACATTATTATTACCATGGGCCTAGTTAAATAACAGTAATTTGAATATAGTGTAATTAATAATTTGAAAATAGTGTATCTTTAATCATCATCTTAGTCAAAAACGTAGTTATGAAACACTTCGGTTGAATTATGAAGCCTCAACCTGGTCATTTAGCATATACCTAAGCATCAGAAGCCATTACACTAGATAAATACCCCATACCTATAATTTGATCACAGATCAAAATAGTGTTGCCCGTATTAGTACCGCAAAATGCTATGAAAGTACGAAGGAGACTACTTTAATGCTATATTTGAAATCTTTAGAGGCATGTACATCTGACAGAGACGTGATGGATATACCTTCTGATATACTTTTTATATTTCTTGCATTTCTTATAGTCGCGTTTTACGACAACAACAGGGTGAGATGTGGAGATGGTTTCTCTTACACTGTCACCATACAGCTGGTACTATGGTATAATATATAATAAAGTTTTTATCTGATTACACTAGAAGAAATATAATATTTTTGGTTGTTGCCACTTACGACACACACGGAATGATATGGAGTATACTTTTACGCTGCTACTATACGGCATTGTTTGGATGTATGTATGTTAAAAATATATGTATTATATCCGGCTGCCTCTTGTGACTTCGTCTTGTATTACGAGTAACGGATTGACGTATTCTAAAGTGTGATGCGTTGTTACATTTTGACTTCATTCCTCGACTATCATAGGCGATAAAATCAATACGACGTTCGCAAAAAAAAAGTATGTGCTTGAAATATTCTGAAGAACATGTCGTTTTGTTACAGAGTTATTAAATATGAAAGAGACCGTCTTTGATTTTAATAATAACTTGTCCGTTTTTATTTAAGTTTAGATGTATTTATACTAGATAAAATACCTATTAGATATTTATACTGGGTAAACACACTATATAATATATTGTATGTGACAATTTATAGGTCACGTTTAAGTAATTTATTTTACTTAGACGTAACATTGGCTTATAAAATTCATGGCCGAGTTTTACGAGAAGATATAAAACATTGGCTGACGAATAATGTATAACTTCATGTTTTATCACCATTATCACCTGCCCGCATCACCTCATTGATAAACAAATGCCCAGTAGCATCACAGTGTATAGAAATGAGCTACTGCGAGCCGTTGTAGCTTTGGAAGGCCTGTAAGGTTCATAGTACACTTATAAGTCGACCTTAATCCCCACCGGCATCAATGAAATTATGAAATAACAATTTTTAGAATGTTTCTTGAAAACAAAAACAAAAGTCGTTAAAAACCTGTAATGCTGAGAAATTGAGCATAATATATATATATATATATATATATATATATATATATATATATATATATATATATATATATATATATATATATATATATATATATATATATATATATATATATAGCATGAAGTCTAACACATTAGCAAGTGGTAAGACATGTAGTTTATTGCAAGAAGCATATTCTTTGAATTTATATGAGTCGTCGTCATGCTAACAACTTTCGTGAATACAGACTTTATAGAAAATTATAGTTTGTCGGAAGAACTCATTAATTACTATAAACCTATAGTTTCAATGATAAAAATTCCTGAATAAACAACATGTATTGTAAGATAATAAAAACATTTTACACAATATTAACTTTCTTATCGGTCACGACGCTCAAAATGTGTAACTTGAATTAGTATTAAAGAAAAAACTTGAATTAATATCACAGAAAAAACAAAGAAAAAAATACTGCATAAATAAAATAAATAAATAATTATAATTGCATAAGTTGATAGTCGCGCACTCCGCCAGTGCCACACGTATTTTTTAAAATTTATAAAATATTACTTATTTCATATCAAAACAACACTAGTCGCTAATTTCTAGTAAAAACAAAATGTTAAGAAAATATTTATACTGTACAGCTTTTGCCCGCAGCTTCGCCCCCAAGGCCGGAATACGACATCATTTTGAAAAAAACTCAGCCAACGTGATACGCTAAGACCTAAAAGATCATAAAGACGTTATTACAGAATTACGCTCCTGATCGATTTCACAGGAACCGTGCGTTTTTTCGGGATAGACTATGTCACTTTCCGGCCCCTTAACTATCTCCGTAAAAAAATTGTCGACCTGTTACTCCGTTGCCGCGTGAAAAAAGGTAAATCTATAAACACACTTTCGAATTTATAATATAGTGATCGTTTACTTTGAAATAAGGGATTTTCAACATAGAGTCAAATCGAAAAATTATTATTGCAAGGTCAGACAGCTTTGTACACACAAAAATACTTAAATTTGCAAAAAAAAATCGTAAACAAAAGTACTCTCATCTCACGTGCACTTGATAAATACTTATTCCTCTCTACTAGCTTTGATAAGTCCATTGCTGGATGTAAGCTTTTTACGCTGCGGCTACTAAAAGCATTAAGAAGTGAATTTGTATGAAATATAGCTGCTACTTCGCTTACATCATTTTATTTTTTTTAAATCTGAGTAAATTAGTTATTTATTGAGTTTAAAGTTTATAACTTAAGGCGGAGATGGATACTGTACGATGACAGGAACAGGAAAGATCGAGGAGCCATACTGCGAACTTTGAACTGATTTCTGCAGCAGCCTCACTGTCAGGGCTGGAATTACATGGAAACATGGCTGGGTTATTAGCCGGTATTTGAGGCCAGTTGCAGGCCAATGCGGAAGCTGTTCCTCATAAATTGGCAGCGGCTCATCAAGAGCAGGAAGCTACTTGTCGTGAACAAGAAGCTGAAGGTCGAAAAAATTAAAAAACTAACCAAATAAGGGAATTCGTAACGTAAGAAAGGAAGCTGTGATATGGTCAGATATGCTACGCGTGCGGTAAAAGGGGGCACATCTGGCTTGATTGCCCGAAAGAAAAGAGAACAAGGTTAATTCTCTCAAATCTACTCAACTCTTTTCAACTCTTGGATTCTAGTTGAGGAGGGGCGTGCATTTAATGAACAAACAAAAGCCTCAACCATTACGGTTTCACAAGTAGGTATGTAATGGAAACCGATTTACTATCGAGAGCACATTAAACGAAAACGCCTGGCGATATGTAATTGACACTGAAGCACCGCAGACGATTGTAAAACCGGAACTTCTAAAGCGATTCATACCGTGAAAGCAGGGATCACCATATCAGTTAGAAGCAGTTAGTTACCAACCGGTGTCAGTATTTGGCGACACGAAATTTGAAGTTAAGATTAGGGGAATGGACGTACGTTAACCGTGTACTGATTTCCAGTATCAACGAGAACTGTATCTTAGGACTGGATTTCTTAAAGAATCAGCATTAAGTTGTATATATCGATAAACGATTACTTAAATTTCGTGATCAAGACGTGATTTAAGGAGGATTCAGACTTAATTAAATTTACGGTTCAAAGGAGATTAGGTAAGTGTGAAGGTCAGATAATCTCGTAACGACAAAAATCCCATGGAAAGATAAGGAGGGGTTGTGTGTCAATTTTGAAGACAGTGGACAGTAAAAGGATGGAAAAGTACACAACAATGCCGAAGATTTGTCAAGGAGACATTGCTTTAAAAACTTCAAGCACTGCATGAAAGAGGAGTCTAAACAAATTGTTATCAGAAATGTACACTAATGAGGGGGTGAAGGCTTGTCATGGTTAGAGAGCATACACTGAGGAATTTGATTAGGGAACTCTTGTATGGGTGCATAATCCTCTCAGGAAGAAGCGTAAGAGGCTGAAGTTGCAAGATCGATTGAATAAACCGTACCCTATTAATTTTCCATGAAAGGCATAAGCAAATTTTTAATTATTATATATCTATATATACATATAAAAACGTATGTGTTTGTCTGTAATATCAAAATAACTTTTGTTTCAGGTATCATATCTATGCCGTTAAACTTGGATAACATTTTTTTAAGTTTTGTCTGTCTGTCTGTTAGTCAGAGCTAATTATCGGAATGGCTGAACCGATTTTTTTTGTGATTGTAATGAAATTTCACAAATACGTAGAGAGGATACCAGAAATGATGTGGGCTATGTTTTATCCGAAAAACAAGGAGATTTTTTATAAATGATATTTGATGACTATTTTAAATCTAAATAACTGCACATGAATAGACCAGGCGTAACCGGGGCGGGTTGCCAGTTTTTGTATAATGATTTGAGATTTGTGTCTGATATTTACTTAGGATATGTACGAATATTATCCATAATCTGGCAAATAAGTAATGAAAATCAAGGCTGGATGATATTTTATTGATTCTCTTCTATAATTTGTAGGTATTTAAGGAACAGCGAGGACAACGCGGGACCTTTTTATTTCTATTCAGATTTCAACCAATATGTTCGAGTATATCTTATCATTACAGTTGCTGTTGGTGGTACAATTGCTTATAATACTGCACGTAACATTATGAAAAGTTAATAATTAAGTTAATATACGTTCGACTGCTGGACATATGTATCCTTGCCGTAATGCAGTAGTTTTCAAACTAGGTTTTTAGGTTTCCTGCTGGTTTTTCCCAGGACAGAGGATGTTTTCGAACGAAGAATTCGAAAGTAGTCAGCTTGAAAATGATATTCGTTGGATTTTCATTATAAATTATATTGAGTAACAAGCCCAATGACTTAAAACAGTAATTGAAAGATCCCGAATAATAAAAACTGTAACAGTAAAGACAACAACTTTGTACCTTATGTCACTTCCTCAATTAAGACGAATCTAACGAGACCTCATACGTTAAAATCCATCAAGCCGTTGAAACTACAAATCATTAACAAAAATAGACACGCATCCATACATACAAACGTACATACAAAGCCTCATACTCGTACATATACTCAAAGACAATACCCTTCTTCTGGGGCAGTCAGTTTCTATTCCAAATATAAGTGGTCCGTAAGCCAATAGCGATCTCTGTAGGCTCTCAAAGTGGGCTCCTAAGTTATAATTCAATTATCTTACTTACAAGCACTAAAGACTTAAAAGTAAGGAACTAAAGTTATGTATATGCACATATATTATCCTTAAAGTAGGTGTATAAATTATCATGTATATAATACTAATACTTTAATCTTAAAGAAAGAAAGAAAGAAACATTTATTGCAACACGCCATAAACATCATTAGGTACTTAAATTTTAACATTTGTAGATATATATATATATATATATATATATATATATATATATATATATATATATATATATATATATATATATATATATATATATATATATATATAATATTATGACAAAATAAAATACGTGTTAGTGCCATGCTGTAGCAATATTAGAAGTATAGTTGTAGCACGAAATTGTCGGCTCGACCGGGAGAGGACCACGCTCTCACAGAATACTAGCGTGAAATAGTAGCTTAATGCTGCTGTGTTTCGTATGGTGAGTGTAGAGAACCGGAGATCATTTTTACTGGAAACGCGGGATTCCCTCTTAGTTCTCACGGGCGACAACGCATCTGCATTTCAATTCGTAATCAAGGACAGATATAGATATCTATGGGCCACACGAACCACTTATCATCAGGTGGACTGTGTGCTCGTTTGTCACCCTATCCTATAAAAAAACGCCGAAACCATAAAAATGCAATTTTGACAAAAAAAGATGCATTCAGGCAATCAAACGCTTTAGAAAGATCTAGTAGAACCAATATTGTACCTTTTCTACACACACAGTCTTGGTCTAATTGAATATCATTGATTACTTTAATCAAAGATTTGGAGGCTCTGTAGCAACCCCGGTGACAAGTAGTAAAATAATTTGCTCCCAAATAATTTCGTAAAAATAAATTTTTTAATTGATAATTTCCACCTCAAATTTATGTTATAGTTGTTTATTATGAACAAATTGTATTGTGTTATAAATAAAAGTGGTAAACAATTTATTCTCACAATAGGGATCAATCGTCATTCAACTTTATCAACTTCTAAGAGCAAAGCTCAGTCAGAATGATTTATTTTCCGTCTTCATATATACTTTACTTATTTTACAGTTACTTAATACTGTTTGAATTGGCTAGTTTTCATTCAATTTCCAGAGCAAGTCTCTGAAACGTGGATGAAAGCTAGTGGTGCGGATGAGTGTTTGTGGACTAAAGATATGTGAACTTACTCGTTGTTTGTACAATTAGCAAGGAGGGTGTAACATAGAGGCTGCAAACAAGAAAAATAATGCTGTAAAATTATAATATGGATCGAGAGTAGGACGGAATTATGAAGCTCAAGAGTAGCATAGTACCTTGAGAAGCGCGGCGTACCTCGTAATAACGTCTGTTGCTGGAGTGCGTTTAATTTATTCGTAATACATTTTTCATATTTTCATTTTAATATCGCTTACTGCATATAAGTGACATGAGAAATCGCAATCTGTTTGTATAATATTGTTTGATTTATTTTAGGGTAAGGTCAAATTTATATAACGGGTGGGCCAGAAAGGAGTACGATTTTAAAAACACTCTTGCGTTTGAAGCTTTAGAGAGGGGACTGCGCGGGTGGTGGGGTTAAGTAGCTCAGTTCTCGGAAATTTAGTTGCGATGGATCACTTTACGGGAGCGCAACGTGCTTTCTGCGTTAAACATTATTATAAAAATCACGATTCGTGCGCTATTGTTCGGCGTTTATTTCGACGTGAGTTTGGATTACATGACCTAAATCAGTGTCCGAAGGAAAGCGTGATTCGATCGTGGGTCAGAAAGTTCGAAGCTACTGGTTTGACTCTCAAACAGAAGCCTGCGGGACGCCCAAGGTCAACAAGAACGAAAGACACAATTGAACAAGTTAGAGCTTCAGTTCAACGTAATCCTGTTCTATCGACTCGAAAGCGTTCAGCCGAACTTGTTGTGTCCAGAACATCTTTGCGTCGCATTTTGTTGAAAGATCTGAAATTGCATCTGTATAAAATTCAACTTGTGCAGGAATTACAGCCAAATGATCCAATTTTAAGGAGAGCTTTTGTTGAAACGATGCTGAAACGCTTTCGGAGTTTAAACAATATTCTGTTCTCCGACGAAGCCCATTTTCACATAAATGGGCAGGTGAATAAACAGAATTGCCGTTACTGGGCTGCAGAGAACCCACGTGCAAAACATCAAAGCCTCTTCGCACAAAGCACATTCGCCGAAAGTAACCGTTTGGGCGGCCATGTCAGCGCACGGAATTATCGGACCCCACTTCTTCGAAAATCGACAAGGCCAATCTGTCACTGTAAATTCTGACCGATACATAGCCATGTTAAGGGATTTTTTCTTTTCCACAACTGCAACGGTTTGAAGCCTATATACGTGCGACATGGTTTCAACAAGATGGCGCGACATGCCACACAGCTAATGCCTCTTTGACGGTCGTAAACGAGATGTTTGGTGAGAAACTGATATCGCGCCGAGGTGACATTGAATGGGCTCCTAGAAGTCCGGATCTTCACTGGACTTTTTTTGTGGGGATACCTAAAAAGTAGAGTCTACTCCAATAACCCAGCCACAATTGACCAGTTGAAGACCAATATCCGGAAAGAAATGGCAGATATTCCCCGTGCAATGTGCCAGCGAGTTTTTACCAATTTGAGGTTCAGATTCGAAGAATGTTTGCAGCGCGATGGTGCACATCTGGATGATGTTATTTTTAAGAAATGAATTTCCCAGATGTAAATTTTTGTAGAAATAAAAATTTGTATGTGAATTGTACTTAGTTTTTTTAATGATTTTTTCAAATTCGCAATTCTTTCTGGCCCACCCTGTAGTATATAAAATTTAAATAGCAAAAGAAAACGAAGAAAGAAAACCGAAGAAACAGAGTAAGCTAATATCTAGATCTATGGGTCTACTAACAGATCTCAAATTAAGTTATCAGGTAAATAATTCAAATTGAAAGCCGAAACGAAAAATTTAAAAGGTAAATCTTAAAATATTAAAGTGATAACAAGAATTACAATAACTTACAGAAAGTTTAAATGATGTTCGTTACAGCTGTTACTTTTAGTTGAAGCACAAAACACTATTTAATTAAAACACTTATGACTTTTACTTATTTTACAAACACAATTAAGTCTTATTTAACAACTCTAACTAGAAATTGAGGTGGATATTATCAATTTACAATATTTAATTTTGCTAAATAGTTGGCAGCTATTATTTTACAACTTGTCACTGGGGTTGCCACAGAGTAAAAAGTGACATTGAATCGAGCCGATCAGAAAGAACTCGATCGTAAACGATTCGAATCGTTCTGCGCTGCATGTAGTCAATAGTCTGCTGGAAGTTGGAAGGAACTGGCACTGTGGTACCCCAGCCCAGAGATGAGAACAGTATGTCATGTGAGGCCGAACTTGCGCTTTTTAAAGTTGTGCCCAGCTAGGTGGACGTATATAGTCTGTGATTTTGATTTTAACTATTAGTAAAATTAATAGAATCCAAAAGAGGCTACGTTGTACTGTCAGAAATACGAGGTATAATCATAAAACTGAACGGGTAATAAAGTAAAGTGCTTTTGCATAAATTGAATCAAAAAACTAATACGATAAATAAGAGATAAAAGTACTCATGATGAAGAAGGCTGGTTAGCAGGACGAAGGGCAGACAGCTGATGAAAGCCTTTTTGCTAATCTTGCTAGTAACGGTCGTGTCCTCGTGCTATGCATTATTCAAAATATTCAATACTATATAGTATATACTGTTGAGTAGTAGAAGGATGGATTCGGGCAGGGAACGCTAATAAAACGTGGAAGTATTACTTCAAATAAATTAAGCGTGCAGCATTGCACAATATTTTAGACAAACTTACGTAATGAATCTGCGTCGCTGATTATATAACAGTTAATTATAATACTAGCAATACCCGCGACTTTATTCGCGTGAAATTAGTACTTTTTTTATAATAATCACGATATAATCGCGACAGTTAAATGTAGTATTTCTACATTTAACTGTCGCGAAGACCTTAAAAGACACTAATCTGGATAAAAACGTTTAGTTAGTCAGTCAATATGGTAAGCTATTGAACTAACAAATAGACGGGCCCTTTTTTAACAAGGCGGCGGGTTATGTCGGACTCCCACCGACTAAAACCCCATAGTGTTTCACCTTCGTCGCATATTGGCAGGGCCACGAGAACGCTGTCGCACTCATCCGCGGCCCCACCAGTGCCGGCCGCCTCATAGCGGTGCCTTTTCGGTGGAGGACTACTCCTCCTCCTTCTCCTTCTCAGGTAAGGCGTACCAGAACACATGGCGCGCCTTCCTCCACGGCCTCCAACTATACCTGCGTAACGAACGCCCCCGTGTCCGATGCTCGAAGGCCATGGGACCTGGAAAAACGAGTTCTCAAAAGCACGAGCCTTCATGACCCCAGTAGCGGATCTGGTCTAAGGCTCCGCCGCTAACCAAGACTAGGCTGTGGAGGGTAGGGAGAGCGGCGCCTCGCAATAGCGACACTCCTCTCCCCCCGCAGCCTCATCACCACCGCATTAACGATGCGGCCCCGTTTGAGTCGCGGAGGATAGGGCGAATGGTGCATTGCCATACCAATATTTCTCTTCCTCCGCGACTCCATCTCAGCTGCAGTGGTAGAGGGAAAGGACACCCCTATCGCCGCAGCCCACCAACACACATCCGAAGTAGGCTCGCCAAGCCCAATCAGAGTGGCCACCTCGAGCCAGCCCTTCACCTTGGGCCAGCCATGTATGTTCCCCTATGTTCACCGTGGGTGACCAAGCCGTGGCTACTAAGCCCCCTCGCCACGATAAGGTGGGAACCCGTTCGGGGGGGGGGGGGGAGAAATAGACGTTTGCCTGGCAAGCTAGTTTATTATAAATAACACCGCTTATTGTTAAGTAATGTCGTGTCACTTTTAAAATAGAATCAAAAAACTATTGCAAATTCCTTATATTTTCTCATGTCTTCCTTAAATATAATATCATAGAATTATCTATCCGGCAAAAAGACCAAATAAAAAATGATGTATTATAAAACATTAAAAATGTAATATGTGATTATTTAAAATTTGCTATCATTTCTAATGTCTCGTTTAAACGTACTAACTTCTTTTGAAATCCTGAAATGATTCGCCATGGAGAGTGACCGTGGTGTAATACGTCTTGATGTCATGGTTATTTTTGAACACACGCTATTTTAAACATAAATTAATCTTAAGCAAATATATAATATATAGAATAAGCTAACAGTATCCTGAAATTTTGTAGTGATATGCTTGAGTTTGAATTTTATAGTTTTCAATAAAATCCTTATCCGGAAAATTTGATATCTATGTGACTAATCTGAGCGCAACGGCACAAAAAATAAATCAATATCTATAAGGTAGTTTTTTTATCTTTTTTATTATCTGGAGGGTGAGGGGTACATAATTGTGTCGCACGTGATTGTCACTTGGGGGTGACTAAATCTAGTCCAGGTCAATGCCCAGAACACATAAGTTTGTCTTCTCCTCAGCTTTAAGGCACTCTCCTTGTTGGAGGGGAAAGCCAAATTGGTCTCTAAAAAGCTTGCCGTGCTCAGCAACCGCAACCGCAACACCAAGGGTATTGCTGGTGCGTTGCCGGCTTTTTAGAAAGGAGTAAGCTGTTTACTTGAAAGTCCCTAAGTATCATCAATTTATTATCGTAAACAGTTCCACAGAGAAGTTGTACGATGAAGAAAATTCTAAGGAAAACGCATAGTGGTGGACCGCCAAGCATACAGATAATGAGGATGGTATCGTGAATTTTGACGCGATGTGCGTTCATGAAATTCGGCGGCTGCAATTAATCAAAACAATTTTTCAGAACACTCCCCGTGGTAGATGCTATAGAAAACGCAAAGGGATGCAATATATACCTACGTAGTTTTATTAAGGAGTCGAAGCGCTCCTCATTGTATTTACATGACTTTACCAGATCATTCATGGCCAATATGTGTTCTGTTATCTCAACCTGAGCCGATGCATATTTATTTGAGATAATTTGTAAGGAGTTTTTAAGTGACAAAACTTCTAAATTGAGACACTCTATTTCAGTCTCATAACAGTTTTTCATATTTTCCACCTCAATTGAATATAATTTAAGTTTATTAATTAATTCATGCTTTTCCTTACATATATTTATATAATTTTTTGTATTAATTTTTGTTCCATGTTGTTTAATCCTTTCTGCTGTTCTTGATGTGACAAAATCATCACCAGTCAAATCGATTGTTGTGGAGGGTTGCAATGTTTTTGAAGATTTACATACTATGAGCTCATTGAACAGACTTTGAGTTTGGTACACTTTCAATTCATCCAAGTATTGTTTTAATTGCACAATCTGCTCATTAGCCTCACTTAACTGCGACTGCAATGCAGCAATTAATCTGAGGGATTCCTCATATTCTTTGCTGCATCGGTCAAATTCATCGACTGTTCCCTGAAGCTGATCCTTTTCTTGTAAAACACTTGTATAGTCTTTATGCAACTTAACCATATCACTTTTTAGTTGACTATTTTTGGCAATTACATTCATTATTTCCTTTTCGTTGTCATCCCTTTCTTTAAGCAACAGCTCACACTGCATCTTTGACGCTTTAAGTTCTAGAAGCGCCATATGAAGTTGGTTCTCCATTTGGCGCGTTTTGGCGTTGCGTGTATTCATTTTACTATTATGTGTAAATAGCAAAAGAAAACAAAGAAAGAAAACCGAAGAAACAGAGTAAGCTAATATCTAGATCTATGGGTCTACTTACAGATCTCAAATTAAATTATCAGGTAAATAATTCAAATTGAAATCCGAAACGAAAAATTTAAAAGGTAAATCTTAAAATATTAAAGGGATAACAAGAATTACAATAACTTACAGAAAGTTTAAATGATGTTCGTTACAGCTGTTACTTTTAGTTGAAGCACAAAATACTATTTAATTAAAATACTTATGACTTTTACTTATTTTACAAACACAATTAAGTCTTATTTAACAACTGTAACTAGAAATTGAGGTGGATATTATCAATTTACAATATTTAATTTTGCTAAGTAGTTGGGAGCTATTATTTTACAACTTGTCACTGGGGTTGCCACAGAGTAAAAAGTGACATTGAATCGAGCCGATCTGAAAGAACTCGATCGTAAACGATTCGAATCGTTCTGCGCTGCATATAGTCAATAGAAGCTGGAAGTTGGAAGGAACTGGCACTGTGGTACCCCAGCCCAGAGATGAGAACAGTATTTCATGTGAGGCCGAACTTGCACTTTTTAAAGTTGTGCCCAGCTAGGTGGACGTATATAGTCTGTGATTTTGATTTTAACTATTAGTAAAATTAATAGGATCCCAAAGAGGCTACGTTGTACTGTCAGAAATACGAGGTATAATCATAAAACTGAACGGGTAATAAAGTAAAGTGCTTTTGCATAAATTGAATCAAAAAACTAATACGATAAATACGAGATAAAAGTACTCATGGAAGCATTTAATTAGTCTTTAGCAAAAGCATGAATCCATAGAAACAGTAACTTTTGTGGAAAATTAGTACGTTTTCTGGGTTAACTGTCAAGTTCCTAGCAATAAAGAGATATTCAAACCTTTATATTGAAAACTTAATGAGCGAAGTATTTCAATAGAAATGACCGCAGCAAATTTTTTATTATGTTTAGTGATATAAACATGTTCTTCTTTATCAGGCCGCAAAAACTATGGACCGTTTAGTGGAGGTGTATCTGTGTGCCCACTACCCCGTACCATCCCGTGCGTGTCGTATGATGTGACTGAGGGACAAAACCAGTAGATAATCGGCAGCATCTTCCTCATGACCACTACAAAATAAAAACCCGGAGTTGCCAAACCGCCTGCCAAGCGACGTAACTATGGGAAATTGCTCAAAAAAGCAATCTGTGGGGAGGTCTATGTTCAGTTGTGGACTTTTCATAGGCTCTAACGATAATGGGAATGATATAAAATTATTAAAAAAATATGTTTTGGTTATGACTTCTAATAATCTCTGTTATGCAGTTAAAGCTAATATGTCTGATTTATTAAGAATCACTGACCTCTATATATACAAGTACGCTGGACGGGCTATACACACTGTGACATAATGAGGTGATTTGATTAGCATCCACAGAACAAATAATAGGGATGTGACAGTGTGACAAAATATATCGATAAAAACTGTATCCAGCCCAGCCGGGCTAGCATGGGCAGGAGAGAATATATCCCCGGGGAAGGGATAAAATTTTTATCCCTTGCTTAGTTTTATCCACCCTGCGAGCATGGGCAAAAGACAAAAATTATATCCCCCGATTATATCCACTGACAAGAGATAAAATTATCTTATCTCTATAGTATATCCCCGTTCGACGTAACGAGTAGACATATATCTCCCCGTCCGTAGCATGGGGCCAAGGGAAAGAGAAAAAATTATCCCTTTTTGACATTTGAAAGGGACAATTTTATGCTCTTTCGCAGACGTGGGTTTAAGTTTATCTTCAAACCATTTTAATAGAAAAAAGATGTCCCGAGCCTATTGCAACTACATTTTCGTGTCAGAAATTGAAAAACAAGAAAGAAAATTACATCAGTGATCGATATGTGATCAGAATACTTAATCTATTGGAATTCTCCAAAAACGAATTTCTACGCCGGTTTCGGATGCTCAAAGATTGTTTTGTATTTGTGTAAAGAACTCTATGAGGCTTTAAAGCCTATTATTTCTGTGAATGGACTACCAGTGCATATTGAAGTATGCATATTTTACAACCACCTTGTCCAAAAAAGTCTCAATAGCTCAATGCCATGATTTAATTACATAGGTTCTGTCAACAATACCCAAGGCCAGTCCATGGTCAAGTCATATTTAATGATAATAGAATCGGTCTATACTATATTTTAGGTAAGTATTATAACGTTTTAAAATAAAGTTATCAAACTTAGTAAAGTTATATTCCAAAGGTTTAAATTAAGAAATATGTTAATTCTTTAGCAAAGCTTGCTAAATATACTATTCTCATGATTATAAAATTATTTATTCCTTGTTTTGTTTGAAATCATTACATTTTTATTCTTCATGCTTCATCATTTTCAATTAAAATTAAATCTTTGTGACTTAGAGTAGACATCAATTTTGATGTATTTTGTAATTTTCTTATAATGGCAGTAATTGTGGGGATAATTTTTTTTAATTTCCTCAAGAAGTTACACCACCTCCAAAGGGTCTGTATTGTCCAGTTTCACAATTGGCTTAATTCTAGACACATATTTTTTAATAAATGCTATCATAAGCGAAGTAATACCTGCGATTTGATACAAGCAATGTATATTTAACTTGAATATTATACAAAAGAAAATAAAGAAAGAATTAGAATAATAGAAAAAATAAAAACAAGGCAGAAATACGCTTAAAATAAATATAACAAATATTATAAATGACATATTGTTTAACAAAAATTATTAACAGTTTAGCAATATAATAAACAAAAGGTAAAAGAAAATGTCAGTTAATGTAAGTCTACTTAATCTTAAAACTAGTTTATAGCTAGTATAGTTTATAGCTTTATACTATGGTATATTATCTATGCGCGGGAATAAGTTTATCTACTGTCGATATTATATCCACCACAGGCCCATGCTTGCAGGGTGGATAAAGCTTTGACATAGGGATAAGACAATTTTATCCCTTGTCAGTGGATATAATCGGTGGATAAAATTTTTATCCCCTGCTCATGGTAGCCCGGCAGCACATTACGTCTATTTTATTTATGTATCATTTGAATATGATGCCACACAGTAAATAAATGTATTAATTAACACTTATGTCTTAGACTCGAGCTTTATAACTTACATAAAACAAAACTTGGCGCTGCGGTAGTCTATCTATGTTTTTCTTAGTAACTATAGAACGGGTTTTATTCTGGGTCCAATGAATCGGTAAAACTGGTGTAGGTATATTCAAAATAATAAATATATAATTTTGTATAGAATTTATTGTCAACCATGCATTCAAGCCCCTTACTAGAAAAAATCATTAAGCTGCCAAAATCGTGACTATTTCAACAATATCTATAGCCAAAATTATAATTTTACAAACTTTAGATTACATTAAATAATACCATACCACAAATCATTGACAAGAACCCCCAAAAATAAGACTTTACAGCTTTCTATAATGATAAATTTTGATAAATTATTAATTACAAATATTGGTAAAATTCAAATTATAAAATATTAATCAATTAAAAGTTGACCATATTTAAAATAAATAATATGTTAAACAAGGTGCAAGTTCGCTTTCACATGAAATACTGTTCTCTTCTTTTTTTGCGATTTTTGATAAAATTTATGCAAAAACACTTTACATTGATTAAAACTACTTTTATTTATTTATTTATGCTTTCATGCACAAAAAGTACATATGGCGGACTTAAGGCCCAATACGACGCGAATGACCTTGCTAGTTTCGCAGCAAACCAAGCGCCGCCAGTACCTACGCTTTGTTTATATGGACATGTATAATACCTATAATCAAAGCCGTACGGGCTTTGATTATATTTGACTGAACTAGCTCAGATGCAGAGTAATGAACAACACAGATAGCATAGCTTACTTCTTAAATAAATTTTTCTTATTTATAATATTAGTTCCTATAGATTATAAATTCTGCACTTTATTCGTTATAAAATATTGTTCGAAAAGTTATTGAATTGATAACAATTTTTTTTTCTTAATTGGTGCATCGTACGTAAAGAATCTCATATAACTGAAAATGTTTGTTCTTGGGAGTCTTACAAGATGCCGTAATCCAAATTGCATAAATAATGAAGAAAAAAAAACTAAAAAGTCGGTGATTGCCCCATAGTGGGGATAGGTACTGTGTATGTAAATTCTCACAAGACTACTCCGACTGGTCAATCACTTCACATCCGAAGTATTTCGGTTTTTCTTAATTATGTACTTTTACCACATGCTTTCGGACAATACATTGACTGACATTATTTGCGGTCTCTGTGCTTGCACTACTCTGTACATTCTTTTCCGACTGGGTCTTGATATTTTACATTTTTAGTGTTTTTCACTTGAAACTAGAAAAGTATAAATGATCAGTTTGGCTAATGTAAGTGAGTAAAAATGCAACCTATTAGGTAGCCTCAAACAAAAAAAATACCTTACAAAAATATAAGTATTAACCTCAAAATACAACATACGAGCAGCGTTCATGCGATAAACTCTCTTTGTTTTACCACTTAGGTAACATTTATTTCTTTTCCTACCCATATTTACATTTATAGACACATAAACGCGTATAAAACAATAAATTAACGATTTTCGCTACAGACACATCGACTGTTATTACCTTACGTCACACGTCGAAGCGCCTGGTAATTTATTACGGCAAACTTTTATCTGGCAATATACGATATTATTATTAGGTGTTTTTAATTAAAACGAATTATGTTAATAAATAATATTTTGTATCGAAAATAAAGATAGCAGGTAACTTCGGAATCACAATTCATTTTTACGTAAAAGAATTTTTCCTAAATTAAAATTCATCGAGTTTTGGAAGAACAATCATTTTATATATCATTTCTTAACGTTCTTTTATTTGTTGGTATATTCATTTATTTTAAAATTTTAAAATGACGGTGACATTGTGAAGGACCCGAAAAAACCTACAAAAATGTTTTAAAGCTTAGAATTACTTCAGGGCAAAGTTCTAGTCAAGAGAAATACATTAATTTTCGCCAGTTCTCTTCGTATTCGGCCTTAGGGCATTCTCTCCCAGTCAACCATTAGGCTAAACAGAGATAGACATTATGGAGGCGGAGAAGCATATATATATATATATATATATATATATATATATATATATATATATATATATATATATATATATAAAGGGTCCGCCAAATAATTTTTTTTAAAATGCTATTAAAAAAAACTACTAAATATTTTTTCAAATTTGTTTTTTTATTTGAAAGTACAATCCTTCCGGTTAATGATGGAAAAAAATTTCATTCAAATGGCTGCCTCGGCTGGCCATGCAGTAGCCTACACGATCGGTCCAATTTTTGAGTACATTATCGATTGTGTGCAGCTGTATTTCACCAATGGCTTCACGAATATTGTCCTTAAAAGCGTCAATTGTCTCCGGCTTGTCGGCGTAACACTTATCTTTGACGGCACCCTACAAACAATAGTCCAACGGTGTCAAATCGCAGCTCCGAGGTGGCCAAACGACATCAGCTCTGCGGCTGATAATGCGATTTTCCAAAACAGGGCGCAAAACATCAAGTGCAGCATCGGCTGTGTGGCACGTTGCGCCGTCCTGTTGAAACCAAATGTTGCCAATATCCTCCTCTTGAATTTCTGTGAACAAAAATTCGTTCAACATGGCCCGATAACGATCGCCATTGACTGTAACGGCCACACCTTGCTCATTTTCGAAGAAAAATGGCCAAATTATGCCTCTGGACCAAAATCCAAAATCGTTTTGGGTGCACCGGCTTTTCGATGAATGCGTGCGGGTTTTCTGTGCCCCAAATGCGACAATTCTGATTGTTTACATACCCGCCAAGTTCGAAATGAGCTTCATCTGAAAAGATGATTTTTTTGGCAAAATCCGCATCTTCTGCAAGTCGCATCGCAGATCGCAGGCCCACTTAGCGAAGCGAAAACGCATTGGATGGTCAGTTGGCTTCAACTCCTGAAACAATTGAATTTTGTACGGTGTCTGTTGGCGACGCGCCTATAAGAATATTTCAGTTTATTAAGTCAGCCGATGACGAATAACTTTTCAAAGACTCATTGTCCAATAGAAATGTTCTGATAAGAAAATGCTTAGTTAAACCTTAAAGAAATGTCGAATTAATGGTATGAAGGTCTTGGGTTCGACTCCCAGGCCGGACTAGTTTACTGTTTTCTAAGTAATATCTTTCAATAAATTCATATAGGGAATTTTATGTTATGTTACCGGATTTGTTCCCCGGTTGAAATCGTCTTTCCAACGATGTAAATTCAAAGGAATATTAAAGTGAAGTTAGAGATCGGATTTGTTCCCCGGTCGAGATGATCACTCTGTGCACAAACAGAATTAACGGAAATCAATTGCATAAGTATTGTCTTGTATAAGTTTGATATGTTTGTACGAAAACAAATG
The DNA here is from genome assembly GCA_036936625.1 of Parnassius smintheus behrii. Classification (NCBI taxonomy): domain Eukaryota; kingdom Metazoa; phylum Arthropoda; class Insecta; order Lepidoptera; family Papilionidae; genus Parnassius; species Parnassius smintheus. Next base: position 10,238,196 of record JAUPFT010000018.1, read on the forward strand.
CCTATTTGTTATGACCAATTAATGAGAACATTCACTTGTATTGTTATCTGATAAGAAACATGATAACTGATAAGAATCTTATCAGAGATAGTTTCCTACAGTTTGAAAATTGTGTAGAAGCACTTATTTACCTAATATTGTTAAAATTAATGTACTTCAGACTTTCATTTTTTCTGATAGCCGAGAGCCGTGCAAAGTTAGTTGTTCAAATAGTGTGAGTTCACGGAAGCACGCTGACCACACCCCTAGGAGGCCAAATATGTAAAAATTTAAAATGTTTGTAATTTCAGCAATTCATGTAAAAATGACTTGTAAAGCATTTCAGGTTGATTGTACGTGCTAAAAAGGTGAATTCTGTGTTATTTTTATGTGAAAATTCCTGTGTATAAGTGAAATAATGATAGTTTTGTATAAGAAATTTAAAAGTGTTTTAAATAGTGAAATAAATAGAGAAAATGTAAATTAAACTATTGTATTAGTTAACATATGTATAAATTCAAGTGGGAAATATTGTTTTAACTTTCTGTGGTAAATATTTAAGAAGTTTGGAATTTGAATTTGTGATTAAAATAGGCATATTTTGTTTTATAAATTAAAGGATTTTTGTGATACGAAAAAATAATATATATCATGGTGTAGATATTGTTTTGTGCTATCTAAATAGATAACTTGTATTTGTGTATGATTTATGTGAATAAAGAAATTAAGTGAAACGTGAGAGAGTAATAGTACAAATTCATGTTGTTAAGTTGCGCGGGCACGCGAATGGCGCGGCTCACTTTCGCGTATAGCTCTGGGGGTAGCTTAGTGAACGGGTTTTATTGCAATTCGTTCGGGGAAATAGTTCGGGGAATTAGTTCGGAAAAATAAGAAAATCCTTCGGGAAAAGTGAAGAACCAGCAGTCAATAAGAAGAAAAAGTGTAGGGAAGTGATAGGGAAAAGTGATTACTCTCTCACGGAACGGTTTGAAGATAATTGCTGTTTTATTCCCAAGTAATTCATCCCTAAAGTTATACAGTCCACATCGAAGAATTAAGGCGTCGGGACCGGGACGACTTCGGAAGACCCGTAATCCCCGTCTGAACCTACTTGCTGAAAAAGAAAGAGGTTATCGCCCTAGTGTGTTACTCCGTTGCGGAGATCACATACGTTGTTCCCGAACCCAACGTAGGCGTTATAGGAGGCCAGATCGAGAGAAGCCTCGATTCCTCCCTTCTGTTTCTTTATCGAACGTTCCAGCCCGTCTGGTTCGTTTTAAATTGGTCCTTCCGAAACTGTTTCCTTTTCAATTGGACCTTCGGAGCCGGATTAAAAGGACCACCCGAACCCCGCCAGCTGGATCAAGGAACCAGCTGTAGACTGCTGGTTGTGGAAAAGAAGACCTTCGGAGCCGAGTGAAGATCAGCAACCGAAGGAAGCCGGAGGTTTGAGCTGAAGCAATAGGACCAAAGGCCAGAAGACCAGGACGTCAGCGCTGAAGGACTGGACCTGGAACTACCAGAAGAAAGAAAACCGGGATTGCGGCCTGGGGCGTGTGCTCGCATGGGGCACGTATCGCAGCTGGGCGCAGGTGTCTTGTGAAGGCACTCATCGTGGCCAAGCAGGGCTTGGCATTTTTCCTGTCGGACGACCGTGTCTGGCATTTTCCTGTCGGGCAAGCGTGCTCGGCATTTCCTGTCGGACGACCGTGTCTGGCATTTTCCTGTCGGGTCATCAGGGTGCAGGAAGAAGCATCCACCGCTGCTGCTGCCAGGCGAGGGTGCGCGTGGGCACCTGACTGCATCGCGGCCGGAGGAGGGCGCTCGGACGAGGCGTCACCGGCAACTGGGCGGCGAGCACAGCATACATCCCGACCACCTAACGGTGCCAAACGGTTGGGCTCTGGCACAACACCTTCGGGTGGAGCAGTTCTCTCGAGCGAGACTGCGCTTGCACTACCGCTCGACTGTTTCGTCATATTCCTTGGCGGGACAGTTCCTAAACCTTTCCTCCATTCCATTCCTGCACGACTCCATCCCTGGACGGCTCACCTCGGTAGGCTCCGTCCAGGATTGATAGGACTGATAGGGCTGTTAGGGTGGTAGTAAGGTTGTAGGGTTGGGAGATAAGGGGGGGAGGGGTAGTGGTGTTAGGTTGGGGTGTAGAAGGGTTGTAGGTAAGGGGTTGTAGGGACTGTAGGGACAGTTAGGGACCGTAGGCCAACAATCACCTTCCTGCAAGATGAAGAAGGCACAAAAGACCAGACAGGGAGAAGCGAAGGGAGCAGGACAAGGACAGGGCTCTCAAGAAAAGCTAAAGAAGCGGAACCATCTGGAGCGACCACAGCTACTGCGTCAAATGGAGCAACTCCTTCAAGTGGAGCCACCACCGACACGTCCACATGCACGTGGGACACAGGGACGTCCGTGGCAACGACGAGCAACAGGACGGACACCAGTGGTACGCAGGCCAGCACCGCACAACAATCCGTTATATCCAGGAGTGAAACGGTGGTCGAAAAAGTAGGTCAAAGGACCGAAGAAGCGGCATCTTCAAGGACAGTAATCGGGCACACTAGTGATAAAGGGTCACAAAGAGGTAGTAGGTCATCGCGATCGGCGAGGCTGAAAGCCGAATTAGAGACGCGGATTAAATTCGAACGCTCAGAGCTCGAACGAGCACAGGCAGCTGCTGCCTTAGCCAAGTCTCAATTGGAGTTGGCACGACTCAACCGAGAAGAGGAGATCGACTCGAGTGAGGATGACGAAGAGCGGAATACTCAGGTGGAACCTTTCGTAAGGAGTTGGGTTCAGCAGACCATAATGAGCGCGCCGGTTAGTGTAGCACAACCCGATATTACTGATAAGGAAGCGTGTAAAGGATCACGCCGCAAAGGGGCGGAGATCGAGCGCAACCAAGGAAATGCACAGAAAACACACGCGAGTGAGGTGTCAGAATTGACCGAAGCGATTGTGAGTGCAATAAAAATAGCGGGTAAAGATAAGTCTTCCCAGCTTCATTTCCTCCAGGAATTACCGGTGTTCGATGGAGACCCGGGTGAATGGATAACTTTCAAAACGGTGTTTGAAGACACGAGAAGCCAATTTTCAGGGGTGCAGAATGTCGCACGCCTTAGGAGGGCATTAAAGGGCACCGCTAAGGAAGCGGTTAAGTCGTTGTTGTTTACTTTGTGTGAACCTGAAGAAATAATGAACGCTCTCGAAAGAAGATTCGGTAGGGTTGAGATGCTCATTCTAGCCGAAATCGAGAATGTAAAGCGTATGCCAAGATTGGCAGAAGATTGCCGGAATATAGGATCTTTTGCAAGTCGTATTACGAACGTGGTTGCCACGATACAAGCGTTGAATCAACCACAGTATTTGTACTCACCGGAGTTAGTGAGCCGCATAGTGGAGAAGCTCGGAACTATGATTAAATTTAAATGGTTTGAATATCGAGCTCAGTATCCTTTGGAGCCAGAGTTACAGAAGATGGCCAAGTTTTTAAATTTATTAAGTGAACAATTTGGAGCGTCCTTAAACAATGAAAATGCGCCTGAAAAAAGGAAGCGTCCTGAATTCAGGAAGCAAACTGTACACACTTCAAAGGGAGGTGTACGCAGCTGTGCCGTGAGCGAGCGCTATATGCGCCGAAGTAATTCGAGCGAGCGTCTAGAACGCCGAAATAGTAAAGGGCACAACCGACAAGTGGTTATGACAACCCAGGACAAGCCTGTAAGTCGGGTAACACATAAGTGTGTTATATGCAACAAGGAGCACTCTATAGTGATTTGTTACAAGTTTAAGGACATGAATATTCGCGAGAAATGGGAAGCGGTCAAAAAAGCGAAAGTATGTCTCAAATGTTTGTCACCTAACCATAGGAGGTTAGAGTGCAAAGCGAAAAAATGTGGTGTAGAGGGATGTAGAATGTCACATCATCGAATGCTACACCGATACCCCAATGAAAAAACCTCGCCACAAGGGGACGAGGGGGGTAAAGATGCTCAGATTACAACTGTTAGTACAGTGAATGCACTGGCATGTGCATACTTAAAGATTATAACGGTCGAGTTGTATGGACCTAGAGGAAAGGTCAAGACAACAGCTCTTCTGGATGAGGGATCGACCATGACACTCATAGAGGAGTGTATGGCTCAGAAATTAGCGCCTCGCGGACGTAAAGAGGGATTACGTATCGAAGCCGTGGGAGGTAAGCGAATTAACGACGACAGTTCGTATCGCTTAAACGTTAAGATAAAAGGCATTTACTCGAGCGACTTAGGAAGAGATAAGTGTACAAACAATTAAGTCACTTAACCTTTCTCCTCATTCGGTAAGCCGAGAATTATTGCAACGGTGTTCTCATTTGACACCGATTAAGGATGAGTTGATGTATGAGAGGTCCAAACCTACCATATTAATTGGTCAGGACAATTGGCATCTCATAGTTACTCGTGAATTAATTTCGGGAGGTAAGAACCTACCTGTAGCATCGCTCACCAAACTTGGATGGGTTTTACATGGTCACATATCGGGTGGTATTAAACCGATCAAGATCGTTAACCACATTTCCGCCAAGAAGGAGGAAGATATGGATAAATTGATCAAGGATTATTTTAGTTTGGAATCTCTGGGAGTGTCGGCTAGAAAGCCCGCGAACGACCCAGAAGAACGAGCTTTAAGTATTTTGAACAAAACGGTACGTCGTATACCTAATAATAGGTACGAGACTGCTTTGTTATGGCGCACAGACAATGAGTGCATGCCGTCGAATAGAGCGCAGGTTGAAAGTCGCCTGTTGAATATTGAAAAAAAGCTCGACAAAAATAGCGAGTTGAAAAAGGAATATGAGAAGCAAATTGAAAATCTCATCGTTAATGGTTACGCAGAGAAAGCGAACCATATTCCCATTTCCCCACGTACGTGGTACCTTCCTCACTTCGCAGTGACTCACCCACAAAAAAGGAAAATAAGGATAGTTTTCGACGCCGCCGCAAAGACGGGCGGACGTTGTCTCAATGATGCATTGTTAACCGGACCGGACTTATTGAAGTCGTTGTTAGGAGTTCTGCTACGATTCAGAGAAGGAAGCGTGGCAGTAATGGCAGACATTAAAGAAATGTTCCTGCAAGTGAAAATCCGAGATGAAGACAGGGATAGCCTTCGATTTTTATGGCGGCACAATCGTGACGCGCCACCGGAAGAGTATAGAATGACGTCACTCATATTTGGAGCGGCATCATCACCATGCATCGCTATATATGTAAAGAATAGGAATGCGCAGGACAACGCACATATCTATCCAGAAGCAGTTTCCGCTACGGAAAGCAATTTTTATATGGATGACTATCTACAGGCATTTCCCGACGTGACGACGGCCGAAAGGATAGTAAACGATATGTATGAATTACATAAACATGCTTCTTTCCAACTGAGGGGATGGGCTAGCAACCGACCCGAAGTTTTAAGTAAAATGGAAAATAAATATAAGAGCGACAGTGCTTCGTTGGGAGATAAAGAGCACACAGAGCGCACGTTAGGTTTGATTTGGAATATCAAACGGGATATAATAAGTTTCTCCACAAGTCTTCGTAACACACCGGAAGAGGTGATGGAAGGTTTACGACCGCCTACGAAGAGGGAGATAACTAGCGCTGTGATGTCAGTCTTCGATCCTTTGGGACTCGCATCACCCATAACGATTCAAGGGAAGTCGCTGATCCAGCAAGTATGGAGGACAGGCATCTCTTGGGATGAAGAAGTTTCACACGAATTACACGTGTTATTTTGTAAATGGATATCGGAAGTGAAGAAATTAGGTCATTTAGAGGTACCTAGACCCGTTGCTGAAGGCGTCGGCAAGGGAGAGTTACACACTTTCACGGATGCTAGTGAAAAAGCATACGCTGCCGCGGTGTATTACGTCACCACGGACGAGCTAGGAATAAGGCGGATTACGCTGATCGCCGCAAAGGCAAGAGTAGCGCCATTGAAACCAATTTCGATTCCAAGGCTTGAATTGCAAGCAGCTCTTATGGGCAGCAGGCTGGCTGCCTCGGTTAGTGAAGTGAGCAAGTACGAGATGTCCGAGAGAGTATTTTGGACAGACTCACGTACAGTGTTAGCGTGGATTAAGTCAGATCCTCGCGCCTTTAAACCATTCGTTGCTCATCGATTGGCTGAGATCGAAGATCACAGTAAACCATGTGAATGGCGATGGGTTCCAACGTCACAAAATGTGGCAGACGACGCCACTAGAAATTTTCCTTCCACCTTCGATGTAAGTCATCGCTGGTTTCAAGGACCTGAATTCCTCAGGAAAAGTCCTGATTTATGGCCCAAACAAGTGGACACCATAAAAGGCTTAGAAACAGGTGAAGAAAAATCGCCAAAGGGCGTAAATGCGTTAAGAAAGCAAGAACCGTTAAGTCTACCCGACTACGGACGATTTAGCAGCTTTAAGAAATTCCTTGGGGCAACTACACGCACCTTACAAGCGGTAGAAAAATTCAAGAGTTTAAGAAAGTCGGTTAAAGGACCCGACGACGCAGCCGAAAAGTCGGTTATGTGTTCCAACAAAGTTTTAGCAAAGTCGGTTAAAGGACCCGATGGCGCGTTGGACATAGCGCTCTTGAAACAAGCGGAATTATTAATTTGGAAGTTCGTTCAAGACGAGTGTTTTTATTCGGAAATAAAATGCTTGAAAGCAGGCAAAAGTGTTGAAAGAAGTTCACGCTTAAGTAAATTATCTATGGAAATAGGAGAAGATAACTTACTCCGTTTAAATGGACGTTTACCTTTCAAGTCTAATTTGACCGAGGAAAGTAGAAAACCTGTCATATTGGACGGTAAACACGAAATCGTTAAAATGATGATTAGAGAAGTTCATCATCATTTTGGACATGCCAATCACCAGACGGTGATGAATGAGGTGAACCAGAAATTTTATGTCTTGAACTTACGTAATGTAGTACGTAGTGTGTCACATCATTGTCAGTGGTGCAGGACATACAGATCCAAACCGCAGAACGTGCCACAAGGAAATATTCCTCTGGAGAGAATAGCTCATCATGAACCACCTTTTACATGCTCAGCTGTGGATTATTTCGGTCCTATGAGTGTGACTATAGGAAGGCGACACGAAAAACGTTGGGGTGTTTTATTCACGTGTCTGACTACCAGAGCAGTACATCTGGAATTAGCAGCCTCATTGACACCAGCGTCAATGATAATGGCGTTGAGACGATTTATCGCCAGAAGAGGAAAACCAGCCGTTATATACAGCGATAACGGGACAAATTTCAAAGCTGCGAATAAGGAATTATTAAAAGCATGCGAAGAATGCCATGAGAGCATGAAAATTGAGTCATTTAAGAAATATATTAAATGGAAATTTATACCTCCGGGAGCACCGCACATGGGTGGCGCCTGGGAGAGGTTAGTAAGATCGATTAAAATTGCGTTGATCGCTACGCTCAGAGAAAGGAGCCCACGAGAGGAAATTCTACATACGTTGCTTTTAGAAGCAGAGCACACAGTAAATTCCAGGCCTCTGGTAACATTCAGTACGGATAGTCCTGAAGAGGGTTTGACACCCAATCATTTTCTTCTGGGACGCTCATGTGGTGATCGACCACCTGGATTATTTCTAGAGCGGCATCTGACGGGTCAGCTCAATTGGAAAGCTGCACAGAGGTTAGCCGACCATTTTTGGACAAGGTGGCTGAAGGAATACATGCCCACCTTAATACCGCGAACAGGTAATAATGGAAAGTTCATGGAACCTAAAGAGGGCGATATTGTTTTGATAATAGATCATTCGTTGCCGCGAAATACGTGGCCGAAAGGCAAAATTAGTAGAACGTTACCGGGACCAGACGGTCACACCAGAGTGGTTGACGTCATTACTAGCACAGGTATCTTGAGGAGACCTACATCCAGAATAATAGTCCTGGTACCCGCGACGCCTCCCAAATGATGGTGCTAACGCACGGGGGGGAGATTGTTGGCGACGCGCCTATAAGAATATTTCAGTTTATTAAGTCAGCCGATGACGAATAACTTTTCAAAGACTCATTGTCCAATAGAAATGTTCTGATAAGAAAATGCTTAGTTAAATCTTAAAGAAATGTCGAATTAATGGTATGAAGGTCTTGGGTTCGACTCCCAGGCCGGACTAGTTTACTGTTTTCTAAGTAATATCTTTCAATAAATTCATATAGGGAATTTTATGTTATGTTACCGGATTTGTTCCCCGGTTGAAATCGTCTTTCCAACGATGTAAATTCAAAGGAATATTAAAGTGAAGTTAGAGATCGGATTTGTTCCCCGGTCGAGATGATCACTCTGTGCACAAACAGAATTAACGGAAATCAATTGCATAAGTATTGTCTTGTATAAGTTTGATATGTTTGTACGAAAACAAATGCCTATTTGTTATGACCAATTAATGAGAACATTCACTTGTATTGTTATCTGATAAGAAACATGATAACTGATAAGAATCTTATCAGAGATAGTTTCCTACAGTTTGAAAATTGTGTAGAAGCACTTATTTACCCAATATTGTTAAAATTAGTGTATTTCAGACTTTCATTTTTTCTGATAGCCGAGAGCCGTGCAAAGTTAGTTGTTCAAATAGTGTGAGTTCACGGAAGCACGCTGACCACGCCCCTAGGAGGCCAAATATGTAAAAATTTAAAATGTTTGTAATTTCAGCAATTTATGTAAAAATGACTTGTAAAACATTTCAGGTTGATTGTACGTGCTAAAAAGGTGAATTCTGTGTTATTTTTATGTGAAAATTCCTGTGAATAAGTGAAATAATGATAGTTTTGTATAAAAAATTTAAAAGTGTTTTAAATAGTGAAATAAATAGAGAAAATGTAAATTAAACTATTGTATTAGTTAACATATGTATAAATTCAAGTGGGAAATATTGTTTTAACTTTCTGTGTTAAATATTTAAGAAGTTTGGAATTTGAATTTGTGATTAAAATAGGCATATTTTGTTTTATAAATTAAAGGATTTTTGTGATACGAAAAAATAATATATATATCATGGTGTAGATATTGTTTTGTGCTATCTAAATAGATAACTTGTATTTGTGTATGATTTATGTGAATAAAGAAATTAAGTGAAACGTGAGAGAGTAATAGTACAAATTCATGTTGTTAAGTTGCGCAGGCACGCGAATGGCGCGGATCACTTTCGCGTATAGCTCTGGGGGTAGCTTAGTGAACGGGTTTTATTGCAATTCGTTCGGGGAAATAGTTCGGGGAATTAGTTCGGAAAAATAAGAAAATCCTTCGGGAAAAGTGAAGAACCAGCAGTCAATAAGAAGAAAAAGTGTAGGGAAGTGATAGGGAAAAGTGATTACTCTCTCACGGAACGGTTTGAAGATAATTGCTGTTTTATTCCCAAGTAATTCATCCCTAAAGTTATTCAGTCCACATCGAAGAATTAAGGCGTCGGGACCGGGACGACTTCAGAAGACCCGTAATCCCCGTCTGAACCTACTTGCTGAAAAAGAAAGAGGTTATCGCCCTAGTGTGTTACTCCGTTGCGGAGATCACATACGTTGTTCCCGAACCCAACGTAGGCGTTATAGGAGGCCGGATCGAGAGAAGCCTCGATTCCTCCCTTCTGTTTCTTTATCGAACGTTCCAGCCCGTCTGGTTCGTTTTAAATTGGTCCTTCCGAACCTGTTTCCTTTTCAGTGTCATACCCAGGTCTTTACGCAAAATTCGTCTCAATGATGTCTCCGAAATGTCCAATTGTTGAGAATGACGGTGAACTGATGTTGATGGCGTTTCACGCACACTTTCGGCCACAGCAGCAATATTCTTGGGTGTACGCACTGTTTTTGGCTTTTCACGCGTTGGTTTATCGATGAGGATGCCAGTTTCTTTCACTTTTTTCACAAGGTAACGAACATACGGAACTGACGGTGCTTCATTTCTTCCAAAATCCGTACGCAATTTTCGCACACATTCTGCCACATTACCATGATTTTCAAAGTTATGTCGCAATATTTCCCAGCGTTTTTCAAGCGTATACACAACCATATTCGTTCAGCGAAAGGATAAAACTAATTATCTGTCAAATTAGACATGAGCTAAGTGTTGCCATTCACGAAATAAGCACTAGTTGAAAAAAAAAGTTAGATTGCGAACCCTTTATATATATATATATATATATATATATATATATATATATATATATATATATACAATATACATACATACATACACTATATATACATAAATGTATATATATATATACACACACACACAATAGGTTCGTATGCACATTATCTATGTCCGAACAAATACGAAATATATACGAAAAAAGAGCTGAGTTAATTCAAACTTGCAACGATTTGATCATATACTTACGGACTTGACTTTTAAAGACGAATTTGTTGGGAGCTTTTTTAATGTCGTCCGAAACTAGTTTTTAACTGTATTTCTCTAAATCATTTGCTGAGTTTCCCATTTTAATCAGAGATCTTTATGAAAGGGATAGATAAATACCGTATGTAGCACTTCCATTTGCTATGTCAGAAAAGTCTAAAATGAAAAAGAAAAGACAATGGTTTAAGTTAATCCTTTAATAAAATAATCCTACACACGGCACGGTGGCCGGAGACCCTTATTATAGCTTTTATTGTTATCTGCTAACGTATTGTGAATAGGTTTCCAAAAATAGAAACGAACTTAATATTTTTATGACACGACTCGTATTTATTGGAATATTTAATTGTTATTAAATTTCAGAAATTCTTATAAGGTCTTATAATCACATTACGCACATTTTTCATATAAAATTATTGCCGAGAAATGGTAATTAATATCGTTAAGCGTAAACTTACGATTTAATTATATTAATTTGCAGCGTCGAGAGTCGTGGGATCGAGCGCGCACGGAACAAATATTTGTATGGCCTATAAATAATTATTCGGCGTGGGAATGTTTCATCTACCTCCAACTGCCAAAAAAACTTAAACTGCCTCCACGATACAAGAGAGAATCCTGTGTCATAATAGGGACAGAGGAAATAACACAGGGGATGGGTAGAAGCACATTCCTCGATAATAACTCATTGAAATAAAAATGCGGTTGCAAACCCGCATGCCAAGCGTGCCAAATACAGCAAATTTCCCCCTATGAGTCCAATCCAATTCAATGTAAAGGGGAGGATCATAATTAGTAAATCATAATTATAAAAAAAACGCCGTTTTTTTAATTATGTACCGTGTAGTTTTACAATGTAAGAATATCCACTACATATTGTTACTAACTTAGGGTTCGTGACAATAAAAACTGCCGATTGAATTACCAAAATTGACAATTTAACTGCCGAACACCAATTAAAACTTAAAAATCACTAATAATTATTAACCACACTAATCACTTTAGTTCAGTTTCATTCCGCTCCGAATTGTTGACATAAACGAAAATCGTTCTCAAAGAAAGCCCTATGGAACTTTCTAGAGAACAGAGGAACAAAAAAAACGTTATAAATAAAACGTTTTTCTTGTGTTTAATATACGGGAATTTTGACGCGGGACCGATTGCTTTACGAACTTTCTGAGACACGGGGGTGAAACACTGCCAAGTTTCTTACTCCGGGTTGCTAATGACAATTTCTTGATGGACCCGGAATTTGAGCCTAGGACCATATAATCAGCAGTCGCGTTTACAACCATTATGTAAAGTCAGATAACTATTTTAATAAAACTGTTATTTGCGGATTCTATCGCGTTTAATTAGACTTTATTTATTTTTATTATCCCGACGTTTCGGGTGCTTTACAGCACCCGTGGTCACTGGGGGACTGAGATGTTTGATGTCCCAGTGTCATAGTTAGTCTGGCTACTTCTTGACTCTGACTTCCTGCAGTTTGCGATCATATCCTAGACGGCCCCAACCATTACATCAGATTTGATATACCACAAATCCTCGCGAAAGAACACCGATCCCTACCAAGGATGATACGTGAGGCTATTGAAATTAAAAAACATCCTAATTTCAATAGAGAAGGAGGCTGGGTACTACCACCTGCTTGGGATCCTATAATCAATAAAATTAAAACTAAACCCAAGCATACCACTGCAGGACCTCAGGACATAGTCAGTTCATTTTGCATAGATCGGACCATAAACAATAATTAAAAAAGCTGAAGGTACTCCGGGTTTAACAATGACATCGGGACGTCAGTCATCTCAGTCCCCCGTGATCATGGGTGCTGGAAAGCGCCCGAAACGTCGGGAATTAAAAAAAATAAAAGTTATAAAAGTAATTAAAAGTAAAATAAACGCGATAAAATCCGTAAAAGTAGTTTTAATCAATGTGTAGTGTTCACGTAAATATAAGAAATCATCATTATTATTTATTTATGAAGTGATTGATTACACCTGCCACAGTTTCTCAAACCATTCAGGGTTGACTGGCAGAGAATGCCATAAGGCATTAAGTCCGCCCTTTATATCCCTTAGTATATAAGGTGCATAATGAAGATTAAATAAATAAATAAATAATAAACTACCTCTATTGTAACTTTACACATGAGCGTTCAACTGGAATTCATAAATAATTATTGATGCATATCGATATTTAAATGTCTCCAATATTCGGTGGGCTCACGTTGGCGTCTGAAGAATAGGATAGAACTGAATAGAATAATTTTTATCCAATATAGATTACCACGTAATAGAAAGTTTTATTTTATTTACCACTGGTTCGCAATATACCAATGTCCTAAAAAGAACTAGCATGAAACCCACCGAAACTCATGTTTAAGTAAAAACTAAACTTATGTTTTCTTTTTACATAAGCATATAAAAAATATATATATAGCTTGACAATATTTTTACATTTTTGTTTGAATTTTAATACCGGCATGGTGGCGATCATCTTATTCCTAAGGTCTTTTTCATTCATGTAAAAAATATAAATCAATTATAAATATAAATCAAATAAAAAAACATTAACAATCCACTGAACAAAAACGCATCATTCTATGTTCCGAAGACCTTTTTAATTTATATATAAATCGATGTTATATAGGGCATCAAATGTGCGTTCATTACGTACAATGATAGACGTTACATTGCGAAAAGCAGTAGCAGAAAAGTGTAAAAAGAACTGACATTCCAGAATAATTTCCGAGACTGGGTAACGAAAAACAAATCTCTAATCCTGTCAAGATGTATGTATATGGAGTAGAGTGACGAAAAGCAGTGATTAATTACGGGTTGCAATAACGTTGAATTCAGACGTTGTAGACCATTCTAGATTAGAAATTTCTTATGAATATAATTGTTGTATATTATATATTAAAAAAGCGGTCTAGGTGCGACCCAAAAGGTCCACATGACTAATTTCCCAGTGGAAAGAATAAAAATATCATATTATGTCAATATTTTATACAATTGTTCATTTGGCACAAAAAACGACTTGACCGATTTTGCTCAAAATTTAATGAGGTGTAAGTTACATAATTACGCGTTAAATGAAACTGGTCCCATGTCAATGTCACTCTTTGTTCTCGAGATACACGAAGTGAAAATTGAATCCGAACATACATACATACGTACATGTACACACACGGACATCCTCTTAAAAAAGTACTATTCGACTCTAAAGACCTCGAAACGTGGATATATGTTAAAATTTCCAATTTGCAAAATTGGACTCATTGCAATAACTTCCCACTGGGAAGTTAAAATGCATATAGCATAGCAATTATATTGTGTATACGTGCATGATTTATTTGTTTTCGTGTTACGTAATAGTCACCGCGTGCAGCTGTGTTAACTCGGTCATAATACCAGCATAATACCCGAGGACACCTGAGCGTGCAATCAGCAGCGTGACGATCGTTTGTCTGAATGAGTTTACAGTTTACTAATTTACTTAGTTTATTTTAAAAGCCCAACGAAACGGTCCAGAGAAAATGCAGTTTTGTTTTGTGCTGATATACCTGTTCGTGATTGTTGTGAGAGGACAAGACTGCAAAGTGCGCGGGAAAAAGGTATTTCTATATTTAAATCCATGTTAATATGTTTGAATTATTTACAATCGTGACTTAGAGGCTAGCACTGGCCAACCATGGTAAATCTAAGCTGAAGCTATATTATGTTTGAAGCACCAAAAGTTCATGTCGATTACGTTTCGTTAGTGGAGAACACAGCTAGTCCAAGAGATTCTTTAGTCTCTAGTTTCCTATCCGAAGCAAAGGCGATTTTTGACAACCCATAATATTTATTTTCGAACCTGTCTCAGATTCTGCATCCAAGTCTCTTAAAACAAAAAAATCACACACTGAACATATATTTGTATGGCCTTCAAATCCTAGTGTGGATATAACGTAAAACAAAAGCTTAATACTGGGTAATGAACAACATGATGAGTAACCAGAATCTAATTTTAGCGACAAGAATGCACATAATTCTATCAGACATGATACACACCTGTTAGAACCAAGCTACTGCTGAGTTATAGTCTCAGCACGAAAGTCGGCTCAACCGGAGAAGTATCGTATGAAGAGTATAAAGAACCGGAAACTCTTTATTTGGTATAAAAGGGTATTTCATAACAGCCCTTTGAGATGACAACAATAATAACATCCAGTTAATTATCAAATAGAATGTGTGTCGTTTATTACCCTTGCTTGTATAGTTATTCCCATAGAATACTATAATACACAATTGAATGGCTGTTTACTTTATTTTAATACGAGTAGTACTTGTACGAGAATTGGTGTCGCCGGGAGCACACATACAAGCAATTACGTCGTATTATCACTACTACAAACCCGATTCGCTGTGTTAACAGACTGAGCAAATTTACACATTATAGACTTTTGATTAATGTTTTTGACACAACAATATTTCCTTATTTTTGTTTCTAATATTCACAAAATATAAATAGTTTCGACTTACTTGTTTGTAGAATATGTCTCCTTTATTTAATTTATATTTCCCGCTGTTCTTTCGACGCGTAATTATTGCACAATTTGCCATTTTTAAATAATTTTCATGTGTTGCATTGTGTTGACATTCATAGGTATGAATTGACATGTTAGTGTCATGTTAGTGGCTACACGGGCTACGCTCACTCCCCCGTTCAATTAGGTATGTATTATAGTGTTCTATGGTTATTCCCATAAAATGAGTTTTCGGTTTTCTCATTGATAAGTATTGTCACTCTGATTTGAACTCACTATTAAGTTAGGCTTTAATAAAGTTTTTTTATAAAAATAGACAAAGTGACAAACAAGCTAACAGTCCTGACAGTATAGTGCTATAACATCCAATAAGTAACTTCAACCAAGCTCTAGCAAAGAAGGCTAGAGACGCATTGCTGTAACTTAGCTTTAGATACACTGTTGCTTGACGAAAGAAATAGGTAACAGAGTGTTTTAAGTATATTTCTGTCAGTCCTATGAAAAGCCAAGCGAGGTTTATAAGAAACTCGAGGTTGCTTGCAAGAATTGATACCGCGAGACTACCTTCCGTCTATAATAATATAATCGCTTGATACCATTTTCTCGCGTAGTTAAAAATCTTGGTTACCATATTGATGATAACCTGAGCTAGGGTCCATATTTCTAAAACATGTCGTAAGGTCTCTGGAGCATTATGTTCTATTTATCGCTTAAAAATTTCTTCCCTTTATGACTAAATATATACCAGTAGGTACAGTTACTTATACTACCGATTATTGATTATGCAGACGTCTGCTATCCAAATATTTACCAAAATCTTCGTAACAAGCTCGAGCGCTTGTTCTTAACAATAACATCAGATGACCATATCCCATTCGTAGTGTAGCTATTATATACTACAGTCTTGCTCCACCGCATTTTATAATAACATAGTAAGCTCTTCTTTTTATTTATGGGAGTTGGTGTTATAATCACACATGTTATTTATTTCCAGTGCGGTGATGACGAGCAATGCTGTGGCGGATGTTGCTTCGATGGGGAATGTGTCGATAGTTAGTATTGTTTTTAATTTAGAAATTTTACACCAACTAACAATATTCTGAAGTATGATTAAAAAGTAAAGTTAAAGTAACTACTACTGAGATGGTAAAAAAGAAATACAATTTCATTGTAACGGTACCAAAGTGGTACACAAATATTGGAAAAACAAGAGAATGTTTTTCTGTAAATGTATATACAGCGTTTTTCCCTTAAATTGTATTACTTCATTTAATTTGATTGTCTAAGTACGATATTATAATTTATATATTATGAAGACAAAGATTTTTATTTAAAAACTGCATCCTAACTACCACGCGTTCTGCGCGGGTACAGGGTATACCTGTATATCAGGTATACCTCAATCTCTGAAAACTAGATTGTACAACCAGTGCGTGTTGCCAGTGATGACTTACGGATCTGAGACGTGGTCCTTCACTGCTGGCCGTATGAGGACGCTCAAGGTCGCTCAGCGAGCTATGGAGAGGCTATGCTCGGAGTTTCTCTGCGTGATAGACTCAGAAATGAGGATATCCGCAGTAAAACCAGAGTGACCGACATAGCCCAACGGATTAGTAAGCTGAAGTGGCAATGGGCCGGCCATATAGCTCGAAGAACCGATAACCGATGGGGAAGAAAGGTTCTCGAGTGGCAGCCTCGTACCAGTAGGCGTAGTGTAGGGCGACCCCCCACTAGATGGATTGATGACCTGGTAAGATATGCATGCTGGCTGAGGACCGTGCTTTGTGGCTTTACTTGGGGGAGGCCTATGTTCAGCAGTAGACTTGTGAAGGGCTGTAGTGATGATGATGATGATGATGGTACCAAAGTGTACCTTGCTTGCTAGTCAATTTAAGACAAGAGCTAGGGTTTTTACTCGGTCATAGAACTCCTTTTCTACCTTGATGTGTTGTGACTAACCCACTCACTTGTGTCATACCTGTCGCCGGTCTGGACAAAAAAAGAGATAATTTACTGCCATCTGTCAGAATCCACAAGTTTTTTTAGGCATTTTTCACAACCCACAATATGAAAATGGATGAGAGATTTTCTTATGCTACCACCCCACGGCATACATAACTATCATGTATCACCAGCTACCTAATCTTATTTCAATTCTAAAATTAATTTCATTAAAATTCTAAATAGAAAAAATCTAATTACAGTTCTGTATTTAGCTTACAGATCCTGTCTGACTCCCTTTGACGTATGCAAGGATCACCCGTGCGTCGGTGAAGAAAACTGTTTTGCATATAAACCACCGGAATGCCGTGGCTGTGATCCTCTGCCTTTGTGCAGATTAAAAGAGCCTTAATACATAAATCGGTTTATTAAATAAGTTAACATTGTAAGTCGATACGGTAATATTGAGTAAATTAAAAGTTTGCATTATGATTTTATATTTAAATTATATAAACATATTATAATTCAATATGGCAATCATTTTTTACCACAATTCCAGTTTTGAGGTATGTTTAAAATTTCAAGTCTCTATTTCATCGGAAAATTAATTTTTCATCAAATGTAAAATATGTACCAACCAGGCAAAAATAGATGAAAGCAAGTTTATAAAAATCGTTCATATTAATGAAATGGGGGGAGGGATTGTAGTACTTACTTATTGTAAACCAGTGCAGTCCCACCTAACGCTAAGTCGTGACGAAGATCTGGATGGTAATCGCACTGTCTTTCTTACATGGAGAATTGCCTACACATACCAAACCGGAAGCTAAAACGGGTTATTTAAGACTCGCATACTAAAGCACCATGTGGTTTCACCACCAGAGCGGTCGCTGCGTGGTCCCCCCCCCCCTTTAGGAGAAGATAACTTCTCAGACGTACACATATAATAATATTTTAAATCCTTTACTTTTTACCAGACGTCGATATTATTCTATCATCGGTTAGCTTCAACGCTTAATTGATAACTAAATCATTATTGAGTGCCTTTTAGCCTACGGGGTAATTACGAGTAAAAGGATGTATTATGCTGATTATAAAATCCAAAAAATGAAGAGGAATAAGCACCGGGCTTAGTATTATTGTTTAGCACATCTGATGTCTTTATTTTAAATCTGAAAATGATTGAATGAATTCAAATAAGCGTAGAGAACCCACCAAGTGGCAGCTCCCTAGCAATAAACGCATTTTACATAAAAAACTTGTAGTGTTATGCTACTTACATACCATTTTACACTATTTTAAATTTATTTTTCCATTCTGTTTTTGATTTTCTGCATTCATCTCAAAACTGGATATTTTGCATCACCTTTATTTCCATAGGAACCTGTAACATTTTTAAACCATAAGAACACAATAACAAATCATTTTCACGTCGTATTTTCACGTTATCAGCACTTTTTAAATCGATGTCAATGGAGTCTACCTTTTTCGGTCTTTTATTTAGTTCTCCGTAACTCTGCAATTTCGGGCTTCGTGCGCGCTGTTGCGCTATTTTTTTTCCTATATCAATAATATCTCATTTTTCACTTAAATCTTGCCGTTTCTCTATTACGAGCCTAAAACCAAAATTTGACATGTTTTGACATCGTTTTTTATCTGGTTGTCATGGCAATTTTTATTCAAATATCGTTACCGGCCTGATGTTTTTACTTCAAAAATACTCTTTTCTTCTTGGCCATTTACAAAAATTTGCTTTTAATTTAAATAATTTCAAATAATTTCTCGTTCTTATCCCAGATCCGTCAAAAAGTATAAAAGCCGAACAATCGGCCAATAGAGGGTCTCACTTCAGCTTTGATACGAGAAGCACCTCTTAAAGACTTTATCCGCAAGCATCTGCCTTCTCCTGAAGTCGTCGCCTAGCCACGCCTACGCCTCCACCTTCTAGTGCCCGCGCTATCTTCGGCCGCTGTGCGTGCTTGTCTCAAGCGCTGCGTGTGCCTACTCCAGACGCTGCGTGTTCCTACTCCAGACGCTGCGTGTTCCTACTCCAGACGCTGCGTGTCTACTCCGGGCGCTGTGTGTGTCTACTCCGGGCGTTGTGTGTGCTTACTCCGAGCGGTGTGTGTGCCTACTTTAAGTGCTGCGTGTACCTGCTCAATACGCTGTGTGTACCTACTCCAGACGCTGCGTGGACCTACTCCAGACGCTGCGTGTCTACTCCAGGCGCTGTGTGTGTCTACTCCGGGTGTTGTGTGTGCTCATTCTGGTCGCTGTGTGTGCCTACTTCAAGCACTGCGTGTACCTAGATTAGGCGCTGTGCATACATTGTTTCCGTACTCATTTATCTTTATTAACTTTTTTTTTATTTAAAAATTGTAATTCACTATCATCACTACAGCCCATCATCACCTTCATACCTTTTTTTATATAAAAGAAACTGTAAAAATCTTTACAAATTTTAAATAAATTATTTTCTTTTTGGTTGTTTCGTTGTTAGGTTAGGTTCTATAATTTTTAATTGTCGCTTTACATTTTATAAAAGAAACTGTAAATATCTTTACAAATTTTAAATAAATTATTTTCTTTTTGGTTATTTCGTTGTTAGGTTAGGTTCTTTAGTTTTTAATTATCGCTTTACGACATTTTGGCGCCCAACGTAAAAGTTCTTCTCTCTTAGTTTTTCTTTTTTCTCTTTTCTTCACCTTAACTACGCCTTATCCATTTCCTTTTGATTTAATTGCTTTCTCTTTCATTCTTAACTCTTTATTTACTCATCCTTATCATATCTTCCAAATTCTAAAACAAAACTTCATCTAGTTTTTCAACTTATCCGGATTATATTTAGACCTACATATAACACTTCACTTACATTCATCACTTTAATATTCTTATTCTAGATAACTTAAAGAGGTACAATTTTTTATTAAATTTTTATTTTTTAAACTTAACTTTGCAATGAAAAGGGCTATTAAGTACGAATTCCTTAACAAGACTGAACTCGAATACGAAGTGAAGATTAGATGTGAGGAACCAGCTAATACTGTTTTGCTTCTAAAAAAAACAGATTTTGCGTTTAGTTGAGAATTCTCACCCTGAAGATATTCTGACCTCTCCAATTCCGATCGAGGATAACTTGTCTCAAATTGGTTCTACTTTGACCTACCTGGACTGTAAAATTGAAAAATTTTTACAAGGTGAAACCAAATACTTACGACTAATAGAAACTTTTATCAATCATGTTTATTACAGATTGGAGCGAATAGACACTGACTTATATCCAGACTTTAAAGCTATTTTCGATACTTTGAAGATGAAATTTGACGCTATTACTAAACAATTCGAATCCTTCACTCCACCTCCAACTGAAAATGACTCTCCATCATTTGACCCTCCTGTTGACCCGGCTGTCATGGAACCTCCTCTTGTTTCTCAAACTTCTGTTAAGAACCATACCCCGTATCCTTCACCACCACCTCAATTTTTTTCTCCAACTAACGTCTTCAAAGATCTGAAAAGACACACCTTCAATGGTAAAAGCTGTCCAAGATCCTTTCTTCAAAAACTTGAAGAATACTGCTTAGCTCGTGGCTTATCCAAAGACTTGTTGATCTCTCAAGCATTTGAAATTTTCACCGACAATGCTCTTCATTGGTTCAGATTTAAATATAATCAGAATCCAAACTTAACTTGGAACGAACTTTCCTCTTTATTAATCAAAGACTTTGGTGGTTTTGATTATGATTATAAACTTCTAGAATCGATTAGGAACCGAACTCAAGGCCGTGATGAACCTATCGTCATCTATATTTCCATCATGTCTGGAATGTTCTCTCGTCTTTCGAAAAAACTTTCTGAAACAGAACAATTGGAGATTATTTTGAGGAATATTCGCCCATGTTATTCAGTCTTCGTAGCTCTAAAAGACATTGACTCTATTGACTCTCTTCTGGCTACTTGCCAAAACTATGAAAAGTTCCTTGACAGAGACAAACAATTTAAAGAACCAAATGTACAACAAAGTCCTCTTATTTCTGAATTCAACTAAAAGCATTCCACTTCAAGTTCAGTTGGCTCTTCAAATTCTTCTAATAACTCACAACCTTCTCCTCCCTTTATGAATAAATTAACTTCATCCTACAAATACTCTTCTAGACAAGTTAATAGTCTCTCTCAAACTAAAGCTCCTCAAGAAAGCTCTTTTTGTGTTCGTTGTCGTAAACAAGGTCATACTTTGAACACTTGTACTCAACCACGATTCGTGATTTGTTTCAAATGTGGTCTTAAAGGTTTTAAAACTGCAGATTGCCCTACTTGTTCTCCCAAACCACATACTAGTTCAAAAAAACTAACTGCTGACTTGAAAAGTAACTTAAACTTTGATAATGACGATTGGACTAGTTGGATTAAAACAATTCAAAACTTCTTTTCTTGTTACAAAATCTCTTCTACACTCTACTCCAAAGAACAAGATCTTAATCGTCCATTCGTTAACGTCAAAATTTATGACTTAACTTTATCTGGTTTACTAGATTCTGGCAGCTCAGTAACTATTCTGGGTAATAATTCTCATTTGGAAATTCTTAAACTGGGCTGTAAACTTTTCAAGTCAGATCTAATTACTGTCTCTACTGCTAATAATCAAAAAGTTAATTCCTTGGGTTATTTTGACTTACCTGTTCATTTCAATAATCAAACTCATTTGATTAAAGTACATTGTGATGCATCAAATTATGGCATAGGAGCAATGCTTACTCAACATCAAGATGACAAAGAAGTCGTGATTGCTTACATGAGTAAAGCACTAAATAAAAATCAACAGAACTACTCAACTACTGAAAGAGAAACATTGGCTGTAATAACTGCGTTAGAACATTGGCGATGTTACCTAGACAATGGTAAAGAATTTACAATATATACTGACCATGCTGCACTTAAATGGTTTCAGAACTTATCGAATCCATCAGGAAGACTTGCTCGCTAGACTTTACGCTTATCATGCTTTAACTTTGTCCTGAAACATAAAAAAGGAAAGGATAACGTTGTTCCAGATTTATTATCAAGACATAAGAATCAAGAACGTCCTGATACACGAGAAACTTCACCTCAAGGCGTACATCCTATTACGATTGAAGAACCACCTGATCGTGAACTTGAGCACTACAACAAGATTTTTCTCGGATGCTCTAACAACCCAGACGCATATCCCAACTACACTATCAAGGATAACAAACTTTACCGCTGCATCCATTCTCTCAATCGTCTAAACGATGACTTTATTTGGAAAGAAGTTCCACTACCTCAAGATAGACATGCATTTATTGAAGTTAACCATGGTTCCCCTTCAGAACTCCATCTTGGTATCTTTAAGACATTCAAGAAAATATCTTTAAAATACTATTGGCCTGGTATGTTTAAGGACATTGCCAAATTAATCTCGTCTTGGGAAACCTGTTTAACCTACAAACACCCTAATCATTCTCCCTATGGTCTTATGGGTAAACCCAAACTTTGCTCCAGACCTTTTCAAACTATATCCTTAGATCTTATGGGTCCATTACCTATGACTCGTAGACGAAATCAGTATATTCTAGTAATTAACTGCAATTTTACTAAATATACTATGATTTTTCCCCTTAAACGTGCTACTTCAGCTAATATTATTAATCTTTTGGAAAATTCAGTTTTCCTAGTTCATGGCATTCCCCAAACTATTATAATGGACAACGCGGTTCAATTTCAGTCGCGAGAATTCCAATCATTCTTAAATTCTTATAACGTTCCTTGTATTTTTCACACAGCTTTATATTGTCCTCAGGTTAATCCTACGGAGAAGTTTAATAGTACAATAATTACAGCTCTAGCATCTCTAGTAGGAGACGATCATAGATCCTGGGACAACCATCTTGCTAAGATTCAGTACGCAATGAACAGCGCTACAAATGTAGCTACTGGCTTTACTCCAAACTTTTTAGTCTTTGGTAGGGAAACAATACCTTGTGGTTCCTTCTATACTCTCTTTTTTGACTCTGAATTGATATTTATGCCTCGTGATATTTACGCGTCTAATGCTGGTCTCCTCTCATCTATTTTTCACAAAGTTCAAACTAAACTTCACATAGCTCACGCTAAAAATAGCGCTCGCTATGATCTTCGCCGGTCTTTTAAAGAATTTAATGTGGGAGACACTGTTTGGCGTAAAAACCATGTTTTAAGCAATGCCGGCGCATACTTTAATGCTAAACTTGCTCCTAAGTTCATCAAGTGCAAAGTGATAGCTAAACTGTCACCACTAGTCTATGTGCTTGAAGACCCTAATGGAGTTAGAGGCAAGTGGCACATCAAAGATGTTAAATCATAAATTTTCTTAATTTTTATTAACCGTTAATTTGTATATATGTATAAATATCACCATCATTCTCACCTTATTATTTTTATTTCTTTGTTTGTTTGGTGATCCAGTGTTCTTCAACACATCTTGCTTTAGGACCTCGAATTTTCGTTGGTTAATCTTCACTTTTTATTTTTATTTCAAACACATCTCGTTAGTGACGTTGCTGATCTCTGGCTTTGAGCCCTACCGCTCTGGCCGTTCTTAATCTTTACTTAAGTCATAGCGACTAAAGCTTGCTTAAGATTAATTTCTTTATCTTTATCTTCACTCAGGAGCGGATGATAACTCCTTAAATAAGCCTGAATGTCCTTTCAAAATGTTTTTTTCCACGCAGGAGCGGATGACAACTCCTTAAATAAGCCTGAATGTCCTTTCGAAAACACACTTTTAGAGTGGTAGTCATTGAATGTGAACTCCACCCTTACCTGTATGCAGATGATGAATGTAATAGATGGTATATCTGATTTTGCCTGGTGATGTCTGTTACTGCAAAGCTGTGTTTTTATGGTTTATTTTAGAATGTACATGTCAAGATTTTTGGTGAGTCAAAAATTTTCCAGGGTCGGGGGGAAAATGTAGTGTTATGCTACTTACATACCATTTTACACTATTTTAAATTTATTTTTCCATTCTGTTTTTGATTTTCTGCATTCATCTCAAAACTGGATATTTTGCATCACCTTTATTTCCATAGGAACCTGTAACATTTTTAAACCATAAGAACACAATAACAAATCATTTTCACGTCGTATTTTCACGTTATCAGCACTTTTTAAATCGATGTCAATGGAGTCTACCTTTTTCGGTCTTTTATTTAGTTCTCCGTAACTCTGCAATTTCGGGCTTCGTGCGCGCTGTTGCGCTATTTTTTTTCCTATATCAATAATATCTCATTTTTCACTTTAATCTTGCCGTTTCTCTACTACGAGCCTAAAATCAAAATTTGACATGTTTTGACATCGTTTTTTATCTGGTTGTCATGGCAATTTTTATTCAAATATCGTTACCGGCCTGATGTTTTTACTTCAAAAATACTCTTTTCTTCTTGGCCATTTACAAAAATTTGCTTTTAATTTAAATAATTTCAAATAATTTCTCGTTCTTATCCCAGATCCGTCAAAAAGTATAAAAGCCGAACAATCGGCCAATAGAGGGTCTCACTTCAGCTTTGATACGAGAAGCACCTCTTAAAGGCTTTATCCGCAAGCATCTGCCTTCTCCTGAAGTCGTCACCTAGCCACGCCTACGCCTCCACCTTCTAGTGCCCGCGCTATCTTCGGCCGCTGTGCGTGCTTGTCTCAAGCGCTGCGTGTGCCTACTCCAGACGCTGCGTGTTCCTACTCCAGACGCTGCGTGTTCCTACTCCAGACGCTGCGTGTCTACTCCGGGCGCTGTGTGTGTCTACTCCGGGCGTTGTGTGTGCTTACTCCGAGCGGTGTGTGTGCCTACTTTAAGTGCTGCGTGTACCTGCTCAATACGCTGTGTGTACCTACTCCAGACGCTGCGTGGACCTACTCCAGACGCTGCGTGTCTACTCCAGGCGCTGTGTGTGTCTACTCCGGGTGTTGTGTGTGCTCATTCTGGTCGCTGTGTGTGCCTACTTCAAGCACTGCGTGTACCTAGATTAGGCGCTGTGCATACATTGTTTCCGTACTCATTTATCTTTATTAACTTTTTTTTTATTTAAAAATTGTAATTCACTATCATCACTACAGCCCATCATCACCTTCATACCTTTTTTTTATATAAAATAAACTGTAAATATCTTTACAAATTTTAAATAAATTATTTTCTTTTTGGTTGTTTCGTTGTTAGGTTAGGTTCTATAGTTTTTAATTGTCGCTTTACATTTTATAAAAGAAACTGTAAATATCTTTACAAATTTTAAATAAATTATTTTCTTTTTGGTTGTTTCGTTGTTAGGTTAGGTTCTTTAGTTTTTAATTGTCGCTTTACGACAAACTGCAACATGATGAACACACCTATATTTGATAACAAAATAAAAAAATATATTCGTCAAAACACTCTCGCCTGTCACCCAGAGGCCAGAAAATACAGACTTCCATTTGGCACGATCATGACACACCTCTCTCGCCTCCTCCACATCCATATACCTACGCATACATGCTCGTCGGTTAAAGGTACTCTTAATTTGGCCCATTTTCAATATATCGCCAATTTGGTTGATAAACTTTCGCCTAGCACCAACTTTCCATCTCTGCCGTTCACTTCTGCGACATAAATTTGCTTTTTTACTCTTTTATAATTCATTTTTCTATATAACCAAATCACAACATCATCTTGCAAACCACACTTCTCCTATCAAACAATTTCTCACCCTGTCACCTAACATACTCCTTAAGGATCACATTTCTACTTCGCTTATTCTACTCTCCTTTTTTTTCTGCCACAACCAACTTCCACTACCACACATTAAAGTAGGGACTAACACATCATTGTGAATTTCCATACGTGCTTTTTTTGACACATTCTGACTTTCCACAATAGAGTGTAGAGCCGGTTTTTAATGTTCCCTGTCGGTTCTTACGAGTACCCAGAACACTTCAATAGTTGCCTGGAACTTGTCCGATATTCTTCTATCATTCATATTCGTTCCTTCTTGCTTTTTCCTTTCAACTACTTCTTTTTCTCTCTTACTTAGACTTCTAAAGACTGTCCTTTCTCTTTTAATATTATCATTCGTACTGCCAGAGTTACTAGCCTTGGTTGCTAATAAATCTAGCCATGCTCTTTCTTTGTTTCAACTTTCATACGTACCTCATCATCCCACCGTAACGTATTGATTTTCCTTTCATTAGTTCTCTTCCTAACACCACATACTTACGTAGCATCCACCAAACCTTTCTCAACATTATGCCACACATTGTTCAAGTCTAAGTCACAATTTATTCAAACCACTTATATTTTCTTTCAATCTACATTTGTTCTTGTTTTTCACACTTTCATTTTGTAATCTCTCTGTTCTAATACACTGTACCGCCGTAGTAGACACAGATGTTCGATGGTGCCAACCATTAATTAGCCATAAGACCAAGACCAGTGATCTGTCCAAACGTTGGACCCCCGGTAAACCCTTATCTACCACTTTATCTACCACTGCGCTCCTCATTCTTTTATCCACAATTATTCGTTCCCAATATCCTTTAATAAACCAGTCTCTTCACCCCAACCCTTCCATTAAAATCTCCTAACATAACAATATTTTTCCCCTTACATTTCATTAAAACCATCTTTACCATCTTCTGAAAGTGCTCTGGGATATAAGTGGGCTTAGACATGTCTGACCCTAGAACAAACAACTTTTTAGGTCGCTTTCATTCGTATCCATAGCAGTCTCGGGCTTACACATTCATACTCTTTCACACGACCCATTCTTTCGGAAATGATGATACCGACTCCTTGGCATGCTCGCTCGGTCCCGTCTACACCAGACCAGTACGTGGTATACATGCAGAGTGTAGTGACATCCATTCCTTTCCGTTTCGTCTCATTTACACATAACACTTCTATCCCTCTATCACACAATATATCGCATACTTCATCCATCTTATCTTATTGCTCCATATGCATTCCGTGTTGCCAAACGGGCTTCTGCAATCCACTTTTGGCCCCTCCGGGAGACAGGACGTGACGGGTGGCGATTCTCGTTGCCGGTATTCCTCCCAGAGATTCTTTGCACACCTGCCCCATTAATGGGGCACCAGGAACTCGGCGCCATTTCTTTTCTTTGTTGCCTCATGGTGCTAAACTGTGGGGTGTTATATTTTACCACGCTACCACACGGCAAGGAAACGAGTCTATACTTTCCTAGTACTTAATAAACATACAGCTGTAAACTTTATGTTGCATTGTAGCTTAACTCAAAATCTGTCGATCTAGTATAAAAATAAGGAGGGTAAACGGGGTTGTTTTTGCAGTAATTTACAATAATTTGCCGATTAGCATATTTTTTTGGTATTTATTTGAAGTTAAATTTTTTTTCTTCAAAGTTACAAGTATGTCAACAAAAATTTTGATAATGTAAACGATAAACAATATTATTGGCCTCCGAATGAGTTAATTTTTATCTTAGTAAGACTAAAACTTTCAGAGATATGACTTTCTTCGTAAACGCGTAGAGAATATCTCAAGAGAAAAACAAAATGGCTGCCAAATAGAGGGGGAGGGGATTAGACCTCAGTGTGTAGTGTATTTTTATATTAAAATAGCTGTATTATAAGTATAGTTCATTTCAAATAGCATGGCAGGATTGTACTTGAAGCGGTCATTAGGCGATAACAAAAGAAGTGGTATTTACAACCGATACCTGGGAAGACCTTATCCTGACGTGGTATTTTTGTGGCAGCAAACAAGTTTTGATGCTTTTGTTAAATACACTATGACATTGTTGTCAAAAATTCAGTCGTCTTGTAACTTCGTTATTACACAGACGTACAAATAAACGTGTTTCGACCATGGGAAATATCAAATAATGCATCTACAAGTTATGAAAATAGTGTTCAGCGTAGAAAAAGACATTTAAGTTCAGACGCTCAAGACATAGTTTTGAGTGTTTACAATAAGCTTTTGAAACGCATGGGTGATAAGGGAGTGGTTAAAGAGACATCGGAATTAACAAACGTGCCTATAAGAACTGTTTTTAGAATAGTGTCAGCAGGATCTAATCATCTTCCTCGTAAACGGACCAAGATAAGTTTTAAAAGAATTGATAATTTTACAGAGGAACATGTGAGGTGGACTATTTACAATTTTTACCTCAACAATGAGATTCCAACGTTACGTGAGATTTATCAATCATTGATGAGAAGTGAAGCTGGTTTTGAATATTCAGAAACTACACTCTGGAGACTATTAAAAAAACTTGGATTCAAGTATGGAAAATTAGATGAAAGAAGAACTGTAATGGAAAGTCCCCGACTTTTATTACTAAGGGAAAATTTATTAATGAAATACGTTTACGAAGGTCGGCAGGAAAAAATATAATATATTTAGACGAAACATGGTTTGACACTCACGACACTCTAAAAAAAGGGTACACAGACAATTCACCAAGTTGTACAACTAAAGCTCCATGTTTTAGGGGTAAACGTTTAATAATATTACACGCTGACAGTGAACAGGGCTGGATACCAGGGGCTTTACTGATCTCTAGTAAACATTTGAAAAGCTCTAGTGCAGACTACCATGAAGATATGGATTCTGGATTATTCGAGAAATGGTTCACTGATCAGCTTTTGCCTAATATTCCCAGTAGCAGTGTGATTGTTATGGATAACGCATCATACCACAGCCGACAAATAGAAAAAATTCCCAGCACAAACACTAGGAAAAGTGACATAATAAGTTTTTTAAGAAGTCGTAACATTTCGGTGCCAGAGAAATCAATAATTAAAAGTTTGTTGGAAGTCGTCAAAAACAATTATTTTGAAAAAAAAAATGTGGTCGATGAATTAGCACAAGAGGCTGGTCATGAGATAATGAGACTCCCACCTTATTATTGTATATTGAACCCAATTGAGTTAATGTGGAGTCAAATAAAAAAAACTGTCCGTAAGTCAAACGTTACGCCTACAATAGGGGAAAATGTAATCCAAAGTGTACGAAACGTAATAAATTCTACAAATCCCTTTTTTGGAAGAATGTTTGTGACCATGTCATAAGAGTGGAAAACGAATTTTCGAGGGATCGGATACAACCATTTATAATAAATACGTGTGAGGACACAGATACCGATGAATGTTCTTCAGAATGATTGATTAAACAAAATATTAACAAGTTGTTATAAGTATTTAAAATAGTTAAATTAAAAGTAATACAGGTTTTTTAGTTACAATTTAATTTGTTTTAATGTTCAAGTACCAAAATTCGTCATTCCAGCTTTACTGGTTCAGTATTATCAGCAGATGCTTAACTTCAAGTGTTAAAGCAATAAAATAATCACACAACAATAGATTAACATTACAGCTGTAATTGCTAAGTCTCAAGTGGAATCCTGCCATCCTATTTGAAATGAACTATACCTAAAATATCGCTAGTCCGTGACCGGACACACACACATATATATATATATATATATATATATATATATATATATATATATATATATATATATATATATATATATATATATATATAGGTGTACATAATATTTATGTACTTAGTACCCGGTTGACCGAGCTTTGCTCGGTATCGCTCGGTTTTTTTAATTCGTGTGTTTTGGAATTATATTTAGATACAAATTACATACTGATGAAATACGAATAATATTTTTTGATCGTAGCGACATAATAGAAAAAACTGAACTGCTTATTTGATTAAAAAATCATGAGTGCAATTACTTTAATCTAAATTTTCGTGTTTTTAAAAAATACTAAAAAAAGGGCTCGAAAAAATAGATTTTCTCAGAAAAGAAAGGAACTTGAAAAAACTTTAAAAAAAGTCGGTCGGCCGGTCTGGGCTCGAACCATGGTATTACGATTTTGTGACTGCCCAATACAATATACCAATTAAGCTATTTGTAATCATTAATAAACTGTCAAAATTTACCTTCTTATTCCAACGATATTATAGCAGTTTTTCATCGCCTAAAAACACGGACAAAAAGACATTTTCTAAAAATAAATCCTAGCTAGATCGATTTACTGCCCTCGAAACTCCCTGCACACAAAATTTTATGAAAATCGTTGGAGCCGTTCCCGAGATTCCGATTATATATTTATATATATATATAAGAATTGCTCGTTTAAAGGTATAGGATGTACACCTTTGGTATATATAATGTACTTATGTAAACTACACGAACACGCTCAATAACTTAGGAAATTTTTGACCAATTTTTGAAATCTGTGTCTTGGTTAAAAATTGCAATGTCGGTTTCGCCGTCTTCAGATGTGTATTTATGATCCTGATGTTGCATAAATTCACGGAAAGTGTGTCCCTTTTTTTTGCTCAACTTGCCCCGAGCAGCTTTAACCTTGAGCGGAATTTCACTCCTGTCACGAACACGGGGCAACCTGAGAATCCACGCTCAGAAAGAGTAGGGTAGGTTGGGCATGGATGTTTAGTAAGGCATTCTCCGTCACCAGAGGTAGACTGGTGAACTGGTAGAAGTAAACTTCTACTTCACGCTAGTATTCTGTGAAGTGCATGGTACCACCCCAGTTCGAACGGGCCCATTCGTGCGACAGCAAAAGCTGCCGTGCTGCTCTACCACTGTTAGCAAAAATCGCCGCGTGGCTCTACCACAGTTTGTTTAATCATTAATTATATACCATTATCGTGCATAGTTTCATGTTTCCGAAAACAGCAGTTTAGTTTGTATAAGGAGACACATGACTCATAAAAATACCACTTTAGAACTGCATATTTCGCAAACGGAACCCTGAATCGAAAAAATATTATACATACCCACAATATTTTTATTACCACATGAAGGATTAGATGGGTTAAAAAATATATATCACCTGTATTTTTATTTCACATTTTATAGGCGGGTTTAATATCTATAACTATGCCAAATAACAGCTTTGTATTTATATTGTAGCACCAAAGGTCTGAGTAAAATCACGGACGGAAACACATTAAAGCAATAATTGCCAAATTAAAAATAAAAGGGTTTTAACATAAAACTTTACAAAAAAAACATTTTTTACGTGGTAGAGTCACACTGCAGCTATTTTATAGCAGTAGTATAAATGGATCGGCTCGATCGGGGCAGGACCACGCTCTCACAGAATAACAGCGTAAAATAGCAGCGTAATGCTGCTGTGTTTAGTACGGTGATAGTAGAGAACCACAGACCCTTTTTACAGCAATCGAGACATTCCATCTTAGTCCTCAGGGGTGACAACGCATTTACATTTTGATTCTTAATTGAGGGTAAATGAGAATGTCTATGGGCCACAGCATCCATTTACTATCGGGTGGACTGTGTGCTCGTTTGTCAACCAATGCTATAATAATAAATATAAAATACATCAGGAGTTATAAGTGAAAAATTTTATACAACAATATTCCGTATTTGTAAAGGGCTAAATTGTTTCATGTCTATAAATCTCTTTCAAGTTTTGTAGACGTAGAGAAAATTAAGTTAACATGCCACGAACAAGGCGAACTGCCTTTAACACTCATAAATCGTTAATATCGCATTGCGCCACATTTTCTCCTTTTTGTCACTGCCGTACGTATATTTCAAAATATTTCACCCCAACTCGAGTGTTTCGTAAGAGGCGACTATGAGAAATGCTAGAAAAATATTATGAATTCGACAGATGCTTCAGACAGTGCTATTACCAGCTCGTTTACGCCAGACGTAAAATGCACAGACTGTTAATACTTAGCAGCGTCAAAGAAACGAGAGTCTCGTACTCGTCTATCCGTCGATAGTGATAAGCTCTTAAACGTTCACTGCTGTGGGTCTCTTCCTTTGTAGAGGAGAGTTACCTTAAAAGTTACTTCCGTTTTTCGCCGATGCATGACCTTTGCGTCTACAGCTGACAATTTACGCTGCAATGTCTGAGAAACATTGTTTTTGGTGATTAAAAAGACCGATCTACGACGACATGTTTACCAAAGGTCTGACTAGAGAACTTTGCGGCAGATGATATTAGGTATTTACCTATGAAATCGCATTTTCTTATGAAATAAGTTAACGCAATTATTCTCTGTATTTTTTTTATTTCTATTAATCACAGTCATTACCCATGCAATCGATGCAATAATTGTCAACGCAGTAGCAGTGACGCCCTTCTCAAAGAAATCAGCTGGACGGGAGGTTAAAACTTCTTCAAAGGCATTTTGTACTGCCTCTCTGGTATTGATATTTTATCCGCCAAAAAATTATCCAAGTCATAGAAAAAGTAAAAGCGCATGGTCTGGTGAGTATGACGGAGGACGGAGGGCTTCCAATTCCAACTCTTGTAACTGTCCGTTGTACAGTCGCAACTGTTGTAATGTCGCGCGTTGTCATCTAGGAGTAACGGGTACAAGCGATTGACCAAAGATGGTTCGAGACGTGCGAGGCTCTTCATCATTGTGCTTATTTTTTTACAGTACACATCTGCAGTAATGCTCATCCCGTTTGGTATGAATCTGTGATGAATCACACCGGCGCTAGACCACCAAACAGTGACCGTCACTTTTCTAGGCGTAAATTTTCGTTTAGGGCATCATTTAGGACTGAACCACAGTCCAACCAACTTGCTGAGTGTTTGTGATTGTCAAACAGAATCCATTTTTCGTCGCAGATAACAATTCGGTTCAAAATTCCTTCGTTTGTGTACACCTGTTGAGCAGTGCAATGTACGTCTCGACGCGTACTTCGCTCTAGCGATCATTTAGCTCGTGGGGAACTCATTTGTCAAGTTTTTTACCTTGTTTATTTGACGTTAATGGACCAATAATGTTTTGATGTTAACGTCGAAAGCTGCTACTAATTCAACCGTAGATTGAGTATCATAAGCTCGCACAATCGCCTTTATTTTGTCATTGTTTAGTCAACGAAATTTTTCGAACGACCACGGGATTAATTTTTTAAGGTCGAAATTTCCAGAACTGAAGCGGGCAAACCAATAGCAGCTTATAGGTATGTTTATAATATTCTTTCTTTTTTGTAGGAGAGCGGGCAAACGAGCATACGGCTTACCTGATGGTATGTGATTACCGCCGTCCATGAACAATTGCAACCGTTCCATAAGCGTCGTTGATGTTGCGTGCCGCTTGTGCCGCGTTGCTGCCACGACGATACTCATATTCCATAATTAATCGAACTTTTATCGCATCCGGGATGACGAAAAAGACTCAAATGGAACGAAAACATAACACTAATCAATTAAAAAATGACTAACTTTAAAAAAGAAATCCATTTTTTTTTAAATAAAATAAATTGGAAATTAGAACTCTTAGCCAAACAAAAATTATTTTGAATGGAAATGGCCAGTACTTCAGAACGGCAATTTCATAGTTAATTATACCGCTTTTTTGTCAATGTCTTTCTTATCAGCAAAAGTCGCGAACCAGGCGTTATCACAAAACTTACGACCGGCTATTACGTGTTTTAAGTCATTTCATTCGTTCTTCCGTAAGTATCTGCCAGTTCAGATTGTCAATTTTAAAATCGTCAATTGTCAATATAAAGAGAAGCAATAATACCACCGCGGTTCATTCGTACACGCGGTACATTCGGTATAGACATGCTCTACTCTGCCTCCGGTTTGAGCTAGGTGTTGTGTTCAACCCAACGGTGTAATTTTTTTAAGGCATCCGAAATGATATTCCGCATCCGTTCGAATAGTTGTTCATCTCTTTACGAGGGGATGCCTTTTTACTAACAATTACGAAGACAACTTAATACATTAAAAGATGTCATTTATGAATCCTCTATTCACGCACGCCAACGTAACTTAACTGAATACGACTACTCAGCACGACAAAAATCTAATGCCAACCTTGCATGGGACTATGTTCCTTAAGTTTTTTGGTACTTCTTATTTTGAATCTTGCATATCACGAATGAAAACTAAGACATTTAACATTTTTTTAAAGTTTTATTTCCTTTTTTTAATAGGATAAGGGTGACGAAACGAAACGAGCACACAGTCCACCTAATTATAAGTAGATGTTGAAGCTCATAGACGCCTACATCTATCTTTCATTAAGATACAAAGTTTACATGCGTTGTCACTCTTGTGTTTTAGCACCAGCATTAAACTGCTATTTCACTTTGGTATTCTGTGAGAGTCTCTCCCGGGTAAAGCTAACCCATTCGTTCTGCAACCATACAGTATGTTTCTACCACGTATGAAACTTACAGTAAGTTTTTTGGTTTTAAGATGTTCAATTTTTCTTTTAACACTTAATAATTCATCAAAGCTTTGTGGGGTAAAAGTAAAAATTGATGCAGCACATCGATATCTAATAAATTAATCATACAATTTTTCGAATGATCATCATCATTACAGCCTATAACAAGTCCATTGCTGAACATAAGCTTGGCACAAAGCACGGTCCAGAGCCACTTCTTTGCCTGTCATGAGTTTTACTACTAGTTATAAATATTTTTGCTGTTTTTGTCTTTCTAAATTTATAACTGTAAATGTGATTTCATTTATACGAAGAAAATATTTAGGTGACGATATTTTATTGTTAAGAATTTTATAACATTATTTATAAAGTAAAAAGGCGAAAGCTTATATTACGGGCGGGTTGATGTAGGGGCATCCCTGTATAGATTTACAAACCAATGAAGTAATATTATATCTTTACTTATAAGGCTAACAAAACAAATATTGCAACAGTTTATATTGAAGTTTTCGTTTACTGTTTACGTTAATTCCTAAAAATATATCAGGTTTTTTAATGCTAATTACCCAGCTTACTCAAACTGTTAAGACGTTTGTCGCTAAGTGAGGCCATTCTTGTCCTGAATATTTGAGACTTACTAACACGGCGTAATACGAAAATATGAAACATTAACATTTGAAACAGAAGTGCATTTCTGTGTACCTCTAATGTAGGACTAAACTGGAAAATTACTTTAAATACTCGAGTAACGTAACAAATTATAAAGCGTGAAATGATAGGTACTGACACAAAGTTTTAGGAAAATCGTTTCGACATACAGTATTTTACTATATTCTACTATTTTTTAAATACTATCAATGCTGTTAACGTTACTAATATTCCCTTTAACCACTCCTGTTATGCTTAAAGTGCTTGTGTTGGGAGTAGTTCACGATAGTAGTCGAATGGCGGATTCGGAGCCAAGACATTTATGAGTTTTCCGTCCGCACCCTTTCATTAGGCTACTGTCGCTTCAAGACTGGTAGTTGCTTTTTTACCAACGAAACTTAGTTTTTTTTTTATATTTTTAGACCTAAAGTAAAATAACATTCCCCAATCGTTCAACTGCTAGGTACAGACTTCCTCCAATTGTTGACAGGATAAATGACCACACTTTCACAAAGTAACAGTGCTGACTTAAACAGCGTGCTGCTTTCGTGAGGTTAATGACGAGAACCAGATACCCTTTTTATTGCTAACAAAGCATTTTATCTTAGTTTTCATAAGTAATGAAGCGTGCATCTTATTTTAATCAGGAATAAATAAATGTGTCTATATCTACAGCATCCACTTACCATCAGGTAAATATAATGCTCATTTATCGTACTTACTACAATAGAAACAGACCATTACGCGAAACGCGTAAGACTCCACATTTCTGCGAAATGTTTTTATTTTCGCGAAAATACAAGTTTTCTCGCGATTTTTATCCCTTACCGAGAACATTATAAATCAAACTCAAAATTTTAGCAATTTCGGTGCGGACAGGATTGAACTCGGGTTGCTCACGTACTGTGAAATTAAAGGACTCTATAGCCACGGCTATACTCTTTATGAAAATTTAATTTCACCTCATAAATTAACTCTGGATTTCGGACAAAGTAGTCTTCCTTGTTTTTTCAATATATGTTTTTTTTAGATTTTAAGTCTTAAAAAGTGTGCTAGTAATTTTACTAAACTAACAAGCTGACAAACTACCGACAAAACAGACAATATGACCATGAGCATATTTCTTTCTCATCGGTTGTCCGATCTTCGAGCTCTATGGCTACAATTACATTAATAATTCTGCTCAGAATTTGAATCTGGGTACGATATTGTAATTTCAGAAGAAATAAACTGCAAACTTTCGGTCACCAAAGCTTTACTATATAAATAAAAAAGTGTACCACGTGCACGTAAGATTGTCTACTAGTACACTATATAATAATAACTAAAAAAAATACATTCTATCATTGTCCTTGCCAGCAGAACTTTAAAATTACTTTCTACTGCAAATGTTCTAACTGTTCATATAGATAAAGTACAAAGAAGACAAAATGGCGAGCTTAACCGTGAAATTGTGACTTATGGTTGCAATTTATTACTACTTTACTACAGAGCAAAGTAATGGAACTTCATAATTCCTTACAAAATCCTTTCAGAGTATTGTATTTTTAACACCTGAACTTTGTCAAAAAATTTCTAATCATTATATTTGATACGCCATCATTTAGTTATGAAATTGCCTCCAAATTGTTCAAATATCCAAAAGTTTTTATAAAATAGGTAGTAAAAGGGAAATTGCCCTGTCTGCGAAACAGACACATTAGTTAAACTATCGAAATGTTCATATATTTTTTTATAGGGTAGGGTGACAAACGAGCACACAGTCCACCTGATGGTAAGTTTTTGTTTAGTTGCTGTGGCCCATAAACATCTCATCTATTTTCGATTACGAGTCAAAATGCAGATGCGTTGTCACCCATGAGGACCAGCATGGAATGCCTTATTTCCAGTAAAAAGGGTCTCCGGTTCTTTACACTCACCATACGAAACACAGCAACATCAAGCTACCATTTCACGCAGGTATTCTGTGAGAGCGTGGTCCTTCCCCGGTCGAGCCAACCCACTACTACTTTACTACTAATATATATATATATATATATATATATATATATATATATATATATATATATATATATATATATATATATATAGGGAAAGGGGAAAAGTAAAACATCTGGGGGTTACTCAGGTTTTTTCCGAAGGGAAGTATCGTTCAGGGAAATGTACAAACCCGTTTACGCAACTATTAAGTCATAGTATGGATTTTTTTTATTTGCTTCTAATTTTATACCATCTTGTTTCCATTAGTCTTACAATATCGAGACCAGCAACAGGCAGAAACTTCTAAGATGGAAATGTGTTAATGCAAAACCATTACGAGGGTGCTGGTGGTCTCACAGAATACCAGCGTAAAATAGCAGCTTAATGCTACTGTGTTTCATATGTTAAGTGTAATAAACTGGAGACACTTTTTACTGGAAACGAGTATTCTATCTTAGTCGTGGATAAAAAAT
Source organism: Parnassius smintheus behrii (assembly GCA_036936625.1). NCBI lineage: Eukaryota > Metazoa > Arthropoda > Insecta > Lepidoptera > Papilionidae > Parnassius > Parnassius smintheus. Next base: position 10,275,388 of record JAUPFT010000018.1, read on the forward strand.
GTAGATATCTATGGGTCACACCATTCACTTACCATCAAGTGGACTGTGTGGTCTTTTACGCGGCACCCATCTTGCAATGACCAACAGATAGGTTTATTATTTCTGTTAACATTCTGTTCTTACCCAAGCATCTTCTAATACAAGTTTTTCAATAATTTTCACATTTTCTTCTGTAGGCGCTGTGATTGGCCCACCCAGGCGCGGGTATTTTCAATGCTTTCCCTGCCTCTTTTGCATTCACTTAACCACTTCTGTACGTAACAACAGCAGTCTTGGTAAACGGCCGGTATTTCTACGTAGATGTTTTTTTGGGAATTTCCTTGTAATAATAAGTTAGGAATTTAATCATCTCACGGTGTTCAATTTTTTAACATTGTCGAGTCAATTCTTCTCGTCGTCTATGACTGAAGGTGAAATTTCATATTTATACCCTCTGGTAGCGTGGTTAGCTAATGATTTTTTTATACTCACATTATTAGCAAATCAATCTAGCGAGAATGCGTTGAGCGCCCCTTGGAGCGGTAGCGCGGCTCTACCACGAATAAAGTAAAAAAGTATAACTATTACGCTTATATTAGTTAAAATTTTATTGAAGTATCTACTGATATAATCTTAATATGAACACACTTATTATACAGAAATAATTTAAATATTTTTAGTTAGGTAAACTAGGAAATATCAAAAGCTCTTATGCGTCTTTTGAAAACGGCTAAATAGTTAAATTCTGTGTAATGTAAATGTGTGTGTGTAAATCTGACCACCCCCTGAAGACCAATAAAAAAAAATTGGTGCACCCTGTAGGCCATCTCTGACACTGCTCGCTAATTTCAAATGCAAAGCGCTCCAAATTTCACCAAATTATGACGTTGAATATGAAATAAAGGAGTAATTAAAAAAAAGTTTTTCAAGGTTAAAACCTGATTAGTTTCTGTAAGTTTTTGTAATCGATCGGAAAAGCCATTTAAAAGTTATTTCAAAAGAACAGTTTGTGAAAATTTTTATTTTAGAGATTTCTCAAAATCTACCGGTCCGAATTAGTTAAAATTAATAGAAAATCTAAGTTTGATAAAACTTTTTGCAAATTTGCTTAGTTCATTTCAATCGGTGAAGCCGTTCAAAAGTTATAAGAGGTTAACATAGACCCACACACACATACACACACGCACGCACGCGCGCGTGCGCACACACTCGCACCCACACACACAAACTCACACACACTCACACACACACACACACACACACACACACACACACACACACACACACACAAAAAAACACACACACACACACACAAACACACACACACACACACACACACACACACACACAAACAAACACACACACACACAAACACACACACACACACACACACACACACACACACACACACACACACACACACACACACACACGTCAAAAATTGTCAGGGTGGCTTCCTATGACGTCAAAACGTCAAGATTTGATGAAAAATCAATTTTCTAAAAACCGGTTAAAAACAATATCCTTCCGATTTTTGATAATTTTCAATTTAAAGTTAAAAATTATATATAAAAAAAGGAAGTTAAAAATTCATAATCCACAATTTAAGAAGCCTTTGAGTAACATAGATATAAAAATGTAGAACATACACTGAAATGATATCTCTCCTTATTGTATATCCATTACTTAAGATTTTATTACTATTGCGTATTTATTGCTTAAGATCTTATTTCACAGTTTTGTAGGCGGCATCAATATCTATAACTATGCCAAATTACAAATTTGTAGCACCTAGGGTCTCTGAGTTATACCGCGGACGGACGGACATACGGACATGGCGAAACTTTGACATTGTTGTGTAGTAAGTACAGAATCCTAAAAAGATATATTGTAGAAGTTACTGTTTCTGAGAAGAAGGTATTTCATATTATACTGTTATAATAATATTCAATTTCATTTTCATTAGGAAAGAAGTGCAAATGGAAATGAAATGCAAGTTTCGCCATCGTTTTTTCCTTTTTACTTTTAAATAGAAATGAGATTAAAATCCAATACATAAGAACATAGGCATCCCTAATAGATTGCCTTCTAGTTGGGGATATTTGCTCTGACGCTTGGCAAGCAGGTTGCCAGCCGCAGTTTATTTTCATTTTTAAACGTTATTAATAAGAAGCTGCTGCCCACCTTCTGATTTGTTACCCCTCTGTCGCCTTGTACGACACCCACGGGTAATTGATGTTCTTACACCGCTACTGCATGGTAATCTACTAACGCGATCTTAATTTTAATCATAATATGTAACATATTTGAATAATATATTATCCTAGCTAATAAATACGCAACAAACACGCCACGCATCATATTATACAGTTTGCAAATCACTAGATGTTTTGTGGCAAGATTAATAAGGCTTTGGTATCAGTTAACCTCATTTACGTCAAGCGATGTCAACGTGCCTTGAATAATATTAATTCTAAAAGATTACACTTGGGGTACGGTTTATGAACACCTCATAATAAACAAATTCTATGGTGAGTCAGGCTTAAATGATTTATTATCTATAGGTGACTTAAGAATAAAGAGAGATATTAAAGATATTAATAGTTACTTTGCAACCATCCGCTAAATTAAATAAAATGATGTGTCTTCCCTAGTTTAAAGAGCACCTCCCGCCCTCCCTCAATTGCGTCCAGTAATTCTGTCACCACCAATCCCAGCAACACTACTCCCAACACCACTATTCTGGGAAAAACACACCATCGACGATAATACGACACGTGTTTCGCCTCTACACGAGGCATCTTCAGGTGATATTGACTCTACGGCGGCTGACCGCTAAGTCAACGTCACCTGAATCATCCGCCATCGGCCATCAGTTTTTTTTTATTTTTAGACGTTATAAGGAAGAAGCTGCCGCTAACCTTTTTTATAGAAGAGGGGGCGAAGGAGCATACGGTTCGCCTGATGTTAAATGACTACCGCCATATCCATGAATATCCGCAACACCCAAAGAATTGCAGGTGCGTTGCCGGCCCTTTAGAAAGGAGTGACCTCTTTTCTTGAGGGGCCCCAGGTCATATCGGTTCGGAAAAATCGCCGGTGATAAACTATTCCACAGAGAGGTCGTACGCGGAATCAAACTGCTAGTGAAACCTACAGTGATGGACCACCAAACATCCAGATTGTGTGGATGGTATCGGGAGGTTTGCCGCGTAGTGCGATCATGAAATTTGGCGACTGGGATTAATCCGAACAATTTCTCAGAGCACTCCCCGTGTTAGATGCGATAAAATACGCAAAGAGATGCAACATCTCTTCGCAGCGCCAGTGAATCGAGCCGATCGGAAAGCAATCGGTCGTCGACCGAGAACTGCACGTCACTCGATATGTCGACGCCGAGGATACCGATACTGGCTGAGGCAACAAGGGGAGTGCCTTGAAACTGGAGAGTTACGACAAAGGGGTTCTTTTTAGCTGTTAACGCGCAAACTTGTGTCTTCTGGGGGTTAAACTGGACTAGATTTTGTCGCCCCCAATCCGAGACTCTGTGCAGCAAAGATTCGACTTCAGACACAAGTTTGTGCCGGTACTCGGAGACGTTTTCCTGAGAAATATTGGCACGACCGGTGTAAAGAGCATCACCAGTGCTGTCATCTAACAATGAATGTTACGGGTTTGCAACATATCATGGATATGCAGAAGAAAAAGCGTTGGCGATAGCACGCAGCCTTGTGGAACACCAGCATTAATAGGCTTGTAATAGAAGCTTGCACCGTCTACAACGACCTTGATGCTTCGATTTGCAAGAAAGCTGGTGATCTAATCGCACAATTTCTCGGGAAGTCCATAGGAAGGGAGTTTCAAAAGAAGCGCTTTGTGCCAAACTCGATCGAAGGCCTACGCAATGTCCAAACTAACGGCCAATGCCTCCCCTTGTACTCTACTGCCTCCGTCCATCTATGAGTTAGGTAGACCAGAAGATCACCAGCTGATCAACCACTTCGAAAACCGTATTGGCGGTCACTAATCAGCTTGTGATCCTCAAGGTAACTCATGAGCTGGCGGTTGACAATGGACTCCATTGTTTTGGAGAACAAGGAGGTAATGACGATAGGCCGGTAGTTGGATGGGACTGAGCGGTCGCCTTTTTTAGGGATCGGATGGACGAAAGCCGTCTTCCATGATTTTGGGACGACGCCTAGGGAGTAGGAGTACCGGAAAAGACGCGTTAAAACCGGTGCCAACTCTGGAGCACACGTCCTCAGCACAATTGGGGGGATTCCGTCGGGCCCACTCGACTTGTGGATGTCCAGGGAGAGGAGTGCTTTGCGAACCGAGTGCTGTGTAAGCTGCACTTCCGGCATGTAGCACTCACACCGCGGGATGGTCGGCAGCGTACTCCCCCCGTCACCGAGAGTCAAGTTGGACGCAAAGAAAGAGCCTAGCAGATCGGCTTTCTCCTTTGCGGTATGGGCCAGTGAGTCGTCCTCCCTGTGCAGAGATGGAATAAATGGTTGACAGAAATTCTGCTGGACAGCCTTGGCGAGAAACCAGAATGCGCGGGTTCCAGAAGAAAGGCGAACTAGTTTCTCGCCAGTTCTGCCTATGTGCTCTGACTTTGCCTTGGCAATGACTCTTTTGAAGGACCTAGAGGCGGAGTTATACTTCTTTTTTAGAGCGCTGGTGTTTACATCCCGGGACGTTGATGCGTCAGCTCAAGCTTGGTAGCACTCCTGCTTATAGCATGATGCTATTTTACAGGAGCGACCAAACCATGGCTGAGATTTGCCTCCAATGGGCACCACAGAGGAAGGGATAAAAAGTTCCATACCCTGAAGTACCACATCAGCGACAGAATCCGCAACAACCTTGGGATCGTCCGGCGAGAAGCAAACCCGCCCTCAAGGGTAGGATGCAAAGAAATACCGCATCCCATCCCAATCGGCTGACCTATAGTGCCAAACACGGCGGCAGCCTGCAGAATGTAATTGCGATTTCAGCGTGAGTGGCACCACACTCCGGACAAGACAATGGTCCGAGGATCTTAATGGAGCGTCGACGGAAATCTGATATCCGTCCGGGTGAGAGGTCAGCAGAAGGTCCAACAGAGAAGGTGCATGATCCTCCACATCTGGAATCCACGTAGGCGAAGTAACCAATTGTGTCAGGCAAAATCATGAACAGATCTCCCAGCATGATCGGTTAAGCGTGAACCAAGCCATTCGGCGTGATGGGCGTTAAAGTCGCCGAGGATCATGATCTCTGCGTAGGGAATCTGCTGTAGCAATGAATCTGTAGCCATTTGGACATGGTCAAAAAGTCTATCTGTTGCAGCATTACCGCTATGTACAGACGTCGACGGAAATCTGATATCCGTACGAATGAGAGGTCAGCAGAAGGTCCAACAGGGAAGATGTTTGACCTGTAGAAGCGCGGATGGGTATCGCTGTCTACGCGTAGCCAAAAGATGGACAGGTCCAAACCGTCAAGACTGCCGAGGCGAGGAGAACAGATGTTCTCTCTGACGTATACGTAAACTCCATCCCGAGGCACAAAGGAGTGTTCCAGTTTGTACCCCGGGTAGGAGAGATACGAAGCATCAGCCGGAGAGGACACCTGCATCTCGGTCAGAAAGAGCAGAGCCAACCTCGCCGTCTCGAGATGGTAGTGGCGGCGTTTAGGTTAAAATGAATTCCAATGATATTGCAGAAATTCACGGATAGCGTGGCAGGGGTCGCCTTGGTCTTGTTGCTCAGCTTGTCCCTAGCAGTTGTTGTCTTAAGTGAAATTTTGCCGCCCCCCCCCCCCCGCAGAATACGCGGGGCAGCCTGAGCACCCACACCCAGGATTAGAGTAACTTGATCTTGGATGCTCAGCGAGGGATTCTCCAGGGGTGCTGGTACCCCTCTGGGGTAGATCTTCACTTGATTCCGCTATCAAGTTACGGGAGGGTGGGAGTGTGAGTGTGTGTGTGTGTGAGTGTGTGTATGTGCGTGCGAGCGTGCGGGCGCGCTTGCGCGCGTGCGTGCCCGCGTGCGTACGTGTGTGCTTGCGTGCGTGCGTGCGTGCGTGCGTGCGCGCGTGTGTGCGTGTGTGTGTAGATTTTCTATGAATTTTAACTAATTCGGACTGGTAGATTTTGAGAAATCTCAAAAATAAAAATTTTTTAAACAGCTCTATCTGCATTAGACACTCGATTATGTATTATAGTTATCGGATAATCGGATGCATATTTACCTAAAGTGTAGGTGTTGGTTCTTATGGAAACTTTTACTTTTGTATCGAAAAAACCCCGGGATTTCGGAATCGACAAAGTTTAGTAATTTTTTACCATAGAATTAAATTGGGTCTATATATATTTACTTATATAGTGCTGCAATGCAATAGTGCCGCAAGTGCCGCATCATTCGTCGATGCGTTCGGTGGTTTGATATGTGGATCGTATTAAATCGAGACAATGGCGTCGACTTAATACGATACAAAGCCTTGTAATGTGGTTAGATGGGGGAAAGGAACAGCCAACAAATAAATTATTATCACGATATTTGTAACAGAAAATCAAAAACTATCGATCTCCCTGAGGTATTTAGATGTTGCGCTGATCAAATAGTTGCGAAGGTTCTGGACAGTTTGCTTGATCAGCAACTCAGCCAACACATTCACCTACATGAGTTCGCAGTTCGGTTTCAGGCAGGGGCTTTCAACAGAAACCGCCATACTGCGACTCAAACATACTGTCCAGTATTACACTACGCGAAAAACGCCGGTTTACGCGTGTTTCTTGGACCTGTCGAAGGCATTTGACCTGGTTTCGTACAACGTGCTATGGAACAAACTTAACGAGGAAACTACGAGTAGCACACCCAAAGAGGTAATTAACCTCTTCGAGTATTGGTATCACAACCAAGCTAACTGTGTGAAGTGGGCTGGCTCATATTCGTCGGAATACAGGTTGGAGTGCGGTGTGAGGCAGGGCGGCCTTAGCTCCCCTCAACTTTTCAACCTGTACATCAAGGGTCTGATCATGGAGCTCAGTGATGCCGGAGTCGGCTGCTCAATTGACGGTCATTTTGTTAATAATATAAGCTATGTCGATGACATGGTTTTGCTGAGTCCTTCGATCAGGGCCCTCGAAACGCTAGTGGGCATCTGTGAAAGGTACGCGGCGGCTCATGGTCTCAAATATAATTTTAATAAGAGTGAACTACTCGTGTTTGAGGCTGGAAATAGAAAACCTAAGTCTGTTCCTCATGTTAAACTTGAAGGAGTTACACTGAGTAGAGTCACCAAATTCAGATATCTGGGACAATGGGTCGCCGAGGATCTTTCTGACAATTTAGATGTTGAACGGGAACGTAGAGCATCGTCAGTGAGGTGTAATATACTTGCCCGCAGGTTTGCTAGGTGTACAAATGAAAGTTAAGATAGCGTTATTCAAAGCTTACTGTCAGACATTCTACACCTGCAGCCTGCGGACGAAGTGTACTCGCCGAATTCTCAATGCGCTACGTGTTCAGTACAACAATGGATTCAGGATGTTGTTGGGGCTGCCACGCTTTTGCAGCGCATCGCGTATGTTTTCTGAGGCACGCGTGGACAGTTTTGCAGCAGTATTACGCAAAAGAATAGCCTCCTTAATGCATCGCGTGCGAGACAGCACCAACGGCCTCCTAGTTTCCATATATGGAAGACAAGATTGCCCTGTGATGAGGTACTGGAACACAGTGCATATGGGTTCCAGACCCAATATGTTTAATAATAAATAATAATTTTTGTATGGTAATAATTTATATATTTTGTGAATTTACTAACCCCTAGTTTTTAAGTTTTAAGTGTACTAACAAAATGGGTGTACTTACCTGAATAATGAAATAAATAATAATAATAAATAATAATTTCTTATATTTACGCGAACACTATACATTGATTAAAACTACTTTTACGGATTTTATCGCGTTTTATTTATTTTATTTTTAATGTCCGACGTTTCGGGTGCTTTCCAGCACCCATGGTCACGGGGGACTGAGGTGACTGACTTCCTAATGTCAAAGTTAACCCGGAGTACCTTCATCTTTTTAATCATTGTCTTTGGTCCGATCTACGCAGAATGAACTAACTGTGTTTTGAAGTCTTGCAATTATATGCTTGGGTTTAGTTTTAATTTTATTAATATATATATATATATATATATATATATATATATATATATAGGGTCCCAAGCAGGTGGTAGTACCCAGCCTCCTTCTCTATTGAAATTAGGATGTTTTTTTTTAATTTCAATAGCCTCGCGTATCATCCATGGTAGGAATCGATGTTCTTTTGCGAGGGTTTGTGGTCTATCAAATCCGATGTTGAGGCCATCTAGGATATGATCGCAAACTGTAGACTTCCCGGAAGGTACTCCGGGTTAACTTTGACATCGGTACGTCAGTCACCTTAGACCCCAGTGACCATGGGTGCTGGAAAGCACCCGAAACGTCAGGTATTAACTGTTTTTATTATAAAATGCCAAATCAGGTGCAGATATATTTACTTATTTTAACTTTTATATCCAAAGAAAACTAGAAATAATAACTTCTTCATAATTTTTTTAATTATCACCTACTGCTTTTTTTAACAAATACCACATGCTATAGTCCACGTTTCCTCACCATGGTACAGACTATTGTCGCGTTTCCGTATCTTCTGGAATCCCTGGATTTATATTTAAAAAAATATGTTTTAAGAAGCCGCTTCCATAATTTCCTAGCCAAAAATGAACTTTAGGTAAATATTCATCCGATTATCCGACCACTAATTATGAGTATAAAGGACTAAGAGTTCGTGATAAATCGGTTTCAATAAAATTTGTTCATTGACCGATCATATACCATATTCCAGATCAATTTGTTTTGGGTGTGAATGGTCGTATTTGCGGTTTAATACTACATATTTGAAATTTTGTAAATTGCAAACAACACTGTGGTTGCTATTTACAAAATTTCAAATATGTAGTTACGTTTATAATTGTAGTAATTTTTACAATATAAATATTTATAGCCTAACATTTTTAATTTATTCATACAGTGCCTAGGCAGCGACTTGAGAAAGTGAAATTATTTAATTCTTTCTAGTTCTTTGCAGTCGACCTTTAATTTTTATCTCCAACGCGATGTTACTGTAAAGAGTCTTGTGACAAAAATTTTTCCTTTGGAAATATTGAAGAGTTCTGTTTTGTATGGGTACGTCTGATTTGTTCAAAATCGATTTTGCATATTTTCGTTTAATTACCACTTACTGCGTATAAGTAACAAGAAAAATAAATAAAACTGTTTGTAAAGTCGACGCCACCACCGAAGTTCAATAGACGCGGCGCTGCTATCATAGAGATTCAAAAAAAACTTTACTCATTGTCCACTTGGTAAAGCTCAAATTATACATGTTCTATGGTAGGTAAATACCAAACAAACAATTCTATGTAAAAAAGAATTATAAATGTGAAAGTTTGTATGGATATGAATTAAAGAGAAAATAATTTAGAAAGAACAAAATAATACAACTAATCTCTACTTATTTCGTTTTTATTGATATTTTGTTTACATTACCTAAGCATATTCTTCTTACTTCTTAAACTCACACCGTTTGAATTCATTAATAAAAACCGGGTTAATATTGCGTATTAGTAATATTATTTTTAATATTTACTCCGATATTCCCGGCTACGGTTGCGACCATGGTAACGGTGGGACAGGGGTGCTAAGAATCTCCGCTGGAGGTTCGTGTTCCACATATGACGACTCGACCTGGCAACATATAACGCACGCACATTGAGGACTGACGAGAAGATGCTGGACCCGGAGAAGAGATAGACAAGTTGCGCTGGGATATTATTAGACTATTTGAGGTACGAAGAGAGTGGGAGGACACGATAATTCTCCAATGGGCCAAGTAGTTCTATCACCATCTGTCCCAAGGAAGTGTCGAGTTTATCATCCAAAAGTCTCTCGTTAACAACGTTGTAAAGATTGGGAGTGTGTCGACGAGGGTTGTGTATACGAGTTGCAAGTATAAGTATACTCAGAATTTCCAAACGGTATTCGCTGGAGGTCATTCCGATTTACATACCAACCTCGGTACATTTTGATGACCAAGGTGGAGGAAATGTATGAGGATATCTCTAGAGCATCTGCATTGCATTCCTCCAAAACCCACTGTATGGTGTTAATAAGAGACTTTAACGCAAAAATAGGCAAATGAAAAAACGGAGCCGAAAGTAGGAAAATCAGAAAAGGGTTTTGACAGTTGTTTAATAAGTGTAAGGCAAAGAGCGAGATGTAATCTGTGCAAGAGAGTGAAAGAGACAATGTTATTCTCCGAATCGATGAGTCACGCGCCAATGAGCGCCAGCACGCAATCAATACGTAACTAATAATCTATATTCACCTTTTTCTAACGATATCTTATCTCTTTTTGTTAGCTCAACGTGTCATAATAAATAACTGTACGTAGATACAGTACTACCTACGCCACTTTAAAATACAACTATGTAAGTATGTAACCTGTCCATTCTTTTTTATACGTAAATAAATAAATAAATATAAATAAACACTCACGCCTGTCACCCAGAGGGGTAGGCAGAGACTACAAACTTCCATTTGGCACGATCCTGAAACACCTCTCTCGCCTCCTTCACATCCATACACCTACGCATGCTCACACGCTCGTCACATGCACATGCTCGTCGGTTAAGGGTACTCCTAATTTGATTTCTCCTTTTTCTGAATATTTTTGTAAAATACTAAATTTTATCGTCATGGTTAATGAAGTGAAAAATTAGCTATTTTTAAATAAATAAAATTTACTACACAAAATCAATATATTAACAAAAATTTTTTCCTGTTAACTAAATCAATTTGTGATGAATAATAATCATTACATTAAGATGTGTAGTAGATTTTGTCAAATGATTTAAATATTCAGATCAATCTTAACACGATTACGAATATATTATAATGTCGATAAACCATTGTTTATCAAATATTAAACACAATAAAGGCCAAATAAGTCGAATCGTTACTTGTCACTTTGTAGCAAATGTATTAATTTTTTAAATAAACTGGTATCACTGCAACTAAAAGTACAACAATGTAGTGATGCACGCCACAAATTCAGCTATCGATAATTTAATTACCCATTCGGGTTTTTCGGCTGAACAGTTTTTAGTTTTTGTTTAGATCTTATAAAAAGCTTACAAAAAGCTTATATTTTTCTATTATTGTTTTGATTTTACATATTTCTAAGAGATCCTTTTAGACGGCAGACTTGGACTGCAGCTTGTAGAAATCATGAATCTTGGATACCTAAATAGCACGATTTGCTCCTAACATTTTGATAAATCGTATTTCATACCCCAAGCTATCATTAAAAGAAGGTTAGCCGATACTGCTGCAACGATCTTGAACTTGTGGGAGGTAATGTCAAGCTGTAATTATATCAATAGATTAAATATTTTATTGGTACCCTTGACACCAGATTTCTTCTCGAAAATATTTTAGAATTTCGACAAGTTTACAATTATGACTTCTTATATTTACGCGAACACTATACATTAAGTGAAACAAATCATACGAATTTCATCGCGTTTAATTTTGACTTTTGATTCCCGAAGTTTTGGTTGCTTTACAGCACGAATTTAATGTCGTGCCTTTGACAAAATGCGGCACGTGCTGTGACGAACGAGCGTATCTAAGCGAACAGACTATACACCAAGGAAAATTAAACTAAAATAAATGCCTGAAATAGAAAGCAATAGTGTAATGTGGTGACACGAGAGAAATGAAAACCAAGACTGCTGAGTAAATACTGAATATATTTGCAATAATCAATCCTTAAATAGTTACATTTGGGTTACATTGTGTATATGTTTATATGTAATATGCTTATATCTATTCCTTACATCTCATCTCCACCGCAATAAAAAAATGTACTAACAATTTATTTTATTTTCGCTTATATAATAAGGTATGTCAATACAATGAGTCGATCGTAATTATTAAATTATATTTTATAAACATTTTTATAGATAAATAGATTATAACGTTCTACCATATTGTAGTCAAGTAGGTAATACAAAACTTAAAACAAAATTCATAATAATAGTTACGTAATTGGTTTAAAATACATTTTTGTTCTATTCTTATGTAGAATATAATTCTTATTATCTTTAATGATCTCGACATTAGGTGAACATTCTCTTACTACTTTGTACGGACCTGAATATATACTTTGGAACTTATTGCCAGTTTCATTCTTTATTACAATCGAATCATTCGGCTTATACGTCACAGGGTTAATGTTACGATCACACTTTGCTTTTCTTTTTAATTTACTAGCTATTAAATTATCTCGTGCTTCTTTTTGTGACGTCTGTATTCTAAATTTTAATTCTAAAGGATAATTATCAGAATTGTACAAGGAGTCATTTGTCCTGATTGTAAATTAGAGGGTAAATTACACTTTTTACCGAACACCAATTCAAAAGGAGTAAACTTAGTCTCCGTCTGTACCGCAGTATTATAGGAGAAACACCAAAATAGAAGCCACGTGCTCCATGTTTCCGGGTGATTTTCTGTCTGAATTCGTAAATAGTTACCCATATGTTTGTGTGAGTTCTCCAAGGCACCGATACTTTGATGATGGTTTGCGGTAGACTGCAACTGGTTAATATGTAAAAGTTTACAAACCTCTTTCATTGTATTTGACAAGAACTCCGTTCCGTCTGTTGCTATCGCTTTTGGGATACCATATCTAAGAATCCAATTATTTACAAAACTTCTGGCTACTTCAGTTGAACTTTTTGACATCAATGTGTGGCGTCATTAATCTGAGAAATAAAAATAAACAATTAAAATTAAAATAAAATACGAAAATAAATAAGTAATATAAAACTTACCTTGAAGTCGTGTCGTATCGTCGCAGAAATCGTGATCAAGTCGTTGAGTAGTAAAGACGCCCCGATAATGCATCGAACAAAAGATTGAAGACATCGAAGCGGCGCACCCGCCACGCAGTTAGTAAGAATATATTACTGTGACGGTAAGACGTATGACGCTTGCGCCCGGCTATTGTTTGTATTTGCTACTTGCTTTGAACTGTTTCTTCCTTCTTGTGCTAATAACTTCTGTGCTACGCTTTGTGCTAAATTATAAACAGTATTTTATATGTGAACTCTTGTATTCGTGAACTGTTATAGTATTCGTGAACTATTGTATTCGTGAATTTTTGTAGCTGTAAACTATAGCATAGGTGAACTATTTAATTGTGTGAACTGTTCTGCTTACAACAAATTTTATAGAAAGTGATTGGTGAGTAAGTTGTGTCTCCCCACACCACTTCACTGGTGACCCCGCTTGGACTTTGTACTGCGAGAACCCAAACGTAAGCAGAATCCAAAGTAATATTTTAATAACAATATTCAAAATAAGATGGCAGAGAAACAAACTAAACCCTCCCAATCGTTATCACGAGAAACACGTAACGAAGAAGGGTCATTTACACCATCCGATAAATGTCGTGTCGGTGTCCGACTGCCACCGTTTTGGGCTGAAGAGCCTTTTTTTACATGGGGAAATGCCTACGCATACCCGCCTCGCGGGGGCAAGGACGGGTTATGTCGGACTCGCACCGAATAAAACCCCATGGTGTTCCACCTTTGTCGCATATTGGCAGGGCTACGGGAACGCTTTCGCACACATCCGCGGCCCTACTAGCGCCTGCCGCCCCATGGCAGCACCTCCTCAGGAGAGGAAAATTCCTCCCCGTTCTCCTTCCCAGGTAAGGCGCACCAGAACACATGGCGCGCCTTCCTCCACGGCCTCCAATTACATCTGTGCAACAGACGCCCCCGCGTCCGATGCACAAAGGCCATGGGGCCAGGGAAAACGAGCACTTAGAAGTACTAGCCTTCCCGACCCCAGCGGCGGATCTGGTCTATGGGTCCGCCGCCAACCAAGATTCGGCTGCGGAGGGTAGGGAGAGCGGCGCCTCGCAATACCGACAATCCTCTCCCCCCGCAGCCCCACCACCACCGCATCAACGGTGCGGCCCCGTTTGAGTCGCGGAGGATAGGGCGAATGGCGCATTACCATACCAATATTTCTCTTCCTCCGCGACTCCATCTCAGCTGCAGTGGTAGGGGGAAAGGAAACCCCTATCGCCGCAGCACACCAACACACATCCGAAGTAGGCTCGCCAAGCCCAATCAGAGTGGCTACCTCGGGCCGGCCCTTCACCTTGGGCCAGCCATGTATGTTCCTCTTTGTTCACCGCGGGTGACCAAGCCACGGCTACTAAGCCCCCCCCCCCCACCACGACAGGGCGGGAACCCGTTCGGGGGAGGGGCTGAAGAGCCTGCTGTGTGGTTCGTACAAGTAGAAGGAAATTTTGCACTATCCGGTATTAAAGAAGACGAAACAAAATATTATTATGTAATTGCACAATTAGACCATAGATATGCGGCAGAAGTCAAAGACATTATAGTTTCACCACCTCAAAAAGATAAATACGAAAAACTTAAAACAGAACTTATCAGAAGACTCTCAGCATCTCGAGAAAAAGACGTGAAGCAGTTGTTAATGCATGAGGAACTTGGAGATAGGCGTCCATCACAATTTTTACGACATCTGCAACATTTAGCGGGCCCTAACGTTCCAGATGACTTTATCAGGACAATATGGACTAGTCGCCTCCCAAACAATTTGCAAACCGTAATTGCATCACAGCCTGAATCAACTTTGGAAGCACTGGCTGCCTTAGCCGATAAGGTGCACGAACTTGTTCCGGCATCTCCACACGTAGCTTCGATGGATGCAGCACCAGGATCTTTACTTGACACAATGTCAAAACAGATCGCGGAACTTACTCGTCAAGTGCAAGCATTATCCTTTCGAAATCGAAGAAAATCACGGTCACAAAAGAGAGACAACAAACGAGACCGCAACCATAGTCACAGTCACAGTCATACTCATAATCAGTCTCAGTCAAATTATAGAAGATTTCCATTTTGCTACTATCATTATAAATTCGGCAATAAGGCTAATAAGTGCGTTAAGCCTTGTGATTACCAACAGGGAAACGATCAGGGCAGTCGTTAGTGGCGACAAATGATTGCCTCAGTTCATCCGGTCGCCTGTTTGTCACGGATCGCAGAACGAAGATGCAATTCTTGGTCGACACCGGAAGCGACCTTTGTGTCTTCCCGCGTACGGCACTTAAACAACAACGACCTCGAACATCTTACGAACTTTTTGCGGCAAATGGAACTCCCATACCCACCTACGGCTATGCTCATCTCGAACTAAATCTGGGACTTCGATGAGATTTTTCATGGCGCTTTGTAGTAGCCGATGTAAACAAAGCAATCATCGGAATTGATTTCTTATCATTCTACCATATCGTTGTCGACTGTCGTAACCGTCGGTTAATAGATAACAGTACTTCGTTGCAAACACCTGCTGAGCCTGCTACAGCTAATGTGATAGCTTCAGTTAAAACCATGAGAGGTAATTCAAAGTATGTTGAATTACTACGTGACTTTCCGGAGATAACCCGACCGTCAGGTGTACCGCAAGCTCTTAAGCATAGTACCGTCCACTTTATTCGTACTAAGCCAGGACCACCTGTGTCTTGCAACCCAAGAAGATTATCACCAGAAAAACTGAAAATAGCGAAACAAGAATTCGAGGCAATGATAAAGAGTGGAATAGCACGTCCATCTGAGAGCCCGTGGTCTTCTCCGCTCCATCTTGTACGGCCATGTGGCGATTACAGAATGTTGAACGCACATACAATTCCAGACAAATATCCCATCAGGTACTTACAAGACTTTACCCATTACATATCGGGTTGTACAATTTTTTCTACGCTAGATTTGGTGAAAGCGTACAACCAGAGCCATCACCACACCATTTGGTATGTTCGAATTTCCATATATGAATTATGGCTTAAAAAATGCGAGCCAAACCTTTCAAAGGTTTGTAGACGAAATAACACGAGGACATGATTTTTGCTTCGCGTACCTGGATGATTTTCTAATATTTTCCCAGGACGAAGACAGCCATCTAGACCACCTTCGCCAAATCTTTGAAAAACTTCAGGAATTACCATCAGGTGGACTGTGTGCTCGTTTGTCACCCTATTCTATAAAAAAAATCGGTATGGTTATCAACACGAGCAAATGTGAATTCGGTAAAAAGAGATCACTTTTCTAGGGTATCACGTCTTAGCCAACGGTGTTAAGCCTTTGGACAGTAAGGTTCAAGCCATCAAAGACTTCCCCACTCCGAAAAACGTACGAGAACTTCGGCGTTTTCTAGGGATGTTAAACTTTTATCGCCGATTTATCAAAGGAGCTGCCGAAATTCAGGCACCATTAAACTCTTTGTTGACGGGGTCCGTAAAAGGATCACGTTCCGTGGATATATCTGGAGAAGCCCTACATGCTTTTCAGCAGTGCAAAACTAGCCTCTGTCAAGCAGCATTCTTGGCACATCCAGATCTGAACGCAAGATTAGGTTTGGTAACCGACGCCTCAGATAAGGCAATCGGTGCCGCCTTGCAGCAAGTAAAGAATGGATCATGGCAGCCACTTGCATTCTTCTCTAAGAAACTGAAACCAGCGCAACAGAAATACTCGCCATACGACAGGGAGCTTCTTGCTATATACGAGTCAGTGAAATACTTCAGACACATGCTTGAAGCAAGACATTTTACTGTTTTCACTGACCACAAACCAATCTGTTATGCATTTCACATCAGAAAGGATAAGTGCTCACCCCGCCAGTATCGTCATCTCGATTTCATATCTCAATTCACCACCGACATCCAACACATCTCCGGAAAAGATAACATAGTAGCTGATACGCTTTCAAGAGTTGAAGAATTAGCTCAGCCTGTTAGTCTGGTTACCTTAGCCAAAATGCAGGACGTGGATACGGAATTGAAAGAAATTCTGAAAGGTGGGACATCACTTCAAATAGATAAGCTTCAACATATTTGTTCAACTCACATTGTATAGTTAAAATGTACACATAATTATAGTAATCTCTATCTAACGGCCCTACTATGTCTAAATATATTTTTTCAAACGCTGAATTTGCCGTTGAACTAATAGTCATAGGCTCTTTAGTATGGTGTGACGAATGTTTTTGTTTTTGACATTGGTCACACCTTTTTACAAACTCAGTAACATCAAGCTCTAATTTTGGCCAAAAATAATATTTCTTTATGTTATTAACCATTCGTCTTATACCTGCATGGCCACTTGTGGGCAAAATATGAAAATCATTTAAGATTACACGTTGATCATCGTTATTAGTTATCCTCTTTGTACCGCTTAAAATACATATGCGTGGTCCGGACCAATTACTTACGTTCTTAACTTCTTTAACTAATTTTTCCACAAATATATTATTTTTCTCGGTCTTAATGAAGTATACTTCTTATATCTTAATTTTACCACAAAATATATTCAGCTCTCTCACAAATTCGCCTGGCGATAGTTGCAATCGAGAAGCTAAATTAATAAAAATAGTATTTATTGAAGGTACATAACTGAAACATCCCTTCTCTTGTGCTATCTCTTTCAAGTTACGATATCGATTTAATTCATAAGCGCTTATGAAACGTAATTCCGTGAAATATTTCGGATTGCTATATATTTCAATGACTTTTGGTTGATCAGGCCAATCGTCTCCAGAAATAATAGCATCCCGTTGTTGCCTAGCCACCTGGCCACGCGTCATTACATTCATCACAGTTTGATTCATCTCTTTCAATTCTTCCGAAGTTATATGCAAACGAGAAAGTGCATCAGCAGCAGAATTATTTTTCCCTTTTAAATATTCAAGTACAAAATCATATTCTTCTAATGTTAGTCTAAATTTAATTAAACGGCTAGATGGATCTCGCATTCCGAATAGATAAATAAGTGGCTTATGATAAGTCTGAATTTTGACTCTCCTCCTCCTCTTCTCTCCTTCCATACAAGTATGGCCGAAAATGTTTTACGGCCCACACAATCGCAAGTAATTCTTTTTCAATCGTCGGGTATCTTTTTTCTGCCTTATTGAGACTACGAATAGCATAGGCTACAGGCCTTCCGTCGCTATTGCACAAAACTGCCCCTACGCCGTATCCTGACGCATCTGTTTGTGGAACAAATTGATTACATTCTGAAAAATCAGGATACTGTAATACGGGATGAGATATTAAATTTGTTTTTAATAATTCGAACGATTTTTGACATTCCTTATCCCATATAAGGGTCACATTTTTCCGACACAAGTTATTTAAAGCTTGTGCTTTTGTAGCAAAATTAGGTATAAATCTCCTGTAATAGTTCACAAAGGCAACAAATCGTTTAACTTCGTCGACTTTAGTAGGAACTGGGTAATTTTTAACAACCTCTATTTTATGGTAATCATGTACAACCCCCTTTTCTGACACAATATGACCCAAATAAACTAGTTCTTTCTGTAAGAAAATACACTTTTGAGGATTTAACTTCAGATTTACTTTACGTAACCTTTCGAAAATAGATTGTAAAATTTTTATATGACTGGGCAAATCCCGACTGAAACAAACCAAATCATCTTGATAAACTAGGCATTTTTCGTAAGTTAACCCTGTCATCGCCATAGTCATCATACGAGAAAATGAACTAGGGCTGGTCTTTAAGCCCATAGGCATCCTTGTCATCTGAAACTGTCCCGAACAAAAAGCAGTGTACTTGCGACTGTCTGGGTCTAAACTAACGTTATAGTAACCTTGATGTACATTTAAATGAGAAAAATACATGCAACCAGATAACGAATCTAATATTTCCGTTATATTTGGAAGTGGAAATTTATCATCATGTATACTGTTATTAAGTTTTCTGTAATCTATGACCAAACGCCATTTTTTGTTTCCGTTCTGGTCACTTTTCTTCGGCACCAGCAAAATTGGACTGGACCATTCACTCTGACAAGGTTCAATAATATTCTCTTTCAGCATTTGATCAATTTGATTATTAATTTCATTTTTTAAAGCGTAAGGCAATCTATACGGTTTTGAAAAAATCGGCTTAATATCGGATTTTACTTCAATTGTGTGTTGATAAATATCAGTGGTTGATAATTTCTCCCCTTCTAAATAAAAAATATCGGGATATTTCGCACATAAATTTTGTATATTAAATTTTTTCTCTTCATTTAAATTATTTAATTTTAACTTTGACAATAATGATTTAACTCGCAATGCATTTTTCTCAATTTTATCAAAGTTACAGATGTAATATTCTTTCGAGCTTTGTATATTGTGACGGCCCAATATTATTATTAATAATTAAATTCAATATAAAGGGGCGTCAAAAATAGTCTTAAAAGATATATATTAAGCAATTAAGTTAAATTAATAAACATAAAGTTGATATATTTCAGACATTATCCCAATAACATAGTAAATTAAAGGCAAAATTATTGTTTTTCGTAATAAATAAATTTATTTAAAAACTTGAAAAAAATATTTAAAATAAGATAAATAATAGAAATACAAGTCAAAAAATATTATAAAATTAAGTTAAATAACGTTTATAAGATAATTAGAAAATTTGTTAAAAATTGTTTAAGTTATGGGAGGTGTTCATGTATAAAAGAAAATTTTTCTAAGTTGTGGAAGGAGTTCACGTATAAAAGAAATTTCCTAAGTTGTGGAAGGAGTTCACGTACAAAAGAAAATTTTCCTAAGTTATTGAAGGTGTTCATGTATAGATGTCTTGTATGGATGAGCTGCCGGAGATACATTCCTGCAGTTGTACATATATATGGCGTGGTCGGGAGCCCGACTGCCTGAAGTACTGTAGCACAATGACTAGTCCTATATTAGGGACTTATGATATTAAACTCAATGATA
The DNA here is from genome assembly GCA_036936625.1 of Parnassius smintheus behrii. NCBI lineage: Eukaryota > Metazoa > Arthropoda > Insecta > Lepidoptera > Papilionidae > Parnassius > Parnassius smintheus. The sequence continues at coordinate 10,295,296 of JAUPFT010000018.1, forward strand.
CAAAAGCAATACTATAGAAGGTCTCCATGATGAATTTGCATTACAATAGTAGGGTCGTGGGTTCGAACCCTATATATTAATGACTTATGAAAGTAACGTCTATGATACAAAAGCAATACTATAGAAGGTCTCCATGATGAATTTGCATTACAATAGTAGGGTCGTGGGTTCGAACCCTATATATTAATGACTTATGAAAGTAAGGTCTATGATACAAAAGCAATACTATAGAAGGTCTCTATGATTAATATGCATTACAATAGTAGGGTCGTGGGTTCGAATCCTATATATGAATGACTTATGAAAGTAAGGTCTATGATACAAAAGCAATATTATAGGAGGTCTCCTTGATGCATAAGCATTGTATGGGGTGGTCGGGTGACCGACTGCTCCTAGTACTGTAGCAAAATGACTAGTCCTTATTAGGGACTTGAAAAGAAATATTATGGTGGCGTGTGTGCTGCTTCACGAGCAATTGGTCCGAGGTAAACTTGGACTCGCTAACCGATGTGTCCTAGACATATCATCTTAGTGCCGGTGGTAAGCGGGTTTGTTGTAGCAATACGGCTTTCCCGTGGACATCGCACACCCATACCGTTTGTGGGCGGCGTAGTAGCGCATAGCGATGCGTCGTCTATATTTCGGATTGGGATGATGAGTGTGTTTGGTTGCACTTTTAAGTGTAACAGGCATACTCAACTTCATGTCTTAGTGCATTAGCGCTATGATACGTGGAGTTTTGTCCACTGTCGTCTTAGTAGCGTGCTACTATGATACGTTGGTGATATTTTTTATATAACAACAATAAAAACTTTGTTACCAAAATCGATAGGAGTCATGTGGGTGTATTGTGAGGGGGCGCCACCCGTATGATAGTTGCATTGATGCTTACTGCTACTTGCGGTATTGCGTCTTGTGATGGATCTGCAGGTGTGCTGCGCCTGATTCAACGCATTCTTGTGGTTCTGGTCGATGGAGGTATACAATTAACATCTTAGTGCTGGTGGTAAGCGGGTTTGTTGTAGCAATACGGCCTTCCCGTGGACATCGCACACCCATACCGGTTGTGGGCGGCGTCGTAGCGCATAGCGATGCGTCGTCTATATTTCGGATTGGGATGATGAGTGTGTTTGGTAGCACTTTTAAGTGTAACAGGCATACTCAACTTCATGTCTTAGTGCATTAGCGCTATGATACGTGGAGTTTTGTCCACTGTCGTCTTAGTAGCGTGCTACTATGATACGTTGGTGATATTTTTTATATAACAACAATACCAACTTTGTTACCAAAGTCGATAGGGATCATGTGGGTGTATTGTGAGGGGGCGCCATCTGTATGATAGTTGCATTGATGCCTACTGCTACTTGCGGTATTGCGTCTTGTGATGGATCTGCGGGTGTGCTGCGCCTGATTCGACGCTCTCTTGTGGTTCTGGTCGATGGAGGTATGCGGGTGGTGATGTCTGCTGGGATGTATGGGGGACCTTGGGATGGTGTAAGCCTGACGATAGTCGTATTGATGCTTGTTGCGTTCTGCAGCATTGCGTCTCTGCGATGGTTGTTTGGTGGGACGCTATTCTCAATGGAGCTCTCCGCGTCTTGGTTTGACTAACACCTAAGCAGCTTTGCCCAAGTCGGGTCCCTTCATTGCGGGGCTGCAGACTGTCTGCCCTCCACGATGTTTTATATAACAACATAATATTATATCTCTGTAACTTTCCCACCTTTGAATGATTGAAGGCAACTTGTTGGTGGGTGAGACAAACATGATCGAAAATGCATTTACTCAACGTCAGTGACACAAACCCTATCTGATGGCGAATTATTACTCTTATCTTATAACTGCCTTTTGGCTATATCTGCCGTTGTATTGGTTGGTGGCATATGTGTCGACCTCACGCGGGTGGTAGCTGGCGGGAGGATCTGAGGAGACTCTCAAGGCTGCGGCCGAAAGCCGCACAACGTGGGACCCCATTCCCTTGAGGTGAGCAGTAGACTCATGACACGCTCTGCGGCTAGCAGCCGTGCTGATCATGCAATTGGTGGTGATGCCATACACTTACATCACGTCTGCAGGAGCGGCGGTCTGGCAGGTGGTGGCGCTCACGGAGGGTTTAAGGCCAGTGTGCCTATTTGCCTAAACCGTGTGACGTACATTCACTGTGGCTGGATTCGTTCGTATTCTGTATGGCGTTTACACGCATTGACATGCGCGACTTCGGTCGATGTTTTTGCTTACGCACTAACAAGGGGCCAAGCCTCTTTTACTGGTTCGCCAGTTATTTTGCTGTGGACTACGGTCCAGTTCCCGAATTAGCGTTCCCTTCGGGGGGAGTGCATCAAAATGGTTGGTGCTCACCGTGCACGGCGTGTGTGGGGCCGTGTACCTCCCCTACATTTTTTTAAATAAATGTAGGAGAGCGAAGCCCTTGTATCGGTTATTTTTGTATAAATATATTGTGAGCCTTTTCCAAGCGGGAAGGGATAAATAATAATAAATTAATAATGTCAACCTGATACAAGTGGAATAAAGACGTTTTACGTTCTTAACCTTTCTCGAGCCCTGTCTTCGTGAATGGGGTTCACTTAGCTTATAAGGCACTACCAACAGCTTTCAATTGCTCTAGTGAATATTCATTCTTCCAAAGGATACCTAAAAGAACTAAGTTACTAAATAAACACAACGTAAATAAGGGTCCTAACTAAGACGATCACGCCAAAATATTACAAACGGCCTATTATTAAACCTTTAGAAAGATCTAAACATAATTTATTAATCCTGGTCACATATATATATATATATATATATATATATATATATATATATATATATATATATATATATATATATATATATATATATATATATATATATATATGTATATATATATATAATGTTATTGAAAAGGGGATATATTTAATATTTAATATTATAAAATTTTTTATATAGAGGGGGGGAGAACGTTACAATATCAAGTTTTATTTTGGACACAGTTACGTCTTTTGTAGTCGTATTCAAAATTCGGACTGGTATTTTATCATTAATTGGGCTTACTAATATACTAGCAGAAAAAAAACGCCCTCGCATATTTCTTACGTACATACCACACTTTCTTCTGTTAAACTAGTATTAATGTAGTGAATGGATTCTGATCTGGCAGGTAAAGATAATAAATTACTACACGAGTCTATTGATTGTAAACTTATTTGCTTAGATTCATTGAGCCATAATGATAGAGTGTTATGTTTCATATCTATAACTGCTCCATACCTTCCTAAGAAGTCCTGGCCTAGAATACCGTGCGCCTTACAAGGTAGCGTGTCAAATACATAAAACTTATGACGAATACTCTGCTCATGTATTGTCAACTGTAAACATACATATCCGATTGCTTGAACCTTACCACCTATTCCATTTATAGTTATATTTTCTTTGTTCATTGGTATCTTAAAATCTAGAACATGCCTATATTTTATGGCTGAAATCGAAGCTCCTGTATCTACGAGCCAATTAAACGCGTATATGTTGTTATAAAATAACTCTATATAATAACTACTATTGCTGGCTAAGATGCTATATGTTATAGGCACGAAAAAAAATCATTTTCAGGTTCCGAATTGTGTGTTGATGAACTCGAATGAGGTTGTGAATCATCAGTCACCGCTGTCCTAATCTGTCCCCTAAACTGTCTACGACCTCTATAATTATTATTAAAAGTTCTACCTCGGTGTTGAATTCGATCTCGAGATGCCCCTGCCTGCGGCTGACGCTGCTGAAACCACTGCCTAGTTCTGCCATGCGGTTGCCACCAATTGTTGCTGGGGCCCCGCCAACGGCCAGTGTTGTACGTACCTCTCGGAGTGTTCTGATACGGAGTCTGCCTGGAATTGTTTTTATAGAATCGATTATTATTATGCCTTAGTGTTAACACTTCAGCTGCTGAATTTGAACTTGAGACGTCCTCGTCAATTGCAGCTTGAATCGCATCTTTCAAATTCTCAAATCTCTGTGCAGTAATAATCGTACCAATCCTACGATTTCTTAATCCATCGCTAAATTGCCTAATTGCCTGTTTTTCGTTTATGGGTTTCAAAATATTAAATTTTTCAACATTTCCCTCGGATTGGGAAATTGTGAGGTCGACAAATAACTCGGATAAGGTTTTTCCAAAAGCATCAATAGACGCATCATTTTGTTTACAGTTTAAAAATTGTTTCTGCAAAGCGTTGGTAGAGTTTTTCGGTAACAATAATAGTTTCATATCATTTAAAAGATTAGACACAGTATCATATTTTGTTGCTAATTTTAGCTTAGCAGACTGCGACAGTCTGCTTTTCAAAACAAAGGAAATTAAATGTGTCTGTGACTCAGCATTGAGAACCGAACTGTAGTATTCTATACCATCGATTAGTTGTCATAAATTGGAAAGTCGTCATTCATTACTGGCAATAAGCTCAAAGCTACATTCAGATCGAATATATCCATTGTTGGAAAACAGTTAGAAGTCTCTGAAAACTGACACAACTGAGTAATTTCCTTATACAAATTCTTAATATCCTCACAATATTTTTCTAAAAGAAGAACCTCATCCTCGCTTAAGCTTTCCTTATCAATACTTTCTATATAATAATTATATCGCTCACTAATAAACTTCGCTTCATCTAGCTTTTTCTGTGATATCTTACCCTGTCGCCTAGAGGATCCTATTTTAATTAAATATTGTCTTATAACTAATAAATCATCATACAATTTCTTTAAAAATGTTCCATACGTTTAGTACCTTAAAATAAGTCACTTATCTAAAGAAAAATTATTCAAAATTAAGCATCATAAAATATTAACATACCTGTATTAGCTTGGAACCCTTAATCCTCAGCATATTCTAGAAATTACTATAACATTTGTAATATACGAGTATACATGTACATTAACTATGATAATCGTTATTATTTTTTATTATTATTATTTCGTGGTATTTATATTATTAATTATAATATTAATTTAGCACATGATTACATATTTTTTTAAGTAATATATTAGGTAAATAATGCTATAGTCCACCAAATAATATCCGTTAACTTAGCCAACAAGCCGATGAATAGTAAACGCGTATATATTTTTTTTAACACTTTTACACCTTATTGTCATCAATCTTCAAATCGGGGTAAGTCTGTCGCTGTCGAAAGGAAAGCCGACGCACCCTGCTACCATCCAGCTCGACCTCTTGCCGTATCCAACGTAAATGACATTTCCTGTATATTCTGAATATTCCATATAATACTCCCAGAATTAAGCAGAGAACAATTATACACAACAATATGCTTGTTGTTTGCAGGTGGAATTTGCATTCTTCAATTGGCGCACTATTTGTGCTCCCAGCTGCATTTTGCGCAATAACAATATTTTCTTCTTTAGATTGTTGTTTCCCCATTTTTGAAGCATACTACCTGCACTCTACCGTCGCTGTTAATGCTTTCCAATAGATTCATTCTATTTATTCGATAAATATCTTGCATTGTCCAGAGAACACGATGTTTATATTTCACGGCCCATACATGTAAACGCGGTCGGCGCCACGGCGACGACGGTGTCAAAATACTACTACTGCGCCGCTGCGCGTGACTCTACTTTCGGCAGGGTCGCCATGTAATGTGGTGACACGAGAGAGAAATGAAAACCAAGACTGCTGAGTAAATACTGAATATATTTGCAATAATCAATCCTTAAATAGTTACAATTAGGTTACATTGTGTATATGTTTATATGTAATATGCTTATATCTATTCCTTACATCTCAATAGCATAAAAAGGCTTCAATCGCAGTAACGGTATTTAAAAAAGAAAAGTTACAAGTTTGCAAGAAATACTAGATTCGCTGACAGAAACATCTTTAATAAATAAAGAAAACAAACAGGTACTAGAAAAGATAAGAACTGAAGAGAGCGAACTTTTAAAGAAACATTTACTTAAAAGTGAGACTGGAAAACTGCCCAGAACTAATTATTTCACAGAGTTAAGATTTTTTGCCCTAACACTTGATTATTAATTAATGCGGACTATGATGATTTGTTCATCGATAAAAATATCGACATAGTCCTCGCCCCACGTTGCTTACGCTTGTAGACAGTGGCACCAGGGTATCGAGACGTGTACAATTTTTTTTACAATTCTTTTTTTTTTACAAACACAAATGCTGTAGCGTGCGTTTATGGTAACGCGATTTAATTTTGCATTTGTAGTTACGTGTATAGTTGTGTGTTTTCCTCGCCTCTCACTGAAAATGACAGACTTTTTGTTTAGGAATTAACGTGCATGGCCTTTCCAGTTGGTTAAATACTCAAAGGTAGTGCAGCTACATTACCAGGAGATCGAATCTAAAAATTTTATTGAAAATTTTTAATGACACCAATAAAGGGAACAAATTACAAATTTAGAAAAAAATGTTATGACAATTTATTAGTAGATCATTGAATTACTATTTTTCACAGTACTCGTATTACTATGTACCACTTTAAAAGCGACAATATTTCCCGGTTTACCGGTACCAGTAAAATTTTGTTACATCCCCAGTACTGATTTTTTTACACTCATTTTTGTTTTTTGTTTTAAAATCTTTATTGCGTCCCCTTAGAAGAAAAGGATACAAAGGGCGGACTTAATACCTAAAGGCATTCTCTACCAGTCAACCATACAGTGGTAAGAGTTTGTCATAGGTGTAGCAATTAAAAGAAAAGAAAAAAAGAGAAACTAAAATTAAATCACATTATATGTTACAAAACAGATTATGATATATATTGTAAGTAAATGTAGAAATATATATTCGTATACATATACATATATTATAAACATACATACATACACATATATGGATATAAATATACATAAATACAGAGTTAATACATACATATAATAAGACTATTTAACAATATTGTAATTCTAATGATTCTTCAGTAAGTGCTCGCATACCATCTTTTTAAAGGAGTATTCGTTAAGCGCTTTTTTTATATCATCATACAAGGAGTTCCAGAGAAGTGCAGCGCGAAAGGTGAAGGAGTTACTGTAGAACCCAGTGAGATGAGTAGGAATGTAAATCTTGTTATTAGAGGAAGATCGAAGAACCCTGTCATGACAAGAAGAGAGATATTGAAATTGTTCTTTGAGGTAAGAACTGATTAATTAAATTGTAATATTACAGTTTAATTCAAAATATAAACGGTATCGCCTAACTGGTGAAGGATATAACACTCTTATTCAAATTCCGTACATTACTTGTTGGCTACATTTCCGACAAACTTAATCTCAATGAGGGTGTTTGTCACTGCTCCTTTTATTGATTATAAAAAGGCATTCGTCATCCTGGAACACGAGGTACTACTGCGTGCGATGGATGAATGTGATATCAGAGGTCCCATCAACCGATGATTTAAATGCTATTTGCGAAATGTCTATGTATATGAATATGAATGTCTATGGGCCACAGCAACCACTTAACATCAGGTGGACTGTGTGCTCATTTGTCACCCTATACAGTAAAAGATCTTTATTCGCGCGGTATGTGTTCCGTAAATATGCCGCGAATACGGAAACCGTGTATATGGATTGGTAGTTTATATGGAATTATAGGGGATATATTACACCTACGTTCCTAGGTGACAAAATAAAAAACAAATATATAAAAAATCTATTAAATTGAAATTTTTGACCATATTATCTTCAGGCCTAGGCAATGGTTTAAAGAATTTTGTAATTTTTTCTTGCTTGGTTTTTAAAAGCATCTTCAATTCACACTTACGAGTATATTTAGCAGTGGCATTAGCAATTTGCCTCTTAAAAATATGACTTCGTTTCATATACTGATCAATTTTCATAAAGAAATCACAAAGTACATTTTCCATTCGTAAACCTTTACTAAGATTTTTCAAATTAATGAGATGAGATTTCCAGTGATGTTATAACTCATTTTTAATTTTTTTTACAAATTAGGAAGACAGCGGTAGAGATGTGTTACTCCATCATAATTTTTATAAAGAATGGAAAGATGAAACACTAAAACACGCAAAGCGGCTCTTACCAAAGGACGGAACGTCCAATATGTAGCAGCATTTAAAAATATACTTTATGAATAATAAGGTTGCTTTCATTTCATTGATTGTTTACATTCTCAAAAACACCAATCAAACGCCGAACCAATATAGAGGCGATATCATTTAATAACGTATTTTAGACTTGTTTAATAAGGTCTATTTTACTTTTTATTAGTCCATTTGATGACGCGTTTAATAAGGATATTGGGTGGGATACCTATTAAAATAATAATAATAATAATATTTCCACCAACGCTCAGAACACTCACTTCTCCACGAAATAGTAACCTTAGCCGACAAACGCCTCACACCACTTAACCTCGCGGACCGAAACACACAACGCAGTGAAAGGATCACTGACGTAAAAGAGAAGATGGCCTCATGGCAACAGAAGTTCCTACACGGAAGGCACTACCACGACCTGCAGCTGTCACATGTCGACAAAAAAGCGTCGAACGCCTGGCTGAGGCGCGGTGAACTCTTCCCAGAGACGGAGGCATTCATGTTAGCGATCCAGGACCAGGTTATCGATACCCGAAACTTCCAGAGACACATAATACGTGCACCTAACCTCCCCACTGATACTTGCAGACATTGCCACTCTAGCCCCGAAAACATACAACACATAACATCCGCCTGTAGAGCCCTTGCACAAACCGACTATAAGCATCGGCATGACCAGGTTGCCTCCATAATACACCAATATCTTGCCCTTAAATTTAAATTCATACAAAAAATGACACCATATTACAAATATAAGCCGGACGTCATATTAGAAAACAATAATCATAGAATCTACTGGGACAGGACCATTATCACGGATAAAACTATTCACTTCAATAGGCCCGATATCACAGTGTATGACAAAAATAACAAAACTACTTACCTTATTGACATTGCCATACCAAACACCCATAACATTCAATCCACCATAGCTGAAAAACTCACAAAATATCAAGATTTAGCTATAGAACTCAAGCGTCAATGGAGAGCAGAAACCATCCATATAGTCCCAATAGTTATCTCATCTACAGGAGTTATACCTAAAAGCCTACAACGCAGTTTGGATATTTTGCAAGTACCCCAACACACACTTCACACCCTGCAGAAAGCTGTCATTATCAACACCTGCCGACTCACACGCAAATTCCTCACCACGTCATCCGTCACCTCTGCTTACACCATCACCTAGCACCTGCTCACGCTTGGCTTCGGCCCGTGTGATTAGGTTTTAAGTTACCTCTTTAATAGGGAGAATATAGATATGTGCAAAATATAATAATAATAATAATAATCCACAACTATCACACAACGCCATCTAGTCCCAAGCTAAGCAGAGCTTGTGTTCCTTTTTATTAATATGTATATACCGATGTAATGATTAGATCCGCGAATAAAGAAATCTTTAGCCGTCTAGAACAGAATGTCTAGAACAGGTAAATGAAATTGTATACTTGGGGAGTGCTTTCAGCCGGGATGGAAGATGTGATTTAGATGTGGATAGGCGTGTCGCTGCCGGAAACAAAGTCAATGGTGCCCTGAATGCATTAATAAAAAGGCAAGGCGTGGTGAAGAGTGCACGCCTTGCAATACATAACGCAGTGTTGGTACCGACTTTGTTATATGGCAGCGAAACCTGGGTATGCCAGAAGAAGCATAAAAGCAAGTTGAATGCAGTGGAGATGCGATCTCTTCGTAAAATGTGTGGCGTTACCATAGCCGACCGAAAGCGAAACGAAGAGATTCGCAATATGGCAGGATTGAAAGATGACCTTATCACAAAAATTGATAGGGGCGTACTCCAATGGTTTGGACACGTTGAACGAATGAGTGAAGACCGAATGGTGAAGAAAATATATAGAGCGAAAGTAAATATTAAAAGGTGTCGAGGTAGACCGAGACTAACTTTCGAAGACCATGTGAGCAAATTGCTCGAAGAGGGGAGGGTCAAGAGTACTCGGATACCTAGACGTGCATGTATGAAGAAGTTAATGAACCTGAAAGAAGCGAAAGAGGTATGTAAGGATCGTGACACTTGGCGATCTGTTCTCTCTGGCTACCCCGTTAGGGATTGTGCGTGACGATAAGTAAGTAAGTAAGTAAGTTTAGCCGCGAATATAGGAATTGGGTCGCATTTTTTTAATCCGCGAATGAAGGAAGCGCGATTAAAGAGATTTTGCTGTACTATAAAAAAGCGGTCTCGGTGCGACCCTAAAGGTCCACACGACTACTTTCCCAGTAGAAAGAATAAAAAAATATTATATGTTTTAATATTTTATACAATTTTTCATTCGACACAAAAAACGACTTGACCGATTTTGCTCAAAATTTAATGAGGTCTAAGTTAGATAATTATGCGTTAAATGAAACTGGTCCCTTGTCAATATCACTCTTTGTTCTCGAGATACACGAGGCGAAAATTGAATCTGAACACACAAACATACATACATACATACGTAGGTACATGTGCACACACGGACATCCTCTTAAAAACATACTATTCGACTCTAAAGACCTTGAAACGTGGAGATATGTTAAAATTTCCAATTCGCAAAGTCAAACCCGTTACAATAACTTCCCACTGGGAAGTTAAAAAGAAATAGATCCATAGGTACATTGATAGACGGAGTCACAGGAGACGATGTAAGTGTGAGTATTGGAGCGCCGACCAGATAGGTTTTCGGTCCGGTTGGGAACATTATGCATGGTTAATAGTGTCATTAATGTGATAAAGTGCCTCGTTGGTCTAGTGGTTGTAGTAGTGCGACTGCTGAATCGAATCCCGGGTCGGACCAAAAAATCAATTATTGAGTTTTTCTGTCAAGAAATTCTCAGTAGCTGCCCGGAGTCAGGAAGTTGGCGGTGTCTCACCCCCGTGCCTCGGAAAGCACGTAAAGCCGTTGGTCCTGCGCCTCATCTCTCTCCGGTCGTGTCGGTTTACCGTCCCATCGGATTATGAGAGTGAGGGAATAGAGAGTGCACCTGTGCTTGTGCATGCACTTGGGCACTGTAATCTAGCCTCCGTTGAGGCAGGCCGCCGTGGCCGAAATTCGGTCTGGAGGACGTTAATGTGATAAAACACTGTAAGATGGTTATGTATGCAGATGACATGTGCCTAATGTACCAACTAACAACTTGAGTGATGCACAAAAGTACACACAGGACATTGATTTATATATTACACTAGATCAGTAATAACCACGCCAAAGCGTTCCCACTGCACATATGGCCACAGCCATATGCCTAGCTAACGTCAGTTCACTGTTCAATGTGACGCCAACAGAGTTGAGCCGCGACAAAAAATGGGTAAATGCGTAGTGAAAGAATGCTATTCAAGGTCATAATAACGTAATAAATCAAGCGGAATCACTTTCAACACATAATTTTTAGTTCTTGTTTTCATATAAACGTAAAAAACCTCAAATGATTGAATAAAATTATCGAATATTACCATTTAGGTTCAATGTTGCCACTTTTCCGCATTTGTGATTATCCTACATTAATGGGAGACTATATAATTAATGGAGTAATTTAATTTGTTACCTCTGATTTTAAATATTTTGAAAATTATAATAAAACTACGTTTTAACTTTCATAAAAAATAATTAATTATTCTTATTTTAGTTTATTCATGAATTATCTATTAAATATATTGTAATACCTATTTTATATTGTTTGATTTATTAGTACAATAAAAAACTGATAAAAATATGTTTTATTTCATCATTATGTTTACTTCTATTCATCTGATAAGCTTTGTATCCTTTTTTTTTCTAAGAGGACGCAATAAAGATTTCAAAATAAAATATACTTTTTTAATATAAAAACAATTAACTGCAGCATAAAAAACTAATTTTTATTGCGTATTTTAGGTAAAATTTTATATAGTAAGCCACACCAACCCGCCATTGCATGTTTTTGTGTCTATCTTTACCTTAGCAACGATATTGTTTTCGCGACTTGTGTAAGTGAGATAGATAATATGTTTATTTAAAATTGTTATTAGTTTCAAAGCTACGTCGTCGCATTTGGATAGTGGTTACACATTTTCGACGCGCGGTAATGTGGTTTGCTCCTCTAGTGTTGTATAACTCAATGACACAGGAGAACTTCGAAAGTATAAATAAATGGGCTTATGGTAATGGCATAATTATAAAAATATCTAAAACAAAAGCTATGTACATAAGTTTACCCAGGTAAATTAAACTTAGATATGATTGGGCATACATATGAATGTCTACACCACAATAAAGCTGGCTGCTAGTGCACAAACATGGACGTAGCAGATAAATACCGTACCGATATTTAAGCCTGACAGTAGATAATATTCTAAAGGGGAAACTACACGTCAATGGTATTTGTAATAAATTGCAATCAATCTTAGGTGGATTCTTTCACCTAAGTAATTTCATGAACTGAAAAGTATTGTATGTCAGTACATACAATACTATTATGCACTGGCTGACTCGGTAGGTAATAAATAATGGATTGAGCAGCTATGGGCTAACATTCAAAACACAGTTCGATCGTATAAAACATTACAAATTAGACTACTTAAGAATTTAGTAAGTAAAATTACACTCTAAGCCTTATTATTTAATATATGTACAATACTACCAGTGCATGAAAAAATAGAATACTTTATTGCTTTAGAACAACATAAAATAAATAAATATAAACAACCTATAACGCATAAATATCGTATCAGGCAAATTGAGAAGGGTATTTATGTGATAACACACATAAGAAACTACTATGGTCCTAAACTAAACTAGGCAATATTTAACCCCGCTAATATTTAATATACCAGATTTTTAAAACATAAATCCAAAGACATAAGCACTGTAACATTAAAGAAAATACCGAAAGATAAATTCCTATGAAAAGTTTGGCCATGGAAGGAACAGGGGAGATCTCCCGCCGGGCAAGGTGTTCTGCCCGGGGAGTGGCCAACACTCTAATTGATAGTTTTTTTTTTTGCGCCCGAAGCAAATATGGGCAACCCTCCGGAAAGCGGGGGAGGGAGGTTGGGAATGCTCATAGCATACCACGCAGCCGGCTGCGTGGTTATGTGGCGACTTTTACCCACTAAACCCAACCTTTTAGGAATTGGCTTAACGATCTGACTAGAGATCTCTAAGCCGTATACGAACGCGACCCTCCTTGGCAGAAAGGAGGGCGCAAATTGATAGTTCGGAGATGCTCTATATATGCTGTTTATGATTCGGAATGTTGATAGCGTGATTTAAACTTCGGTGTGTTTCGCTTGCGGTGCGACGACAGCGCCGCCACAAAAGTATAACGTTCTACTTATAATAACTATTAATTAAACATAAAACATTTATTGTATTATAATATAACTAAGATAAGGATGTACTAAGTAGTGTATGCCTGACTGCGAAAATGCAAACATAAGAACGCCGGGGGCCCGGGGGCATTATCTACAAGATACTTTTGTGAAGATCACTTTGACGTAAGTATGAATTATATTTAACTATCGTTTATACAAAACAAAACATCATGAAGTGATAGCACAGACCTCTATATATACAAGTAATATACAGAGATCAGTGGGTGATAGGTATTGCAAGTCAAAATTTGTAAAAGATTAAGTTATTTTAGGTATAACTAATGATTGCTAATTAACTAATAATGACCCTCTGACGTCGTATTGTGTAATTGTATGAATTAAAATTGATATTAGGTATTTTTACATTGAGGTTTCAACATTCCTCAATACGGCAGAATAAAATACGGGATCGCATGCAAATAATTTTACCAATATCAATGTATATTTACTTATCCTTGGTAGATTAGTACATTCTGCTTTTACGGGTCGTCACCCATGATGCTATTTCAATAAAATAAGGAAAAAAGTCAACAATCGTGATGATAACTTGAATATTTTCGAAATAACAACATAACATAACATAAACACTCACGCCTGTCACCCAGAGGTGTAGGCAGAGACTACAGACTTCCATTTGGCACGATCCTGACACACCTCTCTCGCCTCCTTCACATCCATACACCTACGCATACATTCTCGTCGGTTAAGGGTACTCCTAATTTGGCCCGTTTTTAATAAATCGCCAATTTGGTCGATAAATTTTCGCCTAGGACGTCCCTTTCCGACTCTGTCATTCACTTCTGCAACATAAAATTTCTTTGTCAGTCTTTCCTCATCCATTCTTTCCACATGACCAAACCACCGAAGCATTCCTTTCTTAATCCTGGTCACAACATCATCTTGCAAACCACACTCTTCTCTTATTACACAATTTCTTACCCTGTCATTCAGATTCAGCCCTAACGTACTCCTTAACGACCGCATTTCTATTGCGTTTATTCTACTCTCATGCTTCTTCTGCCACACCCAACTTTCACTACCATACGTTAAAGTAGGGACCAACACAGCATTGTGAATTGCCATACGTGGCTTTTTCAACACATTTTGACTCTTCACAATAGAGTGTAGGGCCCCATTTACTCTATTTCCTGCATTCGCTCGTCGTTCTATATTCTTGGCATATCTCCCATCCCTGCTAAATACGCAGCCCAAATATACAAACTCGTCTACTTGCTCGATCAACTCCCCTTCTATTCTTATTTCACAAATCGTTTTACTTTCTTCTCTTTCAAAAACCATAACCTTCGTCTTACTTGCGTTCACTTTCATACCCCTTTCTTTTAATGATCTGTTCATTAATGTAACCATCATTTGCAACTCGGCCGCCGACGACGCAAGGATGACTTGATCATCGGCGTACAAAAGGCATTTGACGGTTAACTCACCCATTCTTAATCCGCATTCTTCAACTTTCAAATTTTGCAAACAACTGTCCATAAATAGGTTGAACAGCCACGTGGAAGCCACACAGCCCTGTCTGACACCTTTATGGATGTCAAACCAGTCCGAGTAGACCCCGTTGATCCTAACACAAGCACTAGTCCCTATAAAGAGACTCCAATGCCTGTATCAAGCCTGCGCTCAACCCAAATGAGTTCAGTGTTTGCCATAGCACATCCCTATCAACTCTGTCATAGGCCTTTTCCAAGTCCATGTACGCACAAAAAACCTTTTGGTTTTTGGCCAAAAACTTCTCCGCGATCATGCGCATGGAAAAGACTTGATCTGTACATCCCATTCCCTTTCTAAATCCCGCTTGCACATCCCAAATTTTTCCATCAGTTTCTTTCATGACCCTTTCAATCAGTACTTTAGCATACAGTTTTCCCACAATGCTAAGAAGGCTGATGCCACGGTAGTTTTTACAGTCCTGCTGCGACCCTTTTCCTACAAGCATATAGCATGTTTACTTTGTCAGTGACGTCACAACGGTAACTAATATGGCGGATAGCGTTTTGAAGATTCGAAGTACAGATAAAAATATACTTAGATTGAATCATATAATTTAAAATGCGTTTTTAGGAATAGATACCGACAACTTTCGTTTAATTTTTACAATACCTATCATAAATATGTATTTTTTACATGGTGCATACCTTATTGTTTATAACATATTTATTTTATTTTAATAAATGAGATTTCCACCTACAACGGGAGAGGCTGATAAAGAAGAAGAAAAAAAGGGTATGAGATAAACCTCAAGTAAACTTAAAAAGGAACATTTATTACGAAGGAATAAGACCTTGACTAATCATCTTCTGCCTTTTCGCTTCCTCTCTGGCCAGCCTTTCGCTTTCCTTTTTTTCTTGTTCCTCTTTCTCTTCTTGAGCTTTCTTTATAGCCATTTCGGCCAAAGTCTTCTGATCTAATTTGAAGAAATTAATAGGTTCCTTCAAGAATTTTTCATCTTTATTATTCATATTCTCAATGAATTTAACATAATTAAATTTACCATCTTCTGGGTTGTATGTTTTATCTTTCGTTGCCAATCTTAGAAAGTCTACAAATTCAATATCAGTTAATGGCTCTCCCCATTGCATTAGTTCCTCTTTGAGTAATTCTAGATCGGCTATTCCCGTTTCTTCATCATCATGCCCTATAGCTGCGAAAGCTTTAGTCACAGCCATTTCAAAGTCATCACCCCACCCCATTTTAGCTTCGATCATGAAAAGCCACTCATGATATTCTACTGTGTCCACGAGATCATCTTCTAAAAATTGCTGAAAAAGTTGTCGAATTTCTTCACCCTTTGGATTAAAACCTAATTTTCTCAACATCAACGGAATGTCTCGTAATCTAACCTGTTGAAAAATTTAATATCATCTTATTTTAAGTACAGCAAATATCGTTGCCTTGCTTTCATAACTTTTTAGAATGATAATCACAAGTGATTCAAATATCTAACCGCAAAAAAAATATAAAGTACAATGAGGCATGATCTATTTGTTGCAGTATCTAAAAAATTATATCGTTTGAACTGCCATTCAATGAGCAAGATATTTAGCAATTCAGTATGTGTAGCGCAAGGCCTCTGGTACTTTCAATTAAATTTTGCCTAAATTTATATTGCAACAAATGTAAGCAGTTGTTTACTGGATGGCGGGATTTAATTATTGTTTATTGCATTATTTATATGCCGGAAATAGAGGGAATACATTTGAAGGTTAATTTAAAAAAATAGTATGAAAGCGGAACTTGCTCTCATGCTTACGCAATTAATCATTATCTGCAAAAAAAACCGCATACTGCACTGTACATTATGTATAGAGCAATTGCAGTTCGATTATACCGTAATATGTCCCTGTCACAATTTCACAGTAGTGTAAAAACGAGAGATGAGAAACGTAATTACATGATAATATGCAAACCAACAGAAATACCTTCCATCTCATTGTAACACATGGTAGACTCTCAGCAACACCTTGCCTACGCTAGAATAATTACTACAACGAAAAGATCCCCTATACTGTCATTCTACGATTCTTAGCACTCGTCGAATTACTTAGGCGGAATCTCTCACACACGACGCCTACGATGAACTTTATAATGCACAAACGAGTGGAGGTTTTTCGATATACCCTCAACTCTACCACGCTACCATCGATATGACCATCTGCAGGAGTGATGCAACTCTCGCTCACTCTCGATCCACCCTGTATTTAATAGACGCGTCGATGTATATTTATCCAGTCATAAACACCTTTGATTTGCCAACGATATTGTCATTATGGCAGAATAGCTGGGAGACCTCATGTGCCATATCAATAGTGTCTGTTAAATAGATCCTACAATCAAAGATCAAGGAAAGTTGATGAATGTAGGTACCTCAGGACCTTGCTTTGTGACGGAATAGAATAGAATAATTTTTATTTAATATAGATTACATGTTGTAATTTTTATTGAAAGTCATTTTCTACTTTATTACTGGTTCGAAAAAAACCTCTGTCCTTGGAAGAACCAGCAAAAAACCCAGCGGGACTTTTTTTTAAATAATTTTACAATGTCAATGGTCACAAAATATTTACAAATTTTATTTTAGAGCAGCTTGGAAGCGACCACCTCATTCCCAGAGGTTATTATCAACCATGTATTCATTTATATTATAATAACCCTTTTTGTATAGTTTTTGTTTAATTAAATATTTAAACTTGGTATTACAGAGATCTTGTATATTTTCTGAGATTTTGTTGTCATAGCGTATACATCGCTCCAAGAATGAATTACGGACTCTATGGAGCCGAGAAACTGGTATCACTAGCTTGAGTTCGTTCTTAGTGCTTAGAGAGTGTATATCACATTTTTACTAAAACCACCTTTGTATTTGAGAACATACATTAAATTTTCGTAGATATACTGAGAGGCCGATGTCGTGTAGTGGCGGTTCAGAATATCCATACAAGATAAACTGAAAAGCCGATGGCGTGTAGTGACGGTTAAAAATATCCACTATCCCATATCTTCCCGTGGGTGTCGTAAAAGGCGATACAGGGAAACAGGCAGGAGATGGGCAGCAGCATCTTCCTGAAAACAGCAACTATATAACAAAAAACCGCAATTGCCAACCCGCTTGCCAAGCGTGGTAACTATGGCAATATACCCCCCATGATGAGAGTTACGAAGAGAAGGCCCCCAGTGCCCGCCGGTCCCGCTATTTCTGGCTACGGTGACGACCATGGTAACGGCGGGGCAGGAGGTGCTAAGAATCTCCGCTGGAGGTTCGCTTGCCACCTAAAACGACGCACACATCCTGACGAGAAGATCCTGGAGCTGGAAGAAGAGATAGACAAGTTGCGCTGGGATATTAGGTATTAGACTATCTAAGGACCGAAGAGAGTAGGAGGACACGGTAATTCTCGAATGGGCCAATTAGTTCTATCATCAGGAGAGCGGTCATCTATCCCAAGGAGGTGTCGAGTGTATCGTCCACAAGTCTCTCATTGACAACGTTGTAAAGATTCTGAGTGTGTCGACGAGGGTTGCGTACCTTATACTCAGAATCACCAAACGGTATTCGCTGAAGGTCATACAGGTTTACGCACCAACGTCGGCACATCCCGATGAGGAGGTGGAGGAAATGTATGAGGCTATTTCTAAAGCCATTCTCACACTCTCAACTCACTATAAGGTGTTAATGGGAGATTACAACGCAAAGCTAGGCACAAGAAACATCGTTGAGCTGAAGGTATTGAAATTTGAGATAGGGCAACGGAACCTAAGGGGCCAGCAACTGGCTGACTTCATGGAGAAAGAGGGACTCTTTATGATGAACTCCTTCTTCCAACAATGGCCCCACAGATAGTGGACCTGTTCGAGCCCAGACGGTTCGAAAAAGAATGCGATTGACTTTATTATGACGACCAGACGCCAACTGATCAGTGATGTTTCAGTGATCGCAAGGGTGAAAACAGGCAGCGATCACCGAATGGTTAGAGACACACCGAACTTAAACGTTAAGTTGGAGAGGTCTCGTCCAATGAAGTCAACGCTCCGTCCCCCTCGTGCTCTAATCCCAAGTCCCGAAACCTTTCAGCTCAAGTTACAAAACCGTTTTCAGTGCCTAGAAGATTGCAATGCAATCGACGATATGAATGACAAGTTCGTGGAAACTGTCCGTGCGGTCGGAGCTAAATTCTAGAAGACCCGCCGCAAAAAAAAACACGAAAACTCTCCGATCACACTCTTAATCGCGGGAATTACGCAACTTCAATACGGCTTCAATTAATGTCTCATGGTGACCTCAGTCGAAGGCCTTGGAAAGGTCACAAAATATAACCAAAGCATCCTCTGAATAATCCCATGCACTAAAAATATTTTTTATAAACTCAACACCGGCATCGGTTGTCAAGCGACCCCCTGTAAAACCAAATTGAATTGAAAGGAACAATTTATTTTTACTAAAAAACCTTAACATCTGATGTAAAACATTTTTTCAAAAATTTACTTAAAGTTTGTAGTACAGAAATTGATCTAAAATTGGCGGAGTCTGATGTACTACCAGATTTGAGTAAAGGTATAACTTTACTATGTTTCATTAAAGCAGGAAACACACCAAATTCGAAGCTTACATTAAAAATAGTGGCTAGATAAGGTACTTATTGTATCTATTACAAATGCAATAATTTTGATGGAAATTCCCATAAATCCGCCGTTTTCTTAACATCAATCGTTTTAAAATATTTAACTATATCTTTTGGCAATACTCTTTGGAATTTAAAAGCATATGAACAAGCCTTTACATTCTGTTTAAGCAATGATTCGGCGACAGATTTCTTGGTAGAGGCGTATGTTCAGTCTGCATTAGATAGCTGCAATTACGATGATGATGGTGGTGATGATAAATCGTTAACAAAACTATGTAAGATCTATTACGAAAAAAGTATCAACATTTCACACACCTTGTCTATGTTTGCCTCGTCATGTGCTTTAAATATTTCCTTAAATCTCTCTAGGTCGTCTGGAGAAAAGCATTCCGGAGGAGGTGGTATTTTCTTCGGCTTCGCAGGAGGACCAATCGTAATTTTTGGTGCCTCCTTTTCTTTTTTACCTTTACCTATTTGTTAGTAGATCATTTTTATTTAATTTTTGAATGGTTGAAATGGATCTAAAATAGTGTTCCTATTTATCGTACAGTGAGCGACGGGAACCGAAGATCCTTTATATTGTTACGAGTAACGAAGCGTTCCATCTTAGTTCATAGCATTTTATTCTTAACACATAGATAGACGTAGGTGTCTTAGATCGCAGTATCCACTTACAAAATGAATACAACAGACGTACGTGTACTCTTCGACCACCCTTAATTCTTACAACAAAAACTAACTGAACTTGTTTAAATATTTTGCGATTAATAAGTAATAAATACACACAAGATAACCAAAGTTCCATTGCTAGTTTCTACCAATGATATATAACTTAATATTTTAATCATATTATAACCTAGATGTTTAATTTTTAAAGATTACCTTTAGCCTTTTTTTTAGGCCGCATATTTTAACGTTTTAATTTTGATTTTCAAATTAAAAAGAAAATTAAAACCAAAAAGTTAGTAAAATTATAAAATATTAAATAGAAATTCCAACTACATGTATAAATAAATTAATAGTAAGATAAAGAGAATGTAAGAATTATGTTAAACTATTCATAAAATCAAATATTATGACAACATGGCAGCAACATTCAAAGAGTAGGTATTTATCTATGATATTTGTATAATCACTATTTTGACTATGATAATCATTACAAATAAAGTGATTATATACACTTTGTTAACCACGTTTTAGAAACATCGGGCAACATCGTATTATCTTTGTAATTATAAAATTTAATTTTACTTATTTGCATACAGCGGTACATACATAGAATGTACATTATGTTAGTGGTAGGCAAATATTATATTATACATAAAATTATAATATAGAACCAAATACCGCAATATACAGTTATTTTCCAAAGTGACGTTTTAATAGCGCTATTTTTGCATAATATTCTCCACAATATACAGGATATTTTTGAAACGCTCCCAAAAACGAAGACAGACGATATTATTAGGGAAACCTTTCATGATGTGACGAAAATAAAATCGATTCCGGTGAAAGAAAAAACACATTTTTTACAACGTTTAATTAGCTTTATTCACGTTCCAACGTGTTAGTACAGCTAAATTAAACGATAATTTCATTAAAAAAGTCATGACCATACTTAAACGTAATACCAGCAATAAAAATTAAACCTGAAATCAGCTGATTATGTCGTCAATAAATGCGCGGACGCTGAACTCTTTTTATCTAGTTTTGCTACTTAATATTTAATTTTGGGCAGTTTTCCAGTCTTACTTTTAAGTAATTGTCAAGTTCACTTTCTTCAATTCCTATCTTTTCTGGGGCCTGTTTGTTTTCCCTATTTATCGAAGATGTCTATGTCAACGAATCCAGTATTTCTTTCAAATTTGTAACATTTTTCTTTACCGTTTTGCGATTGAAGACTTTTTATGCTATTGTTTTTATGTCAAATCTAACATCCAGAAACTAGACTAAGTATGTAAAGCTAAATATATTTTTTTTAATTATCTATCATTACTCTCTTTGAAAGAAGATAATGGTCGAAAACAGGTGTCGTACTCTACGACATAGGCGCGCGCAAGTGCACCGTCGCGTTTGAAGGACTTCTCACATCGTGATAGTTTGCACTGCGTGACAACGCCGCTTTTTAATGTTCAAGTATTCAAGTTCATTGAAACATTGACCTAGTAACCTAATTCTACAGAGAGTTTAAATTAGCTCAAATTTAAAACGCTACTTTTGACCTAATAACTCTTTTATTTCTTTTATAGAAGAGGGGGCAAACGAGCATGCGGCTCACCTGATGTTAAGTGACTACCGCCGCCCATGATCAACCGCAACACCAGGAGAATTGCGGGTGCGTTGCCGGCCCTTTAGAAAGGAGTAAGCTCTTTTCTTGAAGGTCCCCAGGTCGTATCGGTCCGGAAAAATCGCCGGTGGTAAACTATTCCACAGAGAGGTTGTACGTGGAAGAAAACTCCTTGTGAAACGTACAGTGGTGGACCGCCAAGCATCCAGATGGTGTGGATGGTATCGGGACGTTTGCCGTGTAGTGCGTCCACGAAATTTGGCGGCTGGGATTAATCCGAACAATTCCTCAGAGCACTCCCCGTGATAGATGCGATAAAATACGCAAAGAGATGCAACATCTCTTCGCAGCGCCAGTGAATCGAGCCGATCGGAAAGCACTCGGTCGTCGACGATTCGAGCCGCTCTGCACTGGATGCGGTCAAGTGGAAGGAGCTGGTACTGGGGAGCCCCAGCCCAGAGATGGGAACAGTATTCCATGTGCGGCCGAACCTGCGCCTTGTAAAGTTGCAGGCGGTGTGCCGGCATGAAATACTGTCCCGCTCTGCTGAGCACGCCAAGCTTTTTAGAGGCCAATTTGGCCTTCCCTTCCAAGTGACCACGAAACTGCACGTCACTCGATATGTCGACGCCGAGGATTCCGATACTGGCTGAGGCAACAAGGGGAGTGCCTTGAAACTGAGGGGATACGACAAAGGGGTTCTTTTTAGCGGTTAACGCGCAAACTTGTGTCTTCTGGGGGTTAAACTGGACTAGATTTAGTCGTCCCCAATCCGAGACTCTGTTCAGCAAAGACTCGACTTCAGACACAAGTTTGTCCCGGCACTCGGAGACGTTTTCCCGAGAAATATTGGCTCGGCCGGTGTAAAGAGCATCACCAGTGCTGTCATCTGCATAGCAATGAATGTTACGGGTATGCAACATATCATTGATATGCAGAAGAAACAGCGTTGGCGATAGCACGCAGCCCTGTGGAACACCAGCATTAATAGGCTTGCAATCGGAGCTTGCACCGTCTACAACGACCTTGATGCTCCGATCTGCAAGAAAGCTGGTGATCCAATCGCATAATTTCTCGGGAAGCCCATAGGAAGGGAGCTTCGAAAGAAGCGCTTTGTGCCAAACCCGATCGAATGCCTTCGCAATGTCCAAACTAACGGCCAATGCCTCCCCCTTGAACTCTACTGCCTCCGCCCATCTGTGAGTGAGGTAGACCAGAAGATCACCAGCTAGGTAGGTCACCACGGCGAAAACCGTATTGGCTGTCACTAATCAGCTGGTGATCCTCAAGATACCTCATGAGCTGGCAGTTTACAATGGACTCCATTGTTTTGGAGAACAAGGAGGTGATGGCGATTGGCCGGTAGTTGGACGGGTCTGAGCGGTCGCCTTTTTTAGGGATCGGGTGGACGAAAGCCGTCTTCCATGATTTTGGGACTACGCCTAGGGAGTAGGAGTACCGGAAAAGACGCGTTAAAACCGGTGCCAACTCTGGAGCACACGTCCTCAGCACAATTGGGGGGATTCCGTCAGGCCCATTCGACTTGTGGATGTCTAGGGAGAGGAGTGCTTTGCGAACCGAGCGCTGTGTGAACTGCACTTCCGGCATGGAGCACTCACACCGCGGGATGGTCGGCGGCGTACTCCCCCCGTCATCGAGAGTCGAGTTAGACGCAAAGAAAGAGCCTAGAAGATCGGCTTTCTCCTTTGCAGTATGGGCCAGTGAGTCGTCCTCCCTGTGCAGAGATGGAAGAGATGGCTGACAGAAATTCCCGTGGACAGCCTTGGCGAGAGACCAGAATGCACGGGTTCCAGAAGGAAGGCGAACTAGTTTCTCGCCAATTCTGCCTATGTGCTTTGACTTTGCCTTGGCAATGACTCTTTTGAAGGACCTAGAGGCGGAATTATACTTCTTTTTTAGAGCGCTGGTGTTTACATCCCGGGACGCTGATGCATCAACCCAGGCTTGGTAGCACTCCTGCTTATAACATGATGCTATTTTACAGGAGCGACCAAACCATGGCTGAGATTTGCCTCCAATGGGCACCACAGAGGAAGGAATAAAAAGTTCCATACCCTGAAGTACCACATCAGTAACAGAATCCGCAACAACGTTGGGATCATCCGGCGAGAAGCAAACCCGCCCCCAAGGGTAGGATGCAAAGAAAGACCGCATCCCATCCCAATCGGCTGACCTATAGTGCCAAACACGACGGCAGCCTGCAGAATGCAACCGCGATTTCAGCGTGAGTGGCACAACACTCCGGACCAGACAATGGTCCGAGGAGCCTAAAGGGGCGTCGACGGAAATCTGATATCCGTCCGGGTGAGAGGTCAGCAGAAGGTCCAACAGGGAAGGTGCATGATCCTCCACATCAGGAATCCGCGTAGGCGAAGTAACTAGTTGTGTCAGACCATATGCCAAGGCAAAATCATGAACAGATCTCCCCGCATGATCGGTTAAACGTGAACCAAGCCATTCGGCGTGATGGGCGTTAAAGTCGCCGAGGATCACGATCTCTGCGGAGGGGATCTGCTGTAGCAACGAATCTGCAGCCATTTGGACGTGGTCGAAGAGTCGGTCTGTTTCGGCATTACCGCTATGGGACCTATAGAGGCACCCATAGACGCGCGGATGGTCGTCGCTGTCTACGCGTAGCCAAAGGATGGACAGGTCCGAACCTTCAAGTCTGCCGAGGCGTCGAGAACAGATGTCCTCTCTGACGTAAACGCAAACTCCAGCCCGAGGCACAAAGGAGTGTTCCAGTTTGTACCCCGGGTAGGAGAGATACGAAACATCAGCCGGAGAGGACACCTGCGTCTCGGTCAGAAAGAGCAGAGCCGGCCTCGCCGTCTCGAGATGGTAGTGGACGGCGTTTAGGTTAGAGTGAAGTCCCCTGATATTGCAGAAATTCACGGACAGCGTGGCAGGGGTCGCCTTGGTTTTGTTGCTCCGTTTGCCCCGAGCAGTTGTGGTCTTGAGCGGAATTTTGCCCCCCCCAGAATACGCGGGGCAGCCTGAGCACCCACGCTCAGAAGTGGAGAAACATGGTCGTGGATGCTCAGCGAGGGATTCTCCAGGGGTGCTGGTACCCTCCTGGGGTAGTCTATCATTATTTAATTCCGCTACCATGTTGATGGGGGGGGGGGGTTTGGGCCTCCGGCCACCTGCACTCACCAGACGAAACGCGGAAGCAGAGCTTCCACTTCACGCCGGTATTCTGTGAGGTCGTGGTACCACCCCGGTTTGAGCCGGCCCATACGTGCAACAGCAAAGCTGCCGCGTGGCTCTACCACCGTTAACTAGAAACCGTATAACTAGACTGATTTCGTTCAATTTTAGTATATCGTCAGCAAAGACGATAACAAGTATGTGGTTTCATTTATTGCTTTTATATGGTACCCATTCTGTATTTAACTTGTGTAGTAAATTATATTTATTTAAAAATTGATTATTTTCCACTTTATGAACTGAACTATGATGGCAACACTTGGTATTTGATGAAAATATTCAGAAAGTACGAGTTTTAATGATAATATTACTTTAATATTATGTTAAAAATAGAGTCACATTGTCCTTTTGTACATTTGACGTTTTTGATTGTTTTTTTTGCATGTAAATACACTGCAATTCGGCATTTTGTCGGAGCTCGATTTATTGTCAAGATCACTTGCGGTATGGCGCACAACTTTTTTTTTGCGCCCGAAGCAATTAAGGGCAAACCTCCGGGGGAGGGAGGTGGGGAATGCTCCGAATTCTCATAGCATAAAACACAGCCGGCTGCGTGGTTATGTGGAGACTTTTACCCACTAAACTCCACCTTTTGGGTTTGGCTTACTGATCTGACAAGTGATTTTTAAGCCGCAAACGGACGCGACCCTCCTTGGCAGAAAGGAGGGCGCAAGCGTGGCACATAACGCGGAGCAACTACTTTTATATAACAGGTATGAGACGGACTCTCGTACCTTTTACAGAGGGGTATGCATTGCGATGCCGACTCCTTTGGTTTAATACTCAAAGTTTACCACGTAAACGCTTCTCATATCGCGGCGTTTCCAAGAATTTTGTTCATATTAACGACCAATCACATATAAAATAATGATAAGATTATTATTCGATAACCTAATTTTAAGATTGTAACTATTTTAATGTAGTCAAAAACTTATTAAATATTGTTCATTTTATTTATATAAGGAGTTACATTCCTAAAATAAATCATTTTACTCGATTCTACGCATTCTGCAGTTACAAGTTTTTCATTTAAAACTCCACAACCTCTAAAGTAACCCATAACTTGTACACACTCATTGTAATATAAATCTCTGGTTTTTTATCCGATTCCTCGACAACACCTTGTCAACGCTTCGTCAACAGTCGGCTAAGTTAAGCTGTCGGCAAAATCTCCCAAGAACTTCGCAATGTGACGCATCGGCATATTAGTGTGAAGTTTGGTGAACAAAATATTATAATTCAATTTAGGTTGTATGATCTGTGACTTTTGTCTGTTTAAATTTATGAATCGTATAATAACAATAAAAAGACGCCAAGTTAATGTTTGACATTTTCTTCGTGTGTTTTGATGGAGGTTCAGCATTTGTCTGAAAAAGACTAATAATAATATCTTTTTAGTTTGCCCCCATAACGCCAAATCTCATTTGATAAAGTTAAAATGGTAGCACGCGTTGCAGGTGTATTTGATGAAAAGCTGACGGAAGCGATCGCTAATTCTAAGATTTTAGTAGTAGGCGCCGGTGGTATAGGTTGTGAAATTCTAAAGAATCTCGTTTTAACCGGCTTTCCGAAAATTGAGATTGTAAGTATTTGAGAATAATCAATTAAAATGTATTATTTATCGTGATTTGATTAATTAATCGTTCGTTTTTCAGATCGACCTTGATACCATCGACGTAAGCAATTTAAACCGTCAGTTTTTATTCCATAAAGAGCATGTTGGGAAGTCGAAAGCACAAGTGGCTAAGGATAGCGCTTTAAGTTTCAACCCCCATGTTAATATTGTAGCACATCATGACAGCGTTATTAGGTTAGTATGTCACTAAAATAAACTGGTTCATTTATATTTGCTTATTCAGTTTATGATTTGTTAACCCCTAAGGTACCGAGGACATGTTGACAGGTCCAAGTTTTGTGACCGCTAAGTACCGAGGACATGTATACATGTCCGCATTACGTGCTGCTATTTTCGTCATTAATTGATATAAAAATACAGTATATTTTCGATTGAACACTATTTCATT
The DNA here is from genome assembly GCA_036936625.1 of Parnassius smintheus behrii. Lineage (NCBI taxonomy): Eukaryota > Metazoa > Arthropoda > Insecta > Lepidoptera > Papilionidae > Parnassius > Parnassius smintheus. The sequence continues at coordinate 10,322,412 of JAUPFT010000018.1, forward strand.
CGATTCTGAACGAACTAAAGAATATTCTGTAGCATTATATTCACTCGGTTATATAGACATCATCAAATATAACAGCCATTCGCTTTTGCATGCCGGTACGGTGGGTTGCGTAATCATTGAAGTTTTGTGATTGTGATTTTAGTTGGATTTTCTTTCAAAAAAACTGTAAGTAATGTTATTTATCTTTACTACGTAATGTTTTTGAATGATCTAAGTTACAACAACAGTAACTTTTTATGTTTCAATTGATAAAAAAGTAGAAACAAAAAAACCTCTACGCGAACAATTCATAACGATCAAGATTTCTAATAAGATAATAATAGTATATTTCTTATTCGAATACCATAGTAAATACTTTTACTAGGAATTGCTAAATGTTATATCTATATGATTGTATAAGAAAAATAAAGGAAGACACTATAATATATACACAAAAAGGTTTTGAAAATGATGTTACAAAGCGCGCGCAAACTGTCTATTGTCGAATTTTTTTGCAAATGTTTGCAAGTGAAAAAGTAGAATTATTATAATTATTACATGCATAATTTTGATTCATTTAGGAAGAATATGTTTTATTGATTGTAAGGACATAAAAGTAAAATAAAAACTTACCATATTTCATTCATAAAACAAAATTTATTGTCAGTAAGTACACTTTATAAAGATCAGTTAGAAACAAAAGAGCTGTATATAATAAAATAAACATTTAAATGTTATGGTTATTGTTTCTACTTATCTAAAATCTTATCGGCTTTAAATAACTGTAACTAAAACCTCTTTAAACACAAATGAAAGGTGGTGAGAAACATAAATATTTAAAACGTGAGAAACATAAATATTTAAAACAAGTGCTGCCAGCTGAGGTGACCACAGATGCCCCATACAAAGCTGTTTTTTGTTATATGGCGGCCGCAGTAAGGGAAAGGTTAATTAGAGGAAAAGCAGACTCTTATTTTGTTCAGATTTCAAATTATATTTTGAAATTAGTAAGACGTAAATGGTTTCTAAGTATTTCATTTTTTTTAATAGAATAAGGCAAAAAAAGCACAGTCCACCTGATGGTAAGTGGATGCTCCTAACCATAAACATCCACATCTATCCTCAATTAAGAATCAAAATGCAGATGCATTGCCAGAAATAAGAGATGAAATGCCTCTGTTCCAGTGAAAAGGTCTCCAGTTCTCTGCATACACCATATGAAACACAAGAACATTGAGCTGGTATTTTGTGAGAGTGTGGTCCTTCCCCATTTGAGCCGACCCATTCGTGCTACAACCAAAATATAGCTGCAGCATAATTCTACCGTGTACAAAAATATTTCGATAATATTAATTCTATATGCTTGATTGTTTTATTTTCAGCAATGATTATGGTGTAAGCTACTTTAAGCAATTTAACATTGTTATGAATGCATTGGATAATCGGGTAGCTCGCAATCATGTCAATAGAATGTGTCTTGCTGCCAATATACCATTAATTGAGACGGGAACTGCGGGATATGCAGGACAGGTATAGAAAACTATTTCTAATACTAATTGAAATATGAATTCATTGCAACCTATGAAAAGTCCATTGCTGAACATAGGTCTCCCTATAGATTGCCTTGTAGAGGAAATATGTGTCACCATTGCCACTCTCGACAGCCTGTTATATGAGATAGTGTGTTCTCTTATGCCATGCTGCCACCACATGAGTAAAAAAACTGACCAAAGATAAAGGTTTTAAAGCATTCAAAATTTTTAAATCTTTTGGTATTGCTGACACAGGAGGATAATTCATCATTACTCTGAACCTAGGCCTCCCCTAAGGAATGCCACAAATCATGGTCCTAAGTCACCTGCATTCATCAATTTCCTGCTTGTCTTATCAGGTTGCCAATCTGGGGTCGCCATATACTTTGCCTACCTGTACGAGGCTGCCACTCCAGAACATTTTTTCGCCATTGTTTGTTGGTTCTTTGTGCTATTTTGCTGGCCCATTGCCAGTTAGACAAACTTTGTTTGTAACAACTGTACTGCAGCTTACTAATATATAAAGAAAATATTTATCAGCTTTTTGTTATGATAAAATATTTTTATTTTTACAATCTATTGTAATATTTTATTTTCTTTATATTTGCCTTTGAATAATTTGTTGTGCCTTTTATTTGAATAGTAAATTTTAAATTTAGTATAGTTCTGCCTTGTTGGTATAGTGGTTGTAGTAGTGCGACTGCTGATCATGAGGTCCTGGGTTCGAATCCCGGGTCAGGCCAAAAAATCAATTATTGAGTTTTTCTATCAAGAAATTCTCACTAGCTGCCCAGAGTCAGGAAGTTGGCGGTGTCCCACCCCCGTGCCTCGGGAAGCATGTAAAGCCGTTGGTCCTGCAACTGATCCATCTCCCGGTCATGTCGGTTTACCTTCCTATCGAATTACGAGAGTGAGGGAATGGAGAGTGCACCTGTGCTTGCGCATACACTTGGGCACTATAATCCTGTCTTGCGCCGAAGGCTAGCCTCCATCGAGGTAGGCCGCCGTGGCCGAAATTCAGTCTGCAGGACATTATTATTATTATTAGTTTCTTTCATAAATAACCTAATAGAAAGCACTCACATGCATACACAAGCTTGCACATCTTTTTATTATATTGCTATCAATGTTAACAATTATTACATCAAAACCAAAATATTCTTTATAATTTTTTTTTACTTTTTATAAACCAGTGGTTTATGCAGCCTTAGATGGTTATTCACACTGTCAACAATAGCCTATTTATTCTTGCCTTGAAGGCACCCATATTGTATTCGGACGAAAAGATAGACGCTGGCAAATTATTCCACTCCTTTGCTATACGCATTAAAATAGTCGTAGTAAACTATTGGGTTCTAACGCGTGGAACATCAACAACAGTGGGGTGAAGACCCGCAGACCGCCTAGTCGTCCAATGTGGAAAGGAGAGGGAGGAATTAAAGTGTGCAATTCCTGTGCACACTCCGAAATGCATCCTTATAGAATACCGAGTGGCTGGCTACTCTGCACCTGTGCTCTAGGTTGACAAGGTTGGTTTCAACCAAATCAAGGTCACCAATGAGCGTCTTAGCACGTCTCTGCACTAAGTCCAACACTGCCAGGTGACATTTTGCAGTACGGGTCTGTGCTGCAAAATATGTGACAGCAGTACTCCATGCACGAAAGTAGGAGCCAGAATGAGTAGGCAGGAGAGGAGTGCATTGCGACCCGAGCGCTGTGTGAACCGCACCTCTGGCATGGAGCACTTACACCGGGGGATGGTCGGCGGCGTATAAAAGAGTCATCAGAGGCTTCACTGAGGTCTTCAAATAGCCTAGTTGTCTCCTGGTCACCGCTGTGCGATCGGTAGACACAAGAATAAATAATTTTATCCATTTCTGTGTCTATGAACTACCCAGATCATAGAGAAAGTGAGGTCTTCAAGGTGACAGAGACACAGGAGATGTCGTTGCGGACGTAAACACAGACTCTGGTGCGCTGATGGAAATTATGCTGCAATGTGTATCCAGGGTAGCCAAGGTACGCCGCATCTAGAGGAGATCTGATCTGCGTCTCTGTCAAGAAGAGTAAGTGCAGCTTGTCAGTCTCAAGGTGGTAATGGCCTCAGTGCAAGCCTCGGATGTTTGTGAGGTGCAGTTTGATGGATGGGTGTGCAACTGCTGTACAAACTTACTCTTCTTATTTAGTTTTTTCAAAATTGTTGGAGTGATTAGGCTGAGAGAATGACAATTGGACGAGGCGTCACACATAACCTATTGATGCAAACAGAGTCACAGCATCGATTATACCTAGCATGGAGATCACGGGGACGCCCGAACCCCCTTGGAAACCGCCACCAGGCCCTCTCCTCTGGTCACTAACCGGCATGGTGGAGCCATCCCAGGATTTTTCGTAAGATGGCGAGGCAGCCTTTTGTGAGTGGCTGGCTCATTAATTGGGCCCCCAACTATCTACGGTCGGCCAGCGGTGCAACCGTGCTTTGGATTCTGCTAACCTCAATAACCAGGCACCTGACACCAGAAAACGGCCGCGTCGCAACCGGTTCTTATGCGCAACGCAACTGTCCAGACCCATTCTCTTTATGAAATGGGTAAGATGTTAGGTGAACTAACATCTTACCGGAACGCAACTTGCATCATTTGGCTCTATGTCTGCCAGGTGGGTGGTAAATAACCCTCGGCTAGGTTTCTCACTAGTAGAGGACCAACCTACCACCAGTACGTATTGCTGCTTGTTTAGCACTACCCGGGAGATATGTGTAAGGAGTCAGGATTCAAGTAATTCCTACGGACGCGAGCAGCTTCATCCCCCTAATAATATTTGCTCAAACAATTCTACAAATGCAATAAAGTTGACATATATGTCTGAGATATCTATCTACCGTATAAAAATAAGAAATAATAAAGTACCTAACCTGGTCTTTGTGATAAAATATTAAATATCTTTTTTTGCTTTTAACAAGTTGCGATATTATTGCATATATTATTAATTATTAATTATTGTTAATATTTGTATATAAACTTTCTATTATTGTTCACACACACAGTAGGGTAAATCATATTTATACTTTTTTATATTTTTCATGACACTTATATAATACTCATTTCTTATTTTTAAATCAAATGTAATATGAAAACAAGCATGATGCGCGACTTGTACACCCTGAGTGTGAACACTGGCCAAGCTGGTTTCAAGCAATTTCTCTCTCTTTGTGATGAGCTGTCAGTGCTCAAGCACAAAAGTGCCTTAAGCTTGTAGTAGTGTACCTATCACAGAGTGGTTATGTGAAGCTTCGCCTCTGGTCAATTTCTTTACTTATGTGCCACCGCTACATATCCAAAGTAATATACATTAGACATTTGGTGATGACAAAGCATGTACTTATAATAATCTTAAAGATTCCATTCAACATTTTTAAAATTCTTTTCAAGAAAAAAAATGAAAACGCTATTGGTACTTTAAATGATTATAATTTTAATAATTTATTGATTGTATTTTTAATCATTAAGAGATAAGCCAGTAGAACAATGCATTTTTTTAAATAACACTATTATTTGCTAGCCACTCACCCATCTTTACGTACATAGGATATATTGATGTAGTGTTATTTAGATTTAAAGACCATTTATTTTATCAGTTATTCAACCTTTCAATTAAAAATTCAAGTTTTTAAATAAAATGTTAACCTAGATCTCTTCTAGCAATGCTATCTATCTGTGCATCAAGTTTCATTACATTTAGTTTAGCCATTGTGAAGATTAACCAGGCTGGACAGACAGTTAAAAATTGTTGCTTAACCTAATGGTAGGGTCATCTAATAAATAAATAGTAATAGATTGTTGGTAGTTAATATAAATAGATGATGAATAATTCTGTTTGTGCATAACAATGTGGCTTTGTTAATAAATAATTATTGTAAAATTTCAGGTAGAGCTGATCAAAAAAGGTCTGACCCAATGCTATGAATGTCAACCAAAAGCACCACAGAAAACCTTCCCAGGGTGCACAATACGTAACACTCCCTCTGAACCAATACATTGCATAGTATGGGCTAAGCATCTCTTTAATCAGCTTTTTGGTGAAGAAGACCCAGACCAAGATGTCAGTCCAGACACTGCGGATCCAGAAGCTGCTGGAAATGCTGGTGCCTCTGCACTGTCTTCAGAAGGAAATGCAGCTGGTAACATAGAAAGAAAAAGTACCCGTACATGGGCCGCAGAAACAAATTACGATCCAGAAAAGTTATTCTCTAAGTTATTTGGAGATGATATTCGTTATTTACTATCAATGGAAAATTTGTGGAAGAAACGCAGGCCACCTACTCCATTATCATGGGACAATTTACCAGGGAAGGATGACCCACCGACACAACATTCAGGGTTGCCAGATCAGAGAGTTTGGTCTGTACATGAATGTGCCCAGGTAATTAATATAATTATTAATGCCAACAATAATTTAATATACCGTTGATACTAAGTGGCTTTTCTTTATATATCAAATATTTTTATAAGCCCTAAATGACCTTCATGTATCGGGTGTTTGTAAAACTCCCCTGAAAACGAAGACAGATGATAGTACTAACGATACCTTTGATGATGGGACCAAAAGGAAATCGCATCCGATGAAAAAAAATTATCTTTTTACAAAGTTTAATTAACTTTATTCACGATCTAACATGTTAGTACAGCTAAATGAAACAATAATTTCATTAAAAAAATCATGGAAATTCTTAAACATAAAACCAGCAGTGAAATTTGAAATACTTAACATCAGCTGATGAGGGGTCAATATACGCGCAACGCCGAATGCGCGTGACCCGCAGCCCGCCGCTACCACAGCGAGGCGACACGAGTCGGCTGAGCAGCGTCAGCGCGTGTGTGAAAGGGAAGGGTAGAGTAAGCGAAGCACAGTTACCTAATGCATTCTTTCGTATGGAGGTAGATAAAAGAGTTCAGTGTCCGCGCGTTTATCGACCCTATAATCAGCTGGTACCATTTTAATATTTACTTCTGGTTTTATTTTTCGGTATTTTCATGAATTTTTTTATGAAGTTATTCATTTAGCTGTACTGACATGATGGAGCGTGAATAAAGCTAATAAGGTATCATTGGAACTATCGTCTGTCTTCGTTTTCGGGAGTGTTTCAAAAATATCTTGTGTAGCAAACATTAAGCATTTTATGTAGTTAAATGGACCAAGATGAAATTATTTAAAATTGACATTGTTATTAAACAGTGGTTAGTAGGATTCTTTTTCTGCCTAAGAAGTTTGGGTACATGCAGCACCCTGTTACTTATTTCTACTGTCTTGCAGCATTTTGTGCATATAACTGTATTTAGTTCATTTTATTTTGTCGCATATTCTCTTAAAAATTACCAACTCCTCACTGAAAAGACTCTAATTGTGATAGGACTGTTTGAGAAAGAATAAAAAAATAATCATTACCATGTTAGCTGCCATGTGAGGCAGTGGTGATCACTAGTAAATGTTTAATTTAGGCCGCATCGGACAATAGTGACCGACAGAACATCCCTTGACTTATGCTATGGTGCCTGCGGTTACATTTTCATTAGATTTAATAATTTACCCATGCGTAATTGTAAACAATGGGTCACCCTAACTTGGAGCGTGAGTGGCTCCTCATTACAGATCAGACAATAGATGAAATGAAATCCATCCAGATGAAAGGTCCACAAGGGAAGGTACATGATCCAGTTATGTTAGACTATATGCCATTAAAGTCATAAACAAATATCTCCGCAATATCAATCAAGCCATTCAACTTGATGGGTGTTGTAATCGCCAAAGTTCACAGTCTCTGTGGATGAGATTTGACATTTGAAGGTGGTCAATGAGTCGATCTATGTTGGTGTTGGTACGGTGTCTATAGTGGCACCTGTAGGCACGAGGATGTTTGTGGCTGACTATGCACTTTTAAAACTGCCGAGGCGTCTAGAACAGATATCTTCTCTGACATATAGGGCAAACTTCAGCCTGAGGCACAAAGGAGCATTTCAATTTGTACCCTGAGTAGAAAAGGTACAAAGTATCTGCTGGAGAAAAAGACGCAAGAGGCGTTTCGGTCAGAACGAGCTAAGCTGGCTTCGCCGTCTCCAGTTAGTGGTGAACGGCGAACGACGTTAAGTTTCGAGTGGAGTTCCCTGAATGAAAATTCATGAATAGTGTAGTAAGGGTCACCTTTGTCTTGTAGTTGTCGTCATCACCGCTGGATGCAATCAGTGTTAGTGTTGAGCAAAATTTCCCTCCCCCTCCCCCCCCCCTCCAAAATAGGCGGGGCAGCTTTAACATCCACTCTCAGGAAAAGTAGGGTAGCTTGGGCATGGATGCTCAGGTGAGAGATTCTCCATTATTGATATTTTTTTTGTTTATGTGGTTTTTATGTTCTTATGTACGGCTAAAAAGACAAGAACCTGAAATGTAAATTACTTTCTTAACTTTTATTCTTTTTGGAGAGTTACTGCTATTTTAGTTCAATTTCTTTACAGGTTTTTGCAGCAAGTTGTATTGCTTTACAAGCAGAACTGAAGGGACGTCCAGAAGGTGACCACCTTGTTTGGGACAAAGATGATAAGAGCGCCATGGATTTCGTAACAGCATGTGCAAACATTCGTGCTCACATCTTCAATATACCCTTAAAGTCGCGATTTGAAATCAAATGTAAGTAAAAGATATATTTTCAATAAGTATCGCCATCATCAGATCGTGATATATCTAAATTTTAGCTAATTTGTGAAAAATGTAAAGATCAATCAATTTTGTGCTTTCGATTACATTTTAGCCATTGCACTTTAATTGAACACCAAGTTTATTGAAAATAATGTTTATTTTTTCTTGTTTGTGTCTATGTTCGTTTTTTTGTACCATGTGATGGTGGCGTAAAAATGAATCCACTATTCCATATCGTCTCGTGGGTGTAAGGGGTGACAGAGGAAACTGCAAAAGGAAATAGGCAGCCACATCTTTCTGATAACAACTCCAAAAATTAAAAATAATGATTACCATCTTGTCTGCTACCTCATAGGAGATCCCTGTAACATATCTATGGAGTAGACTTATGTTCATTAGTGGATAAAATGTTATGATGATTTCAAAAGAATTATTATGGTGTATACTTTCATATAGTAAAAAAAACCGGCAAGTCACAGCTGATAACAAGTACAATCACAAACAATTTGAAGCAAGCTGTTTTCACTCAATGCCAAACGAAACTTCAATATCTCAAAAGCTTTTTGCAGACTGTCTTTTTTGCCAAAATTATACAAATTTTCGAAGGGGTGTTGGTAGGTTTGATTTTTATTGCCTAGGAGTCTGTCTGGGGAAGTATAGATATATATAGAGAGTAAAATTACAATTACAATGAATTTTTATATGCGGTAGAGCCATACTGCAAGCTATATTACGAGGGCGGCACTGAAAATTTCGGGAATCAAGGAAGTGACACAACATTACTATTTAAAAATGTATTTATTGCTTTTCGAAGTATTCTCCGCGAAATTTGACACATTTTTCATACGATGGAACCAATCATTGAAGCAACCATTCCATTCGGAAGTTGGGGTCTCCAAAATGGCCGTTTTGTAGATGTCCACAGCTTCTTCAGGTGATGAAAATCTCTGTCCACGCTATTTATTTTTTATTTTAGGGAAAGTATAGAAATCATTAGGGCTTAGGTCGGGGCTGTACGGCGGATGGTCTAATAATTCTATGTTTTCTTGCTCTAAACACTCTTTTGTTCTGTGTGCGGTCTGAGAACTCGCATTGTCGTGATGGAGGATGATGCAGCGGTTGCAGTTCTCTTTACGGAGTTCAGAAACGACCTGTGGCAAACAAATGCTAGCATACCATTCTGCATTAACCGTTCTTTGTCCCTCAAGAGGAATAGTCGTAACATGGCCGGTTTTGGAGACAAACGTGGCCATAATTTTTTTTGCAACACTCCGTGAACGAACAATTTTTGTTGGCTTTAACTCATTTTCGAACACCCAAACTCGTGACTGGATTTTTGTTTCGGGTTCGTACGCGTATATCCAGGATTCGTCACCTAATACGATGTTGTATACAGCATTTGAGGATCCTGCGTGGAATTTTTCGAGAGTTCTGACGCACCAAGTAACGCGAGCCGCTTTTGCTCTTCACAGAGCGAATGCGGTATCCATCGGGAAAACAACTTTTTTACACCTAATTGTTCATGCAAGATTATTTGTATTTGACTCATTCCAATGTCGAAAGTTGCCTGAATTTCGCGGTATGTCACATGTCGGTCTTCCTCAATCAGCTTATGCAGAGCACCAACGTTTTCTTGGGTGACTGCAGTTTTTGGACGACCTTGACGGGGATCATCACTGACCTTGACACGTCCACGTTGAAATGCAGCAAACCAGCGATAAATTGTGGTTTAGGATGGGGCTTCATCACCAAATACAGAAATCATCCGGTCAACACACTGTTCTGTTTTTGTGTTAAACCCCTTCGAAAATCATAATAAATCATCGCTCTTGAATTTTCTCGAGTCAATTCCATTTTCTCAATGACTAAACAAGTTTGACAAAACCTTTTGACAAGACCGAGAATCTTTTTTTAAATAAATAAATGGTATTCGATTTTTTAAACCAAGGAGTTTTCAATTAAAAGATTTTAATATGAGGGGAACAGTGGAAATATTCCATTCCCGATACTTTTAGTGCAGCCTAGGTATAGTTATAGTAAGAAATGGGTGTTGGACCAGGGTGTTTTCCAGTTTGCTTCCAGATTTGAGATAACATGCATTAATGCTATTTTTTTTTTGTTCCGAATTCAGTACAATATCCAGTAATGTGTTAATAGAATTAAAAAAAGATTAATATATTTATTAAATAATACAATTGACGACATCCATCGTTACTTAAGTATGAATGCGTGTGAAAAAATTGGAGTCCTTGTTTGCACAAATAGACTGCACTTTTGGCTCACCAATTGTGATTTTTGTCCATATGCTTCTACTCAAGCCAATGATTGGTCCCATCTTCAGCTACTTCAGCTGGAAAAAGCTCTAACAGTTATTGTCTTTTATTTTTTTTAATTCTCAATTTATTATTATCTTGTAATTAATGGTCGTCCTCTTTTGCGTGTATTAGTAGCCTTTATTTTTTCAATTAAATAATTCTTTTCTTTAAATTTTTAAGTTGTTTCGTTTTATTTTTATTATTTATATGTCGGTATTAGCACGAAAGGCCTCCCACAACTTATCCCAACCTTTTCTATTCTAGGCTGTTCTGTGCCAGTATTTACCAAAGTTCGCGAGTTTGCCCCGCCATCTCCTTTTTTCCTTCTTTTGTCCATCGGGATCCACTCTGTAATTGTTTTAGTCTATCTATCGTTTGGTAGTCTGCACAGATGTCCAGTCCATGCCCATTTGCTTTTCTTAATCTTTGTTATGACATATTCCATCCCCATCCTGTCCCGGATCTCTGTAATCCTGATTCTGTATTTTTTGGAAATCTTAAGCATTGCTCTTTTAGTTTAGTTACTTACTTTACTTAAGCTTTAGTACCTAAGACTCCATGTTTGTGATCCATAGGTTAAGAAGGTAGGTAGGATAGCAGTGTTAAATGTCTTATAAGTTTTATGCATAGGTCTTTTTTTTATAGAAGAGGGGGCAAACGAGCATGTGGCTCACCTGATGTAAAGTGACTACCGCCGCCCATGATCAACCGCAACACCAGGGGAATTTCAGGTGCGTTGCCGGCCCTTTAGAAAGGAGTAAGCTCTTTTCTTGAAGGTCCCCAGGTCGTATCGGTCCGGAAAAATCGCCGGTGGTAAATTATTCCACAGAGAGGTTGTACGCGGAAGAAAACTCCATGTGAAACGTACAGTGGTGGACCGCCAAGCATCCAGATGGTGTGGATGGTATCGAGACGTTTGCCGTGTAGTGCGTTCACGAAATTTGGCGGCTGGGATTAATCCGAACAATTCCTCAGAGCACTCCCCGTGATAGATGCGATAAAATACGCAAAGAGATGCAACATCTCTTCGCAGCGCCAGTGAATCGAGCCGATCGGAAAGCACTCGGTCGTCGACGATTCGAGCCGCTCTGCGCTGGATGCGGTCAAGTGGAAGGAGCTGGTACTGGGGAGCCCCGGCCCAGAGATGGGAACAGTATTCCATGTGCGGCCGAACCTGCGCCTTGTAAAGTTGCAGGCGGTGTGCCGGCATGAAATACTGTCCCGCTCTGCTGAGCACGCCAAGCTTTTTAGAGGCCAATTTGGCCTTCCCTTCCAAGTGACCACGAAACTGCACGTCACTCGATATGTCGACGCCGAGGATTCCGATACTGGCTGAGGCAACAAGGGGAGTGCCTTGAAACTGAGGAGATACGACAAAGGGGTTCTTTTTAGCGGTTAACGCGCAAACTTGTGCCTTCTGGGGGTTAAACTGGACTAGATTTAGTCTACTTCGGACACAAGTTTGTCCTGGCACTCAGAGACGTTTTCCCGAGAAATATTGGCTCGGCCGGTGTAAAGAGCATCACCAGTGCTGTCATCCGCATAGCAATGAATGTTAAGGGTTTGCAACATATCATTGATATGCAGAAGAAACAGCGTTGGCGATAGCACGCAGCCCTGTGGAACACCAGCATTAATAGGTTTGCAATCTGAGCTTGAACCGTCTACAACGACCTTGATGCTCCGATCTGCAAGAAAACTGGTGATCCAATCTGAGCTGCTTACCTTACTGCTTACCAAGCTGAGTGGGAGTGGGTGCTGAAGGGAGGGGGTTGGCACAAAGAAGCGCTTTGTGCCAAACCCGATCGAAGGCCTTCGCAATGTCCAAACTAACGGCCAATGCCTCCCCCTTGGACTCTACTGCCTCCGCCCATCTGTGAGTTAGGTAGACCAGAAGATCACCAGCTAGGTAGGTCACCACGGCGAAAACCGTATTGGCTGTCACTAATCAGCTGGTGATCCTCAAGGTACCTCATGAGCTGGCAGTTTACAATGGACTCCATTGTTTTGGAGAACAAGGAGGTGATGGCGATAGGCCGGTAGTTGGACGGGTCTGAGCGGTCGCCTTTTTTAGAGATCGGGTGGACGAAAGCCGTCTTCCATGATTTTGGGACTACGCCTAGGGAGTAGGAGTACCGGAAAAAACGCATTAAAACCGATGCCAACTCTGGAGCACACATCCTTAGCACAATTGGGGGGATTCCGTCAGGCCCACTCACACCGCGGGATGGTCGGCGGCGTAATCCCCCCGTCATCGAGAGTCGAGTTAGCCTAGAAGATCGGCTTTCTCCTTTGCGGTGTGGGCTAGTGAGTCGTCCTCCCTGTGCAGAGATGGAAGAGATGGCTGACAGAAATTCCCCTAGACAGCCTTGGCGAGAGACCAGAATGCACGGGTTCCAGAAGGAAGACGAACTAGTTTCTCGCTAATTCTGCCTATGTGCTCTGACTTTGCCTTGGCAATGACTCTTTTGAAGGACCTAGAGGCGGAATTATACTTCTTTTTTAGAGCGCTGGTGTTTACATCCCTGGACGCTGATGCGTCAGCCCAGGCTCGGTAGCACTCCTGCTTATAGCATGATGCTATTTTACAGGAGCGACCAAACCATGGCTGAGATTTGCCTCCAATGGGCACCACAGAGGAAGGAATAAAAAGTTCCATACCCTGAAGTACCACATCAGCGACAGAATCCGCAACAACGTTGGGATCGTCCGGCAAACCCGCCCCCAAGGGTAGGATGCAAAGAAAGACCGCATCCCATCCCAATCGGCTGACCTATAGTGCCAAACACGGCGGCAGCCTGCAGAATGCAACCGCGATTTCAGCGTGAGTGGCACCACACTCCGGACAAGACAATGGTCCGAGGAGCCTAAAGGGGCGTCGACGGAAATCTGATATCCGTCCGGGTGAGAGGTCATGCCAATACATTTACGAATTTCCTCATGTGTTAAATTAAATCCTTCCATTGAAATTTGTGCTGCGTATATGTTGCTTTTTTTTCTATAAAGATATTTGAAAAACCCTTTGGTGTTTCTAACTGCAATATTTCGTCTGAATGATCGTCACATCTTTCTTGCTTCTTTTTTGACATATTTGATGAAAAAGCCTGATTACCCAATAAATCTTCCTCTACTACTCATATTCGTTTTGATAATTTGCAATAGCATTAGTCACTAAAGTTCTCTTCGCTTTATGAGATGTACACTTGTTCTAATTGTGTCGGGAATCCATATTCATCATTTGATATACATTTTGTATTTTCGTTATCACTACAATCTGAGATGATGTTTATATTTCGGGAACACTACTTCAATTAATGATAATGAGATGATGATAACTTCAATACTTGCGTGTTTAAAGTAAGTGCTTAGTCACCCAGTGACCTTTCACAGAAGATACACAATATTTTAAAACACCAATAAAACTTTCAAGAGCATCCAAAAATAGATAAACAGATGGAGAAACAAAACTCACGCTTTGCTCCTGCGAATTTTATAGTCCCAAATATAGATTTAATTACAACAGTAAATTACTTTCTTATTAAACAACCACAAGTCAGCCATGAAAATCACGTTAGTTATAATTCTTTCATTTCAGTTATTTTGGTTTTTACCAGAGCAATATTTTCTAAAGCATGTGTTTTTGAGCATTGATGTTACATTATACAACTTTTTGTAAAATAGTATTTAAATTTTCTACGTATGTGCATATTAATTTTTGTTCTCCTTAATATGGCTGGCGACTGAAGAAATCGTAACTGTATTCCTGCCGTCTCAGAGGCCAAGCAATCGCCGTAAACTTTATAGTATCAGTGTTATAAATTTCGATATAATAATAATAATATAATGCAAAGAAGATTTTTCATATATTATTAGTGTGTCTATAATAGACGCCTCTTTCACATTCCCTATAATTCTCGTTTGAGAATTACTGTACAATATAACAGTTGTGCTTTATTATACATATTTTTTTAGCAATGGCGGGGAATATAATTCCGGCGATAGCAACGGCTAATGCAATCGTCGCTGGACTTGCGGTTTTACGCGCCCAATCCATACTAACAGGGGAAATAGAATCATGCACTAGTGTCTATCTGAGACCTAAGGTGAACCATAGGGGTCAGTTGTTTGTACCAGAAAGAAGTGAGTTTAATTTTTTTAGTAATGTGAATTTTAAACTATAATTATGTTGTTCTTATAATTTATCTAATATAAATGTATTTACAGCATTAACAGCCCCTAACCCAAAATGTTACGTCTGCGCCCCTAAACCGGAAGTTGCGCTCGCTTGCAACATCAAGCAGCTGACGCTCAAGGATCTGACAACAGCTTTCAAAGACGGTCTCAACATGCAGGCACCAGATGCAACGGTCGAAGGAAAAGGCCTCGTTGTTCTGTCCTCAGAGCCCGGTGAAACCGATCACAACAATCACAAAACGCTGGAAGAAATAGGACTTAACGACGGCTGCGCTTTACTGGTCGACGATTTCCTCCAGAATTACGAAGTGAGAGTCAGACTGCAACAAGAAGACGACGAAAAGTCTTGGCGTTTGGTCACAGACCCAAATGAGCCAATGCCAGCGCCTAAAGACGATAAACCAGCAAATGGTGCGAATGGTTCTGATGAACCGAAACCTGGTCCGTCTCGCTCCCGTGATGACAGCGACAGTGATATGGAAATCGTTGAGGAAGACGATGGTGGCGAGCCTATTGTGAAACCACCGAAGCGTCGGCGCACCGAAATGTCAGACGAAATCGTTGAACTTTGTTAGTTGTTCAACGTAATAATTATAGTAACATTTCTAATAGTTTCACTTTTTTTAATTAAAAACAGTGTAATACTATGTACAGCTAATAAAACAAATTGAAATTAAATATACATTACAGGTTCCCAATAAAGTCCTTCTACACATTTTATTGGCATTACGCATGCACTAAGAGTGAACCCACGACGTGGGTTTGTTTGTTTGTTGTATTTCAAGTATATAATTCTACATGGTAGAGCCATGCTGCAGTTATATTAGTAGTATAGTCGTAGCACGAATGGGTCGTCTCAACCTGGGAAAGACCACGCTCTCACAGAATACCAGCGTGAAATAGTTGATTAATGCTGGTGTGTTTCATATGGTGAGTGTAGAAAACCAGAGACCCTTTTTGCTGGAAACGAGGCATTCCATCTTAGTCCTCACTGGTGACAACGCATCTGCATTTTGAATCGCATATGAGGATAGATGTAGATGTCTATGGGCCACAGCAACCACTTACCATCAGGTGGACTGTGTGCTCGTTTGTCACGCTATCCTATAAAAACAAGTATATAATTACAACATAAATCGCGAGTATTGCTGTAAAATTGTGTATTTTCGTGTTTATGTTAACATATTCATACTCTGGAGTTTATTAACATGTTGGGTGACAGTGGAAGAGAAGTTAAAATAGGTCATGAGTAGTCTTCTACAAACCCTAGGCTTTTCCCTTCAACTCCTAATTGGACATAATTAGGTACCCTAATATTATAAAAAGATTTTAATACCTTCTTCCAACCCAACGAATGTCTCAGGGGCTTATCACTTATATCCCATGTAGGTATAGGTCGCGTCACGGTTTAGCAGCGCTCGACGAAAGTGGAGGGGCGCTCTGCGCTAGTGTACATTCGGCACAGAACAGAATGATGAAGTGTTATAACGAAGAGGTGATTGGATAGCGTGCGGATGAAATTCTAAGAACCAAAATATATCATATTTAAGAAAAAAACGAGTTATAAGTACTTAATTTGTTGGTGTATAAAAATTTTGCGCAAGTTAAATAAATTGAACTTGTTTATAATGATTATGAAGGTATAAACGTGACAAATAAACAATTATATATTTTAACATTAAAACGAAAGATTCATTAAATTCTAATTATTTATGGCGGCAGTGGTGTTTGTTATTCTATCAAATCGTCATCGTCAAACTTTCTAACATTGTTTTAAATTGTTAATAATCGATTGTAATTAATTTTCATTTGTTATACTAGTTTCTTCAAATTCCTCTCTGATTTCCTCAATTACAGTGAATTGATTGCAAATTCAAATCAATATTATGTTATCAGCATAGTAATTGTCCGATTTTTAATGTGGTGTAAGATTTTAATAGTTGTTTCCAAGTTTTTTTTGTAGTTTAGAAGTCGCTCCTGCTGTTGTGTTTTTTACCTGTTTTAAATTACCAATAATTTCAATTGTTTTTCTTTTATAAAACAATTCACGTCGTACACCATTTTTCTAGCTTGCCTAGTTAACACTTTTTTGTCGGCATCTTTCACACTAGAAATGAAAAAGTGATTATCGAACGTATAGAAACAATGATATGTGCGACTTTACTCTAAGGACTTTGCGACCAGCGAGCGACCAATAGAACGCCGGCACGGATCGCCTCTTCCGTCGCACCTCACTCCTTTCGCTAAACGGATCTAAAAATCGCACCAATCTGCGCATTCAAGGTCAGTGCTATTAAACCATGACGCGACCTATAACAGATTCAGATTCACAAACAAAACTACTTGACCACCCGTCTACTGTTTAGTTCAATTTAAACGTAACAACTAAAATAAGAATTTAGGTTATGTTGAATTCAAAACAACTAAAACAGGAATTTACCGAAAAAATTGGAATGAGACAAAACCACAATGGGAAGGTAGAAATAAATTCATGTGGACACAAGACTTATCTTTATAATACTAGATATAAACCTCTAGCCATTAGACATATAAGTTAGATTGTGATGCTTCTTTGTGCTAGATCTTTACCAGGCTGCAGAAATTCACTGCTAGGCATGTAATTTATATATATGTTAGGAGGATTTGCCTAATATGCCATGCATCACATATTGAGGATTTGGATTGGAGGATATTGAGGAATGCTTCACCATACATCTCGCATCTTTTACACTGCTCCCTGCCACTGCAGTAATTAGATCTGCCGGAAACGGGTTAGTTACAATGATTTATAGGAACCATGAGATTTTGCTGGCATTACACAAAGTAGACTCTTGCGACACCCATGGGACAAAACAGAGTGATAGATTATCTAATGCTGCTACCACATGGCAATGTTATTTGATATTTATGTTGTTACATAATTAAATACCCTTATTGTTTAAGTGAATTTATATTTGTTTACCCAACTAATAAACAAGACACATCCATTGTCTTGTTATGAGTCATTGGTATCTATGAAAAAATAAATATGCTAAAACCTGAAAACTAACCCTATATTTAAAATATATTTATGAAGAAAAACCGATTGAAGTGCCCACAACATGAATTTCCAAATTAGCAACAAAAAGACCATGTCGTGGGTTCATGGGCCTGAATGTCTTAAAACTTAAAGGCGTCATGTTACCCAATTCAATTCAATGGATTCTTAATAACAAATTTAGAGATTTCAAATATAAAAAGGATTTAAAACATAAACAGTGGAGAGACTTAATTTTTGAATGTCGACATTCATAATAATTTATTAAACTTGTTTTCATAACACAAGCAAGTGTAAATTCAACCCACAACAGTTAAAAATTTTAAAGCAAATGAAAAATTTTTGATTGCAATTTTATTTTTGAAAATCGTAAAATCCTTTGTAGTTTATTAAGTATTGCACTGTATTGATAGGAAACAATGTCATTATTTATCTATTATGCTTTAAGTATTATAATTGTGTTTTGATGAAAACAAGATTTTTGTAAGACTTTACTGTGTCTTAGAGATAATTGTCTCATAAATAAATATTTAAGAAAATTAGATTTTATTTATTTTTAGTAAGGTAAAACCAAAGAATTTCATATGAGAACATAATATATTAAATCAATCATTATAATCAACAAACTATTTTAACCTGACATTTCATAAAAGGCTATTGGTTACATAAACTAAAATCTATTAATTGAGGAAACAATAAATATGTTGTTAAAAATTATTGAGGTCCATATAACAATAATATCAAAAGATTAATTCTGATTGCTAACAACAATCTAAATAAAAAAATTAATTATTAGTTTTACTTAATGATTTCTTATATTTACGAGAATACTACACATTGATTAAAACTACTTTTACAGATTGACGGACATCAGGAATTGAAAATCATTTAGACTAAACGTGATAAAATCCATAAAAGTAGTTTTAATCAAGAATAGTTTTAATATCTTAATCCATAATAAAACATCATTAGTTAAGTAATTAAGTATGCTTTTCACACATATTGGACGACAAAAAATTAAATAATGAAGGACGAGCCGTGGTAGCTCAGATGGTTAACGGTCGCTGTAAATAGAACACGAGAAACCCGGGTTCGATCCCCGCCTGCACCAATGAAATCGTTAATTGCAATTTTAAGTGCTGATATACCACGTGCTCGGCGGTGAAGGAAAACATCGTGAGGAAACCTGCATGTCTGAGGAATAAGGTAAAAAAATATTTCAAAGACATGTGAAGTTCCCCAACACGCAAACCCTCTCAGAAATGAGGGGAGGCCTCTGCCCAGCAGTGGGACGTATATAGGCTGTAACTTTACTTTAATGAAGGACACCCTTAATATACATGTAATATTACATGTTACATGTATAAGTGTGAACCTAGTAATTTTATATTAATGAGAAAGAACATATTATAGTGGCTCTGTAAGAAAACTATATTATAGTGGCTCTGTAAGAAAATCCACTACACCGTACCCTGTGGGTGTTGTAACAGATGACAGATGGAAACTAAAACTAGAGATGATAGCAGCATCATGCTGATAACAATTCAAAATTATAAAAATTTCAGTTGCTAAGCTGTCTGTTAGGTGAGCAAACTGGCAAATATCCTTTGTATTGTATTAGGCAATCGATGGGGGCGGCCTATATTTAGCAGTAGACTTTTAAGATGAAAAATTTGAAATTATAACAATTTATAGTTTTAATCGCTAAATATATGGTCAAGAAATCTGTACTTTTGTCTTGATAGAACACTATCACTCATGAAATGTTGAGCTTATATATGTATAATGAATATGATATCTATACTCTTAAATCTAACTATAAATCTAGTGTTTAAAATGAAAAAATCAGTCTGCATTAATAATGTCACAGAAGTGAGAGGAAGAGATGTTATGTAGATCAAAGATGAAGCACTACACATTTCAATAGATTTATAATGCTACTCAATCTGAATTTTGCAAATTAACATATTTGTATGTGATAGACATTAATAAATATCAAACAAAAGTCACAACAATAAACTTGATAGACAAATATGCTTGCGAAGAGGTAAAGTAGATTATATGATAATAAATCTAATTTTATGTTAATAAAAACAAATCAATTCACTGGGATTAACATAGAAGTTCTTTTAAGAAACTGAGAATGTAAACTGCTAGTTAACCATGACAATTTTTTGTTATTACATACATATTTTTCACAGAATTTTGTAGTGTGAAAAGTTAACACAATACAATAACATGTAGACAGAACTTATGATATTTATTCATTATTGCCCCATGGTGAATTTCTTACTTAAGATAACAATACTGAGACTCAAAAATGGCTACAATACTCATTTCACACAAAATTCATGCATTAGTTTGCCTAAAAAATGTTTTTATAGTTAATTCTCAGGGAGCATACCATATTCTATAAGAAATCTTTGGACATCAACAGCAAAGAAATCATTACCAAGTTCTGTTGCCAATTGAACAAAATTTCCAATAATTTGTCCTCCTTTATAAACTAAGAGAGCTGGCACACCATCAACCCTGAAGTGTTGACTAAGCCCAGCAACATCTGCATCTATTCGGCAAAATTTTATTGTAGGATAGTCTGCTGCTAAAACATTAAGACATCCATCCATAGCTGTGCATGACTTTACCTTACGATTATAAATATGTATGATGACTGTAACATTCATATCTTCTTTATCAATAGCATTCAAGAATTCTTCTTGATTATTTAATGTAATAACCTTACCAAATTTAGATGCTTTTTTTAACTGAGACATTAATTCTTGTATTCTTTGTTGCTGATATTTCATTAGAAATTCCTCATCTATAAGCTCATTCAGTTCGTCTTCCAATTCTTCTTTTTCCTTTGCTTGCTGTTCTTCTCTCTCTGTTTTTACTGATAATGTTAATTTTTTTGCCAGAGCTATGCGCTCCTTTTCCAATTCTTTTCGGTTTTCTGCTTCTAATTGTTTGAATCTCCTCCAATCTTCTAAAACACCTTTTGGTCCCGTGTTACTAGCTGAGCCATTCCAGTTGTTGACAGGCGGGGCTTCAGCTGATACAACTGGTGATTTCGAAGAGGATTCTCCTTCCTCATCACCACTTCTTTCTTCATCATCGGAACCTTCATCTTCGCTGCTGCTACAATAATTATGTAGCTTCTCTCCAAGTATTTTATCTTCAAGAGTAGCCATTGAATTGCTTTATTTAATGGTAATTATCAAGAATATTTTTAACGAAAATAACACAAATTTAAAAAAATCGAATCAGAGGTATAAAAGTAAAACAGCTAGTAGTTTTAGTTTACTTAACACAAACATAACACATACCACAGTTGCTTGTATAGAACTATACAGAAGATTACTGCGTATATTGGAACTATAGACTAAAAAGATACTCTATGCTATAGACTACGAAAGTACGAAACTACGATACGCTACGCTACGATATATTCAGATATATTACTTTCCTCTATGTTACAGACCAATATCACCATAGATAAATAGATACGTCAGTGCTCTCAACTCTCAAAAAATCTCCCACAGAGCTTAAATCAAAAACCCCTAAAATCGTGACATGAAAATCCCCCTAAAAATTATATTATAACAAATATAAATAAAAATTTAATAATAATCAGTTAATAATAATTAGTAAATAATAAAAAATATTTTTTATGACGTAGACAGAGAAACCTATAGACTAATGATCGGCGTGGCCTTGAGTGAGAAAACGATAACAAATTTTTAGGTTATAGAATAATCTTTATGACTTTTAAACACATTTAGATAAAAAATTTAATTGTTCTAAGAACTGAACTGAACAAGATTCACCAATCTTAAGCTCACAAAACACTTTTTTCTCACTTAAACCAACTTGTAAAGTCCTTAAATCGCTACGCTTTCAAAGTTGTTTAGCAAACTGTAGAGTTTGCTAAACAAAAAAACCGGCACGGTGAAAAAGGGACAAACAATCACATCGCTCTATCTCATTTCTATGCAAGACGTATGCATAAATCTATCGTTTTCGTGTGCGAATGCGAAAGATGGCGTCAATTTGTCTATAGGTTTCTCTGTCGACGATCAAAGACTACATTTTTTAACTAGCTTCTTTAGGGCTCTGGGTTCTAGCCCTTCTGAGCCTATCATTTGTTGTTTTTATATATTTATTCTTCACAATATATTGATGCGTCATATTGCGAAGTTTTTGCGATAATTTGACGACAGCGTAACCCAGCGGACATTTAATGACAGCAGCCACTCATGTTTATACTCGTAAGGCGCCCAAGTGATCAAAATATCTTAAAGTTTATATCAACATCAAAGCACTAAACTTGTTTTGTCGTTTTCTCTTTTAATTCACATGCGCAGACACTTAATTCACAAAATCGCATCACGTTTACTAATCAAAATCCACTTCAAACCACTATTCAAGCGACGAAACAGGAGCGACAATCCTTCGACGGCCAAGTTCCCGCCAAAACTCCCTCAAAAACTACAACATTATATAGGACACAGATCTAGTATAAACTCCATAGATTGCGCTTATGAGTAAAAGAGAGCTACCGCGCCTTAAACGTCTTACACACGGTCCATCTTGATGTACGTCCGCTCAAAGCCGCGGTGCTGGACGTAACATATACACTAGACGTAGGCGTTATTTCACGTCACTAGATACAGTAACTGGCTACGCGGCATGTAACCGAATCACTAGTTTCGAGTCATGTTACAAGTAGTGATTTTTGTAAATGCGTGATTATGATTACTGTTAACCATAATTATTGCGGGAGTCGACTGTCGGTCGGTCGAGCGCAAATCGCACATGTGGCATACAACAATAAACAAAACATCGTAAATAACAGTATTATTGTACGTTTAATTTTCATACGTAAGGCTATAGACATAGACAATAAAATAGAGTAATCTCTGTTTGTAAATAATTTCAACGGTTTGCGATTCCGGGAAGCGAGTCACATTGAATTTAACTAAAATAATTTTTAAAACATTTTTGACGGAGTCATGAACTCGTTTATTCATAAAATTAAAATAAAACTAAAAAATGTGTATAAAATTTAAATGTTTATAATATTATAAAACTTAAAAACTATGTGTAAATAGCCAAACAAACAAACAAATTAATTGTACAGTGTAAATAAAAGTGTGTTACGCAGCCCTAATCTAGGCAATCTGCAGCGTTGCATCAGTTTACGACAACCATGAGGCACCGCGTCAGCATAACGTGTGTACTGTGTAATATTACCTGGTTCTGATATTTTACCGTGTGAATTCATTCTAGATTCAAACTTCGAATTAGAGTCACCTCTTTTAGTTGTAATAATTAATTGTAATAATTATTGTAAATTAAATATATTTTAAATAAAGATTGCTTTTTTTGCAACCTCTGGCTGGAGCCCACATAATTGGCGCAGTCGGTAGGATCTTCTAAAGTAGAGTCAGTGAATCAAGAGTGACTAAGAAGATACAGAACCTACGGGAGCACTAGTCCAGAGGCGAATCCAGGCATTGATTCCCCAATAAGAAGTAATGCTGTAAGTGCTTGAATCTTTCAATCCTTACCCTTCCTAGTTCCATAATTAAAATTTTACTCCATCCTAATTTTATATACATATTTTTATTGCATTTTATTTCGTTTTAACTGTGTTAGTTTAAAGCTTCCAAAATTTTCCATCCAAGGGGAACACGGAACGTTAGGTTAGATAGTAGTAGGACTTCTAAGTTTAGCATTATAGACGAAAATAGAGGTTTAGAAACCGACAGTATGGCTCAATCAAATGAGATTGATTTAATTTATAAGTCACTTAGAGTTCTGCCTGAATTTGACGGTAACCCTTACATCCTTACGCGCTTTATTAATCTGTGCGACCAACTGGTAATAGCTCATGTAAAAAATGAGCCCGGATACGAATTAGTCAATTTATCTCTTATAAACGGAATTTTGAATAAAATAACCGGGCCCGCGGCTAGGCTAATAAATTCGAACGGAATACCCGAAACCTGGGCCGGCATCAAAAGCGCTCTTATAAATAACTTCGCCGACCATCGCGACGAAACTGCATTATACAGCGACTTATCATTACAAACCCAAGGGTCCAGTACCCCGCAAGAATTTTACGAGCGAGTCCAAAGCTTATTTAGTACAATAATGACGTATGTTACCCTACATGAAACGATCGGTACGACCATCGAAGCTAAACGCGCACTCTATAAAAAACTGATCTTACAAGCTTATTTACGCGGACTTAAAGACCCTCTAGGGTCCAGAATAAGATGTATGCGACCCGAAACTATGGAGAAAGCACTTGAATTCGTGCAAGAGGAGTTAAACACCCTCTATCTCCAACAACGAAATGAAGGCGGTCAAAATAGGAAAGAATGGACTCCACCTACTCCTAGCTCTAATTTACCGTTAAATAATTTCATTCCAAAACCTACCGCGTTTAACATGCCGTCACTATCTAGACCACAGGTTAATAACACACTGAACTCATTTAGACAGCCACCTATGCAACCGCACGCTGCACAGGGTTGGAGACCTAGTCCACCGTCCCAGACACATGCACCGCGTGGTCACACGTACGCAACAGATGATGCGTGCTCCACCACCAAATTATTACCCACACAGTAATGTGTTTAAGCTCCCTAACAGACCTCAGCAACCACAGGGTTTCAATTTAAATAATAACTTGCGTCCTTCTCCTATGAGCGGTGTCACCCTATTTGTTTCAAAACCCTTACCACCGACAGGACATGACTGGAGACGATTTGGCAACCCACCGCCGAGCAATTACTTTAAAACTCGTGAGGTAAACTTTAACGAGATGGGTTTTGACTACGACTATAGCACCGACGCGTACTATGAATATGACTATCCTGACTATAATTATAATCAAGAGTACTATACTTAGGAACCATATCCTAATTATAGCTACGAGCAATTGTATAACCACGCGGAAACTCCCGTCGTAGAGGAAGTAGATTCTAGTTTTACTCCGGCTAATGATGAGGATTTTCAGAAGTGTCCCAAATCCGAAAAACCAAAATAGAAGTAAATTTCCACATACAAAGGCAACTCGGGTACATTCAGACAAGTAATCCCCCATTGAAATTCTTAATAAACACCGGTGCTAATCAATCATTTATTAGTCCCGAAGCCGTAAGAAAATATTTTAGCCACATCCCACTGAATTATGACCCATTCGAGGTCACTAGTGTTCATGCGACAAGTAAGAATGATTATTTCATAACTCTCCCATGCCCTTTAGAGCTTAATGAGCCCGATAATATAACTTTGTTCATTCATAAATTCCATAATTACTTCGATGGACTGATAGGTTTTGATTTACTTGGCGCATGGGGTTCTAATATTGATCTTAGGAATAAACTACTTATTACTCGTAACGCAAAAATTCCCATCGAAATGTATGACTCACGTAACGCAAATTTATATGAAGAAATTATACCCGCGCACTCATCAAAGTTAGTTCGGTTGCCCATAAATTCAAAGGACGGTGACGTAGTAGTTGAAAATCAAACCATTTGCAACTGCATAATTTCTGATTGCTTAACAAAAGTAATTAATAATCGTGGTTGGGTCGAAATTACTAATAACAGCTCAAATGACGTGATTTTTTCAATGGACCGTCCGGTAGAAGCCGAAATGTTTAATGTCGAGTGCCAGTTTACCGAATCGTTATCAGATCGCGCTAAAAATGTTTTATCCCGTCTTCGCACCGATCATCTTAATCCCGAAGAGCTAGCAAACCTACAACGGCTATGCGCCTCGTATGCCGACGTGTTTTACCTTGATGGTGAACCCTTAACATTCACCAACAAAATCAAACATAGGATTAGAACGCACGACGAAATTCCCGTACATACCAAGAGTTACAGATACCCGTATGTCCACCGACAGGAAGTCCGGGACCAAATTAATAAGATGCTCGAGCAAAATATAATTAGACCATCTGATTCTGCCTGGAGCTCTCCTATTTGGATTGTACCCAAAAAGGCGGACGCTTCCGGCAAAATAAAATGGCGTCTTGTTGTAGACTTCAGGAAGGTGAACGAAAAGACTATCGACGACAAATATCCTATTCCTAATATAATCGATGTGATAGATAAACTGGGCAAGTGTCTGTACTTTACCACGCTCGATTTGGCTAGTGGATTTTATCAGGTGGAGATGGACTCCGCAGACATTCACAAAACTGCTTTTAATGTAGAGAATGGGCATTACGAATTTCTTAGGATGCCAATGGGTTTGAAAAATAGTCCATCAACCTTTCAGAGGGTTTTTTTTTTTATAGAAGAGGGGGCAAACGAGCATGCGGCTCACCTGATGTTAAGTGACTACCGCCGCCCATGATCAACCGCAACACCAGGAGACTTGCGGGTGCGTTGCCGGCCCTTTAGAAAGGAGTAAGCTCTTTTCTTGAAGGTCCCCAGGTCGTATCGGTCCGGAAAAATCGCCGGTGATAAACTATTCCACAGAGAGGTTGTACATGGAAGAAAACTCCTTGTGAAACGTACAGTGGTGGACCGCCAAGCATCCAGATGGTGTGGATGGTATCGGGACGTTTGCCGTGTCGTGCGTTCACGAAATTTGGCGGCTGGGATTAATCCGAACAATTCCTCAGAGCACTCCCCGTGATAGATGCGATAAAATACGCAAAGAGATGCAACATCTCTTCGCAGCGCCAGTGAATCGAGCCGATCGGAAAGCACTCGGTCGTCGACGATTCGAGCCGCTCTGCGCTGGATGCGGTCAAGTGGAAGGAGCTGGTACTGGGGAGCCCCGGCCCAGAGATGGGAACAGTATTCCATGTGCGGCCGAACCTGCGCCTTGTAAAGTTGCAGGCGGTGTGCCGGCATGAAATACTGTCCCGCTCTGCTGAGCACGCCAAGCTTTTTAGAG
This sequence comes from Parnassius smintheus behrii, assembly GCA_036936625.1. Classification (NCBI taxonomy): domain Eukaryota; kingdom Metazoa; phylum Arthropoda; class Insecta; order Lepidoptera; family Papilionidae; genus Parnassius; species Parnassius smintheus. The sequence goes on from JAUPFT010000018.1 coordinate 10,349,084, forward strand.
GCCAATTTGGCCTTCCCTTCCAAGTGACCACGAAACTGCACGTCACTCGATATGTCGACGCCGAGGATTCCGATACTGGCTGAGGCAACAAGGGGAGTGCCTTGAAACTGAGGGGATACGACAAAGGGGTTCTTTTTAGCGGTTAACGCGCAAACTTGTGTCTTCTGGGGGTTAAACTGGACTAGATTTAGTCGTCCCCAATCCGAGACTCTGTACAGCAAAGACTCGACTTCAGACACAAGTTTGTCCCGGCACACACAGGGTGATGAACAACGTATTAAAGAACCTGCAGAACGAAATATGTTTAGTGTATCTCGATGACATAATTGTGTTTAGTACATCCTTACAAGAACACATGAATAACCTGGAAAAAGTATTCAAAAGGTTGCGGGAATCCAACTTCAAAATTCAGATGGATAAATCAGAGTTTTTGAAGCTGGAAACCGAGTTCCTAGGCCATGTTATTTGCAAAGACGGGGTTAAACCCAACCCAGACAAAATTAAAGCCATCGAAAAATACCCACTACCGAAAACTACAACCGAAATTAAGCATTTTCTAGGACTATTAGGATACTATAGAAAATTTATACCAGACTTCGCACGTCTCACGAAACCACTCACTCATTGTCTTAAAAAGGGATCAAAGATAACATTAGATCAAAATTATATTAACTGCTTTCAACGTTGTAAAACTCTTTTAACAAATGATCCAATCCTACAGTATCCAGACTTCAGTAGAGATTTTATTTTGACAACCGATGCTTCAAACGTGGCGATTGGCGCAGTTTTATCACAGGGGACAATCGGTTCAGACAAACCCATTGCATACGCTTCCCGTACACTTAACTCCAGCGAAATTAACTATAGCACGATAGTAAAGGAACTTTTAGCTATCGTATGGGCGACTAAGTATTTCCGTCCATATTTATTCGGCCGCAAATTCAAAATTATTACAGACCATAAACCCTTACAATAGATCATGAACTTAAAAGAGCCCAATTCGCGTCTAACCAGATGGCGCCTTAAGTTGAGCGAGTACGATTTTAGTGTCGTATATAAGCAAGGCAAGTGTAACACGAATGCCGACGCATTATCGCGCATCGAGCTCCACAATGACGAGCTAAGACCCATAATAGACGAATTACTTTCAATTTTACCTAATCCCTCCGAAGGGGTACGCACATTAGATGACTCTAGGACTATAACGGCTACCGAAGTCGCAGACGATTCCAGAACCATCACCGTTCATACAGATAAAGAAAACCCCATCCTCGAAGGTCCGATTTCTGACGAACCGCTAAATAAATTTTCTAAGCAGATAACTTTGAATATAGTAGGGGACATAAAAGCTAGACTAGTTGTCACTAAGCCATTCGAAACACACACTCGCATTACTATTCAAATAGCTCAATCGAACATAGAAGAAGATGTCGTTAACGCTATTAAAGAATACGTCCATCCAAAAATTAGGACAGGATTACTTATCAACCCAACATCTGCTATGTATACTGTCATACCAATTATACAAAAGACTTTTAAAAGTTCATCTCTTAACCTCTTTCTAACAAAAAGTGAATTGGAAAACGTTAGGGAATATCTAAGACAGCAAGAAATCATTCGTAAATATCACGATGGAAAAACGAACCATCGAGGCATTAACGAGTGTTTCTCGGCCTTATCCCGTAAATATTACTGGCCGAAAATGAGAGAGCATATCACTAAATTTATTAATGACTGTACAGTATGCGGACAGGCTAAGTACGACCGCAATCCTGTTAAACAGAAGTACCACCAGCTTCTCAGCCTTTTGAACTAGTTCATGTAGATTTACTAACCATTCAAGGGGGAAAATATTTAACAATAGTAGATTCTTTTTCTAAATATGCTCAAGCTTACTACCTGCGAGACGGCACCGCTGTCAGTGTAGTACAAGCTTTGCTGATTTTCTGCACACATCATGGCATTCCGATTACCATAGTTTCCGATAATGGGCCGGAATTTACCAACCAACTTATTGCAGAATTCGTTAAACTGCATAAAATTCAGCACCATAGAGTAGCCCCACATGCTCCTAATGAAAATGGTATTGTTGAACGATTCCACGCCACCATATTATAACATCTCCGTATTTTAAAGATAAATCAAAAGAATGAATCTGCTATTAACCTTATGCCTTATGCCCTATTAGCTTACAATCATAGTATACACAACTTTACAAAATGCAAACCGATAGAAGTAATAACAGGACATTTTGACCCTCGCGATCCTTTTACACAGATCTGTCCGCCCATCTACTTCAACAGTATGTAGTAAACCACAAAGACAGAATGACTGAGACCTATAAAACTATTCACGACCTATGTAACGACATGCGTAAAGACTTGACTAATATTCGCAATAAAAACCGCGAACCGGAAGCTGAGTATTCCCCGGAACAACAAATATTTATAAAGAACCCATTCGCATCCCGTCAGAAATTAGCTCCTCGATACACACACGACACAGTAATGGCAAATCTCCCAATTCACATCTATACAAAGAAAAAACGAGGCCCCATAGCAAAAACCCGATTAAAGAGAATACCTAAAACGAACCAATTGTTACAGGACTCTCCTGGTACTTCATCTCCTTCTGAGACCAGCTCTAATGCAGGAGATAAGACTTGAAAGTCTTAGTGACGGACCTGGTATATTACCCTTCAAACTAGGCCCCACTCGAATCCTATCCCACTACCATACATTCCTAAAGTATGTAGATCTTCAAGAATTAGGAGACAAAGTAAATTCTGTTAAAACACAGCTAATTAGTATTACTCCTTACCTTAACAATATAACTAATTCCTTATTTCAGCCTCATATTGATTATCTTAAAAATAAGCTTGAAAGCGTCACTATACAGTTGCAAAGCTTTAAAACGAACCGTGAGAAAAGAGGACTTGTAGATGGTCTCGGTTCTATTATAAAAAGTATAACCGGTAACCTTGATTATACAGATGCAGATCATTTTAATCGCACAATAAAATCCATCCGCGAAGACGAAAATAAAATGGTAACGGAATTTAATAACCACGTAAGCTTAACTAAAGATTTGACAAATCAATATTCCAAAATAATAGATAGCATTGTGGATAATCAAAATAAATTGGAAATATTAATAGGTAAAATAAAACAATCCGATGCTACTAGAGACTACGATTTAATTAAATATGCCCATTTTGCACAAGTACTAATGATCCTTAGTGATAACGTTGATTCCATCTCACAGGAATTAATTAAATTACAGAATTACTTAGCATTTATAAGAGCTAACACTATGCACCACTCTACAGTCAAATTAGAATCTATCCGAATAATGATTAACCGTGCAACCGAACTTTATGGAGGTAAGAAGGTAGGAGATTTAGATATTAGAGAATATTATGACATTATTAGATTAGGCTCATATCATGTAGGAAATGAAATAGTTATAGTATTTAAGTTCCCGATTCTATTACCCCATATATATGATATGTATAAGTTATCTATTGTTCCTAACAAGAAAAACGAAATCCTTACACCACCCCATCCATTCCTAGCCATTTATCAGAAGGATTTTCAGTACATAGAGGCAGAATGCCCGAAGACCAGTAAATGGTACATCTGTAAGGATAAGCGGAACCTGAGAGGTCAAACATCTCCTGATTGCATCCATCATCTCATCACAAAACAAAAGACGAATGCAGTATGTAACCCGCTCACAGTCACCCTGGATAAACCGGCTTACGAAGAACTGGACGACAAGCATTACACCATCACATTCCCTACACCAACGAAAGTACGTCTATCGTGTGGCCAAGATCTCTTCAAAATACTTCAAGGTAGTTATCTCGTTGTTGTCCCGCTGAAGTGCTACATAGAAACGCCTCTATTCGCGATCTCAAACACTAAAGGCCGATTGAAGGGACAAGCCTTAAAAATAATGGACATACCTGAGGAAAACACCAGCATCTCATCGCCTATTTCGGCATATAAACTAAATTCAATAAACCTTCAACATCTTCATGCAACGAACACCAAAATATTCCAGCAATCACCAGTGAATCTAAGCAGGAACGATGACCACAGTCTATATCATACTACAATACCATTTTACGCATTAATAATAAGTGCAGGTGCACTGATTCTATGTATGTTATACAGAAAGTACAAGTTGAAGCCAACTGAAAGTACGCAAAGGAATACAGAAGAAGACCATCCTAAATCATTAAGGATATACGCGGTTCCAAGCACTGAGAAGGTTGATCCCGATCAACTACCAGCTCAATTCACGACCAAGGTCTTCCATAGTCGCTGTTCTTCGGAGGGAGGTGTTACGCAGCCCTAATCAAGGCAATCTGCAGCGTTGCATCAGTTTACGACAACCACGAGGCACCGCGTCAGCATAACGTGTGTACTGTGTAATATTACCTGGTTCTGATATTTTACCGTGTGAATTCATTCTAGATTCAAACTTCGAATTAGAGTTACCTCTTTTAGTTGTAATAATTAATTGTAATAATTATTGTAAATTAAATATATTTTAAATAAACATTGCTTTTTTTGCAACCTCTGGCTGGAGCCCACATAATTAGTGCAAAAACAAATGATAGTGAAAACGTTGAAAAAGTGTAAATAAACTGTAAATATCAATAGTCATTGTATATACAATCAAAATGACTTGTAAATATGACTGCATTAATAATTTTATGAAAATCTTAGTGTAAACGCAAATCAATCATAAATAAATTTAATGCAGTCAGTCCTAAATCTGAACAAAGTATAAAGGGAAGTAAATTTATTGATTTAACAGTATACAGTTACTGTATAGCTACAAACACGGATTGTGATTAAATTTATTTTCGTTTCGTGTGTAACTGTATAGTTGGTGGTGATATTTATGCAAACAATCACAGTAGCCGAATAAAAATAGCCAGTTACAAAAATCACTAGTTTTGAAACAGGTTTGAAACGCCGATCAAGTCTCTGGTTTCGTTACGTTTCTTAAAAATGACGTAACGACCCACGTCTAATACACACTACCGTGCACGCATCAAGCGTGCTAGATTAGCTTATCTATGGTTCTAGATCCCAGAACACAATTACCCTCTACCGAGAGTACTAGATGAAACACAACTTTAGTAGAGAAAGCACGCAATTTTTTTGTAATGCAACCAGTGTTGACAAAACGCCAAAAGATGGGAATTCTGCTTCTGTTATCTTTAGAAAAAAAAATAAAAAAGATTCTGGTTGACAACAGTCTACAAAAACGTGCCCAGTAACCCAGTATACACAAAGTAATAATATAATGCAAGATTTAAATGTTCTAGATTTAACTTTAAGAAAACCAATAAAAACCGACATCAAAAACTAGTGATACATAATTTTAATAGGTCGATAGTCAACCCTTTGTAGATATAATATACGTAACTATTCTATGACGCCATCAGTTCCTGGCTTGGATACTTCTTCTGCTTATAAAAACGACATCAAATTAAAATACCACAACATTTGTATGTAAACATCGTTTGTGGACGATCCTGTGGAAGAGCTGCTTTTGACCTTTTTAAACTCTCGATAATAACCGTTCTTTAAAACATTTTTTTTTCGGACGCTATCTATAGTTGCAGCTTCTCCCAGTATGGGGAACATATCTAGTAACGCCTGCGTTCTTTTTCTACAGAGTTCAAAAAGGAGGAGGTACTCAATTCTACTTGGTTGCGCGGAAAAATAATCGGGTACTCTCTTATATTTTGTTCGGTTAATTATTGTTTGCCAGTGTCTCCCCTTCCTGTATCCACAAATTCCTTCCACAAGCACTGAAGGGGGAGGGGTCTAAAATGTGAAACCACCTTTTCAGCCAATGAGAAACGCACCCCGCCGAGATGGAAGTGGTAGAAGTGGCCTGTCCATATAAGGACACGCACTGACGTTGCTCGCCCTTCTTCTTGCATCGTAGTTCACTCCGCTAGTTTTTATTGCACCTCTGTGGCAGTCGGCCACAGAACCGCTAGAAGTAACCGCCTCGCATAGTGCAAGTTGTCATCGCGCACCGCATCTCTTCCAACATGCACGTCAATCATCTTGTTTTGGAGTATCAAGAAACCGCACATAAAGTCCACCTAGTAACATCTCGCATAATAGGGTCAAGGCTCGACCTGGGAATCGGACTCAAGAACCCCTAGGCCCGTCGCCAAACTATTTCTGGTCCTTCGAACTGGATTCGGAACTGACGCCCTATGGCCTTATCGAGTCGAACTGCTGAACCAATTCCTGAGAGAATGCACTCTAGTTTATTAACATTGGATAGAATTAACTTCGCTTAGCATTACCAACGTTACGCCGTATTGTTGAATTTTCAAAATTGAAAATAATTGAAATTTAATTGTACCTTTATTCGCATAGGTAAATAGACGCTTATTTATTTAGTTTGACCCGCTAGTTTTCTGTTTACCTAATCCCGCTATTCGTAATATTTATGCAGGTGACGCGTTCTAAATTCTTCCCGGTCACATAATACACGTATAAGTTATTTACGTAATAACTTAAAACGGAAGGACCCTTAAATAGGGACTGAATAAATTAACCGACTTGGTATTACATGGATCTCACAACTTTTTCGGTCGAAGAACTGAGTTGCAAGACTTGTTTTTTTACAAGTTATGTTTTTGATGGCATCTCATTTCTTTTTGTAGATAGTCTTACTTTTTTTTCTTTCCGGTACCTTCTACTTCTTGAATATCAACAACGTCCTATATATTTGTATGGGATTACAAAGTTATTTATGGAGTTGGTGTATCTAAAAAACGGGACCGAAATTGAAAAATATTTTAGTTTTTTCTTATTTTTTTTTTTTGTTTTTTTTTATATATTTTATTTTTTTACATAACAATCCATCGTTATCGGACGCTGAAAGATTGTAGTATTAAATTAAGTGGTAGAGCACAGTCCATTTGTTCGGGTTTCACACCAACGAATTATTCGTTAATTTTCGAAACTAAAAACAAATATGAAGATAAGCGAATGTTAGCCTCTTCATATCTAGACCAGATATTCGATCTTAAAGTTATATCATCCGTGAACATCACTGGCTTAGAGCAGTTTTTGGATAAATTCGTAACATCAGTAGCTGCACTCAAAAACCTTAAATTTAATGACCTCATGGACTTTGTGTTTCTACATATTGCATTAAAGAAGCTAGACCGGGACACCGTGCGTGCGTTTGAAATGGAGAATCGTAGCTCTGAATTGCCTTCGTTGGAATCTTTGGCATCTTTCGTTCGAGATTAAATTAAAGTTATACAGCGTTCCTCGAGTGCCAAACACGAAGCGAAGAAGTGGGCCGAACGTCGACCGGTCTCGTCAGCGAGAACAGCTAAGTCTCTGACATATGTAAACACCACGCCTCCATCGCCTCATAGCACCTGTGTTTTATGTAAAAATAACCAACACGGTAATTTGTATAACTGCGCGACCTTCCGTAAGCATTCACCGAGCAAACGTTATAAAATAGCAAAGACGAACAACTTATGTTTAAACTGCTTAAGCAATAGGCATCGCGTCGCTAATTGTAACTCCAGTTCAGTGTGTAACAAATGCCAGAACAGACACTATACATTGTTGCATTTTGAGAGTGGTAACATATCCGCGTTAAACAAATCGGACAATGAAACTCCACCCACTAAGGTCAACGCTTCCAATGGTCGACCGGATGATGTCGCCCTGTGTTCACTGTCGAACGTGGAAACGCAGTCTCCTTCCACTGTGTTGCTGGGTAGAGCCCGTATCGTAGTTAGAGATTCGCATGGAAACGAACAGAGTGTTCGTGCATTACTGGACCGTGCATCACAGATTAGTTTCGTAACACAGCAATGCTGTGTAGTAAAGGGAATTGGAGGTTTCAGTAAGACTATACAAGGTTCTATAAATTTAAAATTTTATTCTCGTCTGGATCGTAGTATAAATTTTAATATAAGTGCACTATAGTTCGGCCGTTCAGAGAATGCGTTCCTGACAGGTCGCGATTGAACTGACGACGTAACTTTGTAATGGCGTTGCAGTTACGATAAAAATATTTTTGCTGGTTGTTTACCGTTTTAACAATTGATGAGCATTAAAACAACATTATTATATCAATAATCAATGAATGTTATAATTTTGTGCGAAACTGAGTGTCAAATAACTTGGTAAACAATATTTTTCTAAATCTATACTGCGCTATTACAAGGTTATGTTAGTGCTTTATATTTGTAGTGCTGTGCTAACAATAACAGGTAATAACAGTATCGTAATCTGTTCTTATACAGTTATACTTTATAAAATAATACGTTTTGTTTTTCTTTTTAAGAATTTGAAAATAATGGACTATAAGATAACTTTTATTAAATATAAAAATAAAACTACGACCAAACCGAACGCGCGAAAGAAAGTAGCATTTTTATATTTAGGTTGAAAATGGTAACCCCAAATGGCGTTATGGGCCGCCATTTTGTGACGCTAAAATAGTAGTCTGTTGTCGTTTCGAGCGCATAGACCACGTTCTTCAAGTGTTTTCGATCTGTTTTTGTTTGATTACCCGGCTTTCGTTTAATGGACTGTTTCTGCTTTTCAAACTGACATCGGCGCTAAATCGGACTTCGATTGTGTTTTCTATTGCGTTCTTTTTACTTTTGGTGCATAATAATGCCTAAACGTGGACAAACATTGAAAAGTGGAGCCGGTGAGCTAATCATCACGCTGCAAGATTACTTTGAGCGGGAGCGGCAAAATGGCGGACCCCTGTTACCTGTCGAACAAATACAAGAACGCGTCTCTCAGGCGCTTGGAGTTAGCAAACGAACGATAACAAATATTAATAAAATGGCACGGAAGATAATATTTTACGTACTCCGAAGAAGAAACGTAGAACTAAACCCGTGACAGATATTGACACCTTTGACGCCGATGCAATCAGAAATCATATATATGGTTACTATTCCAGAAATGAATATCTCAACAGGAAGAAGCTTTTGGCATCGTTAAGAGAAGCTGGACTGTTTAGCAGGGGTAAAACTGCTTTAACCAAAATCTTAAAAGATATTGGTTTTTCGTATAAAAAAAACAGACAAAAGAAATATTTTATTAGAACGATACGACATCATTTTAAAACGGATAAGTTTTTTGAGAGAAGCCAAAAATATTGATAACTGGGATAATGTCGTGTTCATTGACGAGACATGGCTAAACGCCAATCACACGGTTTCCCGTTCTTGGATGGATGATACACAAGCGTCGACGTCGAAAGTACCAATGGGTAAGGGTGTCCGTCTGGTAATATGCCACGCAGGTTCTGCAAAATACGGCTTTGTGGAGAACGCGTTACTGGCATTTCAATCAAAAACCACAAACGACTACCACGAGGAAATGAATGCCACTACATTTAAAGAGTGGTTCTAGAACGTACTTTTGCCCAGCCTACCAGAGCCATCTGTAATATTCATGGATAATGCCCTCTATCACTCGGTTCAAATACGAAAACCACCTACCCAAGCTAATAAAAAAGAAGAAATGGTGGCTATAGAATAAACGCAGTAGAAATGCGGTCGTTAAGGAGTATGTTAGGGCTGAATCTGAATGACAGAGTAAGAAATTGTGTAATAAGAGAAGAGTGTGGTTTGCAAGATGATGTGGTGACCAGGATTAAGAAAGGAATGCTTCGGTGGTTTGGTCATGTGGAAAGAATGAATGAGGAAAGAGTGACAAAGAAAATTTATGTTGCAGAAGTGAATGGCAGAGTCGGAAAGGGACGTCCTAGGCGAAAATTTATCGACCAAATTGGCGATTTATTGAAAACGGGCCAAATTAGGAGTACCCTTAACCGACGAGCATGTATGCGTAGGTGTATGGATGTGAAGGAGGCAAGAGAGGTGTGTCAGGATCGTGCCAAATGGAAGTCTGTAGTCTCTGCCTACACCTCTGGGTGACGGGCGTGAGTGTTTATGTATGTTTATGTATGTAAATGGTGGCTTGGTTACAAGCAAAAGGCATTGACGCAAATATGCGGATGCTAAAACCAGAGCTAATTGAATTAATTAAAGAAAATAAAGCGGCAAATGTGCGATACGAAATGTGCAATACGAAATTTACGTGGTAGAGCCATGCTGCAGTTATATTCGTTGTATAGTTGTAGCACGAATGGGTCGGCTCGACCGGGGAAGGACCACGCTCTCACAGAATACCAGCGTGAAATAGTAGCTTAATGCTGCTGTATTTCGTATGGTGAGTGTAGAGAACCGGAAACCCTTTTTACTGGAAATGAGGCATTCCATCTCAGTCCTCACGGGTGACAACGCATCTACATTTTGATTTGTAATGGAAGATAGATGTAGATGTCTATGGGCCGCAGCAACCACTTACCATCAGGTGGACTGTGTGCTCGTTTGTCAGCCTATTCTATAAAAAAAAAAAAAAAAAAAAAAAACGAAATCGATGAACTGGCTCTGGAGTACGGTCATAACGTTCTAAGAATTCCACCGTATCATTGCCAATATAACGCGATTGAGCTAATCTGGGCTCAAATAAAAGGTTACGCCACCCGCCACAATACTTCCCCGCCATTCAGCACGAAAAAGATGATGACCCTATTAAAAGAAGCCTGCGGGGAAGTCACAAGATATGACTGGGCAAAGGTTGTTGAGAAGACTAAAAACCTGATTGTGGAACATTTTGACCGAGATATTATCAGGATTGATTCTATTATTGAATAATATAATTATACATGTAGGCCAAGATGATGATGAAGACACCACCTCCTCAAGCGAATCGGAGTCTGATTAATATTCTGTAAAAGTAAAAAGTAAAGTAAATTACAGCCTATATACGTCCCACTGCTGGGCTCAGGCCTCCCCTCATTTCTGAGAGGGTTTAGGGCAAGGAAGTGTCCGCCACGCTGCCCAAATGCGTGTTGACGAACTTCACATGTCTTCGAAATAATACTAGTTTTTACGGAATTTATCGCGTATATTCAACTTCTTAAATACCCGACGTTTCGAACGCTTTACAGCACTCACGGTCACGGGCGGGACTGAGATGTTCAACGTCCATATGTCATAGTTAACCGCGGTTACCATAGATTCAAATTTAACTTTTGTTCCGATCTATACAGTATGAACTTATGGTATCTTGAAGTCTTGCAGTTGTATGCTTGGGTTGGGATTTAATTTTATTACAGGATCCCAAGCAGATGGTAGCACCCAGCCATCTTCTCTATTGAAATTAGGATGTTTTTTGATTTCAATAGCCTCGCGAATCATCCTTGGAAGGAATCGGTGTTCTTTAGCGAGGATTTGCGGTCTATCAAATCTGATGTAGTGACGGGGGCGATCCTGTACGTGTTCACAGACTGCAGACTTCCCGGAGCGTCGATTCTTCACATCAGCTATATGTTCCTTAACGCGGGTTTTTATTGATCTTTTAGTTTGTCCTATGTAGGAGAGACCACATTCACAATCAAGCTTGTACACTCCTGCATCTTGCAGAGGGACATTACACTTGACTGATGGTAAAAACTGACCAATCTTCTTCAGCGGCTTGAAGTATGTTTTGATGGAAGCGCGCTTCAAGATGTAGCCAATCTTGTCAGTGACTCCTCTAACATATGGCAGTACAGCAGATACACGCTCGACTGTGGCCGGCTTCACTCGTTCACTGTGACGTAGGCGCGCGACTCGAAGCTTGTTGTCATGCAAAACTTGCGTGACATGGTGGAGCTCAGCAGCCGGGTGTTTACTGCTCTCTGAAACAAAGATTTACCCACGGTAGCTAACTGTGAAAGATGGTGGTGAGAATCACCGTTTAAATATCTATCTGTATGGGTCTTTTTTCTATACACAGTATGGCTCAAGGTGTTATCAGGATTCCGAATTACTAACACATCTAGAAAAGCTAAGGAATTGTTTGCCTCTAACTCCATTGTGAACTGAATTTTAGAATTTATAGAGTTAAGATGGTCTAAAAATGCAGTTACTTTATCTAAAGGTAGAATTGTGAAAGTATCGTCTACGTACCGCTTGTAGAATCTTGGATTTATGGGAGAACTAAGCAGGGCTTTCTCCTCAAAGTCTTCCATGAATATGTCGGCGACAATGGGAGATACAGGTGAGCCCATCGCCACACCATCTACTTGCTTGTAGAACTCCTCCTTCCACAATAGGTAGCCAGATGTAAGGCAGTGTCTGAGTAATACTGCATATTCTACGGGCATGTTGTTTTCTTCCAGCCTTCTAGTTACAATTGAGATGCAGTCTTCAACAGGTAAGCATGTAAACAATGACTGCACATCAAAACTGACCATAGTTTCATTGTCTGCCAGATGTAGGTCTTTAATCTCGCTGACAAAATGGTAGGAATCCTTTAAGTGTGCTCTTGTATGTCCCCTGAGCGGTAAGAGTATTTTCGCTAAGCGTTGAGCCAATCTGTAAGTTGGTGAATCGATTTGGCTCACTATGGGACGTAATGGAGCATTGGGCTTGTGTATTTTTGGTAACCCATACAATTTTGGTGATTTGGCGCACGTAGGTATTATCCATTTTACGTCCAGATTTAATTTTTTGGAGTGTTTCTTTATGAGGTCACTAGTTGTTTTTAGTGTGCTATTTGTTGGGTCATTTTTAACCTTTTTATAAGTACTTACATCCGACAAAAGTTCTTGTATTTTAAGCTATTGCATAGCTTCTATCGCGGGCCTTGAGCGTGGGGACCGAATCCAGAAATTTATTCCGTAACGAAAAAACCTCACGCTCCCCACTCCGACGGGCACGGAGGTGTGGCTTGAAGGCCGTGCATTGTCTGTCGTTTCTTTTCGGCAGTCTTCGACACGGTGTTTGTGTGCGTGCAACTAGACATATTGTACGACTCTACGAAGCTCGCACGAATCGAGACGAGCTGCTCCGAAATCACACGAATACATAAGCAGCTGTTTATGAGAAAGTATATAGGTATATAGGTATTTATGTACAACAGTGAATAGCTGTACTTGTAAAATTTGTGTATAAAGTGTTTTGAATATGAATGAACAAAGTGCATTTATTATTTATTTATTTAATAAAAGAAAAAAAATTTGTTTTCTTAACGGTCAACACGCTCAAAAAGTGTAACTTGAATTAATATCAAAGAAAAAGAAATACTGCATAAATAAAATAAATAAATAATTATAATTGCATAAGTTGATACAAAATGCTATGCAATAGCTTTACCGCGGCAGTCCTCGAGTGCCACACGTCTTTTTTTATAATTATAATCTGACGTATCCATAACTACCGTGGCGTTTCCCTTATCTGCGCGGAGAATCGTAAGTTCTGGTTTATTGCGTAGGTTCTTCAACGCTATAAATTCGTCTTTGGGAAGATTCGGTTTAGGCACTGTACATCGCCTATCGCAGCGCATCGAAGTATCGCCTCCAAATCTTCTTTCCGCATATTGTTTTTAAATAAACAGTCCTCGACACCGCAGATAATTTCTTCGTACGGTAATTTGCGGGGTGTAATAGCAAAGTTGAGGCCTTTGGATAACACCCTAATTGATGCATCATCCAGTGTTTGTTTTGACAGATTATAGAGCGCGATTAATCTATGATCTGTGTTTGTCAATGGGTGCGTTTGGCAGAAAAAAGCGCTAGCAAGCGCTTACTAGCGCTAAAACAGTTTTCGGCCAGGACACGATTGCTACTACAGCAGCGCTGACACAATCCGCCATTTTGCTTATTTAATTTTTTTGTTTTGAAGTAGAGTTTATAAGTTGTTTTTTTGCAATATTAGTTTTAAGTAATCTAATGACAAGAATAGACATGTACATGTTATTAAAAATTCATGATTGGTAAGTTTTTAATATGAATAATTCACAAACATATATTTAAATTAGGTTAGGTTCCCCGGTTAAAACTAACATCGCGTCCTAGAGGAAAATAGCTACTTACGATTTGACAGCGCTTACCGCTTACGATCGCCATTTTGCTTACAAGCGCTTGCTAGCGCTTTTTTCTGCCAAACGCACCCAATGGTTGCTTTTGGTTCTGGCATTGAATCAGATGTTTGACATTTGACTTGTTCGTAAATTTTTGATATTTTTCTATATGTTTGTTTTTGCATTTGTTATATTTACTAATTTCGCGTTTATTTAATGTTTCCACGCAAAACTTATAGTCAAACGTCGTTAAAACTTTCTTTAATTCACTGGATGATGTGTCTACGGATTTATTTATGTCATATAGATCGGAGCGTTTTGTTGGATTACCGTCCGTCACAACTTTTTACTCGCCTGATTTAAGATCTTAGCGCTTCCTCGAATGTCATTTTTGGTTGCTATTTTGACACACGTAGGAATGAGATTATGGTCTCGGTATCTCTTCAAGAAATTTAAAGCTGTTAGATATCTTGCGCGCTTGGTCTTTAGATCTTCTAATCGGCGTATTTTATTTGCAATTAACAGTCCGTACTGGTTTACATTATGATTTCTTATATTTACGCGAACACTACACATTGAAATAATACTAGTTTTTACGGAATTTATCGCGTATATTTAACTTTTCAAATACCCGACGTTTCGAACGCTTTACAGCACTCAAGGTCACGGGCGGGACTGAGATGTTCAACGTCCATATGTCATAGTTAACCGCGGTTACCATAGATTCAAATTTAACTTTTGTTCCGATCTATACAGTATGAACTTATGGTATCTTGAAGTCTTGCATTTGTATGCTTGGGTTGGGATTTAATTTTATTTATTATAGGATCCCAAGCAGATGGTAGCACCCAGCCATCTTCTCTATTGAAATTAGGATGTTTTTTGATTTCAATAGCCTCGCGAATCATCCTTGGAAGGAATCGGTGTTCTTTAGCGAGGATTTGCGGTCTATCAAATCTGATGTAGTGACGGGGGCGATCCTGTACGTGTTCACAGACTGCAGACTTCCCGGAGCGTCGATTCTTCACATCAGCTATATGTTCTTTAACGCGGGTTTTTATTGATCCTTTAGTTTGTCCTATGTAGGAGAGACCACATTCACAATCAAGCTTGTACACTCCTGCATCTTGCAGAGGGACATTACACTTGACTGATGGTAAAAAGTGACCAATCTTCTTCAGCGGCTTGAAGTATGTTTTGATGGAAGCGTGCTTCAAGATGTAGCCAATCTTGTCAGTGACTCCTCTAACATATGGCAGTACAGCAGGTACACGCTCGACTGTGGCCGGCTTCACTCGTTCACTGTGACGTAGGCGCGCGACTCGAAGCTTGTTGTCATGCAAAACTTGCTTGACATGTGGAGCTCAGCAGCCGGGTGTTTACTGTCACAGATCCCTCGTGCTCTCTGAAACAAAGATTTACCCACGGTAGCTAACTGTGAAGGATGGTGGTGAGAATCACCGTTTGAATATCTATCTGTATGGGTCTTTTTTCTACATACAGTATGGCTCAAGGTGTTATCAGGATTCCGAATTACTAACACATCTAGAAAAGCTAAGGAATTGTTTGCCTCTAACTCCATTGTGAACTGAATTTTAGAATTTATAGAGTTAAGATGGTCTAAAAATGCAGTTACTTTATCTAAAGGTAGAATTGTGAAAGTATCGTCTACGTACCACTTGTAGAATCTTGGATTTATGGGAGAAGTAAGCAGAGCTTTCTCCTCAAAGTCTTCCATGAATATGTCGGCGACAATGGAATATACAGGTGAGCCCATCGCCACACCATCTACTTGCTTGTAGAACTCCTCCTTTCACAATAGGTAGCCAGATGTAAGGCAGTGTCTAAGTAATACTGCATATTCTACGGGCATGTTGTTTTCTTCCAGCCTTCTAGTTACAATTGAGATGCAGTCTTCAACAGGTAAGCATGTAAACAATGACTGCACATCAAAACTGACCATAGTTTCAAAGTTGAGGCCTTTGGATGACACCCTGATTGATGCATCATCCAGTGCGTAGACAGAGAAATCTGTAGACAAATTGACGCCTTCTTTCGCATTCGCCCACGAAAAAGATAGATTTATGCATACGTCTTGCATAGAAATGAGATAGAGCGGTGTGATTGTTTGTCCCTTTCTCCGTGCCGATTTTTTTGTTTAGCAAACTCTACAGTTTGCTACCTAATGGGTGTGCTCTACTGGGAAATGACAACAACTCCTCTAGTAATGATAATTTCTGCGAACTTATGATATCAATTCTAATTAACATGATCTCCTGTTTTAGTGACACGGAACTTCCTCTCAGCTTACACCATAAAACTTACTCAGCTTTCCTCCTTAGCCTGTAACATTCGCAGTCCTGCCAATTCTTCAATGGAATTGTCGGAGCATTAGAAATAAAAAAATGAACTCATTTACCTCATTAATAAATTTTACCCCTTCATTCTTGCCATCCAGGAGACATGGCTTAAGCCTGAGTCTCATTTTAGGGTTTCAGGCTACGCATGCCTCCGGGATGATAGGAGTGATGGTCGTGCTGGCACCTCTATTTTAATTTCAAGAACAGTTACATTTTCACAAATTCCTCTCCCTCCTCATAGTCCAGCAGTAAATGCTGTTGCTATTAAGGCCCTTGATGTCTCTATTCTCTCTGTTTACATTCCTAATCCTGATTTAAATGTTTTAACAGAGCTTGCAACACTTATTTCTTCTCTGTCACCTCCTATGGTTATTTTGGGAGATTTTAATATGCATCGTACTGTTTGGGGCCCATCTGTGTGATTCACTGGCTCCCTTATTTTTAGATCTTATTGATAATTTTCATCTCTGTATTCTAAATGACGGGTCTCCTACCCGTCGAGTATCCCCATTACAAAATGTTAGAAGTGCCGTTGACCTAACTCTCTGCTCCCCAGATATTGCTTCCCTTCTTTTGTGGCAAATATAGCTATGGCAGTGGCCATTTCCTATATTATTTTAATTATATTCTACAGTTTTGAAACAAAAGGTTTCAACTCTTCCCCCAATTAACAATGATAATATTGCTCCTGTATATATAGAGTTCAGAAATGCAATTATTTCTGCTGCTAATAAGTCAATCCCCTTAAAAAAACCTTTCAAAAATAATTATCCTTCCCCTCCTTGGTGGGACCAAGATTGTTCAGCAGCTTGTAGGAGAAGAAAAGAGGCTGAATTAATATACTCCCGTTCTATGACTGCAGAGAATTATATCTCCTATAAAAAATTGCTGCAGAAACCTTAAAATTACTGTCAGACAAAAAGCGAACTGGTTGGTTTAAATTCTGTGAGTCACTGTCACCTAGGACTCCCCCATCTTTGGTCTGGAGAAATGTTAAAAAATATCGCTGTGCAGTTTCTAGTGAAAATATAATTTCTAATGATCCTTCCCCGTGGATAGATGAATTCTCTAATAAACTTGCACCACAAACAGTCCCATCTTATGATGAATGCCTAGTTTTTAATTCTGCTTTTTTAAAAACAAATGATAAATTTGATTCCCCCTTTTCTTCTCAGGAATTGTTTACTGTACTCAATGGCCTTAAAGACTCCTCACCAGGTATTGATGGGATTCCTTATTCGTTTATAATTAATAGTGGTGAGAACACTAAAACTGTCTTACTATCCATTTTAAATTTTATTTATATTACTGGTGATCCTCCTGCTGAATGGAAAACCCAAATTATTTTGCCCATTCTCAAACCAGGTAAGTCTAGCAATGACCCTTCCAGTTATCGACCTATTGCCCTTTCTTGTACTTTGGCAAAAATCTTGGAACATTTAATAAAAAATCGCTTGGAGTGGTTTTTGGAAAGGAATAATCTCTTACCTAAAAGCCAATTCGGTTTCCGAAAAGGTTTAAGTACCATGGATAGCCTAAGTACTTTGGTCACAGATATTCATATTGTTTTTTCAAAACATGAATTTCTCATAGGAGTTTTCTTGGATATTTCTTCTGCATATGATAATGTGCTTCTTCCTGTGCTCAGGCAGAAAATGCTTAATCTGAGCATTCCAGTGAGGATAGTCAATTACGTCTCTAACTTTCTCTCTTCTAGATCAATATCTATAAATGTTAAAAAATCTCCTGCTTCCCCCAAAAACCATATGGAAAGGACTTCCACAAGGCTCAGTTCTTAGTCCTCTCCTTTATTCTATATATACTCACGATTTAGAACTTTCAGTAAATTCTTTTTGTAATGTTCTTCAATATGCAGACGATTTAGCTCTATACATCTCCTTAAACAACTTCACAGTGGCATGTTCCCGTCTAAACTCATCGATGGATTATTTACAAGAATGGTTAACTAATCATGGCCTCTCTTTATCTGTGGCCAAGAGTAGTGTGGTGATCTTTTCCCGCCAAAGGCGAGTTCCCGATATATCTGTTGTATATGATAAGCAACCTATTCCAGTTAGAGGCAATGTTAAATTTTTGGGAGTTATCCTTGATTCGAAATTGGCCTTCGGTCCATACATTGAATATATAACATAAAAATGCGAAAAAAACATAAATATTCGTCGGTCTTTGTCAGGTGTTTGGTGGGGGTCCCGTCCTTTTTCTCAGAAATTACTGTACAATGCTTTAATACGAAGCCACCTTGACTATGGATGTTTTCTGTTGGAGCCTTGCAATGAATCATCCCTGAAAGTAATGGACAAAATTCAATCGAAATGCCTTCGCATTATTACAGGGGCAATGAAATCCTCACCAATAAATGTTCTTCAGGTTGAGTGCGTAGATCCTCCTTTAAGATTAAGAAGGCAATACCTTTCAGACAGATTCTTATTTAAGATCTGCCAGCTTTCAGATCATCCCCTAATTCCTAAATTGCACCTTCTTTCAGAGTATATCTCATCTGACCGATACTGGACCCATAAGGACTCTCCCTGCTTGTTTAAAAGTTTTGTAATTTTTCTTCAGCTTCCTTACCCAATCTTTCAATGTAAAATAAATCCACTCTTTGATGTTCCTTACGAGGCTATTGTTTACCAACCCGACATTCATCTAGATCTAGGTATAGAAAAGGATTCTCCAATGGCAAATTTAAAATTAAAAGAAATTACAGAAAACACCTTTAAAGATTGGCTTGTCATGTACACAGACGCTTCAAAACAGTCTGATGAAGACTATACTGGAGCTGCTGTTTAGATTCCTAAGTTCAAAATCATTCTTAACTTTAAATGCCCCTCACTATCCTCCACTTTTCCGGTGAAGCAACTGCAATCAGTGAAGCTTTGTTATATGTAGAGTCACATAATCTTAATAAAACAGTTATTTTCACAGATTCAAAAAGTTGTTTGTTAGCTATTTTGTCCAATTAATTCCATAACAAACATAAATTTCCACTAATTCTTAAAATAAAAAATACCCTATTCAGATGCCATCTTAAAGGAATCCATGTTTCAGTGGCCTGGATTCCAGGCCACAGTGGTATCCATGGTAACGAAACAGCTGATGTACTCGCTAAAAATGCAATTGCTAATGGCATTCTACAAAATTTAATTTACTCACATGACCTTATTTTGCTAGCTAAAAGGAAACTGAATGAAAATTGGAATAAATTATGGCAAGTTTCCAAAAATGTTAAGCACTATGCTGCCATCCAAGAGGTTATTCCTCCCAAGCCTTGGTTCTTTAAATTTAACAAAGCAAATAAACATGCAACTTCAATCATTTGTAGATTAAGAATTGGACACGCCTGTACACATGCACATCTGGCAAAAATCAGAGTAAGGGATAGCTCATTGTGTGAATGTGGCTTAGATGAAGGTTCCACAAACCATATTTTTTTCAACTGTCCCAAATTATCCTCCTCCCTTTATAATTACCCTTAATAATTTGTATACGTGGTAGAGCCATGCTGCAGTTATACTAATAGTATAGTTGTAGCACGAATGGGTCGGCTCGACCGGGGAAGGACCACGCTCTCACAGAATACCAGCGTGAAATAGTAGCTTAATGCTGCTGTATTTCGTATAGTGAATGTAGAGAACCGGAGACCCTGGAAACGAGGCATTCCATCTTAGTCCTCACGGGTGACAACGCATCTGCATTTTGATTCGTAATCAAGGATAGATGTAGATGTCTATGGGCCACAGCAACCACTTACCATCAGGTGGACTGTGTGCTCGTGTGTCACCCTATCCTATAAAAAAATCCTTATATTCCTCGACCTATAGATTTTAATTCTCTTTTAACATATACCAGTACTCCTTTTGTGTATATTTTATGTGATTTTATTAATACTAATAATATGAAACTTTAAATCCTTGTCACTTTTAACATACGGGTAAGAGTCTAACACCTGTGTTTGTCATATTTGTTCTAGGTATTTCAACAAATAGATTTGTCAAAATTCTCGGAGGAAAACTGAATCCTTGTATTATCACAGACTCTTATTTTAATTAAACTCATAAGCTTTCATTTTCTACTCAATACGTCATTGGCGAATTTTATCAAACCGCCACAAAAGAAAGAAGAAGAAGAAAACTACTAGTGACCTCATAAAGACACACTCCGAAAAATTATACATTTTTTGTCGTTACAATATAGCCTTTGTAGTTTTAGAAGTCATTAAGTAGTGTTTGTTCGTATTTTTGGTATCGATTGTTTATATTATGTAGAAATTATTGCGTAGCGTGATTTACGTTTATCGATTCGCGAAGCTTCTACCGCGACGTCCGTATATCGTTGCGCCCGATTATAGGTATGCCGAGTTGCTAGTATTGCGTGAACTTCAACGTGTACATTTTTCCGATGAAATTACAAGATTACAATCGAATAGAACTTGTAGTCGTGCTTTTCAACGCCTTAAGCCATTTTACAAGTTGGGATCGTTAGAGTAGCTGGGCACTTATCTAACTCACAGTTGAGTTTCGATTAACGAAAACCTATAGTTTTACCGCCTAAGGGCCATATTTCGAACTTATTAGTTGATTACCACCATAAATTGAATTGTCACGCTGGCCCCGAATTGTTGATGTCCATTTTGCGCCAGAATTACTGGATTCTTTCCGCACGCACGTAATTTAATCGGGAATCGGGTGTACAGATGTATGGCTTGCTTTCGAGTGCGTCCTAAGCCGTCATTTCCAGAAATGGTGGACCTTAGGCTGAGAACTGCATCGAGTGGTCTCTGAACATCCCCGCCGCGAGCAATTTTGGGGGAAATTGGGAGACTAATATTAAGAGTCTAAAGAGCCATTTATATCGAGTAATTGGAGTTCAAATTTTGTCTTTCGAAGAATTAAGCACTGTGCTCGCTCAAATCGAGTGCGTTATGAATAGCCACCCCCTTTGTCGTACGTTGTCAAGTGACCCCTCGGAGCCGCTGGCTCTAACTCCGGCGCATTTTTTGAAACTAACGCCTTTGAAACATCTGCCCGCCATAGACATATACGAGGAGAAACTTAATATTTCTGCACGCCATAAATTATTAGACCGGCTGGTGCAGACATTTTGGAAACGATGGAAGACGGAATATTTGCATACGTTACACTCTCGGCAAAAATGGAACACAACGACTGAACCTTTAAGGGTATATTAGTCGCTCATTCTTCCATACATACGTAGTCTGGCGATTACTCTACGGTTTGATGGTGTACGTTCAAAATAAAAAATGATTTCAATTTATCTCATAATCATCTAACCCTGTACGGAAACAAAAAAGTAAAAAAAGAATATATTTAAAAGTACTAATTTTAACACATATTTGGGCGCATAAAAATACCATAAGAAGAACGAAAATTGCAAAACAGTTACCATACAGGGATAGATTAGGTGTTCAAAAGTGCAAATAGTTTTATTTTGAACAGATACATTCAATAGATTTTTCGCTATATCCAGATTACCAAAGGTCTCTTTATAAAATTTCGCGCGCTCGTTTCGTTGTAAATCATCATGCCTTTCGCTTTTACATGTGATGTCGGCTGAGATAGCATGCATTTTAACCCCGCCCACCACTTAGTTCGTGTCATCGACTAGGGCCACCTTAACGGTCGGAACTGTGGTTGTACTCACCAAGAAGAATATGCCGCCTCTCCATTGGCCATTAGGTATCGTCGAAGAGGTTTTTAAAAAGGAAGGAAAGGAAGAGGAAAACCTCTTTTTTATATAGAGAATATTTAATTATCTATGCTATACTGTACACAGAGTGCCTTTGTATAAACCGGTATAAACATTTGTATAAACCGGTATAAACATACTGTATACCAAAGACTACAATTGTTATCTGTTTGAGTATCTGTATTCTGTTAATCTGTAATCTGTATCTATCTATGCTTGCGAAAGCGGCGGCGGTTGAGGGTTTTAGGTTATATTAAATTTTCAAGGTAAGTTATTTTGCAAAAGCAGCAGTGAGCAACTGACAATACTTTAGTAAGTAACGATAACATTGTCTATATTCGCAGGAAAAACAAAAAGTAAAAATGGCGGCGGCTATGCCAATTAACCCCAAGCCATTCCTTAACAGCCTCACAGGAAAGGCAGTTCTTGTAAAACTTAAGTGGGGCCATGAATATAAAGGTTTGCTTGTATCTGCCGATGGTTACATGAACTTACAGCTTGCTAATACTGAAGAAATGGTTGACGGCAATTGTACAGGTTGGTCAGACTCACTTGTCATCATTGTCTAATTTAGAATCATAACCATTGTAAATTCATTGTATATATATTTTAAATTATTCTATGCACATTATGTTTATGGAAACAATTCAATTCAAATCTATAATTGTTCCCAAACGGAATATTTGAAACCATTATTTATATTCTGATATGACACCAATCACATTGTTAATTTCTTCTTAGCTTCCCAATAATGATATAGGAGGATATTTATAGGGAGTGGAGGGCGATGTCAATCAGAGCTGACAATTGCTCGTAGGTTTGTGCAGTGTCCAAAGGAGGTTAAGGTTACGCTCGAAAGAGCGTAACCTTAAAGGTTAACCGCAAAGGCGGCCCTAGCAAAATTTTTGGGTGGTGTGAGATCTCATAGTGGCATCCCTCTAAGTACAAATCCTAATTTCCTATAATATGCAGTTGCTTTTACGTGATTTTAAATAGTATTAGATGAAGCAAAGCGAAGCTAGCACAGTTGTGTCAGTAGCTCTTGGCATGGCAGTTGTTCTGCTTATTTGTGTTAAAGAAATGTCAATTCCAATTGCACTCGATGACGGCACTATGCTTTCCTTGCAACGGTGACTAGTTGTATTGATTATTCCTCATAATAAGAGTTAATAATCTGGTTTGAACAACTTTTATTTAAATTGTTGTTCTGCAGACATTGTTAAAAAAAAAGAACAACCAACAACAAACTTAATGAAAAGCCTAGATGGTCAGTGTTCTGTCTTATGCGCTTGCAATTTTTTTATCAATTCAGAATAATTTAACTTCTGGGCAATAGAAATTTCTACGTAAAAGATTCCAAGATATGACATTCTTTCCTGACACAGTAGAAATGTAGGTAAATTTTTAAATGTTTTAATGTACTAAAACTTTGTTTCCATTTAGCAACAGTTATAGCAGTGGCGAAGCTTGAGCTCCAAACTAGGGCAAGCCAAAGATATAAATTGATAAAAATATAGATTGTTGTTTTTAGCAGTTTTATAAAAATACACCAATCTTGATCTGTTTCCACGCTTCAGTTTCATATTCAGTGCTGTCTCTGCTAGATAGATTGTATTACATATCAGCAATTGCATAGCTTCGGTGGCTTTGAAGAAAGCCGTTTGAGTTTAAGCGAAAAAAAAAATATTTACATCCAATACAATACATGAACAAAAATAAAAGATGAACAAAGTACAAACAAACTATGTACAAAATTAAAAAAAAACAGATTATTTACATTCTAATGGATAAGATAAAAGATAAGTGGAATCATCTCACTTTCTAAAGGAAAGATTTAATTATGTCCACGTAAAATGTTGGTGAATGTTTTAATTGTACCAATAACTGTTTTTTAATTGTGATAATTGAAAAGTCTGAAATACACTCTTGACCTTGTGTATTATCTCAACAAAATTTAAAGATATTACCTTTTCCTCGCCGATTAGCACTTGAACACACTTCAATTCATCACAAAGAATACTATTATCCTCCATTTTCACTAAAAATCTTTTAATTTTGAACTCGCCATATTAAATCGCTTAAGCTTAAGCAAATGAAGTTGCAAACGTATTACCCGTGCGCCTCTGCTTTTGACAAATTCATTCCTAAAGTCTGGCTTTAAATCTCTATACTAATTGCTATATATACAATCGTAGTTATATTTCATTATAGAATATTTTGCCATAGGTTAGAAAGAGAGTGATCGTCTTCTCGAAAGCCCCGTAAAAAGCCCACGCGAGCGATGATTTTTTTAGTAATTATTCTGTGAACTTGTGGTTCTTTCCTATATGATCCTACCCATTCAGGCTACAATTCAGAAGACGTCGCTGCTGACGCTGAGAAGCGTCTGACCACATAGTTTCTAGACTTGAAAACCAATAAGTTATAAATTTTCCTCCAAAAATGTTTGCTCTTTGTTACTAGTAACTATCCATATTGGCTCAGTAGCCAGATACACTAACCACTCCATCATACACTCATTAATACTGTTGTTATTGATATGAATGAAAAGTAGGCATGGGCGTTTTTGGATTTGAATGCAAACCGATATTTATCCGATTTCAGATTTCAAAATCAATTTCAAAATCCGTTTTTAAAAATCCGATTTCAGTATCGCTTAGCCACGCCAATTCGTTTGCGTACTTAGATTTCGTTTTATAAGTTAGCAAAACGACAAACGCAAATCTAACTACGCTAAATAAATTGAAGCGTGAGATTGTTTTAAATGAGCTCCTAATTTACCCGTTGTTGATATATACGATATGTTTTGACTGCAATATTTACACACTGCAACTCCAAGAGCGTTTTCTTTTTTGTCAAAATAAGTCCATATATCACTGGGTTTACACGAAATCCTGAAAATCAATACAGTTCTCGTCTAATCAATTAAAAAGTCTAAACAAAAAAAACTTAATAGTCAAAATTAAAAATATTTAAATGTTATACAACTTACTCACTTAAAACATACACTCACACACAATTTTAATATTTTTATAAACTTTTTTCATATATAAACAAAAAGGTATTAAGGCAATAAATATCAGTAAATAATACAATACAATACACTGTTATGACTGACGGGCATGGGAGCAGTTGTCAGTTGTCACCAGAATTAAATTTACATCTAAAGTCCAACATGAAAACAAAAAATTATTTTAAGTAAGCAAACACTTAACTAAAAACAAAAATATATCATCACACAATCTCGCAAATATAGCCTTAAACGACTTAACAATAAGACAGATATTGATCTCACACTGAACCAAAAATTCATCAACGCATAATCTCGCAAAGCCAATATAGACTTTACGTACTAAGCAGTAATAGATTTCGATATTCCAAAGCCGACAAACTGAAATCTGAATCGCAAACTTCACGTCATCGAGAGAGCCACTGAAAAAACAGATTTGGATTTCTACGCAACAGTTTGCATTTAAGTTTGGATATGATCGATTTTGTTTTCGATTTGGATTGGTTTGGATGTATAGATTGTAAGAGTTTAGCTAGTTAGGTCGATTTTTGAAATCGGATTTTCTAGTTTGAGCAATCTATATGAATCAATTTGTGTTTGAAATCGGATTTTAGATTTGTTTTGATATATCCGACTCATGCCTAATGAAAAGAAATGAAATATCTATCATCTGGATGATTGGTGGTCCACCACTGTGCGATTTACAAGAAGTTTTCTTCCTTGCATAACTTCCTCATGGAATCAACTACCACCAGCGATTTTTCCAGACCAATACCACTTAGAGACCTTCAAGTAAAAAGACTACTCTTTTTAAAAGGTAGGTAACACATCTGCAATTCCCCTGGTGTTGTAGTTATTCATGGACAGCAGTAGTCACTTGCCATCAGGTGATCCGCATGCTTGATTGCTCCCTCTATATGATTTCTTCAGTAAGATCGTGATCCTCGGCGACTTTAACGCCCATCACGCCGAATGGCTTGGTTCACGTTTAACCAATCATGCGGGGAGATCTGTTCATGATTTTGCCTTGGCATATGGTCTGACACAACTGGTTACTTCGCCTACGCGGATTCCAGATGTGGAGGATCATGCACCTTCCCTGTTGGACCTTCTGCTGACCTCTCACCCGGACGGATATCAGATTTCCGTCGACGCCCCTTTAGGCTCCTCGGACCATTGTCTGGTCCGGAGTGTTGTGCCACTCACGCTGAAATCGCGGTTGCATTCTGCAGGCTGCCGCCGTGTTTGGCACTATAGGTCAGCCGATTGGGATGGGATGCGGTCTTTCTTTGCATCCTACCCTTGGGGGCGGGTTTGCTTCTCGCCGGATGATCCAAACGTTGTTGCGGATTCTGTTACTGATGTGGTACTTCAAGGTATGGAACTTTTTATTCCTTCCTCTGTGGTGCCCATTGGAGGCAAATCTCAGCCATGGTTTGGTCGCTCCTGTAAAATAGCATTATGCTATAAGCAGGAGTGCTACCAAGCCTGGGTTGATGCATCAGCGTCCCGGGATGTAAACACCAGCGCTCTAAAAAAGAAGTATAATTCCGTCTCTAGGTCCTTCAAAAGAGTCATTGCCAAGGCAAAGTCAGAGCACATAAGCAGAATTGGCGAGAAACTAGTTCGCCTTCCTTCTGGAACCCGTGCATTCTGGTCTCTCGCCAAGGCTGTCCAGGGGAATTTCTGTCAGCCATCTCTTCCATCTCTGCACAGGGAGGACGACTCACTGGCCCATACTGCAAAGGAGAAAGCCGATCTTCTAGGCTCTTTCTTTGCGTCTAACTCGACTCTCGATGACGGGGGGAGTACGCCGCCGACCATCCCGCGGTGTGAGTGCTCCATGTCGGAAGTGCAGTTCACACAACGCTCGGTTCGCAAAGCACTCCTCTCCCTGGACATCCACAAGTCGAGTGGGCCTGACGGAATCCCCCCAATTGTGCTGAGGACGTGTGCTCCAGAGTTGGCACCGGTTTTAACGGGTCTTTTCCGGTACTCCTACTCCCTAGGCGTAGTCCCAAAATCATGGAAGACGGCTTTCGTCCACCCGATCCCTAAAAAAGGCGACCGCTCAGACCCGTCCAACTACCGGCCAATCGCCATCACCTCCTTGTTCTCCAAAACAATGGAGTCCATTGTAAACTGCCAGCTCATGAGGTACCTTGAGGATCACCAGCTGATTAGTGACCGCCAATACGGTTTTCGCCGTGGTCGGTCAAACTTGTGTCTTCTGACACAAAAAGAACCCCTTTGTCGTATCGCCTCAGTTTCAAGGCACTCCCCTTGTTGCCTCAGCCAGTATCGGAATCCTCGGCGTCGACATATCGAGTGACGTGCAGTTTCGTGGTCACTTGGAAGGGAAGGCCAAATTGGCCTCTAAAAAGCTTGGCGTGCTCAGCGGAGCGGGACAGTATTTCATGCCGGCACACCGCCTGCAACTTTACAAGGCGCAGGTTCGGCCGCACATGGAATACTGTTCCAATCTCTGGGCTGGGGCTCCCCAGTACCAGCTCCTTCCACTTGACCGCATCCAGCGCAGAGCGGCTCGAATCGTCGACGACCGAGTGCTTTCCGATCGGCTCGATTCACTGGCGCTGCGAAGAGATGTTGCATCTCTTTGCGTATTTTATCGCATCTATCACGGGGAGTACTCTGAGGAATTGTTCGGATTAATCCCAGCCGCCAAATTTCTCGAACGCACTACACGGCAAACGTCCCGATACCATCCACACCATCTGGATGCTTGGCGGTCCACCACTGTATGTTTCACAAGGAGTTTTCTTCCACGTACAACCTCTCTGTGGAATAGTTTACCACCGGCGATTTTTCCGGACCGATACGACCTGGGGACCTTCGAGAAAAGAGCTTACTCCTTTCTAAAGGGCCGGCAACGCACCCGCAATTCTCCTGGTGTTGCGGTTGATCATGGGCGGCGGTAGTCACCTAACATCAGGTTAGCCGCATGCTCGTTTGCCCCCTCTTCTATAAAAAAAAAACAGAAATTAAGATTTTGTTTGTCAAATGTCTTTTTTTAAATCTACTACAAAACAACCAGTTACTTCTAAAATTTCTAATATATTGTGTAAATAATTATAAAAATAAAGTTTTCTTTTCTCCCACAAATTTAGAAATTAACATAGACATACAGCTTAATATTATTATGCTACAACTTCGATCAACAATACCAACTAGATGTCGGGTCGGCGCAAGAAATCCATCTCAGTAAATAAGAGCGCACATGAGACGTGAGCTCTTGCACGTGAGAGTGTAGCTCGCAAGGCAATAACGGGAAAAAGAACTTTATTTGTTATAGCTTAAGGTTGATTTCACACTAAATGTTATTTAATTTATGTCTTTTCGTAGTTTATATTCATGCGGACAGTATTTTGCTATGATTTTGTACGTGACCTGTTATCTAGTTGGTATTGTTGATCGAAGTGCTACAATCAGTTTGTGAGAGACTGTGTCTATACTAGGATTCCCTGTATGACAGATCACCAACCTCTACCTACAGACCAATCTTATATATCTACAGTCTAATCTATATATAAAATATTTACAGGAAATCTTGGAGAAGTACTAATTAGGTGTAACAATGTTCTTTACGTAAGAGGAGCAGAAGAGGAAGATGAAGAGGGAGAAATGAAAGAGTAGAATTAGCTATCTTTAGATTAATGGTTACATAGGTAAACTAATAAGCATATAAGTTTATACTGTTCAAGTATTAAGGTTAATTTAAGAGGTGAATACATTTTTTGATAGTGTGATACATTCCCACACATAAAACCATGTTTGATCTTTCAACCAGCTATAAAATGTCGTTTTATAAGTCTACATATTGATTTGTCAATGATATAAATTTTTGCAGTGAAGTTGATGTAATGTTACATCAACCATGTAATACATCTGTAAAAATAAATAGCATATAAGTTTATACTGTTCAAGTATTAAGGTTAATTTAAGGTTTGAATACATTTTCTTTGATAGTGTGATACATTCCCACACATAAAACCATGTTTAATCTTTCAACCAGCTATAAAATGTCATTTTATAAGTCTACATATTGATTTGTCAATGATATAAATTTTTGCAATGAAGTTGATGTAATGTTACATCAACCATGTAATACATCTGTAAAAATTATTTTACTGAATGTAAAACAAAATAAAGTGATTTCTTTTTGATAATGAGGTATGTTTTTGTTTCAAATTATAATAATAATGTCTACCAGACCAAATATTATTTATGGCAGCTAATCTCAATGGAGTAAGATCTTATGGAACCGCAACTAGGTACTCGAGAAATCAGGTGTTAGACGAATGGCTGTACAAGCTTTCCAAAGAACAGTTGTATCCCACCAAGACAGACTCCAGGCTGCTACTGATAATTTCTTAAGAAAAAAAAACCCAATAACTGATTACTTGACTCCGGTTTGAACCTACTACCACCAGAAGTTGAAGTCGTAAGACGACCACAGGACCAACGAGACGGTCTAAAAGTGATGATTTAAGAATAAGGGTATTAATACCGGGACAAACTTGTGTCTGAACTCGAGTCTTTGCTGAACAATCTTGGATTGGGGGCGACTAAATCTAGTCCAGTTCAATCCCCAAAAGACAAGTTTATAATAATAAATACTTAATAATAAATCATTTTTTTTTCTCTTCACAAAGGTATATAATTTGACATTATTTCTTACATAATACAATTGTAGATAATTTTGACCTTTGTGAGGGACTGGTGTCCATACTAGGGTAATCCCTGTGTTATAGATCACCAGGTCCTCACCCTAACGGATAGCACGTATTACATTTTCAAATATACTACAAGAGAAATACAAGAATAAGAAAGTGTTTTTAGAATAATACTCTAAGTAAATTTTCAGCAGCCATATAATCGATATTTCGACTCTTCTGTAATTTTTGTTTACATGCATGTTTAGGTAGAGAGTAAATTGACAAAAGTTTATTTAATTTATTATAAAGGTAACCTCCCAGGAAGCAAAAATGTTTATGCGAAAATTTTGTCTTTAGAAGCTTACTAGGACACACTACATATTTCCTTCTATTGTCATTATTATAGTCACTATTATAGGAGGACTCATACTGTATAAGAGAATGTTGTAGCAGCGTAGTGTACAATATAAACAATTTACGAACAGATAAGACATTACAATGTTGATAAATGTCAGTTGTAGGACAACGGAATGGAAGAGAATTGCTAACTTTTAATAGTGCCCTCTGAGCCCTTTCTAATTGCAATATGGTCGTTTTAGGTGCCCCTCCCCAGATGGTAATGCAATATGTCAACAATGATTGGCACAGTGCAAAATATACCATTTTTCTTACATTAAAATCCGCAACACGACGTAGATTTAAAAAAATATAAATTAACTTACGTATCCTTGTACTTAAGAGGCCAATATGAAGGTGAAAGCTTAGGGTGTTATCTATCATTACGCCAAGATATTTTATGCAATTCGTTCTAGACAGGATAGGACAGAAGCAAGGGCTTTCAATTTGGGAGCAGCAGTGAGCTGTAATGTGGAAGTGTTCCAACTCAGATACATTGATGTTTTGGGTAGTAAATGCTATGTATTTTGTTTTTCGACATTTAATGTAAGTTTAGATTCTTTTAGTCATTAAATCGAACCCATTTTGTGCGAAAATAAATACCTCAGACCATGTATCTGCCGATCACCGAATGGTTAGAGGCACACTGAACCTAAAAGTTAAGTTGGAGAGGTCTCGTCTAATGAAGTCAACGCTCCGTCCCCCTTGTGCTCTAATCCAGAATCCCGAAACCTTCCAGCTCGAGTTACGTAACCGCTTTCAGTGCCTAGAAGATTGCAATGCAGTGGACGATATGAATGACAAGCTCGTGGAAACTGTCCATGCGGTCGGAGCTAAGTTCTGCAAGACCGGCCGCAGAAGGACACAAAAGCTCTCCGATCACACTCTTAATCTCATGGCTGTTAGACGGGAGATGAGGCTGCAATCGTTAACAGATTTGACAGCATACAGGCAACTGAACAGACAGATCTCCAAATGCATGCGGCGAGACTTACGCAAATTTAATACTGCTCGTATTGAAGAAGTGAACCAGGGCTCCGAAGTCTTTGCCAGAGATCTGTCTGCCAGAAAGAGCCAACTGTCAAAGCTGAAGACTGAGTGTGGCAGCATCGTTTCTGAGACACCTGAGATTTTGAGTGAGATTGAGAGGTTCTATGGGCAGCTGTACACATCATCGTTGGAGCCACACGCAAGTGTGAGTAACGATTCAAGAGCAAGTCTTACCCGACACTATTCCGATGATATCCCGGACGTCAGTCTGAGCGAGATTAGAATGGCTCTCCAGCACCTTAAAAACGGCAAGTCCCCGGGCGAGGATGGAATTACAGCGGAGTTTCTGAAAGCGGGTGGAACACCGGTACTTGAAGTCCTTCAGAAGCTCTTCAATTCCGTCCTCCATGGTGGCACTACTCCGGAGGCGTGGAGCAGAAGTGCGGTAGTCCTGTTCTTTAAGAAAGGCGACAATGCTCTCTTGAAGAACTACAGACCGATTTCCCTTCTGAGCCGCGTCTACGTGCTGTTTTCGAGAGTCATTACGAATCGTCTCGCACGCAGACTCGACGACTTCTAGCCTCCCGAACAAGCCGGTTTCCGAAAAGGCTTCAGTACCATAGACCACATACATACCCTGCGGCAGATTGTACAGAAGACTGAAGTGTACAATCTGCCACTTTCCCTTTTGGACTACGAGAAAGCCTTTGATTCCGTCGAAATTAGGGCGGTGCTACAGTCCCTTCAGCGGTGCCATGTTGACTGTCGGTATATCGAAGTGCTGAAGTGTTTGTACAGTAGGGCTACGATGGCTATCCGAGTACAGAACCAGAGTTCGAAACCTATGCAACTGCAGAGAGGTGTAAGACAGGGTGACGTTATATCCCCGAAACTCTTCACCGCTGCATTGGAAGACGTTTTCAAGCTACTGGACTGGAAAGGATACGGTATTAACATCAATGGCGAGTACATCACTCACCTTCGATTTGCCGACGATATAGTCCTTATGGCAGAATCACTGAAGGACTTAAGCACTATGCTCAATGACCTCAATAGTGCTTCCCAACGGGTAGGTCTTAAGATGACAAAACAAAGATCATGTTTAATGTCTATGTCACACCTATGCCGGTAGTTGTTGGGAGCACTATGCTCGAAGTTGTTGACGAGTACGTTTACCTGGGACAAATAGTCCGACTAGGTAAGTCCAACTTCGACCGAGAGGTCAATCGACGGATTCAACTCGGCTGGGCAGCGTTCGGGAAATTACGACATATCATCTCGTCAAGTATACCTCCAATCTCTAAAAACTAGATTGTACAACCATGTTGCCAGTGATGACATACGGATCTGAAACGTGGTCCTTCACTGCTGGCCGTATGAGGACGCTCAAGGTCGCTCAGCGAGCTATGGAGAGGGCTATGCTCGGAGTTTCTCTGCGTGATAGGCTCAGAAATGAGGATATCCGCAGGCAAACCAGAGTGACCGACATAGCCCAACGGATTAGTAAGCTGAAGTGGCAATGGGCCGGCCATATAGCTCAAAGAACCGATAACCGATGGGGAAGAAAGGTTCTCGAGTGGCAGCCTCATACCGGTAGGCGTAGTGTAGGGCGACTCCCCACTAGATGGAGTGATGACCTGGTAAGGTATGCAGGAAGTCGATGGATGCAGGTGGCTCAGGACCGTGCTTTGTGGCATTACTTGGGGGAGGCCTATGTTCAGCAGTGGACTTGTGAAGGGCTGTAATGATGTATCTGCCTGGAAAAGAAGAGCCGTGTCATCCGCAAAGGCAATGATCCTCCCATTTTGAATTTTTAGATTACATAGTGTATTAATATATCTAAGAAATAGCGTGGGACCAAGCACACTACCCTGTGGCACACCATATGATATGGGAAGGTCATCACTGTAGCAACCACCAATCCTTACCCTCTGATATCGATCCGTTAAGTGGTCACAGAAAAGTTTTAGCTGTGTATTTCTCATTCCAAGATCTTCTAACCTATTCAACAAGAGCGGGACGTAAACTGTGTCAAACGCTTTAGCTAGATCAAGGAATATAACAACTACTTTCTTTTTGCGGTCAAGGTTTGTAACAACGAAATCTGTTAGTTCATGAACTGCATCCTGAGTTGATTGTTTTGATCGAAAACCATATTGGCAATGTGATAACAGATCATGTTTCTCTAAGTAATTAGTTAAACGCTTGTTGATTACTTTTTCAAGAATTTTTGACATAGTGGGAAGAATGGAAATGGGTCCTAGTTATTGACACAGCCCACATCACCGCTCTTATAAATAGGGTGAATTTCAGCTAGTTTGCGCGTTTACCGCTAAACAGAACCCTTTTGTGGTATCTCCTCAGTTTCTAGGCACTCCCCTTGCTGTCTCAGCTAGCATCGGAATCCTCGGCGTCGACGTATCGAATATTGTGCAGTTTCGTGGTCACTTGAAGGGGAAGGTCAAATTGGCCTCTAAAAGCTTGGCGTGCTCAGCCGAGCGAGACAGTATTTCATGCTGGCATATCGCTTGCAACTTTACAAAGCACAAATTCGGCCTCACATGGATACTGCACTCATCTCTGTGCCGGGGCAGCCTAGTGTCAGCTCCTTCCACTTGACCGCATCCAGCGCAGAGCGGTTCGAATCGTCGACGACAGAGTTGTTTCTGAGCGGCTTGATTCACTGGCGCTGCGTAGGGATGTTGCATCCCTGCGTTTTTTTTTTAAAGAATATTAACAATGCTATAAACATTACTAATATTCCCCTTAACCACTCGTGGTAAGCTTAAATTGCTTGTGCTACGAGTGGTTCACGCCAGTAGTCGAATGGCGGATTCGAACCCACGGCCTTTTTGAGTTCGCGGTCCGCGCCCTGCCTGCCTGATTTTCTATCGCATCTACCACGGGGAGTGCTCTGAGGAATTGTTCGGATTAGTCTTAGCTGTCAAATTTCATGAACGCACATCGCGTTAAAATTCAAGATACCATCCTCACCATCGGGATGCTTGGCAGTCCACTACAGTGCGTTTTACTAGGAGTTTTCTTCCTCATACAACTTCTCTGTGGAATTGTTTACCACTGGCGATTTTTTCAGACCGATACGACCTAGGGACCTCCAAGAAAAGAGCTTACTCGTTTCTAAAAGGCCAGCAACACCTGCAATTCCTCTGGTGTTGCGTTTGTTCATGGGTGACGGTAGTCACTTACCATCAGTTTAGCCGCATGCTCGTTTGGCCCCTCTTCTATAAAAAAAATTAGGTTGTGCATAAAAACAGTAAAGTACTGGCTTATGTGTACCATTGTACCAGCGTAACATATGAGTGCTCTCGATTTAGAACAGTATGGCACTGTTCCTGTTCAGATTTGAAACTTTCCATGACCTCTTATTTTAAACTATTATTTAGAAAGTGTGAATATAAAGACTATAATATTTTTTAGACATAGACTTCCTTAAAGTATTTAGATAATTATTATTTATACCGGGTGTACCGTTGCAAGTTTACGATAAGTAAATGAAACAAATAGATATTGGAGGTGAACAAATATTATCTATTGCCTACCAAATCAATCTTCACATGTGCGGGTTTTACTTTTCAAAGTCCGGCTAGGGCCTGGCCGAGGGTTGATTACGATTGAACCAGTTGCTCGGAACTTCTGCACCTACGCTCTTATTAAATTTACACTTGGTCCGTCACTTAAACGTCGAATATCGAAACGTGTACAAAATCGTCGACGGACAATGGTACAGGAATCGTTACTTTTCAAGTACGCTTCTACTACGAATGCGAGTTGCTCACTGGTCTACTGCGACATTGTGACTAAATAATCCGCACCTATGCAGCGTCGAATGCCAACGCTCCCCTGCTTCCTCACGCAACGGTTAAAAAATATTTGAGTTTCAAGTTGTAAATCTGCCACGGTCTACCCTGTAATTGTGATAAACAATCACTGTGATGCCAGCGTTGGTTTAAAGATTTTTTTATTTGTGGAAACAGCTATGCAGGTCCGGAAAGACCGGTTTCACTGCGGCCTGTAACATCTATTGTGATTGCTGCTTTGGCTACTCACTGCTAAGCCCTATGTCATCAATGAACTGAAGGAGCTTAGCTGTGAGCAATTTAACTTCTTCTAAGTACGTAATTCTGGGAAATGAATGTTACGTATGCGCATTAAGGGTCCACAACCAGTTAAGAGGTGCAGAGGTGTTTCTTTTGATAAGGGACATCTACCATTTTTAGACAACAGTGTTCAGTTAGGGCTCTTGCTAGAATACGCGGTTTGTTCTCATTTAATCCCAGGGCTTTTGAAGCGAATTTACGATCATAAGCCCGGACTACGGTATTAGAATATTTTAAGCCTGGTGTAATCCAGACCAGATCTTGTGTTTTATTTTGATAGTTTCATGGGTCAATAGGGCCAGGCTTTTTGAGACTCCACAATATGGCTCAGGTCTAAATTGTATACTTACTCTATGAGCCCTCCCATGCGAGCTTGTGGGCAAGTGCATTGCCTATAACACCCGCATGACCCGAACCCATCTCAAAACGATCCTGTTGTTACACCCCAGAGCATTTAGACGGTTAACGTAATCCCCAACTAGCCTCGGGTCACTAAGTTGTATCTCTATCAGTTTGACTATCAGTTTTATCATCATTACAGCTCTTCACAAGTCCATTGCTGAACATAGGCCTCCCCCAAGAAATGCCACAAAGCACAGTCCTGAGCCACCTGCATCCATCAACTTCCTGCGTGTCTTACAAGGTCGTCAAGTGGAGGTTCGCCCCTATACTTAGTGTACCGGTATGTCGCTGCCACTCGATCTATTTTCCCCATCGGTTATCGATTCTTCGATTTATATGGTTGACCCATTGCCATGTCAGCTTACTAATCTGTTGGGCTACGTAGGTCACTCTGGTTCTACTACGGATATCCTCATTACTAAATTTACCACACAGTGCCCGAGCGTTGCCCCCTCTTTATGACTGAATTTCCTTATACGGTCAGCGCTGAAGGACCACGTCTCAGATCCATAAGTCATCACGCACTGGTTGTACAATCGCGTTTTCAAGTGTTGAGGTATTATAGTCGATTTACCTTTCAGTCGACAGTATACAAACACTGCAGCACTTCGATACACTGATAGTCAACTTGGCACAGCTGAACGGATCAACAGATACCGCCCAATTTTCGACGGACTTCTAATAATCTCCAGTCTGTAGTATACGTACAATGGCCCTTATTGCCCGCTTATGTGCAACAAAAGCTTTATGGATATTATAGGTACTCAGTTATTTCCCCAGAGCTTGATACTGTAGCGCGACCCACTTTTAACTAGTGCATAGTATACAGTTTTTAGTGTATGTAGTTAGCTCATCGCGTAAGCTTCGAAGTGCATAGCATACTGAATTAATGGTAGCTGCTATGGAAGTTAGCTCGGCCCTGCAGTTTAAAAGTGAATCTATGTATACACTTATAAATTTGATTATATATTACTGTGCTGGTTTGCCTTCCTTACTTTTCTATCGCATCCTTCTTTCTAAACTTATGGCGCCATCTGTTGGCCTACAACAAAAGCGTCAGTAAAAGATGTCGACGCGATCGATACCCACATGTAATCAAGACTCAAGACGAACTGCATCGGTAATGGCGGCTTGAGGTACATGTCATGTCTTGACAAAACGCACATCGCGACAAAACGCACCATCTAGATGATTGGCGGTCAAATACTGTGCGATTTACTAATAGTTTTCTTTCTTGAGCGACTTGTTGTAGAGTCGTCTACCATCGACGATTTTTCCCGGACCGATACAACTTAAGGCTCTTCAAGAAATAGCTAACTCTTTTTTTAAAGGCCGACAATGCACCTGCAATTTCCCCTGGTTACTGATGTTAACGAACGACGGTCGTTACCATCAGGTGAGTTGCATGCTCGTTTGCCCCCTCTTCTATAAAAAAATTTACTACAGGCACAGAATACTACGTACTACAGGCTGTAACTTAAATACTTGATAATATTAAATTAATACATAATTTAATATAAAAAACTGTATCTATATCCTACTTACTAATAATACAGATAATTGTAAAATAACTTAGCCTGTCAGACTGTCTGTTACCTTTATTACCTTTTAACGCCTGCTGAACAAATTTCAATAAGGCGATGAAATAGACCGACAGTATTCTGAGAAAAGACCTTTTACAGCGGGAAAACCTAATTCTCACGGAAAAATTTGACTTGATATAGGCGAAATAGTAAGGTGGAAAGCTAGTAATATATAAATATCCAGAAAGTGTATTCTTGGGCTGGGCAGGCACAGGTAAGACAGACCGGAGGGGGCGCACGTTCAAAGTTAAACTAGGGCTGTTTTGGAACTCTAAATTGTGCACAAACTCACACAATACCAGCGCAAAATAGTAGCTTAATGCTGGTGTGTTTCGTATAGTGAGTGTAGAGACCCGGAGACCCTTTTTACTGGAAACAAGGCATTCCATCTTAGTCCTCACGGGTGACAACGCGTCTGCATTTTGATTCGTAATCGAGGATAGATGTAGATGTCTATGGGCCACAGCAACCACTTACCATCAGGTGGACTGTGTGCTCGTTTGTCACCCAAACCTATAAAATAAAAAAATTAAATAAACTATGCCACTGTACAACCATAGGGGACCATACTGGGACGCTAGCCCCAGTTGTTCCCAACCACCAATCCATACGACTGCATGTACCTAAAACAATTTTTGCCTTATGGCATACGTTGCTAAGTTGAGGGTTTTGGCCGATTGTTACGCCCAAATACTTAACTTCATTGGAGAATGGCACTTCTTTACGATTAAGTTTCGATGTAATAATGTAATTTTTCCTACCTTCTCTTTTTGGTAAAGGGTATTACAACAGTTTTATCAACATCAATTGATAAACTATTATCCCTATATAAGTTGTCATGGTGTTTAGGGCTTTTTGTATGATGGCCTAAGGTAAACATATTGTTACGAGCTTGAGGTTCGTGACAATAAAAATTGCCGATAGAATTACCTAAATTAACACTTTAATTTTCTTTACGCAAATTAAAACTTAAAACACCAATAATTAATCACACTGATTCACTTTATTCCGCTCCGAAGCTTCGCTTGTCTCGCCAAATTCAATACTTCCCCAATCGCGTATCGCAGCGCCTTTATATAGGGCTCTTCCACGAAAACATCCAGAATATTCAAGTAAATACGCGCGCCAACCGACCAAGCGCAGAAAACTCGAGTGTGCGGCTTCCAGAGAGCTTAATTCTTCTGTTCGATACTAGATGGCGCTAGTGCCGTCGACTTCGGCGCGTAACAATATATACCAATAGAAACCTAGATTCCTCAGCTTGGCCACTGCAGGTTTTTTTAGTATTACTACATCACCAGTTTTGTGGTCACATTTTCTTTTAAAACGTTTGCAAGTCGCGCAAACGGAGGCATGCGATTTATTATTACATTCCTTAAAGGAATGCCTGAGCGTCTCCACTGTAGTTACACGTGGGGCTACTTTCTCGACAAAATTTGGCTGAATGACCAAACTGTTGGCAGTTAAAGCATCTTGTTACTATTGTTCAGTATGTAACTGGGCATGAGGTCCAATTAATATCCTGTGTATGTATGTGTGTGTGTGTGATATATATATACCAATAGAAACCTAGATTCCTCAGCTTGGCCGCTGCAGGTTTTTTTAGTTTTACCGAGTTATCAAGCAGATGTACATCTGCTTCAGTTTTCCAGTCATTTTTACAACACCACAGGAGGATATTATGGGACAGTGAATTGTATTACGTTGCAACTACATAGCTAAGGTTGCTGACATACTAAGAACTGAGAAGAAAGAGGGGTGCTCTCACACCCTACCAGTGGAGTCGCAGAGGAAGAGAAGTATTGGTATGGCAATGCGCCACTCCTATGCTCCGCGACTCTGACAGGGCCGCACCGTTGATGCGGTTGTGGCGTGGGTGCTGGAGAGATGTGTGACGGTATTGCGAGGCGCAGCTCTCACTACCCTCCGCAGCCAAATGAAATCTTGGTAAGCGGTGGAGCCATAGACCAAATCCGCTGCTAGGGTCAGGAAAGCTGGTGATTTTGAGGGCTGGTTATTCCTGGCCTCGTGGCGGTCTTAAATTCAGGAATTGCATTTATTTATGTATATGTATTATCGTCACTGCGTTGCTAGCGATATATTTTGCCAGCAACGCAAATTTTGTTGCGGTGAAAATTTAAGAGAACCTAATTTTTAAACTTTCCACCTATTTAGCAGCCAAAATGCCCCTAATTTTGGATTTTTTTAAATGCAAATTCCTGACTTTAGCGAGACACAGCTTTACGAATGAACGTGGCGAGGCAATTTTTATCAACTTCTTGTGATGATTAAAATTACCTTTTTATATTACTCTCTATATATAAAACTTTAATTTGTAAGTTTTAAGATTATTTATATTAAAAATTAAGTTAATATTGAACTGAATTTCTTAGCTTTCGACTTCGGTCGATCATAAGACCTGGTAGAGCCATGCTGCAACAACTATATTGTAGTTGTAGCATGAATGCGTCGGGTCGACCGGGGAAGAACCACGCTCTCACAGAATACCAGCGTCAAGTAGTAGCTTAATGCTGCTATGTTTTGTATGGTGAGTTTAGAGAACCAAAGACCCTTTTGAAGTGGAAACTAGGCGTTCCAACTTAGGTCTTAGAGACGACAACGCATCATCATTTTCCTTCTTAATTGAAGATAGATTTAGGTGTTTATGGGCCACAGCCAGGCAAGGCGTGGTCCATAAACACCTAAAAACCGTTTATACGTTGTAGAGCTATGCTGCAGTTCTATTAGTAGTATAGTTGTAGCACGAATGGGTCGGCTCGACCGTGGAAGAACCACGCTCTCACAGAATACCAGCGTGAAATAGTAGCTTGATGCTGCTGTGTTTCGTATGGTGAGTGTAGAGAACTGGAGACCTTTTTTACTGGAAACGAGGCATTCCATCTCAGTCCTCAGGGGTGACAACGCATCCGCATTTTGATTCTAAATTGAAGATAAATCTAGATGTCTATATGTCACAGCATCCACTTACCATCAGGTGGACTGTGTGCTGGTTTGTTACCCTATCCTATAAAAAAGGCAAGTGGATTGCCATCAGTTAACTGTGTGCTCGTTTGTCAACCTCACTATAGAAAAAAATATTTGACTTAAAGATTAATATTACTATAATAAGAATGATCTATTCTAAGTACAATTAACAGTTCAATACTGGATGTGAGGATATACCAAATTAAGCTTTTTAAGAAACTGTGTTTTGGAACAAAAATGCAACATTTGTCTAGAAATAAATCGCATGCATTAGATTTAATTAGATATATTTTCATCAATAGATATTTACAGAGATCACAACATTTATAGTCACATCGCACATCTATATGCTTTATATTTATTCCTTATTTTCCTTCATAACAAAACAATAATGACATACTAGTTCATTGATGGCGAATCTATGACCCGACTATTCCAAGGTTAATATATAAATAATAAAAGGGATATAAATAGAAAATAAAAACCTTAAAAAGGGAAGTATATAATGTTTATCTATTGTATAACAGCCTATAAATGTCTATAAACGTCCCAACACTGGGATGTTTATAGTATAACTCTTTATTCCTGAGAGGGTTTTAGGGCAACAAAATGTCCGCCGTGATTTCATTAATGCTGGCGAGGATCGAATACGGGTTACTCGTGTAATGTGGAATTTACATCGAGTTCTTAGCCCCGGAGGTATAATGGCTCTATTCTATCTATTTTTTTAATTTTTTTTATTTAAAAAACGTTACCCCTACACTAGGATTTTCTCCTGTATCGCGGGGGCAGTTTACAAACATAAATTGCACAAGGACAAACATCCAGACCCGGAACAATTATTTGTAGGCTATACAAAATACTTGTTCCGTGCAGGATTCGAACCCGCAACTCCCAGCGCAGCCACTCATTGCTAAGCCACTACGCCACGGAGTCGTCAAACTTATATATAAATTATATCTACAATGTGGCTAATATTCTCCATATGAAGCAACATATGGGGAGACCTATGTTCAACAGAGGGCTTTGATAGGCTGCTGACGATGATGATTCAAATACTCGGTGCAACGGCGATTGCTGACTGGCCATGGTGTTGTTACCGAGTGCTACCGCATGGTATCACGAACTTATACAGGCTGTTAGTGTAAACACCGTTATCCTTGAAACCAGTGGTTTAGTATCACTTATAGAACGTAAATTCAATGAATTTAAAAAAACGCTATTTTCTTTCATAAAATTTAAAAAGTTTCTGTCCGACACCGTCCGTAAATTCATGGATACCCTATGCGGCCGAGTGACGTAATCACTGTAAAGATCACCGCCCGCGCTAGCTACGTACACAACATTCCAATAAAAACACAACAGGTACACATAACCTGTGATGTAACTTTTCCTTCATACTTTCATCCTGGCTTAGGACAGGCAAAAATTGAGGAATTAAGGAAAAATTGAGATTTTTACTAAAAAAAAATGTTGTTATTTTTCATTGAATTTACGTTCTATAAGTGAAACCAAACCACTGATTTCAAGGATAACGGTCTTTACACTAACAGCCTGTATAATTTTTTGACGTTGACCTGTATTTTGTGTTCTTTATTTGCAAAAGCAAACGTTGTAAAAAAAGGAAACAAACTTTTTAGAGAATTTTAAAAGTAAGAACCAAAAAAATAGTTTCTCCGCTTTTCAAGAAATGCCACTGACATAGTAATCTACGAGATCGTACAAAAAATTATGAACAAAATCTGATTCACTTCTCAAAAAGATTCACCACCACTGTCCTAGTTCGTCCCATTTATCAATAATACAGGGGTTATTTTTTAAAAAGTAGCCAAATTTTAACTTAAGTTCAAATATAATGATATACCGTTATTGCAGTTTTTCATGGAGTAGCCAAATTTTAACTTAAGTTCAAATATATAAATAATGATATACCGTTATTGCAGTTTTTCAAAGAGTAGCCAAATTTTAACTTAAGTTCAAATATATAAATAATGATATAACGTTATTGCAGTTTTTCAAAGAGTAGCCAAATTTTAAGTTAAGTTCAAATATATAAATAATGATATACCGTTATTGCAGTTTCTCAAAGAGTAGCCAAATTTTAACTTAAGGGTGTATAGTACGTCAAATGTCTTAGCAAGATCCTCTGTTATGCTGAAAATAATGCAGCATTGTTTTTGAAATAAATAAGGGGTTTTC
This sequence comes from Parnassius smintheus behrii, assembly GCA_036936625.1. Taxonomy (NCBI): domain Eukaryota; kingdom Metazoa; phylum Arthropoda; class Insecta; order Lepidoptera; family Papilionidae; genus Parnassius; species Parnassius smintheus. Next base: position 10,391,482 of record JAUPFT010000018.1, read on the forward strand.
CAATAGGGACTTGACAATTTTGAATTTAGTTTGTGAACGCACCTTTTCACTTAACATGGAACTGTCACTGTCAGTTCATTCAGTAGACATTACCTTTTCATCATGGTGAAGTACACGAACGAACAACGTCTGCAAATCTTAAAAATTTACCACAGAAATTCGGAATCGGTGGCCGCTACTTTAAGAGCGTTAACTCCGATTTTCGGTCGTAATTCTCGCCCTAGTAGACAGGCAGTAACAAGTTTAGTGAAAAAGTTTGAGTCTATATATTCGTTGTGTGATGTTGCCGTGCCAGTGAGACTACAGGTTGGTCGAAGTGTCGAAAATATCGCTGCCGTTAAAACGTCCGTAGCAAATGATCCAAATCAGTCAATTCCACGGCGTTCTCAAAAGTTGGGCATTGCCAAGACCACTTTATGGCGAATTTTGCGTAAGGATCTTACTTTACGCCCATACAAGATCAGGCTCACTCAAGAATTGAAGCCGATGGACCATTCGAAGTGACTTACGTTCTCCGATTGGGCTCTGGAAAAGATGCGCCAAGATGATCAATTTCATCGCAAAATCATCTTCAGTGACGAAGCTCATTTCTGGCACAATGGGTTTGTCAATAAACAAAATATGCGGAATAGGGCGGATTGAAATCCACATGTGCCTAATGAAAAACCACTTCATCCACAAAAGATAACTGTTCGGTGCGGTTTGCATGCCGGCGGCATCATAGGGCCATACTTTTTCGTCGATGATAGTGGTCGCCACGTTAATGTGAATGGTGATCGTTATCGCACCATGATTATCTATTTTTTTTGGCCCGATTTGGAATATATGGACTTGGACAGCATGTAGTTTCAACATGACGGCGCCACAAGCTACACATCACACGTTACAATCAATTTATTGAAGAACAAGTTTGATGAGCGTGTTATCTCAAGAAATAGACCAGTCGATTGGCCGCCTCGTTCGTGCGATTTAACGCCTCTAGATTTTTTTCTTAGGGGCAACGTCAAGTCAATGGTCTATGCTAATAAGCCGACGACGTTGGAAGAGCTCAAAGCCAACATTGAACGGGAAATAGCAGCCGTTTCGGCCGAAATGTGTGGCCGAATCATGGAAAATTGGGTCCAACGAATCGACCGCTGCAAACGTGCCCGCGGTGGCCATATGAGCGAAGTCGAGTTCCATTCATAAATGTTTTGAATTTACTTCAATCCGATAATAAAGTTTTTGAAATATCTCAAATGGTTTTCATTTTATTTTGAAAGAAAGTTGTAAAGTCCTTGTTGGAAAACCCTTTATATGGCAAAGTTGAGGATTCATGTTAAGTACATTAATCCTCAACTTTGCCATATATTTATTTAGTTAGACGAAAACACGATTCCATAAAATTTTCTCGATAGAAAAAACATCCAAAGTTACCTCCAAACCGAACTATAAACCGCTGGTATTCAAAAAATACTTCAAATTAGATCATGAAACTTTGCATACTAACTGAACTAACTATAAAGCACGGCTTATGTTATTTACTTTTTTTTAAATTATCATTATTTTCAACGTAAAAGGAAATTACCTAAACTGTTGTTTGTTTCCTGCCGCCCAACACCGCCGTTCACTCTGGCTTTGGCCTTCGAACGGAGGGGCTGTGTCGCTTGTGCTCAGAACATACATTACGCAACAGGACAACGTAAAATTAAAATATTAAGGACGCGTTTACAAAATAGATAAGTATAGAATCGAACTACTACCACAGATTAATAAATAGTTTACTGACACGGTCACACACACAAGTGTACGCACGGTTGGCTGCGGGAATCGTAGTCAAATGAAACTATTTTGATAATTTGAAAGATTGAATTTCTTTTTCATTTCTTATACCAATATACTTAGTTAGATACGAAATACGAATATCTGCTACAGAGACTGCTTGGCACTGGAAGCCCTCTACTGGTAGTGAGATGTTAGCTGTGTATTTTGGACTGGTTTTGTCAGTTATAATAAGACCTTACCTACCTCCGGACTTGATGGAGTGACCTGAAGGTGTAATTCGGTGATTATAACTGGAACTCCTAGAGTAGTAGAACTAGGTGTGCCGAGTTTGTGTTCGTTTTGTTAGTTACGATGAGACCTTACCACCGGAATTGATGGAGTGACCTGAAGGTGTAAATCAGTGATTACAACTGGAACTCCTAGACTAGTAGAACTAGGTGTGCCTAACTTGGGTTCGTTTTGGTAGTTATGATGAGACCTTACCTCCGGGATTGATGGAGAGACCTGAAGGTGTAATTCGGTGATTAAAACTGGAACTCCTAGACTAGTAGAACTAGGTGTGCCTAACTTGGGTTCGTTTTGGTAGTTATGATGAGACCTTACCTCCGGGATTGATGGAGAGACCTGAAGGTGTAATTCGGTGATTAAAACTGGAACTCCTAAACTAGTAGAACTAGGTGTGCCGAGTTTGGGTTCATTTTGTTATTTATGATGAGACCTCACCACCGGACTTAATGGAGTAACCTGAAGGTGTAATTCGGTGATTACAACTGGAACTCCTAGACTAGTAGAACTAGGTGTGCCGAGTTTGGGTTCATTTTGTTAGTAATGATGAGACCTCACCACCGGAATTGATGGAGTGACCTGAAGGTGTAAATCAGTGATTACAACTGGAACTCCTAGACTAGTAGTACTAGGTGTGCCTAACTTGGGTTCGTTTTGGTAGTTATGATGAGACCTTACCTCCGGGATTGATGGAGAGACCTGAAGGTGTAATTCGGTGATTAATACTGGAACTCCTAAACTAGTAGAACTAGGTGTGCCGAGTTTGGGTTCATTTTGTTATTTATGATGAGACCTCACCACCGGACTTAATGGAGTAACCTGAAGGTGTAATTCGGTGATTACAACTGGAACTCCTAGACTAGTAGAACTAGGTGTGCCGAGTTTGGGTTCATTTTGGTAATTATGATGAGACCTTACCTCCGGACTTGATGGAATGACTTGAAGGTGTAATTTGATGATTACAACTGGAACTCCTAGACTAGTAGAACCAGATGTGCCGAGTTTGGGTTCGTTTTGTTAGTTATGATGAGACCTTGTTGGTTTAGTAGTAAGCTTGAGTTTTATAGTTTTCGCCGTGTGTGTATGTGATGTGGCAGCAGTTTACGTATGCAATTATGTTGGTAGTAGGTCTATACAAGTACTTACATATACATACCTATATAAGAAATTTTGCAAACGGATTCTAAGCCACTGGATAAATTCTACTACTACAAAAAACCAGTCAATCACGAATCATCATTGCATTGAAGTTCTGTAGGCATTGGCTTGGTGTAGCGTTGCCAGGCGTCCGGATAGCCATACACAGTCAGGCTTTTTGATTGCGTGTCTGGCCAAATAAGACGATGTCCGGCTTTTGTCAGGCTTTTTATATTTGACCATTTTTTTACATTTTTCATGTACTTAAATACATACTATTGCAACTATTGAAATTAATCTTGTAATAAATATTGAACGATTAATAATAAAGAACACTGATTCATTCAATTTTAATTTAAGATTTTTTGGTAAATGATATAAGCCGAAAAGCCGGACATTTTGATAATTATATAATAATTATCAAAATGTCCGGCTTTTCTGTTTAAAGACCTGGCAACCCTAGCTTGGTAGTAATTTTACGCTTTGCATTTTACAATTTTATAAACTTACAATACCTATAGTTGTCGTATATATATATATATATATATATATATATATATATATTGCAATCTTATAAACTTACAATATAGTTTTTTTTAGTTATAAAAATATGCCGTTAGTATGTACAATGAAATTAAATTTGCGACATATAATTTTATGTTCATATAATGAAAGTAAAGTTAATATTAAATTATGACTGAAAACTTAATTACCTACTTAGTGCTCATCCGATAATAGTTTATTTTACTTTTTATGTGTGTTTATTTAACAAACAAAATCGCTTTGACCTCGTGACCTCGAGCCACGCATAGTGTGCGAACGAGTTCGAAAGTGGAGACGAAATTAGAATGTGAGCTGAGGTAGTATAGGCCCTTAAGTTAAAATATATAAATAATAATATATCGTTATTGCAGTCTTTGAAAATACGAGTAAATAAGGCTTCTACTTTTATTAGGAATTATCCCAAAATGAATTGGATTTACGGGCAAAAACGTTTGTTTTTGCCTACCTTACGAATGTGTGCGTGCGTAGTAAAATCAGCTTAAATAATGCATTAATACACATTTTGAATAATAAGGCAAAATGTTTGAGATTTTTTTAATTAATTTTTCTTCACCATTTGACTATATTACTTACTCTGAACCTTCTCTGCAAATTTGGCCGATTATTGCAAAAATAACCCTGTACAAGATCTCGTAATATTGTGATAGCTAAAACGGCAATACCTATGTTTGCAACTTTTCAAGAGCACTATTTTAAAATATATAACTTTTTTAATACAGGATAGTGAAATTCATAAATTAAAATAATTATTGCTTAATACATCGAAATATATCATACAAAATCGACACATATTTTAATAGTTTCTGTCTCATTCGCTTCTTTTTTAAAGTATGACTAAGACAAAGTATGAACAAAAAGCATATTATCTAAACCAAAGCATTTAAATCATTGATGATGAGCTATTCACTTTTTTATACTTATTTATATATTTTTGTAAGAAGTCATAGTGATAAAATACAAACATTAATTGAAAGACCACTGTGAAAGTATTCAATTCGATAAAAAAGCAAAATCGATAACTATTAGTTAGTAACAGGGATATATTGCGTGTCATATGTAAAAAAATATAGTCCCATATTAGTTAACCCTCCTTTTTGGATTTAGTTAAAGATGAAAACCCCAATTTCTGAAAACACGAATATTATTACAATATTTATAATTCAATAACTTTTATATCTGGTCCCTAAATAACATAATTATGTTTGTCTTGCTACGCCTTTTGTGTACAATAATTAGGATTTTTATTCTGTAAACTATATATTTTTTATTTTCAAGTAAATATTGTACAATTATAACACCTAGGAACAATTGTCTACAAAGTATACAGATACGGCGCGTTGATTTATATGGAGAAATTGGGGTTTAATATCTAAGAATATAATTTATAGATTTGAACCAATGATATTCTAAAGTATAGTTACGTTACAAACGACCAATTGTTAGTTTTTATTCCAACGCAGATATAAAGTGAATGGCAGGATCCTATATTTAAAACCGCTTAGTCTTCTTTTACGAGCCGTTTTGCAGTAAACGAAGTACATAAAAATCTCTTTTTTAAAAACAAAATACCAGTTTCAACTCTTTATGTATCTTTTATTTTTTATTTTTATTTTAAGTCATCCTAAGTTGCTGAACGAACAGTTTGCAATATAAACTGTTTTACATGCCTCTTTCATGTAATAAAACGGATCGTTACGGAGAAGGAATGTTTCTTTGAATATACGAATCGTGCATATATGAGATGTGTAAGAAAGAAATGTTAGACGATGAAATAATTTTAAAGAAAGACATAATTTATCTAGAACGTTCGTAACGTAAATTCCTGAATATGCAGAAAAATTAGTTTTTCTGCGCCATAACCTTCCACTTTAATTATGATAATTTATATGCATGGACATTTATCTGATTTTTTATTGTTATCCTTATAATACGGAAGTTGATTATGAAGTTACATGTCACAGTTGTAGTTATGTACTTTAACGATTATAACAAAAATACATGAATGTAAAATAAATCAATATTTTTATTTTAACAATTATCTGACTACAACAGTGAGTCTCGTCCGGACCGCGCCAGTGAGCGGTCACGTCCGCCGGCCGTCGACTCCCGCCCGGGTGGGTGAAGTACAGCGCGTCGCATCGCAGTGGGTGCACGCGCTGTGGGGCCAACTCGGCTTGCGTCGAGCCTTGAGGACGCCCCTGACCCCACCCAGGATGAAGATCACCCAACGCTGCGTTTAACCTACACGCTGGGAAGCGAACTCCGCCTGTTGGTGACTTCGGCTCAGCGTCGAGATGTAGTGTACGTTAAACATCGATAGACTATCGATAGTATCGATAGTAAATGGCTATCGATACTATCGATAGTTTTTAAAACTATCGATCGATTGTTTACTCGGGTACTACTTTTACATCCCTAGAGTCGAGGTATGCATGTATGTAAGTTATTCCCCGGCTATAGTGACAAAGGTATAGACATTGAGATTGTTCTCTATGGTAGGGGAATTACCGTGCGTATATCATACATTCAAAGGCGTAGACATTGAGATTCTTCTCTATGGTTGGGGAATTACCGTGCGTATATCATTCATTTACAAGACAAAAGTCAGTCAGTCAGTTTTTTATTGTGGATGTTTGAAGTTGAGTGGAGTAACAAACAATTTAGAATTAAACAATAAAACATGAGTAGTAAGTCACGTGCGTGGGATTACTTCAAAAAGACTAATGAAAAGTTTGCCAAGTGTTCTTTGTGTAAAAGAGAGTTTAAACTAAGTGGAAATACTACGAACTTGATCGATCATATGAAGAGAAAACATAATGAGGTATGGATGTGGTCATCCACTGTTTCTGTTACTCAAGACGTAGATACCACTGAGCAAAATGAGAAAATGGGCCCAAGCCCTAAAAAGAGAAATACGCTAAAAAATTATTTTGATAGAAGTAGTAAATATCCAGATGGGAAAACAAAGCAAAATTTGGATAACAAATACGTGCGCATGATTGCTGTTGACATGGAACCTTTGCGAAAAGGAGAACATGAAGGATTTCGGGATTTTGTAAATGCTCTCGATAGTAGATATGAAATTCCTGATACAACAACATTGAAAAAGAAATTACTGCCGGAATAATATGAAAACGTGAAACAGAAGCTCGTCATAGCATTATCGAAAGCAGAACATGTTAGTGTGACTACTGACTTATGGACATCAATTGCAAATGAAGGCATCCTTTCAGTTACTTGTCATTTCTTTCACAACGAAAAATTAATTGCACCATTATTGGAAGTTGTGAAGATGGAAGGAAGTCATAACGCAGAAAATATAGCCAGTGTAAGTATTTTTAAATTTTATTGCCTTGATACCTACCAATTCAGTGTTTCTTTATAATCAGACATAAACAATATTATTATTGTTTTCAGATGTTGGATGCTACTCTCTCAAAATGGGATATCAGGTCAAAATGTGAAGCAATAACGACTGATAACGCTCAAACAATGATTAACGCCGCAGCCAAACTGCATATACGACATATACCCTGCTTTGCGCACACACTAAACCTGACGGTAAGTGATTCGTTTGCTGTGACCTGCTTAGACCAGATTCTGAAAAAATGTAAATCGATTGTGACTTTTTTCAAGATGAGTACTCTAGCTAGCGATAAATTACGGGCTATTCAACGTGAATTAAATAAACCAGAACTGAAAGTGATCCAGGAAGTACCCACCCGCTGGAACAGTGCATACCACATGCTGCAAAGAATTGTCACAATGAAGACAGAATTAACTCTCGCACTTAATGAATGTAATCGGGCTCCACCAGGAGTCAATGCTGACGAATACCTAATTATTCAAGAAACAATTCAAATTCTGGAACCTTTCGATCTAGCTACAACAAAAATTTCCGGAGAAAGCTATATAACATTGTCACTGATAATACCATTGATTCGTGGAATAAAAACGAAATTAGTAGAAGTTGAATCTCAAATTGTTACTGAAAGCGGAAAAAAAATATTACTCTGCATGAAGGGATCAGTTGACAAAAGACTGTCCCTATGAAAGCAGGACACCTGTTGTACTTGCTACAATATTGGACCCCAGATTTAAGAAGAAGGGGTTCAAAACAAGTGACGACGAGAAGCGAGCTGGTCAGTGGCTGGAAAAGGCCTATGCTAGCCATTTAACTAAAGAACGCTTGGCTGTAGAAGAAACGCAACCAACACCATCCACGTCTTCAGGAACATCTAATGACCTGTTGGGATTTCTAGACGTTCCGGACGTATCGACCCCGTTGAGTAACTCATTGGTAGATGTCAGGCAATATCTCGAGAAGCCAGTAATTGACAGAAAAGAGTGTCCTATAACATACTGGAAATACACCAACAATAAATTGAAGGAATTAGCGATGCTCTATCTCTGTATTCCAGCATCTTCTGTGCCTTCAGAACGAATATTTTCGAAGGCCGGACAAATTTTAACCGAACGCAGAAATAGGTTAAAAGAAAAAAGATTAAATGAATTGTTGTTTATAAAACAAAATAGCTGTTATTTTAATGATTGATTTCTAACTATAATAATGATGAATACTGATTTTTGATTATTTGATTGTTATTTCGAATATATATATATCAAAATAAAATTCTACGTTTCGTATAACATTTGTTATTTTATTGATGTTACGCTAATCCTACAAGTTTTTAAACTATCGATAGACTATCGATACTATCGATAGTTTTTAGTTAAACTATCGATACTATCGGATTACCAAACTATCGATGTTTAACGTACAGTATCGAGATGCTTCTCCGCGGAACCTTGAGGTTGCTGACCCTTCGGCAGATTCCCTTCCCAGAGGCGCGAGACACGCCAATTCCTGCCTAGGGATACCAGGCTTTCAGCTAGAACCAGGAAGGAGCACTGGAGGCCCGGAGCAGCTGCTGTTGGAGCGCCCTCCTGTCGGCAAGATTGGCCCTGCGTCGACTCCCATCCTCAGGACTCCGCGGGGCTTCGAGACGGCCGACCCTCCGGTAGCATCGACCTGGTGGCGCGCAATACGCCAACCAAGATTACCAACAATGTCGTCTTGTACGGCTCCCAAGACCGGCTCATTGATATGAGCTGTGAGGATTACCCGGGTAATGGGGAACTCCCCGAGGCCCGAACCTGCATGGGATAAACAAAAGTAGTCCCATAGCAGACGACAATCAACGACTACAACAAAACATCTTACTCAAGTATTCGGTATTCAGCCGAATAGTAACCAGATATTCGGTATTCGGCCGAACACCGAATATCTGCTTACTATTAGTTGGAAAAACGTAGCCGAATAGGCCGGATACCGAATAATAGCCGAATATTCGTTGCAAGTCTACTTTCAATAGAATCCTTTCTTTTCGGGGATTGCGTTTTAACTAGTGATAGTGTCGGCGTAAATCCTTCATCTAGATGCTTTTCTTCTTGACAAGGTTTAGTTTTATTAAAATCCACATGAGTTATATTGATGGGCTGAGGTTTAGGTGGTTTTAATTCAAAATCGTCTACTCTTTATATATATTTTCCCAACTAACTTTCAAGTTCTCCCCTTAGGCACCATAAAGATCAATGAAAACTTTGCCTTTGGGCTTGTATAAACATTTAAGAACGTCACACGAACGTCAAAAGTTTTTTTTTAAAATAATTCACTTCAAGTTATATCCGTATCAAATATATGAAAATCGAATAGACAGTTTAGTCGGTTTTTCAGCGATTCATTTGTTCTGTGCACAAATTTCAATATTTATTATTACTTTACGAAATATTGGATGCTGTCAGATTGTAATGAATCGTCTTAAATGTTGAAGTTTAGTTTCGTTAATGGGTGATATATATATATATATATATATATATATATATATATATATATATATATATATATATATATATATATATATATATATTGCAATTTAAATTTTATAGTATAATCCTAAGGCACAGTAACCAAGTTAATAAGTGACGTCTACATTTGTCATGCTATTGGTAAGGTGTGGATATTCCACTAGGATTTCTAAGTTTTCCGGAGTTTTATAATATTTTAACTTATAATACTTAATTTATTGAAATCTACAAAATAAACCATCATAAATATTACCCATCTCCTCTATACAACGTGGGGCCAACAATGGCGACTTTAATTTAACACACATATACGTTTTCACACTTTCATTTCATGACGAAATTATATTGCCATTAAACGACATTATTTAGGGATATATTTAAAATTTTAGAAAATAGCATGTTAGAGCAACCTGTACTTAAAGAACTGTCGCGCAGTGGTCATTTGCCGGGTTCACGGATCATAACATTGCATCATCGAAATTAAAACGAATAAGCAATACTATTGAAGGAAAGAAGATTTGTCGGCGAACGGCCGGCGCAGGAGACACCTGCTCCTCTCCCGCACCCCGCCACACTGATATCGAAATATTTTTATAGTACTAGCTGAACCCGTGTCCTTGACACACTTGTTCATAGCAGTGCGCATAATTAGGTCGACTAATATTTTGGTGAATAATTCCGCGAAAAGACGCTTACCTATTGTTTTATTTATTAATTTTTGTGTAATTAGGTTATGGTACTGCGATAAAAACGCTTTGTTTTGTTTTTTTTCCAATTTAGTTGGTACATTTACATCTCTTGCGATACGGACGCTTTTATTTGTGTTATTAGTGCTTGTGTAAACCTGTGATCGTGATGGCAAATACACATCCGAACTACACAGCAGCTGAATATGCGGACATGATCCTAATTTACGGAGAATGTCATCAAAATGCCGCCCTTGCGATTAGAACATATCGCGAGAGATATGGCGATACAAGACAATGCCCTACTCATTCTCGCACTATTGTAGGAGCTCTTCAGCGCATCCGCGAAAACCGACCAGTGGATCCTAGGTATCAACGCCCTGATCGACCGCCTACACGACAATACCCAATCCATTTAACTGAAAATGTGATACAACACTTCGAAGACCAACCCAAAACTAGCCTTCGCCAGAGTGCTAGGCATTTTCAAGTTCATCACAGAACCGTCCATAGGATATTAAAGCGCGAAAAGTGGCACCCATTCAAGTTTAGAAAAGTACATACTCTGCTATCGCGTGATAAAATAATAAGAGTTAATTATTGTCAGTGGTTACTGAGAAAAATTGAAGAGGACAGTGACTTTCTTTCTCAAATTTGTTGGACTGATGAAAGCACGTTCACCAGAAACGGTATGTGGAACCAGCACAATCTGCACCACTGGGCACCAAAAAACCAAAATCCGCGCGTTTGGCGGGAGTCAGCCCATCAGTACAGATTTTCGGTAAATGTTTGGGCAGCTATTCATGATGACAACATCATCGGACCCGTATTCATTGATGGGGCTTTGAACGGCGAAAGATTTGTTAATCTATTAAATAATACGGTGTCAGAATACACAAACAACCTAAACGTCCATCGATACCAACGAATGTGGTATCAATTAGATGGCGCGCCTGCACACTCTGTAACAACAGCCAGGCAGTGGCTAAATGACACGTTTGGTGCACAATGGATTGGTAGATTTGGACCTCGTAGGTGGCCAGCAAGATCGCCAGACCTCACGCCACTCGATTTTTTTTTTCTGGGGGTGCATCAAAAACGATGTATACGCGGAGAACGTGGATTCGGTGGAACAATTACACCATCGAATAATAAATGCGTTTGAAAAATTGAAGGAAATGGCTATAAGTGACAATTTATTATCAAATGTGCGAGAAAACATGAAACGCCGTTTAGTTCTTTGTATCTGCCAACAAGGTGGCCTTATTGAAAACAAGAAAATTTAAAATAAAGACAAATTAAAGCAGTGATTAGTGATAACAGTTAACAAATAGTAACACGAGAGTGTGATATGATACGTGTTTGACTAAGCATCTCCGCTGTAGGTACCACATAGGACGCGCGCCGCCACGCCGATAAGTTTCTTTGATAAACAAGACACTTTGCGCGGTTGCCAGCCCGCTAAACGCTGCGTTGCCGCTCCGAGTTAACGTAAACCAACTAGGTAAGTATTTTCATGAATGAATTTTTGCAAGGATGATTCCAATTTTAGTTACTTTTTTAATATTTAGTTTGTTTGAAAAAAATAATTTTTCAATTTACGAGTAATTTTAACTTTTTAAAATGAATATGATTAATGGTCACTAGCCCTACCCGTGTATTAAATTAAAGTCGCCATTGTAGCCATACGTTGTATAGTCCATATTATATAATTTCATAGTAATCTATTTTTACTAAAGTAGTTATTATCAATAAAAATAAGCTGTGATTGCCACAAATCTCTTATCGAGGTAACTCTGTTCAACTTCTACCGAACCGCCTGCTTCTTGAGCCAGTGACAAAATCTGAAAAGAAGTAAAAATTTGTTTATATTAATTGAGCCTAAAATGTTTGACTAGGTGAGTGAGTGGTTCATATAGTGGTCGAATGGAGGATTCAATCCAAGACTAACAATTATTAAAAACTAATTTAATCTAGTTTTACTTATTTATTTAAGTTACACACAATATTAAAAAAAATATAATAAAGAAGAATGTGGCGGTCTTTAGACAAATATACTTGCTACAATTTAATTTACTACATTAGCCGGCACGACGGAAAACATGAGCTGCTAAGGAAAAAGAACAGCAAATAAAAACAGCTCAAGATTTAAAGGAACAGAGGCACTTAGCGGGGGTGGTTCTGCGAGCGGCCTCAAGGCCTCGAGGCTGGTGGAACTACGTTGCAACTGGGCGAGTGGTGCGCGACGATAAATGCACTTGTGCACGACAAAAATGCACTGTGCAAGCGGTCACCACGAAAGGTATGAAATGTTTGGGTCTGTGGCTCGACTGCCACAGGGTGCTATCACGGCCAAGATTGCGCTGCAATCGGTCGCACGACGATAACTGCCGGTCTGCCGGCGACGTGCTTGCTTCCTTTCACTTTTGGCCAGTGTGTCTTCCATTGAGCGAACAAAACGAGGGCACCATGTCTAGCCCCACATTGAGTATGGCCGTGCGGGAAGGGAACGGAAGTGAAGGGAGATTGTACCGGTCAATCTAACCAACTAATTAACACAAATGCAAATGTGTGTTTTGGCGCATCCAGTTATAATTAGCCTTTGAGCGAGAAAAGACCTAGCTCTGTTATCACCAGCAGCGATGACCAGTCGCGGATATATATTGGCTGCGTTTGGCGAAAAAAAGGGCTAGCAAGCGCTTGTAAGCAAAATGGCGATCGTAAGCGATAAGCGCTGTCAAATCGTAAATAGCTATTTTCCTCAAGGACACGAAGTTAGCTTTAACCGAGGAACCCAACCTAATTTAAATATATGTTTGTAAAGTACTCATATTAAAAACTTACCAATCATGAATTTTTAATAACATGTATAATATGTTTATTCATGTCATTACTCTCTCTCTCTAAACTCTACTTCAAAACAAACAAATTAAATAAGCAAAATGGCTGATTGTGTCAGCGCTACTGAAGTTAGCAAACAAACGTGTCCTGGCCGAAAACTGTTTAGTTTCGCCATTTTGCTTACAAGAGCTTGCTAGCGCTTTTTTCTGCCAAATGCAGCCATTGAAATAATATGATCTAACAATTGCTTCGGTAGCAGGACTTAAAATACCTCTTTCCTGGGAAGAACCAGCAAGAAACTCAGGAGGAATTTAAAAAAAGAACCGTTTACAATCACAAATGTTACACAATTAACCTAAGCAATTTGTTATTTATAAATGTAGTTATATTTTTACCTGATCGGATCTCGTGTTCCTAGGCAGATATAATGCGATATTGGATGTTATAGACCTCGCAACTTTCATTAATTCGGAAGCAGGTTTTGGTTCCAGCATTGTTTCTATATCATATTGAGAGTTCTGAAATCCACATAAATAATGAGTTAACCACGAAGCATTGTGTTTTTTATTTTCAATTAATAATTAGTTATCTATGCAAACATATTAAACAATCTGATATTTTAGTTGCATGAAATTATTATTGCTAATAATTTAAAAATTAAAGAAATATTTTACTATTAATTTATTTATATATAACATTGAAATATATATAATATTAAAAAAAAACTATAATAAAAAATTAAACTAAAATTATCATACAATCCTACTCCCCGCAGAATCAATCCAAGAAAGTAGGCTGCATTTCCTCGCTGAGTGGCTCAACTTAGCCTTTGAGTGAGAAAAGAACCTTTTTAACAAGAATTTTAAACGCCAGGCAAATCCTTTTGTCAGTAAGTATTTCCCGTAGTCGACTTTTTAGCAGACTTAAAAAAATGAGGAATTAACAAATCAATAAAAAATTGTTTTTATTAATTAAATTTTAAATAAGTAGGTTTGCTTATAATTTTTTTCTTAACCGCCGAGTACCTACGACATGATAACTTTAAAAGAGCTATTAACAATTTCTTCGGTTTCGGCGAGGTTCATAGGAGCTGGGCATAAGTATTTTACACTTTCCTTTTTCAGTTCCTAGAAGTTTTAAAGTTTACATTGTCGTAAAATAGAAAAATTACGTTACACGATTTTGAGTTGTTTTTATGTTATTCCTACCCTTTCTTTTCTAAATATCTTATAATTTTTATCTTACTGTAATAATAAATTAACTACTATAATTTGTGTAGTTGTACTAATTATGTATTGTGTAGTGGCGGCTGAGAAGATACTGGAGCTTGAAGCAGAGATAGACAGGTTGCGCTGGCATATAATAGGACTATCCGAGGTCCGAATAGAGGGGGAGGACACGGTAATCCTCGAATCCGGCAACTTTTTCTATCACCGGGAGGGCGACCATCTGTCCCAAGGAGGTGTCGAATTTATCGTCCACAAGTCTCTCGTCAACAACGTTGTAAAGATTGGGAGTGCGTCGACAAGGGTCTCGTACCTGATATTCAGAATCACCAAACAGTATTCGCTGAAGGTCATACAGGTTTACGCACTACAGCAACATCGACACATCCCGATGAGGAGGTGGAGGAAATGTATGAGGATATCTCTAGAGCCATACATTCCTCCGAAACCCACTACACGGTGTTGATGGGAGACTTCAACGCAAAACTATGCACAAGAGAAAGCGGTGAGCTGAAGTTAGGGCAATTTGGAATAGGGCAACGGAACCCAAGGCGCCAGCAGCTGACCGACTCTATGGAGAAAGCGGGACTATTAATGATGAACTCTTTCTTCCAAAAGCGGCCTTACAGCAAGTGGACCTGGTCGAGCCCTGACGGTTCGACAAAAAATGAGATTGATTTCATTATGACGACCAGACGCCAACTGGTCAGTGATGTCTCAGTGATCGCGAGGGTGAAAACTGGCAGCGATCACCGAATAGTTCGAGGCACACTGAATCTAAACGTTAAGTTGAAGAGGTCTCGTCTAATGAAGTCAACGCTCCGTCCCCCTTGTGCCGAAACCTTTCATAACGCAGTGGACGATATAAATGACAAGCTCGTGGAAACTGTCCATGCGATCGCAGCTAAGTTCTGCAAGACCCGCCGCAGAAGAACACAAAAACTCTCCGATCACAGTCTCCTTCTCATGGCTGTTAGACGGGAAATGAAGCTGTTCTCTTCAGCAGATTTGGGTATGCTGCCAACTGAACAGACAGATCTCCAAATACATGCGGCGGGATTTACACAAGTTCAGTACAGCTCGTATTGAAGAAGCGATCGAGCGGAACCAAAACTCCAGTCTTTGCCAGGGATCTGTCTATCTGAAAGAGCCAACTGTCGAAGCTAAAGACCGAGTGTGACAGCATCGTTTCTGGGACACCTGAGATTTTGAGTGAGATTGAGAAGTTCTACGAGCAGCTGTACACGCCATCGTCTACGTGCTGTTCTCGAGAGTCATTACGAATCGTCTCGCACGCAGACTCGACGACTTCCAGCCCCCCGAACAAGCCGGTTTCCGAAAAGGCTTTAGCACCATAAACCAAATACATACCCTCCGGCAAATTGTACAGAAGTCCGAAGAGTACAATCTGCCACTTTACCTGGCATATGTGGACTATGAGAAAGCCTTTGATTCCGTCGAAATTTGGGCGGTGCTACAGTCCCTTCAGCGGTACCAAGTGAACTGACGGTTTATCGAAGTGGTGAAGTGTTTGTACAGTAGGGCTATGATGGCTATCCGAGTACAGAACCAGAGTTCGAAACCTATCTAACCGCAGAGAGGTGTAACACAGGCTGACGTACTATCCCCGAAACTTTTCACCGCTGCATTGGAAGATTTTTCAAGCTACTAGACTGGAAAGGATACGGTATCAACGTCAATGGCGAGTACATCACTCACCTTTGATTTGCCGACGATATAGTCCTTATGGCAGAATCGCTGGAGGACCTAAGCACTATGCAATGACCTCAATAGTGTCTCCAACGGATAGGTATTAAGATGAACATGGACAAAACAAAGATCATGTTTTATGTCCATGTCACACCTATGCCGGTAGTTGTTGGGAGCACTATGCTCGAAGTTGTTGACGAGTACGTTTACATGGGACAAATAGACCGACTAGGTAAGTCCAACTTCGAACGTTCGCGTGTTCGGCGTTCGGGAAATTACGACACATCTCTTCTCATTCTCGTCAGCTATACCTCTAAACCTGAAAACGAGACCATACAACCAGTGCGTGTTGCCAGTGATGACCTATGGAACTGAGACGTGGTCCTTCACTGCTGGCCGTATTAGGACGCTCAAAGTCGCTCAGCGAGCTATGGAGAGGACTGTGCTCGGGAATTCTCTGCGTGATAAACTTAGTAATGAGGATATCCGCATTAGAAATTTTTGTAGTAGAAAGTTTTGGCGCGGAAACCTAATACTTTTACCAAAATAAAAGTAGCCTAAGTTACTTGTTGTTATTTATGCTTTAGGGGTGGGTCTCATCCCAAATACATTTGGAGAAAAAATTTAGTAATCACTAAGATGACATTGAGATTGTTATATTCCTTAGTCAATTCATAAGGGTAAAAAAAATTCTAATAAAAAGTAAACCCTCTTCAAACAACTAAAAAGATTATGTGGTACGTGGTAGTTATACATCATTACGAATAGGTCGGCTCGACAGTGGTAGGACTCTCACATAATACAAGCGGTAATCAGTAGAACAGTGCGGCTGTGTTTCGTATGGTGATGGTAGAGGATGGGGGACACTTTTTACTTTCTTTATAGTATAAAAGTGACAAGTGAGCACACATTTCTCAGGGGCGATAACGCATCTGCATTTTGACTCTTAATCGACGATATAATATGTAGATGTCTATGGTCCAGAGAAATAACATACTAGTGGACTATGTGCTTGTTTGTCACGTATATAAAAATAAAAAAATATTATTTTATTCTTTTCAGTTAATTTAATATCGGCTTTTAAATTTTATTAAAAGTTAATTTTACGAGACTCATAGGACGATATGGCGTGATGGATTTACGCCGGGATCTCGCGATATAATATTTTTTAAACTTATTATAAGCCAGCGCTTGACCACAATCCCACCTGGTGATAAATGATGTAGCCGTAGATGGTGAATCGCACTGTCTTAGGGTAACAAGAGCTTATTCACTTTTGCCTTGAAGACGCCCAGATTGTATTCGGACGGACGGAAAGACAGACGTATTTTGCTGTACGTATTCCAATTGTGTATGTGAAATATATTTATAATGATTACGCTTAATACGGCACTTAATTATTTATTTGAACTTAATTTACTTATTTGTATGAAAAACAAGGTTAGTACGTAATGGGAGTAAAAAATGGAATATATGGCATAGATGAGCATAGATAACAAAACATGAGTCTTCCTTTTGTCGCGTCATAGACATGAGCTTTATGTTTACTATTTATGGTCATTTGCTCATTGTCTAACAATTACAAAAGACAAAGCAAACCGTTTGGTTCTAATGCGTGCAATATCAACAACAGTAGGGTGAAAACCCACCGACCGCCTGGTTGTGCAATGGTTGTAAAGAGAGGGAGGAATTAAAGCATATAATTCCTGCGCACACTCACTGAAATGCATCCTATAGAATACTGTAATAATTAAATATAATAAGGTAAAATATCCATATTTATCCTTATCTTAAGCCTATAGACTATTGGTATTTAGATGAGAAAGATCTTGCAACTGTTTTAAATTTAATACAAATCCACTTACCTCCGAGTAATTGGGTCCACCCCAAGGCGGACTTAGAAATACCATATCAGCTGTAAGTTCCGGCGCTAGCTCGAAGAAATCTCCAACTATAAATTCAATTTGATCCTCGACACCGTACACCGAAGCGTTGTGCTTTGCCATTTCTATCTTAGACGGGTCAATGTCTATTGCTATAACTAAAAGAATAAAAATTACAAATTAAGGGACAACGACAAAAACTTCAGAAAACAGAAAAAGTGTAAGTTTTATTTTATTTTTTTGTTTAAATACCACAAAATCGATTGTAATATATATTTAAAACTTAATCAAGTATTCATTATTGATTTTAATCCCTAAACTAATTTTATAAGTATCAATTATAAAATTAGTTTGTGGACAATATTGTCTATTTGTATAATAGAAATATTCGATACTTATATATATATATATATATATATATATATATATATATATATATATATATATATATATATATATATATATATATATAATGTGTACTATTAAACTAAACTTTAATGTGTACTTCTAAATATTCACCTTTCTTGCAAGTGCGTGCAAATTGTATGGTGTTGCCTCCAGCCCCGCAGAAGGCATCGACGACCGTATCAAAAGCGAATTTGCTCGCTATATGCCAAGCGACATTCTCTGGAGTTACGCTGAACCAACTCTCGCGATCCAATTTTATCCCTTCGTCGAACCTAAACCCAAACAACAGTTCATAGAAAAATATCCATGAGGGTGATATAAATTAATTTAGTATCGCTTAGATAACATCTATTTAGGCAATTTAAAAAAAAATCCAACCAATCAGGTTACGAAAGTTCTAAGATAGACGAATGCCTCCGCAAGGCAGGTGAGCTGGATAATCACTGCTAGGTATTTTACTGACTGTACTTAGTAGTTAGATCGTGTCGATAAGAGAGTTATATAGCACAGTCGATTAAGAGAGAAAGGAAAAGAGATACAGCCAGTGTGTGATGACACTTGTAACTGAGATGTGGTCTTTCACTGCTGGCCATATGATGGGGAAGCTCTCTTTTTTATAACTGCTCAACAATTGTGCAACGCTCTGAGCTTTTGTGCTTCATATAATCCGTAATGAAGTCATCTTAAGATGAATTGTTAACAACCTGTGATTATACTAGCTCTTTATATCCTTGATACTCTTTATGACCGAAACACAGTGCATGTACGCAGAAAAGGAATATCCACCACATACAGGTGGCTCAGGACAGTTTTTATGGCATTCCTTCGCAAATATGACATTAGTTCTGGCTGGTATTTAAGCCCAGATACCGTGAGGTAATAGCTTTTTACATTAATATTATGTAATATAAATAATTTTTAGTTTATCTCACCTATGAAACAATGAGTGTCTCTTCTTCCAATATTTCAACATTTTCGGCTCTCCTTGTAGTTCTACAGGCATATCTGAAGTATTAATTTCTTCCCCCGAGAACTCTAATTTCGAGTAACGTTTTGGTCTCCGTCGACGTTTTGTTTGATCAGCTTGCTGAGGAACTAAAATTAAAATAACTGATATATTTTGGAATATCTAAATTTCTGCAGTACAATTTGTAAGAAACAGGAAAGATTGTAATGCCTATAGTATAAAACAAACGTAAACTATGGATTTTTCGGAATATACAAAACAAAAGTCTTTTTCTTCTAAAGCTGCTTGTAATAGTCAACTGCTTAATAATATCCTATAGTCTAGCTGCCTAGCTGTTTCAACACTGGTAAGATTTGTAATCTTTTTTACAGCATATGCTGCAGAACTAAGTCTGCTTGCTAGTATTGATAATGGGACTTCCATTGAAGCTTCGCGTCTAGTGTGATCCACACCTAGTGTAAGCTCCTCTCCTTAAAATTATATTGGTATTTAGATATTTGACATTTGGGGTTATGAATTTCATACATTTTGTTTTAGTGCAATTAAAATGCAAATTATTAACCATTATACCAATTTACTAATTTAGATATAGCATTATTCTCTCTCATTGCAACCAAAGTTTGCACAATCACTATGCTTGGAAAGCACATTGGCGATTACAGCACCATATGTATCACTCCTTTGACGTTACCCCGTTCGTCGGCACGGACATTTACATCTGATACAACTTGTCGGTCACGGAAGTCAGTCTCAAAGGATCCGAGCCGACCAATCTACCTAGCCATCTGCGCAGTACAGAATTATAGAGAACAAGTGTGAGGATTGATTGTCATAGTTGTCAATCGACGGATTTTACTCAGCTAGACAGCGCTCAGATGATAAACGACAAATCTTCTGGTCACGTACTCTTTAAATCTCACGAGAAACGTCACGAGAAGATGACAACCGATGGGGAAAAGAGGCTTACAAGGGGCAGCCTCGTACCGGTAAGCGAAGTGTAGAACGGCCCCCTACTAGATGAATTGACGACCTGGTAAGAGATGCAAGAAGTCGATGGATGCAGGTGGCTCAGGACCGTGCTTTGCGGCATTCCTTGGGGGAGGCCCATGTTCAGCAGTGGACTTGCAAAATGCTGTAATGATGATGAATGAGGTGCGTAAGCAGGTGTCCTCTCTATTCCCTCACTCTCGTAGTCCGATTGGAAACCAATCCGACACAACTGAGATCAGGCGCTGAACCGGCTTAATGTGTTTTCCGATACACGCGGAGTGAAACAACGCCAACTTCTTGACTTCAGGCTGCTACTGGAAATTTCTTTTAAATTAATTTTTACGGATTTTATCGCGTTTAATTATAACTTTTTAATTTTCGATGTTTCGGGCGCTTTACAGCACCCATGGTCACGGGGAGTACTGAGTACCTTCAGTTTTTGATATTAATTTTTGGTCCAATCTACGTAAACGTCGGGAATAAAAAGTTGAATCAAACACATTCACAAATAATTTTATACCAGCGTCAAATAGTAGCTTAATGCTGCTGTGTTTCGTATAGTGAGTGTAGAGAACCGGAGACCCTTTTTACTGGAAACAAGGCATTCCATCTTAGTCCTCACGGGTGACAACGCATCTGCACTTTGATTCGTAATCGATCCTCGATTGTAGATGTAGATGTCTATGGACCACAGCAACCATTTACCTTCAGGTGGACTGTGTGCTTGTTTGTCGCCTATCCTAAAAAAAAAACAATAAATCCAGAGATATTAGTTTCATTTAATGTGTAGTGTTCGCATAAATCTAAGAAATAATAATATAAATTTCTTGATAGAAAACTCAAGTACTGATTATTGGCAGAACCGCGTTTTCCAAACTAGGACCATGTGATCATCAGTAGCGTTTACAACCAGTAGACTGACAAGGCAGTCGATTGAGTTACTGCTTCGTTGACTGACTTGTTTTATAGTACTTTGACAGAGCGGAGGGGTATATCTGTAGCAATTTCCGTCCCGTCTAGTCCGCGCGGCTCTAAGGACCTACTCAATTGATTTTAAAGTGGTTTTCATCAACCTTCAATAATTTTTTTCAGGAAGCTTTTCATTAAAATACGGCATATAAATTTCATATTTATCGTAAAATAACTAACATCTGATGAAACACAACTGTTGCAAAGCCAGTGCAAGATGCTAATTATTTTTAATTCTTTTCCTAAACCACGAGCTTAATCTACTTATAAAAATAAAAAAATTTAAGCGTTTGTTTGTAATGTCAAAATAACAGCTTTTCACTAGATGCATATGTAAGTATATACGGCACTTATAACAAAAACACAATTATTAAAAATTATTTGTTTGTTCCGGCTAAACTCCGAAATGGCTGGACCAATTTTGACGGGACTTTCACTGGCAGATAGCTGATGTTATAAGGAGTAACTTGGCTACTTTTATTTAAGAAAAAGAATTAGGGTTTTGCGCAAAAATAAATTATCGCGTAATAAATTTCACGCAGGCGAAGTCGCGGGGAACAGCTAGTCATGAATATAAAGTAAAACCAAAATACTTAACACAAACAATCACAAAGGAAAGATAAAGCATTATGTCTAATTCGATTTAAATTACCTTTACTTTCTATTACTTCATCAACACAGTTTGTTTCATTTTCATTGTTTTCTTGTGTATCGCTAAGTGAATTATCCAAATCTGGGGGTAGTGCAACAGTAGCAGCTTCCTCAACTATATCTTTTTCTTGTGTGGCCCTAAGTGAATTATCCAAATCTGGGGGTAGTGCAACAGTAGCAGCTTCCTCAACTATATCTTTTTCTACATAATTTTCATCATCTACAACTTTATCTTGCACATCAAAACTGTTATCACGTGCATCTACAGTAGCATCATTTTGGATTGGTTCTTGTATAATTTTCTCATTGTCTGATTGAACTTCTGGATATTCATCATCTGTCTGCATTTCTCTTTCTTCTTGATATTCATGACCCTGTTTTTAATGTAATTTTCTTCAAATATAATTTGATATCATTATGGTAATATTTAATCTACAATGTTTTACAATTACTTGTTATATAAAATTAACAAGATAGAGCTCTAGTAATTATTGGGGGTATTTATTTTTAAAGGATATCCTATAGTAGTAATAATGTATATTATTTGTTGCTTTCTATCTGTGCATTAGATATTATGCTTATTGAACTACAAGTTACAGGTTGTCACATGATTAAAAGTAATAAAAACAGAAGAAAAAGCACAAATATTTCAAAAAAGGACTTTCTGGGCCTGAGCCCAATGTATGCATTCCTTAAATATACTACTAATAGCCCACAAATACATGCACAGCAGGCAGCTTGGTGAGTATAGAGGTAGAGAGAGAGACTGGATGCGACACATTTGAATTCATTTTCCGCCATCTGGTGGACATCAAAGCCATGTTTGTCAGTCCGCAGTGAGCACTGCATGGAGGTGGAAGAGACCAACTGTAAACTTTTAAAGGCTGAAGAAATGTAATGGCAATATTCATAGGCTGTTTAATAATAATCTTTCTTCAATTTATATAAAATACAAGAAATTTTCATCATTACCATCATGGTTTTTAATGTGATATAAAATATAAAAACTGCAATAGTCAAATAAGATTTTTTTTTATAATAATACTACACTCGTTAAGCCGCAATATCTCAAGAAATTTCTTATTTATTAAAACTTATTTATTATTAGAAGTAAAAAATACAAAAAGTTGTATTACTGTGTTTACCGCATCCACACAAGGATTCCCATCATCATCAAAGTAAGTCTTTTTCGGTGCTCCGAATTTCTTGTAACGCGGCGGTCGGAGTCTCCCCAATCTTTTCCTATAAACTAGTTGCCCCTTAGGCATATTATCAGAGTGTAAGCAAAAGCCCATTATTTCAAATGTTGCTTTTATCTTTTCAGAGGACACTTCTTCTTCATCAACTTCATGGCTAAAATGTTTTAATTTGTATAAAGATAAAATTGCACTGAATTTTTTTGAGATTATTTTTCTATCACATATCTACCAAGTACTGAAATATATAAAAATTTATTATACTGTAACAAGCATATAATACTATAATACACAATAGAATGGCTGTCAAACTTATTTTGTATGAGATTCCGCATCGCCGGGAGCACACATACAAGCAATTACGTCGTATTTCACTACTACAAGCCCGATTCGCTGTTTTGACAGACTGAGTAAATTTACACATTTTAGAATTTTGATTAATGTTCAAAATCACCATTAAAAAAGTCGTTTAAATTTTAATACATATTTATATTATGTAAATAGTGTGCAATTTGGTATTTTCTAAATAATTTGGAAACAATTGGTCCGTCAACACACATCTTGTGTTGACATTTATATGTGTGAATTGACGTGTTAGTGACATTTTAGTGGCTACACGGGCTCCGCCCACCCCATCGTTCTATTATGTATGTATTATAGTATTCTATGGTAACAAGCACAAGTGAATGATTCTTATGGAGACAAATATTAACTTAAGAAAGATTTTAAGTACTTAGAAATTCATGTATTACCATTATTTAGTGTTTTTTATATTATATAAAAAACAATTGCTGTCCGTTAGTCTCGCTAAAACTTTTAAAAAAAGGCTCGATCGATTTTGATAAAATTTTTTGCGTTTGTTTGAGTGGGTTCCTAGATGGTTTAGATTTAAATTTGATGGCGCTTTTGTCTAGGTCCAGAATTACACGTGCGAAGCCCGGGCGGAACGCTAGTTTTTAATATTTTTAATTTGATAGATAAATATTAGATATAGATCAGGATGGCTTACAACCATTTCAAATATAAGATGACAATGAATAACATTTACTATTCTTTTTAGTAGCTTTATGTTGTAATTAAATAAATCACACACAGAAACATAAAAATTTACATTACTCCGCCATCAACAACAAAACACAAGAAAACCTAAAAACTAAAATTAACTGACAATCACTAATAATTCATAAACAGTACTAATAAAAATATAAATTACTTAGCAACCTTCTGCTAGCTAAATACAATGATGTGTCTTACCTGGATTGTAGAGTACCTCCCGCCCTCCCTCAATTGCATGCACTAACTCCGTCACCACTAGTCCCAGCACCACTGCTCCCAACACCACTACTACGATGCCTCATGTAGAGGCGAAACACGTGTCGCATTATCGTCGATGGTGTGTCTTACCTGGAATAGTGGTGTTGGAAGTAGTGGTGCCGGGAGTAGTGGTGTTGGGAGTAGTGGTGCCGGGAGTAGTGGTGTTGGGAGTAGTGGTGCTGGGACTAGTGGTGATGGAGTTAGTGCATGTAATTGAGGGAGGGCGGGATGTGCTCTTCAATCGAGGTAAGACACATCATTGTATTTAACTAGCGGAAGGTTGCGAAGTAATTTATATTTTTATTATAATGGATTTCCGCAAAGTAACACCTGATTCTATCAATTATCATAAAGAGTACTAATGATCTCTTTTACTACAGCATTCCATACCATAACTGTAACTATTTGTGCACATGCAAAAGTATCCCTTATAAAAAAATAATATGCAACTAGATGCCCACTAAACCGTGCCGTCAGACTTATATTGTAACATGCCATGACCAAATTACCAGCAAATTTACATAGGGAATATTTGGTTGGTAACTATACCGCTAATTACATGTCATGCTACGTTAATAAAATGCTCTGCACAGGTGATCAAGCACGTTTCAACTGCATATGAGCACCGTTGCCCAAAATAATAGTAATTATTACAAGTTCTCTTATAGATAATTTTCTAATAGCCATTGTATAGGTATATAAATTATTTTTACGACAACAGCATTCTTAACACCTCCTGATGCATGGAATATTAAAAAGGAGGAAGTGGCAAAGTGCTTAATTTGTACTAAAACCAAGTCCACTATGCTAGTGTTGCCAAACTCACTCATTAGCAAGCACAAAATATATTACCTGCTATTTGAACAATTACATAACCTAATAACACAACAACCTACCAATGTTTAATCGTTATTAAAGTTGAAGTATGGAAATAAAGTTAGTAAACTTAACAACATTTATGTACCATAGATAGGTACCCATAATAATATATACTCTTTTTTTGTATTAAAATATTGCATAATATGGAATATTTACACATATATCTATTAAGTAGTTAACAGGTCAGCTTGTGATAATATAAGCCTACAACTGACAATTAATTAGGTAGTACTGCCCCTGTTTATGATACTTCACGTTTCCTCTTGTTTTTAATATTCCATGTCCTAGTGTGTTTCTGAAAAAAATGAGCTACAACCGACGGAATAAACATCATAATTGTTCACAAATTTAATGGATATGATGTGGCCACTGAATACATTGTATATGTGTATGATATGTAGTTGATACATTACAGTGACTGCCTACTTTCGTTCACAGTATGTGTCAATGTAGTGTACTAAGGCATTAAATCTGAGCTCTCATATAGAAAGTCTTCCATCATTTCAGCCTATCACAAGTTTACTATTGAACATACATGGGTAAGTATACATCTTTCTGATCAAAGACCAAAGAGGCACACTGTTTAATACCTAACAATTTATTATAATTTTGTTAACTATTTATTAATTTATAATTAATTTATTTACCTACCTCCTTTTTAATGATACTGGCTTTTCATCCGGAGGATCATCATCCCCATCATCATAACTATAATTATGAATGTTACTGTTATTTAAAAGTGGCTGTGCATTACATATTTCAGTATTTTTGTTTGCAGCATTTTCGGTAACCACTTCCTCATCCTTGTTATCATTATTATCACCATTGTCCACAACCTCATTTATT
The DNA here is from genome assembly GCA_036936625.1 of Parnassius smintheus behrii. Classification (NCBI taxonomy): domain Eukaryota; kingdom Metazoa; phylum Arthropoda; class Insecta; order Lepidoptera; family Papilionidae; genus Parnassius; species Parnassius smintheus. The sequence goes on from JAUPFT010000018.1 coordinate 10,417,666, forward strand.
TCAGGTTCTTTTTGTTGTTCTTTGAGTAAATTCTGTAATAAAACACCAACTGAACCAATATATCTACTGCTTATTTTCTTACTTCGTTTCCTAGGTTTGCAGACTTTGTCTTCTAACTTAATTTTATCCACTTGCTCTTGAACTTCAATTACAGACGGCATTTCTTGAGAATTGCCATCACTGTTTTCATAATCTACTTCTAATATTTTCTTTTCTGTCGCAACATCTATATTTGTTGTGGTTTCATCATACCTTTTAGATTGGGCTTCATGACACTCTATGTAATTGGCATAGTGTAAAGCATATTGTTCCCCAAAATGTTTCTTCCATAAAAATTGCCAGTATTGTTCAGTATCCATCTCTTCAGATTCTGGATCATAATTTTCATCAACATTTAAATTAGCAATACGAGTTTGATCATTTGATTGGTCATCAGATGGGGATGAAGAAACACTATAACTATCTGTGGATGTGGATTCAGATGTGACATGACTTGATGTAACATCATGACTTGAAAGAGTCATTTTAGTAACATTAGTCATTGAGTCTGTGCCTATAAAAGTTCGAGGACTTACAATCCTTTCATGTTCTGAACAGGACCTTCTTCTGCTTAAAGGCAACCACACCTCCTCTTTGTTGTAACTTGATTTGTCATTTTTTTCTTTCTCATCTGGCTTTCCTTTCTTATATGGATTGACTTTAGAATCATAGGAGAACTTTCTTTCTCTAATTATATCACCTTTTTCTTCAACTTGCTGAGACTTAATCTGCTCTGTACAAATAGAATCAGCAGATTGAGGCTTTGGTATGCTATTTTCATCCAAAATCAAATCATTATTGTCATCCAAATATGAGGGGTTGATGTAATCACTATACTTTTTAATCCAAGATGCCCAAATAATTCTCTCACCATTGATGGCCCAGAATTTATCCCATGTATCTTCTGAAAGATAATTCTCTGTAATTTCACTTACTTGAGTTTCAAAATCTTGATCCATTTTCTCTATTTTATCATGGTTAATGTAATCTGATTGACAGTCTTGATAAGTAAGATCTGCACCACTATCGCTGGGTTGTAAAACATTAGATGTGATGCCATGTAACTGAGGGTCATGCTCATCAGTAGAGCAATAATTATCTGTGTGTGATGCACTGCAATAACAACTAGCACCTTCATCCTTCTGAAAATTAAATTAAGCCTTACAATATTTTACTGTCCATTTATAAAATAAGGTTGTATTTATTTTTTTTTAGTTGAAGATACAGGACATGGAACATTTACTACTACTACTACTGAGAAATCTGTTTGTAATTAATTAAAATAGAGCATCTAAAAATAATTTATTTAATATTAGAAGCATATAATATTGTTTTTTGATTTCATTGTCCATTAATTTAAAAAGAATTATAACCATACCTCACATTTAACCTTATATGAAGTATCAAGAGAGAAATGAACATGGGAATGGTCTTCTAGCCCCTGAGATTGTGAATCACGTAAAACTTCTATGTCGCTCTCACTTGCATCTTCTTTATCTACATAATAGGTCTTAACGCCATCCCTAAGTATTAAAGAATTTAAATAGAATAAATTTACAAAGATGTCTATTAAATATGTATTGATTTTTTAATACTTTATTATGTTTTTCCCAATCGCTTGGTGTTATACCAACCTGATGAATGCCCTACTACATAGACAGTAAACATAATTTTCATCTTCATAAATATCCTCCTCTCCATCGATATTGAAATGAAATTCCGCAAGTGGTTCCCAACGATGATAATGATCATAATATTCAGACATCATAACTGAAACATGCAATATTTATGTAATATTATACTTGAAAGTAAAATAGAGTAAAGTTTTTAAACCAGAAAATTGAAAAGAAATTTATAAAAACCTTATTAAATTTAAACAAAATCACAAAGTTGGAACTAGAATAATGTAGAATAATAATAAATCAGATCAGAATCAGAAATACTCAGTTGATTGTTGTTGTTTTTATTATTCGCTCGAGAGAGCAGGCAAAGGAACTAAGCCATACAGCCTTGTCTTTTTTTAAATTTGATATATAGAATTTTGAAGTGTAAAGGCCGGAACCAAGTCTTATTTTTCTTCTTTCCATCACTTCAAAATCCATAAAGGCCGAAGCCAAGTCTTATTTTCTTTAATTCTTCATATTTTCAAATACAACAAAGGCTAAAGCCAAGTCTACTTTATATTATAATCTTTATAAGTTTCAATCCATATAGATTTATCAGCCCAGTTTCAAGATTCCCGCGCTTTTTTTCTTTTCTTCACAATATGCTGATGCGTCACATTGCGAAGCCCTTGGGAGATTTTGACGACAGCTCGACCCAGCGACAGTTGATGACGACAGACACTCAAGTCCATAAGGCGCCTAAGCGATCAAAATAACTTGAGGTTTATATCGACATCAAAGTACTTGTTTCGTCATTTTCTCTAATAGTTCACACGCGCAGACAATTAATTCACAAAATCACATCACTTTTACGAAATAAAATCCACTTCAAACCATTATTCAAGCGGCAAAACAGGAGCAACAGTCCGTCGTCGGGTCGTCAACCAAGTTCCCGCCAAAAACCTACTCAGTTGAGTATTGACAGCACAGATAACAGAGGTGACATTAGTGTTTTTTAATTCTAGGCAAAGGGATCTACAAAATGTACGTAATCTACAATTATGTATCTAATCTACAATTATATGCCCATAGTGACCTATGTGACGGGTCGTAGACTGAGAATTCTATTCTCTGTCTACGTGACGGGTATTCCATTCAAAAAATTCTTTGAATTATGCTGATTCGTCACATTACGAAGTTTTTGGCTTTTTAGGAGAGGTTCATCTTTTCATTTATTTATTATATCATTGGCTACAGGGGCTCCTTTTGAAAGGGGAAACATGTTTCCTACTTTAAAAGAAAACCTTATGGCGAAAAGTGACAACAATTGCTAAAGCTTTTGACAAGTTGTATGATCGTCAGAATTTCTGTACGCGGAACAAGGATATTAAATCCTCTCTGACGAGAGATGCGGAACCAGGAAATAAGCGTTTAATATGCGAAATATAACGGTTATGGTTTGTTTTATTGAGATATTTGAGGAAATCAGTCCTAAGGGAAAGGTTAATCCTTGCTCTTAGTCTCAGTCTAAGTAACGTCAATTGAATTAAATGTGAGAGCTATGGAGGGACACTGACGGCTGGCTGATTGCTGCTCCTGTTTAAATATTGGGTTGAATTAGATTTTTATATGTAAATGTGATGAGGTTTTGTGTTTTTATTTTTTTGTTCATAAGAACTATAAATGGAAAAGGTGGAAAAAATGCAACGATCTTGTTATAAACCTCAAGTTATCTTAAGTTCTCAAGACGCCTAATCAGACAAAATAGCATGAGGTTTATATTAATATCAGAGCAATGATGAATGTTTGGTACCTGGACGGTTGCAAACCTCGTTTTAAACAATTTAGATTTATATAAGGGAACATTGTCCTTTTATAAAATTCAATAGCTTTTACAAAACACGTGGAGAAGTCACATTGAGACAATTAAGACAACTATAAACAAACCTAATACATTCACCTCCCTGTCGCAAGGATATAATATATGAAATAAATGTTTGTAATATGAATATAGTAAAACATAACTTGCTCCCGGAAGCACTCATAATACTGTTGCGCGCCTAAGCTGACGTCAGGTACCTGGCACTAGCGCCATCTAGTGTCGCGGAAAAGAGCGAGCAAGGCTTCCTAGAAAATGTCAATCTTGACTTTCGACCAACAGCGCCATCTAGTATCGAACAGAAGAATTAAGCTTTCTAGAAGCCCTACACTTGAACTTTCTGCGTCTGGTCGGTCGGCGCCCGTATCTACGGGAATGATCTGGATGTTTCGGTGAAAAAATGTGTATTTAAAGGTGCTGCAAGACACGATCGGGGCAGTATTAAATTTGGCGAGACAAGCGAAGCTTCGGTGCGAAATAAAGTGAATCAGTGTGATTAATTATTAGTGTTTTAAGTTTAAATTGGTGTTCGGTAATAAAAGTGTAAATTTTGGTAATTCAATCGGCAGTTTTTATTGTCACGAACCTCAAGCTCGTAACAATACTAAGTGGCTGATTTATAAAAAAAGATTTAATGTTTTGCTTGAATAAATGTTTTTATAGCTAAAAGGAATATTTTAAATGGCGATTAATTTATTGCATGATTTAATTTAATCTTTTTGTGGGTCTTATTATAATCTTTGCACGAATTTTTACTTATATTGTGACATACATTTTCACTTAATTTGAATAATTTAAAAAACTTTCAATTATTGCACGTCTGCGAACAGGTTGAACACAAGTACTGTACTTTTTGAAGTGGAGCTCCAATGCCGCAAGAAAACTATTTTTTGAAAACTTGAAAAAAAAAACTCTTTGAAAGCTCAACGCAGACAATGTTTGTCAACAATAAAAATCTGAATTTGAATTTTTTTTCTTTTACTATCTAATCAACGTGCTAATTTACATCTGCGGAATGTCACCACACCGTTTGATTGAGTCTCTTGTTGAAATAAAGATAGTTATGACTTTAGACTTTTACTTCGCCTCCTTTATGATGCTAGCAAAATGTTTTACCTTTGCATCTGCATCGGCCCTAGTTTTTATTGTGACCTTTTTCAGCTGTTTTTGCAAATACACCTTTGAAATTGAGCTTGTACTGAAAATTCATTATCAATACTGACAATTAAATATGATTGTCAATATCATTAATGCCATTTTAAGTTTTAATCACATACCTAGAATTTGTCGCTACGTATAATGTCATGTCAAGGGTTTTGGTAGGTGTAAGTCCGTTAGTGGATTGTTGTTCGTTTTTTATAGTTTAAGCAATAGCTTAAAGTGGATTTAGATGATAAATTTCAGGTTTTTTTTATCCGCTTAAGAGCCTTGATATATTATCATGATTAACTGTCCACAGAGTTAAACAGTTGTCTTCAAATATTTTCAAGAACTTGGCAATGTGACGCGTTCAGCAATTTGTAGAGTTTTGTAAACAAAATATAAATCATTAAGACCTTTGCCTACTTTAAATGGCAGTTCGTGACAACCATGGAAATACATGTACTTCACACAACCATATTATAGATCTAAAGTGAGCGCAAGATAACAGCTGCACGATGTTCGCGAATAATTTGTATAAATCGTATCGTAAAAAAATTAGATAATTGCGGAATTACTAAAAATATTTGTAACTCTCAAGTAAAAAAATTGTCAGTTTATAACTTTATTTATAAAAATAATTTAATGAATCGGAAAAAAAATTGATGATTGCGGAATACACAATTATGATAATAATATAAATAATTCATAATACAAATATTTCTAACTATTCCGCAATCATCAAATTTTTCTTCCGATACGATTTATACAGAATGGTACACGAACCGCCCAAATTTGTGTAGAATAGTTGATGAAAAATAATTAATTTATTACTCAGTATCTATAGCGAATAACGCAATAAAGGCAACATTTACAGAATCGGTAATTAATTTGCAAACGATTCGCTGTTTTCAATGTTCTCAGATCAATATCTTACAAGACAAATGTATTTTTCTACTTTCTCGCGGCGTAAAAAGTTTTTTATTTTTTATAAATAAACTTATAAACTGACATTTTTTTTTACTTGAGATTACAAATATTTTTAGCAATTCCGCATTATTTAATTTTTTTTCAATACGATTTACACAATATGGTATACGAACCGCCCGATTTGGTGTAGAGTAGTTGACGAAAAATAATTAAATTTTTACTCAGTATCTGTAGCGAATAACACAATAAAGGTAATATTTACAGAATTGGTAATTAATATGAATATTGAAACCACTGCAAATGATTTGCAGTGGTTTCAATATTCTCACATCAATATCTTACAAGAAAAACGTATTTTTCTACTTTCTCGAGGCGTATAAACTTTTTGATTTTTTATAAATTACGTTGTAAACTGACAATTTTTTTACTTGAGATTTCAAATATTTCTAACGATTTCGCAATTATCTAATTTTTTCCGATAAGATTAATACAAACTATTCGCGAACATCATGTAGCTCAAGATAACTCTGCGCGCGGCCGAAATCGGAACTAATCGTGTGCCGCCATGTTATTGTTTATGGCGAGTGCCAAAGGAGCGTATTAGCTGCCGTGTTTTTATTTGTTTTTGCAGTAAACAATCGTTATCATTGTGCCGAAAGTGGTTAAAAGTGGTGGCAGGGATATTATAATGAATTTCAAACGTAATTATGAAGAAGAAGCGATCCTACAGTACCATTTTCTAAGGTTAGAGTCCGCGTTGCATATGTGACAGGTAATTTTTAGGTCTGCCATAACAATAAAACTCCCCAATTTGTTCGGTTCGTTATTCGTTTTTAGTTTTCCTCGTGTAATTTTTTTGTGTCATTAATATAATGTAGTTATAATGCGTATAAAACATTGTTTTTATTTTGTTTTAGGTGTTTCTGAACACACCGTCACCTAAATAACTCAAGAGGGCAATGTAGCAGCAGCTTTTTCTTCTAAAATTGTGACGTAGGGTAAAACTAGGAACTGGAGGAAAAAAAATTATTTAGACGATTTTGATGTGGGCGCTTCGTATGTTTTACGTCGTGAAGAAGTTTTGGAAGAAGAGTTGGAAATGAAAGCTGATATTGATTTTATATATGGCTACAATTACAAAAAGTGCAATTCTAAATGAAAATCATTGATAGAACGTAGTGATATTCACAGCTAATATTCTTAGACTGCGCTAGGCTAATAAAAGACTTACAAAGTTTGCATGGACGTTAAAATTTCGTTCTTTGTAGTAAATTTTATAATGCTATACCATCTCTGTTTCAAAATACCCTTTTAAAAATTTACAATAACATTAACTTAAGATATAATGCACGGAGTATAGAGGTAAAGAGGACAATCTCCCATAGGAGAATTGTTGAAAGTGTGTCCATATGTAAGCGGTAAATAACAGTTCAAAAACTCTCCACGACAGCACTCGTGTAGCTACAGGGTATGATAAATCGCTGTAAAATACGTTGAGAGTGATTTTTAAAATATTTTTTAAAGCAATAAAAAACTATTGTAAAAAGAATTATGTTCAAAGTCTGTGTAATAAAAAAATTATAAAAAGTTGTTTAAAATTTAGACTGTAGCTACAGTAGCGCCACCCTTATTTAACGCTTTCCTACGGACACTTTTTCATACAGAGTATGTACTTCTTACCTCTACACTCCATTATTTAATATCTATTGTCTACAGCTTTGCCAACATGTGGGGAATTCCCCAAACTACAGGGAATCTCAAGTTTATTAGGGATTTTTTGGGGAATAGAATTATGCGGGGAAAATAAGGGGATTCCGTGAATCGATAGCCCGGGCCAAGTCTGAACCCTTTTTTAAGAAATCTTAATACTTAACATTTTTTAGGTAACTTATGGATATCAAATGACTCCCTTTTTTAATTGTCTTCATTGCACTACGCATAATTTCGGATTTATTTTGGCAACTTTTTATGCTTTTTATTTCTCTATGTTTTTTTTATTTAAAAACAGAGAACAGCATTCATATAAATGCAGATACTATGGTACTTCTTAATCGCAACAATGAAGGAATTAATAACACTTCATGGAGTAAAATGCATGTTACAAAATAATGAAAATAGTGTAAAAAAATTTTAGTATAAAAAATCTTATAAAATTAGTTGATATTTATTTCATTTCTTGAAATAAAATTGAGGGGAATTCGTGGGGAATCTGTTGATCTTTCGTCCCCAAATTGGGGAATTTGACTTGGTTTTTGGGGGAATTTGACCATCCACACCATCTGAATGCTTGGCGGTCGACCACTGTACGTTGCACAAGAAGAACCTCTCTGTGGAATAGTTTACCACCGGCAATTTTCCGGACCGATACGACCTGCGGACCTTCAAGAAAAGAGCTTGCTCCTTTCTAAAAGGCAACGCACTTGCAATTCACCTGGTGTTGCGGTTGATCATGGGCGGCGATGGTCGGTAGTCACTTAACATCAGGTGAACCGCATGCTCGTACGCCCCCTCTTCTATAAAAAAAATTGGTGTTTGCAACGCTGATGATTTGAGATTGTTTGTTTACCCCTATTACACTACTCTAAATCAGGCTCCCTATGCTCTGATTTGTGATGTTTATGAAAGCCGGAGAGAACACAAAGAACGTAACGCAATCTATATCGTTTATTCCATAATGAATTCGCTGTATTATCTTAATTTACCCGCCACCTACATAATAAGTCTTAACCTACTACCCTACATTACACTCCTCTACACTTATTTATTATTATGCTAATCTTAAATATAACTTAATTACTTAACATTATTGTATCAGCGCTTAATCAATAATAAGGTTTTTGAGTCTACATTGCCTTATAGGGCGACTCCGAGGCTTTGTGGGCGGTACAACGTTTGGCAAGGTATCCTGATACGCCTGTGAACCCGGGTTCTCACTGGTCGTCTCCCTTGCCGACTCCTTTAAGCCGATTTCAGCCTCTGAGGTTTTTACCACCCCCCGGTCATCCCGATCCGCCGACGGACCCGGCTGAGCCTTTCCCACCTCTGGTGTCACCGTCGGCTCGTTGGTTGAATTTGTGCTGTAACCTGACGGAGGATCATTGTAAGGACATGTCATAGATGCCCTTAAAGATCTCCTTTTTAATTGGTCTATATGTCTATGAATTATTTCGCCACCTTTTCCCTTAATTGTATAGCTATTAGGACCCCTAACGTCTACTACTTGACCACTGCCCCACTTTTCCCCTTTCAAGTATTGTCTATACCAAACATCTTCCAAAGGATTCAGTTTCCTGTCTCCTCCTTTGGCTAAGTCTTTCTGGTGTCGTTGCACCTTATAAATCCTGTTTTCCCTGTCTGGTTTTAAAATATCTAACTTAGTGCGCAGTCGTCTACCTAACAATAACATAGCGGGACTCTCGCCGGTGGTTGAATGCTCCGTATTCCTATAATATAGCAAAAAAGTTTGTAGTGCCCTGTCTACGTTTTGTTTTTCCTGCACCGCTTTCTTTATAACCCGCTTCAAGGTTTTTACCGCGTTTTCAGCTAAACCGTTCGAAGCAGGGTGATACGGAGCCGTGAAAATATGATCGATACCTTGACTGCATATGAAGTTATTGAATTCTATACTTGAGAACGGGGGGCCGTTGTCCGTCACGATTTGTTTGGGTAGTCCCCAACGACTGAAAAGTTCCCTTAACTTATCTATTACCCCCGTGGCTGCCGTACTCGCTACTTGATAGATTTCTAGCCATTTTGACATCGCATCGACCCCTACCAAGTACGTTTTTCCAAAAACGGGCCCCATAAAATCTAAATGTATCCTTGACCAAGGACGATTGGGCCATTGCCACATACGAGGCGTCTGTTTTGGCGGAGCATCCGCTTGCGCCGCGCATATCTCGCACTCCCGGCATATCCGCTCCACCGCCTCGTCCACACCGGCCCACCAAACATAGCTTCGAGCTATAGCCTTGGATTTGACAATGCCCATATGAGGTTCGTGAATCATACATAAAACTTTTTCCTTACAGGCCTCCGGAACAACTAGTCTATGCCCCCACATCACACAGCCTATTTCCTCATATAATTCATTCTTTCGATTAAAAAACGGTTGTAAACCCTTAATATTACATTCCCCTGGCCAACCATCCCGAATATAGCTAATAACCTTCGAGAGAATTGGATCCCGAGCGGTTTCATTTTTAACTTTATTATAATCTAACAACAATGATTGCTGAACGAAATGCAGATACGTTTGCTCGGGCGCCGCATGAGTCATCTTACTAGACGAAAGCGGCAGACGCGACAGGCCGTCCGCTCCATTCACATCGGTACGTATGTACTCAATATCAAACGAATAAGCGGACAAAATAATTGCCCACCGTTGCATCCGACTCGCTACCATAGTTGGTATACCTGTGTTCGGTCCAAAAATGGACACTAGCGGCTTGTGATCGGTGCGCAGAGTAAAATGCCGACCGTACAAATATTGATGGAATTTATTTACGGCAAATATAATCGCTAATGCCTCGCGGTGTATCTGCGAGTAGTTTTTCTCGGCGTCGTTAAGCGTGCGTGACGCATAAGCCACGGGGCGCTCGCGACTGCCGTCGTCGCTCGGCTGCGACAACACGGCCCCTATCCCTCTGGCGCTCGCGTCGCACGTTACTATAACCGGCCGCTGGGGGTCGTAGTGAGCTAATACTTCCGCGCTGATTAATACATTTTTGACTTCAACAAATGCGCGCTCACATTCCTTCGACCAAAACCAATTTTGACCGTTTTTCAGTAATTGGTATAATGGTACGAGCCTACTACTCATGTTTTTAATAAATTTTGCGTAGAAATTTACTAAACCCAAAAAAGACCGTACCTCGGTCACGTTACTAGGCCTAGGTAGCTTAGCAATTGCTTCTATCTTTTTCGGGTCTGTTTTTACTCCGTCTTTACTAAGTACATACCCTAAAAACTGCACTTCGTTTACAAAAAATATACATTTATGATTTTTTAATTTCAATCCGTTCTTATGTAACCTGCTAAAGACAGCTTCTACGGCTTGAAGGTGGTCGAACTTATTTTTCCCGCCGATTATGACGTCGTCTAAAAATACTTCGACATTGGGGATGTCCTTTAACAAATTATACATAATACGCTGAAATATTCCAGCACTCGATGCTAGCCCGTACACTAACCTATTATACTGAAATAAGCCGCGGTGCGTATTAACTACGGTTAACTTTTTAGTATCGTCTAGCTCTATCTGATTATAGGCTTGAGACAGATCGATTTTTGAAAAATATTTCGACCCACTCAACCTAACAATTAAATCCTCAACTCTAGGTAAGGGATATCGATCAACTAACAAAACAGGGTTTATCGTCGCCTTATAGTCAGCACAAATTCTCAACGAACCGTCAGCTTTGTTTACCGGTACCAGCGGCGAGGCCCAGTCGGAGCAGTCGACGGGCTCGATGACGCCGTCGCGCAGCATCGCGTCCAGCTCGGCGTCGACGCGCTCGCGCAGCGCATACGGTATTGGCCGCGCGCGGTGAAACACCGGCGCTGCCCCCTCGCGGATTCTTAACGTCGCCTTGCCGCCCGTGTACCGTCCCAGCCCTCCATTAAACAATTCTTTATATCTGGAAAACAAATTTTTCAATTGATCATCTAAATTACTTCGGTTACTCTGCAAGTTATGGCAGTTGGTAAATAATGGTAATTTTATTTTTAATTCAGATAACCACTGCCTGCCCAACAAGGACGTGGTTCCTCCTTTGACAACAAACAATTCTAATCTTTTTTTCTCTCCACCGTAACAAACTTCCGGTGTGATTAATCCTAAAGGTCTAAGTGACGAACCGTCATAGAACTTCAAACTAACACTTGTGTTATCTAACTTAATGGTACTAAAATATAGCTTATAAGTTTGTTCGCTAATGCATGACACTGCCGTTCCCGTATCAACCTCCATATTGATGACTTTATTATTTACAGTCACTGGCAAACTCACCGCCTTATAGTCACCTAAACATAGGTGATGAAACTCCTCTAACTGACCCCCGTCTTCATCATGCCGTGCCACGTTTGCCTGATGACAAGCGGTATGCCTGGTTGTGCGAATACATGCCGCGCCCTGTCCCGGACACACGCGTCGTAGGTGACCCGTGCGCTTGCACCTGCTGCACACGTATTCCCGGAACCGACAATCCTCATAACCGTGGCCTGTCCCTCCGCATCCGCTGCAATTTTGACTGCTAATTGCATCGGGCCTCCTTACAGCTGTAGACGATCCCGGCCGATTGTGTTGTGGCTGGCGGTCTCCGCGCATTCCGCGCCCGCCTCCCCCCAACGTTCTCCGCGATCCATTTTTCCCGATCACCAGCGAGTGCACCCCCGCCATATCTCTTCCTGATGTTGCTGACTCGGTTGCATCTACCGCCGCAGCGTCCCGCTCCGCGGCCTCTAACGAGCTGGCAATCTTTATCGCATTGGTGAAACTTAATGTGTCATCCTCCGCAAACAGCCTCTGCCGAATAACATCGCTCCTTAATCCGCAGACAAATTGATCCCGTAGACTTTCACTAAGACCGTCGCCCAGTTTGCAGTGACGTGTTAATTTTTTTAACTCTGCTACGTACTCTGCTATATTCTCATCCGCTGCTTGCCTCCTTTGTCTAAAACGATACCTTTCCGCTAACGCGGATGGTGCCGGCTGTAAGTGGTTGCGCAATAGACTAATGGCGGCGTCGTATTTTAATTCCGACGGATTCACGGGGCTAGCCAGGTTCACTAGCAACTCGTAGGCCTCATCGCCCATGACCGCTATTAGCGTGGGCAACTTGAGATCACTATTTATTTTATTTGCCGTAAAATACATCTCAAGTCTATCGACATACGACGACCACACCCCGGTTTTTACATCGAACTCGTTTACTTTTCCAATCGACATTGTCCTCGAATTAACTTGTAAACTTTTACTCACAACGATTAAAAACACAATAAAACTACGTTTTTATCCTCGTCGCCAATGTGATGTTTATGAAAGCCGGAGAGAACACAAAGAACGTAACGCAATCTATATCGTTTATTCCATAATGAATTCGCTGTATTATCTTAATTTACCCGCCACCTACATAATAAGTCTTAACCTACTACCCTACATTACAGGGTGGTGTAATAAGAGAAAAGGAGTAAGGGTCCCTAATTAGGGCGACAAAGTGCACCCCTTAGAGCATACATTACAATTGTAATGTATGCTCTAAGGTGCACCCTGTCTGCAGTGCCCATGCCACTGTGTAGTGTAATAACACTTAGGGTAGTTAGGGATGAAAACGATACATCAATTCTTTCAAACATCATAAAAATATGTTCATAAATATGGTTATTCATGAGCGATGTTTTATGATCGATGTTTTGGCTTGCCGTCAAAGGTTTCGAAATAACCAACTATTTGAAGGTATAAAATTCCGTATGTTAAAAGTTGCAAACGATGATTATCACGAATCTAATATCGCCGAAAAATAAATATATCAAAAAAATATATCTCAAAGTTAGATAATGTCTAAATTTTTAAAGTTAGAAGGTTTATTTAGCAGAAATATCACAATCCCGAAAATTTTAATCACGAATCAACAAACAGGCGAATGGTCTTTCAGTCGAAAATAAATTGTACTCTCGACTCACATATACTTGAACTTCAGAAGTGCAATTATCTTCAATCGGTTATTTTATTTTTGATGTAAAATTGCGGTTTACTTTTATTGTGGTAATGAATTAACATAAGCTTACAATTAATATTGAAAATGGATTGGAATGGTTTTATTCATTTTTTTATTAATAATTATATTGTTTAAGCTTTAACTTAATCAAAAGCTTAAGTACAGTTTTTTTAGAGTAATAGTTATTTTGTATTGGAAATTATTTTATCGGCTTACGATACTTCGTATTTCGTTACAATCACTTTTCTGAAACATTGATTTTGATGGATGAACGGTTATTCAACTGCTGTTTTTCGGTATAGTTTAGTAGATGTATTCAGAAAATGCGATAATACTGAAGGTGACATATGGAACTACCATAAAGAAGTAACGCACCAAAACATAAGAAATAAAACTAAAGCAGAAGAAGAGTTTCATATATTACATGCGTTGGAGATGTGGGATGGCACGAAAGTGTTATTTCCCGGGCTTCATAGCCTAGCTAAGATCTATTTGCCCATCGTGGCAACTTCGGTATCCAGTGAGCGGTTATTTTCAGAGGATGGATCTGCAATCACCCAGGAGAAACCACTCACTAGTCGCCAGGCAGAAAACTGTAATTTTAAATTTCGATTCGAAAGAAATAAACATAAAAGTAAAAAATCATTCTTGTTTTCTGATAATAATTCGATAAAAATAAATGTGTAAAAATAAATAGTGTAAAACTTCCTAAAATAACATAAATATAATGTTTGATTATTATACTTCTTTTTTCATTTCTGTTCAAAATTATCATTTATTCTATATATATAGAATTTGTATAGATATATATGTATATAATTTTTCATACTATATATATATATATATATATATATATATATATATATATATATATATATATATATATATATATATATATATATATATATGTGTGTGTGTGTGTGTGTGTGACAAAATCGAAAAATTCAATATATCGAACACAAGCTTCCATGTTTTAATGAGCGATGTTGCATCCTATAGATGTGCTTACTCGAAAAAATTACGACTGGAGGTCACTTGGTTTTTCTATCTCACTCTTTGGTGGGTTGTGTCAGCTATCATTACTAAACTTTGTAGGTAGTAAAAAGGTATATTTAGTATGTATTATATACTTGTGTATTTTTGGTCTTAATCAATATTAGTAAGTACCTATGTTAAAAACAAAATTAGCTTTATATCAGTATTCACAAAACAACATAATTCTAGTTTTAAGATGTAGGTAAATAAGCTATTTAATAGTTCAAATATTCTTAAATAACTTAGCTGTCATAAAATTCTAAATAACAAACTATTATGGTAGTAGCTAATTCTTTTTGTAACACAAAGCGCGCACACAAATACACGCACTTAAATCACTAGAAATCTTAGCCACCAATAATCTTTGCCTACACTTACACTCTTTCTTTAAACCGTATTTTGTTTTTCGATATAAGGAGCTAAACTTAATAGCTCCTCGAACTCCTCTTCCCCTATTCTTAGGTATTCGAAATACATTTGGCTCCAGAACTCCGATAATCCGCATATTTGAGTGATTTTACCTAAGTTTTAAATAGTCCTTCACCCATAGCTTTCTTCTAAATACGACAATAGTAAAGAAAAGAGTTCTTTACTATTAATAGTCATGTTTTTTTCGTCTTCAAAACGTCCTGTAATAAAATTTTGGCCCTTATCCCACTACATCATGCAAAACATGACGATATATCGATATTATTCACGCAATAATATTGATAGTGTTTAAAAATATCGATTCAATAAATATATATACTTTTTTCACATCCCTATGACTGGGAAAGGGCGTAAAATCGGGGTAGTGTAATAACTCAGGTCCCTAATTAGGGGACACGCCCACCCTTCATCCAGGGCCCTGATTCAGGGTAGTGTAATAGGGGCATTAATGTAGTTTATTGTAGGGATGCTCGATGTTGCAGAAACATCGATGATGACACCGATCGCTCAACATCGATGTTTGATGTAATTCTACTCAAAACATAGATGTTGAACATTATCTATGTTTTTGCATATGTATTTAATGGGTTAAAATTATATTAATATAAACATATTTTTTATTTTTACCATTATTATTTAATCATTAGTCATTTAAAAAAATGGAAGAAGTTAACAAATGTCTAGTTTGTTTGTTATACGGTCTAATATTTTTGCCTATTAATTGAAGAGATAGTAATTTCGACTAAGTACCTTTTAAATATGCTTCTCTGTTGGTAAAAAGTTGAGCCAGTTTTTGAAAATAACCTTTCGATAATCGATTATGGGTTCATTGATATTTCGATGTTTATGGATGGATCGATGTTTCGATGTTTGACATGTGGCAACATCGATGTTCTATATTTTAGCATCGATGATCATCGAAAATCCCTAGTTTATTGTTGTCAGTTGTCACTGTCAGTGTCAGAACCACGTTTATTTTGACAATTTTTGTTTCGTAAAAAGAAGAATTAACAATTTGCCTTTAGATTGAGGTACATAATTTGATTTGAATAAGATATAATGGGCAAGAAAAATAAAGATTCTCTTGGACGGGCTCTTATAAAAGACAGATTTGCGAAAAATCGTCATCGTCGACATGTGGAAGACAATACGATGGTATCGCATTTTGTTTATTTGTACGGTTTTTTTTATATCGCTAAGATTACAATACAAATATTAATATATTTAATGAAAAATATATTATTACAGTAAACAAATAAGTAATTTTTGAAAGTTAACGTATTTCTGTTGGAAACGTTTCTTTGCTTAAATAATTACAAGTGATGATTCACAATGAAGAAGAGTATGGTTTTCAGTTCAGTGTGTTTTAATCGGCAAATTGCTTTCACTTCATCACAAACACAAACCCGCAAAAATTTATAAATTGCAAATGTAATTCTTATATGGACAGTAACAAAGGAATGTTTTATTATATTTACGCGACCACTACACATTAAAAATGATACTAATTTTTACGGATTGTACCGCATTTAATTTTTCATTACATTTTATGGTTAAAAATCTATATGATGCTCACAAACTAATATATCATTTGCTTAATTGTTTTCTTATCAATGTGTAATTTATTTGAATGAAATGTTATTGCTGACATATTTTTTTAAATATTATTTCACTTCATAAAATAAATATTAAAATATGTAAAAAAGCACTGTTTGATATGTGAGGGTGCTTTTAGATATTATGATTTGATTCTGTTTATGTAATCCTTTTTAGAGAACAAAAGTATTATTGCAAAATAAATTAAATGGGAAAACTCAAATGATAATAAAGGGAGTTGGACTGCTGTTAGGTAACAATATTTAGAGTTTACCTTGGTAATTCTTTAGTAATCTGCTGCTCGAATTATTGGTCGCCGAATGGGCCGGTAGATGAGGGGACGGGTAGGAACCTCCCCTAAAAGAATTAAGTGCCGGAACCCCCCCCCCATTTTTATGATTTTTTTTTTTAGTAATCTGCCGCAAGAATATATGGTCACCGAGTGGGGGGGGGGCTGGGGTAGGAACCTCGCCCTAAAATGGGGAAGTGCCGGAAACCCCCCTTTTTTTGTAAAATCATAACCTCATTTTTTTTTGCACAGAAATATTGACGCAGTTACTTCTGCAACGGCTTCGGCACTGCGGGAAGTGCAGCCCCTTTGCCCTTGCGTAGCGGGGGGGGGGCTGCTCTCCCTCCGTGCCTACGGCTTTACAAAAACACTCTAGGGGTAGGGCAGACAAGACTACGTGGAGTCGGGGTGTGCTAATTTGGTTTTAGATCCGATTCGACCTATTTTATCTATAAAGTCTAGTTGCTCTTAACTCTGCTACTAGAGTGGTAAATGGAATAATATAATGTGAATTGTCATAATTTTGTTTTCGGATAAACCTCTTGACTGCTCTTCACTGCAACTCAATTTGTTGTATATAAGTCCCATCTCCACCACAACAAATGGATTGTCTGGGTCCGAGTGATTAACTTTTTTATAAGTGTATCTGTGTTAAAAAAACAAACTGACATATTTGCGTTTCGTTATAATATGTAATTTAAAGTGAAATTTATTTTTATCGTAAGTAATTAATTCAAAAGGCATTTCCGAAATTCAAAAACAGTGTAAATGGTTCGAGCTTAACCCTGACAATCCTCCTAAATTAAAAACATAATTAAAAAATCAAGTATCGGAAATCTACTTCATAATACGAGAACAAATTGACTTTTACACTATTTTTGGTGAAATTTGTTTTTATTGTAATTAATTCAAAATGCATTTCCGACATCTAAAAACAGTGTAGTAGGTTTAAGATTAACCCTAACAAGCCTCCTAGACTAAAAACATTATCAAAATCAAGTACCGGATGTCTAGCCAACTTGATATAACCTCAAAATTTTAACTATCGATATCTCGAAAAATAAAGATTTCCGGCATAAAAAGCAGCTAAATGGTAATCAATAGCATCATTGCCTGTCAACTGAAGCTAAAATAATCACTTAAATCGTGCAGCAGATTAATAAAGCCGACCCTTTATCTTGCTTAGCCAGTGGTTAATTTACTTATCAAATATTTAAATAACCGGCCAAGAGCGTGTCGGGCCACGCTCAGTGTAGGGTTCCGTAGTTTCCCGTCCGTCACAATAAGTGTTCCCTCTTATGAGTTTAAAGGTGGGTATCCATTATGTTCGCGCTCCAGCAGCGCTCCGCGCTCCTGCAACTGCTCCCGGTAGTGGGTACTGTTGTTTCCATCCAAGTTCAAAATGATTTTCCTGGAAAGTCCTTATAAAGTTCTACTTTTCAGATTTTTTCATATTTGCTAAACTTATGGTTCATATATTAGAGGAGGGGTGACACATTGTTTTTTACTTTTGGAGCGATTATTTCCGAAATTATTGACATTATCAAAAAATGATTTTAGTAAACCCCTATTCATTTTTTAATACCTTTCCAACAATATATCACACGTTAGGGTTGAAATTAAAAAAAATCACTTCCCACTTTACATATAGGGGGGCTACCCTAATAAAACATATTTTTCCAATTTTTATTTTACCACTTTGTCGGCGTGATTGATACACATATTGGTACCAAATTTCAGCTTTCTAGTGCTGACGGTCACAGAGATTAAGCGAGGACGGACAGACGGACAAACAGACATGGCGAAACTATAGGGTTCCTAGTTGACTACGGAACCCTAAAAAATAAAAACTGTATAATTGCAATCACTTTGCATACTACTGCCTATAATAAAAACATGTATTTTAATTAATAATAATATTTTTATATTCATTAATAATGTGAATTATTTATTTATTTAATATTCTTTATTCCACACCATACAAAAACTACAGAGCTTACATATCACATGTCTTAGAAATCAATGTCAAGCTGAAAACGGGCAAGCGGCTAAGTTGTGACAGTTATTAGAATAATATAGAAAAGAAAATGGTCATGTACTTTTTAAATTATAAGGATTCATAAATTAATCTCAAAAACTGACATCCTGTGATGATCTTTCAAGTCTTGTAACTACAAATATTAATTATTTGTCAGTTTTTACAAAAACAGAAACAAACTTTTTTATTCAAAATAGGTTATAAAAAATAATACTTATTGAAAATAATACTTTAATTTTACATTTTTTGTCTTATAATATTGAAATTTTAAAAATGGTTTCAGTTGCACACGACAGAAGTTAATGACGGTTATGAGTGGGGTCGCTTAAACTTACAATCAGTAACAGCAGAGTCATCATTACAAGAATTCCTTTCAACAGCTGAGCTTGCTCAAAGGGAATTTATTGCTGAAAAATTGAATGTGAAGTATGTGAAGTCGGCACCATCTGCAGTTGAGCTTGTCACTTCACAACCAAATTTCGATGAACCTTTGACTGTACCAAGGAGGTAAACTATGTCATGTTGTAAATATATTCTACTATGAGCTTACTACTCTATAGAATAGAATAGAATATAATAATTTTTATTCAATATTGGTTACATGTAATTCTTATCGAGTCAGTTTTTAATTTTGCCACTGGTAAAATAAAAAAATGACTAGTAAATTTCGTTTTGACAGTATCCTAGAGAAATTTAATTGTATTAGTTTACTTAAGCAGAAGAACAATACTCTTTGTATAAATATTGTGGTAAATAGTTGTTTTATGTACTCTTACATAAAATAGCTATTTATTATAAATAAAATTAATAACTATTTATGAAATTTAATATAATATAAACAAAGTAATCTCTCAACAAAATAATTTATCTGTTTACTCCCTATTCCTGTGGTGTAAGCATATTCATTTGTAAAGAGTTTAGGTAATAATTATTCACTAATTTAAATAACATGGCTACAGCATTAGAAAATATGTAAATTTTAGATTTTTTAACCAATTTTTGTTTAACACAATGGCTTATAACTTAGTATTTAGAGGTGGTTGCACATGATTTTTTTTTTAAATTAACTGGATTTTACGGCTCTGGGTTCTAGCCCTTCTCAGTCTATCATTTCTTTCGGAATCTTCATTTTATATTCTTTTTCTTCACAATATGCTGATGCGTCATATTGCGAAGCCCTTGGGAGATTTTGATGACAGCTCAACCTAGTAGATAGTTGTCAGCGGTTGACAGCCCCTCAAGTTCATAAGCCGCCCAAGCGATCAAAATAACTTGAGGTTTACATATATCGACATCAAAGCACTTGTTTCGTCGTTTTCTCTAATAGTTCATACGCGCGGACGCTTAATTCGCAAAATCGCATCACTTTTACGAATCAAAATCCACTTTAAACCATTTATTCAAGCGACAAAACAGGAGTAACAATTCGTCTACGGCCAAGTTCCCACCAAAACTCCGGTTGCACATGAGTAGTGCATATTGATGTAGATTAATTTACTAAGTGATAAGACTCCTTTTCTATGTAGAAGTTTGTCTAGGTATAGGTAGGTACAACGATCTAACCTATTTATATATAGCAGTGCTGTGTTTTGGTCTGAGGGGTATAGAAAGCCAGTATAGTTACAGGCTGTGAGACATTCTTAGTTCTCAGAGGTGACAATGCCTCCTTGCCTCCTTGCCTGCTGCCTCCTTTGTTTGAAGTTGGCTACAGTTGTTCATGGACTGCAGTAGCCACTGACCATTAGGTGGACTGTAAGTTTGTTTGCCACAAAAGTTAAGTTTTTTTTGTTTTTTTTTGCTTTGTGGCATTACTTGGGGGAGGCCTATGTTCAGCAGTGGACTTGTGAAAGGCTGTAATGATGATGATGATGATGAAGTTTGTTTGTCTTCTTTCTTCTTTCTTTCTGTCTTTGTCACTTCAGTTTTGTACATCATTATTTTCCACTATTTTTTTTATAAGGAGAGAGTGACAAACGAGCACACAGTCCACCTGATGGTAAGTGGTTGCTGTGGCCCACAGACATCTATATGTATCTTCAATTACGAATCAAAATGCAGATGCGTTGTCACCCGTGATCACTAAGATGGAACGCCTCGTTTCCGGTAAAAACGGTCTCTGGTTCTCTACACTCTTCATACGAAACACAGCAGCATTAAGCTACTATTTTATACTGGTATTCTGTGAAAGCATGGTCCTTCCCAGGTTGAGCCGACCCATTCGTGCTACAACTATACTACTAATATAACAGCAGTGTGGCTCTACCATGTGTAAATTATTAATATTGAATGTTCCTACGTTGTTGTTTATTATATAATTATAATTTTTTTATCAATATAGGTAAACGGAAAGCCTATCGCAGTGGCGAATGTGTTATTATTTTAAAGATATATAAAAAAATAAAAGACCTATAAAATAAACAATATAATATAAATCTTAGTAACAACTCTAACGCTTTTTATTAATAACTTTTCTTTTATTGATTTATTGCATTTGCAACCACTATTTTAGTAACATATATTTTTGTCAACTGTACTAAACATCGACACTGACTCATGACGTAACCGGCAAACTTTCTGCACGCGGAAGTTTCCATCTTATTTCATATAGATATCAAACTTTTACAACAACTTTAATAATCCTTTAACTGGTAGGAGTGCTAATATCAGTAGGCATTTTTTTCAAATTTAGCAGCAAGCCCCGTTTCATTTGTATGCCAACAATTTCCAGGAACAACATTTTGACTGTTTTTTATGTTTATAAACTAGCAATTTGTGAAACATTATTAAATGTCCAGACCACCATGGAAACCTGGTATAACAACAGAAGAGCAGTTGGCACATGAAAGAGATTCTTTCTTAGACTGGAGGAGGCATCTCAATGAACTGCAAGAGAAGCTGGGAGCTGCCGTCACCCCTTATGAAAGGAATTTAGAATTGTGGAAGCAACTGTGGAGAACCTTAGAGAAGTCTGATGTAGTGATGATTCTTTTGGATGCTAGGAATCCACTATTATTTAGGTTAGTACTATCAACTTTTTAAATTTCCCTCTCCCTAATAAATCTAATAATATTACTTGATATGAATTTCAATAGTAAAGATGTTATCATACAACATTCAAAAACAACTTTTTCTTGTATATACATAATTTTTAAATTAGTTTTTTTCACTGAAAACTATTATATTTTTATTTTATTTTATTGCAGCCTATCAAAAGTCCATTGTAGAACATATGAGAACATAGGTACTGTTTTCCGATTTCATAGTACCGACATTTTGAAAGCGGATTCGCAACCACAGTTTTTACTATTATTATTGACTTATTAAATAGTTGCTGCTTCCCGTTTTATATTTCTCATAAAGTTATATGGTAAAACAAATTTAAGGTAGTAACTAAGGCCGACATAAATAGATAGATTAGCATAATACTAATATTATTTTGACAAATCTTAACAAATGCAAGGCTCTACATTAGTGTCATGATGTAAATGATCATGACAACATTGACAAAAATTTGCGAGCGGGTTAACGATCGCAGTACCAGACTTCTTGCTCCTTTGACGCCGCTTCCTGTTGCCAGTCCAGGTATTTTACTCCTAGCGTAGAGATTGGTATACTGCCTTAGGATCTTTACAGCTCTTACAACGTCACTACACAGTAGATAGCAGATATTTTTTAACAGTGGTAGAGCCACTTGGCAGCTTTGCTGTTGCACGTATGGGCCGGCTCAAACCGGGGTGGTACCACGACCTCACAGAATACCGGCGTGAAGTGGAAGCTCTGCTTCCGCGTTTCGTCTGGTGAGTGCGGGTGGCCGGAGGCCCAAATCCCCCCCCCCCCCATCAACATGGTAGCGGAATTACATAATGATAGACTACCCCAGGAGGGTACTTCTGAGCGTGGGTGCTCAGGCTGCCCCGCGTATTCTGGGGGGGGGGGGCAAAATTCCGCTCAAGACTACAACTGCTCGGGGCAAACGGAGCAACAAGACCAAGGCGACCCCTGCCACGCTGTCCGTGAATTTCTGCAATATCAGGGGACTTCACTCTAACCTAAACGCCGTCCACTACCATCTCGAGACGGCGAGGCCGGCTCTGCTCTTTCTTACCGAGACGCAGGTGTCCTCTCCGGCTGATGTCTCGTATCTCTCCTACCCGGGGTACAAACTGGAACACTCCTTTGTGCCTCGAGCTGGAGTTTGCGTTTACGTCAGAGAGGACATCTGTTCTCGACGCCTCGGCAAACTTAAAGGTTCGGACCTGTCCATCCTTTGGCTACGCGTAGACAGCGACGACCATCCGCGCGTCTACGGGTGCCTCTATAGGTCCCATAGCGGTAATGCCGAAACAGACCGACTCTTCGACCACGTCCAAATGGCTGCAGATTCGTTGCTACAGCAGATCCCCTCCGCAGAGATCGTGATCCTCGGCGACTTTAACGCCCATCACGCCGAATGGCTTGGATCACGTTTAACCGATCATGCGGGGAGATCTGTTCATGATTTTGCCTTGGCATATGGTCTGACACAACTGGTTACTTCGCCTACGCGGATTCCAGATGTGGAGGATCATGCACCTTCCCTGTTGGACCTTCTGCTGACCTCTCACCCGGACGGATATCAGATTTCCGTCGACGCCCCTTTAGGCTCCTCGGACCATTGTCTGGTCCGGAGTGTTGTGCCACTCACGCTGAAATCGCGGTTGCATTCTGCAGGCTGCCGCCGTGTTTGGCACTATAGGTCAGCCGATTGGGATGGGATGCGGTCTTTCTTTGCATCCTACCCTTGGGGGCGGGTTTGCTTCTCGCCGGATGATCCCAACGTTGTTGCGGATTCTGTTACTGATGTGGTACTTCAGGGTATGGAACTTTTTATTCCATCCTCTGTGGTGCCCATTGGAGGCAAGTCTCAGCCATGGTTTGGTCGCTCCTGTAAAATAGCATCATGCTATAAGCAGGAGTGCTACCAAGCCTGGGTTGATGCATCAGCGTCCCGGGATGTAAACACCAGCGCTCTAAAAAAGAAGTATAATTCCGCCTCTAGGTCCTTCAAAAGAGTCATTGCCAAGGCAAAGTCAGAGCACATAGGCAGAATTGGCGAGAAACTAGTTCGCCTTCCTTCTGGAACCCGTGCATTCTGGTCTCTCGCCAAGGCTGTCCAGGGGAATTTCTGTCAGCCATCTCTTCCATCTCTGCACAGGGAGGACGACTCACTGGCCCATACTGCAAAGGAGAAAGCCGATCTTCTAGGCTCTTTCTTTGCGTCTAACTCGACTCTCGATGACGGGGGGAGTACGCCGCCGACCATCCCGCGGTGTGAGTGCTCCATGCCGGAAGTGCAGTTCACACAGCGCTCGGTTCGCAAAGCACTCCTCTCCCTGGACATCCACAAGTCGAGTGGGCCTGACGGAATCCCCCCAATTGTGCTGAGGACATGTGCTCCAGAGTTGGCACTGGTTTTAACGCGTCTTTTCTGGTACTCCTACTCCCTAGGCGTAGTCCCAAAATCATGGAAGACGGCTTTCGTCCACCCGATCCCTAAAAAAGGCGACCGCTCAGACCCGTCCAACTATCGGCCAATCGCCATCACCTCCTTGTTCTCCAAAACAATGGAGTCCATTGTAAACTGCCAGCTCATGAGGTACCTTGAGGATCACCAGCTGATTAGTGACCGCCAATACGGTTTTCGCCGTGGTCGGTCAGCTGGTGATCTTCTGGTCTACCTCACTCACAGATGGGCGGAGGCAGTAGAGTTCAAGGGGGAGGCATTGGCCGTTAGTTTGGACATTGCGAAGGCCTTCGATCGGGTTTGGCACAAAGCGCTTCTTTCGAAGCTCCCTTCCTATGGGCTTCCCGAGAAATTGTGCGATTGGATCACCAGCTTTCTTGCAGATCGGAGCATCAAGGTCGTTGTAGACGGTGCAAGCTCCGATTGCAAGCCTATTAATGCTGGTGTTCCACAAGGCTGCGTGCTATCGCCAACGCTGTTTCTTCTGCATATCAATGATATGTTGCATACCCGTAACATTCATTGCTATGCAGATGACAGCACTGGTGATGCTCTTTACACTGGCCGAGCCAATATTTCTCGGGAAAACGTCTCCGAGTGCCGGGACAAACTTGTGTCAGAAGTCGAGTCTTTGCTGAACAGAGTCTCGGATTGGGGACGACTAAATCTAGTCCAGTTTAACCCCCAGAAGACACAAGTTTGCGCGTTAACCGCTAAAAAGAACCCCTTTGTCGTATCCCCTCAGTTTCAAGGCACTCCCCTTGTTGCCTCAGCCAGTATCGGAATCCTCGGCGTCGACATATCGAGTGACGTGCAGTTTCGTGGTCACTTGGAAGGGAAGGCCAAATTGGCCTCTAAACAGCTTGGCGTATATAGTTTTTTTTTTTTTTTTTTTTATAGGATAGGGTGACAAACGAGCACACAGTCCACCTGATGGTAAGTGGTTGCTGTGGCCCATATACATCTACATCTATCCTCGATTACGAATCAAAATGCAGATGCGTTGTCACCCGTGAGGACTAAGATGGAATGCCTCGTTTCCAGTAAAAAGGGTCTCCGGTTCTCTACACTCACCATACGAAATACAGCAGCATTAAGCTACTATTTCACGCTGGTATTCTGTGAGAGCGTGGTCCTTCTCCGGTCGAGCCGACCCATTCGTGCTACAACTATACTACTAATATAACTGCAGCATGGCTCTACCACGTATAAAATATAGTATTTCATGCCGGCACACCGCCTGCAACTTTACAAGGCGCAGGTTCGGCCGCACATGGAATACTGTTCCCATCTCTGGGCTGGGGCTCCCCAGTACCAGCTCCTTCCACTTGACCGCATCCAGCGCAGAGCGGCTCGAATCGTCGACGACCGAATGCTTTCCGATCGGCTCGACTCACTGGCGCTGCGAAGAGATGTTGCATCTCTGCGTATTTTATCGCATCTATCACGGGGAGTGCTCTGAGGAATTGTTCGGATTAATACCAGCCGCCAAATTTCGTGAACGCACTACACGGCAAACGTCCCGATACCATCCACACCATTTGGATGCTTGGCGGTCCACCACTGTACGTTTCACAAGGAGTTTTCTTCCACGTACAACCTCTCTGTGGAATAGTTTACCACCGGCGATTTTTCCGGACCGATACGACCTGGGGACCTTCAAGAAAAGAGCTTACTCCTTTCTAAAGGGCCGGCAACGCACCCGCAATTCTCCTGGTGTTGCGGTTGATCATGGGCGGCGGTAGTCACTTAACATCAGGTGAGCCGCATGCTCGTTTGCCCCCTCTTCTATAAAAAAAAAATACACCATAGCAGATATACCAGTAAATAGAAATATAATTTGATAAAATTAAATTTAATACAAAAATAACATAGAATCACAATTTCCATCTAACTTCGCGCTTCAGTGTGGATACCTCAAAATGGATGCGCACGCATGCCAAGGCAGCCGACAACCGAATGAATATCTAGTTATTAATTATGGTACTTACATTATTAACATCGCTACATGCAATATGTTACATGCAAATATCAACTTTAACATTGCAACTTAACTAGAATTGCAAGTTTCTGTCAACAGGATTATCATTTTCCTTTATTGCATTGTACCTTGAAGTGGCGGTGTAAGAATATCCACTACCCCATATCATCCCGTGGGTGTCGTAAAGGCAACAGGGGGAAAGAAATCAGGAGATGGTCAGCAGCATCTTCCTAATAACGACCCACCAGCACGCTAACCCGATTGCCAAGCGTGGCAATTATGGCAGATGTCCCATGATATCCTATGAGGCAATTTATAGTGGAGGCGTATGTTCAGCAGTGGACTTTAATATGCTGTAATGGCATTACATTCCGCTCCAATGCGTACCGAGCCGCTCTGTCAGGTCAAAATCTAGGTTGTGTTCGGTCGATTTTTTTTAAATTCAATTACGTTTGTTGTTATATTTTGTTGATCTATAATTTAACATTACCAACACTAATAATAGATTATTTTTAGATGTATGGATTTGGAAAAATATGCGTCTGAACAAAAATGCAAATGCATACTCTTATTAAATAAGGCTGATCTAACCAGTGAATATGTAAGGAAATGTTGGGCTGAATACTTTGAAAAGGAAGTAAGTGTTTTATTATTTGCTGGCCATGGTGACATAACTGTTCTCATTGTATTAGTCCCAGTCCTATGGCATAAGCTGTCTAAGAAAAAATCTCATGAAAATTTCGTAGCCTATTTTTAACGTGGTAGAGTCACGCTGCAGCTATATTATGGTTGTAGCATGTATGGGTCAGCTCGACCGGGGAAGAACCACGTTCTCATAGAATACCAGCGTAAAATAGCAGCTTAATACTGCTGTGTTTCGTATGGTGTGTGTAGAGAGTCGGAGACTGGAAATGAGGCATTCCATCTTAGTCGTAGTAGAAGATAGATGTAGATGTCTATGGATCACAGTAACCACTTTCCATCAAGTGGACTGTGTGCTCGTTTGTCACCCTTATTCTATAAAAAGCCTCTTATCAATGACAATATAACCGCCTTGTATAGGCAAGATAATAAGTAAAACACCTGTATATCGGTAAAGGAACGGAACAGCAAAGTTATAAATACCTGGTCAGCTTTGGAGTATTGTTGTAATATTATATAGTCTGTTTTTTGCTAAACATTAACTAGTACGGTTAGATTTAGAACAGAAAAGTGCCATTGGTGAACTTTATTTTCCTGATATCTACTGAACTGCTTACAGGGGGGTAAGCTGGCAAGTCTCTTGGTGTTTTATAGCATTAAATTTAAGGCAACTACTTATAATCTATATATATATTTATATATATATATATATATATATATATATATATATATATATATATATATATATATATATATATATATATATATATATATAATCGGAATCTCGGAAACGGCTCCAACGATTTTCATAAAATTTAGTGTCCAGGGAGTTTCGGAGATAATAAATCGATCTAGCTAGGATTTATTTTTAGAAAATGTCTTTTTGTCTGTGTTTTTAGGCAATGTAAAACTGCTACAATATCGTTAGAATAAGAAGGTAAATTTTGACAGATTGTTAATGATTATAAATAGCTTAATTTGTATAATGGTCGGTCACAGAATCGTAAAACCCCGGTTCGAGCCCAGACCGACCGACCGACTTTTTTAATTTTTTTTCAAGTTCCCTTCTTTTTTGAGAAAATCTATTTTTTCGAGCTCTTTTTTTTAGTATTTTTTAAAAACACGAAAATTTAAATTAAAATAATTGCACTCATGATTTTTTATTCAAATAAGCAGTTCCGTTTTTTCTGTTATGTCGCTAAGATCAAAAAATATTATTTATATTTCATCAGTATGTAATTTGTATCTAAATATAATTTCCAAAACACACAAATTAAAAAAAAATCGAGCGAAAATTCCGAGCAAAGCTCGGTCAACCAGGTACTATATATATATATATATATATATATATATATATATATATATATATATATATATATATATATATATATATATAATCGGAATCTCGGAAACGGCTCCAACGATTTTCATAAAATTTAGTGTCGAGGGAGTTTCGGGGGCAATAAATCGATCTAGCTAGGATTCATTTTTAGAAAATGTCATTTTGTCCGTGTTTTCAGGCAATGAAAAACTGCTACAATATAAGAAAGTAAATTTTGATAGTGTGTAAATGATTGTAATAGCTCAATCGGATATGGGGCGGTCCAGAAATCGTAGTATCCTGGTTCACGTCCTGTCTCGGTCCGACTTTTTCCTTTTTTTTTTCAAGTTCCCTACTTTTGTGACAAAGTCTATTATTTCGGGCCCTTTTTAAGTATTTTTTTTAAAAATACGAAAATTTTAATTAAACTAATTGCACTCATGATTTTTATTCAAATAACCAGTCCAGTTTTTTCTATTATGTCAATAAGATAAAAAAATATTACTTCATGTTTCGTCAGTATGTAATTTGTATCTAAATATAATTTCCAAAACACACGATTTCCAAAAAAAAAATAATACCGAGAAAAGCTTGGTCATCCAGGTACTTATGTTTGAGCCCCGCATGTTCAAAGACAGTAACAATTTTCTTAACATTTTAGATTTTGTGATCATTTATTAAGTTGCATAATAATTTTCCAGGGTGTTTCCATTATATTTTTCTCAGCGGCCAAAGCTGCAAAGGAAAGAAAAATATCAGAAGAAAATGAAACCAAACCTAAAAGACAAAGTATTAGTGAAGATAAAACGTATACTGATTCTGACACTTCTGACAGTGAATATTCAGTGAATGACAATGCTGAGGAAGTAGATCATATAAAAAACACTAAAGAAGATATAGAATTCTTTAAGAAGCAGCTTGGTGTCATAGATAAAGCTGTTTGTAACACCGCGGAAAAGTTAGACAGAATTCAGGATGCATTGGACAATGTTTTAGAAAGTTTGAGATTAGGAAATCCTATTGAACCATTCCAAGCTAAAGATCAGGAATCAGATACTCCTGGTATTGATAAAAATGAATCAAATAAAAATTCAACTGAAGATGCACAAATGAAAAATTCTCATGAGATATTTGACAGGGAAAAGTTATTAGAAGTATTAAAACAAATGAAAATTCCTAATTTTAAAAATCCACCAAGATTGACTGTGGGCATGATTGGCTACCCAAATGTGGGAAAATCAAGTACAGTTAATGTTTTAATGCAAAGTAAAAAGGTAAGGAAATATTTAGTTTCTTATTATCCTTGCTGTGCCTGCTTGATGTAAATTATTATCCCCTCAAGCGCAATAAAAATCCCGTGCAGTCGCATGCGCCCGGCAAATCCCGATCGCCCGCAAGCGACCGCACCCACCCACAGCACTTAAAACCATTAAAACTTATATTTAGAGACTACTTTTATATGAAGAAGTTTAGCATTATAAAATATATACAAAATTTTCTATCTTGTGGTCTAAAAAGTCAGGTTTAACTTCATTACAAAAAGATTTTTTGGTATTTTGATAACAAAAAAATATATACCAAGCGAATGTCGCCAGCGTGAAAATCACAATTATTTCAATATATATTACTCGAAATTAATTACGTAAAAAGATAAATTATATTCATACAAAAACTTTCATTAGAATTTTATAATAAAACGATGTACTAAAACAATAATAAAACACTAGAAAAATCCAAAAATCAACGCAATAACATTCACGCGAAAATGGCGTACGAAATAAACGTAGATTATAAATGAATATTCATAGGATAACAGGTTTTTTATTGCACTAGAGGATAGAGTAATTCATATTGATTATATAATGCCAAACTTCTTCATAGAAAAGTAGTCTCTTTATCATCATAATAAGTTTTATGGGTTAAAGTGCTGTGGATGGGTGCGACCTCGTGAGACCGCTAGGGATTTGACGGAATATGGCCGCGGTCTCATGAGACCGCTTGGGGGTTGAGAGGTTATATAGTTAAAATGATGGGTATCTAAGTCTAAAAAATACCTGAGATATTTTATCCAGTTATTCCAACATACTATTAGGGCTCATAGGCCTATATGGATACCCGCAAACCGCTTCGGTGGCTCGGAGGGCCACGGTCCGAATGACGGCCAGGGGGACAATAGTCACTGTGCGGCTGAGTTTGCGGCTCATTGAGTGAGATTGTGTGCACGTGGTAAGTTTATGATGGATACCGAAAAATTTATCATCGAAATCCAGAATCCGTCGAAATGCTTCAAATAAATAATAATAAAATAAAAAAATATTTCAAAATGCTTGCTTTCATCTCGAGTTTGCAAATAAGGATGCATCTGGTATTTCTTTCTTTGTTTTTGCTTCTTAACGTAATGTGTGTAAATATAGTAAATAGTTGCGCAACTTCTTCCAAATCTATCTTTGAAATAATTCGATCTGACCGCAAATCGCAACAGTTCTTCAACCACAGGTTTCGAATGCGGCTGCCTGTAATCCGGTTGGCTGCATTCACAACCGCATCCTGCTGTCAACCGGATGCCTTTCCGCATTGTGGGTAACATACCTAGTGCGTATGAGCCCTTAAAATAAAACAGTGAATGTATAGCCGTTGGATCAACCTCAAAATAATTTATGGATATGAGAAATCTCCACCGCACATTTCTCCATGACATAAATAAGATTGATTTACTTATATGTACATTTTCTCATGATTCCCTTACTGCTGAGAAAGCGCTCAATTGTCTTAATAAATTTAACTGTGCCAGCAGATATCGAACTTAAGCCAAGTGCCTTACTTCTTTTGACTTTTACTGTTACAGCCTACTAAAGTCCACTGCTGAACATAGGTTTCCCCCTTAGATTGTCTCATAGGGGGATATTTGCCACAGTTGCCACGCTTAGCAAGCGGATTGGCAATCGCAGTTTCCCTTTTATTTTTAGTCATCAGGAAGACGCTGCTGCCTCTTGATTTGTTTCCCTCTATCGCCTCTACGAATCCCACGGGACGATACGGGCTAGTGGATATTCTTGCACCGCGACTAAACGACACGGTTTTAAATGACGCTGTTGTGAAATTCAACATCAACAACGACATATTTACGTAAATTATCATTCATTACTAAATCGTGGAAATGTAGATTTCATCAGTCCATTTTGTCCCGGGGGTTCTTATTTAAGTTTCCAGAAATCTTAAGGTCATCTATAGATGATTGCAAAACCATCCCGTATTTGCCAGATGTAAATACGCGGCTTGAAGACGAGTGTTGTTCAAGGTGCAAAAGTTCAATCACCAATCCGCTTGTCGAACACAGGTATTGTGGCAAATCTTTCAATCAATGAATGAGACCCATACCATAATATCTAGGTGTAAACTTTTATGTAGAAATTTTTTCAGTATAGCAGTCTGCAGACTTTTCTATTCCATAACCAGCGTGGAAATGTGGCCAGCTGTGTAGTCATCCTTACTTACTTTTTGTTTACAAGTTATTCTTACTTACTTTAAAAAAATATTTATTCCATCATACATTCACTATGGTTTTAAAACAATATATCAAATGCATTTTATTATCATATTTCTTAGGTTAGTGTGAGCTCGATGCCGGGTCATACTCGACATATACAATCGCTGATACTCGACGAAGATGTAGAGTTACTGGATTGTCCCGGATTGGTATTGCCAGCTTACGCTGTTACACCAGATTTACTTCTAACTGCAGTTTTGCCTATTGACCAAGTAAGTTCGAGAAAATAAAATTTATAAAGGTAATAAAAGACGAAATCTCTGATGAAGTCTGTTTGTATAAGAGATTGAAAAATTCCGTGCATAATAAATAAGTGGTAAAATTATAAATTTTGTACAACCGACTTCAATATAAATAAAATTATTCAATATAAATAACATCATCAATGTAGTCGAAGTCAATTAAATACGCATTTTTAAGCATAACTCAAAAATTACTGATCAGATGTCGATTAAATTTATGTGGAACCACATGGAGAAGCACAAGCTTTTAAATAAAAAAAAAAACAGTCGAATTGAGAACCTCCTCCTTTTTTGAAGTTGGTTGAAAAGAGGTTCTTAATACATATATGTAATAAAATCTCCAAAGTTATACTGACGTATTGCTTTAATTAGGATTTTTTTAACTTATAAATTCATATGTATAATTGAATGAAGTCCTGAAGTGATATTGTCATTGTGCTATTCGGAAGACCTAGCACAAAATGAACAAGTGGTAAAATATAAATTTTGTATTACCGACTTCAGTATAAATAAAATGAAAACATCATCAATGAATTCGAAGTCAATTAAATACGCATTATTAGTTTTTAAGTTATCCTTAATAACTTAAAAACTACTACTGGTCAGATCTTGATCAAATTTATATGTTACCACATGAGAAGCACCAGCTTTTAAATAAAAAAAGAATCATTAAAATTGGTTTACCCAGAAAATAAAATCTGGAGTAAAACACATAATAAAATACAGTCGAATTGAGAACCTCCTATACAATATGTAACGTAATTAACGCACACCCTCAGACACCCCAATTAGTATATTATGTTATAATCATAATACATACACTGAATTTTTAGTTAAACATTTTTATGCACTGATTATTTATCAAATTCGGAAGAATGTTGTGGTCACAGTACAAATCCACGAACGCAAAGACTTTAACGTGCTTGAAATAAAGTTTTGAATGACAGAATTAGTAATAATACAAATAAAATTGCACTGTTAAAAGTCTTATTGCCTTAAGTTACGGTCCATTTCAGTTTGTTTTGACTGTACAGATTTAGTGTGACTGTAATTTACGTAGTTTTTATTATTTTTGGGATAAAAAAATTACCTATATTAAAAATGATAGGAATCGATTCAGTAAACGATTCTGAACAAACTACTTTCTCAAAGTGCGTTAATTATGTTACATGTTGTATATTATAATTAAAGATGCGTTCACACGACGCGGCGATGGCGCGGCTATGCGAACTGGTGGGAAGACATACCTTTGAAGAGAAATATGGCCTGCTGCTTCCACATTATGAACATGGTGAAGGGACGGAGTACAAAAAGATTCTAACAGCCCATGCTTGTAAGTGTAACATAAATTTATTAAAAATCTGAAAAATACGTTTCTAAACTTCAAATTTTGTATAAAATTTGGACAATAATATTTTTAAGTTACGAATGTACGAGGGGTGATCCAAAAGTAATGATAATGAATATTAAACACGGTGGTTATAGTTAAAAAATAATTAATTATTCTACATAGTCTCCTAATAAGTCTCTGCATTTAGTCCATCTTTTCTAAGCCCATAATTCCCTTAGAAAAAAATTCCGCTCAAGACTAGAACTGCTCGGGGCAAACGGTGCAACAAGACCAAGGCGACCCCTGCCACGCTGTCCGTGAATTTGTGCAATATCAGGGGACTTCACTCTAACCTAAACGCCGTCCACTACCATCTCGAGACGGCGAGGCCGGCTCTGCTTTTTCTGACCGAGACGCAGGTGTCCTCTCCGGCTGATGTCTCGTATCTCTCCTGCCCGGGGTACAAACTGGAACACTCCTTTGTGCCTCGGCCTGGAGTTTGCGTTTAGAGGACATCTGTTCTCGACGCCTCGGCAGACTTGAAGGTTCGGACCTGTCCATCTTTTGGCTACGCGTAGACAGCAACGACTATCCGTGCGTCTACGGATGCCTCTATAGGTCCCATAGCGGTAATGCCGAAGCAGACCGACTCTTCGACCACGTCCAAAAGGCTACAGATTCGTTGCTACAGCAGATCCCCTCCGCAGAGATCGTGATCCTCGACGACTTTAACGCCCATCACGCCGAATGGCTTGGTTCACGTTTAACCGATCATGCGGGGAGATCTGTTCGTGATTTTGCCTTGGCATATGGTCTGACACAACTGGTTACTTCGCCTACGCGGATTCCAGATGTGAAGGATCATGCACCTTCCCTGTTGGACCTTCAGCTGACCTCTCACCCGGACGGATATCAGATTTCCGTCGACGCCCCTTTAGGCTCCTCGGACCATTGTCTTGTTCGGAGTGTGGTGCCACTCACGCTGAAATCGCAGTTGCATTCTGCAGGCTGCCACCGTGTTTGGCACTATAGGTCAGCCGATTGGGATGGGATGCGGTCTTTCTTTGCATCCTACCCTTGGGGGCGGGTTTGCTTCGCCAACGTTGTTGCGGATTCTGTTGCTGATGTGGTACTTCAGGGTATGGAACTTGGACACGGTGGAACACACCGTGGAGGTGTGCCCTGCTTGGGCGGAGCACCGCCGTGTCCTCGTAGCGGCGATAGGCGGCGGCGACTTCTCGCGTCCGGCCCTGGTCGAAGCCATGGTCCGGAGCGAGACGGAATGGGATGCCGTCACCACCTTCTGCGAAGCAGTGATGCTAGTGAAGGAGGTGGCGGAGCGGGAGAAGGAGAGAGCAGCAGCTTTCCTCCCCGGCCGTCGCGGGAGACGCCCCGGGCGTCGGGGGCTACGTCGTGGCCCCCGGCCATTGTAGGCGCGGGCCTGTGGACGGCGAGCAATGGGTAGCTCGCCGTCCGTCCGTCTAACGACGACAGGCCGTGTCGACGGGGCGTTTTGTTCCACGCGCGCCTCAAAGAGCTGTCAGCAGCGTGAAGGGGCCCGCAAGGGCCGACGCCTGCCGGGGCTGCGGGCTGTTTGAAAGAGATACCGCGGCTCCGGAACGTAAGGGCACTGAAGGTACACGGATGGTTTTTAGTCAGTAAAAGTCTGACACTCCCTTACGCTCCACCCAGAGTGAAAGGCGTCATTAGATGATTTTCCATCCGCAAAAAAAAGGGTATGGAACTTTTTATTCCTTCCTCTGTGGTGCCCATTGGAGGCAAATCTCAGCCATGGTTTGGTCGCTCCTGTAAAATAGCATCATGCTATAAGCAGGTCAGCGTCCCGGGATGTAAACACCAGCGCTCTAAAAAAGAAGTATAATTCCGCCTCTAGGTCCTTCAAAAGAGTCATTGCCAAGGCAAAGTCAGAGCACATAGGCAGAATTGGCGAGAAACTAGTTCGCCTTCCTTCTGGAACCCGTGCATTCTGGTCTCTCGCCAAGGCCGTCCAGGGGAATTTCTGTCAGCCATCTCTTCCATCTCTGCACAGGGAGGACGACTCACTGGTCCATACCGCAAAGGAGAAAGCCGATCTTCTAGGCTCTTTCTTTGCGTCCAACTCGACTCTCGATGACGGGGGGAGTACGCCGCCGATCATCCCGCGGTGTGAGTGCTCCATGCCGGAAGTGCAGTTCACACAGCGCTCGGTTCGCAAAGCACTCCTCTCCCTGGACATCCACAAGCCTAGTGGGCCTGACGGAATCCCCCCAATTGTGCTGAGGACGTGTGCTCCAGAGTTGGTACCGGTTTTAACGCGACTATTCCGGTACTCCTACTCCCTAGGCGTAGTTCCAAAATCATGGAAGACGGCTTTCGTCCACCCGATCCGAAAGGCGACCGCTCAGACCCGTCCAACTACCATCACCTGCTTGTTCTCCAAAACAATTTTTTACAATGTACTCCCATTGTAAACTGTCAGATCACGAGGTACCTTGAGGATCACCAGCTGATTAGTGACCGCCAATACGGTTTTCGCCGTGGTCGGTCAGCTGGTGATCTTCTGGTCTACCTAACTCACAGATGGGCGGAGGCAGTAGAGTCCAAGGGGGAGGCATTGGCCGTTAGTTTGGACATTGCGAAGGCCTTCGATTGGGTTTGGTACAAAGCGCTTCTTTCGAAGCTCTCTTTCTATGGGCTTCTCGGGAAGCCCATAGAAAGAGAGATAGAGAGAGCTTTCTTGTAGACGGTGCAAGCTCTGATTGTAAGCCTATTAATGCTGGTGTTTCACAAGGCTGCGTGCTATCGCCAACTCTGTTTCTTCTGCATATCAATGATATGTTGCATACCCGTAACATTCTTTGCTATGCAGATGACAGCACTGGTGATGCTCTTTACACCGGCCGATTCAATATTTCTCGGGAAAACGTCTTCGAGTGCCGGGACAAACTTGTGTCTGAAATCGAGTCTTTGCTGAACAGAGTCGCGGATTGGGGGCGACTAAATCTAGTCCAGTTTAACTCCAGACGACACAAGTTTGCGTGTTGACCGCTAAAAAGAACCCCTTTGTCGTATCTCCTCAGTTTCAAGGCACTCCCCTTGTTGCCTCAGCCAGTATCGGAATCCTCGGCGTCGACATATCGAGTGACGTGCAGTTTCGTGGTCACTTGAGAAGAACACACAAGAGAAGGCCATATTGGCCTCTAAAAAGCTTGGCGTGCTCAGCAGAGCGGGACAGTACTTCATGCCGGCACACCGCCTGCAACTTAACAAGGCGCAGGTTCGGCCGCGCATGGAATATTGTTCCCATCTATGGGCTGGAGCTCCCCAGTACCAGCTCCTTCCACTTGACCGCATCCAGCGCAGAGCGGCTCGAATCGTCGACGACCGAGTGCTTTCCGATCGGCTCGATTCACTGGCACTGCGAAGAGATGTTGCATCTCTTTGCATTTTCTTTCGCATATACCATGGAGAGTGCTCTGAGGAATTGTTCGGATTAATCCCAGCCGCCAAATTTCGTGAACGCACTACGCGGCAAACGTTCCGATACCATCCACACCATCTGGATGCTTGGCGGTCCACCACTGTACGTTTTAAAAGGAGTTTTCTTCCGCGTACAACCTCTCTGTGGAATAGTTTACCACCGGCGATTTTACCGGACCGATACGACCTGGGGACCTTCAAGAAAAGAGTTTACTCCTTTCTAAAGGGCCGGCAACGCACCTGCAATTCCCCTGGTGTTGCGGTTGATCATGGACGGCGGTAGTCACTTAACATCAGGTGAGTCGCATTCTCGTTTGCCCCCTCTTCTATAAAAAAAGCCCGAAAGAGTGGCTCCCTTTTCCAAATGTTCCACCATAATCATTCCTTCAGCGTCTCAGTAAACGGACGCCATAACCTTTCCCTTTGAACCTTTTAACACTGCATTTCTTCGGCTTCGGTGAGGGCTCGCTTCCAAACCATTGCATATCGTTTGGTTTCAGGATCAAAATGTTGCATCCGGATTTCGTTCATGGTCACGAACGTGACAAAAAATTCCTGATCTGCTTGGAACCTTTCGAGGTTCACCCTCGAAATTTTGACTTGTGTTTTTTTTTGCTCATCGGTTAACATTCTCGGTATACAACGCTTAGGGTCCTTCTTATGCAATTCGTTCGCAAGGATTCTTTGGACATTGCCATATGAAATCCCTGTGACCTCAGCTATATGCCTGATGGTCACTCTTCGATCTGCCAATCATCTGCCAAGACATCTTTGACTTTTTTCACGTTATTGAATAAAACTAAATTTACGGATTTTATCTATCTCTATATCTATCTATTTTAATTCCCGACGTTTCGGGTGCTTTACAGCACCCATGGTCACGGGGGGGGGGGACTGAGATGTTTGACGTCCCAATGTCATAGTTAGTCCGGCTACCTTCAGTTTTTTATTAATTTTTGGTCCGATTTACGCAAAACGAGCTTATAGTATCAACAACTCATCAAGACTTCATGATACTATAAGCTCGTTTTGCGTAAATCGGACCAAAAATTAATATTCAAAAACTGAAGGTAGCCGGACTAACTATGACATGGGGACGTCAAACATTTCGGTCCCCCCCGTGACCATGGGTGCTGTAAAGCACCCGAAACGTCGGGAATTAAAAATAAGTAAAAGTAGTGAAATAAACGCGATAAAATCCGTAAATTTAGTTTTATTCAATGTGTAGTGTTCGCGTACATTTAAGAAATCATTATTTTTTCACGTTATCTTCAGTGAGGGATGTGGATGGGTGTCTTGCGCGATGTTCATTTTCCGCGGATGTTTTACCCAGCTTAAACTCCTTGGCTCACCACACAACAATGTTTGTACCAAGCCACTTTGTATGTCTTTGGTAGCATTTTTTTAAAACAAAGGTACTTGATGACAGTTCTATTTTGGTTATTTTCCATTTTGATGTTATCTCTAAAGGAATGGACCTCCCTGATTAACTACCTAGTGGGTACATAAGCAGGCAAAAAAATTTTGTTTTGGATTTTTGTGTGTACTAGAAATAACCGATTATCATTACTTTTGAATCACCCTTCGTGTTTCTATAATAAAATATTATCGATAATAGTCCACCATTATTCTTAACGATTGTTGGTTTTAAGGGTTAAATTAAAGAGTATGTAATCCACTATGTTTTAGATTAAATGATGGACTGACAACATTGTCGGCAACAACGAAATAGTTTAATTCTATATTTGTTTTAAAACTATGGGATTTAAAGTTTGAAAGCTCTTAATCACGGGTTAAAATACTTTAGAATTGAACTTAACATTTTATTCTTAGTTGTTCTTTAGCTTCGTCCCCTAATACTTTTTCCAATTGCCCTTTAAATTTTGTTTACCTTGTGGCTGTGTGTTAGCGGCTGGGCAGCAACATCTTTTTGATAACGACTCAAAATAATAAAAAAAACTTCAGTAGCCCACTCGCCTGCCAAGCCTGGCAAGTGTGGCAAATATGGTGCCAATAATGGTGGGACTATTTCACAATCTATGGAGAGGCTTTTGACTCATTATAGGTTCTAATGAATGATTAAATTAAAGAAATTTCTCATTCCCGGATGATGAATTTTCATTCATTGAATCCTTTTAAGAATGTTCAAGTTCCGTACACCTTTTCCTATTATTCATTTGTCTTTTTGTCTTCTCTTTTAATAGTTTCACAAAAGTCCACTGTAGGACCCGGCCTTCGCCTGTTGCAGGGAGGTTGATATGTTTTAAAATTGGTTACAAAGTATTCGGTATTCCCCATAGAGGTTCATATTTTTTATAGGATGAGTGACAAACAAGCACACAATCCACCTGATGGTAAGTGGATGCTGTGGCCCATAGGCATTTAACCTCGAATTAAAATCAAAATACAGATGGGTTGTCACCCTTAAGGACTAAGATGGAATGCCTCAATTTCAGTAAAACGGGTTTCCGGTTCTCTACACTTAACATACGCAATACAGCAGCATTAATCTGCTATTTTACGCTGGTATACTGTGAGAGCGTGGTCCTTCCCCGGTCGAGCCGACCCATTCCTGCTATAACCATAATAGCCACAGCGTGGCTCTACCACGTAAAAACCCATCTATCTACCTTTATTTCTCACCACACCCAAGGTTGCATCGTAGATAATTGCGATAGGTATGTCCGTTCTTTGTAACCTTATAAATAATCTCAAAAATTATAAAGATTAAATAAATAAATAACCTTTACCACCAGTTAACCGAGGATTCATGTCTGCGGCCGGGCAGCCCGACGTGAGTCGTTCAGCTCGGCTGCTGCTCAAGGACGCTGCGAGTGGTCGTCTGCATTGGGAACAGCTTCCGCCTGGATATCAGCCAGCACCTGTCAACGAAATGATAGAAGAGAAGAAGAATGAGACCAGAAAACCTACTCCAAGGGAGACTAGAATGGTGGAAGTGAGTAATTTCGCTTCTTAAACACATCATCATTACATCCCTTCATAAGTCCACTGCAGAACATAGGCCTCCCCCAAGTAATGCCACAAAGCACGGTCCTGAGCCACCTGCATCCATCGACTTCCTGCATGTCTTACTAGGTCGTCACTCCATCTAGTGGGGGGTCGCCCTACACTACGCCTACCGGTACGAGGCTGCCACTCGAGAACCTTTCTTCCCCATCGGTTATCGGTTCTTCGAGCTATATGGCCGGCCCATTGCCACTTTAGCTTACTAATCCGTTGGGATATATCGGTCACTCTGGTTTTAATGCGGATATTCTCATTTCTGAGTCTATGACGCGGAGAAACTCCAAGCATAGTCCTCTCTATAGCTCGCTGAGCGACCTTGAGCGTCCTCATACGGCCAGCAGTGAAGGACCACGTCTCAGATCCGTACGTCATCACTGGCAATACGCACTGGTTATACACTTTCGTTTTCAGAGATTGAGGTATACCTGCCGAGTAGATGTGTCGTAATTTCCCGAACGCTGCCTAGCTGAGTTGAATCCGTCGATTGACCTCTCGGTCGAAGTTGGACTTACCTAGTCGGACTATTTGTCCCAGGTAAACGTACTCGTCAATAACTTCGAGCATAGTGCTCCCCACAACTACCGGCATAGGTGTGACATGGACATTAAACATGATCTTTGTTTTGTCCATGTTCATCTTAAGACCTATCCGTTGGGGAGACACCATTGAGGTCATTGAGCATAGTGCTAAGGTCCTGCAGCGATTCTGCCATAAGGACTATATCGTCGGCAAATCGAAGGTGAGTGATGTACTCGCCATTGATGTTAATACCGTATCCTTTCCAGTCCAGTAGCTTGAAAACGTCTCCCAACGCAGCGGTGAAGAGTTTCGGGGATATAACATCACCCTGTCTTACACCTCTCTGCAGTTGGATAGGTTTCGAACTTCGGTTCCGTACTCGGATAGCCATCGTAGCCCTACTGTACAAATACTTCACCACTTCGATATACCGACAGTCAACTTGGCACCGCTGAAGGGACTGTAGCACCGCCCAAATTTCGACGGAATCAAAGGCTTTCTCATAGTCCACATATGCCAGGCAAAGTGGCTGATTGTACTCTTCGGTCTTCTGTACAATCTGCCGCAGGGTATGTATGTGGTCTATTGTACTGAAGCCTTTTCGGAAACCGGCTTGTTCGGGAGACTGGAAGTCGTCGAGTCTGCGTGCGAGACGATTCGTAATGACTCGAAAACAGCACGTAGACGCGGCTCAGAAGGGAAATCGGTCTGTAGTTCTTCAAGAGAGCGTTGTCGCCTTTCTTAAAGAACAAGACCACCGCGCTTCTGCTCCACGCCTCCGGAGTAGTGCCACCATGGAGGACGGAATTGATGAGCTTCTGAAGGACTTCAAGTACCGGTGTTCCACCTGCTTTCAGAAGCTCCGCTGTAATTCCATCCTCGCCCGGGGCCTTGCCGTTTTTAAGATGGTGGAGAGCCATTCTAATCTCGCTCAGACTGACGTCCGGAATATCATTGGAATAGTGTCGGATAAGACTTGCTCTTGGATCGTTACTCACACTTGCGTGTGCCTCCAACGATGATGTGTACAGCTGCCCATAGAACCTCTCAATCTCACTCAGAATTTCAGCGCTTTCTCTTGTGCCTAGTTTTGCGTTGAAGTCTCCCATCAACACCGTGTAGTGGGTTTTGGAGGAATGCATGGCTCTGGAAATATCCTCATACATTTCCTCCACCTCCTCATCGGGATGTGCCGAGGTTGGTGCGTACACCTGTATGACCTTCAGCGAATACCGTTTGGTGATTCTGAGTATCAGGTACGCGACCCTCGTCGACACACTCCCAATCTTTACAACGTTGTTGATGAGAGACTTGTGGACGATAAATCCGACACCTCCTTGGGACAGATGGTCGCCCTCCCGGTGGTGGAACAAGTTGCCGGACTCGAGGATTGCTGTGTCCTCCCCCTCTCTTCGGACCTCGGATAATCCAATAATATGCCAGCGCAACTTGTCTACCTGTTCTTCCAGCTCCAGTATCTTCTCGTCAGTCCTCAGGGTGCGTGCGTTATATGTTGCCAGGTTGAGTCGTCGTAGGTGGCAACCGAACCTCCACCGGAGATTCTTAGCACATGGTCGCCACCGGAGCGTAGCGGGGCCGCCGGGGACTGGGGGCCGTTTTTTTGCGTCGTTATTCATGGAAGGATATTTGCCATAATTGCCACGCTTGTCGAGCGGGTTGCCAACCGCAGTTTTTTATTATATCACAGTTGTCATCAGGAAGATGCTGCTGCCCATCTCCTGCCTGCCTCCTTCTGTCGCCTCTTACGACACCCACGGGAAGATATGGGGTAGTGGATATTCTCAGCCGCCACTACACGGCATTTTTTTCTTAAACACATACAATCAAGTGTATCCAAATAAAAAAAATCTATTAATTTTATACTGGTTAATAAGTTCCATTCGTCGAATGAATGAGATTGTGCCCCATAGTAAATATCTATAATTTTTTTAAGGTTTGGTTGTAAAAGCTTTGTAGAGCAGAAGTACGTTATATTAATGGTGTGAAAATGCAATCATGAAGCAGTACGCTAGGGCTGAATCTGAACGATAACGTGAGAAATTGTGCGATAAAAGAAAAATGTGGTTTG
This sequence comes from Parnassius smintheus behrii, assembly GCA_036936625.1. Classification (NCBI taxonomy): domain Eukaryota; kingdom Metazoa; phylum Arthropoda; class Insecta; order Lepidoptera; family Papilionidae; genus Parnassius; species Parnassius smintheus. The sequence goes on from JAUPFT010000018.1 coordinate 10,460,044, forward strand.
TAAAATGCTGTGACATGGATTAAGAAAGAAATGCTTGGACACATAGAAAGAATGAATGAGGAAAGAGTATCAAAGCAAAATCATGAAATTAGTGACAGGGACGGAATAGACGGAAACTTATCGATCAAATTGGCGTTGTATTGAATATGGACCAAATTAAGAGTACCCTTAACCGACGTGCATGTATGCGTAGGTATATGGATGTAAGGAGGCGAAAGAGGTGTGGCAGGATCGGGCCAAATTGTTTGTGGTCCGTAGTCTCTGTCTACCTTTCTAGGTTCACAAGTGTGAGTGGTAATGCTTATGTTATGTTGTTAATATTTAATTCTATATTATATAATTAGGTGGTAGCTCAGATGGTTAGCGCTCGCTGTAAATTTCACAGTACGCGAGCAAACCGGGTTCGATCCCCGCCAGCACCAATGAAATTTTTAATTGCAATTTTAAGTGCTGATTTACCACGTGCTCGGCGGTGAAGGAAAACATCGTGAGGAAACAAACATCGTGAGGAAACATGCATGTCAGAGAAATAAACAAAAAAAAATATATTTCGAAGACATGTGAAGTTCGCCAACACGCATTGGGGCAGTGCGGCGGACAATTCCTTGCCCTAAAACCCTCTCAGAAATGAGCGGAGGCCTGTGCCCAGCAGTGGGACGTATATAGGCTGTTACTTTTCTTTACTTTATATTATATAATTGGATATTAATTAAGAAATAATAATTATATAGTATATAATTAAATATTAATAACATTCGACTTTGCACGGATGATTTCTAGGTCTTGACAAAAGCGTTACATACCAGGTGCAATTGTGTATCTAAACCATTCGCGAATCAACTTAAACATACACACAAAATTTCATCAAAATCGGCCGTTTAGGAAGAGTCAGTCACATGGACAAAAGAATTTTATAAATAAAGATGGATATATTATACTATATCGTTTTTTTATAGCATAAGAGTGATACACGCGTACATAGTCCACCTGATGGTAAGTAAATGCTGTGGCTCATAGACATCTACATTTATCCTCAATTAAGAATCCAAATGCAGAAGCGTTGTCACCCCTGTGAACTAAAATGGAATGCCTCGATTTCCAGTAAAAAAGGGATCTTGTTCTCTACACTCACCATACGACGATACACAGGAGCATTAAGCTGCTATTTTACTCTGGTATTTTGTTAGGGCTTGGTCCTAACCCAGTCGAGTCGACCCATTTGTGCTACAACCATAATGTAGTTGCAGGGTGGCTTTGTCCCCCCCCCCCCCCCCGATCGGGTTCCCGCCTTGTCGTGGCGGGGGGGCTTAGTAGCCGTGGTTTGGTCTCCCGCGGTGAACAAAGAGGAACTCAAATGGCTGGTCCGAGGTGGAGGGCCGGCCCGAGGTGGCCACTCCGAGTGGGCTTGGGAAGCCCGCTTCGGATGTGTGTTGGTGGACTGCGGTGAGAGGTGTGTCCTCCCCACCTACCGCGGCAGCCGAGGTGGAGTCGCGGAGGAAGAGGAGTGTTGGTATGGCGATGCGCCACTCGCCCTATCCTCCGCGACTCAAACGGGGCCGCACCGTTGATGCGGTGGTGGTGGGGCTGCGGGGGGGAGAGGATTGTCGGTATTGCGAGGCGCCGCTCTCCCTATCCTCCGCAGCCGAATCTTGGTTGGCGGCGGAGCCATAGACCAGATCCGCCGCTGGGGTCGGGAAGGCTAGTACTTCTAAGTGCTCGTTTTTCCTGGCCCCATGGCCTTCTTGCATTGGACGCGGGGGCGTCCGTTGCGCAGATGAAATTGGAGGCCGAGAAGGAGGGCGCCCCATGTGTTCTGGTGCGCCTTACCTGTGAAGGAGAACGGGGAAGAATATTCCTCTCCCGAGGAGGTGCTGCCATGGGGCGGCAGGCGCTGGTGGGGCTGCGGATGTGTGTGAAAGCGTTCCCGTGGCCCTGCCAGTAAGCGACAAAGGTGGAACACCATGGGGTTTTAGTCGGTGCGAGTCCGACATAACCCGTCCTTGCCCCCGCGAGGCGGGTATGCGTAGGCATTTCCCCATGTAAAAAAAAGGGTGGCTTTGTCACATATAAAATTTGTGATTATTGTAAACATTTTCGACCACAAATACAGAATTTGTTAATAATTTGAATACAGCGCCACCTATCGAACCATAGCATAGCTGGTACCATTATCTCGACAAAACAAATATATTGTGTGAATATAACCTCAATCGGTCGAGTCGTTCAGAAATTCCACGATCACTAACAGATGTATCAACGATTATATTTAAAAATATAAATTAAGTGAGTGAATTTGATATTGTTATTACCCATAGAAGAAGATTAAAATAAAAATATATTGATATCAAGTAGTAGTACACACACGTCTTACTCCACATCCATTCTTAAGTGGACATTTCTAGGCACTTCGATCTGAGATCGATTAATCAAAGAATCGATTTTTGGGCCAAAAAGATCGATTTTTAAATCGATATATACTTAGTACTGAATCAATCCAGTGAATCGATATTTCACCCTAGAAAATCAAGATCGAATCTTTTTCTGTTGTTATAAGAACTATAAAATTATTTACAATTTGTTGAATGTCAAACTTGTAAAGAATGACTGTTTTTCTATACAAAAACTCGCAAAACTGCTGTGTGTTCAATTTCTTTGGTCTGTTCTTAATGGATTAAAGGAATGAAAAATAAGTTACTTTGTAATCTGTACTTAGTTGTATTTTATTATTATATTTGATTTATTGTATTTGATATTGTAAATATAAACTTTGGAAGCAAATTGGAAAAATATCGATTTTTGAGAAATCGATCTTTTAGACCTAGATCTTTTTGTGAATCGATTTATTAGATTTCGACTCAATCGATTCAAAAATCTATCTTTTTCGGAAAGAAGCGACATCCCTAGATATTTCGTTTTCTGTCTTGTCGGGGTTGCCAGCACCTTACTTAATTTTACCAGTAAGTATTACTGCATTTACTGTTGTGTTTCGGTTTGAATACTATGAGCTAGTATAATTATACACAGGCATAGTCCTCAAAAGATAAAGTGCATCTCTGTCTTTCTTCTATTGAAGTAGGATGCAGATGTCTATGGGCATCTGCAGTTGCTTATAAGCTTGATTGACATTGTGATATTATTAAAAGCCAATTACCACATTCTAGGTGGTGAAGGAAAACATCGTCAGGAAACCTGCATGTCTGAGAAATAAGAAAAAAATAAATTTAGAAGACATGTGAAGTTTGTCAATACGCGGCAGCACGCAATATTGGGGCACCGCGGCGGACACTTCCTTGCCCTAAAAACCCTCTTAGAACTGAGAGGAGAGCTTTGCCCAACAGTGGGACGTATATAGGCTGTAACTTTAAAATATAATTTTCAAAATTGGTCTTAAAAGGGCTGTTGTTCTTATTGTCGTTGACTGTTGTTATTATTGACTGTTGTTTACGGGTTGACAACGAAGTAGCACAATTTATAAATAATATTTCACACAGGGATGGCGGAACACGTCGGCCGAGATCGATAGTGCGTTTTTTGCTATGAAGAAAAGTACGGCGCATGTGAAAGGAAAGCCTGTATTTGGGTATGATATTTTTTTATTTAACAAAAATACGTAATCACAATCTTTGTGCGCCGATCAAGCAGTTTCGTCATAACCAGGTTTGGGTTAGATCCCTAAAGGCATCAATGAAATGGTTAATTGCAATATTGAGTGCTAGGTGCTAAACCTGCATGGTATAGAAATATTTCGAAGACATATACTACATACTGTATTTATTTAGAATTAAGCGGCCTTATTTTCAGTACTTTCAAAGTTAATAACGATATTTGTCAATATTATATATACTTTCTTACGAAAGACCCCAACCTTTAAGTATTAAACCAAGGGTATGTTCCAAAATAGAACCCAGTGTACTGTTCAATGCAAATGACGTCATGAATCGACGCTATACTGGTGATTCGTTCCGAAACATCATCATTCTCTAAACCATTTCCCATTATCTGGGGTCGGCGCAGTAAACCTTCTTGTTCCATTCCTCTCTATCAGCCGTCATTTCCATACTTACTCCTTTCATTCTCATATCACTCTTCACACAATCGATCCATCTTTTATTCGGCCTTCCTCTGCCCGTGTGTCCCTCCACATTCATATTCAACACTCGTATTGTGACATGGCTTTCATTCCTCCGCATCACATGCCCAAACCATGCCAATCTGCTTCCTCTCACCTTTTCTACCACTGGCGCTACTTTCAGGCTTCCTCTTATATACTCATTCCTTATCTTATCCATCCTTGTCACACCACACATCCATCGTAACATTCTCATTTCATTCGCATGCAGTCTATTTTCATCCTTCTTCTTGACGGCCCAGCATTCACTTCCATACATGACGACAGGTCGGATGATCGATTTGTAAATTTTCCCCTTCAGCCTTATTGGCATTCGGGGATCGCACGTTGTGGCTGTGACCTGTCGCCATTTCATCCACCCTGCGTTAATCCTATGCTGCACAGCTCTATCTATTCCGGCGTCGCCTTGAATGAGGGAACCGAGGTACTTGAAATCTGAGCAGGTAGGCAGTATAGCGCCATCCAACGACATGGGTACAGGACTGGAAAGACCGCCGAAATCACAGCACAGATATTCGGTTTTGGATCTGCTGATCTTCAAGCCAACACTTTCCAGCCTCTGTTGCCACCCCGTCAGTCTGCTCTGTACCTCGATGCCTTCTTCCCCGACAAGCACGATGTCATCGGCAAAGAGCATGCACCAGGGTGCCTCATCCTGCAGGTCCGACGTCAAAGCGTCCATAATCAGTAGGAAGAGGTAAGGGCTCAATGCCGACCCTTGGTGCAGCCCTACCGCCACATCGATACTGCCCGTAGTTCCCGCGGCAGATCGTACACATGTACGGGATGCTCTGTACATAGCACGGACTAACCTCACATACTTCCCAGGCATACCTTTCATCTTTAACGCCCACCACAAAACCTCACGGGGAACCCGATCGTACGCCTTTTCAAGGTCGACAAAAACCATGTGCAGATTTTTATGCACGCGCTTGTACTTTTCGCACAATTGGCGTAATGCGAAAATGGCATCTGTCGTACCTCGACCGGGCATGAATCCGAACTGGTTTTGTGTTATCTCACACTCTTCTCTCATTCTTCTCTCTATTATTCTTTCCCAGACTTTCATAGTATGTGACATGAGTTTTATTCCCCGGTAACTGCTGCAGTTTTGAACGTCTCCTTTGTTTTTAAAAATGGGGACCAGTATACTACTGCACCATTCCTCAGGTATTTGTTCTTCCTGCAACAATTTACCGAAAAATAAACTCAACCACTTCCATCCATCCGCACTCAGCAACTTCCACACTTCTACTGGTATTCCATCTGGGCCGACTGCCTTCCCATTCTTCATATTCCTAACAGCCATTTTTACTTCTTCCACACTAATTTCTCTCACTAAGCCCATATTCACTGGTGGGTTTTCAAGCATACCATTCCATTCATTCTCCTCATTCATCAATTTCTCAAAATACTCCTTCCATCGCTTCTTTATACTTTCATCGTCAGTCAAAATCCTTCCAGAATCATCTTTTATACATTTTACATGTGAAACATCTCTTCCATTCCTTTCTCTCGCTCTTGCAATTTGAAAAAGTCGTTTTTGACCTTCGGGGCTTTCAAGGGACCGATATAATTTATCTTGCGCCTCTGCCCTACAAATAGCAACTTCCTTCTTCGCTCTCTTCTTACATTCTTTATACGCCTCTCTCTTACTTTCTTTTATGGATTCATTCTGGTCTTCTACGCTCTGCCATTCTTTAAAGGCATTTTTCTTTTCTCTCAAAACTTCTCTAATACTTTCACTCCACCACCACCCATCCTTATCTATCATACGCTTCCCTTTTGTTTCTCCTAACACCTTCCTTGCCACACTTCGGATACAATCAGCCATTTCCTTCCAGCACTCATTCACACTCATTCCTTCCATATCACCCATCTCTATCATCTTGTTTACAACTAGCTCTCTAAATTCACTTGCATACTCCTCCTTATGCAACAAATGCCACTTTATTTTGGGTGGGGGACGATCCTTATGTTTGTTGAGGCGAACAGTTAAGCAGATGTCAGCCAGCAGAATTCGGTGCTGGGATACTAAGTCTTCACCTGGAAGCACTTTGCAGTTTTTTACACTCTTGATTTGGTTCCGTCTTAACAGAAGATAGTCGATCTGTGTCGCGTGGTGGCCACTTTTATAAGTAACAAGATGCTGATCTCGTTTTTGGAACCACGTGTTTACTACAGCCAGGTCGAAAGCACATGCTGCTTGCAGAAGAACTTCCCCCTCACGGTTGCGTACTCCGTACCCCCATCCACCGTGTACTCTTTCATACCCGTCATTCACTCTCCCTACATGTCCATTAAAATCTCCTCCCATATAAACATCCTCACTCTCAGGTATTCCCATCATCATACAATCAAATTCCTCCCAAAACTTCTCTTTCACACTCTCTTCACAGCCTGTTTGCGGAGCATACACACTTACAACATTCACTACTTTGTTTTCAATCATTAATTTAACAACTATCATTCTGTCATTTACTCTTTTCACATCTGTCACTCGTTCTTTCATTCCACTATCTAACACAACTCCTACTCCATTTCGCTTCCCGTCACTTCCACAGTAATAAAACTTGTATCCTTCCCCAATCTCTCTTGCTTTATTGCCCTTCCATTTTGTTTCCTGCAAACAGGCAACATTCACTCTTCGTCGTTTCAAAACATCTGCTAACTCTCTTCCTCTTCCAGTCATCGTACCTATATTCCAGCTTGCAAACCTCACTCTGACATTCTTCTCTCTACGGGCTCGCCTCTTACGTCGCACCCGCTCCGTAAGGTGCGACAACCCTTGCCCACTTCCCACAGGAGCCGGGTGCTGCTCCTGCGCGTCGCCTGCGGGGTACGCCCTAGCCCTGTCATATATCCCACAACTCGTAATATTCATAAGTTTACTGCATGGGATTTGGCAAAGGTTTTACAGTCGGCCGCCTGCCTGACACCAACCCTCTTTGGGTATGCTATTGTTGGTAGAGGAAGCTACCATTTTGGAAAAAGGAAAAAAAAGGTTGGGGGTAGGAGCGTAGGTGTAAGGATACTGTTATCTCGGCAGGAAAGGTATGAGAATAACAGTAGCTCGGGGAGCCGGGGTCGCGTACCCGTATTCCATAACAGGATCACCGGAAAGGTAGACCAGCATGAAAACCCCCTGACTGGTGATTCGTTCCGAAACATAGGACAGTATATGACGTCATACATTTACGCCATATTGGAAAAGTGTTGGCGATTATTTTGTCATTTTGTGCTCCAAAATTCATTATATCTTCCTAATGGAGATACCAGCAAATTATTCTATATTTTTTTGTATTTGAATAAATAAAAACTAATTCTGGCATGCTTCATTCAGCGCACACACAATTAAAAATTGTTTTATTGTGGCCGGATATCCGACGCAACATGGCGGCGGCACGCCTGTTCAATATAGTGTCAATTGATGACGTCATTTGCATTTGCCAGTGTACTGGCTTGTATTTCGGAACATACCCCAAAGGAGACGACATCGCAAGGCATACCCCTCTGTAAAAGGTACGTGAGTGCGACTCATAGTCGTTATATAAAACTAGTTGCTCCATTACGCAAGTGATCGTGCCAGTCCATTCATTGCGCTACGACAAAAATGACGAATTGGAGTGTATTTTCATGCAAAAAATAACCAAAACCATCAAATCTAAAAGTACAACTTGACTTTTCATCGTTAAATACTTTTAACATAATATTATCGTTAATACTCGTATTTTCTGAATATTTTCGTAAAATACCAAGTGTTGCCAGCATAGTTCATGAAATGAAAAATAAGCGATTTTAAAATAAATTTAATTTACTACACAAAATAAATATGTATATTAACGAAAATTTATTTCATATATACTAAATCAGTTTGTGATGAATGATAATCATTATATTAAGATGTGTAGTGGATTTTGTCAAATGATTAAAATGTTCAGCTCAATCAAAACACGATTTTGAATATATTATGGAGCGTATATTGAACTCCCGCTTAATGGCATACCTAGAACAAAATGACCTCCTTAGTGACCGGCAATACGGGTTTCGCCGAAATCGGTCAGCTGGGGACCTTCTAGCGTATGCCACACACGTATGGGGCGAGGCACCTGAAAACAGTGGGGAAGCATTTGCTGTTTCCCTTGATGTCTCGAAGCCTTGACTTAGCCTTGGCTAGAGTTTGGCACGCTAGCCTTTTGGGTAAGCTTCCTGCGTACGGCTTATCCTCTGGTTTGGTTGAATGAATAAAGGATTTCCTGAGTGAACGGTCTCTCCGCGTCGTCGTCGATGGCTGCTCATCCGATCTTGTGGCGACTGACGCCGGTGTTCCTCAGGGGTCTGCTCTCTCCGAAACTCTCTTCCTGCTGCATGTTAACGATCTGCTTATGCCCGGTATCTACGGGTATGCAGACGATAACACAGTTGTGGACAGATACCAACCAAGTGCTCGGGCCAGTCGGGATCTTATCCAGTCCGAAAGAGAGTCTATGATTGAGCGTGTGAATCTCACACTACAGGCAGTCTCCGAATGTGGCGATGCCAATCTCGTGAGATTCAGCGCCTCCAAAACACAAGCGTGTTTTTTCACCGCTAAAAGGAGCCCGCTCACCCTGGCTCCTACTTTCCGGTATCCTTGGAGTACACTGACCGCCTTCAGTTGATAGGGGTTGAATTTTCTCCGAACCTCAACTATGGGCGGTTCATTGAGTCCAGAGCCAAAGCAACCGCAAGGATACTTGGTGTTATTGCAAGGGTGCGGCGGTACTTCACGCCGGGACAGCTCCTTACCTTATATAAAGTGTAAGTCTGGTCGTGCATGGAGTACTGCTGTCACATATGGGCTGGTGCTGTAAAATGTGCAAAAAGTCCCGTACAAACTACCATCCTATTGCACTTTCTCTTAGAAATAGCTTGGAAAAAAAACTTATAACTCCTTTAACCGTATTTGTTTTGAGTGACATTTTTGTCAGGTTTTAAGCAAAACGGACCACGAGCTAAAAGTTCGTATAAAACTAAAACATCTCTTTGCACTTTTTAATTTAGATTGGCGAAAATCATACGTCTTTTATCATTTGTACTGAAGAATACTTATAACATTCAAGTTTATAATGTCTTTATTTTTGACAAAAAAGTTTTTACCCCATTTCACTTTTTGTTGAATTTCGAAAGTTCTTTCTAAGTACACTTTATGTTTTTTTTTTTTGCGCCCGAAGCAATTAAAGGGCTACCCTATACGTAGGGAGGCGGAAAATGCATTACGCATACCATGATAGCCGGTCTATCGTGGTTATGAGGGACTCACTGTCCTACCGGGGACCCTAAGTGATACCCTCTAAAAACCGCCTTTGGGGACAGGCAACTGGCTGATTAAGCTGTATTGTGCCTTATCATGAGCGACCCTCTTTTGGGAAAAGAGGGCGCAGGCGGCTAAGAGCCGCTGAGGGAGTGCCTACGAAGGCAAAATAATATTAGTTAATATAATAATAATTAATTTAATTAGAATTGGCCTGAGCCGCCAGGAGGCAGTTCAGATCGTTTGACAGTTTATTAGGCGGGTCCGAGAGAGAGAGAGTTTCTCGGCCTGCGGACACGATAGCGAGAGCGGGGTGGGGCTGCATAAGAAGCTGCCTCACGAATTAATTGGTTTGGGTGCGACTCTGAGGCTTTGAAGAAGTTCTCAGAGAGTTTTTTAAGAAATTGTTGAATTGTTGGGAGCTCTAGGTTCCGATGAAGGTCGGCATTACGGACGTACCAAGGTGCGTTCGCAGCTCGACGACAGAAAAGGTTTTGAACTATTTGGAGTTTATTAATAATTTTGGGGTTTGCGTGGGCAAAGACGGGGCCCGCGTAGGACATGACTGGTCGTATGCAGACCTTATAAAGGGTACGCTAGTTTCGAAGGGACATTTTACTGTGTCTGCCCAACATACTGTTGAGCCTACTCAGATAAAACCGTGCGTGACGGGTGACTCGTTTGACGTGGGGTCTAAAAGTGAGCCCTGTGTCTAGAGTGACACCTAAATATTTGGCGGTCGTATGCCAGGGGACAGGGGTCCCTAGCATACGTATTGGGGGGGTGTTTTTAAGACGGCGTCGTTTATAGTCGAAGTGAACGGCGGAGCTCTTCTCCGGGTTCACATCGATGCGCCATTTTTTGAACCAAGCTCCTAGGTCATCGACTGACTTTTGGATCTTGTTCCGTATGAAGGGCAGTGAGACGCCTTTGCAGTAGATAGCAGTGTCGTCTGCGAAGAGGGAGAGCTGAACACCTTTCGACGGGATGGGAATGTCGTTGGTGAACAGGATGTACAGCAGAGGAGCAAGTACTGAGCCCTGAGGGACACCAGCCTTGATAGTTCGCTGTGAGGATAGCGTGCCTTCGTGTCTAAAACGAAAGGTACGATACTCTAGGTAAGAGGCCACGAGACGTACTAGACGATCGGGGAGACCTATCTTGTATAGTTTGTAGATAAGGCCTGTATGCCAGACTCTATCGAAAGCTTTAGCTATGTCGAAAAAGACCGCGATGGTCTTATGACGACGAGGATAGAAACCGCTGAGGATATATTCCACAATACGGTGAACTTGTTGGGGACATGAGTGTTGGGTTCGGAAACCGAATTGGTGGGGAATGATGAGAGGGTCACCGTCTGTGGGAAACAGATAGCGCCTCATACGTGTTTGGATGACTCTTTCGAAGAGCTTGCCCATTGCCTTGAGGAGGCTAATGGGGCGATGGCTGGAGGGGAGGTTGAGAGGCTTGCCTGGCTTGGGAATTCCAATCACAGTTGCCTCTTTCCACGTAGTGGGAAAGTAACTAAGGTTGAAGCAGGCGTTGAAGATAATAGATAAAAAGGTTAACACCTGCTCAGGAAAGTGTTTCAGGGCTTGGTTGGAGATGCCATCCGCGCCCGGAGCCTTTTTAGGCTTAAGTCCTTTGATGAAGGATGAAATCTCATCATTGGACACAGAGATAGGTTCGGAGGTCGTGGGGGGTGAGTTCCGGCGGCGGACCTCATCCTCCACTGCCTGGACGTGTGAGGGGTCGACGGGTTGAGAGCTAGGCGAGCATTGAGCGGCAATGCTATCTGCAAAGCACTCAGCCTTTTCCTCGTCCTCGAAGGCAACCGTGCCGTCGGGACGGGAGAGAGGGGGAGTGTGGGTGATAGCGTCTATGCGGAGGGCTCTGGCCATCTGATAGTACGCTGTATGAGATGGAGAGATATTCTCCATGAGTTCACTCTTTTTGAGGTCTTGAAATTCAGAGAGGCGGAAGCGGAGTTCTCGTTGAAGACGATTTGCCGCGCGCCTATATTCGGGGGGGGGGGGATATTTTGCTGCTCTCCGGAAAGCAGCTTTTTTGGCTTTTAATAGGTTGCTAATATGTAGGGGAAGCGCACAATTGTTAGCAACCGGGACGACCTTTTCGTTCTCCTTAAGGGAGGATTTAATAAGGGTGGAGAGTGAATCGACCGCGGTGTCGATTTTTTCGGGGCTGTCTAAGTCCGACGGTAGAGAGATGGTAGAGTCCTATGAGTCCAGAGCTTTAGCTAGGGACTCCTTGAATCCCTTCCAGTTAGTGAAGGTTTTCGTATGTGTTGGGGGAGGTGGCTGATGGCCAAGAATGAGGGAGACCGGTCGGTGATCGGATCCTAGATCGTCTAGAGTCTCGATTGCTCTTAGGTTGAGAGAAACTCCTTGGAGTAATGCAAAATCTAGTACATCGGGGGCGTGATCGTGTTATCGGGAAAGTGAGTAACACCGAGGGAACTATGGACGGTAATATCAAGAGACTGCGTGGTATCGAGCAGTATCTTGCCGCTGTGGGACGTAGTACGGCATGTCCATTCAGTATGCTTAGAGTTAAAATCTCCAAACATAATAACTGAATTGCCTAAAGATAAAATGGCCTCAAAATCTTTTTTGAGGGGCTGGGTTCCTGAAGGGATGTAACAGGAGGCTATGAAGATGGACTGATGTCCAGTTATAGCTATCCTTCATACCGTGGCTTCCATGTTGGTAAGCTGCGGAGTAGAAATGGGCGAGCAATGAAGAGTCTTCTTGTAATAGATGGCCGTACCGCCGCCTCGACGGTCGGGTCTGTCGTTACGAAGAAGAGAGAAGTTTTTAATAGAAAGGCCTTTAGCGTCCTTGATTTTGAGATTAGTTTCCTGTAGGAGGAGGAAATCGACTTCACGATTCCGAAGAAAGAGCTTAAGCTCTGGTAGGTTATTTCGCAAGCCGCGAATGTTGAATGATACAAGCGATAAACCCTTAGGTTTGATACGACCGTGAAATCTTGGTAAAGTAATTTGCTCAGCTCATTTAAGTTAAGTTAATTAATTTAACTTAACTTACAACGCTAGCAGAAGATTGTTGTGTTCTGCAAGAACGAGGAGACGTTCTTGGGGGGACTTAGCCGCGCGCAGTTTGCGTGCTACAACGGTGATCTCCCTAACATCAATATTCCTAATAGCGGAATATAGAGTGTTGTAATCTTCGGGTGTGGGCTCTGCCTCGTGAGCGTAGGAGGTTAACCGCGGTGGGTCTGCCTTTTTGGGCCCCCAGGGAAAGACTGGAGGCTGCATTGGCTTGGAGAAGCCCGGAGGGGGGCGAATTATGCCCTGAGGGGGCCTAGGGGGACCCTGAGAGGGTCGAGAGAAGCCCTGGATAGGCTGGGAAGGGCCCTGACGGGGCCGTTGTTGGAGGGCCGGGAATGAGCGGTCATTGACCGGCGGTGGAGCTTGCCTACTAGGGCGAGGTTGAGGTGCGCGGGGGCAACCCTTATAATTTGCCGGGTGTCCTGTCTGCTTGCACAGGACACATGCGGGCGGGGAATCGGCGTCTTTGGGCCGGGGACACTCTTTCGTGTTATGTGGTTCGAGGCACTTTACGCACCTGGGTGGGGCGGAGCAGTTGGCCGCCGCATGGCCATAAAGTTGGCAGCGGTGGCACTGCGCCGGGAAACCGGGCCTATGTGGGGGCTCTACCTTCACCCTCGACAGGCCACACACTGTGCGTACCTGCCGGAAGATGGCTTTAGCCTCCGGCACGTTCGAAAGTATTACTAAGGCAAGGTTGTATCTCTTGCCCGTTCTGTTGTGCATTTTGTGCACTGCTTCTACGGGGAAACCTTGGGACTTAAGGTCCTCAAGGATTTCCTCGTTAGAGAACTCAAAGGGGACGCCTCGGATGACGGCCCTGACTTTACGCTCTTCAGGGAGAGCGTACGTGTGGTAGGAGACCCATTCGGCTGTGAATAGCCGGGTGATTTGGCGGAAGTCCTCGATCGAGCTTGGGATGATTTTGATCGCCTCCCCGAGGTTGACGGCATGATCGTACTTAATACCTGCGTCGTAGCAGGTTTTTGATAAGTGGGTGAATTTTGCCTTGTCTCTTAGGAAGACAGGGGGCGGGACTTGCTTCTTGGCAAGGGCTGGAGCACAACGAGAGGCTGGTTTGGACGGTGTGGGGATGTCTAGTGACATCAGTGGGACGGGGGCAGCGTCGGGGGCTGCGGAGGTTGTAGGAGCGGCAGGGGCTGCTGAAATAGGGGGGGTGCGTTTTAACGCGGCGCGCTTACCGTTGCGCTTGGAGGTGACGGTAGTGAAAGTGGACTCCCCGGTTCCGTCGGAGTCATAGGACTCCGATGAACCGGAGCCTGAGGTAGTGGCGGGCCTCCTCCGGGAGGTCGGCGCCGAGGATTCGGAGCATGCGTACTCCATTTCTAAGGGGGCAGATTCAAGGGTGGCAAAGGAGTTCCTCGTTTCGAGGTATGACGCTAGTACTGGCGGCGGAAGGTGTGCCTGAGGGGCAGGGAGGGGAGCCTGGGCGGCGATGGTGGCGATGGCGGCGAGGACCGTTTCATTGCCATTTAACCCGTATTGGGTAATGAGGGCGGCTAGGGACTCAGTGAGGCTGGAGGCCATATTTGTGCTGTAGAGCTAAGCTCGGTAACTGAGAGGACGGGTCCCTGTTCTCGGTAGAACAGGGACTTGGACGCGACACGTAATATGAGACAATACACGTAATAATAATATGCACGAACAACAATAAAAATAAAAGAGACAATACAAAAAAAAATTGAAAATGATAAATGGATATATGAATGATAAATGAAAATTATAGTGAAAATGATAATGAAATGAAAATGAAAAATGAAAATGAAGATGAAAAGCGGAGGTCAGTCAGACCTTCCTGCCCGAAGACAGGGGGGCAAGAGCTGTAGCGTGAAAGTGACTCACCGGCAGCCTCGACGCTGTTCCGCGTGAGCAGGACAGCGGAGGCGCGTGAGAGCGAGACAGCACTACCGTACTGTACGGGAGCGCGGACCAGCAGGAGGCGACCGTCCGAGAACGATGCTGCCGGCGGACTGAGCACTGCGTCGGCGCTGTACAGCGCGAGCGGGACAGCGGAGGCGCGAGAGCGGGAGAGCACTACCGTACAGGAACGAAAGCGTGGACTACCTGGATGCTACCGCTCGGAAGCGATGCCACAGGCGGAATGATACACTTTATGACTCCCTATCCAAATTTCAAGTCCCATCAGCGCAGCGGTTTAAACTGTGCGTTGTCTATACGTTTTTTATAGGATAACTGTACAAACAAGCACACGGTCCATTTGATGGTAAGTGGTTGCTGTGGCCCATAAACATCTATCCTCGATTCCGAATCAAAATACAGATGCGTTGTGACCCGTGAGGACTAAGCCTCGTTTCTAGTAAAAAAGGTCTCCGGTTACCCTTAATAATCCACCCTAGTATGGTTAAGATGAACACACGTTTCTGGATTCGGAAATCGATCGGATTCGGAATTAGAATCGGAATTCACTTATATTTGTTCCTAAAACTTTTTCCGAGCACAATTCTACTCATACACTTTAATTATTAATTGGTTTTGAATAACCACAAACTTAAACAAAAATCATGTTACATATTGCTGTTACCGTTACAGCATATTAAGGTTCATGCATTACGTATTGGATTTACATCAAATGAAACTTTACATAATTAGAAATTCTTCAATATGTCCAGGAAATTATCAACACTAATTTCATTATTGTGTAAACTTGATTTGATATCCTGGTTAATTTCGTCACTTTTAATGTACATTTGCAATCGTTTTTTTAATTTTTTTTTGATGCAGATGAGTTAGCGAAAAACTGATTTCAGCGTTGACATTTCAAACGAGAAGTACGTATATATTTTTATAGGTTACGCTAATGTCTCCTAAGTATCTTGCGGCCAATTTGTATCATGTTTCTATAAATGACTGTACACAACCGAGGGAGAAAATCGGAAGAAAACTAATATACGAATCCGCTGTATTAGTCCCTACTTTAACGTATGGTAGGGAAAGTTGGGTGTGGCAGAAGAAGCACGAAAGTAGAATAAATGCAGTAGAAATGCGGTCGATAAGGAGTATGTTAGGGCTGAATCTGAATGACAGGGTGAGAAACTGTGTGATAAAAGAAGAGTGTGGTTTGCAAGATGATGCGGTGACCAGGATTAAGAAAGGAATGCTTCGGTGGTTTGGTCATGTAGAAAGAATGAATGCGGAAAGACTGACAAAGCAAATATATGTTGCAGAAGTGAATGGAAGAGTCGGAAAGGGACGTTCTAGGCGGAAGTTTGTCGACCAAATTGGCGATATACTAAAAATGGGCCAAATTAAGAGTACCCTTAACCGACGAGCATGTATGCGTAGGTATATGGATGTGGAAGAGGCGAGAAAGGTATGTCAGGATCGTGCTAAATGGAAGTCTGTAGTCTCTGCCTACCCCTCTGGGTGACAGGCGTGAGTGTTTATGTATTTATGTATGTAAGACAGAAAATCCAGCTTCTGTATATTAAAAATATTTTTTGATTTTTCCGAAATCATTCCATAATTCGAACATCTTGCAACAATTAGCTCGAATTACGGAGATTGCACTGTAATTATAATACCGATTGTTAAAACTTTCAAAAAGAAACTATTGAGGAGTACTCGTGTAATTTTGCATGATTGAATATTAAACTACTAATATCTAGTCATGATTGGCGTAATTTATCTATCTTTGCTAACTACGAGTACAAAACTAAAATTTAATAAAAATAATGTACCTACTTACTTTTCTCCAGCACTCTCAAACAAAATAACACTGACTTACTATAATTTGTGTGATATACTATCTGTTTATATTTTTTTAAATATTTTCTTAGCACTTTACTTTTCAAGATTCAGGAAACGAATAAACGTATTTGTCCCACATTCGTATTTATAGAGTGACGAATTGAACAAGTCAGTACAAGGTAGCGAAATTCTGAGACTGCGACCCTCAGGTTTTTACAAGATCAAAATGTATTGCGACCACAAAGCGAATACCAACATCCTACAACTTACACAATTTTATAAACATATATAATAAATTTTTACTTCATAGGTACTTTTATAAATAATGTATATGTTTTGATATTATAAGATAGTATGATGTAAGTAAATAGGTACTATCGGTGTATGTGTTGAGATCCACTTGGGGTTGATATAGACCACTTTGGGAATCACTGGTCTCGACGGAGCAATCGTGCGGTGCGGTGCGGGACGAGATGTGGGCTATCACTCCCGAGCGGCCGTTTACCGCTCAGGAGGTTGTCCTGTCACGCAAATAAGTTAAAATGGTTCACACTACATGTGCGGTAAAAAACTGTGGGTCGTCCTCATTTAAAGATGAGGAATGGAATTTCAAAAATCATACAAAGATAGAGATGTTATAAACTGCTTTTATTGTATTCGACAGTTGACTATTTTTTATAAAATTTTTTTTGTAACTCTGCTTATTATTATCTATTTTTATTATTTTATTATTTCTGAACACTAATTTTCTAATTAAGTTATTTAACTTGTTTAAACCTGAAATAAAATTAAATCAGTTTTTTTATTACTTTTCATTCTGACAACCCTAGCAGTTTATTGTTTGTCTGCTTTTCTAAGGCTGTGACACGTTGCTGAGTCCTTCGTTGTCATTAAGTTTAGCAACATGTTGACTAAGATACTAAATAGACCAGTTACGTGTTTCACATCTTGCTTCCTTGTTTTAATCATAGCTGGCACAGGCCTTCTCTCATTCGTTGGGAGGATTTTATGTCCGCCGTGTTGCACCAATGAGAATTGTCGGATCATATGTCTTCGAAACATTTTTAAATTCGCGATTATAAGGGTTTTCATACACCGAGTACATGTGGTAAAACAACTTAATAATTTCAACTAACGGTGTTATTGTTGGCCTAATGTGAAATTTTAAATGAGTGTTTATTCTGTGCGCTATATCACAGCATCCTTATGTTATAAGCCCATAAAATTAAGGTTCATAACCGTAACCATTAAGGTTTCGGCTCTAGTATTAACATCAGAAGCAGCAAAACACGTGTAATCTTTGTTGTAGTTTATAGTTTTTTTTTTAATTTCATGGCATAAATACTTTTAAATACTCTTACCCGCGACTTCTTCCGCCTAGAATTTAAGCAAAAAAAAAAACAGCAGCTCTATAATAGTGGTACTTGAGCCATTTATTCAATTATAGAAACCATTAGCGTGGTCCTTCTCCGTTTGAGCTGACATATTCGTGCAGCAGCCATAAAATAGCGTGTAATTACCGATGAATTTACAACTTCACTTTATTGGGTTTGTAAAATATGCCTTGCGAAGTATTTTAGACAATCTACATGCCCTAGGTTACATTCTACTTTTATCGCTAGTACAGCGTTCCGTTTTAGAATAATTTTCACGATCGTTAACCTCCCTCCAGTCACGTCGTAAAACAGTTAAATTTTATGAATTAACACTTGGCCACCTTCCAGAGTGCCCATTTCTACTTCTAAAAGTTTATTTAGGTTTCCCTAAACTATATTTGATAATATTCAGTAGGATCTCTTTCATCTCGGTCAATTATTAAGAGATATATACATGTTTTAATGAGTGATAGGTTATTACACTGTTCTTAACTCTTGACGTGCCTGATAAACTAGGAACGGAACAGTTTTTTTGTTCTTTTGCATTTATAAGGTTCCGAACTTAAAAAAAACAACATCTAAGTATATTTTCGTATCGTCAGTCTTAAATGTCACAACTATATTTAATATAATTTTAGAGTAGCACTGTTCGGAATTATGCATTACTTAGTATTAATATTGTTAAAAATATGGACTATGCAAGTGTTTTGTCTATACTAATGTTAAACACTCGCCATAAATCGTCGTTGTGCTAGGGACAGACATGAGGTGCCGCTTATTGCTTCCTAGACGGATGATGAATAGTGGTTGCGCGGAAAAAACCATTGGATTATTATATTTGACGGTAGAGGTGCCAAGCCGCTTGTTCCTTTCCGACAAAACGATATCATTCATACCCTCCTCGATCCTCCATCGACACATCGGGGTGGTGGGGTGGGAGGGGCAAGAAGATGATTCTAGAATGTCACGTAATCATCGGGGCCGAGGACATATAAGGCACGCGCGACCGTTGCGCGGCCTCTTTCCACCGCAGTCGTCGCTGAAACCACAACGCTTCTCTCCCGACGCAAACCTGGGGCCCCAGAGTGTCTGTCTAGAAGAAGTTCCCTCACCTCGTGTGAGATATAGTCGCGCACCGCCTCTCTCCGGAGTGTTCCAGAAGAAGTTCCAGAAGTTGCAGCTATAGTGCTCAACAGGATAGAAGAAACCCCGGTGAGTCAACATTCCTTAATTTAGCTCCTGCCTTACATAGTTTAACCCGCTCCAATTTTGTTGTTCTCCTAATAAGGCAGGATTCCTTTTCAGCGATTTGGCACAATAATAGTTTAGTTTTAGGGAAGAGCGAGTGCATTATACCGCATGCTATAGTAGTCGCCTTTACGTAAGCGTAGAAGCAGCCGCATATACAGTCCACTTTAGTTAATATCTCGCGTAATAGGTTTAAGGTTCGACCGGGGAACTAGACTTCGGCAGCCTTAAACACGTGGCTCCACCATTTTATGGTCACTTCGAGCAGGATTTTGGTCGAATTGTTGAATTAATTAATTAGATAATGCATTCCAATTTATAGAATAGACTTAAATAGTGTTCGTTTAAATTTAAATTTTGATTAGGTACTCGCAAACAGAATTATTCGTTTTATAGCGCTCGTATTTGATTAAATTTAAAGCCTATTAAATAATTGAAACAGTGTAATAGGAACCGTTTGATACGCTTACCCACAATCTTGATAAAATTATTGAGTGCAAATGACGCGTCACCTCGACTCGCTGCGCAGGTGTTCGATTTAATTACGTAATACGGCATACCGAGTGTCCATCCTTTATTGTTTGTGCGTTGTGAGATTAATTGTGATTGATATAACTTTATTATAATAGTTTAAAATGGCAGTTAGTGGAAGTGAAATCAAAATTAAAACGTTTTATGCTAAGAGGGACATACTCTTTTCGCGTATGCAGAATATAAGTGATTATATAAAGAACATTCATATAGAAGCAGTGCGGGAAACTTTTTTGACCGAAATCGAAACGATAGATTCTTTACGAATAGATTACGAAAAAATATTAGACCAAATTAATCATTTGGAATTACAAATCGACCCGAAATACATAGTGAACTACCAACCGCTGCTGGCATTCGAAGATATGTTGTGTCGCGTGAAAAGAATTGCGAGATCCCTATCTCAAAACGAAGCAAAGCCGGAAAAACAGGTACGTCCAAGCGACTCGATTAGGTTGCCGCCAATAGATATTCCGGTATTTAATGGTGATATTAAGACGTGGCCCTTCTTCTTCAGTAGTTTTCAAAACAATATACACAATAACCCATCGTTATCGGACGCCGAAAAATTATATTACTTAATTAGTAAACTTAGTGGCAGGGCACAGTCGATCTGCTCTGGTTTTACACCTACAGCAAACAATTACTTATTAATATTCGAAACGCTTAAAACTAAATATGAAGATAGGAGAATGTTAGCTTCCGAATATTTGAACCAGATATTCGATCTTAAACCTATATCATCCGCGAACATCAACGGCTTAGAGCAGTTTCTAGATAAATT
Source organism: Parnassius smintheus behrii (assembly GCA_036936625.1). NCBI lineage: Eukaryota > Metazoa > Arthropoda > Insecta > Lepidoptera > Papilionidae > Parnassius > Parnassius smintheus. The sequence continues at coordinate 10,480,222 of JAUPFT010000018.1, forward strand.
TGTGGCATCGGTGGCTGCACTTAAGAATTTGAAATTTAATGATCTTATGGACGTGGTGTTTCTCCATATTGCACTGAAGAAGTTGGACCCCGACACCGTGCGTGCGTTTGAAATGGAGCATCGTAGCTCGGAGATGCCTTCCTTTCATCCATTAGCATCGTTCGTGCGAGATCAAATAAAGGTGATGCAGCGCTCTCCGAACGTTAAACAGGAGATTAAAAGGTGCGTCGACCGTAGACAGACTCAACCATCTAAAATAGCAGGGTCGTTAACTTACGTAACCGCTACGCCAACATCACTCCAGCATACTTGTTTAGTATGTAAAGATAGACACGGTAATTTATATAATTGTGCGACTTTTCGTAAATATTCACCAAGCGAGCGTTATAAATTAGTAAAGACAAACAACCTATGTTTGAACTGCTTAAGCGATAAGCATTTAGTTGCAAAATGCAATTCGAGTTCCGTATGTAGCAAGTGCGCCAGGAAACATCACACGCTATTACATTTTGAAAATAGCAACATAGCGGCGTCAAGTAAAGCGGATAAGGAATTCGCCCCTACTAAGGTCAACGATTCTAGCGGTCGACCTGGTGATGTCGCTCTGTGCTCATTGGCAAATATGGGAGCACAACCTCCTTCAACCGTGTTACTGGGTACGGCACGTATTTTGGTTAGGGATTCGCATGGAAACGAACAAAGCGTCCGTGCACTGCTGGACAGCGGAGCCCAAAATAGCTTTATAACGCGACAATGTTGTCGGCGCTTAGGCTTAGTAATAAATAGGTCACTTTCATGTCCTGTAATTAAAGGCATCGGAGGCACTAGTAAATCAACACAGGGATATATAAATTTAAAAATTTATTCTCGGATAGATCGTAATGTTAACTTTGATATAAATGCACTAGTAGTAGATAGGGTCACTGAACGGTTGCCAACCGTTTCGGTTGACACCTCGGCAATGATTGAATTTAAGAATTTGACTCTGGCGGACGACACTTACGCCGTTCCTGGAAACATAGACATGCTCATTGGAGCATCGCCTTTCCCTTATCTTTTGTTAAACAATAAGGTCAGGGGCAACTCCTCGCATACCGCGCCTTACGCACTGGAAACCGTATTGGGCTATGTGATCCTTGGCTCCGCCCCCATCATAGATAGTATTTCGGCAACCTCTTATTGTGGTATGGCTGTCGAACCGCTCGAGTCGTTAGTCCGCAAATTTTGGGAGATGGAGGAGGTGAACGTCCCACCCATAGCTAGCTCAGATGACAGGTTATGCGAGGAAATTTACGTCCGCACGACCATTCGTGATCGCGACGGTAGATATAGTGTAGCGCTACCCTTTAAAGGAGATGTTTTATCTCTCGGCGATTCGCGTCAAATGGCGGAAAAACGTTTCTACAGCTTGGAGCGTAGGATGCTCGCTTCACCCCAGTTAAAGGAAGCTTACGACGGCGTCATTAACGAATATATAAGAGAAGGTTACATATCACTTGTGACTTCGAAATTAGATAACTACGAAGACACACCGTCGTATTTCATACCACACCACGGAGTCATTGGAGAGGACAAACTTACATCTAAGTTACGTGTAGTGCTCGACGCTAGTGCTAAAACTAGCACTCACCTGTCGCTTAACGATATCCTCTATAGTGGGCAAAATTTACAGGGCAGTTTATTTAATATAATAGCCAATTTTCGTTTGTTTAGTATAGCACTATCCGCCGATATTCGTCAAATGTTTCTTTGCATAGGGGTCCGTGAATGCGACCGTAGATTCCAACGCATTTTATATCGTTTCAACCCAAAGGAACCTCTAATGGTGTTTGAATTTAACCGCGTTTGTTTTGGTTTAAAGTCGAGCCCATTTCATGCGTTACGCACGGTGAGACAGCTCGCTCACGATGAAGGTCCCTCTTATCCTAAAGCTAAGAGGGCAATTGAGAGCGGATTATATATGGATGATTTTGTGTACTCGGTCGATAGCGTGGAGGAGGCAACCCTAACCACCGCCGAGGTTATAAGGCTCATGAAATCGGGTCAATTCGATCTTGTGAAGTGGACTAGTAATTCGCGTCCGGTTTTGGATACAATCCCACTATCACACCGTCTTTCGGCGATAAAGGAATTCGACGATTCTGATACACACAAGGTGCTCGGTCTGTGTTGGTCACCAGAGTCCGACGTGTTTAGCCTTAAGGTAAATCCGCCCGTAGAGAAATGCACAAAGCGCACAATACTGTCATGCGTTGCTAGATTATGGGACGTCATGGGTTTCGTAGCTCCAGTGGTATTATACGCTAAGCTTTTAATTAAACAACTTTGGTTATTGGAATGCGACTGGGATGACTCGCCGCCTGACAGCATTGTTCGGTTGTGGCAGCGCTTTAGAGAGGAACTTCCTTTATTAAGAGAAATTAAAATACCGCGTCATATAAACGTAGATAGGAATAGCGCCATAAGGGTCGTTGGGTTTGCAGACGCCAGCGAGAAGGCTTACGGGGGCGTTGTATATTTCCACGTCCAGCATAATGGTAGAAATTCGATTAGCCTCATTAGTTCTAAGTCGAGAGTCTCCCCCCGTAAGGTTGTCTCTCTGGCGCTTAGAGCTTTGCGCAATATTAGTACTCGCCAAGCTTATTACCGCAGTTATCAGCGCATGTAGGGATAGAGTTCACATAGAAAGGATATTTGCCTTTTCCGACTCCACCGTCGCCTTATGCTGGGTTCATTCTTCACCCCACCGTTGGGATACGTTTGTTGCGAACCGAGTGGCCAAGATACAAGACGAGTTAGAAACGCGGAACTTTTATCACGTGTCCGGTACGGAAAACCCCGCCGATTGTCTATCCCGTGGACTCACCCCGATGCAAATAATGGACCACCCGCTTTGGTTCCACGGACCTGCTTGGGTTCACTTGGATCCCTCGCAATGGCCAATAACCGATTTCGAACCTTCGTCAGTGTCACAACCGCCGGAAGAGACGAGACACGCTCTAGTGGCGAACGTTTCGAGCGAGGTTTCTCCAATAATTGCTTTGGCGAACCGCTTGTCCTCTTGGTCGAAATTATTGCGTAGCGTAATTTACGTTTGTCGATTCGCGAAGCTGTTACCGCGACGTTCGTATGTCTTAGCATCCGATTACAACTATGCCGAGTCGCTAGTATTGCGTGAACTTCAACGTGCGCACTTCTCTGAAGAAATTAGAAGATTACAATCGAATAGAGCTTGTAGTCGCGCCTTTCAACGCCTTAAGCCATTTTTACAGGATGGGATTGTAAGGGTAGGTGGACGCTTGTCCAACTCGCGATTGAGTTTCGACCAACGGCACCCTATTGTTTTACCGCGTAAAGACCATATCATGAACTTATTAGTCGACTACCATCATAAATTGAACTCGCACGCTGGCCCCGACTTGTTGATGTCGATTTTGCGTCAGAATTATTGGATTCTTTCTGCACGTAGTTTAATACACAATCGGGTGCACAGATGTATAGCTTGCTTTCGGGCACGCCCCAAGCCGTCATTTCCGGAAATGGCGGAACTTAGATCTTGTAGAGTAATACAATCAGTAAAGCCCTTCACGCACACCGGGTCTGATTTCGCTGGTCCGTTTAAGGTCACGCTCACTCGCGGGCGTGGTATAAGATCCACAAAGGCTTACGTCTGCATTTTCGTATGTCTAACTACTCGAGCGGTGCATATAGAACTCGTTGGTGATCTAAGCACAGCAGGCTTTATGGGTGCATTTAAAAGATTTCTTTCTCGCCGTGGCCCTGTAAGTAGATTGTATTCGGATAACGGTACGAACTACGTCGGTGCAAAACGTATTCTATCGGAACTACATGAGCTCTTAGCTAGCAAATATTATAATTCGGAGTTCGCTCACATTCTAGCCGAGAACCGCATTGAGTGGTCTCTGAACGTCCCAGCCGCGAGCCATTTTGGGGGCAATTGGGAGACTAATATCAAGAGTCTAAAGAGTCATTTATACCGAGTAATAGGAGATCAAATTTTGTCCTTCGAAGAGCTAAGTACGGTGCTCGCTCAAATTGAATGCGTAATGAATAGTCGCCCACTTTGTCGTACGTTGTCTAGTGACCCCTCGGAACCGCTGGCTCTAACTCCAGCACATTTTTTGAATTTAATGCCTTTAAAGTATTTGCCAGCCGCAGGTATGGATGAGAACAGACTTAGCATTTCCGCACGCCACAAATTATTAGATCGGTTAGTGCAATCGTTTTGGAAACGATGGAGGATGGAATACTTGCATACTTTGCAGTCTCGGCAAAAATGGAACACAGCAACTGAGCCTTTAGCTGTAGGAACTGTAGTTGTGCTCACCAAAGAGAATACGCCGCGTCTCCACTGGCCGTTAGGAATTGTCGAAGAGGTCTTTCCCGGTTCCGACGGAGTAGTTAGGATAGCTCGCGTTAAGACCACGGTTGGGTCTTACTTGCGTCCGGTTGTCCGTTTGTGCCCCCTGCCTCTTCCATAATTTAAATTAGCTTTCTAGATTAAATTGTAGTTGAATTTAAGTAATCTTAGCGTTAGTTAGTTATTTTGTTAGTTGATCTTAGCTCTAGAGCTTACTCCTTTCTAAAGGGCCGGCAACGCACCCGCAATTCTCCTGGTGTTGCGGTTGATCATGGGCGGCGGTAGTCACAACATCAGGTGAGCCGCATGCTCGTTTGCCCCCTCTTCTATAAAAAAAAAAAAAAAAAAAAAAGTTGTATTAGTTAATTTTGAAGGAAATCCTTCAAGGGCGGGGGAGATGGTTGCGCGGAAAAAACCATTGGATTATTATATTTGACGGTAGAGGTGCCAAGCCGCTTGTTCCTTTCCGACAAAACGATATCATTCATACCCTCCTCGATCCTCCATCGACACATCGGGGTGGTGGGGTGGGAGGGGCAAGAAGATGATTCTAGAATGTCACGTAATCATCGGGGCCGAGGACATATAAGGCACGCGCGACCGTTGCGCGGCCTCTTTCCACCGCAGTCGTCGCTGAAACCACAACGCTTCTCTCCCGACGCACCCCTGGGGCCCCAGAGTGTCTGTCTAGAAGAAGTTCCCTCACCTCGTGTGAGATATAGTCGCGCACCGCCTCTCTCCGGAGTGTTCCAGAAGAAGTTCCAGAAGTTGCAGCTATAGTGCTCAACAGGATAGAAGAAACCCCGGTGAGTCAACATTCCTTAATTTAGCTCCTGCCTTACATAGTTTAACCCGCTCCAATTTTGTTGTTCTCCTAATAAGGCAGGATTCCTTTTCAGCGATTTGGCACAATAATAGTTTAGTTTTAGGGAAGAGCGAGTGCATTATACCGCATGCTATAGTAGTCGCCTTTACGTAAGCGTAGAAGCAGCCGCATATACAGTCCACTTTAGTTAATATCTCGCGTAATAGGTTTAAGGTTCGACCGGGGAACTAGACTTCGGCAGCCTTAAACACGTGGCTCCACCAAATAGTTTGCTCTGGGGCGCGGTAGTTTATTACTTAAGTGCGGGTAATGCAATAATTACTCTACAAGAGTAATTTAGTAGTTATTGATTATGTTCGGAAGATATAAATACCTGTTTTAATATGTATAATTATATTGAAATTTAGACGTTGCTGATTATTGATTTAACATAAGTTAAAATGTACGTTTTTTTCCAAAGCAATATATTAAAAGTGTTGGATGAAATATTCAACTTCAAGCGAGCATTGTTATGTATTATGTGATAACTTTTTTATTGGAAGTTAAAAAAGATTTCGAAAAATTGAAGTGTATTAATTTCAACCAAGCTCGTAAACTTAGTCTTAGTCAGTATAAATATGTACATATTTTTGACAAATATTAAAAGTAATTATTGTATACTTTTCCTTTTATTTTCTTTACTTTTTCATAATATACACATCGACACCATAGTGGTGCGTCACTATACCTGCTGTAAGGCTTGTTTCCCTATTTTAAGGCACCGTTGGCTGTGTTTAACATTTGTATAGTGGGTTCCTTATATTGTTTGAGATTACATTAGGTCGTCAATCAGACAGAGAAACAGACTATCAAGATCCACTGCTGAATATAGTAAAGTAAGTAAATTTACAGCTTGTATACGTTCCACTGCTGGGCACAGGCCTCCCCCCATTTCTGAGGGCATTACTGAGGGCTGAGTTTTAGGGCAAGGAAGTGTCCGCCGCGCTGCCCCAATGCGTGTTGGCGAACTTCACATGTATTCGAAATATATTTTTTTTCTTATTCCTCAGACATGCAGGTTTCCTCACGATGTTTTCCTTCACCGCCGAGCACGTGGTAAATCAGCACTTAAAATGAGCCGTGGTAGCTCAGATGGTTAACGCTCGCTGTAAATATAACAGAACGCGAGTAACCCGGGTTCGATTTCTGCCGGCACCAATGAAATTGTTAATTACTGAATAAAGACCTCTCTATAAATTGCCTCAAAAGGGGGATACTTGCCATAACTGCCATGCTGAGTAACTCTAACTCTTTTAATTGTCATTAGCCTTAGCCACCTTCTAGTTTGTGTTCTTCTGTCGCTTTTCATGACATCCATGGGACGTATAATAATTAGGTTAGCCGTTGGGAACAATAAAAACTTACAAAAAAGCTTTAATTAATCAAAATCTATCTGAAGTAATAAAAAATAACACTTTCTTGCTCTTTTATTGGCAGTATGTTGATGCACTTCCTGCAGAAGTCTTCTTCTCCGTAACTTTTACTGCTTCTCCGTAATTGAAAGTTTACACATCTAAACTTCGAAAAAACTGAGTTTTTCGGCAAATTTTGGAGAATATGGTGCATGAGAAATGGTCTCTATCTTTAGTTTTGCAAATTTTGCCAACGTCTCTGTCGTCAACATACGTCACTTAATTCGTGAGGTACCCACTTATCAAGCTTCTCTATTTTATCTTGACTTTACCGATAGATATGCCAATGATCTAATATGCTTTTGACACACCAAAAGCAGACTAGTTTAAGTACAATATTTATATATAGCTATAAATACAATTATTTTCTTTAGAGTCGTATTGTCTTACTTATAAGTATATTGTTACTCTGGAAGTCTGCGAAAACCAGCTTATTCGATAGGTCGAGACTGCGTGCGATACGATTCATAATTACTCTCAAAAACAGCACGTAGACGCGGCTCAAAAGGGAAAACGGTCTGTAGTGCTTCATTAAAGCGTTGTTGCCTTTTTTTGAAGAACAAGACCACCGTTTTATTTATTTTTAAAAAGAAGATTTCTTTAAATTATATATTTGTTTAATAACTTGTTTTGGGAGCTCTATCCACACAAAATCATAGAATGAATTGATAGAATTTTAATGCTTAGCCTATGTACCTACATATTTTCTTCGTAATTAAATTTTCTTCTCTATGGTGTTGGTGTTACTGATGTTTTAATTTGGCTACCCCCCTGTTGAACGCATCTGCAATATGAAGAGCTCGACCTGACGATTTACTGTGGCCTATTCTATGTCAAACCTTACTCGTTCCTTCTTTCGCTTGAGAAGTAGCTGGATTACGGCGACTTCTCTGACTTCACAACTTTCCCTAAACAAGCCAAGGTGGTCACGAAAGCTTAAGGTGGGTTAAAACGACGGTTCAAAGCATAAATATCGGTTTGGTAGGGTACCAAACCGATATTTATGCTTTGAACCGTTTTTGTCCGATAATTACCGCAATGCATCGGTGGGTTCACCTACCGTCAATCGTGTTAGTCTTGTTGATTGTCACAACTAATACATCAAGGAGTTTTAGTCGAATTTAGATTTACCTCCATGAAGTCCACATGGCGCATTCTATAAATATTGTCATGAGCCTTCTTTAAATAAACGAGCACACATAGACACTTTGTGCGTATTCCTCCTTTTTCCTTGAGTTGTTTAAGAAGGACAGACCGGTCTTCACCCCACACTTACACAGTTCGGGATTAGTACCGCCGTAGGTTCTTACTAGTGGTTCAATTGTAAATAAATTCACTATTTTTATAAAACTGAAGGGTCAAACGAACTCATCGTCTACCCGATAGTAAGTGGCTACTGCATGCAATGAACATCTACAAAGAAGGCTCCAAATGCGTTATCACTTCTGAGGACTTATATGGAATGTCTCAATGGCTATTTAGGGGCAGAAATAAGTAACAGGCCTACGAGGGTGGTACCACCTACCTGGTCGGACTCCTAGTACTAACTGTATGCCTGTACTGTACTGTACGGTACAGGCATACAGTTCAACTAATGGTAATTAGATGCCGTGTTTAACCTACACCTATCATCGATTAAGAAATAAAATGCAGATTTGTTGTCATCCCTTAGGATTAAGATAGAATAACCCGTCCGTACACATAAAAAGCTCATCCAGTTCTCTACACTCCACATAAAAAACACAGTAGTATTATTCTGATATTTTACGCTGGTATTCTGCAAGATTAGTACTTAGGAGTGAGCGATACAAGTCGTATATACATACAATATCTATATATCGGTAAAATATCTATACAGATAAGCTATGTATTAGATACCGCTGTGGTACAGCATCACTTGACATAACATCAAATGTAGGATTTAAGTACTGCTTGAATGAAACTATATTTACGGATTTTATCGCGATTAATTAACTACTTTAACTTATTTTTAGATTCCCGATGGTTCGGGTGCTTTACAGCATCCATGGTCACGGGGAGGGGGGGGGGGGTACTGACACGTTTGACGTCCCTATGTCATAGTTAGACCGGCTACCTTCAGTTTTTTAATATTAATTTTCGGTCCGATCTACGCAGAACGAGCTTACAGTATCTTGAACTCTTGCAGTGGTATGCTTGGGTTTGGGTTTAATTTTGTTAATTATAGGATCCCAAGCAGATGGCAGCACCCATCTATCTTCGCTATTGAAATTAGGATGTTTTTTTTATGTATGTATGTATGATCCTTGGTAGGAATCGGTGGGGACGATTTTGAACATGTTCACAGACTGCAGACTTCCCGGAGTTGTTGGTGCTTGTTGGTTCTTTCACGCGGATTTTTATCTATCGAAGTCTATCACAACTTTCTTGTTGCCTTAAATGACATCGAAAGTCATAAAAAATCATTATACGAACATTTTCTCGCGTTAAATTCATGCTAACGTGACACAGACAATTTTCAATTTTCTGCCAAAGTATAAGTAAATGACAAATTAATAAAATACATACACAATAATATTGGCAAAGCGTTCCATTTTCAAAATTTGAACCTATTTTTTATTGTATCTTTTACAAGTAGCCAGTTCTAAAAACTTTTAGTGTCGCCCTCGTACTCGTTTCAGAGTATCATAGATATTTTTAGATTATTTATAGTTTCAAAGTATCAAATTCCTTGTAATTACAATATATCTTTATATCTAAGCAAACCAAATCCATCAAGAATCGCGTATCATCGTGTAGCACTTACTGAATACCGACTTCCTTACAAAGTTGCAATATCACGAAGATATCGACCGATAAATAGATATTGAAATATATAGATTCCATATCTGATATTCAAATATAATACAGAGATACGATTTGATATAGGGTTAGAGTGGTATTACCTATATCTAGTTATCTAGTAGCACTGCTGCGTGGCTCTACCACACAATAATACCATATGTAAGTTATTTAGTCATTATAATTAGCTTCATATCCTTGTAAGTTCTATGTTATTTCAGAATTGTAGGCGCCCAGTCAGCGGAAAGACCACTTCTGGATAAACCCTGGAAGCTAGAGAAGAAACACGCAAACAAGAACAAGAGAGAGAAATTGAGAAGAGTTTACGCGCATTTAGACGAACATTAAGAACAACTTATATTATATTTTACTAACTATATTTTTATGTTTCTGAAAGTTATATTTAAGGAAATGATTTACAAGTTTTCCAAGGATTTATACAATTTATTTATATTTTAACACTTACGAAAGAATTTAATTTAGTGTTTCCTATAGTTGGCGGCAAATAATCTCGTCAATGTCAGATCTAAGAAATACAGATCATTGTCGGGGAATAAAGCCAAAGGTACGAAATTTGGTGATTAAGGGTCAGTCTTCCCTATAACGGGAAAAATCCACTGCTGGGCTTTTTCCTTATCGTTGTAGTGAGGTTTTGCGGCTCTCATCTATTTTAGGATCATTGTAAATATCTGGTAAAAGTTGAATAAAACATACAATTTTCCTTTTGTATTTTATTTATACCATTTAATATCAAATCTCGTCGATCGAAGTCAGAATCAGAAGGCTGTGGTGTGGCCTGGTGGTTTACATTAAAAGCTTGGTCAGTCACCATATTCATCATCATCAGCCCCTCACAAGTATATTGCTAAATATGGGGTTCCTTAGCCGAGACTAGCCTGCGCAGAACAGGATAGTAACGTTTTTTTACAGAAGAAGGAGTAAACGAGCATGCAGCTCACCTGATGGTAAGTGACTACCGTTCCCAATGAACATGAACATGCCCTATTATGTCCGTAATGACGACCTTCATCGAGACTTAGAGCTCCCAACAATCCAGCAGTTCCTTAAATCACTCTCTGAGAGATTTTTCAAAGCCTCAGAGTCCCACCCAAATCATCTCATTCGTGAGACAGCTGCCTATGCAGCCCCTATCCACACTTGCTATAGTATGCGATGACCGAGAAACTCTCTCTCGGACCCCCCCAACAAGCTTTCGGCTTACCTGAACTGGCTCCTGGCGGCTCAGGCCGAGCCTACATAATACATCCCTTAATCTGCCTTAATTAGGCACACTTCTAAACGGCTTTTACCCGCTTGCGCCCTCCTTTCTGCCAACGAGGGTCGCGTCCGTATACGGCTTCGAGATCTCTAGTTAGACCGTTAAGCCAGTCCCTAAAAGGTGGGGTTTAGTGGGTAAAAGTCTCCACATAACCACGCAGCTGGCTGCGTGGTATGCTATGAGCATTCCCCACCTCCCTCCCCCGCTTTCTGGAGGGTTGCCCACATTTGCTTCGGGCGCAAAAAAAAATTGCCATTTACTGTAATACAAATATAATTTCAGTGTCAGTCACGTGTCCCCATAGCAAAATACCATACGACATAGTGCTATGAAAATAGTGTTGCGCGCCTAAGTTGACGTTTGGCACTAGCGCCATCTGGTGTCGGGTAACAGAGCGAGGAGAGATTTCCAGAAAATGACATGACTAATCTTTCAACCGACAGCGCCATCTAGTATCGGATTGATGAACTAAGCGTTCTAGTAGCCCTACACTCGAACTTTCTACGTCTGGTCGGTCGGCGCCCGTATCTACCGGAATATTCTGGATGTTTCGGTGAAAAAGGTGTATAAAAAGGCGCAGTAAGACGCGATCGGGGCAGTATTGAATTTGGCGAGATAAGCGAAGCTTCGGAGCGAAATAAGGTGAATCAGTGTGATTAATTATTAGTGTTTTAACTTTTAATTGGTGTTCGTTAATAAAAGTGTAAATTTTGGTAAATCAATCGGCAGTTTTTATTGTCACGAATCTCAAGCTCGTAACAATAGCTTAGGTAAACTATTCTAGCTGTTTCAACACTGGTAAGATTTCTAATCTTTTCTACAGCATATGCTGCAGAACTAAGTCTATTAGCTAGTTTTGGTATATGAGAGAGTGACTGAAGCTTTGCGTCTAGTGTGATTCCAAGAAAAATGGTGGTATTAACAAGACTTAGCTTCTCCACATTAAAAATGATATTAGTATTAACATGTTTAACATTCGGAGTTACTAGGCTGCACTAAAAGTATCGGGAACGGAATATTTCCACTGTTCCTGTCATATTTAAATCTTTTTAATTGAAAACTCCTTGGTTTTAAAAATCAAATACCATTTATATATATATATATATATATATATATATATATATATATATATATATATATATATATATATATATATATATAAAAAGATTCTCGGTTTTGTCAAACTTGTTTAGTCGTCGAGAAAATGGAATAGACTCAAGAAAATTCAAGAGCGGTGATTTATTATGACTTTCGAAGTGGTTTAACACAAAAACAGTGTGTTGATCGGATGATTTCTGCATTTGGTGATGAAGCCCCATCCAAAACCACAATTTATCGCTGGTTTACTGAATTTCAACGTGGACGTGTCAAGCTCAGTGTTGATCCCCGTCAAGGTCGTCCAAAACTGCAGTCACCCAAGAAAACGTTGACGCTGTGCGTAAGCTGATTGAGGAAGATCGACATGTGACATACCGTGAAATTCAGGCAACTTTAGACATTGGCATGAGTCAAATACAAATAATCTTGCATGAACAATTAGGTGTAAAAAACTTGTTTTCCCGAAGGATACCGCATTCGCTCTGTGAAGAGCAAAAAGCGGCTCGCGTTACTTGGTGCGTCAGAACTCTCGAAAGATTCCACGCAGGATCCTCAAATATGTATGTATACAACATCGTACGAGGGCGGAGGGACGCCTACAAAACGGCCATTTTGGAGACCCCAACTTCCGAATGGAATGGTTGCTTCAATGATTGGTTCCATCGTATGGAAAAATGTGTCAAATTTCGCGGAGAATACTTCGAAAAGCAATAAATACATTTTTAAATAGTAATGTTGTGTCACTTCCTTGATTCCCGAAATTTTCCGTGCCGCCCTCGTACGAATTTCATACATTTAGTTTTAGTTCCATTTAAATGCAAATTATTAACATTAAACCAATTGACTTATTTAGTTATAGCATTATTTACTTCGTCGTAATTTAATAACTGTCGTTTTAATTTGAAAATTAATGAAGAATCATCAGCAAATAATACTATTGTTGCGCGCCTAAGTTGACGTCAGGTACATGGCACTAGCGCCATCTAGTGTCGGGGACCAGAGCGAGGAGGGCTGCCTAGAAAATGTCAATCTTGAACTTTCGACCAACAGCGCCATCTAGTATCGAACAGGAAAATTAAGCTTTCTAGAAGCCCCACACTCGAACTTTCTGCGTCTGGTCGGTCGGCGCCCGTATTTACTGGAATTTTCTGGATGTTTATGTGTAAAAGGTGTATTCAAAGCCGCTACAAGCCGCGATCGGGGCAGTTTTGAATTTGGCGAGACAAGCGAAGCTTCGGAGCGAAATAAAGCGAATCAGTGTGATTAATTATTAGTGTTTTAACTTTTAATTGGTGTTCGGTAATAAAAGTATATATAGTATTCTGTCGCTGATGTGGTACTTCAGGGTATGGAACCTTTTATTCCATCCTCTATGGCGCCCATCGGCGGCAGACCCCAACCGCGGTTTGGTCGCTACTGTAAAATAGCATCACGCTATAAGCAGGAGTGCTACCGGGCCCGGGCTGACGCATCAACGTCTCAGGATGTAAACACTAGCGCTCTTAAAAAGAATTATAATTCCGCCTACAGGTCATTCAAAAGAGTCATCTCTTTCATCTCTGCACAAAGATGATGACTCATTGGCCCATGCTGCAGAGGAGAAAGTCGATCTGTCAGGCTCTCTCTTTGCGTCCAACTCGACTCTCGATGACGGGGGGAACACACAACCGAACATTCCGCGGTGTGGGTGCTTCATGCTGGATATGCGGTTTACACAGCACTCGGTTTGTCAAGCACTCCTCTCCCTGGACATCAGCAAGACGAGTGGACCTGATGGAGTCCATCCAATTGTGCTGAAGATGTGTGCTCCGGAGTTGGCACTGGTTTTAATGCATCTTTTCCGGTACTCCTACTCCTTCAGCGTAGTCCCGAATACATGGAAGATAGGTACCTCGTGCACCCGATCCCTAAAAAATGTAACTTCTCTGATCCGTCCAACTATAGGCCTATCGCCATCACCTCCTTGTTCTCTAAAATAATGGAGTCCATTATAAACTGCCAGCTCATGAGGTACCCTGAGGATCACCAGCTGATTGGTGACCGCTAATATGGTTTTCGCCGTTGTCGATCAGCTGGTGATCTTCTGGTCTACCCGACTCATAGATGGGCGTAGGCAGTAGAGACCAATGGGGAGGCATAGGCCCTCTAGTTTGGACATAGCGAAGGCCTTTGATCGGGTCTGGCACAAAGCGCTTCTTTCGAAGCTCCCTTCCTATGGGCTTTTCGAGAAATTGTTCAATTGGATGACCAGTTTCCTTGCTGATCGGAGCGTTAAAGTCGTAGTAGATAATGCGTGCTCTGATTACTATAAATGCTGGTGTTCCACAAGGCTGTGTGCTATCACCAGCGCTGTTTCTATACCAATACACCAATACACTCATTGCATTTATCCACAACTATAATCGCACACACAATACAACATATACACAGTTACTATATATTATAGCTACCGTTTCGCGTTACCCATCACATGTCAGCGATAATACATACATATGATATATACCATGCACATGCAACATAACATATCCACATTACATATTACATAACTCTACTCACTCGAACTACATGGCTATAAGACTTTTATAGTTTAGATCGTATCACATGCAAGCTCAAACTTCTACTACACTAATTACATATATACAATATATTATAACATTTAAAAAATCTATGCGTCGTTGTCTATGTAACAATAGTTTGATGCATAATTTTAAAATTCTATAATCAAAATATTTGTGTTGTTCAAAATGAATTAAATGTCGTTTGTAACCCTACTTGTACTGAGGTGGCGGACCCTGCATTATGCAGGCGACTTGTCCAGGTAATTCCAAACTCACTGTCTATTCTGTCAGTTAATATAAGGAGCATTCACTGTAACTTAGATCGTTTTCTAGTGTTTGTTGAGTCGCTTAGTATACCTATAGACATTCTTGTTTTAACCGAATGTTGGACAAAAGAGGTTAAGCCACCGCCGCCTTTAGATAACTATCAAATGTTCTACACAAAAAACAAACTGAACTAAAATGATGGTGTAGTAGCGTATGTGCGCAGTGGTATTGTGGCTTCTGCTTAAGAACCGGACTGTACAGAAGGTAACTGTTTGGTTCTGAATATTGAAGAAAGCTGTGCGGTTATTTGTTCGTATCGACCAGCAGGTTTTCCGAATCCTGCGAATTATCCAAATTCTCTAGAGCGGATTTTGAAAGACACACCTCAAAATACTATAATACTTACCGGTGATATAAATATAAATATATTGCCGGGGAACGTATCTATGAGTGGTGCAAGCTACATTAGTCTCTTGGCATACTATGGCTTACTTCAGGGTGTTGACAAACCCACACGCTTAGAATCATGTATTGACCACTTTATGGTTAAAACGAAAAGTAATTGGCAAACCTTTGTATTCGATTCATTAACTGACCATTCACCCATATTATTAATTTTAAATAGTCCGAAAATTAACAAGTCTGTACCTAATACATATTAAGCGGCTCAAAATTGACTTTGTTGCTATAAAAATTCAATTGGCTAATGAAAACTGGAATGAATACTACAAACTTACCTCAGTTAATAAAACTGCCGAATATTTAATCTCTACATTACACTCTGTTATTAGCATTAATACCAAGGAAATTTCCATACCTCATAGAAAACAAGGGCTAAAACCGTGGATTACGCCAGGTATCCTTATCTCAATCCGAAAAAGGAATAAGCTTCAGAAACAACATAAAAATACACCAAATGATAAAAATCTAGAAACCATATACTGTAGCTACCGAAACATATGTAAAAAGCTTGTTAAATTAAGTAAAACAAATTACTACCGCTCTAAATTCAATCAAAATACAGGATGCATTAAAAGGACTTGGAATTTAATTAAAGATATTTGTAACTTGACTAAAAAAACCGAAAATACATCTGATGAGCTTCTCAACACTAAAACAACAACGACCGAATCTCTTGATGAGGTGAACGTGTACTTTACTAATATTGGTCTGGAGTTGGCGACTAAAACTATTAACAAATTAGGACTTACACAAGAGCAATTGTCTATCAATGCAGCCAGGTCGAAGATGTTACCAAATTCTTTTTCCTTGTTTTTGACTGACTACGCCGAAGTTCATAAATTTATTTCAAGCTTAAAATCAAGTAATGCCTCTGGTTGGGATAACATAACATCACACATCATAAAATATGCATGTCCTTATATCGTTGAACCTGTAACTTACCTAATAAACCTTAGCTTAAAAACCGGTATCTTACCAGATATCTTCAAAAAGGCCTTAGTTACACCTATCTATCTATCATCATCATCATCATTACAGCCCTTCACAAGTCCACTGCTGAACATAGGGCTCCCCCAAGTACTGCCACAAAGCACGGTTCTGAGCCACCTGCATCCATCGACTTCCTGCATATCTTACCAGGTCGTCACTCCATCTAGTGGGGGGTCGCTCTACACTACGCCTACCGGTACGAAGCTGCCACTCAAGAACCTTTCTTCCCCATCGGTTATCGGTTCTTCGAGCTATATGGCCGGCCCATTGCCACTTCAGCTTACTAATCCGTTGGGCTATGTCGGTCACTCTGGTTTTACTGCGGATATCCTCATTTCTGAGTCTATCACGCAGAGAAACTCCGAGCATAGCCCTCTCCATAGCTCGCTGAGCGACCTTGAGCGTCCTCATACGGCCAGCAGTGAAGGACCACGTCTCAGATCCGTAAGTCATCACTGGCAACACGCACTGGTTGTACAATCTAGTTTTTAGAGATTGAGGTATACCTGACGAGAATATATGTCGTAATTTCCCGAACGCTGCCCAGCCGAGTTGAATCCGTCGATTGACCTCTCGGTCGAAGTTGGACTTACCTAGTCGGACTATTTGTCCCAGGTAAACGTACTCGTCAACAACTTCGAGCATAGTGCTCCCAACAACTACCGGCATAGGTGTGACATGGACATTGAACATGATCTTTGTTTTGTCCATGTTCATCTTAAGACCTATCCGTTGGGAGGCACTATTGAGGTCATTGAGCATAATGCTTAAGTCCTCCAGCGATTCTGCCATAAGGACTATATCGTCAGCAAATCGAAGGTGAGTGATGTACTCGCCATTGATGTCAATACCGTATCCTTTCCAGTCCAATAGCTTGAAAACGTCTTTCAATGCAGCGGTGAAGAGTTTCGGGGATATAACGTCACCCTGTCTTACACCTCTCTGCAGTTGGATAGGTTTCGAGCTCTGGTTCTGTACTCGGATAGCCATCGTAGCCCTACTGTACAAACACTTCAGCACTTCGATATACCGACAGTCAACTTGGCACCGCTGAAGGGACTGTAGCACCGCCCAAATTTCGACGGAATCAAAGGCTTTCTCATAGTCCACATACGCCAGACAAAGTGGCAGATTGTACTCTTCAGTCTTCTGTACAATCTGCCGCAGGGTATGTATGTGGTCCATGGTACTGAAGCCTTTTCGGAAACCGGCTTGTTCGGGAGGCTGGAAGTCGTCGAGTCTGCGTGCGAGACGATTCGTAATGACTCTCGAAAACAGCACGTAGACGCGGCTCAGAAGGGAAATCGGTCTGTAGTTCTTTAAGAGAGCGTTGTCGCCTTTCTTAAAGAACAAGACCACCGCACTTCTGCTCCACGCCTCTAGAGTAGTGCCACCATGGAGGACGGAATTGAAGAGCTTCTGAAGGACTTCAAGTACCTGTGTTCCACCCGCTTTCAGAAGCTCCGCTGTAATTCCATCCTCGCCTGGGGTCCTGCCGTTTTTAAGGTGCTGGAGAGCCATTCCAATCTCGCTCAGACTGACGTCCGGGATATCATCGGAATAGTGTCGGATAAGACTTGCTCTTGGATCGTTACTCACACTTGCGCGTGGCTCCAACGATGATGTGTACAGCTGCCCATAGAACCTCTCAATCTCACTCAAAATCTCAGGTGTCCCAGAAACGATGCTGCCACACTCAGTCTTCAGCTTCGACAGTTGGCTCTTACTGGCAGACAGATCTCTGGCAAAGACTTTGGAGCCCTGGTTCCGCTCGATCGCTTCTTTAATACGAGCAGTATTAAAGTTGCGTAAGTCTCGCCGCATGCATTTGGAGATCTGTCTGTTCAGTTGCCTGTATGCTGTCAAATCTGTTGACGATTGCAGCCTCATCTCCCGTCTAACAGCCATGAGATTAAGAGTGTGATCGGAGAGTTTTTGTGTTCTTCTGCGGCGGGTCTTGCAGAACTTAGCTCCGACCGCATGGACAGTTTCCACGAGCTTGTCATTCATATCATCCACTGAATTGCAATCTTCTAGGCACTGAAAGCGGTTACGTAACTCGAGCTGAAAGTTTTCGGGATTCTGGATTAGAGCACGAGGGGGACAGAGCGTTGACTTCATTAGACGAGACCTCTCCAACTTCACGTTTAGGTTCAGTGTGCCTCTAACCATTCGTTCCATTCATAAAGATGGTCAAAAAAATCTACCGTCGAATTACAAACCAATTTCATTGTTGCCAACTCTCTCTAAGGTCCTAGAAAAAATTGTAAACAGTAGATTGATTAGCTACCTCGAAAGATTTCACCTGTTAAGCCCTAACCAATATGGATTCAGAAAGCACAAATCTACTGAGGATGCTGTCCTCCATTTCACGTCTTTAGCGAATTCTTACTTAAAAATGAAAGGTGTCTCGGTGTCTTTTTAGATCTTCAAAAGGCATTCGATACGGTGTCGATTTCTATACTATTGACAAGGCTAGAAAACCTGGGTATTAGAGGTGTGCCACTGCAATGGTTCAGATCCTACTTAAGTAACAGGACACAGATAGTCAGGATCAAGGAAAATTTAAGCAACAGCGCTGTTTGCCATTTCGGTGTGCCTCAAGGCAGTACGCTAGGCCCGACTCTTTTTCGCGCTTATATAAATGATCTATGTAAGTTGCAGTCAAAGGATGTTGACATCGTGATGTTTGCAGATGACACAGTACTTTTGTTTCACGGCACATCGTGGAGTAATGTTAAGAGTCTCGCTGAAAAAGGCATAAAAACTTTAACGTTTTGGCTAGAAGACAGCCTCCTCACTTTGAATACTGCAAAAACAAAGTATGTTTGTTTTGGTATATTAACCCGTTCTCGACCAGGCAGTAATTTCCAAATTCAATCTCAACCATGTGTGGCTACTGCGTGTATCTGCTACGTGTAATTGTGAATATTTGTCACGTGTGACAAGCATAAAGTATTTGGGAGTTATTCTTGATGAAGGGCTTAACTGGGTCCCACAAGTAACTGCTCTAACGAGTAAAACAAGGAGGCTAATTTATATATTTAAAAATTTGCGTGATGTGGCTAGTTATGATGTTCTTTTGTTAACATACAAGTCCCTGTGTGACAGCATTATTTCATATTGTATTTGCGTCTGGGCGTGCGCAGCAAAGACACACCTCATACTACTAGAGCGTGCGCAACGCGCCGTCCTAAAAGTTATGATGCGGTTGCCTTTTAAATACCTCACACATGACCTGTACAAGCAATGCGATATGTTATCAGTACGCAAATTGTTTGTATACCAGTGTCTTCGTAGATATCACCGCCATTCTGTGCCTTGTCCTCCTATAAGTAATAAACGAGTAACAATAGTACCTAGAGCCCAGACCGTGTTTGCTAGAAGAAGCTACAATTTTTGTGCACCAATGCTTTATAATAAATTATTCAACAAAGTTAAAACTGTTAATAACAGAAATGTTAAAACTATTATTAACCTTAATAATCATGAATTCAAGAAAATATTAAAACAAACTCTTAACGACTTTAATTATAATGCAATTGAAGAATTGTTCATAAAGATCACTTAATCGGTTGTGTGTGAACACACTCACACACACACACACACACACACACACACACACACACACACATGCGCGCGCGCTTACATTAGAATTAGTACCATATTATCACTTTTTAATTATCATTTTATTTTTTAACTAACAAATTCCTTTATAATAGTAATATACTTACATTATTAAGACAATAGATGGGGAAGTCTGAGGCCTGTAGCACAGTTTTTACTAACACAGGCTTCAGAGCTCAAAAATAATTGTAACAATAATGTAATGTATGTTAATAAATTTCATTTCATTTCATTTGTTTCTTCTGCATATCAGGGATATGTTGCAAACTGTTAACATTCATTACTATGAAAACGACAGCACTGGTGATTCCTTATATACCGGCCGTGCCAATGTTTCTCGGGAAAACGTCGCCGAGTACCGGGACAAACTTGTGTATGAAGTCGAGTTTTTGCTGAACAACAACGCAGAAGACACAAGTTTGCGTGTTTACCGATAAAAGAATCCCTTTGTCGTATCTCCTCGGTTTCAAGGCACTTCCCTTGCTGTCTCAGCTAGCATCGGAATCCTCGGCGTCGACATATCGAATAGTGTGCAGTTTCGTGGTCTCTTGGAGGGTAAGGCCAAATTGGCCTAAAGAAGCTGCGTTCTCAGCAGAGCGAGACAGTACTTCATGCCGGCACATCGCTTGCAACTTCACAAAGCGCGAGTTCAGCCTCACATAGAATACGGTTCTCATCTCTGGGCCGGGGCACCCCAGTGCTAGCTCCTTGATCGCATCCAGCGCAGAGCGATTCGAGTCGTCGACGACCGAGTTTTTTCTGATTGGCTCTATTCACTGGCGCTGCGTACGGATGTTGCATCCCTTTCAATATTCTATCGCATCTACCACGGGGAGTGCTCTGAGGAATTTTTCAGATTAATCTCAGCCGCCAAATATTATGAACGCAAAATTCAAGATACCATCCTCACCATCTGGATGCTTGGCGGTCCACCACTGCGCGTTTTAATAGGAGTTTTCTCGTACAACTTCTCTGTGGAATTGTTAATCACCGGCGATTTTTCCGGACCGATACAACTTAGGGACCTTCTAAAAAAGAGCTTACTCCTTTTTAAAAGCCCGGCGTCGCACTTGCAATTCCCCTGGTGCTGCGCTTGTTCATGGGCGGCGGTAGTCACTTGCCATCAGGTGAGCCGCATACTCGTTTGCTCGGTCTTCTATAAAAAAAGGTGATGGCACGCAGCCTTGTGGCACACGAGTATTGATAGGCTTGTAATCATCTTGTAACATAGTGTAGTAGTAACAATAGCGCAAAAGTGTGTGGAAGCACATGTGCACTGTCCATTTCCTCACTCTCATACGCCGATGGTACGACAATGCGACGCGACCGGAGAGTGATCAGGCACAGGGTCAACGGCTTTAGGTGATTTCTAAGACACGTTGATAAAGAACCACCACCATTTTCCTGACTGGGCTGTTAATTTCTTGACCAAAAATATTACTAATTTTGACCCGATTCAGGATTCTAACCAGGGATCTCATAGTCAGCTGTCGCACTTACGACGACTAGACTAACAGCAGTTATAACTTGCCAATTCCCACAAAACATCGTTCGAAGCCACCTGCATCCATCGACACCATATAGTGATGGACACTAATCAGTTCTACTGCCATTCTGGAAACTTTTTGACCGGTTATCGCTTTTTCAATTTCTTCAATCTGGATCAGCCGTACCTAAGTACCGGATGTTCGTTTTACTGAGTTATGTCTAGCTCTAGCTGAGTGCTCCTTCAATGTTCTCCGACTATTTGTGTGATCAATCTACTTTGACTGCTTTTACTAATGAAGAATATGCTGAAATCGTCTTCATGCATAGAAGAACTGACGGTAATAGATCTTTAGCACGGCGGATGTACCAAGAGCATTATTTGAATCGAAAATTACCAAATATTGGAGTGTTTACAGCACATTTCGTCGACTTTCTGGAAGTTAGAATCCATCACGAGAAACCTGGAATCAATCCGGGAGGACATACCGGTACCTCAACATTTGGTGTGGAAGGTGTGGGATACGATGCACCGAGAAAACAAGTATCCTTTTCACGGCACGGGCTTACAAGGTTTGGAAAATGAACATTATGGAATGTTTGAAGAATTCAGTTCTGTCGCTTTTTGCTGAATAGGGACATTGAAGATGAATGGTTTTTAAAATCGATCTTGTGGACCAATGAGTCAAAGTTTTCGAAAAAAGTTTTTTTAGTAGTAAGTAGTTTCAGTTAACGTGTGGGGTGGACTAATAATAAACAAACGTTCTTTGGTCCCCACTTCCTAGACCAAATTTCAACATAAACCAATGATTTCAAAAGAAAGGATAGGCCCATCTAAATATTTTACTCATAACTTTTGCGTACAAAAAAAGTAGCGCATCTGTCGTAATACAAACGTCATATCATAACACGACGTAACCAGGGTCGGATTTCGTAGTATAAATATCCTAACTGTACCATTATTTCATAGTTTGTAGTATATAGTATCGTAATAATACTAAGTGCAAACACCATCATTTTACTTAAAGATCGACTTGTATTATTATTGGGTCCTTTTACTTTTTAATATTAGCCCTACGATATCGAGAATTTCTGTATTGTACGTGAGTACCGCGTTTTTTTGAATAAAATTAGAATTAGCTCCCTTTCTGGTCAATCGATGTTCGATCGATGCATTTATGTTGCATCCTTGATACAATTATAATGAGGGGCTACCACGATAAAAACTCTATGCTCCAGAAGCAATCGGTTTGAAAACAGAATTTCAAAATATTTTATGAATCAGATTTTCAGATTCAATTAAACAGATATGGTTTCTTTTATACTCTTTTTGTTTTACCCTTATTGAACATAAAATATATTAGGTACCAATATTCAAAATTAAACTTATTCTAAGTTTTTTAGACAAAAATAAAACAGAAATAAAAGTAAAACCTTCAAAAACGAAACGGATAGATAAACTAGACGCGTGACGCCAAACTCCCGCCACATGGGAAAAAAGAAACATGAAACGTCAAACGTGATATAATTTTTTTAAAATAGTATAGTTTTATTTTTCATGTACAATATTTTTGAGGGTCTCAATCCAACCCTGGCCTAATATTGGTAACATAACTAAACTAACTGTAAAATAAAACTTTAAAAATGCGTTTTATAATAATTTAATTGTAACAAAATTAATACAGGGTTATTAACCGATGATGCGATATCACGTTCTTTTTAATCTTCGTATCGTGATTTTTGTGTTCTTTTACCACGCTGCTTGACATATTTATGACAGACAAATATGTCCTGCGCGCGCACTACTGTCGACTGATTCACGTTGGCCCTAAACTGTAATTTTAGGGCCAGCGCACTGGTCCGTTTTAGTTGTTCGGTCGGCCCGGTCCTTACGCTAGTAATATATAAGTCATTTACATAAACGATTACTCAAAGGGCTGAAAAACTATATAATATTTAAAACATCTCTTATCCATTTCAAATCAAGCATAATACACACGTATCTTACTATCAAAATTACCTCGACAACAGCTTCGGCGTCTCCAAATTTACGATATGATTTTTTAAATATTCTACGCCAATGAAAATCCAGTTGGTACTTTTTTGTATGTTGCGATTGCGATAAAAGTAGACTGATATTTTAAGCAAAGCAATAAATATCCGATGTAAAAAAATCACGGATGACGTCAAGGTTAAGAAAAATTCTGAGTCAGTGAATAGTGAAATAAGGAGAATCGCGGACGTCCAAAAGTCATTCACAGCATAAACATTTTCCCGGTCAGTTGCGCAAATATGCCCGGAATTCACATGGCGTAATGTTGGCCCGAATCTCTTGATTTACAGCGCGGTCGCTAAATTAAGACAAGTGGTTGAAATTACAACTAGTGGTTGACCAGTTTTACGAAAACCCAAATGTTTTTGTGACTTGTATAAAGTCGAAAAATGAATGTTTAATACAAAGAACTAAGGAGAGGAAATCGAAGATCACAGGGAACCTCAACATGTTGGAAAATGTATAATTTCCGTTCCAAACTTTTAATTCTAGTTTGTTTTACTGCGATTTGTTCATTATCATCTCTATTTTCTGATGTTAAGTAATTTATTGCAAATTGTAGATAACTAATTTTTTTTGTCAAAACATGACCATGACCGTGTAGTAGCAGTGTAAGAATATCCACTACCTTATATCAGTGTTTTCTTTATAAAAACATAAGATATAAAGACATTTCCATTTTGTCTTTTTTTACATGGGAAAATGTCTACGAATACCCACCTTACGGGGGCAATGACGAGTTATGTCGGACTCGCACCTTCTAAAACCCCATGACCCCATCCACCTTAACCGTATGTTGGCAGGGCCATTTAAACGCTTTCTCATACATCCGCGGCTAAACCAGTGCTAGCCGCCCCGTGGCGGCCTCTGCTCGGGGTCGAACTTCTACTCCCTCTTTTTCTTCTCGGGTAGGGTGCACGAGGAACATAACTCCGCGGCATCCACTCCACCTGCGCAACGGACCCCCCTCCTCCCCAAGCCTGATATGTGGAGGTCATGGGATCGGGAAAAACTAGCACTTGGAAGCACCTGCTTTCCTTACCCCTGCGGCGGATCTGTTTGCTGTCTGCGCCGCCAATCAAGTTTCGGCCGCGGAAATTAGGGAGAGCGATGCCTCGTATTACTGTCACTCCTCTCCCCCCGCGACTCTACTTCCACCACGTCAACGGTGTGACCCCTTCACCATCAGAGTCGCAGAAGATAGGGCGAGTGACGCACCAGCACACATCCGACTGACAACCCTTTTAATTCTTAATCGAGGGCAGATGTTTATGGGCCACAGCGTCCACTTACTATTAGGTCGATTATGTGCTCGTTTGTCATCCTTATTCTATAAAAGAACAGGTCAAGTGTGCGTAAAACTAAAATTTTATATTCTTGCTCTCTATCGTGTCGCATAGTCGCTTTTTCGCTCATCTAAGGGCGGCTTCTCACACGCCTGCTGCAGGGACAATCTAAGGTATAGGACTGTAGGAGTGGTGATGACCTTTAATTACCTCCTGAATCGTGATTTTTTTTATAGAATAAAGGTGGCAAACGAGGACATGATGGCAAAATAGCGAGTGTATGCTGGGGCCTATTGTCATTTGCATATATCCTCGATTAAGAATCAAAATGCGGATGCTTTATCATCCCTGAGAATTAAGATGGAATGCTTTGTTTCCAGTTAAAAGGGTCTCCGATTCTCTGCCCTCGTAATACGAAACACAGCAGCAATAAGCTGCTTTTTTACGCTGGTATTCTTCGAGCCGGTCCAACTACAGCGTGGCTTCATCTCGTAAAACGTTTCTTTCAACGGTGGACTTTGGTAAGCTGAGAGCTGAGATATTCCAGTCCCATCCAATATGGGATTATTATTGGACAGTAAAACGTCGGATGATATCCCTAGAGCATATTGTCATAATATAAAATGACCATAAAATAAAATAAAATATAAAAACAACTTACAACTGGTAATAAAGCATGCAAAGCAGATCTTTCAAAATGGGCCATGTATACTACCTCAAAAAAAAAAAAGAGAAAAATCTGTAAAGTTCGGGAAAAATACAGATAATTCGTTTAAATGTATCATGTTATGGTAAACAATTGATGTTTATCAATTACTTTTATCGACTTTCAACACGGCGTCTTGCCGATTTAGTTACTCAATGCTTCTTAGAGTAACGGATTAGTAAGCTGAAGTGGCAATGGGCCGGCCATATAGCTCGAAGAACCGATAACCGATGGGAAATAAAGGTTCTCGAGTGGCAGCCTCGTACCGGTAGGCGTATTGTAGGGCGACTCCCCACTAGAAGGAGTCACGACCTAGTAAGACATGCAGGAAGTCGATGGATGCAGGTGGCTCAGGACCGTGTTTTGTGGCGTTACTTGGGGGAGCCCTATGTTCAGCAGTGGACTTGTGAAGGGCTGTAATGATGATGATGATGATGCTTCTTAGAGTAATTACTTACATACGTATGCTTATAGACAATGATGTTAAACTATAAGCGACCAATTATCATATCAAGAGATCTATCATTTGTCACAACAGTGTCAAAAATAATCGCTACAAATAGTCACTAATCAATAAAAATGACAGCTTACCGCCATGACGGGGTTTTGTTATGTGTTGCAACACTTAAAGTGTAATTTCCAGTGATTTACCAGCAAAAAAAGCCATTATAACGTAATTAGACAGTTGAGAACCGTTTAAAATGTGTTTCCTTAATTTTGAGTATAGTGTACAAGGACCTGTCCCAGGCTCCATACATTTTGGAACATCTGATTTAAATAGTTTTTAAAATCAAATTAAATTCAATTCCAATTTCAAACAGATATAGGTAATATAGACTAAACAGAGGTGGGATTTAGAAAATGTATATCATCGCGTCCTAGTTTATTAAACGTGAGTTATGTTGCTTTGAACTATCCAAACGCACTTCGTTATACTGAAATATTTTACAGCTGCTGATAGATGCGATGTGATTGTGGAATATCTCCATTCGTTATTGAGCTACAGAAAGCTTTTGTTCTGAAAAAAAAATGAATTACCTATTTCATTTAAATGTTTAAATAAAATTAGTTAGGTATAAATTTTGTTTTCGTGTCTCTGCTGACAACATATTTGTTTTCTCTTTGATTTTGAAATACATAAATTAACAAGAATGTATTTCTTTTGTTTATTTCTTGTGACAGTTCAAAATTAATGAGTAGATTTAGATTACTGAAAATATGTTTTGTTATAAAAGAGTGACACAGTACATATACCTACAGCTGATGGTAAGAGGATGACCTAGTCAGAGTTCATG
This sequence comes from Parnassius smintheus behrii, assembly GCA_036936625.1. Classification (NCBI taxonomy): domain Eukaryota; kingdom Metazoa; phylum Arthropoda; class Insecta; order Lepidoptera; family Papilionidae; genus Parnassius; species Parnassius smintheus. The sequence continues at coordinate 10,506,806 of JAUPFT010000018.1, forward strand.
CACACATATTGGCACACCTAGGAATATATTGGCACATCTTCTTTTTCACATTATACAGAAACTGGGAACAAATATTTTACAAATGTTTGAAACGAAGTTCAAATTCATCTTACATTTTGTCTCGTATTTCTTGGTTTTGTCTACAGGTATGGATCTTATTGGATTTCAGGGATAAAAATGTCTATTAAAGGTTTCCAGGATGTACTTTATAAAGATCAAAGAAGAGGAAGAGTCATGTATTTGTGACGTTATTACTTTGGACAACTATCAAAACTGTCATATATTCGCCTGGGAACTTATAGCACACTGTGTGAAAAAAAAAAGAAAACTGGTTGATGGAAAGAAACTTGAATTTGTAACAAACACTTAAATTAATTATGCTTTTGAACTAAAATACTGTATTAGTATAACCTTTAATTGACTCATAATAATTAACAAACTTATAACAAATGAAATTTATACGTAAATACTTCTTATCTTCTCATAAGAGGGTGCATCCAGAAAGTTGGCATTGCAGGTAGCTTTCAAATATTTATTATGAAATATTTTTATTTATTTACTCTTTCATGCACAAAGTAGTACCTACATATGGCGGACTTAATACCATAGGGCATTCTCTCCCAGTCAGTTAACCGTTAGGCTAAACAGATATAGACATTTAGGATGCCGTGCATCAAAAATCAAAATAGAAAGGTACAAAATATAATTAATATTATTATATATTGGACAATTATGAGAATCTCCCAGGTATTGAAATTTGGATTTCAGATACTCGGAAGCGTGAAAAGGGTGCAGAGTATTTTAATATATCTGCGCTGACGGATTGGCAGACCAGTTTAGCTGAGTACGAGAAGAGGATACATGGTCGTATTTACGACGACCATAAATGTATCTGACACAGTTGCTAAGCAGACGGTCCAATGTATCAAGATGATGTTGAGACAGGTCTGAGCAACACACATCGACATAATCAATTAACAGTACAATAAGTGACTGGACAAGTAAATCTTAGTATTGGTGGGAAGAAAGTTTTTAAATCGATATAGAGATTGCAAAAATCGTTCTGTTAATCAAAATCTGGGCACTATGTTAGAACGAACTAATTGTAACAAATCTTTTTTCTTTGATTTAGAAATATTCATTTTTATTAATATGCTGCTTTTAAATTAATTTATAATGGTTGAGATCTTTTTCGCCCCGTGACAATTTATTTAAGCTTAGCTTGGATCCATTCCTACTATTTTAGTGAATGTTATCATTGTTAGCTTAGTAGTCACTTTATTGTAGCCTCATTATTGTTTTTTGGGAACTTGATTGCTCATCGGCCAATGCTTTCGAGTCGTAAAAGTTACTGAAAGGTATCTCCTGGACAATGAATTCATCTTTTTTAGCATCTCGTATCAAATTGTTCTGGCGTATTGATTTGGCAAAATTTTGGCTCCTTATTGATTTTTCAATTAGAGAACGCGCATTATGACTTTCATTTTGACTGTGACCGCTGTTTAAAAACTTATGGCACATAAAATTTATAACTAATTTTTCGACAGTATAATACACTTAGAACACATAATTAAAAGTTAAAAAACAGATTTATTAAAAATTATAATAATTAAGTAGGTAAGTATATAAAAATATTTGCGATCAACAATTTTGTACGTACCGATGATGGTTTTGTTGGCGACAGCAATTGTCACTGTAAAAAATTTAAAAAATGGAATTTGGATGCTCTTTCTTGTACACGCACGTGTACAAGTTCCTAGAGAATTTTGCTACTTTTTGCACTATTTGCGTGGAACCTATAGAATCTAAGCCTACATATCAAAATTAACAAGTAGCTGTGATATTATCGCCAAATATTATTACGCTACTCAATTTTAAAATGTCGTTATGTCTCGTGTCGTCACAGTTACTTTGACCTAAAGTGATAGAGACAGCACGAGATTTATAAGGGCATGTTAACATTGAGTAGCTTTTGGGTATTTGGGCATATGTGTATTAAGCTAAGTAAAACATTGATGACACATTTGTCAAATATGCCATTTTCTACTTATTCACTAACTTAACAAAATATCATAATTGTAACTTACGCCACTCCGAACTACTACTCGGAGCGTTGGCCGTTCCCCGGGCAGAACACTGCCCGGCAATCACAGTTAAAAATGATGTCACCCTAATGCATGATCATATAGTAGCGGTGACCGTGTGGTGGTGAGGGCACATCCACCGAAGTCGTCTCGTGGCTGTCATAAGATGTGATAATTCTGGAAGCGGTTGCACCTCGCGGAGAAACCTGCACAACTGACCAATAAGTCGTTGTTATACGCGAAAGCGGGAGAAACACACCAAGTTCGACAATGACACTGAATGTCGTTTCTTGATAAATAGGTACGGAAACTAAAATTTTACCGTTTGACCACTGTATAAATTGTCACTTAGGTCGTAAACGCTCAATTTCAATTTTTTTGTAAATGTGCCAATATATTACTAGGTGAGCGATTATGTGCTTCCCTTCCTCAATTAAAAATTAAAACCCAGATATGCTGTAATATCATCAGTAAAAACGGTCTATCGTGCTCGTCACTCATCATACTAGTCATAGCAGCATTATGCTGTTGTATAATGCTGGTGTTCCGTGCGATATTAAATGATGCAACTAAACTGTTAAGCTACGTGGTAAAGCCTCGCTGCAGCTATAATATTATGTTGTAGCATGAATGGTGCGGCTCCATTGAGAAAGGCGTTGAACTTTCTCAGACTTTTTTCATACAGAATATCAGCGTAAAATGATTCGTATGGTAAGTCTAGAGAATCGAACCAGACCTTTTTTTTACAGAAAAGTGAAACCGAGACATTTCATTTTAGTCTTAAGGGTTACAGCGCATCTACATTTTGATTCTTAATCGACGATTAATGTAGAAATGCCTATATGTCACAGCATCCAATTTCTGGTGAGAGCTGTTTTTTTATATCTTTAAAAAATCGCCTATTCTTTACTCGTGAATATACAAACCTTGTTTATCTGTTTTAAGGTTAAAAATACCAATTTATAATTAACATATAATATTATGCAAAATACTAATTACACAAATAACCGAAAAATTATTTTGATTCTCCATCACACCGTTAAAAACGATGCTGACCTCGGAGTAAGTTCTCATAAAGGAGACCTTTTCACTTTGCTGTTGACATTTTATACAGCATCAGCAGCAAAGCGGAAAAAGACAATTTTATGAAGAACTTTCGCTTCTTTATTCACCATCTCCTCATTCTTCAATTTCCTCACTTCTGTAGACTGGAGCTGCTGACGTCGCTTTCCGTTGATTGATTCTGTAGCACTCTATTTACTATTCGATTACAATATTTCAAAAATTGTCAAATAAATAATGTAATAAATAAATTAATGTAATAAATTAGACAAATATGTTAAAAATCTTTATATAATAACAACTTTTTATTGAATTAAACCATATTAAAACACCAGAGTTGAAGCCCTGACTCCTGAAAAAGCAATAGTTGTGTGTCGAAATTCAGTTCCTTCCCATATCGACAAAGTTACAATTACAAAATGGCTCATTACAAATCAGAATAAGATAAAAAACAACATGTGTGGAATTTACACGCGGTAGAAGTCAAAACCTTCAGAAAACTTCAGGAGTAGGATAATTGTAGGATTCATTTACTATACTTAATATTGTTATCAAGTTAAAAGATTATACTGGATGATTTTTATTACCTTCAGGAAAAAAATAAGGTGTAACAGGTGAACGGAATAGAAGAATATGGCACTGATATATTACTTTTTTTTACGTTAAAATGTTATGAAATTGATCTATCAATAATAAATGCTACTAATTGAATGCGTATTATTTTAAGTTCGATAGTTTTTAATCGATTTATTTATTTAGATTAAAAAAATTGTTTTAATTTTTTATTACCAAAGGTTTATTTCAAATTAGTGGTATTTATTGATAGTTCAATTTCATAATATGTCAATGTAAAAGCAAACAGAAATATTTCACCTGTTACACCTCTCCCACCTCTCACCTCAATCTTTTCCAGACGGTAAATAAATCACCTAGTATATTATAATAAATATATTACATTACATATTGCACGGACTTAAAGATGTCAATTTCATCATCGTACTCGTAAGTACCTACCTAAATATTTTCTAATCAACTAATTTCGTCTTTTAATACTTCCTGTTGATAGATCACTTGCATAAAATTTAAAAGGAAACACTATTTAGTGATTCTCACCGCTCACATTCTAAATCCTATAGATGTACGTGTTTGTCTCTTTTAGTGTCGCATTTTCATTTCATTTAACTTCAAATCACGACGAATCTAAAGAAGTTTTCACTTCAAAAGAAATAAAACACTTTTACAAATGAAACAAAAGTTAAAAGTTAAAATAAACATGCGTTTAATGCGATTCAAATAAGAATAATAGGAACGTCAATGACCACGATCTATCAACTATTAGTTAAAAAATATGGTTTGCAAAGAAAATTAATTTGCGTATTAATGTTTTTTTTCCTGTTTTATTAAACTGAGTCTTAGTTTAACCAATATATTGAACTCGTCATTATTTTAATAAATTAATTTAAGATATTGAGACTAGTCGGTAGAATATTTTAAATACCTATATAAATCCATGTTATATTTTTATAAGGGAAAGCAACAGTTATCATAATGATGATAATGATGACTACTCAGACAGTGATGCAGAGATAAGCAAAGTTGAAATGCTAGATTCTGATTTTTCGTTCATGGTTCTGTTGTAAGTAAATATTATTTTAAAATATCTGTTTTACTCACACTACCTGATTTGAATTGACATCTATGACGTCACAATATGGCGCCAAGTGAGTCCTATTCTTACTTGAATCACATAGTATATTGTAAAATCTTGGTGCCTGAAATCGATACTGCTGTCGCGTAATCTTACTTCTCGCTCGCTTGACTGAGTAACGTTCTTAGAACGTTACTTTTTTGGAAATGATGGTGTGAGCTTATGAAGCTCATAGGTACACTCTTCGAAGTACAATCTGTAGAAGATCGACAAACAAGCAACTTGGTGGCGTTGAGCTGTAAAGCCACCAGCTTTTTTTCGCCGATATGCATTTCAGCTCTGCGTTCCACTGAGTCACAGATTAATAAATAGTTTACCAAACTGAGTCGAGTGTGGCAAGTCGATATTTTACTCATCATTTGGAATAAAATATTCCATCCCTTGCCGTATAAGGTTCGCAACCACATCCGCAGAGCTCCTGCTCTGGATTCAACCGAAGAAAAGCACACTTTCCGCCAAGGATATGATGCAAAAAAGTGCCGCATCTCATCCCAGTCTGCTGACTCATATCGCCATACTCTCCTCCTGCCCGCTGGTCAGCCACCCGGAGGAGAGATGATCGATAAGGATTTCACCTGACAGTGATCGGGTTTTCCCGGTGGAGCTGAGGCAGACACCGAGTGCCTATCCGGTCTTTTGTCAGCAGAAGGTCCAAGCAATTGGATGTAGGTCCGGCTACATCTGGTACTCGCGTCACTACTTGAACCAGCTAGGTGAGATCTAGCAATACGCAAGCTTGCGCGCCTCTCTCCCAGCATGGTCAGTTTTCTCGTATGAGAACAACCACTCGTGGTGTGAGTTAAAGTGCCGGAGTAAAAGTAGCTCCGCAGACGGATACCGTTGATGGGCTTTATCTGCATCTCTATTAGGTGTTCAATGAGCCTAGTCATCTCCTGGTCTTCGCTGTGCGATCGATAGACACGGGTGTGGAGGGTTGTCTCAACACTGGTGTCCACCAAAAGCCACATAGCAGAAAACCCTGCAACCTCATAGCAATGGAGACGCCGACAGCAAAAGTCACCGCGGTCGTATACAAAGACCCCAGCGCACTGTTTGAACTTGTGTACAAGCGTGTTACCTGGGTAGTTGAGATACGTCACACTAGACGGAGTTGCAATCTGCGTCTCCGTTAAGAAAAATAGGTGCGGCTTCTCGATCTCGAGATGGTGATGATGATGATCGAGGTTAGTGTGCAACCCTCTAATGCTTAAGCTGGTGGAAGTGCCGCCGTTGTTTTGTCATATTCTTCTTAACTTTTTTCATGTTGGTTGGGTGTTTTTTGGCGGAGAAACAGTTGAGAAATCGAGGCACCACTCAATATACCAACTGAAGACTCAAGAGCTTAGCTAATCAATGGGGAACTCATTTGGAGACCGCAGGGATGCCCGGACCCCCCGAAATAGCCATGCAGTCTTCCCATCCAGTCACCAACTGGTACGGTAGAGCATTTCGTGATTTTTCGCGAGTTGGTGGAGCAGCCTGTTTCACGTGACTGGCGCGCTACTTGGGCCACCAACTACCTGTAGTTGGTCAACGGCAAGACCGTGCCTCGGATCCCGCTACCTACCAGAATACGTTACCTAGTATTGCTTCGCTTCAGACTAGTCTTAAATAGCACAACTAATGACCCCTTCTGTGCCCCAAACGCACTGATCTTCCCGCTCACAGACCGTACGCAGTGAGACCCCGACGGGAGGGTAGTGGCAAGCCAGACGGCCCCTTGCGAGGCCTACCACCGCATGATGGGATCTTCAGCTGTCACGACACGCTAAAGTAGCTAGTGATGCCGTTGCCCGGGGTGGACCGTTCGGAGAGTGATCACAGCCACCCCAAAAAAAGTGAAAAAAATGAATTAGAAAAAATCTCAAACATTCTGTCCTTTTTATCTTTTAAATTACATAGTAATGCATTATTTTACTGCGGTCAGATTCGTAAGAGTCGATTAGGCAAAAACGTGGTTGCCCATAAATCATATTAAATTAAGATTATTTCAAATAAATGTAGAAGCCTTATTTGTTCGTATTTTTAAAAACTACAATAACAGTATATAATTATTTATATATTTAAACTTAAGTTTCAAATTGGGCTACTACTTATTTGAAAAATAACTCTGTATAGTTGACGCACAGAAAGTACGTTTGCCCTTTTTGAATGATGTACTTGGATGTCTAAGTGAAAGGTATAATATTACTTTAAGAAGAGATCTTTGTACTCGTTCAAGTTCTATTAAATGTGTTTTAGCTGCTACTCTCCACAAATATATACAGTATATAATCCTATACCTTTAAACGAGCAATTCTTGTATATATGTATATATATAATCGGAATCTCGGAAACGGCTCAAACGATTTTCATAAAATTTTGTGTGCAGGGAGTTTCGGGGCCAATAAATCGATCTAGCTAGGATTTATTTTTAGAAAATGTCTTTTTGTCCGTATTTTTAGGCAATGAAAAACTGCTACAATATCGTTAGTATAAGAAGGTAAATTTTGACAGTTTGTTAATGATTACAAATAGCTAAATTGGTATATGGGGCGGTCACAAAATCGTAATGCCATGGTTCGAGCCCAGACCGACCGACCGACCTTTTTAATTTTTTTTTTCAAGTTCCTTTCTTTTTTGACAAAATCAATTTTTTCGAGCCCTTTTTTTAGTATTTTTTTAAAAACACGAACATTTAAATTAAACTAATTGCACTCATGATTTTTTATTCAAATAACCAGTTCAGTTTTTTCTATTATGTCGCTTAGATCAAAAAATATTATTCGTATTTCATCAGTATGTAAATTGTATCTAAATATAATTTCCAAAACACACGAATTAAAAAAAAACCGAGCGAAAAATACCGAGCAATGCTCGGTCAACCGGGTACTTACATTAAGTGTCAGTGTCTCATCAGTGTCAGTTCCGAAACAGGGTGCAATTCTCTAAACGTATAAACTCGTGAGTCTATTGGCAACAGATGTTATGTGCTGTTTCCAGTTGAACTTATCATCAATATTATTCCTAGATGTATTATAACTTTTACTCGTTTACTTAATGAGCAAGTACACGATTAATTCTTGGTAGTGGCTTGTCGATTGCAAGAATAAGGACGGATTGGTAAAATAAAATGTTTGAGTTAATTAATATTAGTTTTACTGATGCACATATGTATACTTGTGTTGAGTGTTCGCAAGCTGTTTTCTAATTATGCTGTAATAGTAAATGGACCGTTTCCAGTACGACGATGTTCATATTCGCAAGACGGTGAGTCTTGTCACCACGACCAAGAAGTATGATTCATCAGTAAACACTTGAATGTCGGCACCCTTGAAATTAGTTTTACACAGATCATTTATGTAGATTAAAAAAGGCTGGCCTAAGTGTACTGCCTTGTGGCACGAGGCAAGTGGAGCTAAATTTGTCACCTAATGAGCTATTAGCCCTAAACATGTTGCTTGCTATACCAAAGGTATATCCGGAACCACACAAGTGCATTTCAAGTACTAACTACTAACGATATTTCACAAACGTGTTAATAATACTGGAACAGATACCGTATCGAATGCATTTTGAAGGTCCAGGAATATACTCCTATCACTTTTTCATTCTTATCAAGGTAACGTGAAATAAAATACTTAAATTAAAAATAAAGATGATTTGTAGTTGAAGGACGGTGTCATCTGTGGACTTGTTAGCACGAAAACAAAATTAGTTTGTTATCCAAAATCTGAAATTTAAGGAGACGTATTAACAACAACTTCCATGTTTTCGAAAAATTCACATTAGTTCAACAATCCAAATGTTTTATATAACATGACTCACGGGATAGGAATCGACGACAATATTCATCGTACCCCAGTCGGCGCCAACAAATTTGCAAACACTTAAATTTAAAATTAAAATTAATGTTATTATACATAGTAAAAAAAAAACTTCAACAACACGCATTGATCATGGAGCTGTGAACATCCAAGTGGGAATTCTAGGTAATTGTCATGGAATTATCGTATTGTCATTGGTTTTTAATATGTGTGTGAAATTATTGTAGTGAAGAAAACGAAATCTTATTAAAAAAGTTAAAGTTACAACCTATATACATACGTCCCACTCTTGGGCACAGGCATCCGCTCATTTCTGAGAGGGTCTCAGAAATCTTATTACATTTCGCTAATTTTAAACTACTTAGTTCCATTAAATTCATACTTCTAAGGAATCAAAGATTATATATAGCTGGGCAGCCCGGTATTGTGGCGACTATGGCAAATATCTACATCACTATACTATACCTATACCATGTGGTCACATCAAGACAACTGTTTTAGTTACAAGGCTTAGCTCTGCCTTACATTCAACTATTAATAACTTTGACAAGGTAAATGAAAAAACCGTTCTAAATCTCCTAACAAATATATTCCTAGAATATATCTTTTGTAAAATTATTTTTGAAAATTTTATGAAAATATCGCTATTTATAACGTTTTATATACGTAGGTAAGAAGTATGTTATCCAGAAATAACGTAAACAAAATTTCAGTTTGTGTAAATATTTTCGCGTTTTGCAGAATGCGAAGGACGTCCGAGTTTGCAAATGGCACGTCGATACATGCATTCCACATGTCAGGGTTCGTTACCCGCAGAAGCCAAAAGGATATTTTTATTTTTAAATATTTTTGGTCAGGTGTTGTAAGATATTTTCTAGGTTTCGTCTTTTTTTTACTTATTTATATAGTTTAGAATACATTTACAGGAATTCATTGCGCTCGATAATCGTTACTTTTATTTTCTTACTAGCTGTGTACGCGAACTTGTTCGAATAAAATAATTTATACATGATTATACTTTTTTATTTGAATCAGATTTTGTTCACAATTTCACGGGCTTTTACTATTTTTTGCGCGTAACCCCAATTCTTATTCTGAGATAAATTTATTTTACGTTACCCCTTATAATATCAGCTATCTACCAGTGAAAGTCTCGTCAAAATAGGTGTAGTCGTTTCGGAGATTAGCCGAAACAAACAGACAGGCAGACAAAAATGTAAAAAATGTTTTTTGTTAAAAGTACCGCATATAGTATAAGTTTTGTATATGCATTTAATAAAAAGCTGTTATTTTGACATTACAAACGGAGACCATCTTAATTTATCAACAATGAATACTCGTAAATACTCTCTTTTCACGAGTCCCTGTCTGTAGTGTAACACTCTGTTGTATTAGCGTAAGAAAATATCATATTATATCACTTTATCTAGCGTCTACAGTTACATGGCGGGCGGGAAGAGGAAGTCCGGTAACTTTGAAATTCATAAAGTCAATTCTTGAAAGTTTGTTTGATAATTATCTTAAAAGATTCGGGTTTTATAAAATGCAGAACAGATAATTAAAGACTAGCTTATTTATGTAGTAAATTAAAGTTCTGTTCTTTCATTTTTACTTAAGCGAGTCACACACAGACTACGCAGATACGATAATATACGAAATGATGCATTCACTCGAAATCCTTCAAACTTAGTAGATTTTTTTTGGAGCGGATTGTTCATACAGAGTGTTTGTTACCCGTAATAAGTTGGCGTATAATGTATATTGATGATTCTAGATTAGCTAGACTGCTCGTCAGAATTGAGAATTCAGATTCTGATTTTGATGCACGTGTTGCATTAGCATTTACTAAACGGCGAATTTATCTCATTTTTAGCGACCATCTTGGTCGCTAAAAAATATTTATCTGTAGGTAAAAGACTATGTCATATATGTATTTGTAGATGTTGTCTGCAAATATATTTGTACGAGCAGATAATATTGTCACCATGTTTCAAGGCTTACAGATATTTAATGATAAAATATAAATATTCTGCACTGCATGTGTTAGTGCATTGAATTTCATAGAGAACGATATTGAAAGAAATGTGCTCAGATACAGATACCTTATCGTATCTGCGTAGTGTGTGACTCATTTTATGCTCGATTTTTGTCTTCAAGGTCTATTGGTCGTGATAAGCCTAGTATGTTTTACAAATGTCTAAAGCTGAACGCACATTTATCCACACCGTACCTACGCGCCGCATTTTAGAATTCGTTATATGAAATTATATGAAATCCCGCACATTGCAGCCGTACCGTACGCGCCACATTTTATAAAGTATAGGTAGTAGGTAGCCGAATATTGAAGAAGTCATGCTGATGACGTCATATAATCGAGTGGTATTGTGGTTGCAGCACGAATGGAGCGGCTTGGCCGGGATAGTACCACGATCTCGCAGAATACCAGCGTAGAATAGCAGCTTAATGCTGCTGTGTTTCGTATGGTAAGTGCAGAGAAACCTACGAAACGATACTCCAGCAGGCCACAGATTTTCATTAATGAAAACGTTTAACTCAATCCTAGGTATTAAAAACTTTTAATCCGCGTGTAATTTGTTCCTCTTCGTATCTATTTTCTGCAACGAAACCACTATATTAGTTTTGTTTTTAATGTACCTACGTAATAATATTCCATCTTTGTTACCTTGTTGACATTATAGATATAAATAGGAACCCTGATATCCACTGATTTGAACGTACACTGAGGTAGTGTTTCAGCTTTGCCTTTAAATCCAACAAAACGATTTCGCAAAATACAACGTAGAAGACGTATTTTCATCCATCCTTCATTTGACGACTCTTTTCTCCCACTACCCTTCATGCACAATGTTGGCAAGTCGCTTACTCATAATGTGTTGGTCTGGTGTCGACAATTGAGATTCTACACGGGCCACTGTGCCAAAGTTCAGTGCTTCGGTAGGTCTCCTTCTTCCGTCACTCATTTCCGCAGCCGCTGGTGTCGTTGTTGTTGTTACGCCGACGTCCATTTTTATTGAAACCGCAGTACCGGCCTCCACGCATTCAACACTGCCCCTCGTATCTACACAAGCTTCGTCATTCCCTGCATGTGTAAGCGCCGGTGCCACCCACTGGTCACTGTGCGCCTGAAAAACGACACTACTATTTACAATAGTGTCGTTTGGCCTCTCGTTCACATCTGCTGCACACCTGTCCATCACTGCGGTCATTGATCCATCCGGTATCCAATGTGTTAGTAGGCCAGCAGGGCCACTCTCGTACTCAAAGTTGTTATCTACTCGTAATAAAAATGCTGCCCTTTTTCTGTTTACATTGATACTTCTCTGTAGTGTTGTGTCTGGCTACCAAAATTGGCAGCAACTCGGGATCTAATTCCTTAATCAGTGCTTTGATATCCTCGATGTCTCTTCCACTTTTACCCTCCTTTCTTCGTTTAATTTTCCGTCGCGATGTGTCAACGGACTAGAACAATAGTTTCTTTGCAATTGTTGTTTCTTCCTCTTTAAAAGCAGTATAACTCAATTGAATGATACTGTCTTCATCCATGATTCCCACCTTATTTTGAACGAAAGCGAGCTACTCTTTAATCACGACATTTCAATTGTTACACTTCACTGTGTTACTGGACATTATCGCCTCAAAAAGTCAATGACCACTCATATACATTGATCATCATCATCTAATAAGTCTTTAAATAAAGTATAATTTTCTCCATACAATTGCCTTTTTAAATTAATATTGTAAATTCGGAAACTTCCTTTTCTTTGAATTTTATTTTTTTCCTTCTCTGCCAATAAGCAGGCTATTACGACAATTTTTTCAATAGCGACCCGAGCGATTTCGAACGATCGATGTCACTGTATCGTTTCACACCAGTGGTTGGAAAAAATTGCAAAAGTTTTTGGTAATACTAAAGAACTGCGTACGGCGCGTACGGTACGAACAAATATGCGTTCAGCTTTATATTTTACTGATCATTTTAGTAATTATTCCTTGAATAATTTTGGTTAACTTAAAAATGAAAGGATATATGAATAGAAAGCAGTTTCTGATTCTGTAGATCAGGTGAGGAAAAACCGAAGGTTTTGTACAAAATCGAGGAAATAGGAAGAGAAAAATTCACTATAAATACCTAGTAGTATTTTTTCTGTTCAGGATTACTGTAATTACTGCTTAACTATAGATTATAACTTATGAAATAGATAAGTGTGATAGCACTTAGTAAATAGTTCGCGCTTAAATGCACGTTCAGACCTTTCAGGAACGCTTTCGTTCTACAGAACCTACTCTACTAAAACTATGTCACATCGTAGTAGTAAGCTAACGCTGTGGCAATCTCTATCACAAATCAATAACATCACCACCACCCCCATAGTGGTATACTATAGAGTATAATAATATAATTAGAGTGCACCATCATGCGTGTAACATGCGTGAGCCAGCCAGACAACCGCTACAACGTAAATCTTGTCGCAAACTCTCTACAATCTACTGGCAAACCCTTATAGATCCGGCTATGAGAAACCGTGATCTAGAATTAAGACCACTAGGATGACTCATTTTCTACGAAGAGTTCATCTGGATGGGTTCTCATATGAAGGTTGTGATTTTAACAAACTAATGCTTCACTGCGAATCTATCTGAAAATAATGTTACGCGCTCCAGTCGACGACACACTAGCGCCATCTAGTGTCAGGAACGAGAGCGAGGGGAGCGTTGCAGTTTATGACATCACAAATCTTTCGACCGACAGCGCCACCCGAAGAACTAAGTTTCTAGAAAATCTATACTCGAACTCTCGGTACCTTGCGCGTGTTTACTTGAACATTCCGGATATTTTGCTAATTTAAATAAATAGGTGGCGCAAGATGCGATCGGGACAGAGTGGAACTCGGCGACACAAGCGAAGCTTCGGAGCGGAATTAAGTGAATTAGTGTGTTTAATTATTAGTGTTTTAACTTTAATTTGTATAAAGTAAATTAAAGTGTTAATTTGGGTAATTCTATCGGCAATTTTTATTGTCACGAACCTCAAGCTCGTAACAATTGGTGTCAGAAGTGGGATAAAATAATGCCGATTTTACCCAAGGAGGAAACGGAGGGTGTCCGTACCTGAAGTCAACGCCAGCAGGAGACGGACCAGAGGAGATTTGGTGGTGCAACGCCGCAGATGTCTGAGGGCCAGCCGCCGGCCACGGAAGCCGGTCCGTCAGCAGCTTCTACGTCTGTGGCACCTGACTTAGGTGCTCTGATGGCCATGCTACAGGAGCAGCTGCAGCGCGGACGAGAGGAACAGGCCCGTCTGTTGAAAGAGCAGCAGGAGGAACAGGCTCGCCGACAGAAGGAACAGGCTCGCCGACAGGAGGAACAGGTCCGTCGTTTGGAAGATCAACTGCGGGGCGGACAAGAGGAACAGGCCCGTCGGTTGGAAGAGCAAATGCTCCTCATGAAGGATCTTCACGCTACCTTCGGGAAGGAGATAAAGGAGGTGAAGGATAAGGTTGCTCAACATGACAACCGATTGTCGGAAGCTGAAACCCGAATCGACCAAGTAAACAATCGGGTTGACAACGTAATGGCTGACATGAAGGAATCACTGGACGAACTCAAACTTGGAGATGGAGCTACAGCTCCCGTAGTAGCTACAACACCTTCGCTACGTGGGTTCAAGGTGCCACCGTTCGACGGTACCTCTTCCTGGTCAGCCTACAAAATCCAGTTCGAAGCTGTTATGAAGGCGAACGGCTGGAATAAAAATCAGGCCATGACTGCTCTCACACTAGGCCTGCGTGACCAGGCCTTAACAGTTCTGGAATCTCTCGGTGAGGAAGTGACTTATGAGCAACTCCTTGAGGCATTGGAGGCGAGGTATGGCGACGCTCACCTGGAACACGTCTTTCGTGCGCAGCTTAAAGATCGTATGCAGCGCATCAACGAAAACCTGCAGCAGTGGGCTCTAGAAGTGGAGAAGCTGGTGCGAAAAGCATACCGGTCTGTACCTGCGCTCATTGAAGGGAACCTGGTGCAGACATTCATCGACGGCATCCGCGACCTGGAAGTCAGAGCTGCTGTGAGGCTCGGGCACCACGAGACGCTTAAGGACGCCTTGGCCCATGCACTGGAAGTGGAAGCCGTGCGGCAGGATCACCGTTCCCATCGCGTCAGGGAGGTTGCAGCAGCTATAGTTCGCGACCGCAACAAAGGATACAGCCCTAGGTGCTATGGCTGTGGGGAAAAGGGCCATCTTCGATCCAGCTGCCCTAAGCGAACCCTAGAAAGGGAAGGTGAACGATCTCAGGAGGGTAGTGCGGCCAACAGCACCGCCCAGCAGCAGCAGGGAAACGAGTAAAAGCCAGAACTGCGGGGCGGGTGCTGGCTGATGTTAAAAGAGCCCCAAGGATCTCGATCTCACAAACCCATGATGGGAACAGTCTAATCATCAAGGGCGAGGTCAACGGAATGCCATGTAAACTGACCATAGACACTGGAGCGCGTAACACTGCCTCCTCCTAAGACATGCTCGTCCCGAGCATTATCGGTCCCATAGTAACGCGCCAAGCGATCCACATGGACGATCTTAGGAGTCCCTCTAGCGCCTTTCTGTATCCGGTAGGTCACATCGTTGATCCTGGTTGCAATCCGGTACGGGCCGTCCCATTTAGCTTGAAGCTTAGGATATTTCCCTTTGCTGCGGACTGGATTGTGCAACCACACTAATGAACCTTCGTTGAACCCTTTATTGTTCATTTTGCGGTCGTACCGGATTGTAACCAGGATCAACGATGTGACCTACCGGATACAGAAAGGCGCTAGAGGGACTCCTAAGATCGTCCATGTGGATCGCTTGGCGCGTTATTATGGGACCGATAATGCTCGGGACGAGCATGTCTTATGAGGAGGCAGTGTTATGCGCTCCAGTCGACGACACACTAGCGCCGTCTAGTGTCAGGAACGAGAGCGAGGGGAGCGTTGCAGTTTATGACATCACAAATCTTTCGACCGACAGCGCCACCCGAAGAACTAAGTTTCTAGAAAATCTATACTCGAACTCTCGGTACCTTGCGCGTGTTTACTTGAACATTCCGGATATTTTGCTAATTTAAATAAATAGGTGGCGCAAGATGCGATCGGGACAGAGTGGAACTCGGCGACACAAGCGAAGCTTCGGAGCGGAATTAAGTGAATCAGTGTGTTTAATTATTAGTGTTTTTAACTTTAATTTGTATAAAGTAAATTAAAGTGTTAATTTGGGTAATTCTATCGGCAATTTTTATTGTCACGAACCTCAAGCTCGTAACAATAAGTATTGACGCAGCAGTGAAGGTTAATTGCATTAACATAGAAAAAGCTTATGCAATCTTCTGAATTCTTTGTTGTGTGGATTGTAAACGGTGTTTAACGCTCCTTCCGAATGCCTAGTGTATCCACTAAGAAGGATTGGAAACTCTACGTATGTCTTGTTATTCGACGATAGAAAAATAACGTTCATGCGATTTCTGTGCACACTAAAGTATATTCCGTAAAATATCGACTTTTCTTGTACCTAGGAAATTGGTAGCAATAACGAATTCTGGTGTTATAGAACATGTAACAAAAACCCTGTGGCTCCCGTTAAGTCAAAACTCAAAAATATTTTTTTTTCAATTCAATTTTAATAAAATTTTAATTAAAAATTGAATGTAGTTTTATTACCACTGCATTGGCCCGGAAGTAATAGTGTTGTCAAAGACCCCTCTTTACCGATGCGCGATCAGTGACCTAGTAACCTAATAAAACCAATTTCCATACAAAAAATTATTTCAATTTAATTTTTTTATGGTCAAGTATTCTGAAAAAAAATTCTGATAACTCACTTAATGGGAACCACAGGATTTTTGTGACATGTTGTACAGAAGGCTAAGCTGTTCAGCAGTGGACATGTGAAGCGCTGTAATGAATTAATAAATTGGAGTAGCCTTCTATTTATTTTTATTACCCTTACTCGAGGCTAAGCCTTTCGGTAGATACCAAATCGGAATCCAATCAGACAATCATATAATGGGTGTTATTTGTCTCCCAGTGCCTTAGACTGGATTAATTAGTCGAAGGGTGAACAGTCCACCAAAATCCATCACTCAACATTTACCTATATG
Organism: Parnassius smintheus behrii; assembly: GCA_036936625.1. Classification (NCBI taxonomy): domain Eukaryota; kingdom Metazoa; phylum Arthropoda; class Insecta; order Lepidoptera; family Papilionidae; genus Parnassius; species Parnassius smintheus. Next base: position 10,523,616 of record JAUPFT010000018.1, read on the forward strand.
TAAGGCAATTACTGAAAAATCCCGTACCTAAATAAAGTTTTATCATAGTCAATATGGGAGCTTACCCAGGAGTCGATTTAGGCCTTATTAACCATTAAACATTTCATTAAAGTTAAAAGTTAAAGTTACAAGCCTATATACGTTCTATTGCTGGGGCACAGGCATACTTTCATTTTTGAGAGGGTTTTAGGGCAAGGCAACCCACCGCGCTCTTCCTCAATTCGTGTTGGCGAACTTCAAGTGTCCTCGAATATATTTTTTTGTTATTCCTCAGACATGCGCAGGTGTCCTTACGATGTTTTGATGATGATTCACCGAGTACGTGGTAAATCTGCATTTAAAATTACAATTAACAATTTCATTGCTGCCGGCGGGGATCGAAACAGGGTTGCTCGCGTAGCCGTGAAATTTACAGCAAGCGCTATCCATCTGAGCTGCCATGGTTTTTCATTATCTTTCGGTAATTGTTCTACAGATTAATTAAATTGTAATCAATGTGGTTTCTGGATTTTATAGTCGAGCAACTATCTAGTTGATACGAACCACCCATAGATTTTCATATACTTACAACTAAACGGTATTTTAATAAAAATGTTATAGCAAGAAATTGCTTCGCTACCTAGCTTTTCATTTACGTAAAGTCGATATATAAAAAATTGTAATAATCTTTCTTAAAGTAATTATATGATTATTATTATTGTGTAGTTTATTTGTATGATTTATTAATAATAAAATGATTAATCATTTCAATTTTAAAATACTAACCTTACGTATTTAAAAATAATGCATAGTACAATTGTAATATAGACTTAGAAACACAAAATTTTGTTAGTTATTATTAAAAGAAAAGCTTTTTAAGATGTTTTAAAACATAGATAATCCCCGAGTAAAATATTTTAGACAAAACAAAGGATGAGTTTTATCACCTGCATCCATCGACACGGACAGTTTAATGGCCCGCCAAAATTATAAACAACGAAAAATGTCTACGGCGCAACGGAAACCATGGACATTAAGGAAGACTTACGTGACTTTCACGACCGATTAAAATCAATTAATGTTGGATATACATCTTGGCTGTAATCTGAAATGGAAAGAAAAATAGTGAGACTTTTGCTACAGTAAAATTTTAAAGAATATCGACTTTGATTGTACGCGAAATGTTTGTCAGAATGTTACAACTCGGCTATAATTTTTATAGTCATAGTTTGAGCTTTGTTTTGAATTTATCACAAAATTATTGGTTAGTGACATTTCTTGCCACGCTTTTTTCTGTTTTATTAGTAATAGGGTGACTCATAGACATTTACTTCAATCAAGAATCAAAATGCAGATACGTTGTCACCCATGAGGACTAAGATAGAATGCCTTATTACCAGTGAAAAGGGTCTCCGGTTCTCTACACCCACCATACGAAACAGTAGTATTAAGCTGCCATCTTACGCTGAATATTCTGTGAGAGTGTGGTCCTTCCCCGGGCCAGCCGACCCATACATCTACTATAATATAGTCGCAGCATGGCTCTACTACGTAAAACGTTTGACGCTTTTATGTGCAAGCGGCTTGCTTTTTTATGTCGAGTAACAAGAAACGGAAGTCCGTTCTATCCATAGATTTAGTATAAACCATCGTTAAAAGTTCCATCGGTAATGGAACATCCCATCTTTAGTCCTCAGGGGTGGCAATTTTTACTATGTGGAAGGACTTCTTCTCTGCCTTGGAGTGCGTCTTGGTAGGTACCTCGCTCTTAAGTATTTCTGCCGCTAATTAACAGTGCTTACTCTGCTGGGAGCTGGAAATATAATTACAGGCTGATAGGCTTTCCATTCTAAATCTTTTTGTTTATAAATGGACGCTGTTTTTTTTTAACCTTACCCCTACACTAAGATTTTCTCTTGTATCGTAGGGGAAGTTTACAAACATAAATTGCACAAGGACAAACATCCAGACCCGGAACAACTATTTGTAGGCCATACAAATACCTATTTGTTCTGTGCGGGATTCAAACCCGCGACCCCCAGCGCAGCCACTCATTGCTAAGCCACTGCGCCACGGAGTCTGTGCTGTTGTCTATAGATAATCGTGTAGTAGCGGTGTGAGAATATGCACAACCCCATAAGGTCCCTTGGGTGTCGTAAGAGGCGACAGAGGGAAACTGAAATAGGAGATGGTAGCAGCAACTTCTTGACAACAAGTCAAAATGCCAAGTGTGGCTGCTGTGCCAAGTATCCCATGAGGCAATCCATGAGGTAGGCCCATGTTCAGCGGTGGACTTAAATAGGCTAAAACGGTAAAAATAATGATCCATGGACTGCAGTAGCCACTTACCATTAGATGGACTGAAAGACGGTCTGTTATAAAAATATGTATCTATAGCATTCTTTGTTTTAAGTCGGCTGCAAGAGTACGTGGATTTAAAGTGAAACAAAACAGTTTATAGGTACATACATAGAAGGCACAAAAGTATTAGCCTCTTCTTGGGCTCCGTATTAATCGGGTAAAAATAAATTATCATTATCATCATAGCTCACTGCTAAACATAGGCGGCCTCTTTACATTTATCAACTTGCTGTTTATTTTATTAGGTAGTCTATCTATTGGAAGTTGGCCGTAGAATTTATGTTGAAATGTCTGTTTTACTACAAAGAACGGGAAGTGAAACTGTTATTAATTAGATTTTAAATATCTTGGTGAAGACAATAGCTTGGAAAGAAAGTATAAAGATGTACGAGATATGAAAGTAGATATGAAAAAATAATGACTTTTTTATATAATAAAAAAGCGAATGTAGGAATGTTATCCGTGGATAAGTAATTTATTTCAGATTTATAGACATAGACTTAGAATATACTTTGAAGACATGAGTTGGAGCCACGCGTATAGATTATCTATATATAATCCCGTTTTAGATTTTAGTAACCCTCGCAATGACGTATATCGTAAAAAGCAGTAGGTGGATTCGAATGATTCACTTGGATACCCGCAAACCTTGCAGACGCGATGAATTCTGCCAACCTGCCAACACACCGCTGAAAAGATATTTTCGATAGCGGCATTACTTTAGCAAAGCAGATCAAACAATGTTACAATATGATATTTATTAGTTATGAATATGCGAGAACATTACAAATTTGAAATTTATTAAATACTTACAAGCATGCATAAACTCTTACGACTGTAACCCAGAGGAGTAGGTAGAGTCTACGGACTACCATTTGGGAATTACTTCAATGTTTGTCACGATGTTGATACATATCTCCGCTTCTATCACATTTATATATTATTTACGCATCCATGTTCGTCAGTTAAAGATATTTTTAATTTGGCACATCTTCAATATATCACCAATTTGGTCTTCTTACTTTTTTTATAGAAGAGGGGGCAAAGGATCATACGGTTCACCTGACGTTAAGTGACTACCGCATCCCATGAACTATCGCAACACCAGGGTAATTGTAAGTGCTTTGTCGGCCCATTAGAAAGAAGTAAGCTTTTTCCTTGAAGGTCCCCAGGTCGTATCGATCCGGAAAAATTGCCGGCGGTAAATTATTCCACAGAGAGGTCGTATGCGGAAGAAAACTCCTAGTGAAACGTACAGTGGTGGACCGCCGAGCATCCAGATGGTGTGGATGGTATCGGGAGGTTTGCCGCGTAGTGCGTTCATGAAATTTGGCGGCTGGGATTAATCCGAACAATTCATCAGAGCACTCCCCGTGATAGATGCGATAAAATACGTAAATAGATGCAACATCTCTTCGTAGCTGGAGTGATTCAAGCCGATCGGAAAGCACTCGGTCGTCGACGATTCGAGCTGCTCAGCGCTGCATGCGGTCGAGTGGAAGGAGCTGGTACCTGGGAGCCCCAGCCCACAGATGGGAACAGTTCCATGTGCGGCCGACGTAAAGTTGCAGGCGGTGTGCCGGCATGAAATACTGTCTTGCTCTGCTGAGCACGCCAAGCTTTTTGGAGGCCAATTTGGACTTCTCTTCCAATTAACCACAAAACTGCACGTCACTTGATATGTCGACGCCGAGGATTCCGATACCGGCTGCGGTAACAAGGGGAGTGCCTTGAAACTAAGGAGATACGACAAAGGGGCGGTTTAGCGGTTACTGCTTAGAGACCGCATTTCTAGAGCAATCTTTTTACTTTAATTCGTTTTCTGCTAGACTCAACTTTCAAACATAAATAACTCAGCATTGTAAAATGTCATACGTGCCTTTTTTGATACATTTGACTTCTCACGATTGAGTGAAGAGTCTTATTCTGTCCTTCATTCACTCTTCGTTTTATATTTTTATAGCATTGGGTGACAAACGAGCACATAGTTCACAACACAAACACAAGTGGATGCTGTGTTCCATAGACATCCACATTTATCCTCAATTAAGCATCAAAATGCAAATGCGTTGTCACCCTTGAGGACTAAGATGGAATGCATCGATTCCATTCAAACGGGTCTCCGGTTCTCTACACTCATCATAGGAAACACAACAACATTACGCTGCTATTTTACGCTGATATTCTGTGAGAGTGTGGTCCTGCTCCGGTCGAGTTGACCCTTGTCTTGTCTACCATTTCTGCTAAATACATATCCCAAACACACTTTATTCTTATTTTTTTAAACTTTATTCTTATTTCACACATGGTTTTAGTTTCTTCTCTTTCAAAACCATCATTTTCGTCTAATTTGTGTTCAATTTCATTCCCCTTTCTCTTAATGATGTGTTCATTAAAGTAACCATCACTTGCAACTCGCCTGCTAACGACACAAATATGACTCGATCATTGACGTACTAGAGGCATTTGACTACTAACTCATCCATTCTCAACCCACGTTCTTTAGCTTTCAAAATTTCTGAACAACTGTCCATAAACAAATTAAACAGCCACTAGCTATCAACTGACCGGTCCGATTAGCCCCCGTTAATCCTAATGCAAACACTGGAGTCCCTATATTTCTGGTTTTGACCAAAAACTTTTTCATGATCATGCGCTAAGAAAAGATCAAGTTCACCCCTTTCTAAATCCAACTTGCACATCCCCAATATTTCTGTCAGTTTTTTTTAAAGAATAGTGTGACAAACGAGCACACAGTCCTCCTGATGGTAAGTGGTTACTCTACTACTACTCTATCCTCGATTACAAATCGAAATGCAGATGCGTTGTCACCCGTGATGACTAAGATGGAATGCCTCATTTCCAGTAAAAAGGGTCTCCGGTACTCTACACTCACCATACGAAACACAGCAACATTAAGCTACTATTTTACGTTGGTATTCTGTGAGAGCGTGGTACTTCCCCGGTCGAGCCTACCCATTCGTGCTACAATTATACTACTAATATAACTGCAGCATGGCTCCACCACGTATAAAAGTTTCTTTCATAACTCTTTCAATTACCACTTTAGCCCACAGTATTTCTAAAATATTAAGTAGTTTTTACAGTCCTGCTGAGGACACTTTTCCTTATGTAGTAGGACTATAACGCCTTTGCACCAATTTCGCGGTACTGCCTTAAATTCCCAATAAGAAATTGTACAGCAAGCTTGCCATAACTCCCTCTCCAGTCCTTAGCATTTAAATGTTACTCTATCATAACCAGCTGTTTTACCTGCTTTCATTCTTTTCTTTGCTATCATTATTTCATCCTTACTTATCTCACAATTTATTTTCTTTTTTTCAGTGTTTTATGTTTATTTACTTCAGACGCTTTCTCACACTCAAATCAGCTTTCATTATTTTAGTATATTTTCATTAGTATATTTTGTGAATTCCTCTCTTTCTCACCTTGTGAATTCTTCTTTTTTATTCTCCTATTAACCCTATCCTATAATGTAACGCTACATGTTTAAGCTGTTGCTGTATTTAACAAATAAATAGAATCCTATCCTTTAGTGTGTTTTGATTATTTTGATGTATTAATTCATTAATTGAAGGCTTGAATTTTTGAATACATAACATATCATAAATAAAGTATTTTTATGAGTTTAGGTATTGTTTTTTCCCTATTCTGATCTGATATTGAAGGTGCTATAGAGTGACTTCAAATTTTTCAACAGCTGCTGTGAAGTGTTAAGTTATTCAAAATTCTTTTTCTTATTTTATTTAAACTAATAGCAATAATCTTATTTTTGTACAGCTTGGGGCATATTCTGGCCATCTCATTTGTGTAGGCAAAAAACTCATATACCCACATGGCACGCTGAAAAAACCATTACGTAATTTCAATCACCCGCCATTTCGGGAGCTTACTGTGCGTAATTTTGTGATTTTGTGTGTCTTCTTATTATATGACTCGGCTTTGCCTTTTTGAACTGTTTTTGCTATATTCGTTGAAGCATGTGCCCATGTCACAAAGGATGATTGGGCAAAAGTGGTAGAAAAAACAACAATATTGATTATGGATGACTTTGAAAGAGACATTAATTTTGAATGCATTATTGAAAATCAAATAATAATTAATCTAAACAACGACAGCTCAACTAGTCGTACTGAAAGATATTGAATAAATTTATTTTTAATCTGGTTTCAATCTTAAATTTTTATAACTGTGCTTCTAGAAATAAGCAGTAACAACAAATACGAAGAAACTGATAAATCTTGGTTTTTTAATTATTCGTTTCTAATTTATTCTGGTATTATTAAAACCAATCAGTAAATGATTTTTTTAAAAACGAATATTGAACGTTCTCATTTTTCGGTTGGCATGCTTGGTGCAGCTCAGCTGTCAAAATGTATTTCTTAGATTTGGTTGACTATAATAGATGACAGTTGACAGGGGCAGTGTTGCCATATAAGTTAAAACGCAGAAAATTCAAAAATTTTGACTTATCATACTGCTCTCGTATATCGAGTCGTATAGTGTTGGTGTAAGAAAATCCACTACCTCATAACATTTCATAGGTTTTTATGAGGCGAAAGGGGGAATCAAAACAGAAGATGGACAGCAGAGTACAAAAATAAATAAACTGCTGGCAACCGCAGTTTAACCCTTCCCTGCTAAGCGAGGCAACTACGAGGAAGGCTTATGTTCAGCAGGAGACCTTTGATAGGCTGTAACGGTAACAGAATATATCGACGTACAAGGTTTCAATTTTTGGTGCAGGATTACAGTGAGGACCTTCGAATTGAAGTAATTTACTAATGGAGATTTCTATTTTTAGATAAGTTATGTGTAATGGTTTCAAAATATATATTTGTACTTTTATATATTTATAATATAATAATACGTATTTATATACTTATCTATGTACTTGTGTACCATTCTATATTATGCATATTTGTTTCTTTTTTATAGTTTATAATAAAAATAATGTTGTAATTGTCGTCAAACCACACATATGTTTTTATTGTTTTGTTGCAATCTTGTCCATCTAAAGGTTGTCTGGAAGAGATCGCTCTTAGAGATAAGACCGCCCATTGTACCACATTTATTTCTCTCCTTTTTTGTTGATATTTATGTTTTTTTGGCGTGCAATAAAATGTTATCTATCTATCTACCAAGAATGTTAAATATGGTTTTGTCTATCTAACTGTTTGAAAATAATACATTAATTACATAAATAGTACACAAGAGTACATCATGTTTGTAATTGGCGCTTTAGTTTGGAATCGGCTCTAGACAAATTTAGCGAATGTTATCAAACTGGCCGTAGTCCAACTACTGCTTCTATTACATTACACACAGGTGTCGGCATGTTTCATACACGATTCTTTCATTCGCTTTAAATTGAATCAGATTGTTTTTGAACTGTTTCTATTTGTAGGAGGAATAGAACACAAGGTCAATCGGATCTGATTTAGCATTTGCATTCAAAGGACGTCCTCAATGTTTATCGCTAACGCAAGGGAATTTTTTAAACATCAGGAGATGATGTAGGAGAATTCATGACCCTATTTCGTCTCCCAGATGTCGTAATATGTATGTATTGTACATGTAGGGACTATAGAGAAATTTCACATTTATTAATCTTTGTAGAAAAAGTGTGACAAAGGAGCACGCAGTACACCTAAGCCTGTTAATAAGCGATATGGCCTATGGACATCTAAGTATACGAGTGCGACACTGAAAGTTTTTAGAACTGGCCACTTGTAAACGATAGAAAAAATAAGTTCAAATTTTGAAAATGGAAGTCTTTGCCAATAATATTGTGTACGTATTGTTACGAGCTTAGGGTTCGTGACAATAAAAATTGCCGATAGAATTACCTAAATTAACACTTTAATTTACTTTATACAAATTAAAGTTAAAAACACTAATAATTAAACACACTAATTCACTTAATTCCGCTCCGAAGCTTCGCTTGTGTCGCCGAGTAAACTCTGTCTCGATCGCATCTTGCGCCACCTATTTATTTAAATTAGCAAAATATCCGGAATGTTCAAGTAAACACGCGCAAGGTACCGAGAGCTCGAGTATAGATTCTCTAGAAACTTAGTTCTTCGGGTGGCGCTGTCGGTCGAAAGATCTGTGATGTCATAAACTGCAACGCTCCCCTCGCTCTCGTTCCTGACACTAGATGCCGCTAGTTGTGTCGTCGACTGGAGCGCGTAACAGTATTTTATTAATTTGTTATTTGTTTACGATTTGCCAAATTGAAAATTGTCTGTGTCACGTCATCGATTAAAATTTTTTGTACATTGATTTTATACGACTTTCGATGTCATTTAAGTCAACAAGAAAGTTATGATAGACTTCGATTGGCCTTTCACGATGAAGCCCCATCTCGCGCAACTGTTTACAACTGGTTTAATGAGTTTAAACGTGGTCGCACTAATCCCACCTATGATCTGCCTTCTACGACGATGACTGAAGATAACACCAGTGTTGTGCAGCGTATGATAGAGACTGACAAAAGAGAGACTTATCAGCAGATTTGGACAAGATTAAGCATTGGTATGAGGCAAGTGCAAAATTCTCCATGAATATTTAGCGGTCAGGAAGCTTTGTGCCCGGTGGATACCTCATAATTTGACAGAGGCCCAAAAACCACGTTGTGTTGATTGATGTCGTGATATGGTTCAAAGATTTAACGGAGGTGAATCAAGTCCTGTGTTCGACATAGTTACGAGTGACGAAAGCTGGATTTATTGTTATGACTCTAAAACTAAGAGCTAGACAGTCTGCTGTCTGGCTGTTTCCTTCCGAGGAGTTGCCGACTAAAGTGAAGAGAAATCGAAGCGTGGGAAAAAAGATGGTGGCCTCGTTTTTCGGAAGGACAGGTCATTACGCATATATATATATATATATATATATATATATATATATATATATATATATATATATATATATATATATATATACAGATGGAGCTAAAGAAGTTTTACTTCAGTCGTGTGGTTATAAGCACACTCTTTTTTTTCATTTGTCTATGTTTTGCTTCCACGATATACAAGAAAATCCTAAATAACTGATAATATAAATAAATAAATAACAGAGACCTCAAACCAGATTTTTTTAACTCAAACCTCCACATCTTAGTATTAGAGTTATCATCTAATACGTATACAACTATGCAAAAAGCAACAGCTTCTATAGGGATAACAATCTCTAAAACATGGAGTGGACAATGGAAATTGCCGCATGTATCACTTGAGAAGAACCATCCCTTTGATCACACATCGATTCTGATGAACGTTCACACTCACAATTGGACCCGGTAAATAGCTCTTTTGTTGAGATCTAGAAAACAGTTGTGCGAAGTCAGTTAGTCAGCAAATAAAATTGGGTTATAAATATATCGATGATCGAGATGTCGATTGTTGCTTACAATGGAAACGAAATTACTATAGATTAAAGACGTCGGTTAGAATAATTACATACATACGTATGCATAGAGAGAGACTTCTATTCTACATAAATTGAATCAATATACTTGTCTCGCTTCTTCTACTTTAATTTAAAACAAGGAAATTTTTTTTTTGAAAGATGTTGCGTGTAAATGTCAAATGGTCATCTTTGGTCGCTTTATGCTATGCAAATATAAGAGTAAGTACACTAGTATCTTCTGATTTACCAGAAAAATGACATCCCTATTGTAGTAGTATTATATGTGACGTTACTTTTCAAGACATGACGTCTTTAATCTGTAGTGATTTCGTTTGCAATGCTAGCGATAATCTGCATCGACGTATTCTTTTTTGTTTATTATTTCATTACTTTATTAAATATGTCAAAAACATAAAACAAATAGGACTAGAGTTATTATTATCCGAACGATCAAGTAAATTGTTCTCTAAATCAAGTGGTGATGATTACTACCTGTTGCAAATATTTGTTTCGCAAACTTTAAAAACTAATAGTTAAGGAGATATGAATACTGAGGCTTGGCAGACATACGGTACATACGCGAGTTGGATCCCACCTGTAATCACAATTTTATATTTTGACTAACGATGCGCCTCGGCTTCGCACGACTATTTTATAGATCTCGATAACAGCACCAGTTACTCCTTCCAATTGAGTCAATAGCAGCTCAATGCTGCTGTGTTCAGACGTTCACAATTGATGATCTTTCATACTTGAAGCAATTGATTTTTATTTATATAGATTTACCACTTGCTTTACGGGAAATAAAACCATCAACTATATTCAACAAAGCTTTATCTGTTTGGATGGAAATATTTTTTTCATATATCTTGATAACACCGTGTAGTGGCAGCGTAAAAAAATCCACTACGTCCTACCAAATAGTATATACTATTACTCAGAAGCTTTAAGACCCTATATCGTACCGTGAGTATCATAAAAGGAGACAGAGGGAAATGAAACAGGAGATAGGCAAGATGGTAGTTGTAATTTCTTTTGCGCCCGAAGCAAATATGGGCAGCCCTCCGGAAGGCGGGGGAGGGAGGTGGGGAATGCTCATAGCATACCACGCAGCCGGCTGCGTGGTTATGTGGAGACTTTTACCCACTAAACACCACCTTTTAGGGACTGGCTTAACTGTCTAACTAGAAATCTCTAAGCCGTATACGGACACGACCCTCCTTTGCAGAAAGGAGGGCGCAAAGTAGTTGTGATCTAGCGATAAAACAGAAGGCAGACCGCGGTCGTGCCGATGTTATTCTACTATCGTAACAAAGCCCTCTGTATAATTTTCGTGAAGAAAACCCGGCTGCATTTAAATAGATTTATTAGTGACATTTTCACGATATATTTTAAATTATACAGCGATACTTCGAAGTTTCGATTTTTTTTTAGAATAATCAATTTCATTGTGTGTGGCATTATTTGTAACGATTCATAAAAATTGCACTAAAAATATTGTTTAGCACAGCCAAGCTTGTGACTCGCATTTAAAGAATGTGTGTGAAATATTTCTAGCTATGCTTAGAACTAACTAATTTGAATAAACATGGCTGTAAAATACAAAAATATCATTCATACAATAACAAATCTATCCAAAATTATTTCCGATCGGAAATGGAACCGGGATCCGGGAGCCCACGGTAGTGAGCTACATCACACAGGTAGTCATAAAATAAATTCGTTTTTGTTTTCAAATTGAAAATAACATGGTATGTCTGTGTGAAATTTAAATGAGTAGGTACGCAGACTATTGCAAACTTAAGAAAGGTGGAAGTGGAGATATTACGTCTACTTCACACAAGTTTAGTTCTTACTAAACTTTTCGACTAATTTGCGACCCTTAGCCCTGTTGTAGCAGCTCTGATTTAGGTACGACATGACATGTAATATTCCTAACGGACCTTCTAGTACTTCATAGATTAGTTAATGCTTACCTTGCTGACATCGTCACTACTTTTAGCAAAATATTCAGCTACCATAAAACCACCACTTTAGGTAAATTATCAAATCACTTTAGGTAAATTATCAAATCACTTTAGGTAAATTATCAAATTGGCCTTTTTCGTAGCCAACTTTCTTGTTAAATTGTTAAATTTAACCCCCCACAACAGCTCTTACAAACTTTTTAAATTAGATAGAAAAAGTAAGCGGAAAAACAAGCGTTGCATACGTAGTCGAATGGATGTGCAGCGAAACGAAGCTCTCATCATGCTCAACATAGTTCGTTCGTCATACTTCTTCCCGATAACTTTATGGCGGCGCTGTCCTCGCGCAGCAAGCGAAACACACCAAAGCCTAAATCACGCTATCAAAATTCCGAATCATAAACAGAATATATAGAACATCTCCGAACTATTACACGGAGCGTTGGCCGCTCCCCGGGGGCGGGAGATCTCCTCTTTTCCTTCTACGGCCACAACTTTTACTCAAATAAAGGTTTTCATAAAACAAAAAAAATTCAGTTCTATAGCGCAAAAAGTCAGTCAGTTTTGCAAATTCGAATATTCCGGTCTTATAGATTATACCTCATACTATAATTTATAAAGCTATGTCTTAAGCCATATTATGTGGGTATGTAAGCCGAATCTAAACTATGCGGCTATTCTTTTTAGCGTCCAAGCTAAACCGATGGCAACTGGCAACAATATATATTATATTAACTACAAAGATTACCAATGATGATCTACGGAATTGAGACTCAGCTTTATGTTAGTGTACTTAACAAACCGCAAAACCGCTCAGGGGACTTTTTTATTGAATTAAGTGTGACGAAGTGTTAAATTAATTCACCTAATGACAAGAAGACGCTATGGGATATTGACACCTTCATCTATAATCAATTAAAATTACAATGTAGATGCGCTGCGTCCCCTACCCCCTATGGATTGAATGTAACATACTAGTAAAAATGGTTTTCGCTTGTCATCATTCAGCAATAAAGCAATATAATACTATTTTTCACACTGATATTCAGTGCGAGTGTGATCTTTCCTTGTACAACAGATCCATTCATGTTACAAGCATTATACGTTGTAGTGCACATCTATAACAAGTACCTATGTAGCCCAGAAGCTGTTAAATTGAAATAGCAAATGGCCATATAGCTCGCAAGACCATTAATCGCTGGGAGAGAAAACAAACTGCTATTTGTTTTCTCTGAAAATTGGTTTTATCGCTACTCTCTTAATTTGATATCCCGATAGCACAAAGATCCTTTGACTGTGGCGTGGATTAAACTTTTACCCAACATAAGTATTCTTTATTCTTTCTTTGCTGGCCTACAGATCTTCGCCGTATTGTGGACAGTTGGACTACGCTTGTTATTTACGCTGTTTCTCTCGACTTTTTTTATTAAACCGAAGTTACAAATGTACTTCAGTGAACCTGATTGATTGAAGTAACTAGCTATACAGGTACGCTGTTCCTAGCGTCTAACCGAAGATCGATTCATGACCGAAGCTTAAAAACCCTAAAAATACAGTTCAAATTGGCTGAAATTAATAATGTAAGTAATTAAAAAAAAGGGTTTGTATTGACTGTATAATAGATAATTTTAACCATCTCATCAACTAATCAAGTTGATCTAGAGATGATGAAAATTGCGTCGCCACGTCTAGCGCGCTGTCGCTTATTCGTAAAAGTTCGTTCAGTTTCAGCGTTTATTAGAAGCTAAAATGGGCCGAAGTTCTGGCCGAAGCCGAAGATATTTTTTTTGGATAAGACGACAACTAGTATCCGACCGGACAGTGTCTGACACTTGGTGTCACCTCTGAGTGGCTAAGATGGTATGTCTATAAATTTACCCTTCAGACCGGAATAAAATCAAACACTGCTATTTGGCGTCAGAAATAGGTTTTATAGTGGTACCTACCCAGATGGACTTTTAAGCAGAAGTAGTTCTACCACTTAGTGTGAAATGATATTAATATAGCCAGATATCGGAGAACCTAACATCGATATTTTCATTCCTTTTACCACACGGGAAGCGACAATTACCAACAGTTGAACGACCTTTCTCTGGAAGACATTTCAGAAATGCCAACAATGTTGCTTGGAATGTACGTTTACACTTCGACGCCTCTGACGTCAGTATCCATCATAATAAAATATTTAGTGCTAGGCAGCGAGACACGATATTTTTCTCATTTATCTGCGTTACTCAAATTTATTTAAAGTCCATGAGCAAAAAGCACCCATTTCTTTTTTCGGTTGTCAATGTTAATTAATTCTATTTCTATTTTAATATTAAACTTTACGTTACATGTAAACGATTAACATATAAGGGTTTTCAACATCAAATTTTAATTTGAATTTATCACGGAGTACGAAAGTGCCCGCTGGACCGTTTTGAGAAGAACTTAATCGCAAGCGTATTATTGCTCTTGTCTAATAGCCCATTTAATAGTATAAAAGAATCGATTTTATTTCAAATATCGAATTTTTATTATTAGGGGAGTTGCTAAAACAAGTTCTGATGCCGATGGTAACTCAAGGTATAGTTTTCGCTTTGGCGCCTTAAGATGCCATCGTCATCGGTTCTCGTAAAGCTGTTGTTAATGTCTTAAGATATCAATGTGATACACCAACTTATTTTTAAGAATTTCGTTAGAAAATTTCCAATTATTTGACTCTGGCAAAAATTCTAAATCATACAATATAAGACAAGAGAAAATGATAGCTAGCGAAATATTGCATTTGTCAAATACCCCATTATCTAGTTTTACTCCCATAAATAATAATACTCTAATACCGAGATTTACTACTCTACACTTTATGTAAAAACACCTTTAGAGCACAAATATGTACTTACGACATGTTCACCTAAATATTGAAATAGAATCTATACATAATAATTGCGGGAGCGTGAAGTAAAACGTGCGTCATTTATACTTCCGTTGCACTGATGCCAAAACAGTGCTAAGAAGCGGAAGCCTCGCTAATTACACTATTTGTTACGTACTTATTACTGTATCATTATGAATGTATCATTATTATTTTTAACTGAAATAAATATGACAGTACGCCAGCGATCCTCATGTATATACGAGTAAAACAACTGATTCGTAAATCCTTTGCTTTGGTAATTTGGATTAGAAATGAACTTACGACTATTATTATACTTGAATCTTGTACTTTTGAACATTTCATAAATTAAAAAGAAAAATAAACCTCATATGATAGAACAGAATAGAATAGAATATTTTTTATTCAATACTAACGTTCCGCCCCGGCTTCTCACGTGTGATTCCTGGATCTAGATAACTGTGCGACATACCGGGTCAAAATGTGAATCTAAACCATCTAGGGGTCCATTTAAAACACACACAAAAAATTAAAAAACAATAAACAGTATAGTAGCGATTATTTCATTCGGTCAGGTCAGGTCGGGGAAAAGTTTTTTCATATTTTGTAGGTATAAAATTGAAGGAAATACTCTTAGGTTGTACTATTTGTATTTCGTTAGTTTTAAATCAATTTATAATATTATACACTGACCTATATAGAGGTCAGTGATAATATAGGATATTAAGAAAAAGAACAATAAAAAGTAAAAACACTTTTCCGCCATTTTAAATTGTTTTTCTGTCCGCCAAAATGAGTGAATCTAATGAAGAAATCGATACATTTTGAAGTTTTATTACAAAAAAGGGGCCGAAAAAATCCGCGAAACTCACGCCGCGAAAAAAATTTGTGACGTTTATGTTCGCGTAGTGTATGTTTTCTTTGTTTATGGGTCGTTTATGACAGTAAGAGTTATGTCAGGGAATCTCAAGCTCAGATGCTGCGGTTGGACTTGGACCCGGCTTTATCGTTCTGCTGTACACTCTGACACATACAAAATGGTGCCCCTCAACGAGAACTTGGATGTAGACCACTACAGGGCCATTACAAACTTCAAGTCTAAATATCAAGGAATGAAGGTCCTTCTGTCAGTTGGGGGAGATGTAGATACGGAAGATCCCCAAAAATACAATTTATTGCTAGAATCTCCGCTAGCTCGTACCGCTTTCGTGAACTCTGGAGTGGTCTTGCTGAGCAACACGGCTTCCACGATATCCATTTGGCATGGCAGTTCCCTAAGACCAAACCCAAGAAAATGCGCTCTACCTGGGGGTCAATATGGTATGGAATCAAGAAAACTTTCGCCACCACGCGCGTTAACGACAAAGAACCAGAACATCGCGAAGGTTTTACCGCGCTTGTTCGCCAGATGAAGCAGGCTCTTAGCCTTAAACCTATCATGCGATTAGCCGTTCCTATTCTCCCCAATTTAAATGTGTGGCCGTGGAGGGAAAAGGGGAGATCTCCCGCCGGGCAAGGTGTTCTGCCCGGGGAGCAGCCAACACTCCGTGTGATAGTTCGGAGATGTTCTATATATGCTGTTTATGATTCGGAATGTTGATAGCGTGATTTAAGCTTCGGTGTGTTTTGCTTGCGGCGCGACGACAGCGCCGCCACATCACCCCCTGCTTAGACCGGAGGTCGATAGTGCAGTCCGATTGCCGGTGTGTCCTTTTAATGCCGGTGGGGAATGCATGCTGTGTGCGTAAGGGCAAGTGACACCGGTGCGAATAATATGCCGATGTGTAATGCATGCCATACTACTCACTGGCAAGTGATGCCGGTGAGAACGATGTGCCGGAGCAAGTGCCAGAAATCTGCCTTATAAATCTGCGGTGAGTCGAGATGAAGACAAGTTGGACTGGCTTGCAAGAACTGAAGACTGCAGAAGACGATTCTCAGTAGTGAAAGGTAGGGATTCTTGAGGATAATGACGAAGGCTTGAAGTTGTAGTTTCCGAAGGTGTTTGGTTGCGTGTTCAGATCACGTCGGCGTCACCACTGTGGCCGTGGAAGGAAATGGGGAGATCTCCCGCCGGACAAGGTGTTCTGCCCGGGGAGCGGCCAACACTCCGTGTGATAGTTCGGAGATGTTCTATATATGCTGTTTATGATTCGGAATGTTGATAGCGTGATTTACGCTTCGGTGTGTGCTTGCGGCGCGACGACAGCGCCGCCACAAATGCAACCATCTACATCGACATTTGTGCCATCATTAATCACCTGGATTACGTAAATTTGGAGGCATTCGACTACTACACTTACTTCATAGAGGAACCCTAAAGAAGCCACTACACTGCTCCAGTCTACACTCCCCAGAACAGGAACGAGCATCAAAACGCTAATGCGGCGGTTTCTTCCTTCCTTCAAGCCGGAGCCCCCAGTTACTCGTACAAGATCGTTTTAGGTATTAGTACTTACGCCCGGACCTGGAAACTTGACTGTGAAAGTGAGATTTCTGAAGTCTCCAATTCACAATGATGGACCTGGGGAAGCAGGACCTTACACCAAAATAGAAGGAGCCTTAAGCCATCCTGAAGTTTTTACCAAACTCATTAATAACCTAACCACTAGAAAGGAATGCGTCCTCATCTAAGAAAGGTGACCGATCCCAGCAAACGCTTCGGGATTAATGCAGTGTCAGTAAGACTAGCACAAAGTTGGTGCAAGCGTTTTCAGTCCGGGAGTTTTGATGTCAAAGTTGCAGCTCGCTCTGATCGCCCTAATACTCATACAGGATAATGTCGATGGCATTTTTGAAAAAGTGGAGCAAGATCGGCATATTAGTAGTTACGACATACCCGAGGAATTGAGGATTGACCACAGAACAGTTTTGACCCATTTGGAAAAGTCTGGCTATTCAAAAAAACTCGATATTTGGGTGCCACACGTGCTCACTGAAAAAACCTAATGAATCGTATACTCCCTAATGATTCTCTATTGAAACGTAATGAAACCAAACAATTTTTGAAAATATTGAATTTCAGAATTGAAAATATAATCACTGGTGGAAAGAAAAAGTGGATCACCTACGATAAGAACGTGCGAAAAAGATCATGGTCAAAGGGTCACGCATTATGATGCTGTGTAAATGGTGGGATAGGAAAGGCATTATTTATTATGAGCTAATACGATTTAAGCAAGAAATTGATAAAAAAACGGCTAGAATTGATCAATAGAAAAGAAGTGGTCTTTCATCATGATAATGCCAGACCATACACATCTTTGGGCACTCAGCAAAAATTGAAAGAGCATGGTTGGGAAGTGTTAATGCATCCACCATATAGTTCTGACCTAGATCCCTCAGATTTTCCCCCGTTTCGGTCTCTTCTGTATTCTTTAGGTTGTGCTGGGTTAAGAGAGGACTGACAAAACTACTTATAAATTTTTTTTGATAAAAACTCCCGAGATTTTTACAGCAACGGGATAACGTCACACCTACAAGGTGAATTTGTATAGAAAATACGAATAAACTTTTTCCCCGACCTTACATTAACCATGTTTGCTTAATAAACATTTTGCTCTATAATTTTTTTTAATTTTTGATATTTTCCTGCATATTCCCTGGGACTTTGTTGTAAAAGCGTATACATTGACCCATGAAGGAATTACAATTTCTTTAAAGTTAAAAGTTAAAGTTACAGCCTATTTATGTCCCACTTGCTAGGCAGAGGCTTTTTGGGGTTTTAAGACAAGAAAGTGGCCGCCACGCTGCCCCAACGCGTATTTGGCGAACTTCACATGTCTTCGAAATATTATTTTACACGGACGTGGTAAATCAGCACTTAAAATTGCAATTAATAATTTCGTTGGGGCCGGCGGGGATCAAAACCGGATTGCTCGCGTCGAGTAACTGGTATAACTACTAACCTGTGCTTCTTTCTAGTATTTACAGAATGTTCATCACTATTTTTAACACAAACTGTATTTGTTTTTATGTACATGCATTAAATTTTCTTAAATATACTAAATCGCCAAAGTTAGTACATTTATTTCTTTAAATTTTTCTCCACAGGATTCCTTCGGACCTAAGTTATAAGCGGCTCTTATGGCTCTCTTCTGCAAAAGAAAGATAGTTTCAATGTCAGTCGCACTACCCCATAGCAAGATTCTCTATGGCATTATCCTATGGAAATATCTTAGGCGTTACATGTGTTGAAACAGCTAGATTAGCTGTTTCAACATATATAAGGCCTTTAATTTTTTTACAGCACATGCTGCAGAACTAATTTTGCTAGCTAGTTTAGATATGTGAGGGGCCCATTGAAGCTTCGCGTTAACTGTAATTCCGAGTAAACCATGGATTTAACAAGACTCAGCTCAGCGGTTCGGGATTTGAATAGTTAACCTGTCTTAAATATTTTACATTTGTTTCAAGGATAATACGCACGCCACGTATCCAATGTATTGGTTAATACTGCACAGAGGTTTCACTCTATCGGTTTAAGGTACGTTGGTAATAAATATATGTTGAGGAACGTTATCATATGCAATAAATTATTAACTACCTTATGTTCGAGTGGTGCGTTTAGCGTGTATTGGCAATCGTGCTTCAAACCTATTTGTCTGGCGTTAGTCTGGATCTATAACCAATGATTACGTGGTTTCGTAAGCTTATGTATATTAGGCAATTCTACATATTATTTGATCACCGATATTTTTCCCGCATGATGCTGTTTCAAATTCAGCTTGAAGGACCAATACGCTCACATCTACATCTACTACCATTTATCTACTACCGTTTATGATATATAAACGATAGATACATACATAGATAAATAGATACATTAAAATTATAACTTTTAAATGACATACGAAACGTCAGTCCCGACTACGTTTCGCGGTACGTTTTCATTCATGCAAATGAGGCAGAAATGTAAAATTATAAAGTAAGTTATTTGGTTGTATAGGTACATACCTATTAAAAAATTAAAGTAAAGTTACAGCCTATATACGTCCCACTGCTGGGCTCAGGCCTCCCCTCATTTCTGAGAGGGTTTAGGGCAAGGAAGTGTCCGCCGCGCTGCCCAAATGCGTGTTGACGAACTTCACATGTCTTCGAAATATTTTTTTTCTTATTCCTCAGACATGCAGGTTTCCTCACGATGTTTTCCTTCACCGCCGAGCACGTGGTAAATCAGCACTTAAAATTGCAATTAACAATTTCATTGGTGCCGGCGGGGCTCGAACCCGGGTTACTCGCGTTCTGTTATATTTACAGCGAGCGTTAACCACTGAGCTACCACGGCTCTACCTACATACCTATTAATTTATATTAATTATGAGTAAATTATATTTAATATATACGCGTAATTAATTACTGATGCTTCCATGTTTTTTTTTTATTTAGATTTTTTTTATTATATCTTCATATTCTTTTTTAGCAGCATACATCCACCCCTAAGAACGGCATGATAGGGGCATAAAGTTTTTTTATAGAGTATGGGTAAAAAACGAGCACAGAGTTCACCTGACGGCAAATGCATGTTATGGGTCATAGACATCTACATCTGTCATCGACTAAGAATCAAAATGCAGATGCCTTGTCCCCCTGATTACTAAGATGGAATGCCTCGTTCCCAGTACAAAAGGTATCTGGTTCTTTAAACTCACCACACGAAACCCAGCAGCATTCTTATATTGTTTCACGCTGATATTCTGTGAGAGCGTGGTCTTACTCCAGTCGAGCTGATCTATTCGTGATGCAGATATGTATTTTAATAGTTACAGTTGATATTTAGAAGACATTATGGGATATTCCTTATTCCCTACAAGATGGTAAAAAGGTAAAAAAATTATTTTTTATTAAAATTAAAACCGACTTCGAAAACTAAAAATAATAAAAAGATTTCACATTCTGAAGTCGGGGTATTAATTCTTTTATACACTATGATAGCTAACTGTCTGATATTTTTATTAAGTACCTGGTTGACCGAGCTTTGCTCGGTATTTTTCGCTCGATTTTTTTAATTCATGTGTTTTGGAAATTATATTTAGATACAAATTACATACTGATGAAATATAAATAATATTTTTTGATCTTAGCGACATAACAGAAAAAACGGAACTGGTTATTTGAATAAAAAATCATGAGTGCAATTATTTTAATTTAAATTTTCGTGTTTTTAAAAAATACTAAAAAAAGGGCCCGAAAAAATAGATTTTCTCAAAAAAGAAAAGAACATGAAAAAAAAAAATTAAAAAAAGTCGGTCGGTCGGTCTGGGCTCGAACCGGGGTTTTAAGATTCTGTGACCGACCATTATACCAATTAAGCTATTTATAATCGCTAATAATCCACCAAAATTTACCTTCTTATTCTAACGATATTGTAGCAGTTTTTCATTGCCTAAAAACACGGACAAAAAGACATTTTCTAAAAATAAATCCTAGCTAGATCGATTTATTATCCCCGAAACTCCCTGGACACTAAATTTTATGAAAATCGTTGGAGCCGTTTCCGAGATCCCGATTATATATATATATATATTTATATACAAGAATTGCTCGTTTAATAGTATAGGATACATAATAGGATTGTGAATTTGAAATCGAATGGCAAGCTAAAGGGCAACATTCTCGTGAAAAAGCAGTTTCACTCGGTCAAGGTTACACCCTCGCAATTTTCATTTTCGCTGATTAGTTGATTAACGTCGATCTAAAAATAACATCTAATTATTTCTAAGAATAACGTCAAATTATTTGGTGTAGTCTGTAATGTACGTACATGACGTCTTTCAAGTCAACGATGAAAAGCCAAATAGAAATCCGTTCTGTTGCCAAACTAGGAAAAAAAAAAGAAATCCGTTCTGATTTTCAAACATTTTCAATTGTAATGGCAAGTTGTCATAGCGATTAGACGTATGGTCGTAAGCATCGTAAGTTATACTTTTAACAAACTTTTTTCTTTTAAAAAAATGAAGCAATAATAGAGAAAAGATAAAATGACAACCATCTATTCCAGCCACTTATTGTATGCCAGCGATTGCCTACAATTCCACCTGGTATTTTATCACATTGCCTTAACGTAATAAATGCCTATTAAATACTTTTGCTTTTAAATATCTAGATTGAAATAATGGATAGAAAGACAAACAAACTAAATAGAAAAACGATGAACGATGGATTAGAACACGATGTGTTTTTAGTTTAAAACAGAACTACAAAAAAAAATACTTGAAACTACTGAAAATAGCAGTTAGCCCATTTTTGTCTCTTAGAATAAAAGGGAGAAGCTACAGTTACCTTCTTTTTTGTATAAATTGTATACTTCTTAGTTTATTCTTTATTTCTGATATCTTAAAGGAGGAAGTAAAGACTGCATGGAGACTGAATTATCAGTTCTACATCATTTGAGGTCTTCAAAAACTCTTTTGTTAATTTAGCGGTTTGTGTCAGGTCAGGTCTAAGATCACTTTACATTAAATGAAAAATAACATGCTATGATACGGTTATTTAAAAGAGAAAACAAAAGATAATTAATTCACAAGTTTTTATTTAAAGGCGGTACAAATTACTTTGCTTATATCTCCTTAATGAAATAAAATGATCTGTCTTCCATGAGGTTACCTGAGGATGCCTCGTGTAGAGGCGAAACACGTGCCGTATTATCGTCGGTGATGTGTTTTTCCTAGTGTACTGGTGTTTGCGAGTAGTGTTGATGGGATACGCGGTGACGGGAATAGTGGACGCAATTGAGAGAGGACGGAAGGTGCTCTTTTAACTAAGTTAGAGACAGCATTTTAAATAATTAAACGATATAAGCAAAGTAATTTGTACCAATTTTAATATAATAGACTTCTGCAAAATAACGCCTGATTCTATTAATTACCTTTTTATTAGCTATTGAGTACTGTCACCTGTTTTTAAGGTGAGTGTCACGTCACCAGACGATTGATCAGGAGTTAATAGGACTAAAGCATTCTATTCCTTTACGTGACAATTTTGTTGCGGAGTGATTTTCTATGTAGATATGTATAATCAATATATATTTTAAAATACGTCCCCAAAATTCAAAAGAATTGATATTAAGGTATATTTAAAAAAATAATATGTTACGAAACTTACAATACATATACAAGAATATACACTGCAACCGAAACAACCGATTTATGCGTTAAAAGTGATTTAATGTTTCCGTAACAGATTAGATATGGGATATAGTTTATCCAAGCTTATGTTGATTGGATTAAATCTCGGGAGGGTACATAATACCATTTAAAGCAACGCGTCCGAATTTGGTATACATTTAGAGTTACAGTGTATAACGCCCTTCTTTTAAGCTTTCAGTTCTTGGAGTGAAATTTTTGAGTATTTGACAAACAATGAATTAATTAAGCAATATTTTCGTATATAAATTCCACAATTAATAGGGCTCTTTAACAAAATTTGAGGGGTCTATTTTATATTGTCAAAATTTAAGGTACGTAATTTATAAAAAATAAACTACAAAAAATTTACATAAATGTAAAATCTATTCCTACATAGGTCGCTGCACCTGTAAACCATGTTAGCATTTTCTATATTTTATACGTGGTATAGAGTCATGCTGTCCTTTCCCAACCGACTCTTTCGTGCTATAATTATAATATAGCTGCAGCAAGCACGCAATTGTAATTTTTAACTTTCTCTAAAATGTAGAGGAAAAACGTTTACACAACCGAATGATCCGTTCGATCCGAATCAACTTTAAGCATGTTGTTTACTGATTTATATGCACCGAAGTAGATTCATCGGTTAAAAATGTTTATATCCACGGCCGGTGTTCCACTTTACTAAAATATACATCTTGAGATCCGTTTGAAAAATGGGGTGCTGAAAATCTGTCTGCAGGATGCCCGCAACGTATGTTTGTGTAGATTGGAAAATAAATCTAACGTATAACATTGTATAGGCGGTAATATGGCCTAGATTTTTACTTTATCTCTATCCACTGCGATTTAAGATAGCCATTTGCTTTTTAGAACGTAATTTCAGTTTTCGTATTTCGCGTAAAGTTTTACAACTAATAACAGACATGTAAAATGTTGTTATACTTGATAAACTCCTCATATAAGTACCATAAAGTTGTATGGACTGTGGATTAATAACAATTTCAAACATATACGTTACTTTTTTTAAAAGTCATTCATAGCGTTGTTCATTAGATTCGATATAATTAGGTTCTTAAATGTTGTTACTAATATATTGTTTTCTTAGTGTGAAGTTAGTTACTGATATACATAGGCTACAATAGCCATTAGCATTTGGTGGACTCTCAGGTAGTTTGACTAGGTAAGTCTAACAAGTATCAAGAAAGACGAATCAAATTCAGTTGGACAGCGTTCGTTAAATCATTGCATCTTTTATCCGCATGTAAACAATAAAATAAAACTACGATGTAGTCCTTTAGTTCTCGCCTTGTATTAAGAAAATAAGTCGTACAGCAAACTTTATAATACGTATCAAATTTTACAGCAGAATTAGAATAATTGAGGTTTAATATGAAGAATCGAAAATCAATGGAAAAGAAATATATAAGCGGAGTGTATAGCTGTTTCCCTCTAGATGACGACATAGTGTTTAAATAGCAGGGCGTCGATAGATGTAGCTGGCTATGTGTAGCAGTGGTTTTGTGAAAGTTGCGATGATGATGATGATTTTTAATTTGAAGGAAATTTAACTCGTATTGCTTTATTAATGATATTAAAATGTAATTCTTATCGAAAACGTAACACGCAAACTATAAACGTTATTTTTTTTATAGTATTTCTAACAGATAATTAGCAAAATAGCAAAACGTTAGTAATAGGCAAAGAAACATGATAGTCTGCTAAAATTTATTGTTTTGTTCGGACGAAAGTTCACATATGTCCTATTTTAGATGAATGTAAAAAATCCCTACCGTGGATTAAAGGGGTTAATGAATGAAAATATGTTTCTATTAAACTAGAATAAAAAGGTCGTTTTAGAAGTTTTTGAGAGTCAAAAGAGAGCCATGGTTAAAAGTTTAAAACAAATAAAATGGATGCTCATCGGGATGTCCACACTACATCTAACTTTCTCTAACGGAAGTGACCAAAAAAATTAAACCAATACAATTTATAGTCAACCAAATCTAGGAAGTACCTCTTGACGTTTAACATTTATCATTCCGCTACAACTTTGCACAAGCGTACTCACACAATTTAAAATAACCTTTTACGTAAATCCGAAGAATTACGAAGATATCTATATTTCATTACAACGTGTATTGTTTTTTATCACTAATTTAAATTCGAATCTTTCAAACAAAACGAAATATTAAAAAAATAACCAGTAGGTATCAACTTTTTTACTTGACTTCATTTCAATGATATATCGCTCAAAACCTTACCGTAGTGTTTGGATGATTAAAATACATTGTTATGCGAATAATCGGCAAAAATATTCAAATAATCGAATCATTAATTTTTTTATGTATTACTTGTTTAATTAAATAATTATTTTTAAAATTCATTAAATTACATGAATCACGAATAAAACAAGTTTATTTTTTATTTTGTCAACGTAAATTTTTCAAGGATAAAAAACTCGTATACAAGGCCGCGCTGAAAAAAAACCATTACGTAATTTCAATCTCCCGCCATTTTGGGAGCTTACTGTGCGTTATTTTATGATTTTGTGTTTGTCTTCTTATTTTGTGACGCGGCTTTAACTGGACTGTTTCTTCTATATTCGTTAAAGCATGTGCTCATGTCACAAAGTCTGATTGAGTAAAAGAGATACAAAAAACAAAAAAAAATATTATGGATTACTTTGAAAGAGACATTAATTTAACTGCATTATTGAAAATCAAATAATAATTAATCTATACAACGGCAGCTCAAGTAGTTATGCCGAAAGTGATTGAATAAATTTATTTTTAATCTAGTTTCAATCTTAAATTTTTATAACTTTGCCTGTAGAAATAAGCAGTAACAATAAATACGAAGAAATTGGTAAATTTTTTGTTTTAAATCATCCGTTTCTAATTTATTCTGGTGTTATTTAAACCAAACTGTAAATGATTACCAACTCTAAATAATCGATATAGATTTTTTTAAGAATCCTATACCTAGTGTACGTTCGTTTTTTTTTTAAATAACTATATGGCCCTTGGTATTGTGATAATGTCACAAAAATTCTGCCAATGTCCGGTCTTCGGTCTGACACACCTTGTCTTGAGGCTTTCCGGTGGAAAAGGAGTTAGTGGTTATTAGGTGAGAATGTGGATAAAAACAAAGCAACTAAATATATGAATTGTGGACCACACAATATAGAGTAAAAATCTAGTTATAGGAGGGTATTAGCCTGGGCAGGGAATATAGAATTAGGTTAAGCTAAATTTAGTACACAATAATTATACTTTAATATTACACATTCGATTGTTTATATTTTGAGATTGTATTGACATATATGGAATCGGGGATAGTTAAGAGGGAATTGATATTAACTGGTCGAGGGATTGTTTTGGAGAGGATGTCATATAAAGAAATTGGGTGATTTTGACAACTGAAGAAAATGTGGTCTGGGGAACCTTCATCCAGACCACATTCACAGAGGGAATGATCTTTGATTTTAATTTTAGCTAGGAATACAGGAGTGCAGACATGCCCGAGCCTTAAACGGCAGATTGTAGATGTGATTTGTTTGTTCAGAAACCTAAATTTGAAAAACCAAGGTTTTGGAGGAATTTGGGGTTGAATTTTACCAAAGTAGCTACCTTTACTATGTCTGGATATGCTCCAATCTCTGTCCCAAGAATTCTTTAATTCAATTTGAGCTAATGATATTAAATCATGAGAGTAATTCATTAAATGAGAAGGGCAGCCAGTATCTACCGCTCCTTTGGCCCAGGAGTCAGCCTGTTCATTTCCTTCTATGCCACAATGACTAGGAATCCATACAATCTCCATCTCAAGCCCACTCTTATTACAATTTAGTATGAGTTCTTTAATTTTCAGTATCAATGGGGAGATGGATTTCATTTTAGATATATTGCTCTGTAATGACATTAGGCAGCTTTTTGAATCAGTAAATAAAACTGATTTAGGAATTTTATGGGAAAAAATGTAGGATATAGCCTCATATATGGCTACAGCTTCCCCTGTAAAAACAGAAGCCTGAGGAGGGCATCTATAGTTAAGGACAATTTTATATTTGGGAATCCAGACTGCAGAACCGACACATTTGAATGAAGACAATTTGGAAGCATCAGTAAAAATATATAGCCAATCAGTCCATTTTTTTGCCACTAGGTTATAGAAAGTTCTGTTTGCAGTTGCAGAATTTTTATTAATGTTTAAATTCAGAGTGATTTTAGGATTTAGTAATATAGCATCATAGCTGGTTTCAAAATAGGGTAGAATTGGGGATGTAACACAAGGATACTCAACATTTTTTAATCTATTAAGAGATTTAAGAATAGGGGGCCAGCTTTTATTAGACCAATAGGAGTTGTTTACAACTAATAGTAGCAGGGATTCTAGTTTACGGCGTAAGGGGTGAGATGTTAGTTGTAGAGTTTTTGAGATAAATCTATCAGCTAGAAACTGTCTTCGTAAAGAGAGAGGGGGATCAACACATTCTACTTGTAAGGCATTTATAGGAGTTGATTTCATTGCGCCTGTGATAATACGTAAACATCTTGTTTGGATAGCTTCAAGCCTACTAAGGGCCGATTTGTTGCAGGGCTCCAGGAGAAAAGAACCATAGTCGAAGTGACTACGGATGATGGCATTGTATAGGATTTTTTGACACATGGGGTGAGAACCCCACCATACGCCAGAGAGAGATCTAAGAATGTTAACACCTTTTTCACATTTGTCACTGATGTAATTAAAGTGAGCAGTACCGGTCATATGACAAACTAAGTAAATACCTAAAAATTTTACTTTGTTAACAACTGGAATAGATTCACCATTATATGAGATATCAATGGTAGGGATAACACGTTTTCTACTAAATGTTATTATTTTGCTTTTAGAAGGTGAAAGAGAGAGACCATAGTCAGTAACCCATTGATTAAGATAATATAAGCCTCTGTTAAGATGATGGGAGGCAGTTAGAATATCAGGAGCCGTTACATAGATAGCAAGATCATTTGCATATTGTAATATGTCACAGAAAGACGAAATTGAATGTTCCAGGTCATATGTGTAAATATTGTAAAGGATAGGGCTTAAAACTGAACCCTGTGGTAGACCCTTCCAAATTGTTCTGGGCGAGTTTAAGATTCCTTTATTGCGAATTTTGATAGATCGTCCCATGAATAGATTGTAAATGAAGTGAACAGTCTTCGCAGGGATGTTTAGATGGAGCATTTTCTGCCTGAGCACCGGAAGGAGAACACTGTCATAGGCAGATGATATATCAAGGAAACAACACACCAAGTATTCATTTTTAGAAAAAGCCAACCTAATATCTGTAGTTAGGATACTCAAACTATCTAATGTGCTTTTCCCTTTTCGAAAACCAAATTGACTTTTTGCAAGGATGTTTGTCTGTTTCCATTTCAACCATTCAAGTCTGTTTTTAATTAAATGTTCTAAAATTTTACAAAAAGTAGATGAAAGAGCAATTGGGCGGTATGAAGAGGCTTCTTTGGGATCTTTTCCGTGTTTAAGGATAGGTATAACAATTTGGTTTGACCAAGACAGAGGAATATTAGAAGGTGTACGTTCTTATTTTTTGGTTGGAATGCTTGGTGCAATAAGTCTGACAGCTGTCAAAATGTATTTCTTAGATTTGGTTGACTATAATTTTAAAATATTTTTCTTTAGTTAATTTAGTCATAATAGGGTTTGTAATTTGTATATTCAGAATAACGCTCACATGATACTAAAATTTATTTTAATCATTTCTTCTACTTTATTATAAAAATATTTTAAAGAAATGCTAATAATTTACCTAGCCTTTTAGTATAAAAATGGAACAGATTAGACGCACGCTCGCATGTACGCACGAGCGCACGCACGATCCCACGCACGCACGCACTGTTGTGAACTATTAATAGGCTGTACCGTAACGGAGATTACCATGGGTTAAAGATAATTTTTAAATAGTGCTTATAAAATACCTAATTAAAATTTTAAACTTTATTAAACTTAAATTTAACCTGTAAACAGCATATTTTTTTGTTCTCTAATTTTATCACGTGCTCGAGAATATAAAAAATAATACTACAAGAGTTTTAGAGCGCAAGCGGGGCTCGAGTACAGTTCCTGTTTATGACTTTAGACTATTTGTTCTGTCGTTACCTCATTGGAATCAGGTTTATTATCGCCTTCGTTAGTTTATTGGCTATATACAAGGTAATTTGAAAATTCCGCTTTGCTTGCATCAAATGACCAGAATTATTGAGTCCATCTTCAATAGATTTCCAGGTTTAATTTACACATGATGGTTCTTAAACTAAAATTAAGAGTTGGCTGAACTGAGCATATGAGTATCTAAGAGGTGACTATATTAAATAACTTTGACATTTGCTGTAGAGACTTCGACAACGACGGCGCGATGTTCCTAAATTTTATTTTTTTGGTGTGTGTGTGCGCAAGTAAACGTGTACTCTTTATTTCCTCAATCTCGGAGTCGATGAGAAGGCACACCGACATAATCGGAGAGAGATCAGTAGCAAGACCAACTGTTTAATCTGCTTTGCGACGGATTTGAAACATCGCCAACTTGACAAGTAGTAAAAAGTTAAAAATTTATTAAGCAAAAATTGTTTAATAAGGGTTATTTTACTATTATAGAGTACATGGTTGATAATAACCTATGGGAATAAGGAGATCGCTACTATACCGTTTCCAAATATTTTATACTTAATTGTATAAAATACTATATCGTAAATTAATGTTTTAAAAAGGTCTGCTGGGTTTCTTGCTGGTTTTTCCCAGGACAAAGGCTTTTTACGAACCAGTAATAAAACTTAAAAGAATTTCAATAAGTATTATTGTAATCTATATTGAAAAAAATGATTATTATAGATATTATATTCTTAATGACTCCGGGCTATTACTGAGAATTTCTTGACAGAAAACTCAATAACTTTCTTTTTTTAATCATTATTCCTTTTTATAATCCCTTTGGATTTAAACTCGGGATCACGTGATTAGTAGTCGTGATTAAGTGTGTAATTTCACAAAGATTATGATCTTCCCTGGTTCATTTTAGTCGATACTACTAAATACTGTAGGATGCTATCAACTTTGAAGAAGATTTTAGAGCCACAAGACTCATGGTTATCACTATTTTATAACATAGAAGGAAGTAATATAATCGTGTCCAAAATTTAACCTATAAGATAAGGCAAATTTCAAAACCGAGCTGTCCCCGTGCTACGGTCGAGAAAAGTTTGCCACTCCCTCTCTGTTTACATAATAAGCCAGAGTACTTAACAACAAAAATAATATTCGCTTGTTGACCCGTGCAACCCCCCGGGTCATACTTCTCTAAAGCCCCCACTAGAGACACCCATTGGCTGTAAATGATAAAACGTTCTAACTTCAGTTAAATATAGTATAGACCTCTATCAATGTACTCTCTATAGTAACATATAGACTGTCGCCGTACGTTGATAGCATATGAGAGTCCATCACCATAGTAGTCGAGGATAAGACGACCACCTCCAAAATTGTTAAGTGCATCCAAAATTTCCGAATTTAAGACAGGGAGTAGCGTCTATAAAAGTGTTTATGGTAAGTATTTCCAACATCGTAGAGTCGTTTAGAGGTAATTCTACTACGGTGGCTACGAGCGCAAGGACACAATATAAACTCAAGATAATTAATTCTACAACTTCGCAATAAAAGAGTTAAGAATATTGTTTGTAACACATTTTAGAAATGTTGATTTGTGATAGAGTGGCGTCAGTATAACAAAAACTCTTTAAAATATATTTTCTTTAAAATTTTCTTAACAGACCGGGTCATTTTAGACCAAAAAATCATCTAACTTAACCTAAATAAGACTTAAAGGAAATTTGTGCGTGTAATTGTGTAAACACGTACGGAGTGAAACTTCTTTACGACATATCATTCTTCTTTTATTTTATATTTTACGTATGTTAACTGACAGTATACTCATGCAGCCCCCGCGGTGAAATTTACAAGAAAATGTGACGTTTGTTTACGTGGTAGAGCCATGCTGCAGCTATATTGTGGTTGCAGCACGAATGGGTCCGCTCAACCGGAGTAGGACCACGCTCTCACGGAATACCAGCGTAATATAGCAGCTTAATGCTGTGTTTCGTATGGTGAGTATAGTAGTGTCCATCTCTACTCCTCAGGGCTGGCAACGCGTCTAAATTTTGATGCTTAATTGAAGATTAATGTAAATGTCTAGAACTACAGCATCCACTAACCATCAGGTGGAATATGTGCTCGTTTGTCACCCTTATTTTATAAAAAAGTGAAACTTCCTTATCGACGTAGTGGAGAAATTTAGTACGGTGTTAAAAAAAGTTCACGTATTCTTGAAACGTTTCGCTGCATGAGTTTGCTATTATATAACCTACTTATTTAAAATATAAAATAAAAGAAAAATGATATTTCGTAAAGAAGTTTCACTTCTTACGTGTGTAGACAATTACACGCACAATTTTTTTTAATACCGTACTAAATTCTCCACTACTTCGATAAAGAAGTTTTACTTCTAAATTCCACTACATATCCTCCACACCACCACAATTTAAAAGACTATAGACAATTTACTTTTATTTTAGTTTTTACAACATTCGACGGCTTTTTATTGCCAAATAGAACAAAAATAAGTGGCAAAAATTTCCATAAAATAGTATTATAACTGTAGACACGTTTAATTTTACGCCAGAAGACGTTAAAAAATAATAAACACCGTATTTTAAATGCACGTAAAAAGGATTTGTTGCACTAATAATTTTATTGTAGCGCTATCTTGCATAGTTTAACGACAAAATCGTGCGTCGCATTAAACTTAGTTTAAAGGAAAGTTACATGCATTAATCACAATTCCTATTATTAACTTCATCGAATAATAATTCTTTATCTTTTAATAGAATTAAAAACATCTATATTTTTGAAGCGGAAACTTCTTTAGGCACGTTTTGCACTTTTGGGATGAGGAAAAATCACTGAACTCGCATGAATTTCACGCTCAGATACATAGATGAAAGTAATTTTGAAAATCCTGAATGATTATATTATATTAAATTGACATGTTTATTTATAAATTTGTTCGAATTACATATATAATAATTATTCTTTTTCATGAAAACAACGTAATAAATAAAAAAGATTACTATGTTAATACGTTGATATAAATAATTCCCTTAAAAATACTTCTTAAAAAATGTTTCTTAACACTTCTTTTCACTTCTGACGTGCCTGATACATAAGTGCCTGATACATAACACATATTGCAAGAGTACGTAGTTATCAAATAGCACCATTGAACCGCAAACCGATTTGCATTGATGCTGGTAGGTAGAGGTATAAATATATAATTTTTAATAAATACCAGCGTGAAGTTGGTAAAATTAAGTACCTACACGTATTTTACTTTACACACACATGTTACAATATTCATCCTTGTACATAAAAATTTTTGATTAAAAATCAAATTCAATTAGGTAAAAGTAAAGCAAAGTGAAATTATAACCATCCCACACCACTTGACGCAGTCCTCGTAGAAATATACCATTTAACCTTTAAAATGTGTTGTCACCCCGAATGTGAGATGGAATACTTAGTTAGCAGAAAAATGCCCCCTAATTCTCTACTATGATACTACGAATAATACGAAACACAGCAGTATTATTTATTTATTCTTTATTGTACACCAAGAAACAGAAAAACAAGTAAAGTTAAACTTAAAGTATTATATATACAACAGACATTCTTATCGCTCTGAAAGTGATCTCTTCCAGGCAACCTTTGCATAGAGAACTGATACGAACAAAAGTTATAATAGAGGGGGGGCGTACAAACAAATTATGAAAATTCATATAAATAAAGGTAAGTGACCATGATATATATGATATAATAGATTAAATGAAAAGAGTACGAAAAAGGAAATGTAATTTATCTAATATCGTTCTAAGTAATACGATTTAATAAGGCTTTTCGAAGAATAAAGAGATTTATCACGACTAATGTGTAGAGGTAAAGAGTTCCACAAACGCACAGCAGTGACAGTAAAGGATTTCTTAAAAAAGGAGGAAGAGTGCAAAGGAGTAGAGAGAGAAAGATTGACAGAGGAACGAAGGAACCTTTTGGGTAAGGACACTGGAAACGGTCTTTTATATAATGAGAAATGGATTAAACTACACGCCATACAAAGCGGAGAAAATGTGAGTATTCCTACGAAGACGGATCGGGAGTCATTTGAGCTGTTTGTGAAATTCAGAGACGTGATCATATTTGCGAAGCCCAAATATAAATCTAATACATACATTTTGAATGCTCTCAAGCTTATTAAGCTGCTCCTCTGTTATGTCAAGATAGCAAATATCAGCACAGAAAAACATGTCAGACAGCGTTAATAGTGTCAACTGCTTTAGACAAACCTTCAAGAGAGGACTAAATATAGATTTACAGATCATCGGCATATAAATGGTAGGAAGAGGACAAATTGTGACTTATAAGAGTTAATGAAAATTGTAAAGAGGAGAGGAGACAATATGCCACCTTGTGGTACACCAGCCGCTGTTGTAATCCAGGAGAAAAAAAAACATCTTGCACCTGAACGGGCTGTCGGCTACCAAACAAGTAACTTCAAAACTGGTCAACTACAGTTGATGTGTTGAAAGAGCGCAGGATACCTTGCAAGATAACACAAACTATAGTATTAAATGCATTACTAAAATTTAGCAACGTAAGAATAGTAAGCATTTGTTTCTCCATACCATAAAGAATATCATCGACGATTTGTAAAAGTGCAGTAGCCATACTATGGGCAGGGCGGAAACCGGATTGAAAAGGTTTTAAAAGATTATGTTTTAAAAGATAGGTGCTCGATCGATTGTGTGCAAGGCGTTCCAGTACTTTGGAAAGAAAAGGCAAAATGGAGATAGGCGGAGGAACTACAAATGTATTGAATAAAGTTCTGTAGAATAAAGAATAAAGTTGAAGAAATAGAGTTCAGTGAATTATTCAGGATGGAAGTATTACAGGTGAACAGAGATCAGTAAATTTCGTATGTGTTAGAGCCATTCTGCAGCTATGCCATTCTACATATAGGCGATACCTATATGTATATATTAGTAGTAAAGTGGTAGCACGAATGAGTCCGCTCGACCGGACAAGGACCACGCACGCATACTAGCGTAAATAACAGATTTACGCTGCTGTGCTTCGTATGGTGAGTGTAGAGAACCGGAGATCTTACTGGAAAGGAGGCATTCCATCTTAGTCCTCACGGCTGACAGTGCATTTACATTTTGATTCGTAATCCAGGATAGATGTAAATGTCTATGGGCCACAGCAACCAGTTACCATCAAGTGGACTGTGTGCTCGTTTGTCACCCTACTCCTATAAAAAAGGAGATTATTCTGCTGTTTCACGCTGGTATTCCATGAGTGTGGTTCAATCTATTACTCCAGCTGCCACCGTTGTATTGACCGTCTAGAAAACAACGCGGTAAGTGTAAAAATTTAAGTTTTGGACATTTTCATGCTAAATGTATTAATTGATCTTGTTCCACCTTTCTCACTTTACCAGAGCGTTGAATTTTTCTCTAAGTCACCGAATCGAAGTTGGATACTTAAAATAAGTGTTATGAAAACAAAGACAAATGCGTAAAAACCATGATAATGATGTCTTACAGAATGCTATAAATAGCCTTAAATCATTTATCTTCCTTTATAACAGTGAGCATAAAATCTACCATTACCGTTTCAGCCTACTAAAGTCCACTGCTGAACATTGTCCTCCATAGATTGCCTCATAGGGGGATATTTGCCATAGCTTTTGCCATTGCCATGCTTGACAATCTGATTCGCAACCGCAGTTTTTTATTTTTAGAAGTTTCGTTGAGTCGTTGGTTCGTTTCCTTCTGTTGCCTCTAACGGAATGAAATGCGTGTGGATATAGTCGATATTCTTACTACACGGTAACAAAAAATTGAAAATATTTGAATTATTTCATAGTTAGGTGACAGATAGACGTAATTAATTGATTTTTTTACAACTAACTATTTTGTTTTTAAATATCAAGTGCCGTAGTACTGGTAGGCCAATGAAAGCTAAATCTGGACACAGGTGTATAGTGAATTTTAATTTTAGCTTTTGAAAGGGAGTGAAAAAATATAAAATCCGTCTTCCATGGGTGGGACGCTCTGGAGGCGTCGAGCATTCATGCGTAGGTGTTTTTCTTCTAGGAAGGCAACAATGTTTCATAGAAAAACCACAGACCGTTTGTTCTCCTAAACCACGTACGCTTGCTATTTAGAGAGTAATTGCGAATCGTATTGCACGCAAACTTAACGACTTTAGGCTTCCTGAACAAACCGCTTTCCGAAAGGGCTTTAGCTACCATTTACCAAATACATACTCTTCGGAAAATTGTACAGAAGAGCGAATAGTACTGTGTCTTGCATATGTGAACTATAAGAAAGCCTTTTCTGTCGAAATTTGGATTTGAGCGGTGCTACAATGCCTTCAACAGTGTTAGGTTGACTATCGGTATATCGAAGTGCTGAAGTGTTTGTAGAGTAAAGCTACGATAATAATAATAATAATAATATTCCACAACTATCACACAACGCCATCTAGTCCCAAGCTAAGCAGAGCTTGTGTTATGGGTACTAAACAACTGATGAAACATACTTATATATTTCTAAATACATAAATATTATAGATAAATTACACCCAGACACAGAACAAATGATCGTGCTCATCACACAAACATTTGTCCTGGGTGGGAATCGAACCCACGACCTCCGGCATAGCAGTCAGGGTCACTAACCACTAGACCAACAGGCCAGTCGAACGATGAATATCCTATTGTGATACACGATAATGGAAACCTATCCAACTATAAAGAGGCGTCAGAATGGGTGATAGTATATCCCCGAAACTCCTCCGTTGCATTTTCTTTTTATTTTTTTTATAGGAAAAGGGTGACAAGCGAGCACACAGTCTACCTGATGGTAAGTGGTTGCTGTGGCCCATAGACATCTACATCTATCCTCGTTTGCGAATCAAAATGCAGATGCGTTGTCGGCCTTGAGGACTAAGATGGAATGCCTCTTTTCCAGTAAAAAGGGTCTCCGGTTCTCTACACTCACCATACGAAACACAGCAGCATTAAGGTGCTATTTGACGCTGGTATTCTGTGAGAGCGTGGTCCTTCCCCGGTCGAGCCGACCCATTCGTGCTACAACTATACAATTAATATAGCTGCAGCATGGCTCTACCACGTAAGATGTTTTCAAGCTAGTGGACTGGAAACAATACGGTATCAGCTCATGACCTCAGTGGTTTTGTTTCCGGGATAGGTCTAAAGATAAACAGGGACAAGACAAAGAATTTGTTCAGTGGCTTTGTAAGCAAGGGACCCGGGGCAAAAATTAAATTAGGGCACTATTTGAACTAAACTAAAAACATAAGGTACAAAACTAGTTCATCATTAGCTCTTTATCGCCCACTGTAGGGCATAATAAAGCAAAGCTACTTGCTACTAAGTAGCATGTGTAACGCAGCAGATAATAATTATTCATACTTCCTTATCTACGAGTATAATATATGCATGTAAAAGATGATGCTCTGCGTAACTGACTCATCTACCACCGCACAGCCCAAACACTATACGTAGAAATCTTAAAATTGGACAGTAATATAAAAATAAAAATTAAAAAACATTTTGTATGGTGGGATCGGAAGGGCCTCGTTTATTGTTTATTTTTCATTTACAGCCGGGCAAAACCACCGATTTGGATCTCTACTGCCAACAACTAACGAGACTCAAGCAAGAAATTTCGAAAAAACCGGCCGGAATTGATCAACATTAAAAGCGTGGTATTTCATCATGATAACTCCAGACCACACACCTTTGGCCATTCAGCAAAAATTTAGAGAGCTTGAGAAGTGTACATGCATCCACCACTACTTATATTCTGTCATCATTAGTCTATAGTTCTGACCCTGCAACTTCAGATTTTCACCTGCTTCGGTCTCTTGAAAATTCTTTGGGTAGTGCTAGGTTAACATCAAGAAAGGACTGTCAAAACTACTTGTCGCATTTTTTTATCAAAAATCCTAAGTTTTCTACAGCGGGATTATGGCAACTAGTTATCGAACTTTACGTGACTTTTTTTACCGTCTGGAAATTAATATGGTGTTTTGTGTAGCTGGAATGGAAGCTATTCTCGAAAACTTTCTAAATTATAACTGATAGAAAAAACTTCGGAATATTCCAAAAATTACATAAAAACCATTCATCCTACTGCATTTGCATAAAACTAAAAATAATTTTTACTGCATTGCCTAAAAAAAATTTATTTCAAATTAGTAAAATTTATTGATTGATACATTTAATATGTTAATGAAAAAAAAATTTAAAATATCAGTGCTATATAGGCTTCTACTTCGTTCACCTGTTACACCCTATTTTTTCCAGGCGGTAAAAAATCATCCCAGTATATTGTAATTAATGTAATTAAACTTTGAAAGAAATGTCTTGTTTTTTTTTCTATATAAATGTGAGGGTTTGTTTCTTTGTTACGCTTTTACGCCAAAACTGATGTATGGTTTTGTATGTAATTTTGCACACGGATAGAGCTCAACCTGGGTAGGACTATATACTTCATCCCGGTAAAAGGATCCCATGGGATAATTTTCAATGTTGGTCCATACCAAAGTAAGAATATTACAGTTAGTAACGTAATATGTACTTAGACACTAAGACAAAGCAAACGATTTTATTCTAACAATGATGTTTATGTTCTGTAGGAGGAGGAAATTTTTGTGATTTCGGTTTGAAATTTCGAGCTTTGTTGTTCATGGGACAAAAAGTGAAAAATAATAATTATTTGTTCAGCTAGGATATTATATAATTTTTGAATGTCGTTCATGGAGGCTGAGGGGCCCCTTGAGCTTGGGCACCTGGGCACTGCCCCGCCTAGCCCCAAGGTAGCTACGCCACTGTACGTGTTACGTCCACGTAACACATATGCTATTAAACATAGCTATGCTGCTAGTATGCTAGTAAGCATGGGTGTGACGTCGACGTGTGATATGCTTACGAGCATAGGTGTGTTGTTGGAAGTACTAATCTCTAAATTCTTAACAAGTATGTCAAATTGTCCGACAAGATAAGACCAGTGCTTGGGACGAGAGATCGATCGACGGATTCAACGCAAGTGGGCAGCGTTCTGGAGATGACTGTACGTCTCAACACGTATTCCTCAAAACTTGTCGTTGTTTTTCACTACTGGTCGAATGAGTTTAAGGTAGCTTAGTCAGATATGGAAAAGACAATGATAGAAATTCCTCCGCGTGATAGAATTCGTAATGAAGATTCCCACAGTAGAATCAGAATAACTGATAAAGCACAACGGATCAGTAAACTGAAGTAAAAATGGGTGGACCATATATCTCGAAGAACCAGTAAACGATGGTGAAGAGAGGTTCTCAAGTAGCAGCCTCGTACTCGAAAGCGAAGTTAAGGGCAGCTAAATAGAGTGACAACCTGGAGAGAGTTGCAGGAGTTTTTTGGAAGCAGATGGCTCAAGACCGTCTTTTGTGGCATTCCCTAGGGAAGGCCCACGTTTAGCAGTAGACTTGTAAAGTTTTGTGATGATGATGATTCATGACGAAAGATAGTGGTTGTTTCAAATTAAAAAATAAAATTTGGTTGTTAAGGGGTTTGTATGTATGTTACTCAAGCACGCAAAAACGTGTTACATAGATACATTAAATAAGTAGTAAAGTATTTTATAGGTCATTTATAGAATAAAAGTGACAAACGAGAACACAGTGCACCTGATGTTAAGTGAATCCTGTGGCCCATAGACATTTATATCTATCCTCGAAAAGAATCAAAATGTAGATACGTTGTCACCCCTGAGGGCTAAGATGCAATATCTCGTTTCGTTTCCAGTAAAAAGGATCTCCGGTTCTCTACTCTCACCGTACGAAAAATACTACACTAAGCGAATATGTTACATTGGTATCCTTTGAGAGCTTGGTCCCCCGATTAAGCTGACTCATGCCTGCCACAGTCGTAATATATCTGCAGTTCTGCAGCGTGGCTCTACCATGTAACATACATAGACACAATATAATCTACCGAGTAGTGTGCAGGTGTACATTAACAATTCACAAAGCTTTGTGGTACCTTGTAAAAACTTTATGTACTTCTCAAACTGTTCTACTGAAAAAATATCAACCCTGTATTTAGCACGTTTGTCTTCTAGAACATCGATATAGCTGTAGCGTTTGGTAGAGCCATGCTGCAGTTATATTAGTAGTTTAGTTGTAGCGCGAATGGGTCCGCTCGACCGGGGAAGGACCACGCTCTCACAGAATACCAGCGTGAAATAGTAGCTTAATGCTGCTGTATTTCGTATGGTGAGTGTAGAGAACCGGAGACCCTTTTTACTGGAAACGAGGCATTCCATCTTAGTCCTCACGGGTGACAACGCATCTGCATTTTGATTTGTAATCGAGGATAGATGTAGATGTCTATGGGCCGCAGCAACCACTTACCATCAGGTGGACTGTGTGCTCGTTTGTCACCCGATCCTATAAAAAAAAAAAAAGCGTAGCTATACCACGTTATTGATGTAATATAACGTCTGAATCTTCATCCAAAAGAAGATGTATTACTGAGCTCAATCTAAATATTCGAGTGCTGGTATTTAGTGAAATCTTATCATCGTAAAAAGTTTATAGGTTGGCATGCCCAGTGCGTTATAAATACGAAAATATCCTCGAACTTTATTCGCCTAAAGATATTTGCTTGAAAGTGTGCAACTATCAATAAAATTCATGAAGCGATACTTGCTTTGGAATTTCGTATTCACACTTTAAAGCTATTTTCACTATATAGGTACTCGTATACCAATTCTTGTGAGCTTTTCTAACAAACAAACAATTAACAGACGCTCACATTAATTTGTTTTTGTGGTACTTAATTCAACCATAAGAAGTTTACATTTTAAACAATTATTGTTTTGCTTATATTCTACCAACGTATAATACTTATTTTTATATTGATTTAATAAAACTTAATATAAAACATGTTAATTTAACTATAAGGGAAAAATATTGATTTAGATATTATGGATGTATAAAATACTCTATTAGCACCATAATTACAGCCCTTCACAAGTCCACTACTGAACATTGGCTTCAGTGGCGTAGCAACGGAGCCAGGTGACAGATTTTAGTAAGCGGCATTTTTGGAATGAAAGTCTCTGCCTTATCATTTTAAGAGATGCCGATAAATATTTATGAAAAACATAATAATGATTATATAGCTACAGATCAAACAATAACGAAGATTAGCATTGCAAATTCTGAAAATTAAGAGATAATCTACGGACATCCAAGTGCTGTAACTTTGGCAAACATCTCCATAAATCTACCACCCGACTCCATCTGAACAACGG
The DNA here is from genome assembly GCA_036936625.1 of Parnassius smintheus behrii. Taxonomy (NCBI): domain Eukaryota; kingdom Metazoa; phylum Arthropoda; class Insecta; order Lepidoptera; family Papilionidae; genus Parnassius; species Parnassius smintheus. Next base: position 10,563,859 of record JAUPFT010000018.1, read on the forward strand.
CAAAAATAATTTTCAGTTATTATTTATTATGTGTTAAAGAGATATAAAGAAATATATACAAGCTCTGCTTAGCTTGGGACTAGATGACGTTGTGTGATAGTTGTGGAATATTATATTATATTATATATATTATATTATATAAATGTCGTCTATATTATAATACATTTACATATTTATACCCTATTCGAATATTATTTCAGTTTTAAGTAAACAAAGAGGGGATATCTATATAGTTATAAGGTATAAGTAATTTACAAAACAACCAACTCAATATAATAGGTACTAATAATTTAAAATTTTATCATATAAAACTAATAAGAAATAATTTTATACACTGTTAGGTACAATTTTCTTCTACGAACTTTATAATAGTTTATACTTACCTATAGTCACGTAGACAGTGCAATGTTTCATAGAATATATTACATGCATTCAAAATACGTGTTATATTTTTATATAAATCTATATTGGAGACAAGAATATATAATTTTAAAATTCTAATTAATTACTTACATCAATTTCGGCACAAATTTCACACTTGTTTCGGAGCGCAAAGCTCAAAAAAAAGCAAGGTTCCCTTGCGTGCACGCATCTCGCGCTTGCCCGTTATATTTTTATATAAAAATCTAGTCGCGTATCGCATCATAAAAATATAAATATTTTAGGGTCGACCGCTTGCGATCTAAGCACGCCCCGTCTACTCATTGACGTATTCGTTTCGAACTAATTTCGGTGCAGCGACTATTCCGCGATTCTGTAAACACCACACTGGCGGTGACGTACGTCCGGGTAAAGCTGAACTACCACGCGCCTGAATCTTCTGCGTTTTCGTCTTGGAAGCGACTAGACGGGGGGAACGTGGTGGGTCAAAATAGACTGGAAAATCCATAATCTTACAAACTTAACACATCTACAACACTAACTCTTATGTAGTGGAGTTAAGAGTCACTTTTGCTTACAAGAATGTCTGTATAAACTTGGTACGGCAATAAGTTCTGTTTTGGGCACACCGTGAGTCAGCCGCGATGAGGAAATGCGTGCAAGTTATAATTTCGGAGCAGCCGACATTGTTTAATGGTTTTATAAATCTAATCCGCGTCAGCTTCCTTTCGAATATTGCGAGACGAAATATTTTTCACGGGTGTCAATGTTTCATTTTCATTCAAAAATCGTCAAAAATTGTACGCTTAGAAAATTAGAGTATTTTTGAATATATATCGATAAAATTGATATTATTTTAGTTTTCTGTATTTTTTTTCGTATTGTTGATTAAGATAATCGCATGACCTATACTTGTCTATCTCAAAGCAAAGAATATGTGTGTTAGGTAAGTCGCTGATATCGGGCTCAGAACCCGGAGGCGGCCAATTTGTATGAAAACAAAATTTGTTGTTTTCTTCTTGGTGTGTGAGATTGGGGTTGTATCTCCGACTTTGCTTCCTTCTTCTTCTCCTCAATTAGCTCGTAAAAGTAAATTCAGTCCATTGCAGAGAGTGATTTCCTAAATCGGCTGCTTCCCGTAGCTAGCATGGGTATTTTACGCCTGGCGTTAGCAAAATGGTTATAGCGACATCTATGTGAAACCATAAGATCAATGTGGGATTTCCATTAGTCGCCTCTTATGACACCCACTGAGCAAAATGGGACGAAGAATTACCCAACGGTGAAACAACACGGCATCCCATTTCCAGTATTTTCGCATACTATACATCGGGCAATGGTAACTCAACTTGAGCACAAAATACGAGTAAAGACTTAATTATTTGACACAAGTGAGTCTTATGATAGCACATAGTTACTGGTAGGTCTGCTCTTACACAACTGTAGTCAGTAATCTATGCACAACTGCCTCCGATGGAAGGTAATTGATAGTTGTACCAGTAGTCGAAATCAGATGAAAAGCATCATAGCCATCGTTATAATCTTTATATTACTAAAGAATATTTGTTCAATTTGAATGCAGCGATTTCGTTACGTGAACTTAAAACCTTTGGGCAGAATTCTCGTGTTTCAAATTGATGTCTGTCTTTTAATCGAAATAACTGCCTTTTATTAAGATGAGCTTTTTCAACCAACGTCAAAAAAAGGAGGAGGTTTTCAATTCGTCTGTATTTTTAATGTTTTTTCCAGGTGAACCAATTTTGATGATTCTTTTTTTGTTGGAAAGCTGGTGCTTTTCATGTGGTCCCATATGATCAAGATCTGACCAGTACTTTTGAGTTATCCTTAATAACAAATTATGTAATTGATTTATAGGTACTTCGACCGCATTGATGATGCAGTCGAAGTATAATAGTTCTGATTTTGTTTATATTGAAGTCGGTAGTACAAAAGTTTTATTTTAACACTTGTTTGCATGCCACTATAACATAAGTGACCATTTTTAAACTTTTTGTCTGACTGTCTGCTCGGGCTAATCTTCGAAATGGACAAGTAAAATCCAATGCCAGGAGTGATCTAGGTAATAAAAATAAAAACTTCGAGATTTTTTAGAAATCGAAAATTTTGTAAAATAAATGGTACGAGTATTTGATAATATATCGTGTTGTAAAAGTCAGATGAACGTATCTACATTATACGCAAATACGATCATACAGCCCTAACTTATAGCATGAAAATTAAAGCTACGTCATTTTAGCAGTTCATAAAGGACCACATTGTGACCCGTTTTATGAAAAAAACGATTTTTGATTTTTTTGTAGATACGTTCACCTGGTTTTTATACTGGGTGAGATTCTATTAACGTGGAGTATCCACGTTAATAGAATCTCACCCAGGCGAAGCGGCGTCGCTAGTATTCAATATTTTTCAATACTTAATACTGTAGTTTGATTTCGTAACTATATACTACTACTATAATTTTAAGTAAAAAACTACACTTTAATGATTTTTTTTAGGTTTTCTAGTGATGACTCCTTCGAATTAAATGGAACCATAACGATTAAGTAATCAATAATTGCTTGTGTGCAATTTTGCATTGAGTCTCTTCTCAAATTCGAAAATTTAATCGATAAAACGAGTTGAAAACTAAACCGGCCTAGTGTTTGAGCCATGTACAAAGTAGGGTTCCGTAGTTGCCCGTTACCATGGACGTATAAAAAAAGGCCCGTCACAATATGTTTACTTAGAAGAGGCCTTCGTGATACTAAGAGCATATTGAGTTCGCAGTTTTACCGCTACTATAACGACTCAAAATGGACCCTAACCTGTAATCGTTACGCAATTCAACCCAAGTCACTTGCATTTTTTAATTTATTAATGAACTGCACTTTTTTCAGACACTTACTTATATTTTACACATTTAAGTTAGTTTTTATAACAGTACACTTTATGCACAACATTGTACGTTAAGCGCACTGATGATGCGTTCTCCGTCTCTATCTCTATTTCCCCTTCTCTTTCCCGTCACATACTGTTCGCTGACAGTACCAACCTCTTGGAAAATGGATTGGTAGTTGGTACCATCTGACGGCCAAATATAATACGCGCGGTATTAAAATTGACCGATGATAAAGTTGGCCGAAGAGCACGCTATTTGATTTGACCAACGACGACAAATCGAATAGCGCGCGTTACCCCGACTTCCCCGCGCACGCTCATTGGTCAAATCAAATAGCGCGTGCTTCCCCAGCTTCCCTGTCACAAACTTCCGTCCCTTTTGACGACTTTAAAGACACCCAAAGCGAGAGGAAAGATGTTACACATCAACAACTTTCGATTTTGAAACTAAGAAAATTTATTATACATCAAATCATTTATATATGAAGTACACACAAAAATGGTCATAGTTCCTTATGCATCTATTTGTTCCTGGCATATACATTACGAACCTTCCCCTCATCTACCACTGCTCTAAACTGAAACAGGAGTGTCGCCCGGATAAACCAAGAGTTCCACGAATGAAACTGTAGACCTACAATAACAACTAATTAAAAAATAAGCGATAGCGGTATGTCAGGAGCGATCTATTGGCAATCGATCCTCTCTGCCTACTCCGCAAAGGAAACTGAAAGATATAGTAGTAATGTAAGTAGTATGTTCATTGACTTATAGTATGTTGTTTTCTTTTATTACAATAACATTACAAAGTAAAAAGCAATATTTACAAAGTTATAGTATAATGTTTAAGGTCATTTTCTATGGAAATTTAACGAAATTTTTACTAATCCAAGTGCATTTTAAGAGTTGGTTGATTGTATTACTTGTTAACTTGATAAGCCTACTTATACCTGTGATAGATTTCCTTTTAACTTCATTATAATATACTACTACCTATAATGCATACTTTTCACATTTCCAAGAATAGCGGTCTAGTTCGTAGAGGAGGGGGGTGAGAGCACTTGACTCTTATAAAACCTCTGAATTGAGAAAATGTTGTTCCATATCCCTAATAATTTTGCAAGACCTATTCAACTACCCTCAGACGATGGAATAGGTGGGTATAAAAAATCACCTGTATAGGAGGTAGGTACCCAAAATAAAAATGTTTTTAAAAAATTACCGTTTATGCAGTAGTATTTTAATAGGTTTATAATTTTGTTTAAAGTTTTGAGTGGCAGTGAGTTCGTGTGTATTTTATTATGGCGGGTAAGTGTGTGCAATTGTCGTACATTTAAATCATCGTAAGGTTCTCATAACAATACGAAATAAATTATCAAAATAAGCTTTATCTTAGACTGTGATTTTGATGTTTGTTTTCAAATCTGAGTCAATTAGTTGTGGTTCCCGAAGTTTCCCGGCAAAACAAATAAATATAGTAAAAAGCTTGATCACTCATCTTTATAGTAATACTAAAATTTGGCGGAGAATCCCGTGGTTTTTAAAAAAATATGGTAACCAAACTTTAAGGGGTCCAAAAGCAAATTTTCGTAGATGTAAAATTTTGTTGATTATGTTATTTTAATTTGTTTTAGGGCCATCGAATGTCAAACTAATGACTCGGGCTGAGCTTGATATGATGCAGCGGCAAAATTTGCCGAGTCTAAACGACAAACTAGATTTTTCGAAACTATTCTTACAAATTATAATAATTATTCTACGGAAGAAATAAAAGAAATTAAGCACAATTTTTAAAGATTCAATTCCAAAATTAATTCAAGATGGGCGACATCACACAAAAATGGGAAATATTCATTAAAAAGAATACCGATTGACTGGAAGGGACTTTTACAATTCCGAAAGTCAGTAGTCGACCAAGAATCAAGTGAGCAATCAAAAAGAAGAAAAACTGAAGACTTAAGAAGCACTATAGATGTAGATATACTAACTTACGCGGCTAAGGTGAAGCTGGCAGCATCTGGGAAGAGGGACGCTGCCCATGTAGTTAGAGTTGTTCGCTTCGCGAAAACGGACTACAAAATACAAGCAAGCATTTTCTGCAAGACATCAGGAGGATAGAACAGAATCTAAAATGACACCTACACAAGCACTATCTTTATTTGTCGATGCAAAACTTTCAAGAGGCCAGTATGAAACCATAAGAAACATAAACATAAAATACATACATAAACACTCACGCCTGTCACCCAGAGGGGTAGGCAGAGACTCCGGACTTCCATTTGGCACGATCCTGACATACCTCTTTCGCCTCCTTTACATCCATATATCTACGCATACATGCTCGTCGGTTAAGGGTACTTCTAACGTGGCCCATTTTCAAAATATCGCCAATTTGGTCAATAAACTTTTTTCTAGGGCGTCCCTTCCCGACTCGGCCATTCACATCTGCTATATAAATTTGCTTTGTCACTCTTTCTTCATTCATTCTTTCTACGTGACCAAACCACCGAAGCATTCCTTTCTTAATCCTGGTCACAACATCATCTTGCATACCACATTTATCTCTTATCACGCAATTTCTCACCCTGTCATTCAGATTCAACCCTAGCATATTCCTTAAAGACCGCATTTCTACAGCATTTATTCTACTTTCGTGCTTCTTCTGCCACAACCAGCTTTCACTACCATACATTAAAGTAGGGACTAACACAGCATTATGAATTACCATACGTGCCTGTTTTGACACATTCTGGTTCTTCATAATAGAGTGTAGTGCCCCATTCACTCTATTCCCTGCATTTACTCGTCGTTCTATATCCCTATCATATCTACCATCCCTGCTAAATACACATCCCAAATAAACAAACTCATCCACTTGCTCAATTAACTCTCCTTCTATTCTTATTTCACATACCGTTTTGCTTTCTTCTCTTTCAAAAACCATCACTTTCATCTTACTTGCGTTCACTTTCATTCCCCTTTCTTTTAATTCCCAGTTCATTAATGTAACCATCATTTGCAACTCTACCGCCGATGACGCAAATATGACTTGATCATCGGCATACAAAAGGCATTTGACGGTTAACTCGCCCATTCTTAACCCACATTCTTCATCTTTCAAAGTTTGCAAACACCGGTCCATAAATAGGTTGAACAGCCAAGGGGAAGCTACACAGCCCTGTCTGACACCTTTTTGGATGCCAAACCAGTCCAAGTAGACCCTATTGATCCTGACACAAGCACTAGAGTCCCTATAAAGAGACCTTAATGCCTGTATCAAACCAGCGCTCAACCCATATGAGTTCAGTGTTTGCCATAACACATTCCTGTCCACTCTGTCATAAGCCTTTTCCAAGTCCATGAACGCACAAAAAACTTTCTGTTTTTGGCCAAAAACTTCTCCGCAATCATGCGCATGGAAAAGACTTGATCTGTACACCCCATTCCCTTTCTAAAACCCGCTTGCACGTCCCAAATTTTTCCATCAGTTTCTTTCATAACTCTTTCAATTAACACCTTAGCATACAGTTTACCAGTTTAACAGTTTACCGCGGTAGTTTTTGCAGTCCTGCTGTGACCCTTTTCCTTTATATATTGGTACTATAACTGCTTTACACCAGTCATCCGGTACCCGTTTTAATTCCTAACATAAATTAAACAAGGTGTACAGCAGGCCTTTTAATTTTTTTTTTAATAGGATAGGGTGACAAACGAGCACACAGTCCACCTGATGGTAAGTGGTTGCTGTGGCCCATAGACATCCACATCTATCCTCGATTACGAATCAAAATGCAGATGCGTTGTCACCCGTGAGGACTAAGATGGAATACCTCGTTTCCAGTAAAAAGGGTCTCCGGTTCTCTACACTCACCATACGAAATACAGCAGCATTAAGCTACTATTTCACGCTGGTATTCTGTGAGAGCGTGGTCCTTCCCCGGTCGAGCCGACCCATTCGTGCTACAACTATACTACTCGTACTAATGTAACTGCAGCATGGCTCTACCACATGGAAATGCCTGCCGTGTGGGAGGCCTGCCACCACTCCCTCTCCAGCCCTTAGCATCTCGAGTGATACTCTATCATATCCAGCTGCCTTAACTGCTTTCATGCTTTTCGTTGCTTTCATTATTTCATCTACACTTATCTCCATACCCCTTTCCACTTCTTTCGGAATTTCTAGTTCATTTAATTCATACGACTCTTCACTCATAAACACGCTTTCAAAGTATTCCTTCCATCTGTTTAAATTCGAAACTTCATCATTCAGAATACATCCATTCTCGTCTCTTATAGCATTTATTGCTGTTTTGTATTTCCCCTGGCAGTTCTTACGAGTTTCCGGAACATTTTTATGTACATACATACATAACATAAACACTCACGCCTGTCACCCAGAGGGGTAGGCAGAGACTACGGACTTCCATTTGGCACGATCCTGACATACCTCTTTCGCCTCCTTTACATCCATATATCTACGCATACATGCTCGTCGGTTAAGGGTACTTCTAACGTGGCCCATTTTCAAAATATCGCCAATTTGGTCGATAAACGTTTTTCTAGGGCGTCCCTTTCCGACTCGGCCATTCACATCTGCCATATAAATTTGCTTTGTCACTCTTTATGTTAGCCTGGAAATTATCAGATATCCTTCTATCATTCTTATCCGTTCTTTCTTTATTTTTCCTTTCAACAACTTCTTTTACTCTCTTATTTAGTTCTTTCGCTCGTTCTTTCTTTATTTTTCCTTTCAACAACTTCTTTTACTCTCTTATTTAGACGTCGAAATTCTGCCTTTTTTTCTTTCAATCTCATCATTCATACCAGAAGAATTACCAGCTTTGGTTGCTAGTAAATCTAACCATGCTTTCTTCTTTGATTCAACCTCCACCCGTACCTCATCATCCCACCATAACGTATTACTTTTCCTTTCATTTGATCTCTTACTTACACCACATACTTCGGTGGCGGTATCCACCAAACCTTTCTTAATATTATGCCACACAGTATTCAAGTCTAAATCATTCATACACAACTCATTCAAACATCTAATATTTTCTCTCAGTCTACATTTATACTTCTCTTTCACATCTTCGTCTTGTAACTTCTCTATTCTTATACGCTGTAACGCAGTGATAGACACAGATGTCCGATGCCGCCAACGCTTGAAAAGACCATTAATTCGACATAAGACCAAGTAATGATCCGTCCCTACGTTGGACCCCCGGTAAACCCTTGTATCTACGACTGCGCTCCTCATTCTTTCATCCACAATTACGAAATCTATCATGCTTCTATCATCACCTCTTTCCCATGTATACATGTGAATCTTCTTATGACGAAAAAAAGTATTCGTCACAAAAAGATTCTTTTCCTCACATACGGTGAGGAGGTCTTCACCATTCTCATTTATACTTTCATCACCAAACGTTCCCAATATCCTTTCATAACCAGACCTCTTCACCCCAACCCTTCCATTAAAGTCTCCTAACATAATAATACTTTCATTTCCTTACATTTTGTCAACACCATCCTTACCATGTCCCAAAACTGCTCTCGGATGTAAGTGGGCTTAGACATGTCTGGGGCGTACACCCCTAGCAGGAACAGCTTCTTTAAGCCCACTTTCATTCGTATCCATAGCAGTCTCGGGCTTACACATTCATACTCTTTCACACATTGACCCATTCTTTCTGAAAGGATGAAACCGACTCCCTGGCATGCCCGTTCAGTCTCGCCTACACCAGATCAATACGCGGTATACGTGCCATGTGCAGTGGCATCCTTTCCCTTTCGTTTCGTCTCATTCACACATAACACATCTATTCCTCTGTCATTCATCATTTCGCATACTTCATCCATCTTATCATTCATTCCTCCACATACATTCAGCGTAGCCAAACGGGTTTCCGCAATCAACTTTTCGCCCCTCCAGGAGACAGAACGTGACGGGTGGCGAACCTCGTCGCCGGTTTTTCTCCCGGAGATTCTTCGCACCCCTGCCCCATTTAAGGGGCGCCGGGAACTCGGGGCCATTTCTTTTATTTCCTGAGTCATGGTGCGAACAAGGGTTGGTGGTAGATTTTACGCCGCTACCATACGGCGAGGAGCCGAGTCTATTTTTTCGGCTTTGTCGCTCGTTTAGCACCACCCGGGGGACACGTGTAGGGTGTGCCTAAGGTTAGGTGGTCGAAGCCTACGGACGCGAGCGACTCATCCCTCATAAGAAACAGAAACAAAAATCTCTGTCCCAGTTACAGTATTATATAGAGGGCTAAAATGGAATGCTACCCAGATAAGGAGTCCATCAATGTTACTGAAAATTGCGCAGAAATTAATGTTCAGGCCTTGCTCGATCACACAGACAAACGATTGCTGATGCATTTGGGTGAAGTTTTGGAAATGCTGAGTGAAGAGAAAAGAAACTCAATGGAAATTGCCTCGAAAGCAATCCAAGCATACTTATGAAGACTCTGCAGATGATTCTTATTTATCTTCTGGTGAAGAACTAACCATCCAGATTAGCCGGTGTCATTTTATTAAAAAATTGTCAGTGATGTTTGCACTATGTATTATTAAAATGTCTACAATATATTTTTTTCACAAACACATTGTTTTAAATGGCAAAAATATCATAATCTAGCTGGATATAACAATAGGACCAATTAGAGCACAAAAATAATTTTGGCCGCCCATATCGTCCCACTGTGCCCCGCCGAGTAGGTGGTAAATCAGCACGTAAAATTGCAATTAACAATTTCATTGGTGCCGGCGAGGATATCGGAGACTTTTAATATCCTACATAATTATTTTCATTATAAATTGATAAATTGCACACGCAAGCTAAATAAAACTTTATCGCTGCGCGTGAGTGTCCGTATTACTTAGCATTTTTTCCGCTTCCTACGTCACAGCGGACTTCACGTGGTTACTAAGGGCTGTCAATGAAGAATAAAAAAATACGTTGCGAAATGTTAATCAAGTTACTCCGGTGAAGTACCTATTATGACTATGATTGACTGACCATATTTTCGAACCTATGTGAGTTCTGCGATGCCTAACGCATGCAACTTGCAAGGCCAATCGTCGAGCATCGCTATAATTGGCTTGGAAGAAATAGTTAGATAGTGTAAACCAATAAATAAACCTGAAATAAGATTCCTAACAGAAATGTGATCGTATTCTACTTAGTTAAAAACTTGTTAGTAAACAAAGTTTAAAATTCAGTATTTTGTGTTATTATAACTTAAAAAAAAATATTACAAAAGACAAGTATAGGTATGTAAGTAGATACTTGTATTATAGTGAAGTAAATTTCAAATAAGTTTTGTAATAAAGTGCTTAATTATTATTTCTGTAGATAAATTATTGCTTAATTATTTTTTGCTATAAGTACCTACGTAACATAAAACATGAAATAAATTCAGCTTTCGTAACTTCTTACTAAAATCTTTCGGTAACTTAAAGAATGGTATATCTGAAATCTTTTGTTGGTCCATCCATTCATCCACGCAACAATTATAGTAGGAATGACGTTTTGCCATTATAATTTATCAAAAAGGTTATATACATTATACATACATACTTTTTTTTACATCTATTTTATCCTACAATTAAATATAGATACCAAACACTAAACAAAAACTATTTCAACAAGTATTTACAAAAAACTATTTACGTATATAGCGTTAAAAAATTAACATTCAATCGCCTACAATACAACGCCCTAGCCCCGACTGCGTATGAAGCCTCGCGATTGTAAGTACTTAATTATTTCATGCAGGTAGTAAGAGTGACAGAGGCCTGGTTCGGGGGCTATTTCACAATACGAGAGCAGTTCAGATTCTATTACGCCGGTACCAATGACGTTGTTAATAGGGTATTACACCCATTTTCAGTTTTTTAAATGAATCCTAGAATGATAATGAACCACTATAATTTTTATATAATTTTTTTAAACCAAATAATGCCATAAAAATTACTTTTAATCTATCGTTTTAAATTTTAGCGTCAAAACGCTAGCCGCCATGCTGTTCAACTCGTGATGTCACTATCCTAGAACTTTGCCGATTTTGCAAAGGTATAAGATACTTTTTAATGTTTAATAATAAGTTATCATCTACATCACTGCTGTGTTGCGCCTGAATGCAAAAATACGAGCATAAGAACGCCGGGAAAGTTATGGATTCAAGTTTCAACTGATTTAAATATAAGAAATACTTGGTTAAAACTGGCAAGAAGATACCCGAACACATTGTCTACAAAAATTAGACTATTCTTCTGTGAAAATCATTTTGATGTAGGTTTGACTTATATTTAACTATCGTTTATACGAAACAAAACATCATGAGGTGGTATCGCAAATCAAATTTTGTAATAAATTACGTTAACCTAGATATTACAACTAATGATTGTAATTATAGATAAACTGAACTACGATAGCTACATAAACTATATTTTATCAAAATATACTCTGACCTGTTGTTGCGTTTTTGTATAAACAAAAGTTGGTAATAGGTAGGTAATAACATTGATGTTTCAACATTCCTCAACTCAGCAGAACAAAAATTGGATTGCATGCAAAAAATTTTGCCACCATCAATTTATTTATCTTTGGTAGATTTGTACTTTCTGCTTTTACGAATTTGTTTTCCATGATGCCTTTTCAATAAAAATCGGAATAAAACTAAATATTTCTCGTTTACTTTTTACAAAATCTATCATAAATATGTATTTTTTAATAGTTTTTATACGGTGTAAAATACCCTATTGGGCTATTTTTTCATATTTTGAAATAGAAAAATGTAACGCTTTTTTTAAATCATATTTTAATTTAATACAAATTGGGCCCAGAAATCTCAGTCTCCTTTATGTATAATATATGTAATATATTTCTATATTATAATTGGGCCCAGAAATCTCAGTCTCCTTTATGTATAATATATGTAATATATTTCTAATATCTTATGGATTTTAATATCAAAGCGTTGTAAGTAAATAAAAAACTAAGTAAAGTAAACTTATTTTTAATTTCGCAAATACTTCAATCAACAGCGTCAAGTAAATTTATTTTTCAATTAAAAGTTTATGCAAATGTCGCCTGAATTATTCATGTCTTAAGCTTATAATTTTGTTTGCCTGTGTCATTTCGCATTTTTAAGCGCTTCACAGGCCTCAGTCTGCTTAAGACCCTCCATAATGTAGAATAAATTCTCGACAGACGCGTCTTCATCATCATCGAACCAGAGTTGGAGCATATTCTTCGCTCTTGCCGCGTCTGTCGCATTCTCCGTCTCGAAAAACTGTATCTCGTCTTGTTTGTAGCCAAGTTTCGAGGCGAGTTTCTTCCAATCGGCAAGTTTCGCGGCGACCAAGTCTAATTGGGCCGGTGTGATCATTGTGATGCGCGAACGTGACGATTTGTCTTCATCTTCACCGCCGTGGGTAGAATCCGGCACCTGGAAAGTGGTTTTAATGAGTCATCATTAAGGCCCTTTGAGCCTATTGCTCATCGTTAGAGAATCTATGAACCCATTACATTCCGCGTATGTCGTAATAGTCGTTAAAGTAAAAACCAAGCATTTATGACTTTCGACAGATAACAGAATAACCATTACGTTGTATTCCACTTAAAATATATTGATCGATCACTGGAAACAGCGTTAAAGGCGTGAAACATCCGGTTCTGAGACCGCAAATCCAATTGACGAGCGTGGTGATTACCTCAAACCCGATCTAGCAGCTGACTATTATATTCCGTTAATATTCAGCTGCTGGATAGGACGACGAGTGTGGAAGCTTCATAGAAGCGTCTTGCAACGCACGCACACGCTTTAATAGGCTGAAACGGTAACGGCTGCTGAATATATGCTTCCCCCATAGGTTGCTTCATAGGGGAATATTAGCCATAGTTGCCACGCTTGGTTATTGCAGTTTCTATATACAGGAGACGCTGCTGCCTATCTCCTGATTTATTTTCCTCTCTCGCCTCTTACGCCGCCAATATACGGTTTTCACCTAAAATAGCATACAGAGAAATAACACGATGCCCGCGTAGACAATACTAAATAAATACTAATAAATACAGTACTAAATAAATTTTTGCCCCCTCCCCCCCCCTCCCCTAGCGCTTCAGCCGAGGCGAGGTCGCGGAGACAGAGGAGGGTTTGGTGTGGCTATGCGCCCTTACCTCCCTCATTTCTTTGTTCAGTTGATATAAGTCATTTATTTCGATGTTACAGACAGAGACTTCAATTTTATATATATTATATATGTTTCTTGATGCAGTAGCTCTACACTCCGCAGCCAAATCTCGGTTGGTGTCAAGGACACATACCAGATCCGCTGCTAGGTTTAGGAAGGCTAGTGCTTCAGAGTGCTCGTGAAGGAGAAGAGGGAATTTATTTATTTATTTATTTATTGGGTCTACCAGCGATTTTACAATACATACGTTACATACATTTTTTAAAGTATAATTACTATATTACTTGCACAGAGTATGTAAAATCATTTAAAGGCAAACACTACATGCTATTTTTGCTAGTATTAGTGTATAAATCTGAAATAAGTTAATAACAGAAAAAGAAAACAAAATCAGAAACAGACTAAAAAATACAATAGTAATTTTGGTAAAAGCCCGTAAAACCTTATCAATTTAAACAACAAAAGAGATTTAATCAAACTAATAATTAGTCTTTCAATTAAAATTACAACTTAATTTAACAGCTATCATAATCTAGCCCAACTAAATATATATTATTAGAATTTAAAAGAAAAGATATACGTAATAATTAAATTGAGAAAAAAATCACACTCAGGATGACTGGCTGACTAGGCTATTGATAATTAATTTAAGAAAGGTGTTAGGCGAATTAATGTTGATGTCAATCAACTGACTGAAATTATTATATATTTTACATAAACGAGGGATTGTGGAGTTGGCGCCAAAGAACGTCCTGGTGCGTGGAGGCATGACTGGAGTAATAGCAGTACGCGGATATCTGCGTGGTACTCGAAAATTAATTTTACTTAGTAAACTGGAGCAGTCTAACTTATTACTTAGTAATTTGTATAAAAACATTAAATCTAACAAATCTCTTCTTTGGTCAAGAGTCATGATATTAAATTATTTCAGCCTTTTTTTATAGGACACCACTGTTTTGTCAATCTTCGCTGAGTATGATAGATGCCACATGAATCTTTTCTGAACACGCTCCAGTCTTAAGTAGTGTGTAGAATAATGTGGACGCCATACAACGCTACAGTACTCTAAGTGACCGCGGACAAGGCTGTTATAAAGACAGACTTTTGTTTTAGCTTCTTTAAAAGTTCGACCTTGTCGCATAATAAAACCTAATAATTTAGAAGCTTTGTTTATTACACTTTCTATGTGGTATAGATAAGTCAATTTTTTATTAAGTATAACACCCAAGTCTTTCACGAGCTCAACTTCCTTAAGACTATTACCGTACAATTTGTATGTCGTTGGGGTAATATTATTTTTTCTAGTAAATTTAATATGAAGACATTTATTGCAGTTGAGTTTCATGCCATTAGATTTACACCAATTGCTTAGTTTATCTAGATCGTTCTGTAATAAAATCGAATCAATTGGTGAACAAATTGTTCTCGTTATTTTCAAATCATCGGCATATAAGTATGGTGTGGAGTTTTCAAAACAAGAAACAATGTCGTTTACAAATATATTAAACAAAATTGGGCCAAGATGCGAGCCCTGAGGTATACCTGACGTTACCAGATTGGTTGAAGAGCTAAACCCATTAACGACTACATAAAAAGAACGGTCGCGTAAGTATGATGAAAGCCATTTTAGCACCGGGCCTGAAAACCCATAAAACGATAATTTTTCAATAAGTATTCCGTGTGGAACTTTGTCAAATGCCTTTTTAAAATCCGTATATTTGGTATCCACCTGCTTTTGCGAGTCAATAGCTTCTGATAATGAGGAAGTGAAACTAACTAAATTAGTGGTGGTAGACCTACCTGGCAAAAATCCATGTTGATGCTCAGAAACGAAACGTTTGAAATGCATTTGAATTATTGGACAAACTAAAGATTCGAACACTTTTGCAAAAACCGAGAGAATTGATATGGGCCTATAGTTACGTATATCTTTCTCATCATCACTCTTGAATATTGGAACTTTTGCTTTTTTCCATAAAGCTGGAAAAGTACCCGAACACACCGAGGCTTTAACGATAATATATAAAGGTAAAGTTAGGCTAGTTGCGCTATTTTTTATAAATACCGGTGGTAAATTGTCCGGTCCTGCACTTTTGCTAATATCGAGACCCTTCAGCTTTTTGAAGATTTCATTCTGATTTATTTCCATACCTGCTAGATTTTCACTAAAGCCTAAATAGAGGATTTTTCGTAAATCGTAAATGACGAGATGACGGATCTAAACGACAGGAACTATTTGAGTCATCATACAGCGAAGCAAAATAACTAGAGAACATATTGCATATTTCAACTCCGCTAGTAGAAGTTTTAACTCCGTTATTCATAGCAGCTGGATACGAGTTAGAATTATTGCGTTTACTCTTTAGGAACATCCAAAATGCTTTCGGATTCTTCTGAATTTGCTTTTCCAGGTTTTCGTTATAATTGTTGTAGGCATCACGCGTAATTCTATTACAACGATCACTAAGCACTCTTAGTTCTATTTCATCCATTGGATTATTATATTTTTTAAATACTTTTAGCATTTTGTGCTTTTCTTTAATTCTTTTTGCAACAATGTAATTTATCCATGAAGGGTACCTATTACTCTTAGCTTTTTTTAAGGGAACATGTGTATAACTGTGATAGCAATTTGTATACTCTCGTAGAATAGTCTAACCATTTCATCTTTATCATCCAGGTCCAATAATGTATGCCAGTCGATTCCCTTCAAGTACTCATTTATAGAATTATAATCGGCTTTATAAAAATTGTATCGCTCGTGTGAAGTATTAATCATAAGTATATTTTGTCTCAAATTAGGTATATTTATTTCAAGGGGAGGATACATTGGGTCAATATTACTGATTGGATTATAAGAGTTACTAACGGAACATACAGGTAAGTCTACGAGTACAAGATCTAGTATCTTTTGCCTATTATTAAGAATAGTTACATTGGCGCAAGCCATTTTCCGTTATGAAATCCAATAAGCTCTGTGCTGCTGGGGGAAAGTTACAGTTAGCAGGGTTTGAGGATACATTCCAGGTAATACAGCTAAGACTAAAGTCACCAATTATGCATGTTAACATATTGTGTTGCTCCGAAACTCTATTACAATTATTTAAAAATATCCAATATGTTCTTATTTAAGGGAGGTGGAATATATATACAACAAAAAGCTATATGGCGTATGTTTAAAGTAGGGCACATCTACTACCACCCACAAATATTCACAATCGCTTTCCCATAGAGGAAGAGTGGAACTCTCCCGAGAGACGCGTCCCCATGGGGCAGTCGGCGCTGGTGAGGACACAGAGTTGTGTGAAAGCGTCCCCGTGGTCCTAACAATATGCGACGAAGGTGGAACACAATGGAGTTTTAGTCAGTGCAAATCCGGCACCGCGCTTGTATGAATTTGTTGCGAGACGCTTGTATAAAACTTTTCGTTCATTCTGTTGTGAACTTGGTCTTTCCCAGAGACTAACACAAAGTTCTGGATCTCAATCGGTTCGAACAATGCCTCTGAACGCTCCCCGTAGTAGATGTGATAGAATATGCAAAGGGATGCAAAATCTCCTCGCAGCGTCAGTATAGTCAAGCAGATCAGAAAGAACTAGATCATCGACAATTCGAACCGCTCTGCGCTGAATGCGATCTATTAGAAAGAGCTGGCACTGTCAAGCCCCGGCCCAGAGATGAGACAGTATTCGAGTATGCGAGGCTGAACCTGCACCTTGTAAAGTTGCAAGCGGTATGCCGACATGAAATTCTGTCCCGCTCTACAAAATACGTCAAGGTTATAGAGGTCAATTTGGCCTTCCCCTCAACGATAAGTCGACTAATGAATTCTATTCTATTCTAAAAATATTCTAAAAAAATAAACGTACAAATCGTATGATGTCCGTAGTAGATTTTAGAGATACTTATTCCAAATCTACTTTATGAAAACATATTTCATTTTTAACTTTTCACATTCAGTTTAAAAACAAAATAAAAACGAAATTTGTGGATTTGGGAAGTCTTACTCTTGGTATGATTATTTTTTGGAAGATTAACAATATACCTGTTCAATGTCGTTAGCATCAGCACCCTTGATGAGATCCGCTTCCATCTGTTCCTCGGTAACCTCTTCTTCGGATGGCTCCTGAAATGAAATATCATATCACTACATGAAAGTTAAAAGAAAATTTCTCAGAGACATAACCCCCGTAGGATGAATGTTAATGATGACCAAGAAGTGACATCCTAATGCATCATGTCAATGCTACGGTGCGCACCGATTCGGTGCGTATGGACCTCGCACCATGCGGTTTCTTTATTCTTCCAACACCAAAGATATGATTTTGGAAAGTTGAAGGTTTGAAATTAAAGGAGAAAAAGAAACCAAGACTGAGAATGCATGACCGAGGCCAAAGTGCAAGAAAAGAAAAATTTTAATTTCCTTTACAAATAGGATATATTATGAGAATATTTTTGTCATAACTTTAATAAATTTTTAATGGAACAAAACATTTTATGTATTTAACATTTCCGGTTTACTCTACTAATTTTTATTGATGAGCAAAATCAGCCTTAGTCTTGCAGTTTTGGTCTAGGTCCTTTGAATTTGCAAAACCAAGACCCAGACAACAAGTATTTGAACAAGAGCCAGACCAAGTCCGAACAAGCAAGACCGAGACCGATGGCAAGACTGTCTTGGGCTTGATTTGTTTATCACTACTCATCCTACGTAGATACGGACCAAAATTATTGATTAAAAAGCTGAAGAAACTCCGGGTTAACTTTAACATCGGGATGGAAATCACCTCAGTCCCCCCGCGACCACCGGTGCTGCTAAGTGTACTTGAAACTTCGGAAATTAGAAATAAATTAATTTCACGATAAATTTTTTTTTTTTTTGCGCCCGAAGCAAATATGGGCAACCCTCCGGAAAGCGGGGGAGGGAGGTTGGGAATGCTCATAGCATACCACGCAGCCGGCTGCGTGGTTATGTGGCGACTTTTACCCACTAAACCCAACCTTTTAGGAATTGGCTTAACGATCTGACTAGAGATCTCTAAGTCGTATACGAACGCGACCCTCCTTGGCAGAAAGGAGGGCGCACGATAAAATCTGTTTTATTCATTATTTATATACCTGTTTCGTCGATTTATCGCTGTAATTACTGGACGCTTCCCCGTTGGCATTGTTTGCAGCGGCGTTGGCAGCTACCTCACGGGCAACGCGTTTCACCTGTTTAAAAATTATAATTATAATCTCCAACTTAATACAAGTAAATAAGGTCATAGTTTCTGGTCGAAAATAACTTTAAAGCGTGAAAATACAACCATAATTCATAAAAATCGACGTCATTTAAGAAAAATTTTCTCTATCTCTTTCTTCACTAAATGAAAATAGAAAGAAACAGGTATAGAGATAAAAAAATATTAATTTTAAAGTAAGTTATGATCAACGATTATATGTAGGTAACGCCGTATTTCTTTTAATTGAAAAGGAAAAGTGAACAAGTGTCGCGAACTACTAGTGAAAGTAGCAAATTCTAATTATAAGATGCATTAATTTATTAATAATTTTGTGGACTACCAAATGGGTGTTTATGTCGGTTTACATCTTTTATCTTAAATTTGTTGTTTCAGTAAATTTTATAATATATTAAATTTTCAACATTTTATTTAAAAATCCAACCAATAATAAATAGTAATGCAACTTATGGACACCTGCAACTCCATGAAATATATTCTTCAAACAGAAAAGTTATCCAGATGAATTCCTAACAAAAAAAAGGAGCCCTAATATTGCAAAACGTAAAAAAGTGAAAAATGCTACTTTTAATTATTTTTAATTTGTTATGGATGAACTTTTCACTATAATTGGCTCTCGAAACTCGTCTATCAAATGGTAGGATTCGCCACACATACCTTTAATAGGGAGTAAGTCACCTTTTCTACCTAGGTGTAAACCTGAGTAAGAACTATCCTCTTAAAGCAAGCAGCAATGCGTGCACTGCTGTGCTCTGGTCTGAATTATAAAAAGAGCCAGTATAGTTCCAGGTTACGGGGCTTTCCAGCTTAGTTCCAAGAGGTGAAAACGCAGGTGTTCATGGACCGCAATAGCCACTTACCATCACATTGATGACCAGTTTGTTTGTTACTTCTATTTTGTAAAAAAGGTGAGGTTGACACGCGGACATAAAGTTTAAATCCCCCAGGGATCTTACCACTTAAAAGTGTGATCGTAAATTTTAAATGTTCGTGAATTGCTGCTTTACTGTATACCCAATTCAATACTTACACAAGTAACAGGCTAAAATAGATTTTGGCCTGTTACTCGTGTAAGTATTGAATTGGGTAACATCATTAAAAAATACTACCACTAACCATAGGTAGTATTTTTTTTATTCAAATTACTACATCATACTGGTAGGCGGCTCCCCATTAGATGCAAGATAAGCAGCAAGTTGATGGATGCAGGTGACTCAGGATCGTGCTTTGTGGCATTCCTAGGGGAGGTCACAAAGCA
The DNA here is from genome assembly GCA_036936625.1 of Parnassius smintheus behrii. Lineage (NCBI taxonomy): Eukaryota > Metazoa > Arthropoda > Insecta > Lepidoptera > Papilionidae > Parnassius > Parnassius smintheus. Next base: position 10,583,842 of record JAUPFT010000018.1, read on the forward strand.
TGATCATGCTGCCGTGAGTGAGCCGTGGTAGCTTAGATGGTTAACGCTCACCGTAAATGTAACAGAACGCGAGTAACCGGGGTTCGATCCCCGCCGGCACCAATGATATTGTTATTTGCAATTTTAAGTGCTGATTTACCAAGTGCTCGGCGGTGAAGGAAAACATCGTGAGGAAACCTGCATGTCTGAGAAATAAGAGAAAAAAATATTTCGAAGGCATGTGAAGTTCGCCAACACGCATTGGGGCAGCGCGGCGGACACTTCCTTGCCCTAAGACCCTCTCAGAAATGAGGGGAGGTCTGTGCCCAGCAGTGGGACGTATATAGGCTGTAACTTTACTTTACTTTACTTTAGGGGAGGCCTATGTTCAGCAGTGGACATGTGAAGGTATGTAATAATGATGATGACAACGATGATGACTTGATAAAATTTGTAACATCTAGTTTTATTTAAAAAAAGGTATAGTATTACCATATCGTCGAGGTAGTCCGGCAGGCGGCCGATGGGGTTGTTGGTGTGCACGAAGAAATGCGGCGAGCGGCGCGCCAGCAGCCGCAGCGCGCGCCAGCCCCAGCCGCCCGCGCGCCGCGCCCCCCCACCCGCACCACCACCCCCCACCATGTACTCCTCTGCGACACCACACCATTCTGGTTACTCACGTGATAGCCATGCTACACTTACATTATGATTGTTGCACGTACTAGTCGACTCGACTGGGGAAGTACGCTTTCACAGAATAAAAATAACAAAGTAAAATAACAGCTTAATGCTGATATGTTTCGTATGGTGAGCGTAGAGAACCGGAGACCCTTTTAACTGGAAACAAGGCATTCCATCTCAGTCCTCAGAGGTGACAAAGCATCAGCATTTTTTTTCTTCATCGAAGATAGATATTGTCTGTAAAACTCTACTGATTAATGTAAACCTCCCCTAATAATTGCCTCATAGGGAGGATTTTGACATAGTTCCCAGGCTGACAACCGCAAGTATTTTTTTTTAAATTTTAATTTGTTTTGCTGCTGCCTTTCTCTTTCTTTGATACTTTATCGATTTTTTGTATACTTGTAAACCTTTGTTTAAATTTATTCTGATAACATTAATTATTATACAAGTAGTTACACTACTAACTACTTTAATATTTTTAATACAATTAATATAATGTACATATTTCTGGTTCTCATAAATAAATAACATATTCACATGTCTTCGAAATATTGTTTTTTTCTTATTTCTCAGAGATACAAGTTTCCTCACGACGTTAAACTTCATCGTCGAACACGTGATAAATCAGCACTTCAAATTTCATTAGCGCTGGCAGGGGACAATTGCATAAAGAATACTTTAATACATCAAATATATCCCACAGTACAAAGTGTTGAACTACGCATGAAAGAGATAATCTACGTCTATGCATAAAGTGTAGGAATATGCTTCTATATATAAAATAAATAAGACAACACTCAAAAAGTGCAAGAATGAATAAAGAATTTTGAAGTCTTAAGTACAGAATACAATTATTCTAAATTACGTAAGCATAGGGTGTTGTACTAAATGAAGTTTATAGCTATTACACTACTTCACATACTCTTAAATTAAACCAGTATTTACTTTAAGTACTTTAATATTTAAAAAGTAAATGTGAGGCTTTTGTTTTTGTAAATTTGCTACAATAATAATGATAATTATCCGAAGAAGATAAGAAAACAAAATATTTGGCCTGGCTCACGAGGTGACCGACACGTGGGGTGGTCTGCCGACCGATATTATTCCTGTAGTCGTCACCGCGAACGGGCTAATCCCGGTCAGCCTCTCGGGTAATCCGAGGCGACTGGGACTCCATGACCGATCGCTCCGGGCTCCGGGATACCACCCGCATCGTCCACTGGTTTCATTCCCTTTCCCCCTAACCATCGGCCGTTTGGTCTCCATTGACAAGGGCTTCCATCTGGTTAGACTTTTATTTATTTATGTATGTTTAATATATATTTATGTATATTTATTTATTATATCTTTTTATATATTTATTGAGCCCAACCAGATGAGAATACTTTATAAATATCGCAAACAATAATAATAATAGGATAGGCCCATGTCAAGCAGTGAAGTTAAAACTGATGATGATGATAGATGATGAAGTGAACTACTTCAGGGATTATAAATGACAGATCATCTTCATTAATAGTCTGTCAGTCTATGTCAACGTAAAGTCAACTCTCACAGAAAACATTTACAGTAATGGCCATGCTTCATTGATATGGACCTTTGACACCGCTACACATCTTCGATCTTACACGACCATCCATCAGAGGCTACAAGATCTATCGAGCATCTGTCAGAGAGTACATAATCTTTATGACTTTTCAAATCCTCAGTAGGCTCTTACGACACCACATGAGTAGGGCGAGGGGAAGGGCAGATTCTCTTTGCCAACACCACTTAAAGTATTTTTACAGTATGTTTTAAAATAATTATATTAGGATATTATCATTATATTTTCCTAATATCAACACCGTCGGATGTAATAAAGTATACTAATAAAGTAACACTACATACCTAATGATGGCATGAAATCTCTCTCCTTGGTGCGACATGCTACTAGGTTATCAGGGCACAGATTCCATAATTTGGTCAACTCATTACTGTAAGAATTAAAATGTACAAGATTAAAAAGAAAAGTTTTATATATATATATATATATATATATATATATATATATATATATATATATCCAAGAGTAGTCAATGCCATTCAGAGCCAGCATAAGGATATCTACTGCCTCATATAATTGTGGTAAGAGGATGGGAGATGGGCAGCCGCATCTTCCTTATAAGAGCTCAAAGTAATAAAGAACTACGGTTGCTAACCTGCCCGCAAAGTGCGTCAACTATGGCAAAATCCTTCTTATGAGGCAACCTGGAGGAGATTGATGTATGGTTGGAATGGATTAGGTGTCTTAGCAGTTTTAACATAAATATCCTAGCTATGAGGCAATCTATGGCGGAGATTGATGTATGGATCGAATGGATTAGGTGTCTTAGCAGTTTTATCATAAATATCCTCGCTGTGAGACAATCTACTGGGACAGCCAGTGTTCAACATTAAACTTTTGATAGGCTGTAATGAAATTAATTTGAATTATGAATTGTAGTCAATGTTGCTCAGTAGTGGAGTAAAATACAATGATTACTGAAAATTTTATGAAAGTGCACCGCACTTGGGGAGCTTGGCACAAAAATAGCTAAAAAAAGACTTGTGCTCAGTTTTAGGATATTTATAAATGAAAATGAAAATACAAAATAATTACTTGATTTATGCATAATTACTAGACTGATTTATGGATATGAAAGAAACAATAGAGGTGTGCCACGATTGTGCCAAAAGAAAGTCCATAATCTCAGCCTACCCCTTTGGGTGTAAGGCATGAGAGTTTATGTAAAGTAAAATATTTACATACTTGCCCATGTAGAATTTCTCTTGGGCTTCATATTCTTTAATTATGTCGCCCACAGGTTTCCTTCGCTTCCTTGACTTCTTTACTTCTTCTGTGGAATCCACTGCCACTGGTGGTTTGGGTTTTTTGAATTCTAGAACATTATATAATTGATTAAGGTAGAGTTGTTATGAAGTGACTGTATGCATTACTACTATAGCTTTACTTTTTCATTTGCGGGATAGGCAGGCAGGATCTTTCTTACTTACTTATTTTTTAGTTGGTAGGTTTTGTAGGCGTCATTCAAAGTACAATACAATACAATACTTTATTTTAGGCATCAAGGACTTAAAATTGAGAACATTGGCCCATAGCAATATATACCTTAACCTAACAATATATATAAAATATAAATATAACACTATTTAGGGAACTTTCTTCTTTGGCGCGTCCCTGTATCGGCGAAACACTACCCCAGAGGGCCAGAAATCGGGAGCAAGGAATGTCTCTTTGTATTGTGCAGGAACCTGGAGTACATAGGATTTGAAGTTTGTGGACCTCTTAGACTCCAGACGCTGCAAATGTAAAGAGATCGGATCCTCTATGCGGCATCGCACTGCGGCATACTTTTGTCCAAACGGGAGATGTAGAGCTGTATGGTGGGCTCCAGAATACGCAGAGTTGTACTTGTGTTTATTTTGGCGGTCCCACGCTGGTTACAGACGGGTCTCGACCGACGTCTCTTCTCAACAAGAGTAAACCCGTCATTCTCTCTCTTGGTTTGGGTCACCCACAGGAACTGATTTTACATCCACATTCTTTTGTTTTCGACCACATGAGGGTAACAGTTGCGAAGATTTTCGAGCAACATCCGCAAATGTCTTTCCTTGTTGACAGGTTGGCTTCGGCGGAGAAGTACTCAAGGGTTCAGTCAAGGGCTGAGGTGGTGATGCAATGATGACCGAGGTCGCCCTAGTTTCACGGTCATCAATCCGCTGACAGACGATATCGCGTGACGGAGTCGAAATCGGTGAAATATGACTACTATTACGATTACCGCGTGTCGTATTTACATTCTGCGACGGCGGTGAATTCGCAGATGTTGCAATTATGTTGCGCAACATAGTGACTTCGGCTTTCAACGTGGTGATGTCTTTCAACAATCTGGTCACGTCTACGTGATCGAACGTCACGGGAGGCAGCTTGTTGAGATCATGCGCGACGAAAGTTGGGATGTCATCAGGATCAGTCTCATTGAACAGTCTGAAGATGTCTTGCAGGTCTTTTTTACAGCGTCCATCTCTATGACGTGTGATAAGACGAATTTGGGTCACGGCTGAATCTGCTAACACCTTCTTCGCTTGGATGATCTAGTCCTCGGTGAAGCTGGTCATCAGTATCTGCTCCAGGGACACCTGGTCCATGACGTCCAATTTTTGTTGAACAAAGGCCAGGAACTCGTTCACTACGACGGTATCGGATCGTTTAGGTTGACACGCCATTTTGAATTATTTTCGCGCAGTTGGTATGCTTACGCTGCGAAAATATTGTATGTTCGGCATTAGAGCCGCCACATAATTATGAAGCGACTGCACTGACCGGCAGTAGAAACGCGACTCTGAAAGTAGGCATTAATACAATCATATAGCCTTATACATTTTTATTCATCACACTCTTGAATTACGCGGGCGACCTCAGGCTGATTTAGGGCAGTGGTGGTTTACATTAGAGTTAGTTACGATCATATATGTATATCTTAGGGTTGCACTGCCAGGAATATGTAGATAGATAATCCACTATGATCATGATTTGATGTAAATTATATTTGTGACCGTGGTAAGAAAAGGACGATCGCCCGGGGAGGGGCCAACACTACGTATGACAGTTTGGAGCTGTTCTATACAGGGTGGCCCAAAAGTCGTGGATCAAACGCAACTAGGGGTTAGATGGGGTCATCAGCTGCAAAAAGTTGTTCTACGGGAGGTCCTTAAAGTCAACTCCTGCAGAGTTATAATTTATTTTGTGTTTTTATGAGAAAATTGACTTTTTTTTAACTAATTCTTATTAGAATGCCAAAAAATAAACATCCTCTATCTTTTTTATAATTTTCACTAGATTGGTACTGATGAGTCCTTGCGTTAGACATGCTATTTATGGTTGTTTATTGGGTGTGTTGAAGATAATGTTAAGTTTTACGATTATTATTTTTCTCAAATCATAACTTTTTATTTACTTCGGACCCCACTGTGAAAAAAAATACTCTACCGAAAAGTGACCCTGTATTACAAGTTTTGGCGCATTTAATAGGGATTCTGAAAAGGTATTACACATGGCCATGAGTGGCTCTAATATCTTTCTAGGACGAAAAAACAAAGCAACGATTGTGAAATAATTGTTTTATTAAGCAAAACATTTTACAATAAATGCTCAAAATTCCTGCCTCTGACCATAATACATAATCTGCACCGTCTGATAAAATTCCTACGTAACCTACGGAATGCACTTCTGTTGTTAGTTACTTGTACTCTAGCAAACTCGAGCTTTTGTCGTAGTTCTTGTTCGCTATTGTTCTCTCCTTGGTAAACTATTTCTTTAAAATAGCCCCAAAGAAAAAAATCTAATGGATTTAAATCGGGCGACCGGGGTGGCCACGCAACATGTCCGCCTCGACCAATCCACCGGTTGGGGAAGCGCTCTTTCAAATGATCTCTGACTGCTCGAGCGTAGTGAGGCGGGGCGCCATCATGTTGCAGCCACATTTCTGCTATTCTTTCTTCTGGAACTTCAGCTTCGTTAAGAATATGGTTTAAATTATTTTGCAAAAAATTTAAATACTGAGCACCATTCAGCCTTGCTGGCATTTCATGCAGCACCAACTGCTGGCCAATTATACCAGCCCACATGTTAATACCAAACAGATTCTGGAATCGATCATTTCTTATGATATGGGGTTTACTCTGGAGTAAAAATGTAGATTGTGGATATTGAATACTCCCATTCTTCTAAAAGTTGACTCATCCGTCCATAAAACCTTGTTAAAGAACTGCGGATCTTCTCTGTGATATCTTAGCATCTCTCTACAAAACCGCACTCTAGGTTCATAGTCACCGGGCAGCAAAGCTTGCACCCTTTGCACGTGGTAGGCGTGATATTTTTTTCTGTTAATGACACGTTGCACCGTCGATCTTGGAATCCCGATATTACTGGATGTTTGGCGTTGACTTATACTAGGATCCAATCTTAATTCTCTCAGCACTTCATCTTCATTTTCAAATTGCATCACTGGTCTACCTGCTCTCATAGCATGCTGACCGGGTAAGACTCCCTCCATGTACGAATTATGTACGCGCATAAAGACCCTGTAATCCGGAAAACGATCACGGTTAGGGTAGCGTTGACGATATTCCCTGGCAGCAGCCCGGGCATTACCGTCGCAAAAGCCATACAGGTAATGCATTTCTGCATACTCCCGTTGGGTGTATTCTCTCCTCGCAGCAGCCATCTGTCCACTTTTGTAGCCAATCCGTCCGATTCACACAGCACTGGTCACAGGTAGGCAATCTATCACAAGTCCGAAAAACAAAGCGTAGGTCAAAGGAAAGAAACTGGTCACAAGTCGTCGTAAAACCGAGAAAAAGAACACGTGCGTACCCACAGGCAGGAAGCGAGTTACTAAAGAACACTAAACATTCTAAAGAAACATGATCACGCGCATCCCCCAGCCCCCGCCCCTGCCGGCCCAGCCTTTTGTTTCCTAGAAAAGATATCGCTACCTGAACTGACGGGCCAACCGGCCTTTTACTGACAAAGGATTAAATAGTTAGTGTAAAAGAGAGGCAGAGAGTCTTTGTCATTAATTGTATTAATTCTAGTTTATTTTTAAATAAGCCTAACCGAGTTTTATGGTTGGGTTAACTTTGGCCTTGCCATGAATAATCGTCCTAAAAAGATATCAAAGCCACGCATAACCATGTGTAATACCTTTTCAGAATCCCTATTAAATGCGCCAAAACTTGTAATACAGGGTCACTTTTCGGTAGAGTATTTTTTTTTCACAGTGGGGTCCGAAGTAAATAAAAAGTTATGATTTGAGAAAAATAATAATCGTAAAACTTAACATTATCTTCAACACACCCAATAAACAACCATAAATAGCATGTCTAACGCAAGGACTCATCAGTACCAATCTAGTGAAAATTATAAAAAAGATAGAGAATGTTTATTTTTTGGCATTCTAATAAGAATTAGTTAAAAAAAGTCAATTTTCTCATAAAAACACAAAATAAATTATAACTCTGCAGGGGTTGACTTTAAGGACCTCCCGTAGAACAACTTTTTGCAGCTGATGACCCCATCTAACCCCTAGTTGCGTTTGATCCACGACTTTTGGGCCACCCTGTATATACTGTTTTACTTCGGAACTTTGATACTGCAATTTAGTCTCCGATGAGTTTCACTTGTGGCGCGACGACAGCACCGCCACATCACCCCCCTGCTCAGACCAGAGGTCGATATTGCAGTCCGATTGCCAGTGCGTACTTAATGCCGGTGTATGCTGTGTGCATAAGGGCAAGCGACGACGATGCGAATGATATGCTGATGTGTATTGCATGCCGTACTACGCACTTGCAAGTGATGCAGGTGAGTACAATGTGCCGGAGCAAGTGCCAGAAGTCTGTCTTATAAATCTGCAGTGAGTTGAGATGAAGACAAGTTGGACTGGCTTGCAGGAACTGAAGACTACAGAAGACGATTATCAGGAGCGAATGGTAGGGGTTTTTGAGGATAATGACAAAGGTTTGAAGTTGTAAGATAATTCATCAGACATATTTCGTGTTGGCGTTAAAATACCACCGTTTTGGCCAGAAAAACCGACAATATGGTTTTCGCAAATTGAAGGTCAGTTTAGCATATTGAGAATCATGTCAGCGTCACACTGTGACCGTGGAAGGAAAAGGAGATCTCCCACCGGGCAAATTGTTCTGCCCGGAGAGCAGCCAACACTGCGTGTAATAGTTCGAAGCTATTCCATATATTACACTGTTTTACTTCGGAACTTTGATAGGCTTCAAACTATTTCGCTTGTGGCGCGACGACAGCGCCGCCACATATTATTTTCAAAATCGAAAAGTTTTTAATCTTTTTTGATTATATTAGTCTGATTTGAAAATAAGCCCTTCAGTTACCATTTTCCTATTTGAGCCCATTTTTAGTTGTTATAGCAGTCAAACCGCGAACTCACTTATTATACTCCTTATCAAAGAACCCTACCCTTACATTGTGCACAACCCGACATGCACTTGGCCCGATTTTATGATATTAATACCAATGGAAGTATCAGACAAGGAACATCTTAGACTCTACTCTTACTACTCTACTTTCTGGATAAAGATTGTCAATAACCAACCAACAACCAACTTCGGTTGGTGCATTAACTAAGAAGCAAATGGTCCACCTGATGAAAAATGGTTACTTCAACCTCCAAACAGACAATACTACAGATGCATTGTCACCTCTTTGGACTCCGATGGAATTCCTCACTTTGTTTTTGTATAGGATATCTTATCCTTCAAATCAAGAATACAATATAAAAGTACATCCTGTACTACTGCTTGATGACAGAAATGGATAAGAGGTTCATACCAATGTAAAAGAACTTCTTTTGATAATTTTGTAAAGAATTTTTTTTTAAAAGAAGAGGCATAGATTGACTTTATCTTTACCAGGACACCCATCATTTTTCCAGCTATTCCAATGTTCTTCCCTGCGTAATATGCTTTTGACGCATTCCGCAAAACGTTTTCCATCTGGAGGTGTTTCAGCCAACAAACGGTAAACTAATGCTGTTGTCTCTTTAACCCACTCAGTTTGATCTGATTTAAGTTCTTGGGTCTCCCTGTAACAAAAGAATTTTACCTTTTATCTATAAATAATACATAAGATATCAAAACATATCCTTAACTTTGTTCAGTGATATTAATAGAAGCTTGCTATTTCCATTCAATTGACAAACTCATTCAACCCTCCATATTATTATGACTTCTAAAATATTTTTAGTAACTCAAAGGTTTGGGCTATCTGCCCAGACCAGCAATGGATAGCAGCAACAGACGTCTGAAACATCTGGCACTGTGGTTGGCAGTCGACCTGCCAAGCTTCACAATTAAGGCAGAACCTCCCTGCAATAGGAGAGTCCCTTGTTTAACAGTGAACTTTTTACAGGCCAAGAAACATATAAAAGACATTTTCTTGATAAGTGGTATGGTAATTGAAGTAATATGTACGACATACTAGAAGAGGTGTGCAGACTTGGTTATTTGCAACACCTATTAGAGCCAATGGGTTCAAAGTTACTTAGTTTGTGCCTTAAGAAGTTACACTGTGCCTCTGATCACACATTTCATACTACCGCACAGATTTTGTTTGCTGCGTCTATTCTATATGTCTGCGGTGTCAGGAGTGATCTAGGCTATATTTGGTCCAAAAAAAACCTGAATTTTGTTTGGAGAAATCATTTTTTTTAAAGTAAACAGCTTTGATGATTATCTAAATATCCTATACCTTTAAACGAGCAATTCTTGTATATATATAAATATACAGAATGGGTCCCACATATATGCAATAAATGAAACCATATACTTGTTATCGCCTTTGCTGACGATATACAAAAAATGAACGTAATCGGTCCAGTAATTAGGTCAAAAAGTAGAGTTTTAATTTTAAGCAAATTTGAACACTCTATAGAATTGGGTCACTAAGTCAATGATTCAATGAACTTGAATGAATCCTTGAACATTAAAAAGCGACGTTGCCACGCAGTGCAAACTATTGGTATTGCGACATATCGACAGCGGTGTCTTTTGTCGGCGTGCCACCCGCGTGCAACGTTGTCACTCTTCCACGGGGTCAAGGTACGTTGTCTAAACAGAGTGTTCACTTTTACTGAATTTATTTTGTTTGAAAATTTCACTTTTTTATTTTACGGGTTTTAATTTAATATTTAATTTTTCTACACTTTTTCATTTATTGCATATAATATGTGGGACCCATTCTGTATAATCGGAATCTCGGAAACGGCTCCAACGTTTTTCATAAAATTTAGTGTCCAGGGAGTTTCTGGGATAATAAATCGATCTAGCTAGGATTTATTTTTAGAAAATGTCTTTTTGTCCGTCTTTTAGGCAATGAAAAACTGCTATAATATCGTTAGAATAAGAAGGTAAATTTTGACAGGTTGTTAACGATTATAAATAGCTTAATTGGTATAATGGGCCGTCACAGAATCGTAAAACCCCGGTTCGAGCCCAGACCGACCGACCGACTTTTTTTAATTTTTTTTAAAGTTCCTTTCTTTTTTGAGAAAATCTATTTTTTCGAGCCCTTTTTTTTTATTTTTTAGAAACACGAAAATTTAAATTAAACTAATTGCACTCATGATTTTTTATTCAAATAACCAGTTCAGTTTTTACTATTATGTCGCTAAGATCAAAAAATATTATTCGAATTTCATCAGTATGTAATTTGTATCTAAATATAATTTCCAAAACACACGAGTTAAAAAAAATCGAGCGAAAAATACCGAGCAAAGCTCGGTCAACCGGGTACTAAATAATATTATATTAATATATCCTAGGTAAAGTTGCCCATAGTAAAATAAAACTTTATAGTTGATACAAATACTCACATTTTAAACTTAACAGCTGATGTTAAATATTGAAACAATATCAAAAACTGTATGAGGACACATCTTCTGAAGTTAGAATCTGATAATTGCAATTCAAGAAGTTTCTGATTGGTTAAGAACTTGGCAAAGTAGTGCTGTTCCTTATTAGATCCTAGCATATCAACATCAGAATTGACAGGCTTCAGCCTATTTAAGTTAGACTTTTGTAGTTCCACAGCTTCTAATTTGTAAGATGAGAATGCCGAGAGTACACTACCTGAATGCTAAAATATTAATAAAATTCAGAATATGAGTTTGTAGATGTATGTAAGAGTTGTAAGAGAATTCATGATACCTATGATGGATATTATAGTAATAAGCTTTTTTGTTAGGAATATTAAACGGTATCTGAGAATTCAATAGACATATTAAACACTGAATGAAACAAAACAGTATTTCAGAGGATTGATGTAGCAATTAAGTTAGATTTCTTTGCAGTTACGGTTTCAAACTCCGCTAACCTAAAAATATTTGTTGGAATCCCAATGCAAAACTCAAAATATTAACTATAGTTGCTAATCTGCAGCAGCATGGCAATCTATGAATCAGTTCAGCTTTGGACTTTTGTTGGGCTGTAATGATGATAATAATTTTGTATGTAGTATATATTCTTAATTTGTATTAGTGAAAAATGAGCATAACATTTGAAAAATGAGCACAACATGGGTGTGAGCCATGGTTGCTTCAGGTAAGTGATTGCCTCAAAATTTGAAATATGATCACACCAATTTAATACCTAAAAATTTAATACCTTCACGTACCACTGAGCTTTAGCTGAAATTTTAATTGGTGCTAGTTTATCACATGCTTAATGGTGAAGGAAAACCTTAAGGAAACCTGCATATCTGTAAAATCAAAAACCATTTCAAGGACTTGTGTAATCTGCTTACATGCATTGTGGCACCACTGCAGACTTGTTCCTTTCACTGATAACAGATGACTTAAGCCTTATTAAATATAATCAGCTTGATACAGTTGTGGCTAAATGAGTTGAATATCTAATATAATAACTTTATTTATGCCTCAAAGGTCCCACAAAGATAATAAATAATTGTGCCTATAATTGGCATATTTATTTGTTATTATTGGCTCTTTTAACAAGTCAGTTTAAATTAAAAAATGGAGTGTCTAGTTACCTGTGAATCAGGTGACTTTTTATTCATTCCAATCATGCAATATTAGTAACAGTAGGCTGAGGTGACCCTTAGGTATATATTAGATTGATATAATCCTTAACCATAAATTAATTAAATGATAATATTGAAAGAATTGATTTTAAATTAATACTGGCACCATCTCACAGTTGTTGAAAATATTATTTGAACTGTGGTCTCCATAAAAGCAGATGAATAAAATAATTTAGTTGTACGATTAGCATATGACTAGCATTGTCCTAAAAAAATTTACTTACAGCTACAAAAGTCTTCCACTGAATTTTATTGTAACATGTGTTTGGGTTTCTGAAGAAGTCTTGTAGACTCCAAAAACGGCAATACAAATTATAATCTATAGACAATTTAGTTTTTTCACCATCAACTACCATTTCTTCATCTAGGGAGTCTTTCAAAGTACTTGAATTATCTCCTCCAAATTCTGTGGTATTTTCTAAATTAAATTCAGAAACAATATTTAGCCCCGATCTCTCCGAGAATGGGAAAAACTTTGCTAAAAATAAAAGAATTCTTCCACAAAATACAGTGTTTTGTGAACGCGATAAACGTCGTAACAAATCGTTGCACATTCTAAGCAAGTTGTTTTTGCAAGCAACGAAAAATAACTCTTCTTTCCATATGTTCACCCCATTCTCTACATACGCAAACATTTTTTCGCATTTATTTAACGTTAAGGCATCGAATATATCCCCTAGAAGTACGACTGGCATGGTGGGTGTTACCATATGCCTTCTACACGATTCAATGCAAAAACAAACATAGTTTTCTAAGATGTCTGGATTCTCAACAAGAAGCTCCAAAAGTTTATCTCGAAATGCTTGATCCATAGCAGCTTTGCGATCGACTTCATTAGTATTTCTTGAGAAAGAATCTAAGAGATCAATGTTGTTTGTAGTGAATGCTTTAGACAATACATCCTGAAAAATAAAAGTTTCATGTAATAAATACAGGCAACTCTCGTTAATTCAAACCTGCAATAATTCAAGCTTTCTTTTCTCTCAAAAATTTCGAACAATTTGATATTTCAAACACTCAATAATTCGTAATATTTTAAGAGTCCCTCGAGTTTCGAATTAACAAGTCGGCTGTAGCATAAAAATTTTAAACAAATTGAAAGAGGTTAGAAAAATACCTTATACTTCAACCGGAGCTCCTCGAAACCTAATTTTTCTGACATGCTTTAAGGGATTATAATATTATTTAGGTAATTATTTTTAGCACTTTTTCATTATAAGTAATAAAAAGGCTTAATAAAAAATATAATTTAAAACAGTAATAGCTAAGTTTTCTACAATAAGATAATCATAATATACACTTTCAGTATATTAGAAAGTACTCTGTGATATACACAGTTGATTATTGTCATAGTCAGTAATCTATGGGTGCGTTTGGCAGAAAAAAGCGCTAGCAAGCGCTTGTAAGCAAAATGGCGATCGTAAGCGGTAAGCGCAGTCAAATCGTAAGTAGCTATTTTCCTCTAGGACACGATGTTAGTTTTAACCAGGGAACCTAACCTAATTTAAATATATTTTTGTGAAGTATTCATATTAAAAACTTACCAATCATGAATTTTTAATAACATGTATATGTCTATTCATGTCATTATATTACTTAAAGCTAATATTGCAAAAAAAAAAAAACAACTTATAAACTCTACTTCAAAACAAACAAATTAAATAAGCAAAATGGCGGATTGTGTGAGCGCTACTGAAGTAGCAATCGTGTCCTGGCCGAAAACTATTTTAGCGCTAGTAAGCGCTTGCTAGCGCTTTTTTCTGCCAAACGCACCCTATGATTATTGTATATGGTCACAGACTAGATAGAGAAACTGGTACATTATACACCACCACAGAAACACACAGTAATCTATGGCTGCGTTTGGCAGAAACAAGCGCTAGCAAGCGCTTGTAAGCAAAATGGCGATAGTAAGCGGTAAACGCTGTCAAATCGTAAGTAGCTATTTTCCTCTAGGACACGAAGTTAGTTTTAACCGGGGAACCTAACCTAATTTAAATATATGTTTGTAAAGTATTCATATTAAAAACTTACCAATCATTAATTTTTAATGACATGTATATGTTTATTCATGTCATTATATTACTTAAAACTAATATTGCACCAAACAGCTTATAAACTCTACTTCAAAACAAACAAATTAAATAAGCAAAATGGCGGATTGTGTCAGCGCTACTATATATAAATATAAGAAAGTTATGATAGACTTCGATTGGTATATATATATATATATATATATATATATATATATATATATATATATATATATATATATATATAGCCCCAACTAGTCCTACTCCCACTGCAAGTACGAGCAAACACTTAGAAGATACGCCTAGGAAAATCAAACTAAAAAAATGCCTTGACATAAAAGAACAATAGCATAAAAAGGCTTCAATCGCAAAACGGTATTTAAAGAAAAAAGTTACAAGTTTGCAAGACATACTAGATTCTCTGACAGAGACATCTTTGATAATTAATAAAGAAAACAAACAGGACAGAAAAGATATGAATTGAAGAAAACGAACTCTTAAAGAGACAATTACTCAAAAGTAAGACTGGAAAACTGTCCAGAACTAAATATTCCCCAGAGTTGAGATTTTTTGCCCTAACACTTAATTATTACTCATCGAAAGCCTATCACTATGTACGTAAAACTTTTGGAACATGTTTGCCTGCACCACGGACGTTGAATAAGTGGAATAAAAGTCAGGCCATGACTGCTCTCACACTAGGCCTGCGCGACCGGGCCTTAACTGTTCTGGAAGCTCTCGGTGAGAAAGTGACTTATGAGCAACTCCTTGAGGCATTGGAAGCGAGATATGGCGACGCTCACCTGGAACACGTCTTTCGTACGCAGCTTAAAGATCGCGTGCAGCGCATCAACGAAAACCTGCAGCAGTGGGCTCTAGAAGTGGAGAAGCTGGTGCGAAAAGCATACCGGTCTGTACCTGCGCTCATTGAAGGGAACCTGGTGCAGACATACATCGACGGCATCCGCGACCTGGAAGTCAGAGCTGCTGTGAGGCTCGGGCACCACGAGACGCTTGAGGACGCCTTGGCCCATGTACTGGAGGTGGAAGCCGTGCGGCAGGATCATCATTCCCATAGCGTCAGGGAGGTTGCAGCAGCTACAGTTCGCGACTGCAACAAAGGATACAGCCTAGGTGCTATGGCTGTGGGGAAAGGGGCCATCTTCGATCCAGCTGCCCTAAGCGAACCGTGGAAAGGAGAGTTGATCGATCTCGAGAGGGTAGTGCAGCTAACGGCACCGCCTGGTGGTGGCAGGATCGTCGTTCCCCTCGCGCTAGGGAGGTTGCAGCAGTTACGGTTCGCGACCACAATAAAGGATACAGCCCTAGGTGCTATGGCTGTGGGGAAAGGGGCCGTCTTCGATCCAGCTGCCCTAAGCGAACCCTAGAAAGGGAAGGTGAACGATCTCAGAAGGGAAGTGCGGCTAACATCACCGCCCAGCAGCAGCCGGGATACGACTTTACTATCAGACATCGCAGCGGGAAATCTCATGGCAACGCAGATGCATTGTCAAGAAGACCTTGTTCTGAAGATTGGAAACATTGTACTAGGCAAAAGAGTAAGGAAGTGGTATCCGTGAGGATGCTCAGGACAGACCACCTCAGCAACGAGTGGAAGGACAGCCTACGACATGCACAGCAGGAAGATCCGGACTTCAAGCCGATTCTGGAATGGACGAAGGCCCGTACTACCAAACCTAAGTGGAGGGACGTCTCAGCGATGAGTTCAACCACGAAAAGCTATTGGACCCAATGGGACAGCTTGCTGATTCAGGATGGGGTTCTGTGCCGTAAATCCTCTTCCCCTCGGACCGCGTATGCGTTTATACGTGTGTTTCTGTGCAAGTTTAAATTTTAAAAATAAATTATTTAAAGAAATAATTTTGTTACCAAATTCCGTGCAAGTACCAGGCACTCATAACGCGTTTAGAAGTTGACGGTGCGTCCGAAACTCCGAGAAACGCAGAGCAACGCAACTGCGGCAACTACAGTTTGTCTACGCTACTACGGGCGGGTGCTTATCTATCTTCTTCATTCATAACTGCAGACATCGCACGTACGTCACTAAATCTTTCGCTTGCCATAATTCATAAGCGCTAGCGATTACAGTTAAAATTTTGAGGCTTAGTTTAAGGAAAAAAAATATATATAGATAATTAAACTTCTATTTGATTTAAAGATTGAAAACGTTGCTATATATTAATTTCTTTGTAAGTTTTTCTTTGTAATGCCATATTTCATAATGTAAATAATATAATATATAGATATTGACATGGAAGAGCGGATTCACCTGGTACTCCGGAGAATCCGGCCACTAATGTCTGTAAACCAATTTCTATTTGCCGAAATAAATTTTATTATTATTATTATTAAATGGGACAATGGTCGAGGAGACAGCTGTCGTTTGCAAATGGTTGTCCCTAAAGCTGAAGTGCCGAATGTTCTACAGCTGTGCCATAATGGTCGTTCAAGAGTCCATCTGGGAGTTAAACGAACTCTACTGAAGGTCCGAGAACGGTTTTACTGGGTCCATTATCGTGACGATGTCGAGGATTGGTGTCGTACATGTAAAAGTTGTACTGCTGTGAGGGGACCTCAGACACGTAGTAGAGGAGCATTGAAATTGTACAGTGTTGGTGCACCACGGGATAGGACAGCCCGTGACATTGCGGAGCCGTTACAGAAAGGCGTAAGAGGGACTCCTAAGATCGTCCATGTGGATCGCCTGGCGCGTTATTATGGGGCCGATAATGCTCGGGACGAGCATGTCTTAGGAGGGGGCAGTGTTGCGCGGCTAAGTTGACATCTGGCACTAGCGCCATCTAGTGTCGGGTAACAGAGCGAGGAGAGAGCTTTCCAGAAAATGACATCACTTATCTTTCAACTGACAGCGCCATCTGTTATCGAAACGAAGAACTAAGCTTCTAGAAGCTGAGACTCGAACTTTCGGCGCTTTGTCGATTGGTGCGCGTATTTACTTGAATGTTCTAGATGTTTCGGTACTAATGTGTATTTATAGGCGCTGCAAGGTGCGATCGGGGAAGTATTGAATTTGGCGAGACAAGCGAAGCTTCGGAGCGAAATAAAGTGAATTAGTGTGATTAATTATTAGTGTTTTGAGTTTTAATTGGTGTAAAGAAAATTAAAGTGTTAATTTAGGTAATTCTATCGGCAATTTTTATTGTCACGAACCTCAAGCTCGTAACAGTACCAACGATGGCCGAACAAGGTTTACTCAAGAAGCGCTGACGGCATTAAAATTGAGAGTGGAGAGTAACCCTGATAAAAAATTTATTGTACCTTGGTCATGAATGAAATTAAAATTAAGCAATTGACGGAATACTATGCTAGCAGCTAAAGTCATTATGGCTACGTTACGAGTTCGAGCCGTTCGTTAGGTTCGTTTATATCCAATAATTCCGATGAAGCTTCTGACGCATTAGTGTTTTTTGTGACAGTGTGTGGTTGTCGATTTTCAAATAAAACTTTAGATCTAATATATAATTGATAGAGTCTCTGCTTAAGGCAATTATGTAACTTACAATGAATCTAGTCGGCGTCCTGCTTTTGTTTTTATACACGTGTTATGCGGTTTACAATTATTCATAAACGGAAATAGTTTAAAATCACCTACATTATTTATTACATCCGGAATCTTATTCTATACTGTAATTACAAACTTGTATCGTACTTAAATATTTAATATACTTTAAATCAAATAATAATGCATTTATTTAACCAAGTAATTTTGATTAAGTTAAATTTATTTAATCAAGTAATGTTTTAATGATAAGAGGTTTACGAGTAAGTAAATTTATAATTATGGCTGAGGAGGGGAAACATTTGCTAACATTTTATTGATCGGTTTAAAGACATGGAAAGTATCCATAGCCAACAAGGGTACGAGCGCTGAATTAAAAGCACGGCTATAATACAAGCTTTCTTGATCACAAAACTGGCATCGAAATTAAGGCGTTAACATGGGATGGTACAAAAATCAACCTCGCCATGGCGGAAGAGTTGGGCTGCTTTTAGGTGAGCACTTGTACCCTTTACTAAGAAGTACCTAATGGGTATACTTTACAAGAAGTGTTAACACCCATTAATAAAAATGCTAAAGCATCAGTAGTGTTCTCCGAATTGTCAGAAATTAAGTCAAATCCATAATTATCATAGCCAAAATGTCTTTTAAAACTTGCATGGTACTCCATCAATTGTTTTATTTTTATTTCATCCATCACTAATATACTCGTACAATACAATTTCTTATCAGGGTTACTCTCTAGACTAGGTTTTAAAACAGTTAACGCTTTTTTGTGTAGCCAAGTCGACCATCAATTGTACTATACCACTTTGTTATAGTACGTGATGAAGGCAGACAAATTTCAACACTTTTTATATTTCGCACATATCGTTAAGCTTTCGGTGAATAGTAATATAAAGTTAAAGCAAAATATTTTTATGTGGAATACTTAGCCCTAGGTGGATGTCACGTTTTATTTTTAAGAAGCTGGCTGTTTAAAGTTCACTTTGTTCAACTATGATAATGAAACAACTATGATTAATAGCGGTTTTGTAATTGAAGCCTTATAATAAAAACAAAAACTTGGTTAACGCCATCTAAAACGATAAACTGTTACGACTTTTCTTTTACAAATCAGATTTTTAAAATAAGTTAGCTAAACCACCCATTTGGATCTATTACATGTTTTAAATTTTATCATGGATAATGTAAAACTCAAATATTTTTTGTTGATGTTTTGTGTAGTTTGCGAGTGCTAACCGAGAAGGGCTTTATTTTTTAACCAATTTAAAAAAAAGAATGAGGTTCTCAATTCGACTGTATGTTTTTTTTAATGTACGTATGTTACTGGATTACTCCGTCAATTAATGATAAACTTTATTGATTCTTTTTTTGTTAGGTAGGTCAAGTTGGTAATGAAATAAGTGGAATGCTCGGGTTTAGTTTTAATTTTATTAATTACAGGGTTCCAAGCAGGTGGTAGTACCCAGCCTCCTTCTCTATTGAAATACCACTGCAAGACTTCAAGACAGAGTAAGTTCATTTTGCATAGATCGGACCATAAACAATAATTAAAAAGCTGAAGGTACTCCGGGTTAACATTGACATCGGGATGTCAGTCACCTCAGTCCACAGAGACCGCATAGAGTACTTTTTGTATGCCGTGTCCCTCGTGACCATTGGTAATGGAAAGCACTCGAAATGTCGGGAATTAAAAATCATTTAAAATTAAACGTGATAAAATCCGTAAAAGTAGTTTTAATCTGCTAATTTGTGTAAGCTTTTCTCCAATAAAACCACGACAACTCAGTTAACTGTTTAACCACTATGTTCGTTGTTTAATTTCAATCTTAAATTGTATCTAATACTTGTATAACACCCTATACTTTACTTTCACAAAGAAGACTATATATTAATTTAAATTTACTCACAACGTTTAGAAGCACATTATTTCATAATAGACTTGACTATTATATCCTTCTCAGTGCCACTATTTGTAATCAACCGCCGCGAGCGTCAAGTGTACGCGCTTTTATATTGTGACTCAATTCTAGAATTAATGTAGGTAGTTTGAAATGGATTCATATTAATATTAATTGTGAAGATTGCTAAGTAATATAGCATAATGATCATTTATCTAACACTCAACCAATCCTGACACTAGACGCGTCCTTCGTAAAAACAATGCCAAAGATATTAGATTTTAAATTAACAATAACTCTTAAGGTGGCCCTAGTCGATAGCTCGAACTAAATGGTGGGCGGGGTAAAAATGCATGCTATCTCAGCCGACAACACGTGCGTAAGGGATAGACACTGTGATAAGCAGTAAGAAGCTAGTGCGCACACACACACGCACTCGAGTGACGCAATGCGCAACGGCGTCATTGCGTACCTACCTATGCGATTCATTTTCGAATAATAACATAAATTCAAACGTCAATTGTGAGCTTCTTGGCGTAGTGGCTTAGCAAAGAGGCTGCGCTGGGGGCCGCGGATTCGAATCCCGCACGGAACAAATATTTGTATGGCCTACAAATAGTTGTTCCGGGTCTGGATGTTTGTCCTTGTGCAATTTATGTTTGTAAACTGCCTCCACGATACAGGAGAAAATCCTACTGTGGGGGTAACGTATTTTAAAAAGAGGAAAGGGAGTAAAATAGTAGCTTAATGCTGCTGTGTTGCATATGGTGAGTGTAGAGAACCCGAGACTCTTTTTGCTGGAAACGAGGCATTCCATCCTAGTTCTCACGGGTGACAACGCATCTGCAATATATACATATATAAAATAGATGTAGATGTCAATGGGCTACAGTATCCACATACCATCAGGTGGACTGTGTGCTTGTTTGTCACCATATCCTTTAAAATAAAAAATAAACAAAGAAAAAAGAATACAAAGAAAAAGAAAATGGTGTGGTGGATGCTACAAATGCACAGAAAACGTGTGTACGTTTTATATGTAAATCTATTTATGTTTTATTTTGTTTTCCCGCACCCAAATTGCACTAGAAAGACGTCCAATGGTTTAAGCTAAATAATAAGACAAACGTAAATATATCTAATTGAAATAGTAACTAATAAACCAATCATAAATACTGGTCAAGTGCGAATTAGATACACGTACCCAGGGTTTCGTGCCATTGTACACTATGAATTTTGCCCTGCAAAAATTGTTTTTTTTTCTCCTGCTTATTTTTCTTAGTTTCATACCGTAAATTAAAGTACTTTTGAAGTAATTTTTTTAATTCAATCTCGAAAAGCTTTTTCATTACTCCACTCCAACGCGTACGTGCAACCCCGTGGCACTTACCGTGCATAATGGACAAACGTAGTGTGGCCGCTTCAACGCGATAATTCGGGCGTTAATCCTTTGATGTGCCGCCACTAGAGTTATCGGCAAACGGGAAACGGCATTGTTAATGCCGTTGTCAAATTATCGCGTTGATTCGTGGCCACACCTACATTCAACGTCCATCAATGCGATAATTAACGGCATTTCTCCTTAGTGTGGCCGGGCCATTATTCTGTAATAGGTAAATTAAATCTAAACCAAAATATACACTATAATACCATAGCAAAAATACTACTATTTTATTTAGTAGTAGCTTATATAGTAGCATAGTAAATTATATATAAAAATATGAGTATGTCTAAGGTAAGGTTAAATATAAACAAATATTTGCCAAGTGTGAATCCGACTTCCGAGGTTCCGTATCATCTTACAAGATTTAAATATACTACATATTACTATCGATCAAAAAAAGCCAAAAATACACGTTTCTTTTTCTAGTAGAAAACTCTTTAATTTCAAATTTATTTTTACTATTTGCTGTTATAGCGGCAACAGAAATACATGTTCTGTGAAAATTACAACCATCTACATATTACTTCGAATCCTAAAAAGTACTTAGTTGTCCACTCACATCTGTATGGTTCTTTCTTCAAAGGACCCTTAGCCACCTGCCTGGTTCTCGTATGACATGACCAATGTAATACCTGGACTGACCTCTCTGAGTTTGTTTCGGCAGATCGGGTGCTTTTTCTCAGTTTCATGTTTTTGTTGTGTTAAAGTGTTTTTTTTAAACTTCATCATCATCTTCATTACAGCCCTTCACAAGTCCACTGCTGAACATAGGCCTCCCCCAAGTAATGCCACAAAGCACGGTCCTGAGCCACCTGCATCCATCGACTTCCTGCATGTCTTACCAGGCCGTCACTCCATCTAGTGGGGGGTCGCCCTTCACTACGCCTACCGGTACGAGGCTGCCACTCGAGAACCTTTCTTCCCCATCGGTTATCGGTTCTTCGAGCTATATGGCCGTCCATTGCCACTTCAGCTTACTAATCCGTTGGGCTAAG
Source organism: Parnassius smintheus behrii (assembly GCA_036936625.1). Taxonomy (NCBI): domain Eukaryota; kingdom Metazoa; phylum Arthropoda; class Insecta; order Lepidoptera; family Papilionidae; genus Parnassius; species Parnassius smintheus. The sequence continues at coordinate 10,606,099 of JAUPFT010000018.1, forward strand.
TCGGTCACTCTGGTTTTACTGCGGATATCCTCATTTCTGAGTCTATCACGCAGATAAACTCCGAGGATAGCACTCTCCATAGCTCGCTGAGCGACCTTGAGCGTCCTCATACGGCCAGTAGTGAAGGACCACGTCTCTGATCCGTGAGTCATCACTGGCAATATGCAATGGTTGTACACTTTAGTTTTCAGATATTGAGGTATACCTGACGAGAAGGTGTGTCGTAATTTCCCGAACGCTGCCCAGCCGAGTTGAATCCGTCGATTGACCTCTCGGTCGAAGTTGGACTTACCTAGTCGGACTATTTGTCCCAGGTAAACGTACTCGTCAACAACTTCAAGCATAGTGCTCCCAACAACTACCGGCATAGGTGAGACATGGACATTAAACATGATCTTTGTTTTGTTCATGTTCATCTTAAGACCTATCCGTTGGGAGACACCATTGAGGTCATTGAGCATAGTGCTAAGGTCCTCCAGCGACTCTGCCATAAGGACTATATCGTCGGCAAATCGAAGGTGAGTGATGTACTCGCCATTGATGTTAATACCGTATCCTTTCCAGTCCAGTAGCTTGAAAACGTCTTCCAATGCAGCGGTGAAGAGTTTCGGGGATATAACGTCACCCTGTTTTACACCTCTCTGCAGTTGGATAGGTTTCGAGCTCTGATAGCCATCGTAGCTCTACTGTACAAACACTTCAGCACTTCGATATACCAACAGTCAACCTGGCACCGTTGAAGGGAATATAGCACCGCAAATTTCGACGGAATCAAAGGCTTTCTCATAGTCCACATACGCCAGGCAAAGTGGCGGATTGTACTCTTCGGTCTTCTGTACAATCTTCCGCAGGGTATGTATGTGGTCTATGGTACTGAAGCCTTTTCGGAAACTGGCTTGTTCGGGAGGCTGAAAGTCGTCGAGTCTGCGTGCGAGACGATTCGTAATGACTCTCGAAAACAGCACGTAGACGCGGCTCAGAAGGGAAATCGGTCTGTAGTTCTTCAAAAGAGCGTTGTTGCCTTTCTTAAAGAGCAAGATCACCGCACTTCTGCTCCACGCCTCCGGTACCGGTGTTCCACCCGCTTTCAGATGCTCCGCTGTAATTCCATCCTCGCCTGGGGCCCTGCCGTTTTTAAGGTGCTGGAGAGCCATTCTAATCTCGCTCAGACTGATGTCCGCAATATCATCGGAATAGTGTCGGGTAAGACTTGCTCTTGGATCGTTACTCACACTTGCGTGTGGCTCCAACGATGATGTGTACAGCTACCCATAGAACCTCTCAATCTCACTCAAAATCTCAGGTGTCTCGGAAACGATGCTGCCACACTCAGTCTTCAGCTTTGACAGTTGGTTCTTTCTGGCAGACAGATCTCTGGCAAAGACTTTGGAGCCCTGGTTCCGCTCGATCGCTTCCTTAATACGAGCAGTGTTAAAGTTGCGTAAGTCTCGCCGCATGCATTTGGAGATCTGTCTGTTCAGTTGCGTGTATGCTGTCAAATCTGTTGACGATTGCAGCCTCATCTCCCGTCTAACAGCAATGAGATTAAGAGTGTGATCGGAGACTTTTTGTGTTCTTCTGCGGCGGGTCTTGCAGAACTTAGCTCCGACCGCATGGACAGTTTCCACGAGCTTGTCATTAATATCATCCACTGCATTGCAATCTTCTAGGCCCTGAAAGCGGTTACGTAACTCGAGCTGAAAAGTCTCGGGATTCTGGATTAGAGCACGAGGGGGACGGAGCGTTGACTTCATTATACGAGACCTCTCCAACTTAACGTTTAGGTTCAGTGTGCCTCTAACCATTCGGTGATCGCTGCCGGTTTTCACCCTTGCGATCACCGAGACATCACTGAACAGTTGGTGTCTGGTCGTCATAATGAAGACAATCTCATTTTTTGTCGAACCTTCGGGGCTCGACCAGGTCCACTTCCTGTGGGGCCGCTTCTGGAAGAAAGAGTTCATCATAAAGAGTCCCTCTTTCACCATAAAGTCAGCCAGCTGCTGGCCCGTACGGTTCCGTTGCCCTACTCCAAATTTCTCTAACTTCAGCTCACCGACTTCTCTTGTGCCTAGTTTTGCGTTGAAGTCTGACATCAACACCGTGTAGTGGGTTTTGGAGGAATGCATGGCTCTAGAAATATCCTCATGCATTTCCTCCACCTCCTCATCGGAATGTGCCGAGGTTGGTGCGTAGACCTGTATGACCTTCAGCGAATACCGTTTCGTGATTCTGAGTATCAGGTACGCGACCCTCGTCGACACACTCCCAATCTTTACAACGTTGTTAACGAGAGACTTGTGGACGATAAATCCGACACCTCCTTGGGACAGATTGTCGCCCTCCCGGTGATAGAACAAGTTGCCGGACTCGAGGATTACCGTGTCCTCTCCCTCTCTTCGGACCTCAGATAATCCAATAATATGCCAGCGCAACTTGTCTACCTCTTCTTCCAGCTCCAGTATCTTCTCGTCAGTCCTCAGAGTGCGTGCGTTGTACGTTGCTAGGTCGAGTCGTAGTAGGTGGCAACCGAACCTCCACCGGAGATTCTTAGAACCCCCTGCCCCGCCGTTACCATGGTCGCCACCGTAGCCAGGAATAGCGGGGCCGCCGGGGACTGGAGGCCGTTTATTTGCGTCGTTGCTCATGGGGGGATATTTGCCATAGTTGCCACGCTTGGCGAGCGGGTTAGCGACTGCAGTTTTTTATTATGTTATTGTTGTTATTAGGAAGATGCTGCTGCCCATCTCCTTTCTGTCTCCCTCTGTCGCCTCTTACGACACCTACGGGAAGATATGGGGTAGTGGATATTCTCAACCGCCACTACACTTATTTAAAAACTTACAAAACAAATTTTATTTATCATTGACTGCCCTTCTTAGATTCTTATGTAAAAATGTGCGTTAACCGCTAAAAAGAACACCTTTGTCGTATCCCCTCAGTTTCAAGGCACTCCCCTTGTTGCCTCAGCCAGTATCGGAATCCTCGGCGTCGACATATCGAGTGACGTGCAGTTTCGTGGTCACTTGGAAGGGAAGGCCAAATTGGCCTCTAAAAAGCTTGGCGTGCTCAGCAGAGTGGGACAGTATTTCATGCCGGCACACCGCCTGCAACTTTACAAGGCGCAGGTTCGGCCACACATGGAATACTGTTCCCATCTCTGGGCTGGGGCTCCCCAGTACCAGCTCCTTCCACTTGACCGCATCCAGCGCAGAGCGGCTCGAATCGTCGACGACCGAGTGCTTTCCGATCGGCTCGATTCACTGGCGCTGCGAAGAGATGTTGCATCTCTTTGCGTATTTTATCGCATCTATCACGGGGAGTGCTCTGAGGAATTGTTCGGATTAATCCCAGCCGCCAAATTTCGTGAACGCACTACACGGCAAATATCCCGATACCATCCACACCATCTGGATGCTTGGCGGTCCACCACTGTACGTTTCACAAGGAGTTTTCTTCCACGTACAACCTCTCTGTGGAATAGTTTACCACCGGCGATTTTTCCGGACCGATACGACCTGGGGACCTTCAAGAAAAGAGCTTACTCCTTTCTAAAGGGCCGGCAACGCACCCGCAATTCTCCTGGTGTTGCGGTTGATCATGGGCGGCGGTAGTCACTTAACATCAGGTGAGCCGCATGCGCGTTTGCCCCCTCTTCCATAAAAAAATGTAAAGTTACAGCCTATATACACGTCCCACTACTGGGCACAGGTCTCCGCTCATTTCTGAGAGGGTTTTAGGGAAAGTAATTGTCCGCTTCGTGCCCCAATGCGTGTTGGCAAACTTCACGTGTCTTTGGAATATACTTTTTTTTCTTATTTCTCCGACATGCAGGTTTCCTCATGGTGTTTTCCTTCAGCGCCGAGTACGTGGCAAATCAGCACTTAAAATTGCAATTAACAATTTCATTGGTGGCGGCGGGGATCGAACCCGGTTTGCTCGCGTACTGTGAAATTTAAAGCGAGCGCTAACCGTCTGAGCTACCATGGCTCTTAATTCTTATGTACTTACATAAATTACATTAGGTATATTAGGATAGGTCTTTTGCTTCAGTTGTTCAGAAGAAATTTCGTTGTTCAACGTCATTACGAATTTCATCTCGGTTTTGAAGTTGCTGAGATTCTGCCACTACACTGTTCATAACGCTATCGCAATTTCCCATAGGAGCCACCCCAAATAAAGTCTCAGCAAAAGTTTTCCCAGTGCCTTTGTTAATTATATTGTTCAACGACCATTGCACTTTAAACAATACGGTATCTCATTCATTTTCAGGATGTCCATGATTAGCAGAAGCGAGTAATTCCACGAGAATTTCATTATATCGTTCGACCTGACAGTTTGCTTTCGACCGCATTTAATATGTGTTTCATACCTTTCCCCATTACATATTTGCTCAATTCATTATTAGTGAAGCTGGTACCGCGATCTGTAATTAACTGCCGTGGTGCCCCGAATAATGCAAATATTCTTCAAAAATTTGGATACTCGTTTTACTTACTACAATCACGGACAACTTTAAGATATATATATTTTGTAAAAGAATCAATAATTGCCAATATATATTGATTCCTCTTTTTGCTTAACGGGAATGGCCCGCAATGATCCGCATGTATGGTGTCAAATGGTTTGCTTACCTTTTCAATAGGATGAAGCATTCCTCCCCTGGGTCCGGCTGGAATTTTATTATGAGCACATTCTAGACAAGCCTTGCAATATTTTTAGTGAACTTTTTCATATTTTGAGCCAGTAAATTCTTTTGATACGTTCGTGTGTCTTTTCAAACCCAAAATGACCGTTATTGTCATGATTTATTTTTAGTATTTGCCATCTTACAGACTTAGGAACCACCCAAAGTAACGTTACGGTATCGTTCTTTTTGACGATTCTATCAAGTTTGCCATTTTTTTATGTGAAATTATTCCCAATTTCAACAACATGCTGGCTTCAAAAAGTGCATAAAATTTTGTGTTACGTTTTGCATAGTAAATAACTTATTCTAATAGATATGTACAAAACTTGCAAGTCTCTCCAACAGGATTTTACCCACTAAAATGAGATAACGAACCTTAAGAGTTAATAGCAATAAATAAATCGAAAAATTACAAATACAGTGTAAAATATTTACAACTTAAATATGGGACGTTGTATTTTAATGAGGTATTCGTTCAAAATTGCTTTTTATTATAAATAGGAGTTTTCCAGTGGATTGCAGTATGACAAAGCATATTATATACATTTAGAAAAGGCCTAACCGATTAATCGAACTCGTGATTTCGTTTTTATTTAATAATAGAAAACATATTACCATTTTAAGTACATTTAAAGAGTCCAGTATAACACGAAGAAGTCAAATATTACTAACATAATTTGAAACTACATGTTTCCTGATCATAGTCATGAGATACAAGAGTTTCTGAACAAAACAAAACGGAGGTACACCGACACCTGATGAAATTTTGCTATGTATTAGATTCGAATTTTGGTTTGATTATTGTATACTAGATAATTTTTGTAAAGAGAAATAAAAAATATCTATGTAAAATTAATATATTAGGTAGGTACATAAATAGATGAATTTCAATAAAATTAAAAATATATTATCCTAATAATTGAATATAATGAGCGTATAATGGTAAATTGACCGAAAAAGTATATTTTTGAGGGACAGTTATACTACAAAGTCTAACACTGGTTGTTTAAATAACTATGACAAACTTTTACTTTTAATTTTAAAGAAAACAGATTGCCGCTTATGAGATTAACACAGACACAGGATATATTCACATACAAATTTATTACTGACACTGACCTTGGTTCTTAGTTAACTCAAATCGACTTTAAGACAGGATGTCTTGCGATTACGTGTGGGTTGTTTCATCCCACTTCGGAATCTGTAAGCTTTTCTCCAATAAAACTACGACAACTCACTTAGTTACCCAAGAAGATGGTAACGCCCAGTCATTCCCTCGTCATAGTAATCTTATCCCTATCATTCTAAAGCAAAGTCATAAGAATCGTGATCTTCCAGTTCTCTTAGTTGAGTTTGAGAACTGTTTTCTTTTTTATAGAGCACGTCTAATATCGCTAACTGTATACCATGAGCAAGGCATCGCTGGTGGAAAAGTGCTACTTCTCTTCCAAATGCGATCATTACACTAGCACCGTCATTAGTTGTATAGGCGAGCGGGCGGATTCGTCGTCGGCTCAGGACTCGGGAGTAGGTACTCCCTCTCACTCACTCCAGAGTGTAGTCGCGCGACTTGCGTTGCATAGTCAAGCCGCGTTGCCATAGCATCCACCACGCGAAAAGCGTGGGCTATTTAAAATTTTTTGACATAATATTATTTAACAAAGATTTATAATTAAATACCGAAAAGTCGTAAATACCGGTTTCCGTTCATTGAATTCCGGTATTTTAAAGTTTTCGTTTCAGTCCGGTATCCCGGTATTTTCGAGATTCGGGATCCCGGTTTGCGACCCCTACTCTGCAGTTTCCGTATAATATATTCTCCGCCAGGAGTAATGGTGTTCTTTGTATATATTACTCTACTCTACTCTATGCTCTGCAGTCTGCACTGTTAATTCAATTCGCCTGTTTATTCAGATCATTCGGGATTCGGTCGGTTTGCGGCTCATTCACAATGGAGAAGATAACAAGGTTACAATATTAGACTTTTAAGTACGTAGGTAAAAAGTCTAGACTAAACACATAATTCTAGTTTTTATTTTACATCGATCGGTGCACTATTACCGAAGTTATAAGCGTGGAAAGTTTACGTACATTTCTAAAATCTCGCCCGTGCCCGCGAGTAGCGCGTGACGTCATTCGTTCCATTCGGCCGCGCCGCCATACCGTTCCAGGGCGCCGATCATACGTTTGTAGTAATATTTCGCGGGTGAGTTGTTTGCCCTCGTTCGCTCTGGTGTTTTTAAGTATTTAATGATGGAAGAAGGGTTTCAAAAGGGTCAATCTGACAACCTTCCAATAGTCCGTGACATGATGGTGGCGGAATATTTTCTAAGAAACAAAGATTTTGTCGCGGCTGAAATACGCGGAGTCAAAATGAAAAGGTAGGTATAAGAATAAGATAATATTTTTATAACCTAGGTACCCATAATTACATTAATACTTCTGGGTTTCATTTGCTAAAGATAAGAATAGGTTCAGCCTCTTGGTCTCGTCTGTGAGGTGGCTGATTTCAGCCAGTAAAAAATTAAAATTAAATTTATTTAAACACGCCATTAAAACAAGGTTGCATTTCGCCGCTAAATTCGTTTATTTCTTTATCTTTCTCTGTGGAATAAGACCGTGACTATGTTCATTATGAACTTGGCTGTATGATATACGTTACTACTAGTAACGTCTATAGGAAAAATAAAAAGAATCTTGTCAATGTCATCGAAGTTCCGTTGATTTCGTTGAATAAACGTGTGATAATTTTGCTTTTAAAATTGTGAATTACATAAACATCTTTTTTAAGTTTGAGGCGACGACCAACTAGTTTGTACTTCACGTAGTTTTCCATATCGTTTTCGACCTAGAATAAAATACAGGAAAATGGTACTTCTTTACCATAAAATTTTGGTTGGACTAATTTGTCCAACCGTCTCTTTTTGGTAAAGGGTATTATAACAGTTTTATCAGCATTAACTGATAAACTGTTATCCCTACACCAGTTATTTATGGTGTTTAGGGCTCTTTGTATTATTGACGAAAAAGTACTTTGGCAAAAGCCCCTCGCAATGATCACAAGGTCATCATCATAACCCAATGTGTCAATGCGTAGGTCTGCCATTTTGCACCATAGTTGGTCAACCGCAAGAGTCCAAAGAAGGGGTGACAAAACACCTCCTTGTGGGCAGCCTCTTGTGGTTGCAACCTCAATCGAAGTTGGAAACAGCGCTATTTTTGCCTTTCTGTTTGAGAGCATCGACTTCACCAATCTGATGGTTGTGGGGTCAACATTTTTAGATGTTAGGCCCCCAATCAGCAGTGATGTGGCGCTACTGTCGAAGGCGCCCTTAATATCTAGAAAGGCACAAAGAGCTATTTCTTTATCCTCCAGTGCTTTTTCGACCCTGTCAATGACATTGATCTGGGCTGTTTCCGTAGATTTGCCTCTGTGGTAAGCATGCTGGTTATAATGTATGGGCCTCGTAGCTAGAGCTACATCCCTTATATATCTATCTATAACCTTTTCCAATGTCTTAAGAAGAAAGGAAGATAGGCTTATAGGTCTAAAGGACTTTGGTAAAGCGTAGTCCTTTCTACCAGCCTTAGGTATAAATAGAACCTTGACAATTGTCCATCGTTCTGGAATATATCCCCATGCAAAACTTTCTCTGAAGATTTTCACCAGATAAGGAAGAAGTATGTCGATACCGATTTAAATGGTTCAAAGGAGTCAACAGCCCACTGCACCAGGTTTGGCCTTATTATCTTTGCAGCCCTACGCCAGTCCTCATTGCAAGGCCTTCGTAGGGCTCTGAAAGAGTTCAAGGCTGAAGTCTTGTTTGTTTCACTATTAGTGAAGTTACCATCCGGCTTTTTAAGAAGCCCGATCTGATTAGGTTTAGCTTTCGATAGCATCTTGTGTAGTCTTGCACAGCGAGGCAAAGACTCAACTTCCTCGCATAGCTTCTTCCACGATGCTCTCTTGGCTTTCCTGATTTCTTTATTATATTCAGTTAGGGCTGCACTATAAATATCCCACTCTTTGGTTTTCTTAGTCTTTAGTTTCCTGGTCTTTTCCCTAAGGTCTTTTAGCTTAGAATTCCACCAAGAAGCTTTTCGTGTTGACGTTGTCCCGTCAAAACCAAGAGGTATTGACGGGACAACTGTCCTCGAAGGCTTCACAGATACCTACGGTTACTGTCTCCGTCGCTAACTCCAGACCTTCAATTGTCTTGATGCTTTTAGGAAACGTTTCCAAATGCCTCCTTAGGCTATCTCTGTAGATATCCCAGGAGGTCGCTTTCGGATCCCTAAAAGTAACGGTTTCAAAGGTTGGTGATGCTCCAATCACAAACTTAATGTGCTTGTGATCAGACATCGAGTTTTCGCTACTAACATGCCAGTCATTTATCCGACGAGACATGTTATTGGTAGCAAAGGTGATGTCTTCTTGCCTAGCACGCGTTACAAAGGTTGGTGTTCAACCTAAGTTTAGGCTTACCAGGCGGTTGGAGATGAGAAAATCATAAAGTAACTCACCTCTTTCGTTTATGTTGGTGCTTCCCCAGGCTGTGTAGTGAGCATTAGCATCACAACCCACCACAAGTTCTGCGTTGTGTTTTCGGGCGAACTCCGCCACTCGCTTTAACTCGATGGTAGGATCTGCGTTCTCGCCGGGAAGATAGGCTGAGCAAATGATTACTCTGGACCCTGTGCATCCCTTGAGATTTATAAAGGCTGTAACCAGGTCATCATTGCAGTACTCTGGAACAGCTAAAAGTTCAATATTTTTATTATAAATTATACAAGCTCTGGGTCTATTGCCTTTGGTATTGATAAGAATCTTACCGGCAGCCGACAATCCCAGAACTTGACCGTTGGCCACCCAAGGCTCTTGTATAAGGGCGACATCAAGGTTGTTGTCCGCAAAGCAAACCTCCAACACGGCAGAAGCAGCTGCTGCATGGTGAAGATTTGCTTGGAGGACCCTCATCTTACCCTTGGGTTTAGCCATTTATGGGCGTGGGGGGCAGGGGTCTTTTCCGCCTGTTGAGGACGAGGACATCCTATGCCTGCGAACTTGACCCCAGCCATACCTTTCGTCGAACCGCTCCCACCTCCCCTCCCTCCCGGCCTGGACGACACCAGCGGAGGCCGTCGGACCGAGGCGAAATCTGTGCTTTGGGTCTTCGTCACTCTCACCGGTGGCGTTCCAGCCTCACCCCGAGAGGTGGAGGGTTGAGAGGATTGGGGTTGGGGTTGGGGCGGTTCGGGCTTCATTGCCGCGTCAGAGCCTCCCTTGACTTTAAAAGTTATCATCTTAAAGCCGAGGATGACTCTGCCGTCTGCCTTCCGAAGAGCCTCCGCCGAAGGGTCGTCCAGAGAAAAGGTTACTAGGAACCCATTCTCCTCGTCGCTACGGTGAAGGACTCTCCAGAGCTCAGTATGGAGCCCTTCATTTTGTGCTCTCAACAGCACAGCCGCCTCCTCTGGAGAGTCGGCTTCGCTGCGGGGCAAGTAGGTAATGCCCAGCTGAGGCTTAGGCAGTTCGCCCTCGGGTATTACCGAGAGCTCTGCCTCCGGCCAGGATTTTACTTTTCTGATTTCACCCACAATCCAGTCCTGGCTTGCCTTATTCAGGCACGTTACCAGAATCCAACCTGGCTTGTGCATGAAACCCGAAAATTTTGGGCCCATTCCCGGTTTCTACCCACAAGCCATATTAGCGATGGCCTGTGTTAGTGCTCGGTGGACCTGCCTCTTCGGCTCCAATCTCAGCAGCTATCAGCCTTCGGTACCTTTTCCTCGCAGCCCCACTAAGCTTATAAGGCCTAGCGAACTTTTTCTTTTCCCCTCCCTGGTTCGTTTCCGATTGTGGTTCGGCTACAAACGTGCTCTTCACTTCACGGCTCGTCCCAGGTTGAGGCGCACTGTTGCAGGGTGTTGGTGAGGCTAAAAGAGCCTCTCCCAAACCTGCAGCTAATTGCATTAAAGGATACTTCTCATTATCTTTTACAAAATGTCGGTTTTCATCCATTTTGTTCCCACGAATAGCTAGGGAAATACTTGGTTACCCCCGACAGAGCCCCGCATGCCGAGGGAAGGGCTAAAATACTACCCGAATCACCCTGGTCTCGGGTAGGCACCGTTTGCGACTGGACTCCCTTTAGCCATCTCCATCCATCGGCACGACACGCTTGACACCTTGGATTGGGTTAGGATAGGTAAAGGGGGAGGGATAAAAGAAAAGAAAAAGGGGATCGTCCTAGTGTTTCTGTTCTGTCTGTTTCCTATTAAACCAGACGAAATAACAGGCGGCAACCACGTGTAGGAGAACTCCACAGACTTGCCCTGGGGATCAACACGACCTGCGCTCTCCCCCAGAACCATACGCTAAACTGCTCGCCGGACAGGAGAGCGGAATAGGTGTTAATCTAGTCCTGTTTATAATATCAAAAAGTTAGGAGTAGACTAACCCCCGCCCATCCACCTGTAAGCAGTAATTAACAGTTCAAAAACTCTCCACAAAAGCGCTGGAGTAGCTAGATGGTATGAAAATATGAACTTTCATACCAACAACAGTTGTCGACGGAGTGAAACGTGAAACGTGCTGAGTTGAGAAATTTAATATTTGTGGTGACCAAGGTAGTTGATGAAACTGCAGTGTTTAAAACCTACAGTGTTTAAAAACTACTTACGTTGTCTAAAATAAAAAATAAATTGTAATAAAATTAATTTAGTAACTACTACCCGGAAAATGTTGCCGTAAAACACGTTGATATTGATTTTGAAAATAACAATTTTGAAAACAATTAAATAATTATTATAAAAAGAATTATGGTGAAAGTCTATGCAATAAAATGTTATAAAAAGTTCTTTAAAATTTACCATCTGGCTACAGTGGTGCCAGCTTTATTTAACGCTTTTCTACGAACACTTTTTGATGTGTAAATTAAAAGATTTTTAACATTGATATGGTCACTATTAAATGTTGTTAGGTTAGCTAATTACGTAATAACTAAAGACCCTTAAGTAGGAACTGAACTGAATAAATTAACCAACTTGGTATTACATGGATCTCACAACTTTTTACGGTAGAAGAACTGAATTGCGAGACTAGGTTTTTTTTTAACTATGTTTTTGATGGCATCTCATTTCTTTTTGCAGATAAGATAGTCTTACTTTTTTACCTTTCCAGTACCTTCTACTTCTTGAATACCAACAACGTACCTATCTTCACCTATTAGACATATACAAGTACACTGATTCATTCAATGCAATTGTGATTTTGTAATTCTATATATTTATATGGGATTACAAAGTTATTTATGCAGTTGATGTATCTAGAAAACTGGACAGAAATAAAAAAATATTTAAGTTTTTTCTTAATTTATACACGTTTAGTGTATTACTATTACTAATTTTATTCTAATGATTTCTTATATTTACGCGAACACTACACATGATTAAAACTACTTTTACGGATTTTATCGCGTTTATTTTTACTTTTTATTTTTAATTCCCGACGTTTCGGGCGCTTTCCAGCACCCATGGTCACGGGTGACTGAGATGACTGACGTCCCGATGTCGGTGTTAAACCCGGAGTACCTTCAGCTTTTTTAATTATTGTTTATGGTCCGATCTATGCAAAATGAACTAACTCTGTCTTGAGGTCTTGCAGTGGTATGCTTGGGTTTAGTTTTAATTTTATTGATTATAGGATCCCAAGCAGGTGGTAGTACCCAGCCTCCTTCTCTATTGAAATTAAGATGTTTTTTAATTTCAATAGCCTCACGTATCATCCTTGGTAGGAATCGGTGTTCTTTCGCGAGGATTTGTGGTCTATCAAATCTGATGTAATGGTTGGGGCCGTCTAGGATATGATCACTGAATGTGAAGCATCAACGTTCCGGGAAGTCTGCAGTTTGTGATCATATCCTAGACGGCCCCAACCATTACATCAGATTTGATAGACCACAAATCCTCGCGAAAGAACACCGATTCCTACCAAGGATGATACGTGAGGCTATTGAAAAAAAAACATCCTAATTTCAATAGAGAAGGAGGCTGGGTACTACCACCTGCTTGGGATCCTATAATCAATAAAATTAAAACTAAACCCAAGCATACCACTGCAAGACCTCAAGACAGAGTTAGTTCATTTTGCATATATCGGACCATAAACAATAATTAAAAAAGCTGAAGGTACTCCGGGTTTAACAATGACATCGGGACGTCAGTCATCTCAGTCCCCCGTGACCATGGGTGCTGGAAAGCGCCCGAAACGTCGGGAATTAAAAATAAAAAGTAAAAATAAACGCGATAAAATCCGTAAAAGTAGTTTTAATCATAATTTTATTCTAAATTTGAAGCTTCTATGTCTGCTAGAAGTGCCTTACAGTTTTGATGATCGGTCAGTCGGTGAGTGACATAATCTTTGACTAGTTATAATTCTTAAACTACTAGTTCAAATTAAATGAAATATGAAATATAAGATGTTAATACAATGCCTACTCAGTTACTGAAAATAAAGGCTTCTAGTTTTATCCACTACGAAGTAATAGGGGTCGAAAATGGCCTGATCTGCATCGAGAAAAGTATGGTACGGCCGTGCCGCTTTTTTGCTCGACTTGGCGGGGGCACTGCCGTGCCCCCAGATATGACATATTCTAAAAATTTGACACATAATAAACGCAATTCATTTTCACTTAATTTTGTTACACCTAATGACATAAAATTAACTATAAAATTATTAAAACACACAAATAGTACTGGTTTTGATGACATTTCAACGAAAGTAATAAAACACGTAGGAAACACAATTGCCCTAGTAATGAGTCATATTATAAACCTATGTATTGAAGATCGTGTATTCCATGATGTTCCAGAAGTTCTTAAAACGTCCATTATTAAACCACTATTTAAAAAAGATGACAGGGAGGACTTATCCTGTTACCGTTGACCGTTGTCCGATTGCTATGACTTGTATATTTTCAAAAATTATAGAAAAAGTAATTTATAAGAACTTCTATAACTACTTTGATAAATTCAATATATTCGCAAAATAATAAAAAGGCTTTCGTAGAAACAAATCTATTAATGAAGCAATTTATGATTTTTTGTACCAAGTATTTACAAACGTTGACAGAAAACTACCAGTGATCGCCATATATATGGAAATTTCGAAGGCTTTCGATTTTGTCAGGCATGACTTGTTAATTATAAAATAAGATAAATACGGTGTAAGAGGCAAGACACTTGATCTTATAAAATCCTACTTGATAAACAGGATTCAAATTACTCGAGTATCACGGGTTTGTTCAAAGACTAAAAAAATGAATATATTTATTGGCCCTATCCTCGATCCCCGAATGTTGGTGTTCCTCAAGGAAACGTACTTGGTCCTTTATTGTTTTTAGTAGATATTAATGATTTACCTAACAGCGTAAGCTTTCGTATGTCTCTATTTGCAGATGATAGCTCTATGGTGTTTACATGTACAGACATAAATAATTATGAAAATGAAATAAATAACAGCCTCAAGAGTATAATTAGCTGGCTTAAGTCAAATAATTCAATAATAAACCTAAAAAAGACTCAAATAATAATTTTTATCAACGAAAATGGTCCCTTGATTTACTCAATATTAATTACGATAGTGAGACTTTTAAAACTCGTATTTTATGAATATTTTCGTCAAATACCAATTGTTGCCATTATAGTATACGAAATCAAAAATTAGCTACATAGTTAAAAAATATAATTTACTACACAAAATGACTATATTAACGAAAATTCATTTCCTATTAACTAAATAAATTTGTGATGAATAATAATCATTACATAAAGATTTGTAGTGGATTTAGTCATATTATTTAAATTTTCAACTAAATATGAACATGATTCTGAATATTATATAATTTAATATAATCGATTACTATATATATATATATATATATATATATATATATATATATATATATATATATATATATATATATATATATAATCGGAATCTCGGAAACGGCTCCAACGATTTTCATAAAATTTATTTATTTTATTTAATATTTATTTAGTGTCCAATGAGTTTCGGTAGCAATTAATCTATTATTTTCAGGCAATAAAAAACTGCTACGATATAAAAGGTAAATTTCGACAGATCACTAACGATCGTTATAGCTCGGGTGTGATGTCAGTCGAGCGTGATATCGGAGTTCCGTGGTTCGGGTCCTGTCTCTGGTCTAGCTTTTTTCCTTTTTTTTTTCAAGTTTCCTTCTTTTGTGAGAAAATCTATTATTTCAAGCCGTTTTTTTAGTAATTTTTAAAAATACGAAAATTTTAATAAAACTAATTGCACTCATGATTTTTTATTCAAATAATCAGTTCAGTTTTTTCTATTCTGTCAATAAGATCAAAAGTAGTTTCATCAGTACGTAATTTATAAATGTAACTTCAAAAAAAATCCGAGCAAAGCTCAGTCATGCGGGTACTCAAAATAATATACAAAATAAAGGTCATATGAGTCGAATCGACACTTGTCACCTCATAGCAAAAGTGTGCAAATTTTCTGAAATAAACTGGTATCACTGCAACCGATAGTACTGCAATATAGTGATGTACGCCACAACTTTAGCTATCGATAAGTTTATTAACTATTCGAGTTTGTCTGCCGAACCAGCTTTTAGTTTATATTCAGATTCTACAATAAAGTATTACAAACGGCTATAATTTTTTCTATTATTGGTTGGATTTTACATATCAAACACCTAAAAATTTAAGTAATTGATGGAATACCATGCTAGCAGCCAAGGGCATTATGGCTATGTCGACTACGGGTTTTATTTTATATCCGATAATTCCGACAAAGCTACTATCGCATTAGTGTTTTTATTGGTCGGTATAGAAACAACGTGAAAAGTACCCATTGCCAATTTTTGATTAAATTTGAATTAAAATCTGAGTTTGATCAGACTTTCAAAAACTGGCCATAACTCTATTAACTAATAAAATCATAATTTTATATTATACCACGGAATAAATAATACTTAAGAACAGAAGGATCATTTACTGATAGCAAACTTGCGAGTTTAAACCTAGTTATAACTTTTGTACGTCGTAGAGCCATGCTGCAGTTATATTAGTAGTATATAATAGTTGTAGCACGAATGGGTCGGCTCGACCGTATAAGGACCACGCTCTCATAGAATACCAGCGTCAAATAGTAGCTTGATGCTGCTGTGTTTCGTATGGTGAGTGTAGAGAACCGGAGACCCTTTTTACTGGAAATGAGGCATTCCATCTTAGTCCTCACGGGTGACAACGCATCTGCATTTTGATTCGTAATCGAAGATAAATGTAGATGTCTATGGGCCACAGCAACCACTTACCGTCAGGTGGACTGTGTGCTCGTTTGTTACCCTATCCTATAAAATAAAAAAAAATAAATAAAAAAAACTGCACTAATGTTTATAATACTTTGCACTCCTTGGAAGGTACTTTCGTGAAGTTTTACACTACCGATTAAGATAATTGATAGAATCAGGCGTTACTTTGCGGAAATCCATTATAATAAAAAATAAAAATATCAATTTCTTTATAATAATATATGAAAATCGTTGAATCTTGTAGATTTTCATTAAATATTAGTCAAAAATCGGGCGTTTATAAACTTGTTTGTGACGAATGCCACGCCGTTTACGTGGGTCAGACTGGTCGCAATTTCGGGACGCGCTATAAAGAACATATGGCCGCGTACAGAAATTGCAATCCTGATAAATCCCATTTTGCTAAACATCTCTTGGACACTGGACACAACCTAGCTAGCGACCATTCCTTTGAAGTCTTACATACCTGTAATAAGGGGCTGCGACTGTGTGTGCTGGAGCAGTTGGAGATTTTAAAAAGTAATAATGGTAATTATACACTGCTGAATGAACAAACAAATGTTTCTAATTCACCTTTGTTAAACATCTTTAAGGCCAATCTTTAATAATAATTTTAAGATTAATAATAATAAATAATTATAATAATATCAATAAAACAATAATAATAATAGTATTTAAAATATTAATCATAACAATAATAATAATTAGTAGCAGATTTGTTATCGCACGGCGCGGTCACTCAAAACAATAATAATAATAGTATTTAAAAATAATCATAACAATAATAATAACTGTTGACAGGTTTGTTATCGCACGATGCGGTCACTCGCTACTTTGGTAGGGAGCGATTGTGTCAGCGTGTATAAAGAGCAACTGTTTCGACTCGCCGCTCACTTAGCAGTCAGCCGCCGTAGAGTCTATACTACCTGAGGATGCCTCGTGTAGAGGCGAAACACGTGTCGTATTATCGTCGATGGTGTGTCTTGCCTGGAATAGTGGTGTTGAGAGTAGTGGTGCTTGGTCTAGTGGTGACGGAGTTAGTGTATGCAATTGAGGGAGGGCGGGAGGTGCGCTTCAATCCAGGTAAGACACATCATTTTATATGTTTAGCGGAAAGTTGCAAAGAAATTGATATTTTTATTTTTTACTACCGATTAAATCGTCGAAAAAATTTATGCGGCGTGCGTATTAAATCAAATTACACCTTATGTCCACGTGTGAGTTTCTGTACCTTGTGAGTTGTGTAACCCATTACGCGGCTTTGGTAAGTCAGCTACTACTGTAGGGTTATGTGTTGTGAGAAAAGAAATTGAATCCTTTTATATTAGTTGGTAGTATTCTACTACCAACTAATAAACTACACTGAGGTGTTATGAAATGTGTTAGTAATTTGGTAATAAGAACTAGGGATCGCAAACCGGGATCCCGAATCTCGAAAATACCGGGATACCGGACTGAAACGAAAACTTTAAAATACCGGAATTCAATGAACGGAAACCGGTATTTACGACTTTTCGGTATTTAATTATAAATCTTTGTTAAATAATATTATGTCAAAAAATTTTAAATAGCCCACGCTTTTCGCGTGGTGGATGCTATGGCAACGCGGCTTGACTATGCAACGCAAGTCGGGCGACTACACTCTGGAGTGAGTGAGAGAGAGTACCTACTCCCGAGTCCTGAGCCGACGACGAATCCGCCCACTCGCCTATACAACTAATGACGGTGCTAGTGTAATGATCGCATTTGGAAGAGAAGTAGCACTTTTCCACCAGCGATGCCTTGCTCATGGTATACAGTTAGCGATATTAGACGGGCTCTATAAAAAAGAAAACAGTTCTCAAACTCAACTAAGAGAACTGGAAGATCACGATTCTTATGACTTTGCTTTGGAATGATAGGGATAAGATTACTATGACGAGGGAGTGACTGGGTGTTACCATCTTCTTGGGATCCTATAAATTATAAAATTAAATCCCAAAACAAGCATACAGTTGTAAGACTTCAAGATACGCCATTCTGCGTACATCGGACGAAAAACTAATAATTGTTAACTGAAGGTAACACTGGGAAGGGAATATAAAATAAATTAAAATACGCAATAAAATTCGTAAAATTTAGTTTCATTAAAACTTCTTCAATTCATTTAAAAGTAAATTTATAACATTCCTTGCTATCGAATTTAACCTATGAACCAGATTTTCTTCTTCTCTAGAGATATCGCTTTTGAAACCGGTGGTAGATTTTAACGTTCATAAAAGTTTTAGATGATCGTAAAGTGAAGAATATATACGACTCTTTCTAACTACACCATGGAACAAAGAAAGCTCTGACTTGATTTCCATGAAAAATTGAAAAAAAAGATAAATCGCCCAAGAGCATTTTATGTTTTATTAAAGCTGAGGATAATGAAGAAGTTTATAAGAACATGAAGAAGTAAGCCTATGAAGAAGTTACAGTTAGCAGGAGTCAAAGATTTTATATCTTTATCAGGAGTATTTTATGTTATTGTTAAGGTTGATTACTGGAGGTTTCTTATGTTTAAATAGTTTAAAATAACTTAGCAGCAGTGAGTTATTTATTAAACTTAAAATAAATGATTGATTTTTTAAACAAATGTGATTTTCTTATCATATCACACTTTTATTGATTGGCTGGTGAAAATTCGCTTATGAAAATTACGGTTACATTACATATTTTTTGATATTTTTTTCACTATGTTAAAAAAAACGAAAATACCAAAACTACCGGAATCTCGGTATTCATTAAAAACTAATACCGAAAATACCGGTTTTTGAAAAGAGGTCCGGTATTGCGACCCCTACTGCAGAGTAACAGGAGTATTTATTATTTAAGGGTTTTTTTTTATTAATAATACGAACATATATAAATAAGAACATTATTGTTCAATGTAAGGAAGGTTAATATGCAACATCGAGAAAAATTAAGATTATAACAACGTGAACGTCTTTGGAACTTAGAAACTTTACCTACTTACCATTTAACATACTTCATAAAAAAGAAGGAGGTCTTCAATTCAACTGCCTTTTTTATGTGTGTGACCTCAGAAATTTTTTCTAGGTGAATCAATTTTGATGATTCTTTTTTATTTTAAAGCTGGTGCTTCTCATGTGGTCCCATATAAATTTGATCAATATTTGACCGGTAGTTTTGAAGTTATCCTTAATACTGCGTATTTAATTGACTTCAACTACATTAATTATGTTCTCCTTTTATTTATATTAAAGTCGGTTGTACACAAAATTTTTAATTTCACCACTTCTCTTTTTCAAATTTTCCGCTATTTACAAAAATGTGACACATGACAAGTGCTGCCATTTGCGCAATTAAATATATATAAATACTAGCTTGCCAGGCAAGTCGTTCTGCCCTTTTCGACGACCTTTTGTAATGTCCTATTAAAAATCCTTAAATGAGCAAAAAAAATTTTGGGTCACTATTTGGCAAAAAAATATCCTGTGGAGGCATACCGAAACTGGCATCTTCAACGCGCCGCAACGAGAGAGCTACTCACTGAACATATGGCACGACCATATCTAGGTCAAGCGGCCACGCCTCAATCAGCTTGCGCGCGAGATGTTTCCCTCCGCCAGTCCGCGGCTACATCCGCGATGCAGAACGCATGCCACTCTTGCGCTGGTCCAGCCTAACGCTTTCACTCGCTCGCTAGTTTTGAATCGCTAGTTTTGATCGCGAAGTTTTGTATAAATTCTATCTTTTGTTCTGTGCTAATTCTTCCTTTCTTTTGCTGTTACAGTGTACGCTATCCGCCTTCTTAAATTTTATTTGTGCTTGTGGACAAAAACGTTTCGTGTGTTATATGTGGTGACTTTTATTTACATGCATTACTACATTGCATAGATGGCGCTTGAAAAGTAATCACTTGCTTTGACACGGTTTCAGTGAAAAATTAAAATTAAAATAGTTTTAACTCAGAAAACTTTACATAAGTGTACTCAATTTAAAAATAAAGTCTTACATGTGACCTGTGAGTGTTATCCAAACATATATTGAAGAAATTATAAAGTTATTACATACTAAACTTACAACCAAGGCGTTACTGAATTTAGTGCTTAAATTATAAATACTACTTTCTCTCTAAACAAAAACAATTTGAATTAACTTTATAAGTGACAGTGAAAAATAACAAGTGTGAAATAGTACTTTTAAATAGAAAAAAAAATGTGAAAAACTGGAAAGTAATATTTTAACGAACGTTACAAAATTCAAATTAATTATCTCTCCGCTACTCGTCAAGAGATGGCGTAAATAAGTGTTTTTATTATAAACTATCGAAAGAATTCGGCACTCAATGCCATCTATTGTTGATTACCAATACTAAATCTACTACATACTAGATAGCGCTTCAATAACTTTCACATTTTATTTTATACCTCTTCATATTTTGGAAACATACTAAAGTTATGGAAAACGTTACTTTACGTAAAAGACTATCAAAAAAATCTAATTCACACAACGATTTAACGAACATTTCACCAGAAAACTCATTCTTTCATTCAACCTTAGAAAATGTTACTAACAAAAGTGTACCATTGGAAACAACTCTGGATACGTCAATGATTATCGAATTAAAAGATAAATTAGAAGATTTGGAAATACAGTTAAACAGTGCTCATCGAGAGATTGAAAGTCTGAATAGTGAAAATACAAAGTTAAGGCAAAGTATAAAAGAAAAAGACTTACAAATAGAGTTTTTGAAAAAACTGACTAGGGTTGCATCAAAGGATACATCATCCATATTTCCGAAAAATGACATACCTTCTGTAATTACTGCACACGGACGACTCAGCGAAATTAGGAAAAAATATCATAGAACAGCCCCTAATCCGATGGCAAAAAATATTCCCATCTTAAATTTCTCAACGCCTCCTGCTTGCAAATCATATAAAAATTTCAAAAATCATTGTTCCTCAACACCCCGTAGAAAAGTCCAGTGCCCGCCTGTACTACAAATCGTAAAACAAGGCATAAAAATACCCACGGATGCTCGAAGTAAGCCGACTGTGAATTCAGTATGCAATAATTGTCAAAATCGGGCAAAAGATGGCGTTACTAATAGCAACACAAAATCATCCAAAATTATTATATTAGGAGATGAACAAGTACAAAAACTAGCTCCAGAAATGATTAAGTCGAGAACAAACAGGTGGAACGATATTTATTCTGTTACGGGGATCGTCAAACCTAACGCAACAAGTTCACAAATTTTAAACAGCTGTGATAATATTATATCTACACTTAACAAGGATGATATTGTTATTATAGGTCTGGGTGCGCATGATAAGAATCCTTACGTTCTATACTCGGAATTGTGCAACGCCCTTTACAAACTGAAAAACAGTCATGTATTTATTCTTAGTGTACAATTTAATCCCTATTTAAATTTAAAAACGCTTAATGAGGGCATCCAGCTCTTTACTCAAAACTATACTCATTGTACCTTTATAAACTTAAATAATTTTATAACTTATAATTATACCCAATATAGGCACAAAGGTAATACATTTTTACGAATTAAACATATCTCATTTAAAATCAATATAGAAATTGACTACTTAAACTACAATATAGAATATATAAAAAACCTAAAATATAATATATGTAGATGCCATACAAATGTTAAAAATACCAATACGTCATCTTATTTTAATAACTGTGATATGCAGAATGGATCCAAAATGTCTTTACCCTGCAGTTACAAGCCTAAGAACACAAATAAAAACTTTTTTCGTGAATAATTTACGTACACAATATACAATTAAACTACTTCATCAAAATATTGCAGGCTTATTGAAAAAACTGGACATATTGGAACTAGCCCTAAACGAAATGAATTCACAAAATTATGACATTGATATCATATGTATTACAGAGACATTTGTAAAGAATGGCTCCGAGTCAAATGTAAAATTAAAAAATTACAATCTCTTATCATATTTTTCCAGAAGTAATGAACGCAGAGGAGGTTCGTGTATTTTAGTCAAAAAACATTTACAATGCGAGTTACTGAATAACCTTATACCACCGATGCCATATTTTTTTGAATACTGCGCCGTGAAAATACTGTCAGTAGATATAATCGTGATATGCATATACAGAACACCAACATCAAACGTAGATCAGTTTTTCGGTAATTTATCATTATTACTTCATAAACTTAAAAACAAGAAAATTTTGCTGTGCGGAGATTGGAACATAGACATCCTTAAAAACACTAAAAACGCAAAAAAATTATTATCTATATTGACGTGTCATAATTTATCAAATCACATTAATAAACCAACAAGAAATTCATCATGTATAGACTTAATTGTTAGCAACATAGAAAATGTTAAACCTCAGATACATTGTTTAGCTTTATCCGATCATGAAACAGCTCAAAGTGTTTCGTTCGATATCTGTTATAACCCAGAGAAAATGGCTCCATTACACTGGTTTGAAACACGACGTGACTTAAATACTAATAATATTGATAAGTTTCGAGAATGTATTTCATCGTTGTCGTTTAGTGAGGTTTTTTCTGAAACTGATACCAATGCTGCATTTGAAAAATTTCATGACATGTTAGTACTTTTTTATAAACTTTGCTTTCCCCTTATCACTATTAAAAAAGTAAACAAGGTAACAAAAAATAAGTGGATAACTAAAGGACTCAAAAGGTGCTGCATAGTAAAAAGATGTCTCTATCTTAAATATAGACTATCCACTCACAACAAGAAAAATAAAAGACGTGAATACATAAAATATAGTAAAATACTAAAGAGATGTATTTCGGAAGCGCAAGAAAATTTTAACACTAAATATATTTATCGGTCTAAAAACAGATGTAAGGCAACTTGGGACCTGATTAAAAACAAAGCCACTAACAAGAAAGATGTTGGTCATATTGAAAAAATTAGAGATAATAACAACCTGCTAATGAAACCAGAGGAAATTGCTGAAACATTCAATAAGTACTTTATTAACCTTACAAACAAACATAATACCAGTCAATATTTAAACTATAAAAATATTTTGTTTAATAACAGTAGTATGTATCTCATGCCAACTCATCCTAGGGACATCTATAAAACACTTAAATCTTTAAATAATACAAACTCAACAGGTTATGACGAATTAAATGTAAAAGTTTTAAAACAATGCGCTGAATACATCTCAGAACCATTATGTTATATTATAAATCTGTCTCTAAAACAAGGTGTATTTCCAACGCGTATGAAATTCTCCATTGTTAAACCTATGTATAAAAAGGGAGATAGACAAGACGTTGGAAACTACCGACCAATAACTCTTATTCCTGTGCTCTCAAAAGTCTTCGAAAAAATAATGCATGAAAAACTATATTGTTTTCTTAGCGCCTTTAACATTCTAAAACCAGAACAATTCGGTTTTCGAAGAAACTGTTCCACAACATTAGCATGTTATGAACTGATGAAAATTATAACTGAAAGCTTAAATTCACGAACTCCACTTTTAACTATATTTCTTGATATGAGCAAAGCTTTTGACTTCGTATCACACAGTCTTCTACTAGATAAATTAGAAAGGTATGGAATAAGAGGAACAGCCCAAAACTGGATTGAGAGTTATCTTAAAAATCGTAAGCAGTGTGTAGAAGTTACAAAAGTCATAAACAACACAAAGATATCAAAACGATCTCAATATCATACAAACAGTTTTGGTGTTCCACAAGGCAGTGTACTGGGACCTTTGCTGTTCTTGATATACATTAACGATCTTCCTGACTTTACTACAAGCAAATGCATTTTATTCGCTGATGACACTACTCTTATAGTTAAAGGTAATAACAGATCTGAACTTGAAATCGCAGCTAATGGTGCTCTAAATGAGGTCATACAGTGGATGAATATAAATAATTTAGATATAAATATAAATAAGACGAAATTTATTGAATATAAAACCCTCAAAAACATTTCAAATGACATTAAACTCACATATAACAACTCGATAATTGAAGAAGTCGTTTCCACGACATTTCTAGGAATAATATTTGATAAATTTTGTAGTTGGAACCCTCATATAGAAAGCCTTTGTACTAAAATAGATCGTTTCGTTTTTGCATTGCGTAGACTAAGAAATATTGTATCAGAAAGAGCTGCACTGATGGCATATCATGGATATATCTCATCCATACTACGATATGGTGTTATACTCTGGGGGTATTCGGTGGATTCGGATAAAGCATTTAAAGCACAAAAACGCTGCATAAGAGCTCTTTGTGGTGTTGGTCCTTTAGTGAGTTGCAAACCTTTGTTCAAAACTAAAGAGATCCTGCCTTTGCCTTCATTATACATATTTGAAATGTGCATATTTGTTCATAAGCATCCACATTTATTTCAACGTAAGTGTGATGTGAGTGAAAGTAAGGGTAGATACAAGAATAGGTTATATGCGCCAGCAAATCGTCTAAAAGTTACAAAAAGAAATGCTTTTGCAATGTCGATTAGAATTTATAATAAATTACCTGATAATTTAAAGCGTAAAAGTTTATTGTCATTTAAGAACTCTGTTTTGGCATTGTTGCTCCGTAAATGTTATTATTCTGTAGAAGAGTTCTTAAACGACAACGACCTACATACAGAGTAATAATGAATGATAATTTTAGAATAGGATTAATTACGTAATTACAAGATTCTGATATTTAATTTTTTTGATATTATTTTATATAAAATTTGACCTATGTATCTAATTAATTAATAAATTTGATGTAAAAATAGAAAGATATTAATGACAATTGGATATGTAACATTATATAATTATTGACGTAAGAACAATAATTAATATTTGACATTGACCTATAATAATAATCTTACTTGATATAATAATACTTACTTATATTTTTTCTGACACTGTGGCATAATAAATTAATTATCAAATCAAGTAAATAATATTAAATAATTTTATTTATTGTTAAATTAATATATGTATTAGTATATGTAAATTCGATAAGTATTGTTGTTTAGGTTACTTGACCATTAATATTTGCACACCACTAAGGTAGAATATGTAGAACAAATTATACTCAAACACCACTCTGTTTCGACCTGAGACCATGTTCTAAGGTTTCGACATACAAAAATGCAGCAGGAGTAAACATATTCGAAGATTTATGTAATTTTGCAATAGTAATATTATCACTACCGCACTCAAATGCAGAATTTGAACGCGTATTTGGTGCCATGAATGTAGTTAAAAGCAAACTGTAAAACAAGCAATCAGAAAAACCTTTAAATTCCATTCGTCTAATTAAAAATCAGTTAAGGATTAAAAAAGAATTGCGCAACGTATGATATTCCCGAAGATCTTGTCAACCAAGTCGCTAAAGATAAACCAAAGATGGGAACTGGAGACATTGGCGAAGCTTCAGCTTCCGCTGAAGTTCTTTTTGAAGATCTGGATCCATACTTCGCTATTAATTTTGAAATTTAGGTACAAGAACATACTGAGCTAATTGTTTTATTTTTAATAAGATGACTAATGTTTAAACGTGGTTTAAAGAGATTTATTTTTTACAATATTTTTTATTTTGTACGTGAATAGTTTTTGTTTTGGTTGTTATGTCATTAACCTACACTATATATAAGTAATTTATATGAAATAGAGATCGCTCTTTTTAAGGTTTTCTGAATTTATAGATTTAGATTTTCGGTATTCATTGTATGTATATATATATATATATATATATATATATATATATATATATATATATATATATATATATATATATATATATATATATATATATATATATATATATATATTGTATACCATTTGGCAAGATTTTTCAGTTAGACAGTTAGTTTAGTTAACGGTACCACGAAAATGTACCTAGGGACATCTAGCGGATTTTAAGAAAAAGAAAAATCCTGTTTCTGGCGGATTTTTTCTGTTAGTCTAGGGACTTTAAAATTTATAGAACGGCAACCCTAGATGCATGTATGACATGTTGTTGTCGTGTCTATTGTGTTGCGTGTGTAGCGTCTATTATTTATTTTTCTATAAATTAAAATATAGTTTACTTTCTCTTTTAGTTTATTGATAAGTGTATACATGTTAGTTGTAACTGATCCAATAGTAACTGTTAAAGTATAAGGTGTGTAGGTAACGTTGCGGCGTCGTCTTTACAATTTTAATATGGATAGAAATATGAGGTGAGGTGTATTGTCCTTTCGCTACCGATGTCGACTCTTTTCAATTAATTATTTACAGAATATGTATATATATATATAATTTTGAACAATAGTGAAAATACAAATTTGATACTGAAATAAATCATATTGAAATGTATAAGTGTAAGTATGTAAGGTTTTGTTATTGAGTAATGTGCAGATTATCCGTAAGAATAACATTTATAAATTTAAAAATAAATGTGATGGTTACTTTATAACTTGATATTTAAAAAAAAACTAAGAATAGAAGGAACTCAAGAGTACTTTCAAAAAAAGATTATCTAATAATATCTAATTCAACATGGTGAGTCAAAAGTATTGCATCTCCTGTTTACCTGTAGTTATAAACTAATAAGTTAAAATATGTTTGTTAAAATAATACTATGAGGTTATTGAACCAATTTTGCTAACTTACACTACAAACCAGGTTCAAGGAAAAGTCATAGTTTTTACATAAACATATTTTACAGTATATATTTTAGAAACAACCCTTAGAATCATGTAAACATTAGAAAGCAAATAGTATTATTAAGACGTGACTTACAGAATGCAAACATGATTAGATATCAGTGTAATATTATTTACTTTATCGGAATCATAGGTCCAATATAAAATAAAAACTAATATTAATACTAAATATTAACAATGAATTGGTATAAAATTACAGATCAAGTTATGTAAGCAGTGGTCCTAGATCTTTGCCACACATGAGTGGTGGAAAACGGCAAAATTCCAATGGTCACAATGGAGCCAGACTAAGCCCACCTGCTCAGCACCCAACTGGGCCTTTGCACAACAATAACAACAATCATGATGATCTCATTAATTATATTTATGAATCTTGGAATAAGGTGAGTTTTTGGTTGCTGCAACTAAAATTTTTTTATAATTATCATTACAGCTGCAAAAATGTATCTCCCCCATAGATTGTCTCCTTAAGTATTGCCTTGCCATAGTTCTCATGCTTGGCAGGCGATTTGACAACTGCAATTTTTTATTATTTCGGGATGCAGCTGCCATCTCTTTTATATGTGGTAGAGCCATGCTGCAAACACATTAGTAGTATATTTTTCGCACGAATGAGTTGGCAAGGGAAGGACCACACTCTCACAGAACACAAGCGTAAAATAGTAGCTTAGTGTTTCGTATGGTGATTGTAGAGAATCAGAGACTGTTTTTACTGGAAGCAAGGCATTCCATCTTAGTCCTCACGGGTGACAATGCATCTGCATTTTGGGTCACAGCAACCACTTACCATCAGGTGGACTGTGTGCTCGTTTGTCACCCTATCCTATAAAAAAAAATCTCCTGTTTCAGTTTATCTCTGTATTACTCTATATCACCTATGATATAGAGTAATGGATTATGTTATGCTGTCACTACATGGCAGAAAAGTTCATCACCTTTATCATTTTTCTTCGGACTATGGGAATCCACGACTAGACATGGGGCTCTCCTATTGTAGGAATGATTTGATGAACTTTGCTGTTACAGTTACAGTACCCCACATGCATGGCACTTTTATTGGTGCCCTCCATCACCGGTCTTGGTATTGTATATATGGTATATCTTCTTTGTTACTTTATGGCTTCTAAAAGGATTCATTTAAAATCAATTCAGTCATGAAAGTAACAACAGACAAATTAAATAAAACCTCACCTTTTTAAATTAAGTTTTTTATGTGAAAGCCTTTTAAATCTTCAACAAAAGAACACATAAACATTTATTATCTTCCACCAGAAATGATTAGTTAATAATTTCTGGTGATAATGATATGAACAAATGGGGGACATATGCTGTCCCTTTTGTTTTCAAATAAGTTAATCAAGTAGGAAGAGAAATATTTTGAGATTGAATGTTAAAGTTACAGCCAGTATATGTCTCACTGCTGGGCACAGGCCTCCTCTCATCTCTGAGAGGGTTTTAGTGCAACTAAATGTCCGCCATGCTGCCCCAATGTGTGATGTCGATGTAAACAAATGCTTATTCCGTTGTTGATCAGAAGCCATCAGATTACCTTGTCATTTCCGACTAACAACTTTCAGACTAACAAGCACATAGCCCACCTAATGTTAAGTAAATGCTGTGGCCGATGGATCTAAATCTACCCTCGATGACGAATCAAAATGCAGATGCGTTATCACCCATGTGGACTAAGATTTAATGCCTTGTTTCCAGTAAAATGAGTCTCTGGTCCTCTATACTCACCATACGAAACAACAGCATTAAGCTGCTATTTTACATTTGTATTATGTGGAAGCGTGGTCCCTGTCAAGATGACCCATTCATGCTACAGCTATACTACTAATATACCTGCAGCATGGCTCTTCCACATATATGTTCTTTTACCACATGAACTAAAAGAAAATTAACCCTACAATCCCCATAAAAATCCCATGTAGTGGCATGCGCCCGGCAAATCCCGAGCGGTCGCATGCGACCGCACGCACCCACATCACTTAAAACCATTAAAAGTTATATTTAGAAACTACTTTTCTTTGAAGAAGTTTGGCAATATAAAATCTATACAAAATTCTCTATTCTGTGGTCTAAACAAAAGTCAAGTTTTACTTCATTACAATAAGATTTTATTGTATTTTGATAACAAAAAAACATACCAAGCGAATGTCAGCAGTGTGAAAATCACAATAATTTCAATATATATAACTCAAAGGAAGAGTGTGGTTTGCAAGATGATGTTGTGACCAGGATTAAGAAAGGAATGCATAGAAGTGAATGGCAGAGTCGGAAAGGGACGTCCAAGGCGAAAATTTATCGTCCAAATTGGCGATTTATTAAAAAACGGGCCAAATTAGGAGTACCCTTAACCGACGAGAATGTATGCTTAGGTATATGGATGTGAAGGAGGCGAGAGAGGTGTATCAGGATCGTGCCAAATGGAAGTCTGTAGTCTCTGCTTACCCCTCTGGGTGACAGGCGTGAGTGTTTATGTTTTTTTTATTACTCAAAATCATTTACGTAAAAAGATAAATTATGTTCACACAAAAACTTTCATTACACATATATAATAAAACACTATAATAAAACACTAGAAAAATCCAAAAATTATCAGAATAACATTCACGCGAAAATGGCGTACGAAATGAATGTAGATTATGAATAAATATCTATAGGATTACTAACTTTTTATTGCACTAGAAGATAGAAAATATCATATTGATTCTATAATGCCAAACTTCTTCATAGAAAAGTAGTCTCTATATATAATTTTTTATGGGTTAAAGTGATTTGGGTGGGTCCGGGCTCATGAGACCGCTAGGGGTGTGAGAGGTTAAGTAGCAAATTTTGTTTGTCAAACGCCTTTTTTTCTATTCAATCTCTTGGAAAAGAAATTGTGAAAAAAAAAACTCCAGAACATATACACTAACTTGCTCTTTAGTTTATGAAATCAAACTTAATTTTCAAATCAACTTTATTTACCAGTGAATAAAAACTAAAACCAAATTTATTTGTATATTTTGGTATACACCAAATAATTTGGTTTTGAAAAACATTTTAATTTAATTGCTGGTTATTCAACAACTTATTATAAATTTACAGGTCACACGAGAATTAGAACGCGGTAGTGAGGACGCCAAATATTACCAAGAAGTTTTGGCGCCACGACAGTTGGCGAATTTCAGACCCTTTAATCTTGAAGAATGGTGGGGACGTCGGCTTGTTCAGACTCTTAATCGCAATAAGCACCGATCTTAGTTACAGACTTCTCAATCCTTTGAGATAATATCTCATTGCAACATTATTTGAAGACAAAATTAAAAATGAATGTTGATAAAAAAAGAAAGTAAGTAGAATTTAAAAAATAAAATTTAAACTACTAGAAACATACAGCAGTGTCTTTTTAAAAGCATAAAATACAGTTAAATAATCAGGGTTAGATTTAGTGCTATAATTATTATGAATTCATGAATCTATCTATATAAAACAAAATGTTTCTTCCTGTATCCATTATAGACTTTGAAACCATCCACCCGATGTGCCCCTAACAGGTTTCATTAGAAAGGCAATAATGAAAAGATGGTTTTAAACCATAAAAAACTAAAACTATACAAAAATAATAAATAAATAAAAATCTCCTTTTTTTTAAACAAATAAACAAAATTTATTTCCTTTTTTTTTAGTGTCGTAACACACGCCGGGTATCCGCTTATATTTAAATAAAGGTGCAACTACCACAATGTTTAACTGCTAATATCAAGTCAAACTTCAAACATTTAATAATAACACAAAATAATTTTTATTTTTAAATTATTTTCATATCACGTGATTATAATTCACGCCTTATTAAAGTTCAACAAATATCCAGGCATTATAAGTGTGTTATGAATGCATTTCTAAGGAATATTATTAAGTTTAATGTAAATGCATAGTTGCCATAAAAAATGTTATTATTTCATAGCCATATGTTGATTGCAGTCGTTAGTGGCAATTTAAGAGAACCCATTACCCATATCCTCCTGTGGGTGTTGTAAGAGCCGACAGCGTAAAATGAAACAGCAGCCTCCTGATAATCAACTCATAATAAATAATAATTTATTATGAGTTGATAATTAACGTGGTAACTGATAATTACGTGGTAGAGCCATGCTGCAATTATATTAGTAGTATAGTTGTAGCACGAATGGGTCGGCTTGACCGGGGAAGGACCACGCTCTCACAGAATACCAGCGTGAAATAGTAGCTTAATGCTGCTGTATTTCGTATGGTGAATGTAGAGAACCGGAGACCATTTTTACTGGAAATGAGGCATTCCATCTCAGTCCTCACGGGTGACAACGCATCTGCATTTTGATTTGTAATGGAAGATAGATGTAGATGTCTATGGGCCGCAGCAACCACTTACCATCAGGTGAACTGTGTGCTCGTTTGTCACCCTATTCTATAAAAAAAAAAAAAAAAATAAAAATAATAAAAAGCTTGGTTGCCAACCCACCTGTTAAGTTTGGCAATTATCTCTCTTATTCTTCTCTCTTTTATTCTTCTTCTCTATCTTCTATTACTCCCTAAAGCTACAATCTATGAGGGACGCTTATGTTCAGCAGTGGATTTTTCAATAACCTGTTATGATGATGACGATGATGCCTTGTTTATAAAATGTTGGCTGCTTCGTCAATAACTTATGCTATGGGACAACTTTGTAACTTGTGCAAGCAACTCTTTAAGCTTTCTTATTTACTCCAGAGTGATGATTAGAGAGGTGTGTCAGGAGTGTGCCAGAAGGAAGTCCACTGTCTTCGTCTTCCCCATCTGGGTGACAGGTGTGAGTGTTAATGTATTTATTTACTCCATCAGTCTGTTAACAACCCACACAGACCAAAAATTACACTAGAAATACACTAAATATAAAACTGCATAAGTCTTCCCTGATTTTTTGTAATATTTTAGCATATTTATCATGTCAAATATGGTAAAATTGCTATATCGCAATAATTTTGAAAAGAGCGAGAAAATTTAGATTTTAACGTACTTGATACATTAATTGTGACAAATTGACCAAAAATACAAGTGAGCCGCCTGCAACCATCTACACTAGACGTCTGACACTACAGTATGGGTTCTAGGTTTTTTATGCTCAACAGTTATTTCTTTCTGAAGCCGCAAGATCTGGGCATTTATCTACGTGCCCTCTTATGACCCCACCATATTAATTAATTGTCATTTGTATTACTTTTATACTAACACTGTTGTATCTCTAATAAAAATAATGTCAACCCTTTTGTTGTCCCGTGTACTACATGTAGTTTATTGCTATTGTCTTACTCTTATGTCTGAAAATCAGACAGTGAAAGAATATGTATGTAAACCTAAGTTATAATCTGTGGAAAAATATGCAGAGGTCAAAATGTATATAATGTATGTAATACAGTAACTAACATAAACTGGATGTAATATTTTAATCTATTCCTTAAATATCGTGCTGGGATAGATGCAGGATAAAATAAGAATTTAATGGTTGATTTCTATCACTATTATCATGTAACTTTTATGAATGTGCATCGAAAATAAATTTCGAATTGTTTACAATGACATACGCATTATGACGGAAAGTTGAACTGAAATTATGTCTTTATGTCTAAATACCAAGTTGCAATGAGATGTACTTGTGATGAATTATAAAAGTAATGTTTTGACAAAACTTTGTATTCAACATTCCCTTCTTTTATTTGAATATCTTTAAAGTTTCATCCTTTCAAAAGGATTAACATAAATAATACAATACAATGAAATGACCGATCTTTTATGACATTTCTGTAAACCACTCAAAAAAGAAAAATAGTGAATTTTGATAAAATTACAAACAAAATATTCAATTAAAGTTTGGGAATGGTAAATTGAAGGACACAAGAGATTACTACGACGTAGGGATTGTATAAATAAGTTAGCATGAATTTCTATTTTTAATTGTATTGATATAAGTCGACAATGTGTTATTATTACAAATTAGAATGAGCTAGTGTTATGCGTTTTTTAATCGTGACTTATTTGTATATTATTGGAAAGTCTTTTCATAAAGGGCTGTCTCCGATCTGAAACAGTTAAAAACTTGTGATCAATGCAGTAAAGAAGAAAAGTTTAAAAATGACATTCCACATTTGAACCATTGTACTTAGCATTTTAAACGGGTGTAAATATTATTTGTGATGAAGTACTGACAAAGTTAACGGATTTTAATAAATTTTTTTACAACTATATTATTTTATTTCAAAAATACACATGGAACATTTCTTCAATTTTGTTTTATTTCCTGTTTACAAATTATACCGTTACAGCCTTTATATGTCCCACTGCTGGGCACAGGCCTCCTCTTATTTCTGAGAGGGTTGTAGGGCAAGGAAGTGTCCGCCGTGCTACCCCAATGCCATCAGGCGAACTTCAAATGTCTTCGAAATATTTTTTTCTTAGATATGCTGGTTTCCTAACGATGTTTTCGTTCACCGCCAAGTACGTGGTAAATCAGCATTTAAAATTGCAATTAATTTCATTGGTTAAATGAGTGGGATCGAACACGGGTAGCTCGCGTACTGTGTATTTTGC
This sequence comes from Parnassius smintheus behrii, assembly GCA_036936625.1. NCBI lineage: Eukaryota > Metazoa > Arthropoda > Insecta > Lepidoptera > Papilionidae > Parnassius > Parnassius smintheus. Next base: position 10,639,446 of record JAUPFT010000018.1, read on the forward strand.
TCAAAAAATTCAAACCCATGAAATCCAATTGTATTAATAGTAAATTCCACGCGGACGAAATAGCGGGGAACAGTTAGTAAAAAACACCTAAAACCTTGTTTCATTTTAGATGCATATTGCGCATGGTTTCAGCGTCACTTTATTTTACACAGTGCTACATCTGTATTTCTTTGGTGGTCTGAGGAAATTCCTATACTCAACACGCCTGCACAAGTAAGTTCCTGGCTGTAGAGATGGTTGTCGCACTTGTGTTGCTCCAAATTGGTTCTAACCAAATTCGAGTCACCAATAACCCGTACGCCTTTCCATTGAGTCCAAAGCTAGGTGGTATTTTGCAGCACCAGCCCATATAAGGCAGCAATATTCCATGCACGACCGGACTTGCGCATTATATAAAGCAAGCAACTGTTCCGGCGTGAAACTGTGCGGCTGGGATTAATCCGAACAATTCCTCAGAACGCTCCCCGTGCTAGATGCGATAAAATACGCAGAGATGCAACATCTCTTCGCAGTGCCAGTGAGTCAGCCGATCGGAAAGAGCTCGGTCGCCGACGATTCGAACTGCTCTGCACTGGATGCAATCAAATAGAAGGAGCTGAAACTTGGGAACCCACGCCCAGAGGTGCCTGTCTGTCTGGGCTAATCTTCGGAATGGTTGCATTGACTGTTATGAAACTTAACCAGCTTGTCAGGAGGTGATTTAGACTATAATTTATCCAAAAAGAAATCTTTTTCAAAAACAAAAAATTGATAAATAAATGGTCTTCGATTGTTTTAAATCTAAATAACGCTTCATTTATACATCCTATCCGGGTGAAGCCGGGGTGGGTCGCTAGTTTAGAATAAATTTAAAAATAAGTCTTTTTGAAAAACAAAAAATTGATAAATAAAAGGTATTCGATTATTTTAAATCTAAATAACGCTTCATTTATACATCCTATCCGGGTGAAGCCGAGGTGGGTCGCCAGTTTAGAATAAATTTAAAAATACGTCTTTTTGAAAAACAAAAAATTGATAAATAAATGGTCTTCGATTATCTTAAATCTAAAAACGCTTCATTTATACATCTTATTCGGGCGAAGCCGCGATGCGTCGCTAGTTTAGAATAAATTTAAAAATAACTTACTGAATACTTTGAAATATTCTTTTATTCAAATTTTAAGTAATATTGTTAGCTATCGGCAGTCGGCACGGTGAGAGCCTACTTTGTATCTCACACACATTTGGCCAGTTTTATAGCCTAAGTAAGACCCTGAATAGTGTTTGGTTTCGTATGAAGTAACAATCTTGTCAAATTTCCGAAAGGATTATAAAGGAAAGGCCAGCTGCGCTGCTGTAAAACGACTTGGTCAGGTTTTCACTTCTCCATCACCATGAGATTATTAAACATGCAGTATGCGCCTAACTATCATCTAATCTCAATCATCTCTGAGCTTAATATAAGCCATAATCCAGGCAGACACCATAACCTTATTTATAAGAATAGATTAATAGCATTATTTAAAAGACGACAACATGAAATATAGTATGTACCTACGGGCTAGCACTTATTAGTTTGTTCTTGTGTACTTCTTATTAAGGTGTCCAATGATTGAAATAACCACTTAGCATTAGTGGACTCTAAGCTCGATTGGCACATCAGTTTTTATAAAAAAAAAATAGCCAGCCGAGTTGCTTCCGTGGGTGATCCGTGCTGGACTTCAAATTGTGGCGGCGCTGTCGTCGAGCCGCAAGCGAAACACACCGAAGCATAAATCTCGCTATCAAAATTCCGAACCATAAACAGTATATATAGAATATCTCCGAACTATCACACGGTTAATTGCAATTTTAAATCTGCGCCCTCCTTTCTGCCAAGGAGGGTCGCGTTCGTATATGGCTTAGAGATCTCTCGTCAGATTGGTAAGCCAACGCATAAAGACGGTGTTTAGTGGGTAAAAGTCTCCACATAACCACGCAGCCGGCTGCGTGGTATGCTATGAGATTCACCGCCTCCCTCCCCCGCTTTCCGGAGGGTTGCCCATATTTGCTTCGGGCGCAAAAAAAAACTGTCACACGGAGTGTTAAGGAGATCTCCCGCCGGGCAAGGTGTTCTGCCCAGAGAGCGGCCAAGACTCCGTGTGATAATTCAGAGATGTTCTATATATACTGTTTATGGTTCGGAATTTTGATAGCGAGATTTAGGCTTCGGTGTGTTTCGCTTGCGGCGCGACGACAGTGCCGCCACAAAATCTTTAAATGTTTTGATTCTTAATCATGCAAGTTTCCTCACGATGTTTTATTTCACCGCAGAGCACGTGGTAAATTAGTATTTAAAATTGATATTAAAACCTTTATTGATGCCAGCAGAAATCGAACCAATCTTGCTTGTGTACTGTGAAATATACGGCGAGCACTTAGCCCCTAAGCTAAGCTAGCGTTAAGCTACTAAGTAATTTAATTCCGAAGCTAAATTCAATCGCTAAATGGTTTATTAAACCTTATAATTACTCATTTTAAAGGGATTTATTAATTAATTTTATCTAATTTACATTAAATTTACATAGGTTTTCTACGACGAGTTCGTAACACTCCCTTTCTGTTTTGAAAACCATATGCCCAAGAACTTTCTCCTTTCCGGTGGCTGTGGCATTGGGTGTGCATAGGCATTGCCATGTTAGTCCTAAGAGGTAACTAATGGACTTCTTCTTTTAAAGTTGGTTGCAGACTTGCAGGTGTCCATAAGCTGTAGGTCCCAATGGCCCCTTGCTATCAGGTGAACTGGTTGTTACCTCGCTGTATTATTATTTAATTTCATTAAATAGCGTAAAGATATAAGATATAGGTAGCGTAAAGATAACAACATCGATATTTCATCGATTACAGAAAAAAATTGTATCTATCTCTATCAGGTCACGAACTCGGTTCTTGAACCACTCAAATGATCCACAAAATCGATCAACGGTTTTATTACATCATTTGACTTTTTACGTAGTTCTCGATTAAACATGATCGTCTTAATGACCAAAAGGGGACCGTTGATGTACTTATCTAAAGTCATTAATCTTTGTTAGAAAAACGAATTTGCCTTTATATATACATTAGGAGGAGCCTTTTTAGTTCTTTTTTATTATTTAAAAAAATACGGTCTAGATCAAAAATTAATAATATATTGAGATACGTGGTAGATTTTATACGTGGTAGAGCCATGCTGCAGTTATATTAGTAGTATAGTTGTAGCACGAATGGGTCGGCTCGACCGGGGAGGGACCACGCTCTCACAGAATACCACCGTGAAATAGCAGCTTAATGCTGCTGTGTGCCATACGAAGGTGAGTGTAGAGAAACGGAGACTCTTTTTACTGAAAACGAGGCATTCCATCTTAGTCCTCACGGGTGACAACGCATTTGCATTTTGATTTGTAATCGAGGATAGATGTGGATGTCTATGGACCGCAGCAACCACTTACCATCAGGTGGACTGTGTGCTCGTTTGTCACCCTATCCTATAAAATAATAAAAAGATAGCCTATCTTAATTCCGCTGCTGAACTTGAGATGAAGTGTCTACAAAACATTGTCAGGTAGGTAGGGCGGCTTAAGAGAATAATTACCAAATGTCGTCCATAGCTGTCGTAAGAAGAATAGAGGGAATCTAAGTCAGGAGATAGACAGATATTCCTGATAATAACTTAACCATAAAAAACTGCGATTACCAATCTGCCTTTTAGGCATGGCAAAATTTCCCCACTATCAATGGACACTATTTCCATGATATCCCGGACGTCAATCTTAGGGAATTTAGAACGGCTTGCCATTAGAATTCGAATTTAGAACCTTATAAATGACATGGCCGCGGGCGATGAGTGAATTACAGCGGAGCTGCTGAAAGCAGCTAGAAAACGGCCCTTCAGAAGCTCTTCCATTCCGTCCTCCATAGTTGTACAGATGTATAAGCGAAGCAGAAATGTGGTGGTCTTGTTCTCTTAAAATAGCGACAACGTCCTTTTGAAGTATTACTACAGATTGATACGGAAGATTGAGAGTAACAATCTGGCTTTTTTGCATATGTGGACTATCAACAAACCTTTCATTCTTTGATTGCCTATGGGCATATCGAAGGGCAGATGTATTTGTAGTATGGCTACGATGGCTACCTGAGTACAGGACTAGAGTACAAAACCAATCCAATTGCGGAAAGGTGTAAGACAGGGTGAGGTTCATCTATCCATTAATAATAACAATAATAATGTCCTCCAGACCGAATTTGGGCCACGGCGGCCTGCCTCAACGGAGACTAGCCATCGGCGCAGGACAGAAGTATAGTGCCCAAGTGTATGCGCAAGCACAGGTGCGCTCTCTATTCCCTCACACTCATAATCCGATGGGACAGTAAACCGACACTACCGAAGGCACGGGGGTGCGACACCGCCAACTTCCTGACTCTGGGCAACTACTGAGAGTTTCTTGATGAAAAAACTCAATAATTAACCTTTTGGCCCGACCCGGGATTCGAACCCAGGACCTCATGATCAGCAGTCGCACTACTACAACCACCAGACCATTACAGCCTATAAAAGTCCTCTGCTGAACATAGGCTATATAGCTCATTTATAGATTGCCTCCTAGGGAGGATTTTGCCATAATTGACACGCTTGGCGAGCGGGTTGTCTACCGCAGTTTTTTGTAATTCTGAGTTGTTATCAGAAAGATGCTACTGCCCATCACCTGTTTCAATTTCCCTCTATCACCTCTTACGATACCCACGAGACGAAATCGGGTGGTGTATATTCTTACAACGTTGTCGTTATATCCCCGAAACTCTTGCTTTGGAAGACGTTAGCTGGATTGGAATATAATACTTTCCAATCCAGCTACCTGTAGGTCGGTATCAGCATCAAAGGCGAATACACCACTTACTTTCGATTTGTCATTCTCGCGGAAACGCTAGGGGACCTTTTTTACCAATGCAGGTCTACAAAGACCAATATCACTGCGACTTATAATATCTATTGTGACCGCTGATATGGCTATTAGAGGTTTCCTCTTTTTGTTGGCTGTGAGGCATTGCCATTTTAGTCCTCAGAGGTAGCTAATAGACTTCTTCTTTTAAAGTTGGTTGCAGAATTGCGGATCCATAAGCTGTAGGTCCCAATGGCCGCTTACTATCAGGTGAGCTGCTTGTTACCTCGCTGAAATATTATTTAATGTCATTAAATAGGTAGCGTAAAGACAACAATATCGTTATTTCATTGATTACCTACAGAAAAAAATTTGTATCTCTATCAGGTCACGAGATGACATGACAATTCTGCTTCATGAATTGCAAAGTCTTCATGAATTGAAGGAGTTGCTTAGCTATGACTAATTTCACTTCTTCTGGGCAAAATACATACGAGTAGTTCACCTTCACGAGTGGTCCACAATCAGTTAGGATATGCAGAGGTGTTTCTTCTGTAAGAAACAGAATCGGCAATACTTAAGTTGCTGTTTAGACAACAGTGTCCGGTCGGGGCTCTTACTAGAATACGCAGTATATTCTTACTTAAGCCCGGGGCTTCTGAAGCGAATTTACGATCATAAGCCTGAACTAATGTTTTAGAATGGTTTAAGCCTGATATATCAGATTAGATTTTAAGTGATTTATTATGAAAACCAGTTTCAAGGGTCAATCGGGCTAGGCTTTTTGAGATTCCACAAAATCGCTCGGGTTTTTTGATTTAAGCCCTCCCGTGCGAGCTTTTCAGCAAGTTCATTGCATCAAATACCTGCATGACCCGGAACCCATTTCAAAACGATCCTGTTGTAACACTCCAGGGCGTTTAGAAGGTTTACGCAGTCTCCAACTGATTTTGAGGTCACAAAGTTTGATCTCAGCGCTATCAGTACTGCTTGACTATCAGGTTTATATAGATAATATGGTTGACGTAGTGTTCTTGTAGGTTAATTTCCGCACACAGAATTGTTGAATTTTCCCAAATTCATTCTAAGTTTAAATTTGGGGCGTTCCCCATAAATTCCAAAACCTACGTCGAGGCCCATTTTTGACCCATCGATACAACATATAAGGCTACCAACCTCACAGGCAACCTGTCCGTTCAGCCATTTAAAAGTGCATAGCGGACATGATAGTATAATATCTGATATCCAGGAGCTTCAGGCGACGGTCGCATCGCTCCAGTTGCCATTAAACGTTCAGGGGTGAATAATAATTCCTATATAATTTTCAAAAATGACCCAAGAAAAATTCATCTAGCTCTTCAATTTGCAAAGGCATCCGCACGAAATATGGGCGAATAATTCTTTAACACGTCAAATCAATTCAAAATAGTCAATTTTGTTCTTTTTAGTTCTTTGAAGTCGGGAGTCATTTTTTAAAGTTTAATTATTATTTCATTTGACATCAGTACCATATTACGCTCTATTACGTTTTATTTAAATGAAACACTCGTCAAACAAGATGCATAACTCAAAGGGTGTTTATGTGGTTCCGAGGCTTGAGGCTGTGACCGAGAGTCGTCTAATGAGTTTGAGAACCCCTCATTTCAGGAGATTACACGGCCACTTTATTTTGATGTGGTTATGTTGTAAAGTTTTTTTATGCTGTTATGTTTACGAGATACTCATAGGTGTATTAAAAATTTTAGACGCTTTTCATTTTCAAAGACTTATTTTAGTCTTCTTTTTAAAGCTTCGTATAAGTTCATATAAGTTGCGGCAATAACTTTTCTTATAGATACTTGACCTTTTCCAACATTACAAATAAGCTTTAAGGACTGAGGTCGGAGTTAATATAAGGTCCCAGCCGAAAATATTTTAACCTAATATTATCCTTGATACACCTATTCCCCAAAATAGTAATGTTATTAAGATTTTTAAATTAATGGTTTAACCAGGTATTACTATAGTATTTATATGTCAATGCCAGGCAGTAAAATAATAAGTAAAACCTTTAAAGCGTCTAGGATACAGGAGCAGTACCAGAACCTGAACTGCTGCTCGAATCAGATAAAGAATTCATCATCATCATCATAATTACGGCCCTTCACAAGTCCACTGCTGAACATAGGTCTCCCCCAAGGAATCTCACAAAGCACGGTCCCTGAGCCACCAGCATCCACCGACTTCCTGCATGTCTTACCAGATCGTCACTTCATCGAGTGGGGGGTCGCCCTACACTACGCCCACCGGTACTAGGCTGCCACTCGAGAACCTTTTTTCCCCATCGGTTGTCGGTTCCTCGAGCTATATGGCCGGCCCATTGCCACTTCAGCTTACTAATACGTTGGGCTATATCGGTCACTCTAGTTCTACTGCGGATATCCTCACTTCTAAGTTTATCGCGCAGAATAACCCCGAGCATAGCCCTCTTCATAGCTCACTGAGCGACCTTGAGCGTCCGCATACGGCCAGCAGTGAAGGACCACGTCTTAGATCCGTAAGTCATCCGTGCATTATTAGATCAACAAGTTCCCTTGTTGATCGAATAATGCACGTGAGAGTGTAGTTCGCAAGGCAATAACGGGAAAAAGAACTTTATTTGTTACATCTTAAGGTTGATTTCACGCTAAATGTTATTTAATTTATGTCTTTTCATAGTTTATATTCATGCGGACAGTATTTAGCTCTGATTTTGTACGTGACCCGTTATCTAGTTGGTATTGTTGATCGAAGCGTGCAAGAGCTCACGTCTCATGTGCGCTCTTATTTACTGAGATGGATTTCTTGCGCCGACCCGACATCTAGTTGGTATTGTTGATCGAAGGTTCCTAGTATTTACGGAATGAATATCACTTATTTTTGGAAAACTACTTTTATTTTTGTGTACCTACATTACATTTTCATAAATGTATTGAGAGGCCAGAGTTAATGTATTAATTTCCTTCATTTTTTGTCTCAGTGACTCTTTTGATTTTATGTTATATATTGCTCTAATAGCCCTCTTCTGTAAAATAAATATAATTTCAGTGTCAGTCGCGTGTCCCCATAGCAAAATATCGTACGATATAATGCTATGGAAATAACTAAGGTAAACTATTCTAGCTGTTTCAATACTGGTAAGAGTTCTAATCTTTTTTACAACATATGCTGCAGAACTAAGTCTGCTAGCTAGTTTTAATATATGAGGGAGCCATTGAAGCTTTGCGTCTAGTGTGATTCCAAGAAAAATGGTGGTATCAACAAGAATCAGTTCTTCCCCATTTAAAATTACGTTAGTATTAACATGTTTGACATTAGGAGTTACGAATTTCGTACATTTAGTTATAGTTCCACTTAAATGAAAATTATTAACATTAAACTAGTTAGTCAATTAGTATATATGGTAGCTATAGCATTATTTACTTCGTCGTAATTTAATAACTGTCGTTTTCATTTAAAAATTAATGAAGTATCATCAGCAAATAATACCATATCATGGTTATCCCCTACTATGTAAGGTAAGTCATTAACACAATACAACAAACAAGAAACAGAAAGGGGCCGAGAACTGAGCCCTGAAGCACGCCCATTTGTACAATTGACCCGGAAGAACTCATACTATTAATGACAACTTTTTGCGTTCTGTCACTTAAATATGAAATAATTAAATAATACTAGTTTTTACATATTTTATCGCGTATATTTAACTTTTTAAATACCCGACGTTTCGAGCACTTTACAGCACCCATGGTCACGGGGGGACTGAAATGTGCAACGTCCAAATGTCATAGTTAACCGCGGTTACCATAGATTAAAATTTAACTTTTGTTCCGATCTACACAGTATGAACTTATCTTGAAGTCTTGTAGTTGTATGCTTGGGTTGGGATTTAATTTTATTTATTATAGGATCTCAAGCAGATGGTAGCACCCAGCCATCTTCTCTATTGAAATTAGGATGTTTTTGATTTCAATAGCCTCGCGAATCATCATTGGAAGAAATCGGCGTTCTTTAGCGAGGATTTGTGGTCTATCAAATTTGATGTAGTGACGGGGGTGATCCTGTACGTGTTCACAGACTGCAGACTTCCCGAAGCGTTGATTCTTCACATCAGCTATATGTTCTTTAACGCGGGTTTTAATTGATCTTTTAGTTTGCTAACTACTAACTCATCTAGAAAAGCTGAAGAATTGTTTGCCTCTAACTCCATTATAAACTGAATTTTAGAATTTATAGAGTTAAGATGGTCTACAAATGCAGTTACTTTATCTAAAGGTAGAATCATGAAAGTGTCGTCTACGTACCGCTTGTAGAATCTTAGATTTATATGGAAGATGTAAGGAGGGCTTTCTCCTCAAAGTCTACTATGAATATTTCAGCGACAATGGGAGATACAGGTGAGCCCATCGTCACACAATCTACTTGCTTGTAGAACTCCTACTTCCACAATAGGTAGCCAGATGTAAGGCAGTGTCTGAGTAATACTGCATTTTCTACGGGCATATTGTTTTCTTCCAACCTTCTAGTTGCAATTGAGATGCAGTCTTCAACAGGTAAGCATGTAAACAATGACTACACATCACTACATGTCTTTAATCTCGCTGACAAAATGGTAGGAATCCTTTATGTGTGCTCTTGTATGTCCCTTAGCGGTGAGAGTATTTTCGCTAAGTGTTGAGCCAATCTGTAAGTTGGTGAAACGATTTGGCTCACTATGGGACGAAATGGAGCATTGGGCTTGTGTATTTTTCGTAACCCATACAATTTTGGTGATTTAGCGCACGTAGGTATTATCCATTTCACGTCCAGATAAAATTTTTCGGAGTGTTTCTTTATGAGATCACTAGTTGTTTTTAGTGTGCTATTTGTTGGGTCGTTTTCAACCTTTTTATAAGTGCTTACATCCAACAAAAGTTCTTGTATTTTAGAATTATAATCTGACGTATCCATGACTACCGTTGCGTTTCCCTTATCTGCGCGGAGAATCGTGAGTTCTTGTTCATTGCGTAGGTTCTTTATCGCTATAAATTCGTCTTTGGGAAGATTCGGTTTAGGCACTGAACATCGTTGTAACATAGACGAAATGTATTGACGTATCGCCTCTAAATCTTCTGTGTGGGTAAATGTGTGCTAAATCGATGGCAGACCAGACTTTCTTTATTTATAATGATTTTTTTATTTTTTTATAATGATTGATATAATACATATTTATTAACTGTTATTAAAAAGTTATGTAAAAGATCGCTGTAGAAGAAAAATTATCTATTTTTATAAAGTACTTTATTCATTTAACAACAAAAAGCATTAATTTATAACACATATTAAGATTCGAGTGATAACGACACCGAATAAGTACGTTCTTATTCAAAAGATAAAACTTTATTTTCAATATTATAAAAGAACTTTATTTTTATTCGCTGCATGTGGGCCGGCCCAAAAAAAGTGACGCATTTCCGGCTGCCATTATCACGTTTCTTTTAGAACGTACTGACGTAACGCGCGTTTTGTTTATTTTAAAAGGGATGAATTTGCAAAAGCTCAATATAGTGATTATATTGCTTCAAATTTTTTTTATATTAAACTGTTATTAAATGAATTGCTGCGTTACTTACCATAAATTGAAATATAAAATATAAAACGATGTACCGTGAGATTTTACGATATTTATGGGAACCACAGACAATATTATTTGAGAAACAAAAAAAAAACAAAACATATGTGCTGACCTAGAAGTGTGAGTAATATTAATATTTAAACCTTGTTACCACATCTAAATTGAGATTTTGTAAGTTACGCCTTTTGACACTCGGCTCATATCTGAAGTCATTGTCCGTTTTTCTCAAATGATTTGAGTTCGCTCCCTCTCCCACTCACGGGCCTTAGGGGCGAGCATAGTGATGTTAAGATAAGCGTTGTCGATAGTGTCGATAGTTTTGTCATTATTTGGGTTAGTGATAAAAATAAAAAATAAATGATAAAACAACGTATTTATTAAAACAAGAATAATAATGATTTAAAATAAATAATTAGTTAGGTATCTATGGTATAAAAAATATTTCGAAGACATGTAAAGTTCGCCAACACGCATTGGGGCAGCGCGGCGGAGACTTCCTTGCCCTAAAACCCTCTCAGAAATGAGGGGAGGCCTGTGCCCAACAGTGGGACGTATATAGGTTGTAACTTTTATGCAGTGATATTATTGTAAATTAATTATATTTAAAAGAAATATACCGTTGTATTTCTTGCTGGTTCTTCCCAGGACAGAGATTTTCTCCGAACCGGTGGTAGAAGATTTATATTGAATAAAAATGATTCTATTCTTTTCTAAAGCTTTTACCTGTAACCCTACATTTAATTATAAATTATATTTTAAAGATTTTTAATGTGTATCTACATTTTAATTAACCTAATAGGCTCGTCTTGTTTGTCACCCATAATCAATAAAAAAAGTTTCCCGGCCCTAGCGGTGGATTTAGTCTATAGCTCCGGCGTCAACTAACTCTCATGCCTGTCACCCAGAGGGTTCGGCAGAGACCACATACTTCCATTTGACACGATTCTAATACACGTTTCTTTCACATCAATATATCTACTCATACATGCTCGTCGGTTAAGGATACTCTTGACTTTAATATACCCCCAAATTGGTCTTTAATATAGCACGTTCTTTGACGACTTTGTCACCCTTACCTCATTCATTCTTTTTACTTAAAACCACCGATGCATTCATTAAAAAATGAATGCATCGGTGGTTTGGACACTTGTCAAAACCACCGATGCATTCATTTTTTAATTAAATCAGGTCACAAAATCTTGAAAACTACCCGTTTTATCAGAGAAAGCCATAACATAATTTTTACTGACCGCATTTCTAGAGCATTAATTTTAGTCTCATCTTTCTTCTGCCATACCCAACTTTCACTACCGTACATTAAAGTAGGGAAGTACACAGCATTGCGATTTGCCGTATGTGTTTTTGACACATTCTGTCTCTCCACAATAAAGAGCCCCATTTACTCTGTGTCACGAATTTCCTCTTCGTTCTTTTTCGTTGACATGTCCCATCCAATTCCCCTTCTACTCTTATTTCTTTTGACATTCTTTACTCTACACAGATTTTAATGCCTGTATTCTATAAATAAACATAATATATCTATATATTTATTGCATAGTGATACCAGCTTTACGGTTTAAATATAAGGCTACAAGGCACATAGAGTTGCACTTTCTTATGTAAACAGTGCGTATATCATAGGTGCTTTATGTTTCGTTGAGCGACTTCAAAAAAGGAGGAGGAATTTAATGCGAGTGTGTGTTCTTTTTATTTGTATGTACTCGTATGTTACTTGATCTTCAATTAAAGACCGAAATGTTTTTTTTTTTTTCATTAAATAGGTTATAAGTAATTCACAGAAAGTCCCATAACAGTTGGGGGTAAAATTTCACCCCTAAAAGTGAAAAATAAGGGATGAATATATAAACAACATTCGAGCTCTTCATATTACTTAGTGCACTAAAATGCTCAAAAATTAGACTTTCAATAATAGTACAAGCCTATTAGCTTCAGAAGTAGGGGGCTTAATACGTCTAAAGCTATTAGCAGAAATTATTTTATTTCAAAGTTGGATTTTACTTTATTTTAAATGTCTATTTTTTTAGTACATTACATCTCGAGTCTGTGATCGAACTTTAAAATCACATATTTGTAGTTCAAGTGACTTTGTTTTAGGAATTTCGACTGTAACATAATTTGAAAAGTCTTAATAAATATATATTGAAAAATTTCAATGCAGCTAATATCAGAAAACTGCTTCTTAAATGAGAGCCATGGCAGCTTAGCGGCTAAGTACTTGCCGTAAATTTTCGTAGTACGTAACGAACCCGTTCAATCCCCGTTGGCATCAGTGGGTGGCCATTGAAATTTTACGTGCTCTTTTAAAGCAAAACATTGCGAGCAAACCTTGTCTGAGAAATAAAACACATTGAGGATATGTAAAATAAGTCAACACGTCAAGGAATTAGACGGACTGACTGGTCCATAACCCTCTCACGAATGAAGGAGATCACAGCTCCGCAGTTGGACGTATAAAGACTGTAATGTTTACTTTAAAGAGAAGTTCCAAATTTACTATATACCGTACTATATGATTTTTGATAAACAACATTCCTTTTTTGATAAACAAACCTTTAAGGAAACGAGACATTCCATCTTAATTCACCTCTGCGGTGGCAACGCACCTATCTGCATGCATTTAGATTCTTAATCCAGGATAGATGCAGATGTCTTTGGACCATTTACCATCTATTTACCAACAAGTGGACTTTGAAATTGTTTGTCACCCTTATTCTATAAAAAAGTTAATGGATAACTTTTATTGGATAAATAAAAATTCAGTTCTAAGCGAAATTAATTCAAGATATTCTTGTTACTAAACAATTATACAAATAATCTGTTTCACATGTTTCCGAGGAAAAAAGACGAGACATAAACATTATCTGTAGATTTCTATATTAAAATCGAATATAATTTTCTTTTAAAATTTTACTTTTACTATAAGGTGCATATTTATTCCACGAGGTTCTGGCTCTGCCTTTTGTACTTATGTACGACAAAAAGCAATTTCTATAAGACGATTTTGCGCCAGGCAACGTTCTTTGACGATATGCCCTTCGTTTTGTAGTATTGTTCGCACTATTTATTTTGAAAAAATAAGGATTGTTACACATAACAAAAAAATACATTATTTACTACGGCTGCAACACCAACAACAAAGATCGAACGTGTAACACCAACAACAAAGATCGAATAAATCACCAGTGTTAAATAGCAGCATAGTGCTGCTGTGTATAGAGTGGTATGTGACTAGAACCAGATACCCCATGCTAGTGAGATATTCCAGAATGCGCCTTCATCTTGATTCGTAATCTGGGATATTTTAAGTGTCTATAGGTATTTTGTAACGTCGTAGAGCCATGCTGCAGCTATATTATGGTTGTTGCATGAATGGGTCGGCTCGACCCGAGTAGGACCACACTCTCACAGAATACCAGCGTAAAACAACAGATCTGTGTTTCGTATGGTAAGTGAATATAGAACCGGAGACCCTTTTCACTGTAAACGAGGCATTCATTTTTATCCTCAGGGGTCACAACGCATATGTATTTTGACTTTAAATCGATGATAAATGTAGAATGGACCTCAGCATCCGCTTACCATCAGGGTGATTATGTGCTCGTTTGTCACCCTCATTCTGTAAAAAAAACTATCATTAGATAGATCGTGTACTTGTATGTCACCCTTATTTCTATAAAAAGGGAAAACAATGAAAATGTAAAAAAATAAGCAAATCGGTACACATTTTACCCAATAAAAGCAATAAGTTCATTAATTTTTATTCAAAAAGCAATAATTCAATCATGTGGTATATTTGTCATTTTTGAACATAAAACCTCTCAAGATTACATAGGACAGCAAATATTACAGTAAAATTACAAGAAAGAAATTGCCAATTTTAATTATGGAATATGAAGTACTAATAACTCACACAAAATAATTCTTCCCATTTCAGCGAACCTGTGCAATTTTTTTTACACAACACGCAGATAATGAGGAGTGCGTACCACCCTAAATTCAAAATATGTGGCTGGGGTAATTGAGGGGAAAAGTTGGGGAAATTGAACGAAAGCCTCTTTGTTTAATTTCTCTCTGCAGAGACATTCGCTACCGGAGAAATTCCTACATTAGTTACAGAAATAATGAATTAATGTATGCATGAATAACATGTTGATTATTTTTGTGTTTAGTTGCAGCCTATCAAGTCTACCGCTGAACATTGGTTTCACCTGCAGATACATAGATTGCTTGGGGGTCCGTCACCGGCTTCGTACGGGTGCAATTTAGAAAAAAAAGAAGTTCACTTAGCAATAAAAATATAAATGATATATTTTTTATCGATAATGGCATTTATTAAAGTATATCTGCGGCTGTGAGTTATTTTTTCGGTAGAACCTAATTTTTAATCTTTGATAACTTTAAAAAAAAGTGCTCATTAGAGTGATATGGTGTAAAAGACAATTACAATTTACATTCAGGGGAAGAGCGGGTAATGGGAGTCAGCGGGTAATGGTGATCACCTACTCATCCGCAAAACTAAGCATCCGCAAGTCGCGTAAATGACATCTACGTCTCGCTCCGTGCCCCCGACCATTGTTTCGAACGCCTCCCACAAGTAACCGCGGCGCGTTCTGGAATGATAATTGCGTTTTGTTTTTGCGCCTCGCTGATGTAAATATTCGTCGAAAGAAAACAAACGGTAAGACTCGAATTTCATAATGTTTCTAAATCATATATTTATTATTTAGAAACATTATGAAATTTTTAATAATATCTATTTCTTTATCATTAGCGTAGTTACGTGCAATGGAACTCAGGTGACCCCCATTGTCCGCAAAATAATATATTATAATGTACAGTATTGTAATGTTATATAATATACCCAATGGTATTTCATAAATTTATAATCATGTCTATGAGGTTTTGCTTCGCTTCCGATGTCTTCCTTGGTACATTTTTAATGTCTTTATTTGCTTTGCGTCAGTCTTTTTGCATATCTTCAATTTTGTCTTCTAAAATGGTTATATATTTTCGATCTTCTTTTATCTGGTCTTCTAACTGCTCTATTTTTTTTAAACTCCTTGTTCTGATCGGCCAGAAAATAGATTGAGCTTTCGATATTCTGATTGGTTTTTCGTATTTCTCTGTGTATATTTGCATTTTTTTGGTATTCTAGAGTATTTATTAAGGTACTGGACATACTTGTCCTTTTGGTCTCTTCGTAAAGCAAGGTTTGCAGCGATATCGTCGCTTAATTTTCTCTTGTTTCTGGTTGATATAAAATTAGGTTATTGTAGTATTGCGTCTTGCGTGAGTACTTCAAATTCCAAAGCAGATAATGACTTATTAATGTTAGCCATCATGTATTAGGAGATGATACGTTGAGAAAAGCTCACTTGGAAACGTGTTAAATAAAAAATGGCGCTGAGTACGTGGAATGGTTTAATAGCTCGTTGTAGGAAGTGCCAATAAAAAATTTCTGCAAAATTTTTAAAGGCAAATGAATAAATAATATTGGCTGTTATGTACTGGAAGACCATGCGGTGAAAGAAATAAACTTAATTTCCTACATATTATAAACTACTTCTTTGTTTTATTGTAGATGCCCAAAGTACGGGTCAGAATACCGAAAAGACTACCTGGTCTATCGATAGTTTGGAAAAATCTGTGCAGCTAATTGATCAACAGGGTTATTCCATTTTCTGTTATCCCGAACTATTTTCAGACGAAGACTTTGTTGCAGTTGACATCTTCCAATAAGACTCTATTGCGGTTCAAGATTGTGATAAATATATTTCAGCCGCTGCTACTTATGCAGCCATGATAATATTATAAGCTCGACACTTAGTACATCGAAACAAGCAGATCAATCACTTCATGACACATCGAAAAAAGTACACCGAAATATTTTATCAACACAACAAACCATAGAAACCTCGAAGAAAGTGTCTTTTTTTTATAGAAGAAGGGGCAAACGAGCATGCGGCTCACCTGATGTTAAGTGACTACCGCCGCCCATGATCAAACATACAATCATTTATTAAGTTGCCAGAGAAAGAAGCATCTGTCATCAATTAAGGCAGGGCAGAAAGAAACAACACTCTACAGTTTTAACATCAACGCTAATCAAATATTACCTTCCCGATTTTTGAAAATTTTCAATTTTTTTAGCGGGAAGTTAAAAATACTTGGTAGATAAAGAAAAGTATAAAATTATAATATCACAATAAGAAAACGGCTCACCTGGACTGCTCTAAGTGGGATTTAGCCATAGGATTTTTTTTGACTCTGACTACCCACAGGTTGACTACCATTTCCTTCACCTCAGTACAATTGGGGGCCAAATCAGTTATTTATTTGAACTGTCATAATTTCCGAAGCTGATTACCAAAGTGATTAGAACTGATCTCAATTGATAGCTAAATAAGTAAATTTTGTAATTTTATAGTTTCGATAAAGATTTTATTGTGAAATAAGCTTTTATATAATTTCTCGCTTAAGTTACTCCCATCACTCTCTTTTACCCTAATATCTAAGGTTATTAACATATTGATCTGAATGTAGATTATAAGAGCAAAAAGCATCGCAAATGTACGTAATTTATAATTAAAATTTTGAAGATAAAATTGTTACTGTGAGTCAACAGTAGGAGATAGAGATATGCCATTGCGAAATTTTCTCAAGTATTTTAAAAGAACTACAATTTTCTAGTGACATCATTTTGATGTATCTCTTAACGTGAAACCTACACAAGCCATGAAAGTGGGTTTTTTGGCGACTTGATTATAAAATATATTTTTTTCCACTTACAAAAAAGCTTATTTTGGAAATCCGTTGCGTCATCAAAATTAGTAAGCGGATAAGCAAAAAGATAGACGCGGAAAACGACTTTATTTTATACTATGTAGAGATACTTATAATAACTTAAAGCAATTACAAACATAGTTGTAATATAATGATATTGCATCAAATTTATTCAGTATTGAATATTTTGCGATTTGACGAAAATTGGCGATGGTAAAGTGGTAAGGTACGTGGCCTATGTACGTTAGGCTTTTTCGGTCTATTCCTGAGAGGAAAGTTATTTTAACAAGTGGCGGTGGTATAAGAGAATCCATAACTCCCATTTCGTCCCGTGGGTGTCGTTAGAGGTGACTATGGGAAATGCCAGAAATTCTTATAATGGACGACACACACGGTCAGTTCAACTCATCATTTCTACTGATCAGTTCAAACTAGGACTGTTTATATTTTTAAAAATATCGGATTTTCGATATATCGATAATCAGTTGAACTGACCGTGTGTGTCGTCCATATGTTCCAAGAGATGGCGTTATATCACCTTGTTTACGCCAGACCAGCGACGGGCAGCAGCGTCAAAGGTGCGAAACATCTGGAACTGCGATCGTCAATCCAGAAGGCTTCAACCAAGCGTGACCATTTAGGCTAATTCTAACTCTAAATGAAGATGTTAATATCCGGCAGTGGACTTTTCAGGCTAGTGAAAAAGATGAAGAATAAGAAATAGAATTCCTCTAAAGTATCCTATATACGTTCCACTGCTGGGCGCAGGCCTCCCTTCATTTCTGAGAGGGTTTTAGGGCAAGGAAGTGTTCGCCGCGCTGCCCCATGCGTGTTGGCGAACTTTACATGTCTTGGAAATATTTTTTTTTCTTATTCCTCAGACATGTAGCTTTCCTCACGATGTTTTCCTTCAACACCGAGCACGTGGTAAATCAGCACTTAAAATTGCAATTAACAATTTCATTGGTGCCGGTGGGGATCGAACCCGGGTTATTCGAGTTCTGTTATATTTACAGCGAGCGTTAACCATCTTAGCTACCACGCCTCCGCCAGAATTCCTCTAACCGTAGTTCAATAATTTATAAGAGCATTGGATTGAATGGTGAATACACCCATCCGAAAAAATTGAAAGATATTTCGTACAGCAGTTTAACAGCGTAGTATGCTTTTAATTTACTTGATTCGAGAAAATATTTTAGCTTTCACAAAAAAAATTTCTATGAGTGACATGGAATAATTACAACTCATATAAATTACAAGTCATTGAGTGGCGGTGTAAGAATATCCACTACCCCGTATCATTATGACAAATATCTCTCCTACGAGGTGTCTGTTCAGCTAGGCTGAACCTGTTTTTAATATTTCTATGGGCTGAACGATAATCGTACAAGTCATTATTCGTGCTAAGTTCCTTTCAAAATTTTATTCTGAATATCCGATTTGAACAGGAAGTAATAAGTAAAATTTGTGCTGTTTATAAAAACAGATAAAGAAACGACAGAGGGTAAAAAAATTGCATTGGACAGCGAAAATCGTTTAAATGGGTAGAATTCCGGAACGCAAACGTTTTCTCGCGACCCATTTTTTTCCGCTCCCGTAGTAGGTCACAAGAATCTGATTTGCTTCATTTGGCGTTATTTACTGTAGCGTTTTGTAATTTGCCGGAGAGAGTTCTCATAAAAATATAAGTTTGTATAATACAAGATCATTTTCAATTTTATTCAGAGTGGTTTTATTTTATTTTCGGTTTCATAATTCCATAGACGACCTATGAAATCACCTGGGTGTCAGTCATAGGCCTTTTTTTTATAATTTTACAAAAAAGTTACTACATTTACTCTAATACAAGTTTGTTGTTTTAAGTTTCAAAGTTTAAAATGGGATATTCTTTTTTATGGAGAACATAGTGTCAATTAGATGGAAAATTAATAAAATGTATATTTCATTTTTCGTGTTTCATATTGCTTTTTCAAATATTTCTCCTTTATCTGAAAAAAATATGTAAATATAATTGAGGAATCGGTGTAGGCTGAGTCAAATTTATCTGCATTCAACAAAACTGCCACGACCATGTGTTATAAACAATTCACTAATTTAAATAATGGCTGATGGGACGGAATACTAAATGTGCTCAACTTGCTGTTTTATGACAAGGATTGTGAAAACCATGCGTCCCTACCCTAAATTTTTTCATTACATCTTTACAAGAGTCCTGCTAAAAATAGACCTTCTCCATAGATTGCCTTACAATTTTTTTAGTCTCGCTATTTGCCTAGCTAGCGGGCTACCAACGGAATTTTTTACTATGTAGAGCAGTTATGAGAAAGATGACCCATTTCTTTTTTCAGTTTTGCACTGCGCCTGCTATGAAATGTAGAGTGTTTTGGTGTGTTCTTTAATGCCACAACACGGCATACAATTTCTCTTTTCGAGATGTACCGGATTCCGGTCATCCTTATAACCGATTGTATTACCACTCTACAAAACGAAACTTTGATTTTGCGCTTATTTTGTTAAATTGTCTTAAAATGTGAAAATCCTTTTCGGTATTATTTAATTTGCAAATGTGAAATACAAAATGTAATATTAGGTTATGAGAACCTATTTACGGCAGTAATTTGTTCGCTACGTCCATGATTTAATGTATGATTTTGTGGAATAAAAACAGAATTATTTTTACTTTTATCTTTAGCCTGTATAAGGAAGGTGAATTCATTTTATTAATTTTTTTAGCAATAAGTTCAAAGGCAGCTTAGTTCAGTATTCCGAAGGAGCCAGTTTTCAAAAAGGCTTTAGTACATATCGTTGATATAATATAAAACCCCACCGGCAGCCTAAACAGAAGAGTAGGGAACTTGTTAAGTAAAAATTCGGCCTTATTTTTTCCGGTTGAACGGTATAGTAACATTTTGAATGCAATGTGTTTTAGTACCCTTTTATTAGCCTCGTGTGCATATCTATATGTAACGAAATCTTTTAATGTAATTTTCACCAACTTTTATACGGCTGATTGACTTGAAAATTTGCACTCGTATCAAGGGCCGAGGACAATGCAATATTTTAATGACTACGACCTGGTATTCTCACTAGTCATAGTTCATGATCAATGCGTGTTGTTTAGGTTTTCTTAAATTCTTATATTAATATTTATCCAAGCCATACCCATTACACGAGGCTAAAATTGTCAAACTTGAACTAACGGATAACATGGTTATAAAGATTTTTTAATCTGTTGAAAGGGGAGTGTATCAACCTCATTATAGACGCTCCGTCGCGCCTTGAGGCATGGACACACAAGTAAGTAAATGCTAGGCGCTATATACGTTAAATATGTAAACCAATAAAATAACAACAGGAATATTTTTGTGCGAGCGGCTACGCAGGCTTAAAAATATTAGTTTTAAAGATATTAGTCTTATTTATGCAGCTGGTATGATCCATTGTCGTTACTATAGCAATAGTTGATTGCGAATCCTTTATAATTAAAAATTAATAAATATTGAATTGAAGGAGTTGTTTCACTTCTTTTGGGCTAAGAACGTTGTGTCCCAAATAAGTGTAACGAGATTTTAATTAATAATGGGTAATTACATTTTCATCTCTTTACATTAAGTTTGACGCAGCGACCCCGACACGGGATTCGTAAATACCCTCAGATTTGGGACTGAAAATATTTTATTTTGTGCAATAACACTTGTGCTTGTTGAACACAAGGGGAAAGTAAAATGCTAAAACTAAAAAAAATTGGATCCCAGTTTAGTCCGTAAGTACGAAAATAAACGTTAAAAGTTGGTTTAAAACATTATTTTCAGCAGAAGGTACCTTGTAAAAACTTAATAACAACATTTTCAGTTTTCAGTAAAGCACTTAATTACGTATGCAGTGAACGTCGGCTTCGATGTTTATTAGCACGGTTAAAGTCCTTTAACTTTAATGGCTTATTAACTGTTAAGTTATATGAAAACCTGCCGTTTGCGACTTGTATTTCTTCCTTTGTAAATACGAGTTATATCTTGCGACTGTAATTTCACCTTTGAAAGATTTATTGTATAGCAGGAATATGTATACCACCAAGTGACGACCTGGTAAGACATGCGAAAAGTCGGTGAATGCAGATGGCTCTAAACCGTGTTTTGTGGTATTCTTTGGGAGGACTATATTCAGCAGTGGAATGATGATGAATGATGAGGAATACAACTACGTCTGTGGGATCTAGTAATTTTCACTGCTATGTCGGAGTTCGACTTATTGCTAAAATGTACGTTAAATAAAATATTCTTCATTAAGTTTTAGTTTTATTTCTTCTTAAATTTACTAATTAGTAACTCATCAGTTTGTTTGGATCGAAGAAACCCTTCCACGCAGAATTTCTTCTTTATAGAAATTTTATAATAAAGTTAACACGTTAAATTAGATAAGATTTACAAGCAGACGGAAAGCGTTAAAAATTCCTTGTCTTTAATGAGGCAGAGCGCTGCCCTTCCTGTAAAAGTGTATTCCCTTCCCCAGTTGACTCCAACTAACATACAAATCAAAGTTTGTGTCCACGACTCAGGATATTATCACGTCCAAACTTTGATTCTTTTATTAGGTCTAAACATTTAAACGTTTGTATAAATGACTAAAATGTTGTTGCATAAAACTAAAGTCTAGCTAACTTCACTACTGTCAGTTTTATTGTTTGAGAAATCCATTTATACGTCGGACGTCTTGTCGCTAGACAAGTGCCCTACCTAGATGCAATTTTATGAAATGGTTCATAATTATTGTCTTTAATATATTCTCTGGTTAGCTTTTTAACTAGTATAATATATTTGTTACATCAGTGTTTTTTAATTAGTTCATGTCTCCTTTACATTCGTAGATTTAAAATAATCATTGGTCATCATGGGGAAAGAACAATACTGTTCCGCGCAATAATTAATGCCTGATACACGGGGACATTGAACAGAACATTTGACAGAACTAAAGTGATCAATAGTATCATTGTGTTTTCACTGTTCTTTTGTTTTTTTATTGTTTATTAAAGTGTCAATTTTGGTAATTCAATCGGCCGATTTTATTATCACGAACCTCAGACTTAAGTCAGAAGTGGGATAATGGTCGGGATGACCGCTGTCATTTGCAAATGGTTGTCCCTAAAGCTAGATTACCGGTATGTATGCTAGTAGTTTGTTCTACAGCTGTACCATAATGGTTATTTAGGAGGCCATCTGGGAGTTGAACGAACTCTACTGATGATATGAGAACGGTTTTATTGGGTCCACTGTCGTGATGATTTCGAGGACTGTTGTCGCAAATGTAGAAGTTGTGTGGCTCAGACTCGTTGTAGAGGTGCATTGAAATTGTACGAGTACAATGTTGGTGCACCATAGGAGAGGATAGCTTGACGTTGCGGGGCCGTTTCTGGAAAGTGAAAGTGGCCAGAAGTCTTCGCTATTCCAAATCTAGAAGCTTCAACAGTTGCAGATAAACTAGTTCATGAAGTCTTCTGTCGTTTTGGAGTACCTTTAGAGATTCATAGCGATCAAGGAAGGAATTTTGAGTTTCAAATATTCCAGGAATTTGCCGAATTATGGGTACTCATAAAACATGAACAACTGCTTACCACGCACAATCTGATGGAATGGTAGATCGACTTAATCAGACGTTGGAGAGGTACCTAGCACAAGTTGTCGAAAATCGGCAACAAGATTGGGACAAGCACATACAACCGTTTTAGTTGTCATATCGAAGCGCTGTTCACGAAAGTACATCAGTGACACCAGCTTTCGCAAACTTTGGAATATAATAACGGCTGCCTGCAGACCTGATCACCGGGATACCACCTGATGCGCCACGAAGTATAACCGATTATGCAAATGACTTGCGGAACAAAATGAACATTTATGACTACTCCCTCATAGAATAACTAGAGTGCAGTAGGCAGTTCCTTTCTAAGTGTATCATGTGAACACGCGTCTCTGATGTAGAAAATAAATCAACTACAACGTATGTGAACAATTACTTCATTTTCTTCCCTACACAAGCCCCTAAGATATACTAGCCACCAAAACATTCGAAGTACACGTGTAAAATAGTTCAGTATGATGATTTGTGTTTCGTATGGCGAGTGTAGAGAACCGGAAAACCTTTTTAATGGAATTGAGACATTCCATCTATGGCTCCCTAGTATGACAACGCACCTGCATTTTGATTCGTAATCATGTAGATGTCCATAAGCCACATCATCCATTTACCATTAAACCTTTTTTTATAAAAAAATACATTGAATATACTAACAATAGGCTAAGCTAGTTTGTTTTACCATATTCAGCTACACCATCACTTACCGTGCTGTACTAACGTGGGATAATGGTCGAACACTCGCAAGATTTTACCTACTATAAGATGAAAATCTTTATGCAAATTCTGAACATTTTTGTAATGGCAACTTGGTACCAAGAAGGTAAAAATTTGATGTAAAGCTGATCGGTTCAAGTGTGAAAGATGATGTAGGTGAAAGGAAGTTTTCTAAAAATTTACTGGTAACCTTATTACTGATTTGCAACTATGGTTATTCATAATGAAAAAAATATCTATATGGTTATATACAATTACAACTCATTCGAGATTCAATAAACAAATATCTTTCACAAATTTATTCGTGTTACAATTTTACCTATCTACCTATTTAAGTGTTGAATATACAGATAAAGTACGACAATAAGCCAGTAATTAAGTAGAACAGCAGCATTTCGTTCCACAATTAATACGGTCTTTAGTTTAACGCGATAATTTCGTAAGTTTGTTAAGAACAAGAACAAAAAAATCTCCCCAGGAATCACGGACTATAATTAGACTTTAATTATAGATTAAACTTAAAAGAATCGAGAAAAGCTTAGAAAGACGCTTACCCGGCTTACGCGAGAGCCGTTCTTTACTAGAGTTTCTACTTAAAAACGTTAAATCCGATTTCATTCCAAATTTTTTTCATTTTATTATATATATGTATATATATATATATATATATATATATATATATATATATATATATATATATATATATACATATATTTGTTTACTGTAACGGAATAGGTGGAAGTATGTACTTACACCTTTACCGTTATAGTCTATCAAAAGTCCACAGCTGGACATAGGCTCCCCCATAGCCTGTCTCGTTTCATATTTGCCACTGTTGCCACGCTTTGCAGGTGGATTAGCAACCGTATTTTTGAATAAAACTATTTATACGGATTTTATCGCGTTTGATTAACTTATTTTTAATTGCCGACGTTTCGGGTGCTTTACTGCACCAATGGTCACGGGGGGACTGAGTTAATTTATATTTTATTTCTTAGGTGTTATTAGGAAGACGCTGCTGCGCATTTCCGCATTTCATTTGGTTTGTTTCGCCTGTCGCCTCTTACGACACCCACAGGACGATATGGGCCACTACACGGTTGCTAGTTGCTACACTACACGGTAGCACTTACACATTAAAATTTTATTGAAAATTCATTTATTTATGAAGTATATTTAATTTCCATTCATTCAATTACAGCATTTACTGTATTAAACACAAAAGTCGCTTAGCTGAGCAGTTTTATTTCTGTGTATTTCTTAATGATCGTTTATGATCTATTCGTGATTGATTCGTTTATGATCTGTATCTGACACGACTTCTTCATCGGCGAGCAAATGTCTATTGCGGGATCTGGACATCGGCGGCTACCGTTGCAGGAAGGGCTTGCCAAAATATACAGACACGCTTGGCCAGTTTGACAATCACTGTGCCAGACGTCTCGCACTGTTTAACTTAGTCCTCAGAGGTGACAACGCATCTCATAGCCTTATTTTTCTTGATGATAGTTGCATATACCGCATACTGTAACTATGTATGTGTATGGTAAATGATGAAAACCGTATCTACTTTACTGGAAACGATATGCATTTTCAAGGATAGACGTAGATTTCTATGTAGGTATCAAAGCACTCACCTTATATAAAAAAGATCTACTAACCCCGTGACGATATAAAATCTGGGGAGTCAGTAAGGTTCATAAAAAACATTGAAATAATGACAAATTGCAATGATGATAATCATTATCATCATTGCAATTTGCAATGACGATGGAAGCAATTTTAAGTAATACATAGTAGTTTTTATTTATTATTAAAACTAAATGTATGAAATTCGTAACTCCTAATGTTAAACATGTCAATACTAATGTAATTTTAAATGGGGAGGAGCTGAGTCTTGTCGATACCACCATTTTTCTTGGAATCACACTGGACGCAAAGCTTCAATGGCTCCCCCATATATCAAAACTAGCTAGCAGACTTAGTTCTGCAGCATATGCTGTAAAAAAGATTAGAACTCTTACCAGTGTTGAAACAGCTAGAATAGTTTACTTCAGTTATTTCCATAGCATTATGTCGTATGGTATTTTGCTATGGGGACACGCGACTGACACTGAAATTATATTTATTTTACAGAAGAGGGCCATTCGAGCAATATATAATTTAAAACCAAAAGAGTCACTGAGACAAAAATTTAAAGAAATTAATATATTAACTCTGGCCTCTCAATACATTTATGAAAATGTAATGTACGTACACAAAAATAAAAGTAGTTTTGCGAAAATAAGTGATATTCATTCTGTAAATACTAGGAACAGACACAAGCTGGTAGTACCTGTTACTCGACTCCACCGAGTCAGTAATTCATTCTTGGGGCGATGTATACGCTTTTACAACAAAATCCCAGAAAATATACAAAATTTGTCATACACAAAGTTCAAAAATGTTATTAAACTAAGTTTGTATAAAAAGGGTTATTATAATATTAAGGAATTTATAGATGATAATAACCCCTGGGAAGGGTGATCGCTACCAAGCTATTTCTAATTTATCTTGTGTTGTTGATTGTAAACATGAATGTAAGCTATTATTAAAAAAAAAAGTCCCGCTGGGTTTCTTGCTGGTTCTTCCCAGGACAAAGGTTTTTTTTTTGCGAACCAGTGGTAAATTAAAAAAGTGACGTTCAATAAGTATTTTTATAATCTACATTGAATAAAAAAGTTTCTATTTCTATTTCTATTTCTATTTAACTAATGAGTTTTCTTTGATTTTTATTACAATGCAGCAATATTCAAGAAAAGTTCAGAGAAGAAAATAAATTTCCGAGACATAAACGTATTTCTAAGAAAAAAATACCCTGGGAATTCCTGCAGTTATTAGAGCGCTCGCCAAACCGCTACCGGAGGGCAGAAGTCGTAGCCAAGGAATCTTTTTTTATCATTTCTAGCAATTTCCATGCGAAAAGCGATCCGGGTCGCTTCAAAGCACGTTGCAGTAAAAATAGACAAGTAGGGCTTACTTGTATAATGAATGTATCATATTCAATCATTTAGTCATTTGTTACAGTATATCAAAAGCCAATTGTTGAACACAAACCGTTTCCATTAGGTTTCCTCATGGGGATATTTGCGGCATATAAAAGAAAAGAGCTTACTCCTTTCTAAAGGGCCGGCAACGCACCCGCAATTCTCCTGGTGTTGCGGTTGATCATGGGCGGCGGTAGTCACTTAACATCAGGTGAGCCGCATGCTCGTTTGCCCCCTCTTCTATAAAAAAAAATATATTTAAAATATTTAAGGTTTTAGGTTTTAGAAAATATTAGTTCGACAAAATTTTAATTAAGGTACGTGAGGGTAACATTGTCACCTTCAGCTTTGCCGCCCTATTACACCAAAACTAGGAGAAGGACGGAAACAAAAACACAAAGTCGTATGCTATAACTAATATATTAAGAAGAAAACTGGAAACAAGCTTTGGTAATAATTAGAAACACATTGTAAAAAAATTCTCAAAAAACTAATTACACAACAACATACTAAAATCGCTTAAAATATTTACTATAATAACAACTATCAAAATGGCGTCGAGAAAGTATCGCTCTTCACCCTTTATTATTTAATTGACCGACGAAGAGCTATCGTATCACAAAGCCATCTATGAAAACAAGACTGTAGTTTTTGAGTCATAATGTATATACTATACTATATACACCCTCTAGTTCTATAAGATAAAATTTAAAATATTTTCGTGAAGTGAAACATAAGTCTAACTTATAAAAATCTGCGTCAAACCGAGTACGGAGTTCACATTGCGTTACTTGCACCTATGAAAAAAAAATTGTGTTTCGTGTTTCATTTATAAATAATACCTTTATGTAAAAATTCTTAACCATTTCGTTCGAAATTCAGGATTCAATTTGAACATAATTTCATTCTGAGTTTTGGAAATCTTTTCAATAATTGCCTTACTTTTGACTGAGTTTGTAGTAGTAAATTTATAATCAACAGTAGAATAATCTGTGATGAGGAGGAGAAGAATAAACTGCCGGCGTCTGTCTTTCCGACCGATTACAATCTGAGCATCTTCAAGGCAAGAGTGAATTGACATTTGTTACGGTAAGACAGTGTGATTTACCATCTAGGGCTGCATCACTACTTACCACCGGGTGGGATTGTAGTAGAGCACTGGCTTGTAATAGAGTAGGCTTATATAGAGTAATAGTAAAATAGAGGTATCATACAATTATGCTATACTTTAAGTTCCTAATTTACGCTGGTATTTTGTGAGAGGATGACTCTTATCCAGCCGAATAATGGCATCTAAAATATTCCGCAATTTTAGATGCCTATAACTGCAGTTCGATGGTTTGAGAATAACAGGTCTGATATTTGAAATCTGGTTTTAAAATATCAGTTCTCAGACCCATGAACGGCAGTGGTATTCTCGGTACAAACCGGGTTCAAGACGGCAGTAGTATTCTCGATACAAACCGGGTTCAAGACGGCAGTATTCCTTCGCCTTTGATTCTGCCTATGATGGATTAAGCAGTATTGACAGCTTTGAAAGTATTGAACCCTTAAATATTATGTTAGATTCAACTTTTTCTGAATCTAACAAAAACTTTAACGCTATTCACATAAATGCTCAAAGTATTCCTGCTCATTACCCCGACATGTTGTCAAGTTTTAATAGCAAAAACATACACGCTATCCTTGTTTCGGAGTCGTGGTTAAAACCATGTCTTCCATCAACTTCCTACTCGCTTCCAGGTTTTCATTTGATTCGTAACGACCGTACCGATCGGGGCGGTGGTGGTGTTGCTATTTATCTGCGCTCACATATACCTTTTTCAGTAATTCAAGTTTCAAATGGTTCGCAGACTGGAAACGAAGCTGAATTTCTCTTTATCGAAGTTCTTCTTGGTCATACAAAATTACTTCTTGGAGTTTTTTACAGTCCCTCTCTCACTGTCGACTACTTCACCACGTTAGAAAATATTCTTGACAATCTTACACCTGTCTATTGTCACAGTATTATTATGGGTGATTTCAATACCTGTCTTTTAAAAAACAACGCTAGATCAATAAAACTTAAATCTATTATTGAAGCAGCAAATTTAAAACTTCTTCCTACTTCTGCCACACACTTTTTCCCGAACTGTGCCCCTTCTCTTCTCGACATAATGATTGTGTCTTTACCTGACCATGTTCTTAAATTTGGGCAACATGCTGCTGATTCTTTTTCCTATCACGACCTTTTATACTTGTCGTACAAAATCCGTCCCCCTAAAGCTAAGTCAAGGATACTACTTCAGCGTAACTTTAGTGACTTGGATTTGGAGCAGCTTTTAAATGACGCTGTAAAGATTGATTGGAGTGTAGTCGTCAATGCGTCTACTGTTGATGAACAGGTTGCTTTGTTCAACTCTCTGTTAATTCAGCTTTACGACGTTCATGCTCCTGTTCGTCCAGTGCGTGTAAAGCATCCTCCCTCTCCTTGGCTGACCGATGATATAAAAAAAATCATCCACATTAAAAATTGTGCCAAAGCTAAATACAAGTCAGTCCCTAGCGATTTGAATAGAGAGAAGTATAGATTAGTACGGAATCGTTGCAACAATTTGTGTAGAAAAGCACAACGACACCATATCCATGAATCAGTACAAGATCCTGATCCTGCTAGGGTCTGGAAATTTCTTAAGTCCTTAGGAGTTGGGAAATTACGACAAAATCTCACACACCATAACCTTGATCTCAATCAACTTAATTTGCATTTCTCATCTTCGTCTTGCATTAACGATAACGCAAAACATAATACTTTAGATTCTCTTTCAAAAGCTCCCACTCCGGACACCCCTGCTTTTAATTTTAGTCAATTTAACAGTTGTGATGTTAAGAGAGCCATAATGTCCATCCATTCAAATTCGATTGGTAGTGACTGCATTAGTCGGAAAATGGTCATCCCTCTCATTGATCTCCTTTTACCTATAATCACGTCTATCCTGAATAAATCACTGAATTCAGCTTCTTTCCCTTCAGCTTGGAAAGACGCATTTGTAGTTCCTCTTCCGAAAAAGTCAAATCCCTCCAGTTTTTCCGATTATAGACCTATCTCTATTTTGCCTTTCTTTTCCAAAGTTCTAGAACGTCTTGTGCACAATCAATTAAGCACCTATCTTTCAAAACACAATCTTTTAAATCCCTTGCAGTCCGGTTTCCGTCCTGGCCATAGTACGACTACTGCACTTTTACAAATCACTGATGATATTCGGTATGGTATGGAGAAACAAAAGCTTAATATTCTCACGTTGCTTGATTTTAGTAACGCATTTAATACTGTAGATTTTGATATCTTGTTAAGCATCCTACGCTCTCTCAACATATCTCCAACTGTAGTTGACTGGTTTCGAAGTTACTTGTTTGGTCGCCGACAGCGAATTCAGGTGCAAGAGGTTTTTCCACCTGGATTACTACAGCTGCTGGTGTACCACAAGGTGGCGTGTTGTCTCCTCTCCTTTTTGCAATTTTCATTAACTCTATAAGTCATAATTTGTCCTCTTCCTACCACTTGTATGCTGATGATCTCCAAATCTATACTCAGTCCTCTCTTGAAGATCTGTCTAAAGCAGTTGACACTATTAACGCTGATCTGACTTGTATTTCGAATTGGAGTAAATGTTATGGTTTAACGATTAATCCTAAGAAAACTCAGGTCATTGTCATCGGTAGTTCTAGATTAATTGGCAAAATTGACTGGTCTTCCCTACCCCCTATTATACTAGACTGCACTCTAATCCCTTACAGTGACAAGGTTAAAAACCTGGGGTTGTATCTTGACTCCTGTATGTCTTGGACCTCACAGGTTAATGAGGTCAGTAGAAGAATGTTTGCTGCGTTAAGCTCTTTACGTAGATTACGTAATTTCCTTCCCACAGCAACTAAAGTTACGCTCGCCCAGTCTCTTCTTCTGCCTATCCTTGACTATGCTGATATTTGCTATCTTGACATTACCGAGGAGCAGCTTAATAAGCTTGAGCGCATTCAAAATTTATGCATTAGATTTATATTTGGGCTTCGCAAATATGATCATATCTCCGAATTTCGCAAACAGCTCAAATGGCTCCCGATCCGCCTTCGCAGGAATACTCACATTCTCTCCGCGTTGTATAGTGTGCTGTTTAATCCTCCTACTCCTCTTTATTTAAAAAACCGTTTCCAGTATCTTTCTCTTACCCATAATCGGTTCCTTCGATCATCCATCAATCTTTCTCTCTCTACACCTTTGCACTCTTCTTCCTTTTTCAAGAAATCCTTCGCCGTAACCGCTGTGCGATTGTGGAACTCCTTACCTCTCCATATTCGTCGTGCTAAATCTCTTCACTCTTTCAAAATTCTTGTTAAATCGTATTATTTAGAACGCTATTAGATAAATTACTTTACCTTTCTCTTACTCTTTTCATTTAATCTATTATATGATATTTTATATATAACTTTCACTTACTTTTATCTGTATGTATTATTGTATTTTTTTTATTATTATTATTTTGTATGCCCCCCTCTATTTGTAACTTTTGTTTGCATCTTTCCTCTACGCAAAGGTTGTCTGGAAGAAATCACTTTCAGTGATAAGACCGCCTATTGTACATACTTTAATTAGTTTTAACTATATTGATGTTTCTGTATTGTGGTGTACAAAAAAGTATAAATAAATAAATAAATAGACTGGGATATTATAGGATTATTTGAGGTCCGAATAGAGGACACGGTAATCCTCGAATCCAACAACTTGTTCTATCACCGGGAGGGCGAGCACCAGTCCCAAGGAGGTGTCGGATTTATCGTCCACAAGTCTCTCGTTAACAACGTTGTAAAGAGTTTGAGTGTGTCGAAGAGGCTTGCGTACCTTATACTCAGAAGCACGTATTTTTTTTTTGATTTGATTTTTGGTTGATTACGTACCAACCTCGGCACATCCCGATGTAGAGGTGAAACAAATGTATGAGAATATCTCTAAAGCTATGCATTCTTTCAAAACCTATTATACGGTGCTAATGGGATACTTCAACGCAAAACTAGGCACAAGAGACAATGGTGAACTAAAGGCAGTAAAGGTGGCACAAGAGGCCAGCAGCTGGCTAACTTCATGGAGAAGGAGGGACTCTTAATCTCTTTTTTTTCCAGAAGCAGCCCCACAGGAAGTAGACCTGGTCGAGACATAACGGTTCGACAAAAACTGAGATTGACTTCATTATGACGACTAGACGGCAACTGTTCTGTTTCAATGATCACGAGGGTGAAAACCGGCAGCGATCATTGAATGGTTAGAGGCACACCGAACCTTAACCTTAAGCTGGAAAAGTCTCTAATGAAGTCAACGCTCCGTCCCCCTCCCCCAAGCTCTAATTCAAAGTCCCGAAAACTTTCAGCTCGAGTTACAAAACCGTACTCAGTGCCTAGAAGACTGCAATACAGTGGACAATATGAATGACAAGCTCGTGGAAATTGTCCATGCGGTCGTAGCTAAGTTTTGTAGCACCCGCCGCAGAAGAACACAAAACTTTCCGATCACATTCATAATCTCATGGCTGCTAAACGGCAAATGAAGCTGCGGTTTTCGGAACAGATATACCTCCAAATGCATGCGGCGAGGCTTACGCAACTTCAATGCAGCTCATATTGAAGAAGCGATCGAACGGAGCCAGGGCTCTAAAATCTTTGTCGGAGATCTGTCTGCCAAAAAGAACCAACTATCGAATTTGAAGACCAAGTGTGGCAGCATCGTTCCCGGGACATTTGAGATTTTGAGTGAGATTGATAGATTCTATGCAATCTATATATATATATATATATATATATATATATATATATATATATATATATATATATATATATATATATATATATATATATATATATATATATATTATAGCAGAGGGGGCAAACGAGCATGCGGCTCACCTAATGTTAAGTGACTACCGCCGCCCATGATCAACCGCAACACCAGGAGAATTGCGGGTGCGTTGCCGGCCCTTTAGAAAAGAGTAAGCTCTTTTCTTGAAGGTCCCTAGGTCGTATCGGTCCGGAAAAATCGCCGGTGGTAAACTATTCCACAGAGAGGTTGTACGTGGAAGAAAACTCCTTGTGAAACGTACAGTGGTGGACCGCCAAGCATCCAGATGGTGTGGATGGTATCGGGACGTTTGCCGTGTAGTGCGTTCACGAAATTTGGCGGCTGGGATTAATCCGAATAATTCCTCAGAGCACTCCCCGTGATAGATGCGATAAAATACGCAAAGAGATGCAACATCTCTTCGCAGCGCCAGTGAGTCGAGCTGATCGGAAAGCACTCGGTCGTCGACGATTCGAGCAGCTCTGCGCTGGATGCGGTCAAGTGGAAGGAGCTGGTACTGGGGAGCCCCAGCCCAGAGATGGGAACAGTATTCCATGTGCGGCCGAACCTGCGCCTTGTAAAGTTGCAGGCGGTGTGCCGGCATGAAATACTGTCCCGCTCTGCTGAGCACGCCAAGCTTTTTAGAGGCCAATTTGGCCTTCCCTTCCAAGTGACCACGAAACTGCACGTCACTCGATATGTCGACGCCGAGGATTCCGATACTGGCTGAGGCAACAAGGGGAGTGCCTTGAAACTGAGGGGATACGACAAATGGGTTCTTTTTAGCGGTTAACGCGCAAACTTGTGTCATCTGGGGGTTAAACTGGACTAGATTTAGTCGTCCCCAATCCGAGACTCTGTTCAGCAAAGACTCGACTTCTGACACAAGTTTGTCCCGGCACTCGGAGACGTTTTCCCGAGAAATATTGGCTCGGCCGGTGTAAAGAGCATCACCAGTGCTGTCATCTGCATAGCAATGAATGTTACGGGTATGCAACATATCATTGATATGCAGAAGAAACATCGTTGGCGATAGCACGCAGCCCTGTGGAACACCAGCATTAATAGGCTTGCAATCGGAGCTTGCACCGTCTACAACGACCTTGATGCTCCGATCTGCAAGAAAGCTGGTGATCCAATCGCACAATTTCTCGGGAAGCCCATAGGAAGGGAGCTTCTTAAGAAGCGCTTTGTGCCAAACCCGATTGAAGGCCTTCGCAATGTCCAAACTAACGGCCAATGCCTCCCCCTTGAACTCTACTGCCTCCGCCCATCTGTGAGTGAGGTAGACCAGAAGATCACCAGCTGACCGACCACGGCGAAAACCGTATTGGCGGTCACTAATCAGCTGGTGATCCTCAAGGTACCTCATGAGCTGGCAGTTTACAATGGACTCCATTGTTTTGGAGAACAAGGAGGTGATGGCGATTGGCCGGTAGTTGGACGGGTCTGAGCGGTCGCCTTTTTTAGGGATCGGGTGGACGAAAGCCGTCTTCCATGATTTTGGGACTACGCCTAGGGAGTAGGAGTACCGGAAAAGACGCGTTAAAACCGGTGCCAACTCTGGAGCACACGTCCTCAGCACAATTGGGGGGATTCCGTCAGGCCCACTCGACTTGTGGATGTCCAGGGAGAGGAGTGCTTTGCGAACCGAGCGCTGTGTGAACTGCACTTCCGGCATGGAGCACTCACACCGCGGGATGGTCGGCGGCGTACTCCCCCCGTCATCGAGAGTCGAGTTAGACGCTAAGAAAGAGCCTAGAAGATCGGCTTTCTCCTTTGCAGTATGGGCCAGTGAGTCGTCCTCCCTGTGCAGAGATGGAAGAGATGGCTGACAGAAATTCCCCTGGACAGCCTTGGCGAGAGACCAGAATGCACGGGTTCCAGAAGGAAGGCGAACTAGTTTCTCGCCAATTCTGCCTATGTGCTCTGACTTTGCCTTGACTCTTTTGAAGGACCTAGAGGCGGAATTATACTTCTTTTTTAGAGCGCTGGTGTTTACATCCCGGGACGCTGATGCATCAACCCAGGCTTGGTAGCACTCCTGCTTATAGCATGATGCTATTTTACAGGAGCGACCAAACCATGGCTGAGACTTGCCTCCAATGGGCACCACAGAGGATGGAATAAAAAGTTCCATACCCTGAAGTACCACATCAGTAACAGAATCCGCAACAACGTTGGGATCATCCGGCGAGAAGCAAACCCGCCCCCAAGAGTAGGATGCAAAGAAAGACCGCATCCCATCCCAATCGGCTGACTTATAGTGCCAAACACGGCGGCAGCCTGCAGAATGCAATTTCAGCGTGAGTGGCACAACACTTCGGACCAGACAATGGTCCGAGGAGCCTAAAGGGGCGTCGACGGAAATCTGATATCCGTCCGGGTGAGAGGTCAGCAGAAGGTCCAACAGGGAAGGTGCATGATCCTCCACATCTGGAATCCACGTAGGCGAAGTAACCAGTTGTGTCAGACCATATGCCAAGGTAAAATCATGAACAGATCTCCCCGCATGATCGGTTAAACGTGATCCAAGCCATTCGGCGTGATGGGCGTTAAAGTCGTCGAGGATCACGATCTCTATGGAGGGGATCTGCTGTAGCAACGAATCTGCAGCCATTTGGACGTGGTCGAAGAGTCGGTCTGTTTCGGCATTACCGCTATGGGACCTATAGAGGCACCCGTAGACGCGCGGATGGTCGTCGCTGTCTACGCGTAGCCAAAGGATGGACAGGTCCGAACCTTCAAGTCTTCCGAGGCGTCGAGAACAGATGTCCTCTCTGACGTAAACGCAAACTCCAGCTCGAGGCACAAAGGAGTGTTCCAGTTTGTACCCCGGGTAGGAGAGATACGAGACATCAGCCGGAGAGGACACCTGCGTCTCGGTAAGAAAGAGCAGAGCCGGCCTCGCCGTCTCGAGATGGTAGTGGACGGCGTTTAGGTTAGAGTGAAGTCCCCTGATATTGCAGAAATTCACGGACAGCGTGGCAGGGGTCGCCTTGGTCTTGTTGCTCCGTTTGCCCCGAGCAGTTGTAGTCTTGAGCGGAATTTTGCCCCCTCCCCACCTCCACCCAGAACACGCGGGGCAGCCTGAGCACCCACGCTCAGAAGTGGAGAAACATGGTCGTGGATGCTCAGCGAGGGATTCTCCAGGGGTGCTGGTACACTCCTGGGGTAGTCTATCATTATTTAATTCCGCTACCATGTTGATGGGGGGGGGGGATTTGGGCCTCCGGCTACCTGCACTCACCAGACGAAACGCGCAAGCAGAGCTTCCACTTCACGCTGGTATTCTGTGAGGTCGTGGTACCACCCCGGTTTGAGCCGGCCCATACGTGCAACAGCAAAGCTGCCGCGTGGCTCTACCACTGTTTATTACCACTGTTTATTATTTTAAACATAAAAGACTTTTAAAATTGATATGGTCATTATAAAATGTTGTTTGGTTAGCTAATTACGTAATAACTTAAAACAGAAGGACCCTTAAGTAGGAACTGAATAAATTAACCGACTTGGTATTACATGGATCTCACAACTTTTTACGGTAGAAGAACTCAGTTGCGAGACTTGGTTTTTTTTTACAAGTTATGTTTTTAATGGCATCTCATATCTTTTTGTATGTAAGATAGTCCTAATTTTTTACCTTTCCGGTCCCTTCTACTTCTTGAGTACCAACAACGTACCTATGTACCTACACCTGTAATACATATACGAGTACAAGTACACTGATTCATTAACTGCAAATGTAACTTTGTAATTCTATATATTTATATGAGATTACAATGTTATTTATGCAGTTAGTGTATATAGAAAACTGGACAAAAATTAACAAATGTTTTAGTTTTTCCTTGATTTACACACTAAAAAGTAGTTGTATTCTAAATTTGAAGCTTCTATGTCTGCTAGAAGTGCCTTAGAGTTTTGATGATCGGTCAGTCAGTGAGTGACAAAATTAAGAAACTTTGACTAGTTACAATTCTTAAACTACTGGTTCAAATTGAATGAAATTTGAAATATACCATGATTATACAATGCTTACCCGGTAACTGAAAATTCAGGCTTCTAGTTTAAGTGACTACGAAGTTATAGGGTGTCCAAAATGGCCTGAATTGCTTCGAGAAAAGATGGTACGGCCGTGCCGCTTTTTTGCTCGACTTGGCGGGGGCACTGCCGTGCCCCCAGATTATGATCTGGTGTTCTCACAAGGATGATCAATGTAACGCTAAATTTTTGTTGTTTAAAATTATATAAAAATATTTAATTCCGTAAACAGTACTCCCCCCATCCCTTGTTTTTAACGGCTTTAAAAGTTTTCAAATATTGTTTCATATCCTATCACAGTTTGTTTAAGGCCTCACACTATTATTTAAATCTTATTTAATTATGTAACTGACATAGCTCAACGAATCAGTGGTGTGAAGTAACAATAGGGTGACCATATTATAGCTGAAGAACTGACAACCAATGATAAAGAAGATGTCTCTAGTGGCAGCTTCTGACAAGTGTAGTATTGACCACCTTCCATGAATGGAGTGATGACCTGATGAGTCCATGCAGTTGGTTCAGGATTGAGTTTTGAGGCAATCTATAGAGGAAGGCGAATGTTCAACACTGGCATTGTAATGTTGTAAAACTGCAACGAAGGGTTACGAGGTTACGACGACGAACATAAAACGCAACATATCTGATATTTCTTTCATCTGAAACAGTAATTTAAAATATTTATCGAATGCTTGTTAGTGTGGGTATACATCAGTTTAAAAAACTTTAATACAATGACGTTACTGTCTCAGTATAATAGACAACTTTTTTACCGTCTGGAAAAAATAGGACGTAACAGGGGAACGGAATAGAATCAATAAAAAATACTACTAATTGGGTGCGTGTTATTTTGATTTCCATATTTTTAATTGATTTATTTATTTATTTAAAAATATGTGTTTTTTAGGACTGAAGGTTTATTTAAAATTAGTTGTACTTATTGATAGATCAATTTCATAATATGTTGATGTAAAAGAAAAAAAAATGTAAAATATCAGTGTCATAGGCTTTTATTCCGTTCATCTGTTACACTCTATTTTTTTTCCAGAAGGTAAGAAAAATCATCCGGTATAGTTATTTTAAAGAATTGGCTTTTTATAAACACTATGAAATCTAGATAAACAATAGAAAGAGTTTATTGAAAATCTTCTTTTGAGAGCTTAGTGTTCAATAAAGCTACCATGTCAAGAGGGATAATTTCCAGTATAGCGAATACAATACAATGCGAGACTTATTGAAACTTGGTTTTAAAGGTTCGCTTATACAGTGCATGAATAAATCCACAACTAGCTAAAGGTTTGCATTTAATTTGCTCTTTTCTGCAGTGAATTTATATTGTAATAATGTTATCTTTAATGAAAATATGCATAAAAGTGCATATTGTAATTTTGTGCAATTTGTGCTCGTGTGATGATGAAAGTGTGTGATGGAGAAGAAAATTCTATTATGGGGCTAACATTTAAATGTACGGTCACCGGTACGGCCTATTAGACGCTGCTGCCCACCTCCTGATTTGTTATTAGGAAGACGCTGCTGCCCACCTCCTGATTTGTTTCCCTCAGTCGTATCTTACGACACCCGCGGGATGATACGGGGTAGTGGATATTTTTACAGCGCCACTACACGGGTTTTAGTGTACTAAAAACATAAATATTAAAGTGGAATTAAATGTTTTTTCAGACAACGCATCTGTGTTTTGGAACATTTATAATTGTCGACATAAATAGGCACGAGGTTGCGCAATAGACGATTCCAGCCTAAAGTTTTTAACTTTCTAAAATGATTGTGTTTTATGTTCCTCTGAATCTATTGTGCTGTATTATTTAATTTTCTCGCTGAGAAATGCCGGCGTAAGAGCATCCTTTATCTCATGTCATCCCGTAACTGATAATGGTGATGAACTAGTTTGCTCATTTGGTTTCGATAGCGATGGTATCCACCTTGTCAAATTCTGCGTGTTGATCGTTAGTCTCAAAATAATCTGAGGTATACGTAATGCAGTCGAATTGCAATGCTAAGTTCTGCAG
This sequence comes from Parnassius smintheus behrii, assembly GCA_036936625.1. Classification (NCBI taxonomy): domain Eukaryota; kingdom Metazoa; phylum Arthropoda; class Insecta; order Lepidoptera; family Papilionidae; genus Parnassius; species Parnassius smintheus. The sequence goes on from JAUPFT010000018.1 coordinate 10,678,061, forward strand.
GTTTTTAAGGAATAAAAAAAGAAGTTGTGTGACGTGAGGGAGAAAAGATGGTTGAAGTGTCAACAACACGGAAAAATTTACGTTTAGTGTTATTTTTATAGAATAAGTGCGACAAGTGAGCACACATCCCACCTTACCGTAAGTGGATGCTATTACCGATACACATCTACATGTATCCTCGATTAAGAATCAAAATACAGACGTTTTGTCACCCTTGAGAACTAAAATGGAATGCCTCGTATCCAGTAAAAAGGGTCTCCGGTTCTCTACCCTCACCATATGGTGTATACGTCAGCATTGAGCTGCTATTTTACGCTGGTATTCTGTGAGAGCGTGGTTCTTTCTCGTTCGAGCCGACCCATTCGTACTACAACCGTAATAGGGCTGCAGCCCGTGTTAAACATAATAATAATAATGTCCTCCAGACCGAATTTCGGCCACGGCGGCCTGTCTCAACGGAGACTAGCCATCGGCGCAGGACAGGATTATAGTGCCCAAGTGTATACGCAAACACAGGTGCACTCTCTATTCGCTCACTCTCATAATCCGATGGAACGGTAAAGAGACACGACCGGAGAGAGATCAGGCACAGGACCCACGACTTTTCGTGCTTTCCGAGGCACGGGGGTGAGACACCGCCAACTTCCTGAATCCGGGCAACTACTGAGAATTTCTTGACGGATAAACTCAATAATTAATTTTTTGGCCAGACCCGGGATTCGAACCCAGGATCTCATGATCAGCAGTCGCGCTACTACAACCACTAGACCAACGAGTCAAACATAGTTTGCGTCTGTATTTAAAATCAGTAAGTATTTTAATATGTATATTGTTAAAATTATTGTCGCAGTTTTAAATTGAAAATAGTTTTTCCAGTTATCTTAAGAAATTAATCCTCAAAGCTTTTTTGAAATTTTCCTTGCGAAATAGAGCTACAGAAAGGTATCACATGTCGCGCAAATTTAGGGTCTGATTTATAGTCATGGGTATCTTGTGTCAAGTTATCCGCAGATTAATCTTGAGTTACGGAAATAAAAGTAAAATAAAACGTATAGACATGGGTATCTTATGTCAAGTTATCTGCAAATTAAGCATGAGTTACAGAAATAAAAGTAAACTAAAACTGATTAAGTAATAAAATTAGATAATACATCAATGTTTCTAATCGAATTAATACTTAATTATCGTCGATAGCTTGCAAATTGATTTCAACTAATAGAAGCAGTAATGAAACAAACAACTGTGGTAATTCTATTATAATATATGTCGTTAAGCGGGCGTACAAATATGCTTCATAACCATACAGGATAGGTATAAAGAAAATTGAGATTAGCCGATAATTGGCTGGGATCTTTTCCTAGCCGCAGGTGTCAATGCGCCATCCAGTTTCACCAGCGGATGCAGTGTAGGCCACATGACGAGAGACCGAGGCTCTACCGCTGCTGATATACTTAGTCTGGCTGAAACTGACCTTCTGTAATTACTTCCATTTTGTAGGAAGTGGCGGTTTGGTTAAGGTATATCTTCTTTAGGCTGATAGCTGGGATAATCACCCGGGTGTCGCCAGTATCCCACAATATAAATACGCCAAGAACGTACACTTTTCAGCTCGAGCGTATTCGATGTTGAACCACAATCTTTTTAAGCACATTTTTAAGCAAACATCTGTGTTCACCTTCGATCAATAATATTGTTTCGGACGGCAGGGACACGTCCAGTGCCCGCAGTCGCCCTGGGACAATCTCCCACTTTATGACGTATGTTCCTTGCCTAGTGCTGGTGACGCACGTCTCACGCACCCTTGAATGCGTATGTATAATACGACCCTACTAGGACCCCGAGAGAGAGAGATAGACGATCAGCCGGGAGGAGGCAATTAAAACACTTTTTTACAAGGTAGCTTCTTGTTCCTTAGGTTTCGGCTTCCTTTTTCCTTATTGTTGTAGCCTCTTCGACGGCTGTGCTGCGACTGCGATTTGAGCCAGTTTGTCGTCTGCATAGACCTTGCGGATCCTGCAGGGTTCGGGCCTCGGGGTATGGCCCCATTAACCGGGCTGTCCTCTCAGTCCACCACTATGGACCGGTCCTGGGAGCCTTCTATTGGCATTGTTGGTTGAAAAACGGATATGTCCGTAGTTAGTAGAAATTTTTCCCGTAGTCGGTTAACTACGGGAAAAAGGAGGTTGTCCGGTAAAAAAGTCTAGGTTGGCCTTTCAGCGGCATTGAGGGTTATTACTCGACTCTCTAATCGCTATAGAGAGGAGTTCTCTTGGATAAGGTCGCCCGTCCGGGGGCCTAGTGTGTAATGGCGCAAATCCATTTAGGTGTTCATGTGGCCCGTTATCGGCGCGGTCAAACATGCCACGCGCCAGCTGGGCCACGAAGTCGGTGATGTTCTCGACCTTTAGATCGGCCGCTATGACGTCATTCCGGACGTAGCGACCTGCTCCGACGATCGTTCTTAGTGTCCGACTTTGCTGGGCTTGCAGTCGCCGCCTCAGAGGCTCGCTCAGAAGCGCGTACCAGGCCGGAGCAGCGTAGGTAATAACGGGTCTAATATACATTTTATAAACACGCACTTTTGTTTTAAGTGGTAACTTGGATGCCAGTAGCGGATGAAGCATCGCCCGCGTACCCCGTGCTCAGCGGACAACGAAGTCGACGTGCATACGCATCATACGCAGCGCCCGGTCAATCCGGCACCCAAGGTAGGTCACGGCCTTCTCATACGCGATCTTCTGGCCATTGAGGTTTAACGGAGGTGGTAGGTTTCTGAGGCGGTGGGTGAGCAGAGCGGTCGTCTTACCAAGATTGACGACCATCCTCCACTCATCTAGCCATGGTTGCAGCAGGTCCAGCAGGCGTTGCATCCTGGCAGTGGCAATGTGGGCCCTTCTGGACGAGGTGAAATAAGCGCTATCGTCCGCATATAACGCCAATTCCACGTCATCTTCCCACTCTTTCAGCCTTCCTGCCAATGTCGGGATGTCGTTATTATAAGCCGCGTACAGGACTGGAGACAAACAGCTGCCCTGAGGAACGCCGGCTCTGATGGTTCTGGTTGCGGACACGGCGTCCTCTACGCAGACGTAGAACTTCCTGTCTGCCAGGAAAGGCGCCACTAGCCGCAACATAGCAGGAGGGACACTGGTCTGTTCTTCCAATTTGTAAAGTAGTCCAGAATGCCACACCCTGTCGAACGCCTTCTCGATATCGAGGAAGATGCCCAACGCAGTGCGGCCACGGTTGTATTCGGCCCGGTCAGCTGTGTTGCTGTTGAGTGATCCCTCCTGAATCCGTGCTGCTCCGCCCGAAGTTGGATGCACGGACGGAGGTGTCTTAGCAAAAATCTTTCTAGCAGTTTAGCTATGTGTGGTAGCAGCGTGATCGGCCTGTAGCTGGCAGCTCTACGCCTGTCCTTCCCGGGTTTCGGCAAGACGATAATTTTGCCTTTTTTCCAGTTCTCCGGGAAGTGGGATGTCCGCAGTATCCCATTGTAGAGTCGACCAAGCTCTACTAGGACTCTATGGGGCAGTTGTCGGAGTGCAGCGTTGGTAATCCCATCGTGCCCAGGCGCCTTCCTCGGTTGCAGGTGGGTTACTGTCCTCCGCAGTTCGACGGGGGAGATGAACCACTCTCCTGCAAGAGGTGGCGCGGGCGACGACAGGAACTCCTGTACGTGGCTCAACTTCCGGACATGAAGCTCCATGAACTCCGCACTTGCGAGGTTCGGCATAAATTGCTCCTCGAAGTGCTCTCCTAGGATATCCGCTCTACCCTTGGTATCGTAACGACGTTCGCCCGCGTTGTTGGTCAGCGGGCAAACGGGAGGTTTGGCTTTAGTTAACTGTGGGTTCAGTTTGTAGAGCGACGCATCATGCTCTTCTGCCTTCCATATGCACCGCTCCCAGGCATCTCCTCTGTGTGCCTGGACTGCAACCGACAGTTCCTCCGATAAGGTGTTCAGTTGCGTCTTGAGGGCCTCCTGGATCGCCTTTGTTATATTGGTAGCAGCGGCCTCTAAGTCGTCCACTGTGTTTAAGGGGTGATGTACTGGAGGTCTCTCCTGCAGGTGTTGCTGGTGCGATTTGAGCCGAAATTTGCTCGGCTTTTATACCCGCCGGCGTTACCGTACGGACGTTAGCGCGGTTTTCCCTATCTCCCGCGTTGTTTTTACTACGAGCCGAAACCTTAGGAGTCTTTATTTATTAAAACTTTTACATAACCCTTACAGTTTATACATCATTATATTGCTCTAGTATTATTCTATAATATAAAATAATAATATTACCTACTAAGTACTTTATATAAAACTTCTAGAGCAAAAACCTTACAAAATTGCTAATTTTGTCTTATATATATTAAAACGGATGTCTAATCTACTTATTTCTCTTTCTTTACATTATGCCGAATACAAACCTTTAATCTAACACCAGTTTTCAAGCGTTAAATAAAACTTACATTTTATATAAGTATTTACATAATACAAATTCTTGCTTAAAAACTACCTTACAAAATTATTATTAAAGGCTAACCTTTCAATTTTGTAATTATATTTAAATTATATTCTAATAAGAGTTAATACGCTAATTACAGTAATTGAGAAATTATAACAGTCTTAAAATAAAGTTCGTCACTTGGTAAATTATATTTGTCGCAGGCGCTAACTACACTAATTCAAGGAATTGAAATAGTCTTAAAACACAGTTCGTCACTGATTGATTGTATGCTTGTAGCCGACAACTATACTAATTGATCGAAGGTGTTCACTGCAACATAACCTGCTAAATGAATTTCAATCGGGGTTTCGCTCTATTCACAGCACTACCACTTCGCTTTTCAGTCACAGACGATTTAAGAAAGGGCTTGGATGAGTAGAAATTAACAGTGGGTGCGCTTATTGATTTTTCAAACAGAAACAGAAACTTTTTTATTAAATGTAGATAAACAATACTTACTGAAAGTCACTTTTTTCATTTACCACCGGTTTGCAAAAAAAACCTTTTTTTTTAAATAATTGCTTACAATCACGTTTACAATTAACAACACAAGACAAATTAGAAATAGCTTGGTAGCGATCACCCAAACGTTTTCAACACTTTAGGATAATGGTATCCTATCTATCCTTAAACACCTTAAATTTTCATCCCCATTCATGTAGTAGTTCTTTTCCTATATTCGCGGTCGCCAGCAATCAGTTCGCTCAGATCAGCGTTTTTCTGCATGGACTGAAATTGAACCTGGTGTGTCGCAAGGCGGAATACTTTCTCCTATTATGTTTTTCTTATTTATAAATTCTATCTCCTCAGTTTTAGATTGTTCGTAACATCTACGTATGCGGATTATTTTCAGCTCTATGTGCCATCAGGCTTTAATAATCTTAACTTTGTAATACATAAACTAAATAACAACCTGGTAGCCATAAGAGAATTGTCGTGTAAATATGGCGTTTCAGTTAATCCAGCAGCAAAGCTACAATATTCATCTTCAGGTTCATCCCTCATTCTACCTATTATCGAATATGCAGATGTATGTCACCCAGATCTGTTAGAAAATCTTCTAAATAAGTATGAGTGCCTTCTCAATAATTCCATTAGTTTTATTTTCGGTTTACGTAAGTATGACCACATATCTTCCTATCGTTCAAAGCTTAAATGGCTTTCATACGTCAAAGGTGATGCTCTAAAATTTTACTTGTACTTTATTCATAAACATAAACACTCACGCCTGTCACCCAGAGGGGTAGGCAGAGACTACAGACTTCCATTTGGCACAATCCTGATACACCTCTCTCGCCTCCTTCACATCCATACACCTACGCATACATGCTCGTCGGTTAAGGGTACTCCTAATTTTGCCCGTTTTTAATAAATCGCTAATTTGGTCGATAAATTTTTGCCTCGGGCGTCCCTTTCCGACTCTGCCATTCACTTCTTCTTCTTTGTCACTCTTTCCTCATTCATTCTTTCCACATGACCAAACCACCGAAGCATTCCTTTCTTAATCCTGGTCATAACATCACCTTGCAAACCACACTCTTCTCTTATCACACAATTTTTCACCCTGTCATTCAGATTCAGCCCTAACATACTCCTTAACGACCGCATTTCTACTGCATTTATTCTACTCTCGTGCTTCTTCTGCCACACCCAACTTTCAGTACCATACGTTAAAGTAGGGACCAACACAGCATTGTGAATTGCCATACGTGCCTTTTTTTGACACATTTTGACTCTTCACAATAGAGTGCAGGGCCCCATTTACTCTATTTCCCGCATTCACTCGTCGTTCTATATCCTTATCATATCTCCCATCCCTGCTAAATACGCAACCCAAATATACAAACTCATCTACTTACTCGATCAACTCCCCTTCTATTCTTATTTCACATATAGTTTTACTTTCATCTCTTTCAAAAACCATAACTTTCGTCTTACTTGCGTTCACTTTCATACCCCTTTGTTTTAATGATCTGTTCATTGTTCAATGTAACCATCATTTGCAACTCAGCCGCCGATGACGCAAGAATAACTTGATCATCGGCGTACAAAAGGCATTTGACGGTTAACTCACCCATTCTTAATCCGCATTCTTCAACTTTCAAATTTTGCAAACATTGTCCATAAATAGGTTGAACAGCCACGGGGAAGCCACACAGCCCTGTCTGACACCCATATGGATGCCAAACCAGTCCGAGTAGACCCCGTTGATCCTAACACAAGCACTAGAGTCCCTATAAAGAGATTCCAATGCCTGTATCAAGCCAGCGCTCAACCCAAATGAGTTCAGTGTTTTCCATAGCACATTCCTATCCACTCTGTCATAGGCCTTTTCCAAGTCCATTAACGCACAAAAAACCTTCTGATTTTTGGCCAAAAACTTCTCCGCGATCATGCGCATGACTTGATCTGTACATCCCATTCCCTTTCTAAATCCCGCTTGCACATCCCAAATTTTTCCATCGGTTTCTTTCATGACCCTTTCAATTAGTACCTTAGCATACAGTTTTCCCACGATGCTAACTAGGCTGATACCGCGGTAGTTTTTACAGTCCTGCTGCGACCCTTTTCCCTTATAAACTGGGACTATCACGGCTTTGCACCAGTCTCCCGATACCCGCTTCAGTTCCCAGCATAAATTAAACAAGGTGTGTAGCAGGCCTGCCACCATTTCCTCTCCAGCCCTCAGCATTTCAAGTGAAACTCTATCATATCAGGCAGCCTTATCTGCATTCATGCTTTTCATTGCTTTCATTATTTCATCTATACTTATCTCGCTACCTCCTTCCTCTTCTTTCGGAGTTCCTATTTCATTCAGTTCATACGTTGTCTCCTCACTCATAAACATGCTTTCAAAATATTCCTTCCATCTCTTTAAACTCAAAACTTCATCATTCAGAATATAGCCATTCTCATCTCTTATGGCATTCATTATAGGCTGTTTTGCACGTCCCCTGGCAGTTCTTACGAGTTTCCAGAACATTTTAATATTTGCCTGGAAGTTATCCGATATTCTTCTATCATTCTTATCCGTTCTTTCTTGCTTATTCCTTTCAACTACTTCTTTTACTCTCTTATTTAGACGTCTAAAGACTGCCTTCTTTCTTTCAAAATCATCATTCGTACCACTAGAATTACCAGCCTCAGTTGCTAGTAAATCTAGTCATGCTCTCTTCTTTGCTTCAACTTCCGTACGTATCTCATCAATCCACCATAACGTATTATTTTTCCTTTCATTCTTTCTTTTACTAACACCACATACTTCGGTAGCTGCATCTACTAAACCTTTCCTAACATTTTGCCATACATTCTCCAAGTCTAACTCATTCATACATAATTCATCCAAACCACTTATGTTTTCTTTCAGTCTATATTTGAATTTGTTTTTCTAAATCATCTTGTAATCTTTCTGTTCTAATACGCTGTAACGCAGTGGTAGACACAGACAACCGATGGCGCCAACGCCTGAATAGACCATTAATTCGGCATAAGACCAAAAAATGATCCGTTCCTACGTTTGACCCCCGGTAAACCCTTGTATCCACCACTGCGCCCCTCAATCTTTCATCCACAATTATGAAATCTATCATGCTTCTATCATCACCTCTTTCCCAAGTATACATGTGAATCCTGTTGTGGCGAAAGAAAGTGTTCGTCACAAACAGATTCTTTTCCATACATACAGTGAGGAGGCTTTCACCATTCTCATTTATACTTTCATCACCAAACGTTCTCAATATCCTTTCATAACCAAGCCTCCTCACCCCAACTCTTCCATTAAAATCTCCTAGCATAACAACATTTTCATTTCCCTTACATTTCATTAATACCATCCTTACCATTTCCCGAAACTGCTCTCGGATATGAGTGGGCTTAGATATATCTCGGACGTAGACCCCTTGCACAAACAACTTCTTTAAGCCCACTTTCAATCGTATCCATAGCAGTCTTGGGCTTACACATTCATACTCTTTCACACATTGGACCATTCTTTCTGATAGGATGATACCTACTCCCTGGCATGCCCGCTCGAGCTCGTCTACACCAGACCAGTATGCGGTATACATGCCATGTGTAGTGACATCCTTACCCTTCCGTTTCGTCTCATTGACTCATAACACATCTATTCCTCTATCATACATCACCTCGCATACTTCATCCATTTTATCATTCATTGCTCCACATACATTCAAAGTAGCCAGACGGGTCTCTGCAATCCACTTTTCGCCCCTCCGGGAGATAGAACGTGACGGGTGGCGAACCTCGTCGCCTGTTTTCCTCCCGGAGATTCTTCGCATCCCTGCCCCATTAAAGGGGCGCCGAGAACTCGGGGCCATTTCTTTAATTTGATTCCTCATGGTGCGAAATAGAGTGGTATATTTAACGCCACTACCACGGCGAGGAGCCGAGTCTGTGCTATCGGCTTGTCACTCCTTTAGCACCACTCAGGGGACACGTGTAGGGTGGGCCTAGGATTAGGTGGTCAAAGCCTACGGACGCGAGTGACATATCCCCCACTTTCTTTCATACGTCAAACGTGATGCTCTAGAATTTTACTTTATTTTTGTACTTTATTCAATTTTAAGCTAATGTTCTGTCGCGTGAAATCGTATCTTTTTTGTAATCGATTAATTGCTATTTTCACATTTAAAAAAAGTGGTTTTAGTGGCTTATGGGTCTAACTTTTCTATGCCTTTTTTATAATACGAATTGTCCAACCCTTCAAAATACGCTTCAGTTTCGGTGATCAGTTCTTTATTTGATACAAATTTCATTCAATTCAAAATTAAAACAATATTTTCTATTGTCGATTTAGATTTTTTACTACATTTTTTCCACGATGATATGAGCATTATGACTTATGAGTCGTGCACTTTTGGATTTTCCAAACTTTTTTTATTGACTTTTGACACGAAATTATTGGAAAATTAAAAGTAATAGTAATAAGATAATTTGTGAAAACTTGAGTGTATTTAAATATGTTGTATATGTATGTACTATGTACATGTTAGCGGCCAAACTAGATTTCAGGCCAAACTAGTTTGTCCCAGGCCTAACCGTCACGTGTCGACACGTGTCAGGACATACTAGTGTAGCCCAGTGCGGAGGTGGGCCTGGGTGCCCGCGATTTACTACGCAAGGGCGAAGGGGCTGCACTTCCCGCAGCACCAAAGCTATTGCAGAAGTAAATTTGGGTCAATATTAGGTAAGGTTAGGTTAGATTAGATTATGCAATGATCCAATCAATTTTGCTAAGGCCAAACTAGTTAAGCCTTAAATATTTAGGCCAAACTGGATTGTCTTGGGCTAAATTAGTATGTCTGACAGGCGTTAGATAAACCGATTTGGCCTAGGACAAACTGATTTAACCTGAAATCGAGATTGGCTGGTAATATATATATATATATATATATATATATATATATATATATATATATATATATATATATATATATATATATATATATATGGGCGGCGGTTAGTCTACTCCTAACTTTTTGATATTATAAATAGGACTAGATTAACACCTATTCTGCTCACCTGTCCGGCGAGCAGTTTGGCGTATGGCTCTGGGGAAGAGCGCAGGTCGTGTTGATCCCCAGGGCAAGTCTGAGGAGTTCTCCTTCACGTGGTTGCCGCTCGTTATTTGGTCTGGTTCAATAGGAAACAGACAGAACAGAAACACTCGGACGATCCTCCTTTCTTTTCTTTTATCCCTCCCCCTTTTCCTATCCCAACCCAATCCAAGGTGTCAAGCGTACCGTGCCGATGGATGCGTGGCTGAAGGGAGTCCAGTCGCAAACGGTGCCTACCCGAGACCAGGGCGATTCGGGTAGTATTTAAGACCTTCCCTCGGCATGCGGGGCTCTGCCGGGGGTGACCAAGTATTTCCCTAGCTACTCGTGGGAACAAAATGGATGAAAATCGACATTTTGTAAAAGACAGTGAGAAGTCTCCTTTAATGGAATTAGCTGCATGTTTGGAAGAGGCTCTTTTAGCCTCACCAACACCCTGCAACAGTGCGCCCCAACCTGAGACGAGCCGTGAAGTGGAGGGCATGTTTGCAGCCGAACCACAATCGGAAACGAACCAGGGAGGGGAAAAGAAAAAGTTCGCTAGGCCTTATAAGCTTAGTGGGGCTGCGAGGAAAAGGTACCGAAGGCTGATAGCAGCTGAGATTCGAGCCGAAGAGGGCCTTTCTCTCCGCCAGAAGCCTTGGGACGAAATTCCTCTGCCCAAGCCTCCCCCAGTTCCGAAGGCGAAAAAACGCAGTCGGTTTGAGGAAGAGTCCCCAAACACCAGCCCAGGAAGACTGTGAAGCTGGCAACGGAGGAGAAGAAGCTCAGCTTCAGTGCCGTAGCTGGCTCCACGCGTATAGGATTTCGCAATTCGAATCCTACGTGTGTGGAGTAGATGCGGCTGGTCCACCGGGCACTAACACAGGCCATCGCTAAGACGGCCTGTGGGTCGCAACCGGGAATGGGCCCAAAATTTTCCGGTTTTACACACAAGCCAGGTTGGATTCTGGTAACGTGCCTGAATAAGGCAAGCCAGGACTGGATTGTGGGTGAAATTGGAAAACTAAAGCCCTGGCCGGAGTCAGAGCTCTCGGTAATACCCGAGGGCGAACTGCCTAAGCCTACGCTGGGCATTACCTACTTGCCCCGCAGCGAAGCCGACTCTCCAGAGGAGGCGGCTGTGCTGTTGAGGGCACATAATGAAAGGGATCCATACTGAGCTCTGGAGAGTCCTCCACCGTAGGGACGAGGAGAATGGGTTCCTAGTAACCTTTTCTCTGGTCGACCCATCGGCGGAGGATCTTCGTAGGGCAGGCGGCAGAGTCATCCTTGGCTTTAAGATGATAACTTTTAAAGTCAGGGGAGGCTCTGACGCGGCAATTAAGCCCGAACTGCCCCAACCCCAACCCCAATCCCCTCAGCCCTCCACCTCTCGGGGTGAGGCTGGAACGCCACCGGTGAGAGTGACGAAGACCCAAGGCGCAGATTTCGCCTCGGTCCGACGGCCTCCGCTAGTGTCGTCCGGGCCGGGGGGGAGGGGAGGTGGGAGCGGTTCAAAGAAAGGTAAGGCGGGGGTCAAGTTCGCATGAAAAGGACGTCCTCGTCCTCAACAGGCGGAAAAGACCCCTGTCTCCCCCCCCACGCCCATAAATGTCTAAACCCAAGGATAAGACGAGGGTCCTCCAAGCAAATCTTCACCATGCAGCAGCTGCTTCTGCCGTGGTGGAGGTTTGCTTTGCAGAGGACAACATTGACCTCGCCCTTATACAGGAGCCTTGGGTGGCCAACGGTCAAGTTCTGGGATACGCGGCTGCCGGTAAGATTCTTGTCAATGCCAAAGGCAGTAGACCCAGAGCTTGTATAATTTATAATAAAAATATTGAACTTTTAGTTGTTCCAGAGTACTGCAATGATGACCTGGTTACAGCCTTCATAAATCTCAAGGGATGTACAGGGGCCAGAGTAATCATTTGCTCAGCCTATCTTCGCGGCGAGAACGCAGATCCTACCTTCGAGTTAGAGCGAGTGGCGGAGTTCGCCCGAAAACACAACTCCAAACTTATGGTGGGTTGTGATGCTAATGCTCACCACACAGCCTGGGGAAGCACCAACATCAACGAAAGTGGTGAGTTACTTTATGATTTTCTCATCTTCAACCGCCTGGTAAGCCTAAACTTAGGTTGTACACCAACCTTTGTAACGCGTGCTAGGCAAGAAGTGTTAGACATAACCTTTGCTACCAATAACATGTCCAGGCGGATAAATGACTGGCATGTTAGTAGCAAAAACTCGATGTCTGATCACAAGCACATTAAGTTTGTGATTGGAGCATCACAATCCTGGGGTGTCTATAGAGGTAGCCTAAGGAGGAATTTGGAAACGTTTCCTAAAAGTATCAAAACAATTGAAGGTCTGGAGTTAGCGACGGAGACAGTAACCGTGGATATCCGTGAAGCCTTCGAGGACAGTTGTCCCGTCAAAACCAAGACCTCAACATGAAAAGTTTCTTGGTGGAATTCTAAGCTGAAAGACCTTAGGGAAAAGACCAGGAAACTATTTAATAGGGCTAAGAAAACCAAAGAGTGGGATATTTATAGTGCAGCCTTAACTGAATATAATAAAGAAATTAGGAAAGTCAAGAGAGCATCGTGGAGGAAGCTATGCGAGGAAGTTGAGTCTTTGCCTCGCAGTGCAAGACTACACAATATGCTATCGAAAGCTAAACCTAGTCAGATCGGGCTTCTTAAAAAGCCGGATGGTAACTTCACTAATAGTGAAACAGAAACATTGGAGTTACTAGCGTCAACGCATTTCCCAAGGTCATACAAGACTTCAGCCTTGAACTCTTTTAAAGCCCTACGAAGGCCTTGCAATGAGGACTGGCGTAGGGCTGCAAAGATAATAAGGCGAAACCCGGTGCAGTGGGCTGTTGACTCCTTTGAACCATTTAAATCAAGCGGAGAGGATGGAATAATTCTCATCCAACTACAGAGGGGTATCGACATCTTTCTTCCGAGCAAGTTTTGCATAGGGATATATTCCAGAACGATGGACGATTGTCAAGGTTCTATTTATACCTAAGGCTGGTAGAAAGGACTACGCTTTACGAAAGTCCTATCCTAAGTCCTATATATTAGACCTATAAGTCTATCTTTCTTTCTTCTTAAGACATTGGAAAAGGTTATAGATAGATATATAAGGGATGTAGCTCTAGCTACGAGGCCCATACATTACAACCAGCATGCTTACCGCAGAGGCAAATCTACGGAAACAGCCCTGATCAGTGTCATTGACAGGGTCGAAAGGCACTGGAGGATAAAGAAATAGCTCTTTGTGCCTTTCTAGATATTGAGGGTGCCTTCGACAGTAGCCCCACATCACTGCTGATTGGGGGCCTAACATATAAAAATGTTGACCCCACAACCATCAGATGGGTGAAGTCGATGCTCTCAAACAGAAAGGCAGAAATAGCGCTGTTTCAAACTTCGATTGAGGTTGCAATCACAAGAGGCTGCCCACATGGAGGTGTTTTGTCACCCCTTCTTTGGACTCTTGCGGTTGCGGACCTACGCATTGACACATTGGGTTATGCTGATGACCTTGTGATAATTGCAAGGGGCTTTTGACAAAGTACTTTATCGTCAATAATACAAAGAGCCCTAAACACCATAAATAACTGGTGTAGGGATAACAGTTTATCAGTTAATTCTGATAAAACTGTTATAATACCCTTTACAGAAAAGAGACGGTCGGACAAATTAGTCCAACCAAAACTTAATGGCAAAGAAGTACCATTTTCCACGGAAGTTAAGTACTTGGGCGTAACAAACGACCAAAAACTAACGTGGAACTCTCACCTTAGCAACGTATGCCTTAAGGCAAAAATTGCTTTAGGCACGTGCAGTCGTTTGGTTGGGAACAACTGAGGCTTGCGTCCTAGTATGGTCTTATGGCCGTACAGCAGCATAGTGAGGCCGATTCTCACCAACGCCTCTATTGTCTGTTGTAACAAGGCCAGCCAAAAGACGACTGCGGACAGACTAAATAGTCTACAAAGGACTGCCTGCCTAATTGCAACTGGAGCTATGCGATCATCGCCTGGAGCGGCTCTTAATGCACTTCTATACCTAACGCCTCTTGAGAGCCCCTAGACAGAGAATCTAGACAAGGAGGCGAGGGCTACTTTGTATAGAATTAACGCCCAAGGCGGTCTGAGCTTGCTCTCCTACAGATTGAGATCCATGCTCGACTCAGTTAAGGAATCACCGGTCTTATGCATGATCTCAGATATCATGCGTCCACTATACACTTATGATAAAAAGTATATAGTGGAATTACCCTCCAGAGAAGACTGGCTGAATGGCCAGGTTATCTGTGAGGTCGGTAGCCTCATATGGTATACCGATGGGTCTAAAATGGGCCTCGACGTAGGCTTTGGAATTTACGAGGAACGCCCCAAATTCAAACTTAGTATGAATTTGGGTAGATACACCTCTATCTTTCAGGCAGAAATTTTCGCCATACTTCGGTGTGCGGAAATCAATCTGCAAAAACACTACGTCAACCATAAAATTTACATAAACTCTGATAGTCAAGCAGCACTGCTGGCGCTGAGATCAAACTTAGTGAACTCAAAGCTAGTTGGAGACTGCGTGAACCGTTTAAACGCCCTGGGTTGTAACAACAGGGTCGTTTTAAGATGGGTTCCGGGTCACGAGGGTATTGTAGGCAACGAATTTGCCGACAAACTTGCACGGGAGGGCTCAAAGTGCACACAATTTGGACCCGAGCCATTTTGTGGAATCTCAAGAAGCCTAGCCCGATTGACCCTTGAAACTCTTAATCACAATGAATCACTTAAGATCTGGTCTGACACACCAGGCTTAAAACATTCTAAAACCTTAATCCGGGCTTTTGATCGTAAATTCGCTTCAGAAGCCCTGGGATTAAGTAAAAATAAATTGCGCATTCTGGCAAGAGCCCTAACTGGACACTGTTGTCTTAAAAAGCACATGTCCATCCTGGGACTAAGCAACTCAAGGATGTGTCGGTTCTGTTCCATAACGGAAGAAACGCCTCTACACATCCTAACCGATTGCGGACCCTTAATGCGCAAACGTAACACTCATCTGGGACACTATCTACTCCGCCCAGAAGAAGTGAAATTGCTCACGGCTAAGCAACTCCTTCGATTCATTGAAGACATAGGGCTTAGCAGTGAACTATAGCCATAGCAGCGATCACAATAGATCTTCTAGGTCGCAGTGATACTGGTCTCTTTACCTAGACCTGCATAGCTGCTCGAACGTAATAAAAAAAATAAACATATATATATTTTAATAAATGTATACTTTATGTATTATGTTTCGCATCTACTAATAATTGTCTTTGGCACCCAGGCTTGATTGACAGAGAATGTCACATGGCATTAAGTCCGCCTTATGTAGCCTTCAGCTAAAAATAAATAAATCGAACTATTGCGTGTTGCATGGTAATAAATTTCGCGTAGCTCGCTAGAAATCTGGAAGATAATTAGACTGACAGCTCAAGTCATCAATGTCAAGAATAAGATTTTGGAAGAAACTGTTCTGTCCTTTACTTTGGTTACCCGCTGTTTATGTTTTTTTATACTTCTTCGTGTTTTACATCCTCTTTCGAAAATCCTAACTGCACTGGCAGCTCATGGTTTTGACACACGTCTTGACAATGAGCCACGGTAGCTATGATAGAATTTGGAGCTTAGTCCGCGCTTGTACTACTGGAAATAGGTACTAATCGCAACTTATATTGCGATTAGTACCTGTAATACCACCTTCTTGAAAGGTAAAGAAAGCCATCTGTTTGAGAAATATAAAACATTTCAAGATATAATAATACGATCAACCGACGCTCATTGGGGTACCTAACGCGACGGGCTAAAACCCTATCGTGAAAGGAGGCTCATTACCTTTTAAAATATGCTTTGTGGCATTCCTTGAGTAAGACCTATATTCAGTAGTGCACTTGTAAAGGAATATAATGATGGTGATGTTATGACTTACCTATACTTAGAAGTAACAATTCGAGTACGGCTGTTGCTCTGTTTTTTTTAACTCAAAATTAATGAAAAGTAAAAGCATTTGAAAGCTAATGAATAATTTTAAATAAAGTCTTGAGAGAGATTATTTAGTAATTTTTATTTTTCTAAATATTTATTATAAAATTCTATTCATCAATCAGCATTACAAATTCATTATAAATCTACTGCTCAATATATGCCTTCTATAGTTATTGCTGTAAAACACGTACCGAGCAACCTGCATCCATCGATTTGTTGGCTTGGTGAATCACACATGTATGTGTGTCAATTCATTTCTTAAGAAAGTCGCTACACTTTACACACATTATCACAATATAATATGAGGTTTCACCTCGAGAACCTTCTTTCAATCGGCAATGCCTCCACCTCCAATAAACAACGGTACAAATAAGAATCATTATTTGTTAATGTTTCAAGAAAACAAATCTTCTTTAAAAACAGTTTTCTAATGTGTGCCAGAAAGTCTCATTCGAAATTGGGACTTATTAAAGACGTTACTCCGTCGATGTGTCATAAAAAATTGCTATACAATCGACACAGGTGCTCTCCATTTTGCGGACCTATTTTAAGCGAAATTTTAATATCTAAGACTTAAGTATTACGAGTCCCTATTGGAATTCACCCCTGTGCGTTATTTTTGTGAAATTTGGATAGTTAAATAATTCCCATGAAATAAATTAATAACTTTAATTACGTAATTATTCTTATCGGCTTAAAATTTCTTCTTCTTCATCAGCCTTTTTAATCAACCGTCGGCAGATTACAAAAAAGTTAAATAAGTGCAGATGAAGGTTAATCCATTGATATGACGAGCCATTCTTAGTACGTTCATGACGAGCCATATATAAATATGTTAGACAAAAGAGCACGCAGTCCACCTGGTGGTTTGTGAATACGATGACCCATGGACACATAAATTTATCCTTGATTAAGAATTAAAATGCACAAGTATTGTCAACCTCAGAACTAAGATGGAATGCCTCATTTCCAGTAAAAAGGAGCTTCAGTTCTCGTTACTTACCAGCAGAAATATTATATATTGCCATAGTTGCCACGCATGGCTCGCGGATTCGCAACCGCCGTTTTTTACTGTTGTTGACTTGTTATCAGGAAAATGCAACAGCCCATCTCCTGTTTCATTTACATTTAACATGGGATACATGGGAAAGTGAACACCCCTACGCCGCCACTGCGTGGTGATTTATATGTTCCCTTGCCCAATTGTAATGCGTAGTCAATTGTAATATTAAGTCGACACTGTATATGTAATGAATGTGAACGGTATATGAATGCGGTATCGAAGCGACAGTAGCCTAATGGCAGGGCGCGGATCGCGAACTCAAAAGGTCGTGGGTTCGACCACGACCTTTTGAGTTCCGCCATTTTACTACTGTCGTGAACCACTCCTAACACAAGCATTTTCAAGCTTACCAGGAGTGGTTAAAAGGAATATTAGTAATGTTAATTAATAATATTAGCTTAGTGAACGGGTTTTATTGCAATTCGTTCGGGGAAATAGTTCGGGGAAGAAAATAGTTCGGGGAATTAGTTCGGAAAAATAAAAAAATCCTTCGGGAAAAGTGAAGAACCAGCAGTCAATAAGAAGAAAAAGTGTAGGGAAGTGATAGGGAAAAGTGATTACTCTCTCACGGAACGGTTTGAAGATAATTGCTGTTTTATTCCCAAGTAATTCATCCCTAAAGTTATACAGTCCACATCGAAGAATTAAGGCGTCGGGACCGGGACGACTTCGGAAGACCCGTAATCCCCGTCTGAACCTACTTGCTGAAAAAGAAAGAGGTTATCGCCCTAGTGTGTTACTCCGTTGCGGAGATCACATACGTTGTTCCCGAACCCAACGTAGGCGTTATAGGAGGCCGGATCAAGAGAAGCCTCGATTCCTCCCTTCTGTTTCTTTATCGAACGTTCCGGCCCGTCTGGTTCGTTTGAAATTGGTCCTTCCGAACCTGTTTCCTTTTCAATTGGTTGAATATTAGGTCTTTTACCTACGAGTTTACCGTTTTGTTAAACCACCCACTTTAAACTGTATCCAGAAGTCTGGAAGTGGGTGAAAACTAAATTATGAAACGCCATTACAATAAAAAAAATTATAGGAGAGGGGGCAAACGAGCATACGGCTCCCCTGATGGTAAGTGATTACCGTCGCCCATGAACAGCTGCAACACCAGGGGGGTTGCAGATGCGTTGCCGGCCTTTTAAAAAGGAATAGGCTCTTTTCTTGAAGGTCGTTAAGTCGTATCGGTCCGGAAAAATATCTGGTGGTAGTTGATTCCACACGGAAGTTGTGCGAGGAAGAAAACTTCTTTTAAATCGCTTAGTGGTGGACCGCCAGTCATCCAGATCACGAGTTATGTCGCGATGTGCGATGGTGAAACTTTGCGACTAGAATTAGTCCGAACAATTCCTCAGAACACTCCCAATGGTAGATGCGATAAAGTACGTAAAGAGATGCAACATCTCTTCGCAATGCCAGTGAGTCGGATGCGATCAAATGAAAGGAGCTGGCACTGGGGAGCCCCGGCACAGAGATGGGAACAGTATTCCATGTGCGGCCGAGCCTGCGCCTTGTAAAGTTGCAGGCGGTGAGCCGGCATGAAATACTGTCCCACTCTGCTGAGCACGCCAAGCTTTTTAGAGGTCAATTTAGCCTTCTCTTCCAAGTCACTATGAAACTGCACGTCACTCGATATGTCGACGCCAACGATTCGGATACTGGCTGAAGCAACAAGGGGAGTGCCTTGAAACTAAGGAGATACGACGAAGGGGTTCTTTTTAGCGGTAATCGCACAAACTTCTATCTTCTAGGGATTAAACTGGACTAGATTTAGTCGCCCCTAGTC
Organism: Parnassius smintheus behrii; assembly: GCA_036936625.1. Classification (NCBI taxonomy): domain Eukaryota; kingdom Metazoa; phylum Arthropoda; class Insecta; order Lepidoptera; family Papilionidae; genus Parnassius; species Parnassius smintheus. The sequence continues at coordinate 10,697,019 of JAUPFT010000018.1, forward strand.
CGAGATTTTGTTCAACAAAGTCTCGACTTCAGACACAAGTTTGTCCTGGTACTCGGTGACGTTTTCCAGAGAAATATTGGCACGGCCGTTGTATAAATACATACCAACGTACATCAAACTAATAGAAACTTGTAATTAATATAGTCTAGCTATACAAATTTATGATATAACTGCTAATGTAACAAAAAATAAACAACCTGCCCGTAAAAGTAATTCTTTAAGTAGAGAAAGGGTAAGTAAGTAAGTACCTACTTTTCTTTCTTAACAAAGTTTTTTTCGAAGTTGAGTAACAGCTAAAATATTATTTTATAAACGGTGGCGATCAGAATGCGATAGATTTTTATTTTATAAGAGATTGCAGTAACTTTAAATTAAATTACGAACTTTTTGTGGCTTAACTTCGAGCCCGATCGCTTTTACAATTAGCGCGTTGATACAAAAAGTTTATAAAAATATCAGTTTTACAAAAGATATAATATAAATAAAGATACTAATAGAATATAAAGTTAATGATTTCTTAAATTAAATTAAATGCGATAAAGTCCATATTATTCAAGAATATAAAGGTGTTATGTTCTATTAGTATTGATAATTACGAAGCGACAGTAGTCCAATATTGGATACATTTTAATCTTAGTTGGAGTGGTTAGCGGGGGTAGTAATAGGCCAATAGTGTTAAACAAAGTTACTAATATTCTTACGACTGCCTCCATGGTCTACTAGTCGTAAGTACGACTCTGACCATGAGGTCTCGGGTCCGAATCCCGGGTCGGACCAAAACTAGTCATTGGATTTTTCTAACAAGATATTCGTCGTAGTGAATGACACGAACCGGAGACATTCTTACTGCAATCGAGGCAATACATCTTAGTTTAAGATAGTAAAAAATTGCAGGTGAAGTGCTTACAATTCATCCGCAATTTTTTCTTCATCCTAGTCTATTGTGTGTGTACATTTATTTCTCCTACATAAAGTTAATACCTCCGTAATTTAAAATTAGGTTGTGTTACGAGGAAAAAAATACTCCGCCACAATAAAAAAAAACTTATAATTAGTCTTAGGCTAAGACTAGACCACTTAAAGTAAAAATCACCGGGAAATATGCGAACTGCAAAAGCTCCTCTCTCCACTAATTCGTTATCGACTTACCACGCATTCAAACCAAACGATTTACTTAATCAATCGTCATGCTTACAGTAAAGGAGTAGAATAGCACCTGTCTTTCCATCCGATTACGGTCCGATTGCAGTCGGTGTCTTCAAGGCTAGAAAGAATAGACTTTTGTTAAGCTAAGTCAATGCGCTTTAGCATCCTCGGCTGCATCGCCACTTACCATCAGGTGGAATAGCAGTCATACACTGGCTTAGAACAGTTAAAATAGTATGGAATTAGACTAGTATATACTAGAGACGGGTTTATTGGTAGAGAATGTGACTAGTGTCTAAGATACAGGCTCGGCCTAGTTTAGACGCTAGTGTATAAAATTGTATAGATAAGTTATAACTCATACCATTTGTTCAAATGTCTTAAAGATAAATAATGTAATCCTTACTTTGCGTCAATAAAAATTATTATTATTATTAATGCCTAATGGCATTAAACCTGCCCTTTGTATTCTTTTGTAAATTAGAGAATTCAATAAAGAATAAACAAATACTTAAATTTTATGGAGTCTCGGAATTCCTTTTTGGATTATGAAGAAATATGTTTTATCTTGCGACGATTATAATAATAGCTTAACGCTGCTGTGTTTCGTAAGGTGTATGTGGAGAACCGGAGACCCTTTATACTGGAAACTAGGCATTCAATCTCAGTCCTCAGGGGTGACAATGCATCTCCATTTTGATTCTTAATTTAAGATAAATGTAGATTTCTATGGGCCACAGCATCCACTTACCATCAGGTGGACTGTGTGCCCGTTTGTCACTCTTATTCTATAAAAAATTCAAAAAATTAGAAAATAATTCCGATGTCAAATTATTTTAAATTATTCGAATAAAGATAATTATTACGTAAATATTTAATTTAATTTGCAAATACAAAAATAAAAGCGAAAATGCAGAATTTTATGTAAAATAAAAAATAATTCCAATAAAGCTTCACATGTACTACTTTTACATATTTATGAAGAACCTCAATAATAAAATAATGTTTTACTTTATTTTGATAAATAAAAACTAAAATACTTACAATAGAATATAAAATAAATAAAATTTATTTTTATTTTTGAGACCACCATAATTTTTAGTAGGTAGTCTACAAAATGCATAGGGCAATTTTACTGGTATGAAAAACAGATTAAAGGCACTCAAAGCCGTGCTTTGTGCCAAATGATGAATTGTAATAGAGAAATGCCATCAAAACATAACATGTAAAAATAACCAAGTCTCGCAACTCAGTGCCCCTGTCGTAAACAGTTGTGAGATCCATGTAATACCAAGTCGTTTAATTTATTCAGTCCCTACTTAAGGGTCCTTCTGTATTAAGTTATTACGTAATGAGCTAACCTAGCAACATCTTATTAAGACCATATCAATATTAAAAGTCTTTGATGTTTTAAATAAATGGATTGACTTGGGCCATCGCGTGAAACCACAATGTATCTCACAAATATATAATACACATTATATTAAATTAGATTGTTTAGTTGCGATTGCCAAGTCAATGTATATATTTAAAACATTAAAGATTTTTGATATTGTAATGGTCACAATAAGATGTTGTTAGGTTAGCTAATTACGTAATAACTTAAGACAGAAGGACCCCTAAGTAGGGACTGAATAAATTAACCGACATGGATCTCACAACTTTTTACGGTTGAAAAACTGAGTTGCGAGACTTGGTTTTTTACAAGTTATGTTTTTGATGGCATCTCATTTCTTTTTGGTAATAGTCCTACTTTTTTACTTTCCGGTATCTTCTACTTCTTGATTACCAACAACGTACTTATCTACATCTATTATTCCACTATAATATGCATATACAGGTACACTAATTCACTGCAAATGTAACTTTCTAATCGTATATATTTATATGGGATTACGAAGTTATTTATGCAGCTGATGTATCTAGGAAACCGGACTAAAATTGCAAAATATATTAGTTTTCCTTGATTTGTACACTTAACACTAATTGTATACTAAATTTGAAGCTTCTATGTCTTCTAGTAATGCCTTTGAGTTTTGATGATCGGTCAGTCATTAAGTAAGTGACAAAATTAAGAAATTTTGAGTAGCTATAATTCTTAAACTACTGGTTCAAATCGAATGAAATTTTAAATGTACCGTGTTTATACAATGTTTGCTTAGTTACAAAAAATTCAGGCTTCTATTTTTATCCCCAACGAAGTTATAGCGGTCGAAAATGGCCTGAACTGCATTGAGAAAAGTATGGTACGGCCGTGTCGCTTTTTTGCTCGACTTGGGGGGGGGGGCACTACTGTGCCCCCAGATTAGTTATCGATATTGTAACTCCAATATTTTAACTTCGTGACAAACCTTATACTTATATTCGAATTTTTCCTACGGTCATAAAAGCGTTTTAAGTATATGAATTGCATACTGACAAATATTGCGGAACAATTACTTGCAGGCCGTGCAAATATGTTTCGTGCGGGATTCGACCCGCAGCTCCGCAACGCGCTTCTTCATTACGGAGCCGTCAGAACTATTTCGAGGTGTTTGAACATAATACTTACTTGATAGCTTTCTGCTGGGCATGAATTATGGTGGCATGATAAATAAACAAAATGAACGATTTCAGTCATTGATTTTATTTGCTCAAAAATAATAATATTTGCCGTAGTCGTCGGGATCAGTCCGTTGCTTTTTTATTTAGTTTTATTTTGAATGTAAGAAAACTTAGTCTTGTATATTAATTAAATTGAATAAAGAATTTCTATGCGTTTTAAAAATAATGTATACATTGTTTTCGATACATTGCATTGCTCGGAATCCGTTAAACAAGCTCAAGTCATCGACACATTTTGTACTAATAGCATTTCAGTTAAAACCTGATGCAATCGAAATTATAGCACAATACTTATAAACTTATTACCTAAGTTAATTACATATTATCAGTGCTATCATCACAAATATACCCCTCGAAACAAGTTAATTTATAAGTACAAGTATCAAAACGTTTCAATGAAACACTTACATTAAATACAATACGAAATTAACTTCGAAATTAACAAACATAATTATTAATTACCAACAAAAAAGTATAAAGAGATATAAATGTGGTAGGTTATGTACAGGCGGCGAAAGTGTCAATTCGATTGCATCAAAATGCGGCGGGCTTAGGCTTCGGCGTTCGGCGTGTGGGACTGCGCCGTGACGACGCTCGCTCGCTCGGACGCCGCGTCGGGATCTTGTTCACGAACTCCGAGCCAGGGTACACGTTTCTCCAGCTCCGCTCTGTAAAAATAATTGGCTGGTGTTACTGGCTGTTACTGGTTACCGTGTAGTGGCGGTGTAGGAACATCCACTAACCCATATCGGCCCGTGGGTGTCGTAGGAGACGGCAGCGGAAAACAAACCAAGAGATCAACAAAAAAATTAAAACAGTTTTGGGTTGCCAACACGCCCGTCAAGTGTGGCAAACTTGGCAACTTATCCCCCACTAGCCAATTTACGGGAGAAGCCTAAGTATACACTTCATAGGCTGTAACATGTAGGTAATGAAACATTTCTATCGGTTAGCAGGAGTCAGCCATTAGAGATCTCATGGCCTCGATTACAGTGGTGTAGCATAGCTTGCTACCACCGCCCAGGACATCAGAGCCGAAAATGCCCACCCCCACAATTTTTCGCAAATATCTTCAAAAATTTAAATTCAGTAAAACTTTTATAATAAACTTAATTATAACATGCATAAAACATTTCAGATTGTTGAAATTTTTGGTAGCCGTTTGGTAACCATTATCAAAATTATCCGGTCGGCGCCATGGCGAACCCTGACATTGTACGCCACTGCTCTGTTAACTGGTAACGATATAATTTTCCTGCATATGCCAGATGTGAACTATCCGGAAGAACGAAGCGAAACAGCGTCATTTGATAAGATATATGTAATATTACTATTAATAATGCCAAGTACTGCATTTATGGTAAATTCTCATTAATTTGAAAGGGGCTAAGATAAAACAAAACTGTGTATGAGCTAATGATGAAACAACTATGAGAAAAGATTATCACGAAACTGATTAGCTATTTTCAACAGCTACTAGGTTATAGCATTCGTTTTCTGTCGAAGAGTCGGTCTGGGTGATACCTACCACCAAACTGCAGTCCTTGCGTTGCTATATTCCAATCTGATGGGTGTAGAAAGCCAGCCTAATTAGAAGCTGCGAGGTATTCTATCTTAGTCCTTAGAGGTGACAACGCAGATGCGTTTACTTTTCGTTCTTTGAAATTGGCTCCAGGTGTCCATGGACTGCACTTACCATCATGTTTACTTTAGGTAGTTCGAATGTCACTTCACACTCTTTATAAAAAAAAAACACATAGCAGTCATAGGTAAGACAGTGAACTGTTTTTACAATATGATTTCTTAATGTTTACGCGATCACAACACGTTCAAATAAAACTAGTTTTTACGGATTATATCGCTTCTACCTCTGCAAGAAGCAGAAGTGTACAAGCTTGATTGTGAATGTGGTCTCTTTTACACACATAGGACAAAAAAACGTTCAATAAAAACCCGCGTTAAGGAACACATTGCTGACGTGGAGCATCGACGCTCCGGTAAGTCTGCAGTCTGTGAAAACGTAGAAGATCGACTCCGTCACTACATCAGATTTGATAGACCACAAATCCTCGCTAAAGAACACCGATTCCTTCCAAGGAGGATTCGCGTGGCTTCCGTATACTCCGTAGATCGGAACAAATATTAGTAATTTTAATCTGGAGTTAGCCGTACCTTATATATATATATATATATATATATATATATATATATATATATATATATATATATATATATATATATAAGGGGATATAAAATATACGCGATATCCGTAAAAATAAGTTTAATTTAAGTCATCATCATTCTCTAAACCATTTCCCATTATCTGGGGTCGGCGCAGTAAACCTTCTTGTTCCATTCCTCTCTATCAGCCGTCATTTCCATACTTACTCCTTTCATTCTCATATCACTCTTCACACAATCGATCCATCTTTTATTCGGCCTTCCTCTGCCCGTGTGTCCCTCCACATTCATATTCAACACTCGTATTGTGACATGACTTTCATTCCTCCGCATCACATGCCCAAACCATGCCAATCTGCTTCCTCTCACCTTTTCTACCACTGGCGCTACTTTCAGGCTTCCTCTTATATACTCATTCCTTATCTTATCCATCCTTGTCACACCACACATCCATCGTAACATTCTCATTTCATTCGCATGCAGTCTATTTTCATCCTTCTTCTTGACGGCCCAGCATTCACTTCCATACATGACGACAGGTCGGATGATCGATTTGTAAATTTTCCCCTTCAGCCTTATTGGCATTCGGGGATCGCACGTTGTGGCTGTGACCTGTCGCCATTTCATCCACCCTGCGTTAATCCTATGCTGCACATCTCTATCTATTCCGCCGTCGCCTTGAATGAGGGAACCGAGGTACTTGAAATCTGAGCAGGTAGGCAGTATAGCGCCATCCAACGACATGGGTACAGGACTGGAAAGACCGCCGAAATCACAGCACAGATATTCGGTTTTGGATCTGCTGATCTTCAAGCCAACACTTTCCAGCCTCTGTTGCCACCCCGTCAGTCTGCTCTGTACCTCGATGCCTTCTTCCCCGACAAGCACGATGTCATCGGCAAAGAGCATGCACCAGGGTGCCTCATCCTGCAGGTCCGACGTCAAAGCGTCCATAATCAGTAGGAAGAGGTAAGGGCTCAATGCCGACCCTTGGTGCAGCCCTACCGCCACATCGATACTGCCCGTAGTTCCCGCGGCAGATCGTACACATGTACGGGATGCTCTGTACATAGCACGGACTAACCTCACATACTTCCCAGGCATACCTTTCATCTTTAACGCCCACCACAAAACCTCACGGGGAACCCGATCGTACGCCTTTTCAAGGTCGACAAAAACCATGTGCAGATTTTTATGCACGCGCTTGTACTTTTCGCACAATTGGCGTAATGCGAAAATGGCATCTGTCGTACCTCGACCGGGCATGAATCCGAACTGGTTTTGTGTTATCTCACACTCTTCTCTCATTCTTCTCTCTATTATTCTTTCCCAGACTTTCATAGTATGTGACATGAGTTTTATTCCCCGGTAACTGCTGCAGTTTTGAACGTCTCCTTTGTTTTTAAAAATGGGGACCAGTATACTACTGCACCATTCCTCAGGTATTTGTTCTTCCTGCAACAATTTACCGAAAAATAAACTCAACCACTTCCATCCATCCGCACTCAGCAACTTCCACACTTCTACTGGTATTCCATCTGGGCCGACTGCCTTCCCATTCTTCATATTCCTAACAGCCATTTTTACTTCTTCCACACTAATTTCTCTCACTAAGCCCATATTCACTGGTGGGTTTTCAAGCATACCATTCCATTCATTCTCCTCATTCATCAATTTCTCAAAATACTCCTTCCATCGCTTCTTTATACTTTCATCGTCAGTCAAAATCCTTCCAGAATCATCTTTTATACATTTTACATGTGAAACATCTCTTCCATTCCTTTCTCTCGCTCTTGCAATTTGAAAAAGTCGTTTTTGACCTTCGGGGCTTTCAAGGGACCGATATAATTTATCTTGCGCCTCTGCCCTACAAATAGCAACTTCCTTCTTCGCTCTCTTCTTACATTCTTTATACGCCTCTCTCTTACTTTCTTTTATGGATTCATTCTGGTCTTCTACGCTCTGCCATTCTTTAAAGGCATTTTTCTTTTCTCTCAAAACTTCTCTAATACTTTCACTCCACCACCACCCATCCTTATCTATCATACGCTTCCCTTTTGTTTCTCCTAACACCTTCCTTGCCACACTTCGGATACAATCAGCCATTTCCTTCCAGCACTCATTCACACTCATTCCTTCCATATCACCCATCTCTATCATCTTGTTTACAACTAGCTCTCTAAATTCACTTGCATACTCCTCCTTATGCAACAAATGCCACTTTATTTTGGGTGGGGGACGATCCTTATGTTTGTTGAGGCGAACAGTTAAGCAGATGTCAGCCAGCAGAATTCGGTGCTGGGATACTAAGTCTTCACCTGGAAGCACTTTGCAGTTTTTTACACTCTTGATTTGGTTCCGTCTTAACAGAAGATAGTCGATCTGTGTCGCGTGGTGGCCACTTTTATAAGTAACAAGATGCTGATCTCGTTTTTGGAACCACGTGTTTACTACAGCCAGGTCGAAAGCACATGCTGCTTGCAGAAGAACTTCCCCCTCACGGTTGCGTACTCCGTACCCCCATCCACCGTGTACTCTTTCATACCCGTCATTCACTCTCCCTACATGTCCATTAAAATCTCCTCCCATATAAACATCCTCACTCTCAGGTATTCCCATCATCATACAATCAAATTCCTCCCAAAACTTCTCTTTCACACTCTCTTCACAGCCTGTTTGCGGAGCATACACACTTACAACATTCACTACTTTGTTTTCAATCATTAATTTAACAACTATCATTCTGTCATTTACTCTTTTCACATCTGTCACTCGTTCTTTCATTCCACTATCTAACACAACTCCTACTCCATTTCGCTTCCCGTCACTTCCACAGTAATAAAACTTGTATCCTTCCCCAATCTCTCTTGCTTTATTGCCCTTCCATTTTGTTTCCTGCAAACAGGCAACATTCACTCTTCGTCGTTTCAAAACATCTGCTAACTCTCTTCCTCTTCCAGTCATCGTACCTATATTCCAGCTTGCAAACCTCACTCTGACATTCTTCTCTCTACGGGCTCGCCTCTTACGTCGCACCCGCTCCGTAAGGTGCGACAACCCTTGCCCACTTCCCACAGGAGCCGGGTGCTGCTCCTGCGCGTCGCCTGCGGGGTACGCCCTAGCCCTGTCATATATCCCACAACTCGTAATATTCATAAGTTTACTGCATGGGATTTGGCAAAAGTTTTACAGTCGGCCGCCTGCCTGACACCAACCCTCTTTGGGTATGCTATTGTTGGTAGAGGAAGCTACCATTTTGGAAAAAGGAAAAAAAAAAGGTTGGGGGTAGGAGCGTAGGTGTAAGGATACTGTTATCTCGGCAGGAAAGGTATGAGAATAACAGTAGCTCGGGGAGCCGGGGTCGCGTACCCGTATTCCATAACAGGATCACCGGAAAGGTAGACCAGCATGAAAACCCCCTGACTGGAATAAGTTTAATTTAAGTGTTTTTAGATTTTATGTGTATTTTTTAAATAGAATAAAAATGACCAATGAGTACACTGTTCACCTGATGGTAACTGCATGCTGTGGCCCATACACAGCTGGTGAGATAAGACCTATAGTGGTCAGGCAATAATTGAAAAAGAAGAATAAATAACTAAATCAGCACTGACCTGTATCTTGGGTGGTTGATGGCATACACCCATGGATCTAAACACGAGACAACTTTGGCGCAGACTGCAGGAATCATCGTGGCAAGTGGTGTCAACAGACTCCTGTAATTTATATAGATTTATAATCAATTATTTATTTCGGTAAGAGTTCGTTGTTGTGTTTATGTTTTTATATATTGTTATGTTTTATAAAGTTGGGAATTATTATATTATATACTATATTTTAATTGCAAGCAAAGGAATTATTATAAAATCCAATGTCCTCCACCTACAGACAGAATTTCACTAGAATTTTCAATTGTCATTGGCGGTCAATTCAAGGTCAGTTTCAAGGTTGGTTGGACGCGTAAGGTCTTAAGTGAGGCAAATTTTCTGCACAGGACAGTATTATAGTGCACAAGTGTGTACACAAGCACAGGTGCACTCTGTTTTCTCACTCTCATAGTCTGTTGGGACGGCAATTTGTCAGAATCGGAGAGAGATCAGACTCAGAACCGACGACTCTACATGCAGCCGCACGAGGGCGGGGCAACGCCAACTTCCTAACTTTGGGCTCCTATAAAAATCACACTACCTGATTTTGCCCCTACCCAGTATTCGAACCTGGGACTACATAATTAGCAGTCGTGCTAACGACTACTAGACTATCGAAAGATGAGGAATCTTTAACGCTAATAGAAAACTATAAAAATAATGAGTACGAGTAACATGCTTATCTCAGCACTGTACTTTCACGTGCCTTTACGTTGATTTCGATCGAACAAATGTAGAAAATTAACTTAGCTAAACCCACGGGAAAGAAAATTACAAATAAAAATTTCTGTTGTCACCTGTCACCGAACGCGCCAGTCATGGTGACGAAGGCATAAGGCGTCCAGCTGCAGACAAACATGAAGAAGATTGTGAAGGCTACTTTTGCGATTCTGATCTCAACGCTCTTGTTCGCGTCTTCCTTGTTGCTGGATAGAGATTTCACGTTCATCTTTTTGGCTTGTTCTTGTAACATTTTCTCATGAAGGCGCACCTGGTTTAAATATGCTATTATTTAATTATATATTTATATAATTAAAAAACAATACCAATTGACTAAAGTAAAATTCATAGCCAAAACCATATTCATAGTAAAACCACCTTAATAAAGTTAAAGTACAGCCCATATATGTACCACAGGCCTCCTCTCATTTCTGAGAGGGTTTTAGGGCTGTGAGGTCTCTGCCGCGCTTCCCCAATGCGTGTTGGCGAACTTCACACGTCTTTGAAATATTTTTCTTTCTTATTTCTCAGACATGCAGGTTTGCTCACAATATTTTTCCCTTACCGAGCACGTGGTAAATTGGCACTTATAATCGCAATTAACAGTTTTATTGGTGCCGACGGGGTTGCTTACGTACTGTGAAATTTACAGCGAGCGCTAACCTTCGGAGCTACCACGACTTATAACAATAACATAAAACACTATACAGGGTTATTTTGCATGAATCTCTCATGATGTTGAAGAAAATTAATTTCAAAAAAAATCAAAAGCTCTTTTTTATGTGATATCTTTTATGATGTTTTAAGTGATTTTACTACGCACGTGCACGTTCGTAAGGGTCGACCGATAGACAAAAGCGTTGTTTTTGTTGTTGCCCATAAATCACATTATAGTAGAATCATTATTTACTCGTATTTTCAAAAACTGCAATATCGGTATATCATACACATATATTTATTATATATTATTTGAACTTAAGTTTAAAATTTGGCAACTCTTTGAAAAATAACCCGACAACCACTCCGAAAGTGAAAATATTACAAAATTACTTAAAATATTAGCTCAATGCTACTGGGTTTCGTATGGTGAGTTTAGAGAACCGGAGACCCTTTTACTGGAAACGAGGCATTCCATCTTAGTCCTCATGGGTGACAACGCATCTGCATTTTGATTCTTAATTGAGGATAAATGTAGATGTCTATGGGCCGCAGCAACCACTTATCATCAGATGGACTGGGTGCTAGTTCGTTACCCCATCCTATTTAAAAAAAGATTGGCTGTGCGTATCGGTCGCACGCGGTGACTGGCTCTCCAGCCGCATTCCGTCCCCCGTACTGAAACGACATTCGCAGCTATCCCCTTCACATTTCGTTCAGCGCTAGAGTTACGTGCCGTGACTTATACACGCGGTCACATCCTATTTAATTGCCTGTGTTTGATTACGTTGCGCGCCATGCACGAAACGTATCGTTATCTGCCAAATATTTTCTTTAAGAATTCGCTGTTTGCTCGGTTATGACCCGGTACGGTGGTGGTCAGTGACGAAACGGTCTAGTGAGAACGTGATATGAAACGTGCTGTAAGACAGGATAGAAGTGGGTTACCTTATTAATAGTGTATAAGAGACGCCGAACAATAACAATGGGCCTTGTTGATTAGTCTAGATATGAAACTACAATTAAATATAGTACGAAACTGAATTCATTGAAATCATTAGTATATCAAAATTATTATTTATTAGCTATCGAAAGCTTGGCTTACTTGACCAAGGAAGTAGCCGTGTTTGCGCGGTGTAAAAGAATTCATCATTCTATTTCATCCCGTAGTTGTCTTAATAGGCAACAATAGGAAAAACTAGACAGACTTAATGTTCACCGCTAATACCATCTGGTATATGTGGGAAAATATAACGACGACGTGAGCAGCGTCTAACATATGAAACATCTGGAACTACGATTGCCAATCCGTCTGTCAAGCCTGACGATAAAGGCAAATTCTCTACACCACGGAAGAGGCCCACGTTCAGTAGGCTTATACAGGCTGGTGATGGTGAACAAAGAAGTTTTTGCTTCATTTACATGTAAAATGATTATTATATAACATAATATTTAAGTCAGATAGTTGCCTTAAAATCTTTAAAAAATATCTTTAAAAAAAAATTATACCCATTTTTTAGAAACTTCGTACTTATTTTTGATTTAATCAGAAACTCAAACAATCTAACCAAGAAAGATAGTTTTGCATCACTTGAGATGTGCTCTCCATCTTCTTTCTTCGTTGGTCTGGGATTAGAAATGAAAAATATATACATAATTTAAAAAAAAATGCCAACGTATATTTTGAATCCATTTTTTTTAAATCTCTGAAAATCTATTACGATAACATTGATGTTCACATCTATTTTGCCTATTTTTAAATGTTTTATAACTCAATGAGCTAGGGACTCTTCAAATTTTGGACATTCAATCACGTCAAAAAACTAAAATTTTTAAATATTTTAATACATATAATTTTTAATATACTAATAAATATTTTAATAAATTTCACTTGTTGCAATTTATGCAAAAAACGTACGCATTTTCGTTAAAGTTATAGTTCATTATATAGTCTGTACGAGTATATCATACATACAACGTATGATAACAAAGATCAACATTATAAGTATCAAAGGTATTTAAAGCATCATAATTTAATCTAAACAAAATTCGTACGTTTGTTGGTTCAATCGGATCCAGCAAAATAGAAATGAATTGAATTAAGGTAAATTACTTGCACGCCGGCCTTTTTTAAATGTGCGAAGGTAAATGCGTGTTTGCGTAAACTTATTTTTTACGTTTTTCCAAGTGTGGTCGATCAGAGAGGCCCCGGAATATGTAATAAGGAAATTATTCAATAGAAACCCGAAGCGAGCATAGAATCGACGTGAATATTTATTAGGTGCGTTGCGTCTGATTCGTTTTAATATACGGTTTAGACACTTTTAGGGAAATGGTTCGGATACTGAGGATTTCATAGATTTTATTTTGGATTTATAGGTAGAACTGAGTAAAGAAAACTTTTAATATAACAAATTAAAGCAATGCTGTATAGAAAAAAAATAGCTTTATCTGTAGTACCTGGTCGGCAGCATTTATTTTTTTAAGACTTGTAAATTTTCTTACGATTTTAATCTGAACCGCTTTGCGCTTTGAACAAAACTATAATTTACGGATTTTATCGCGTTTAATTACAACTTTAATTTATTTTTACTATCCCGACGTTTCGGGTGCTTTCAGCATCCATGGTCACGGGGGGGGACTGAGATGTTTGACGTCCCAATGTCATAGTTAGTCCAGCTACCTTCAGTTTTTGAATATTAATTTTTGGTTCGATTTACGCAAAACGAGCTTATTGTATAATGATGTCTTGCAGTGGTATGCTTGGTTTGGGTTTAATTTTGTTAATTATAGAATCCCAAGCAGCTGGCAGCACCCATCCATCTTCTCTATTGAAATTTGGATGTTTTTTAATTTCAATAGCCTCGCGTATCAGCCTTGGTAGGAATCGGTGTTTTTTACGAGGATTTGTGGTTTATTAAATCTAATGTAATGGTGGGGACGATCTTAAATATGTTCGCAGACCGCCGACTTCCCGGAGCGTCGGTGCTTCACGTCAGCTATATGTTCCCTCACGCGGGTTTTTATAGATCTTTTTGTTTGACCTATGTAAGAGAGACCACATTCACAATCTAGCTTAGCGAAGCGTCGGGATAATAAAAATAAATTAAAGTTGTAATTAAACGCGATAAAATCCGTACATAACAGTGTTATTATTAAATTACCACACATAGAATAGTTGTTATAACTCAGGAGAAATCGAAAATTTACTATAGAACTTTAAGGCGAGAACATATCTCCAAATCTGCCATGGAAATATAAGATTTAAATTGTTAACTCATGGTGGGTCAGTAACACTCTCGTCTCTATTTCTGTATATATAAATCTATCTATCTTTGTATATAAAAATTACGTGTCACGTTGTTTGTCCGCGATGAACTCCTAAACTACTGAACTGATTCCAATGAAATTTTGCACACGGTGAGCAGTTTTTCCAACTTGAGAGATAGGGTGGTTTTTAAGCCGATAAGTAATCTTTAATTTTTTATTACGTATTTAAGGATTTTTACAGGAAAGTCGTCGTAAAGGATAAAACAACTACTGCCTGGCCAGCTAGCTATATGCATAGGTTATCACTTCTAAGTCTTCAAATTAGAACAAAGTAGTATTTGTTTCAATTTGAAGGTTAATAGAGCTAGTATAAATGCAAACCGTGTGATATTGCTTTTTAATCCTGAGGGTGACAATGTATTTGTGGTCTTTTTGGTTAAAGTTTAAACTAACAAAGAAAGATAGACCCTGATTACACTTAACACCGAAAGTAAACCAAAATCACTCCCAACTTATTCTACAAACACTCATTCACGCCCACATATGCTTCTAAAATTTAAAGAACAAGCAAAATTTAAAGAAAGAAAGAAGGAAGACGAGTGCGAAGCGTGAGGTGAACGAGAAGTTGACCATGATTTCGGCGTTACTTGAAATATAAGTAGTGCTCTTTTGTATTTCTTGTTTAGTCTGAAGCTTGAAGTTAGTTGCAAGAGACAGCTCAATATATGTAGCAGAGTGGTTAAATATATAGATGCGGTGCAGCAGGCCGCGGGTTCCAATGTCGCACGGATCAAGTGTCATTATTTTTGTAGACAAACTTAATAAGTTTGATTTACACATAATTGTTCTAAACACTTTGCGGACTGTCAGTTTGTTTGTCATCCTTTATTAAATAATGTTAGCTTAAACATAAAATATTGATCAAGAGTGACTGTGTTGAATCTAGTGAGAATATAAGGCCACAGTCTATTACGAGTTATAGACTGTGGCCTTATTGCCTTATTGTTTACGTCTGCAAAAAATTTAATTAAAAAAAATTCAATCGAAAAAATTAAAAAAAAAGAAATATTCAGATAATATAGATGTTTGGAAGGAAGCAGGTCAAAAATGAATTATGATATTCCTTGCATTCATTCATTCATATACACATAAAATTAAACTAATATAAAGCGTGTACAAAGTACAAACAGGATTACGATCCCATCTCATCCCAGAACCAACAAAGCTCTGTGGTTCCAGAACAGTGATGAGAAGCAGCGTAAGTGTGGTGAAGCATTTTATCACAATTGATTCTGCTAAATGTGGCGATTACAATGCTTCAAGTCGTGGAAGGCGTTTGTCTAGCTCTGGACTGTTCTTGTAATAATTGTGATATACTTACAGCTCCAAAGAGTTGAGAGTAGAAGAAGCAGATGAGCGACATAGGGATGACGTAGCTCCAAACAAAGATGCAAACGACGAACACTTTGGTGTCCTGGTCGTCAGTGAAATAGTCGAAGGAGCAGGTGGTGAGAAAGCCCTCTGCAAGTTGTTAGCATGTTCAGTTTGAATTTTTTTTAAACTAGTAATGTTTTTATGATTATCAAAATTCCTACAACGATTTCTAAAATTTACGCGAACACTACTCATTGAATGAAACTATTTTTACGGATTTAACTTATTTTTACTGTTGACGTTTCTAGTTCTTCGCGGCATCACAGCAATGGCTGTGTTTGACATCCCGATGTCGTTGATAACATATCAAAGAAAATAAATTAAACTAAACGCAATAAAATCTTACCACTCGCCTTTGTTAGAAGTGGGAAGTAGTTTACGACAGTTACGGAATATCGGATTCTTACCAACTTCTTTTTAGTACGCCGTTTGTGCTCTTAATCATTTAGTCTTCAGTCACTTATTTATATCTTTAGGTTTTACTAAGTTATAATAACATAACTTTATTTTTACTCATACGTTATATATTTATTACTGACCAAATTTTCGAACTGTGTGTTTCTGCAAGTCGTTGGAAATTTTTATTTGTTTTTCAAGAGATTGGTTTCTTATAGCTAGAGAAGCGGTGTACATACTTAGCCCCTGTAACGTATTTTGTTTCTCTTATTTATTTTTTATATCTATGGTAATGTTTTCGAAGCAAGTGAACAGCCCTGAGTCACGGCTTGAGTTTTAGAAAAGTGAGGATCCCATTATAAATATAATATTTATAATATTATTGTTTTACAGATAATTCATAGTTATACTTACCGGGAACATAACGTCCCCACAATCTAATAGCGGGTAGAACAGTGAAAGGCATCGCCCAGATCCATGTGAATAAAATAAGCAAATAAGCTTGCACTTTGTTTATTCTTCCGTCGAGCGGACACGAAATAGTCCTACAACAGTAAATATTTTTTATTATTTTGGTACGTTTATATAGTATTACCATCTGCTTAAGACATAAATTAATAGACAAAATAATATATATAATATATAAAAAAGGATAAGATTAATTACATTATTTGCTGAAAATAATACCATAAGTACAATAGAACTGGCAGTCGATGGATGCAGGTGTCTCAGGATCGGGTACGTGTTTAATGGGATTCCCTCTGGGAGGCCTATGTTTAGCGGTGGACTTGTGATGAGCTGTAATGATGATAATGATGATAAAGAAGAAGAAGATGATGAAAGAATATACCAAGAATAAGACCCACTCAGACAGCTAATCTCGTCAAAGGTGAAAGTTGAATGGGGGAAAAAGAATGAAACCAGTTTTTAGAATAAGTTGGACGTGATTTTGGTTTTAGTTTAGGCGATGCTAGCGGGTATCTATTATAATTATGTATTATCATCATTTCAAGAAGCCTCAGAATGGATAGTTGTGTATCATTAGGTCAAGTCCGGTCAGCTCTAATGGAAGTATGCGGATAGCCGTCCTCACTTCTGTATTTGTCGTGCATGTCTGTCGCGGTCAGAGTCATGGAGAGTCGATATTTACAAATGATCCACATGTTTATATACCTACATAATTTTAATTTATCTTCGATGATTGTAATCGAGAACAATATGCGTACTTGTATCTGTCAAAGGCGATCACTGCGTTGCTGATGGCGCCGCCGATGCCGGACAGCGAGCCGAGTATCCCGTAAATGTCACAGCCGAGCTGGAAGCCAATTGGATACTGGTAGAATGAATTGGTTATAAGTAGTGGCATCTCCAACATCATCGTTAAATCGAACAGCGCTAAATTTATCACGAACATATTGCTTGCACTCCGTAAGGATTTTGATCTGAAATGAAATTGTTTTTATAAAAAATTAAATCTACTATATTTTATTATATCACATTATATTTACACTGTAGAAAGTCCAGAGGGAATTTGGAGTGTAACTCATCGTGCCACCTACCGCGAGGCGGAAAGTGCAACGTCTGCCGATCTAGCTTAATGTAACGAACGTAATGTTGTCGAAGATTTAAATAGTTAGATGCGCCTTCACCTTGAAAAACTGTTGCATTATTTTTGAATATGTGCGTTTGCAAGACGCTGACGCGCGCACACTAATGCAATAGTGTCATCTCTTATTATCTTACAGAAATTGTGTATACTACTTTCGTTGTCTTACAAATGAGCATCGATTGCGAATGAGTGAGCTCACTCATTTGAGAATGGACACATTTCTGAGTGTTCATACTATGGTAAGGGCGCATCTTACTATTTAATTCAAAAATGGAAAAAGAACAAGAAATGGAAGCACTCCAAGTCTTACAATTTTCACGGTGGCGGTTTAAGAATATCCACTGCCCCATATAATCCCGTGGGTGTAGTAAGAGGCGACTGAGGGAAACTGAAAAAGGAGATGGGCAGCAGCGCCTTCGTGATAACAATTCAAAATTATACAATCCGTCAATAAAAACTGTCTACCCGCCGACCAAGCGTAGCAACTATGGGAAAATCCCGCTATAAGACAATCTATGCAGGAGAGGGGTCAACTTCAGCCATGTAACTTAATAGACTATAATCCACGACCACTTAAGGTTAAGTGCTCGTAGGCTATAATTGATGGATATAATGGACATGAGAATCGGCGTACGTATCCACCGGTATATCGTGTTGTGGCCGTGTTAAAAATATTAAAATATACGCTATCCCATATCGTCCCGAGCGAGTCGTAAGAGGAGACAGAGAAAAAATGAAACAGGAAATGTGCAGCAGCATCTTCCTGATATCAACTCAAAATAGTAAAAATCTGCTCAGTGTGGCAACTATGGCAAAATGAGGTAATCTGGGTGTTAGTCTAGTTTTTCTAGTCTCTAATGTTAGTCTGGGAATGAGTATTTCTGCTGAGGGAGGCTTACGTTCAGCAGTGGACATAAGCCTCCATTATGTTGTGTAATGAGTGGATAGATATGGCGTATAACAAACAAAATTGTAAGATCTTTGGTGGTAGATATTTTTTACGACTGGTGTAGGCTTTGACTGTATAAAATAAGAGGCATAACATAAAAAATTTGTAGATGTATAAAGGAACGACACAAAAAGCTTACAGAGCTGATATTATGGAAAGCCGGAGAGCGAAAAAACTAGTGTTAAAATAAAATATTAAATGTAATTAAATATTCAGTTGAAAATTTAAAATTTGAAAGTCAAGAGAGTCAAGATTCAAGTTCCGCTTTTATAATATAATATGATGATTCTAAATAAAATGTTAATTAGGTTTTTAACTGCGTAATTAATTCATAATTCATAATTATTTATTTGCATAGAATGTAGGTAGATATTACAATAGTATTATTAAAACATGAAAGTTCCTATACATTCTGCCTTGTCGAGGCGTGCAAATTTTGACTAATTAGATATAACAATTTTTTTTGATGAATTTAACTTATTTACACATATCAAAATGTACATTTGTAAAAACAGTAAAATTAACTAACTAATAGTTATTCTATAACTATCAAAGTCCTTTATAAATTCACAGCAAAAAAATTCAAACATTTTTGGATACAGATTTTTAAATATGTAATTTGTTTTGATTTTTGTGATCAAGATACTCATTAACAGTATAGAAACAATTAAGTAAAAGCCATTCATGGAGTTGGTTTTTTAACTTTACGTTAATTAATTTCAATTTTTACAAAAAGCAATTCATGAAGTTGGTTTTTTAACTTTCAGTTAACGTGATTATGCAGCGTTTCAAAGATAAATCTAAAATTTGTATAAAAATACACGTCTAATGGGTTGGATAACCTAAAATGATCCATTTGACACAGATTTAGCTATTGTATCTTATATTTTACTGGTAAATGATAATAGATACGCCGTGACTACCGCATCATGAGGCAGTCTACGGGGGAGGGCTATGTTCAGCAGAGGACTTTTATAGGCTGTAATGGTAATGGTGGTAGCGACTTCAGAATCCATCAGCTTAATTCGTCCCGTGGATGTTTTAGGAGATGTTGTTTTATTAAAAATAAAGTAAATCTAGGCAGATAGATAAGTACTACAAATAATATATTTTTCTGAGCCGGAAGCTTGCACGCTCTTAACTTTCTTGGAAATGGAAAAACGTATTAACTCTTTTCACTATCGACACTCAAAACGCTAACAATCTGGGCTGAGTTGTAAAGTGTTAAAGTGATTTTAATATTAAATTCCTTTCAACGCAACTTGGTCTTTATCGAATTCTCTTCAATTTAGTTTACGTTCTTTAAACTTTGAAATATTAAAATTCAAAGTATGTATGTCAGAACAGAATAATTCGAAGAAGTTTTGTTAGTTCCAATTATTCTTTAATAATTTTATTAGCATTTTAAATTGTTATCGTGTTTTCATAATTTATGAATATTGTTTTGTTTTTATTCGGTTTCGAAAATATAATTCTTAAAAGTATGAATATTTTTTGCATTTGTTTATTATTGTATAATTTATCGAATCTTTTAACAAACATATCTCAGTATTACAAAACAAACAACAAATGATTATTAGGCATTCGATATTGCATAAAAGTATTGAATTTCGCTACACTTGTTCCATTGACATAGATTCGAATGAAACGAGGAAATAAAAAATAAATGGAATATAAATGTACTGGCGGAACATGAAAACGTTTTCCGAAGTAGCGAAGAGCGTGGGGTCGGCGGGCGGTTCACAACTTTGCCGATGACATTTGTTTGAAAACTTCGACACGGATGCCGGATGAAAAAACTCAATACGGTACTTTATTTTAAATACTATATTTGCTTTCAGAACCTTAGTCTCCCTAATAGTGGGCGCTGCAAATCTTTTTATAGGTTATGGGTGACAAAACTGAACATAGTCCATCTGACAGTAAGTGAATGCTGTAGGCCATAGACATTTATATCTATCTTCCATTAAGAATCAAAATGCTAATGCGTTATCGATCCCGAGTACTAAAATGGAATACACCGTTACCAATATAAAACGGTTTCCGGTTATCGTGACTTACCAAACGAGATATAGCTACATTATATTGCTATTTTGGGCAGGTATTTTATGCTTACGACTAGTCTCACACTGTGGCTCCACGAAATTTCTACTACTAAGCTTCTGCGCTCCATTGTTGTGATCTCGTTTAAAGGAATAAAACAGTATAATCACACGATGCATGTTGAAGTATCCTGCGACAAAACTTTACAGCGGCTTTAAATATTACAACTTTACAACTTTTTTCAGCGAGGTTAGTCAGGAGTTAGTTAACGCTAATAGAAAGCTATAACAATAAGACTTGTAACAAAAAGTGAAAGCCGTCTTCAAAAAGATAAAAATAATTAAATAATTTCACATTCTGAACTCGGAACCAAGGTATAACGTACAGAAGATAATGGAATCATTTAATTATTTTTAGTTCTTTGAAGTCGACTTTTACTTTTAATTAAAAGCTTCCTTTTTTACCCTTTTGAATAAAATGTAATCTAAATAGTTACTTCTTCCATTATTTTGCCATCCGTAAGGTTCTAAATTAATTAATAAATCACCAAAATTGGTTCACGTTATATCACCATATAATAATAGGTATACTGAAAAAGAAATATACAGTTGAATTGCGCAGCTTCCTTTCTTTGAAATCGGCTAAAAATGAATGATGAAAAAATATCGCGTAAATATCATTTATAGTATAGGTATTTATACTTATATATATTTATAGTATATTATATATAGGTATTGTTTCTCACTCATTTTCGTCATACAAATTTTTCTGTTGTAAAAGTTATCTTAGCTGAACCTCTAGATATGACAACGCTTCCTGTAGCCTTCTTAGCTTAAAATGGGAACAACGAACGAAATGAGTTAGCCGTCAGTCAGCCCACTACCCTTTTCGGACGGCGGTTAGATGATAACTCATCTGTGAAACGAAAAATTCTTATAGGTGAAAAAGGTTTCTAACGTAACGTAAAATTACACTAATGTATTATCAAAATTATTACCCCCCCCCCACTTTTTTGATAGCTTGGGGCCTGAAAGAACCTGAGTCCTGAGCCTGTGAAATCCAAAAGTCTACGGCACTAATTTCACAGAAACTAGATGAAACTACGTGATAAAAATTTTGGGTCGGATCGACAGGGGGCTCTCACAGAATACCAGCGTAAAACAGCAGCGTATTGCTGCTGTGTTTCGTATGGTGAGTGTAGCGAACAGGAGACCCTTTTTGGCGGAATCGAGGCATTCCACCTTAGTACTCAGGGGTCACGATGTCTATGGGTCACAGCATTCACTTACTATGAGGTGGACTGTGTGCTCGTTAGTTAACCAATTCCTTCAAAAAAGGTACAGTTGCTTACCATCAAGTCTACTGTTAGCTCGTTTGTCATTCAAATATTGTTAAAACCAATTGAAATATATGAACATTTTACGGGCTTCAATTAAAATTCTTTTTAATGATCCACACATTATAATTTACTGGATCTCCCTTTTAACTAGTAAAATAATAAGTAAAAAAGATGAAGTTAATAAAGCGGAGTTATGATGTATTTTCGCAGCTCCCGGGCGTCAGTCAAGTTGCGGCAGTCTCAGCACGCTGGGGAACTTAATTAAATCGCCACCGAGTGACGCAGTCAACAGCACTCGATCCAATCCTCAAATTGTTCCAAGTTATTAAATTCGTCGCTTTTCCAAACGTATCTTAATTCCTTAATATTTTTAATATTTAATTAGAATTTTAACCCAACTTTGACAATCTTCAAAACATTCAGATATTTTATGTATAGTTAGGTACAAATCCTAGTTCTTCTACCAGTTTATTTAGTTGATCTTCTTTTAAATATGGCACGTTATAACAGTAACACAATAAGTAAATTAAAAATAGTTAACTATAAACTCCTGTATTAGTAAAAAAGTGGCCCTCATATTTTCTTAACCTTTTTTTTCTAGCAATAAAAGTAAACGAAAGGTCGATTAAATAATAATTCATAAGAGAAGCTGGAATAAATTGGGAGCTGTATGTGTAATGAGTTTGTGTCTTTGTACATATATTGGCTCCTGGTAGGATTGGAAATATTCGTATTACTTGCCACCTCTTCTACAAAAAATAAACCTATCGTTCTCGTAGCAATTTGTCTATATTGCCGGGATTGACATACGTTTTATGTTTGTGAATATCATGATGCAGGAACAATAAATGGAAGCCTTTGTTTAGTAGTGGACATGTTATAACCATAATTATTATGATAGGATAAACATATATATTATGCTAAGCATGATGTGTTTATCTGTGACTAACAACTCTCCGATTTACAAGCGTGTTGTTATCTTTTACGACTTGATCACAAAAGGCCATTAATTCTTTACTTATATAAATCCTTATATAAAATGTATATGTAACGTCTTCGTGAAAATCAAGGGATAATTGATTTAATTCCAGCAAAATTTTAAAGATTCTGATGCGGTATGATTGCAGAGTCCAATCCCATAACGTAGTTTTAAAGTTGTTGCGGATACAAAAGAAAATACGACACGAATAAACGATTTCGTTTTACTTTACCTATTTAGTGATTAGTTGTGTGATTAGAGTAGCTTCATTGTTAAGAACTTTGAGTAGTATAATAATATTGCACCAATTTAATAAACCATTAAAAACGATACTAAAATTTAACCGTAAACAAATTTAAAGAGGTCGTGAGAGACAATAAGAATATACATTACGTTACTGAAAGAAACAGCGTTAGTATTCAGTAAGTTTCAGAAACTGAGCGATAGCCGCAAGCGATTTGAAACAAGCGAAGTGTATATTAGGAACATGATGGTAAATTTGTCCAGATGGCTCTAGGCACTGCGAAGTCTGTCAGTGTACATAATTCGGTTTTTTAAGAATTTTTCTCTAGATTTATGTAATAAAGATTATATTCGCCGAGATCTCAAATAATAGAAAGTTAATAATTTTATTGGATATAACTATAGTGAAGGGGAGAATTCAACCATATATGAATTAACGCTTTTTTCTTCATTTACAGAGAATATTACAGCTTCGAATCACACTTAAAGTTTCGTCAAACTGTTTAAACGTTTATTGGCGATAAATTATGCTATTGATTTATATTTATTAATTATTTAATTATCAAGTGAAGGTGAACATTAATCTTCCGTGTTTCTTAATTGAGTTAAAACCATGAGTGATTTGATTAAATATATAATTAAAATTTATTTCCTTGGGTATCAATTCAAAGCATTTGAACTTATAGCTCTCACCTAGTGTAGGGTCCTTTAAATCAGTGCCTGTTCATCTTATATTTAACTTCCCAATGAGAAGTTATTGTAATTTGTCCGATTTTGCAAATTGGAAATTTTAACATATCTCCACGTGTCAAGGTCTTTAGAGTCGAATAGTATGGTTATGTAACTTAGGCCTCATTAAATTTTAAACAAAATCCTTCATGACGTTTTTTGTGCCGAATGAAAAATTGTATAAAATATTAAAACATGATATTTTTTATTCTTTCCACTGGAAAGTTAGTCGTGTGGGAATTTTCGGATCGCACCTAGACCGCTTTTATTTAAGTAATCAGCCGTCAAGTGGCAGCCTAAGAATTATCTACTTCATGTCATTTCGTGGATGTCGTAAGAGATATTGGGGGAGGTGGGTAGCAGCATCTTCTTGATAACTAAGAACAATAAAAATTGCGGGCGCCTATCCGTCAAGCCTGGCGAATTATTGCAAATATCCCTATTATCGTCTTAATGATGGTAATCTTAGATACTTCATAGATACTTTCGATAATGTATTATTCCATTTTACAGTAACCATCTTGCACGAAAATGTGATTTCTATGGCAATATGTATAAAAAAAACTTTGGGTAAGATTAAAACGATTGCATAAAAAATTAGAGAAAACTTATAGTTAAGAGGTGGTTTATTAACTTACGTGCTGAATATCCAGATGACTATTCCATTTCCAACAAGGGATGAGATCATGAGCAAGGAGTAAATGAGTCCTAGGCAGAAGTGCCAGTATTTACTGACTGCAGGGTAGTTGCGCCAGTGCTCGTGCACCATTTCTTGATGTTCCTCAGGGATGTTCCAGCCTAACATGTGCTCAACTATTTCTGACGAGACCCTGTAATTATAAGGCATATAAGTTAGACGGATCTTTTAACGTTTGCATATGATACGAAATCTGCTTCCTTATTTTGCTGATCGTTTATACTATCACATTTTAAAGTTAGTTTACGAATAGTCATTATTTTTTACATCAAAATCTAAACATTAATTTTGTTACTGAAATCTTTTGAGTAAACATTTAAAGACATGCAACACAACAATTAAATGGTGAAATCTGTTATTTTGATTATTTACGACATGATATTGAAAGTGACATCTTGAGTAACAATTAAAATTGATCTTGAGGTAAGGAAGCAGGTTAAAAATATATAGTTATGATAAGATTAGAGAGGTTAATATTATACTATTATAAAATACTAACAACTTCATGGGGTAACCCATGGGGCCGATGTCGTCAGTATAATTTGCTGCCATTTTGTGCAACGCCTAATAAAACGTTAAATTAAAAATTTTACTTGACGAGCACTCAAAAGAAGGAAGAAAATTCTAACATTAGTTGTATAATTTTTTTAACGATACCGACTACGTTCTAATGACGAAGTGAGTAGTCCGACATAGACTGTCGCTTCTCACTTGTGCTGTGGTTGATGTGATGTACACTTTTATATCGGCCAAACCGTGCGTGCCTGTTAATTCCTTAATTGAATAAAAAAACTAAAGCTTCTTGTTTATTTGGTCAAGCGTGAATCAGGCAAATGCCGAGTGTTCTCAATCTGTGTTGAATTTTTTTATATACTTTATATAAACTAAATCCTATATAAAAAATCTTTTTTCTCGTAACACCCCGTAAGATTTCACTTTGTGGTCTTCTGAAATCGTAGGAAGCAAGCGTCTGAAAGGCGAATTGGCAACCGCAGTACGGGATTACATGCTCGTCATCGCCGTTCTATGTAATTTACATCTGTCACGTACGAAATGGTTAACAGCTATTTACCACGTGGTTTTTTTGGCTTTTAGCTTCTTAATGGACGAAATAGAATAAATACGTGGTGGACCCATGCTGCA
Organism: Parnassius smintheus behrii; assembly: GCA_036936625.1. NCBI lineage: Eukaryota > Metazoa > Arthropoda > Insecta > Lepidoptera > Papilionidae > Parnassius > Parnassius smintheus. Next base: position 10,722,805 of record JAUPFT010000018.1, read on the forward strand.
GCTATATTAGTAGTATAGCTGTAGCACGAATGGGTCGGCTAGACTGTAGAGGACCACGCTCTCACAGAATACCAGCGTAAAATAGCAGCTAAACGCGGCTGTGTTCTGTATTGTAAGTGAAGAGAACGGGATACCCTTTTTACTGGAAAGGAGGTATTCCCGGGTGACAACGCATTTGCATTTTGATTCGTAATCGAGAGTAGATGTGGATGTATGGATCTATGGGTCACAGCAACCACTTACCATCAGGTGGACTGTGTGCTCGTTTGTCACCGTTCTCTTGTTTAAAAAAAAAGAATTCTACCGCATGACAAATTGCATGTAAAGTTTTCTATTATATATTTCTATATTAAAATTAACAATTGTATTTTTACGTACAACTTCTTACTTATATTATTCTCTCAATGATGAGAGGTCTGAGCCCAGCTGTATGAAAAATTAGACTTTTAAAAATTTTAAAAATTAGATAGAATAGAAAAATTACTTTTTAATGTTCTTAGATTGTCATTCATGTTTTTTTTATTTATAATCTGGTAGTAGTATTTGTAATCAGTTCACAAATTACTTTTATTGAAGAGATTAATAAAAAGATTAACTTTACTTTTAGTGCCTAAGTCTTGAATTACTTCAATATGTAGTATATATTTATTTTTACTAGCCCATAAACGTTCACAACTGGGAATGAATGGCCACGATAGCACCACCGTCGGAGTGACAATTACAGTGCCAGCAGTCTGCCTAAATGTAAGTCTATCAAAAATTACAAAGGAAACTGAAAAAATAATTATGCATAGAATGAAAAGTAAGATTTCGCGTCTAATGATAATTGTCAGTTATTGCATGAAGTTCTTATAGAAAAATCTGAAAAGCAGATGACCGATAGCCAGGCCCTGGAACTTCTCGCTTTTTTCGAGCTCGAAAATCTTTCGTTTGATTGACTTTTGAGCTCTTCGAGCTAAAAAATTTATTTATTTATTTATTTATTCACAAATTCAGCCGCGTAGTGGCGGTTAAGAATATCCACTACCCCATATCTTCCCGTGGGTGTCGTAAAAGGCGACAGAGGGAAACAGGCAGGAGATGGGCAGCAGCATCTTCCTGATAACAGCAACTGTACGACAAAAAAAACTGCGGTTGCTAACCCGCTCGCCAAGCGTGGCAACTATGGCAATATACCCCCCATGAACAATTACACAAATAGACGGCCCCCAGTCCCCGGTGGTCCTGCTATTCCTGGCTACGGTGGCGACCATGGTAACGGCGGGGCAGGGGGTGCTAAGAATCTCCGGTGGAGGTTCGGTTGCCACCTACGACGACTCGACCTGGCAACATTTAACGCACGCACACTGAGGACTGACGAGAAGATCCTGGAGCTGGAAGAAGAGATAGACAAGTTGCGCTGGAGTATTATAGGATTATCCGAGGTCCGAAGAGAAGGGGAGGTGATTCTCGAATCCGGCAACTTGTTCTATCACCGGGAGGGCGACCATATGTCCCAAGGAGGTGTTGGATTTATCGTCCACAAGTCTCTCGTCAACAACGTTGTAAAGATTGGGAGTGTGTCGACGAGGGTCGCGTACCTGATACTCAGAATCACCAAACGGTATTCGCTGAAGGTCATACAGGTTTACGCACCAACCTCGGCACATCCCGATGAGGAGGTGGAGGAAATGTATGAGGATATTTCCAAAGCCATGGATTCCTCCAAAACCCACTACACGGCGTTGATGGGAGACTTCAACGCAAAACTAGGCACAAGAGAAAGCGGTGAGCTGAAGTTAGGGAAATTTGGAGTAGGGCAACGGAACCGAAGGGGCCAGCAGCTGGCCGACTTTATGGAGAAAGAGGGACTCTTTAAGATGAACTCTTTCTTCCAGAAGCGGCCCCACAGGAAGTGGACCTGGTCGAGCCCCGACGGTTCGACAAAAAATGAGATTGACTTCATTATGACGACCAGACGCCAACTGTTCAGTGATGTCTCAGTGATCGCAAGGGTGAAAACTGGCAGCGATCACCGAATGGTTAGAGGCACACTGAACCTAAACGTTAAGTTGGAGAGGTCTCGTCTAATGAAGTCAACGCTCCGTCCCCCTCGTGCTCTAATCCAGAATCCCGAAAACTTTCAGCTCGAGTTACACAACCGCTTTCAGTGCCTACAAGATTGCAATGCAGTGGACGATATGAATGACAAGCTCGTGGAAACTGTCCATGCGGTCGGAGCTAAGTTCTGTAAGACCCGCCGCAGAAGAACACAAAAACTCTCCGATCACACTCTTAATCTCATGGCTGTTAGACGGCAGATGAGGCTGCAATCGTCAACAGATATGACAGCATACAGGCAACTGAACAGACAGATCTCCAAATGCATGCGGCGAGACTTACGCAACTTTAATACTGCTCGTATTAAAGAAGCGATCGAGCGGAACCAAGGCTCCAAAGTCTTTGCCAGAGATCTGTCTGCCCGTAAGAGCCAACTGTCAAAGCTGAAGACTGAGTGTGGCAGCATCGTTTCCGGGACACCTGAGATTTTGAGTGAGATTGAGAGGTTCTATGGGCAGCTGTACACATCATCGTTGGAGCCACGCGCAAGTGTGAGTAACGATCCAAGAGCAAGTCTTATCCGACACTATTCCGATGGTATCCCGGACGTCAGTCTAAGCGAGATTAGAATGGCTCTCCAGCACCTTAAAAACGGCAGGGCCCCAGGCGAGGATGGAATTACAGCGGAGCTTCTGAAAGCGGGTGGAACACCGGTACTTGAAGTCCTTCAGAAGCTCTTCAATTCCGTCCTCCATGGTGGCACTACTTCAGAGGCGTGGAGCAGAAGTGCGGTGGTCTTGTTCTTTAAGAAAGGCGACAACGCTCTCTTGTAGAACTACAGACCGATTTCCCTTCTGAGCCGCGTCTACGTGCTGTTTTCGAGAGTCATTACGAATCGTCTCGCACGCAGACTTCCAGCCTCCCGAACAAGCCGGTTTCCGAAAAGGCTTCAGTACCATAGACCACATACATACCCTGCGGCAGATTGTACAGAAGACTGAAGAGTACAATTTGCCACTTTGCCTGGCGTATGTGGACTATGAGAAAGCCTTTGATTCCGTCGAAATTTGGGCGGTGCTGCAGTCCCTTCAGCGGTGCCAAGTTGACTGTCGGTATATCGAAGTGCTGAAGTATTTGTAGAGTAGGGCTACGATGGCTATCCGAGTACAGAACCAGAGCTCGAAACCTATCCAACTGCAGAGAGGTGTAAGACAGGGTGACGTTATATCCCCGAGACTCTTCACCGCTGCTTTGGAAGACGTTTTCAAGCTACTGGACTGGAAAGGATACGGTATTAACATCAATGGCGAGTACATCACTCACCTTCGATTTGCCGACGATATAGTCCTTATGGCAGAATCGCTGGAGGACTTAAGCACTATGCTCAATGACCTCAATAGTGCCTCCCAACGGATAGGTCTTAAGTTGAACATGGACAAAACAAAGATCATGTTTAATGTCCATGTCACACCTATGCCGGTAGTTGTTGGGAGCACTATGCTCGAAGTTGTTGACGAGTACGTTTACCTGGGACAAATAGTCCGACTAGGTATGTCCAACTTCGACCCAGAGGTCAATCGACGGATTCAAATCGGCTGGGCAGCGTTTGCGAAATTACGACATATCTTCTCGTCAGGTATACCTCAATCTCTAAAAACTAGATTGTACAAGCAGTGCGTGTTGCCAGTGATGACTTACGGATCTGAGACGTGGTCCTTCACTGCTGGCCGTATGAGGACGCTCAAGGTCGCTCAGCGAGCTATGGAGAGGGCTATGCTCGGAGTTTCTCTGCGTGATAGACTCAGAAATGAGGATATCCGCAGTAAAACCAGAGTTACCGACATAGCCCAACGGATTAGTAAGCTGAAGTGGCAATGGGCCGGCCATATAGCTCGAAGAACCGATAACCGATGGGGAAGAAAGGTTCTTGAGTGGCAGCCTCGTACCGGTAGGCGTAGTGTAGGGCGACCCCCCACTAGATGGAGTGACGACCTGGTAAGATATGCAGGAAGTCGATGGATGCAGGTGGCTCAGGACCGTGCTTTGGGGCATTAATTGGGGGAGGCCTATGTTCAGCAGTGGACTTGTGAAGGGCTGTAATGATGATGAAATTTACTGATTTTTATGATGAGGTCTCAGAAACCGATATACTTTTAGAGATACCAAGACTGCGAAGACACTTAAAAGCCGCTAATGTTACGGTTACTGATTGGGTGTCTCTAGATTTTTTAAAGTTTATTATAATATTTTTTAATGTTATTATATATAGATTACACTGAAATTGTTCATGACGGTCTACGTGTCCGTAGCTTCATGTGAGAGGAGTTTCAGTAAATTAAAATTAATAAAAAACTATTTGCGGGCAACAATGACCCAATTGCGGCTTAGCAATCTTGGAATATTAGCCATCGAACATGTTAGCGACGACAAAGTGAATTCGAACATTTAATATTAAAAGAATTAAAACTAAGTGTTAGCATTTAATCATAATTATTTCTTATCAGTGATTTAAAATTAGGTGATGGTATTAATCTTAACTGTTTCCTATTCGTAAAATAAAGCTAAGTGTAAAGACTGATTAGTGCTGAAAAAACAGGAAAGTAAATTAAACACTTCTATTTTTATCTTAAAGTGACTTATATGAATCTATTTAATATTATTTAGGTCTGATTAGAACATTAGACGCAAGTATAAGCTTATTTTCTAGTAAGATTTCTTTTATCATAACTTTAAGAGCTATTTAACATATAAGTGATTAATATAATTCTTTTTCCTTTAAAGTACTTCAAAAGAAACATTAATATGTCAATTAATCGCTGTATAATGTTATTTCATTATGAGAAAGATTTAAATTTCATGAAAAAATATTGTATAGATTCTTAAGCATAATTCCTGAAAAAGTGTTGTACATTCCTACCTCTTGGCGGCGCCACTTGTATGTTCGGCAAAAAATATAGTCCTACTCCGGAGCTAAACCGTGAGGCGACCGCGAAACTATTTTTATTTTTTATAAATGTAAAATAAAGGTTTATTGAATGATTTATGTTTAGAATAATAGAAATAAGTTGTATCTATCGTTAGGAATAAATATAAATATTGTAAGGAATGTTTTACCACGTTTATTAAGGAAATTGTGAATCTCTCTTAGAAAAGGTTACTCTGCGCTCTGATTGGTCAATAGATTCACTAATGCCGTGTGCGATTTTTTCTTAATTATGATTGGTTACAGCCGCTTATAAAAAAGGGGCGTTTTTCGTGGTAAATTATTCCAAATCCGGCAATGTAATAATAAGGAATCAAGAAATAAAACAAGAAGAAATTCTCAAGAAGTGTTATTTATTGCTCATCTAACTGCTACTGTATGCTCTCCAGTTAACATCCCGCCAGCAAACCCGCTCTATTTATCAACGCTCCCTTATACGAGCATTTACATTGGTCCTTCGAGAAGCCGGATCGGGTTTAAGGAGAACTAGGAAGATGCCTTCAAATACAAGATGAAAATCAGTGCAGTCGAAGACTACGAGTGAAAGCAACGCCACTACGGGTACCAGTACGACGGATTGGAGCATGAATACGCCGAGTGATTCTACAAACACGACGGCTACCAACACGTCAACTTCAGATCGATCAACGCTTACAAGAGCATCGCCCAGCAGCGTACACAGACAACCCGTACTTCTTAACAAAAACATTGCCGCAAAAGAATCAACACCGGGGGACGTAACCCATACCACCCCCCCGACACGCACCGTCGAAGCGTCAGTTCCTCACCAAGAAGGAAGTCATCCAACGCCGCAGATTCAAGAAAGAAGTGTCGCAATGAAGACTCTGCAGCAGCCTCACCCTAAGAAGACGACCCGCGATCCAGACACGCTTTCCGTTCGCTCGTCGCATAGGAAGAGAGCAGAAGCGCAAGCAAAGATGACAATGGCATTAAGGGAACTAGAATTGGCAGAAGCGCGGTCAAAAGTTGCTCAAGCGGAATTAGAACTTCTCACCGCGGAATCAGAAGATGAAGATGGTGCCGGAGAAGAGCTGTTCGAGCGAACTCGAGAAGTCGAACGCTGGTTCATCCAGACCGGAGACATGCCTAATAAGAACCACAAACCAATAGAGGCAGAAGAAAAGAAAAGTGACATCCAGGAACTAGCTTCAGTCATACTAAAGCTATCAGAAAAATCACGTGACACCGTTTCACCGAAGCACCTAGAACTACCTCACTTCAACGGGGCCTGCGAAGAATGGTTAGCCTTCAAAAGATCATACGAGGATACGGCTGCTTCTTTCAGTAGCAATCAAAACCTAGCGCGCCTTAGAATAGCGATCCAAGGAAAAGCTAGAGAAGCCGTCCAAAGCCTGCTATTCACCGCCGAAGACCCACGCGAAGTGACCAAGGGACTAGAAGCAAGATTCGGAAGACCTGGAGCACTAGCATTAGCAGAACTAGAAAAAATGAAGAACCTCCCAAGAGTCGGCGAAAACCCGAGCGACATATGCATATTTGCAAGCAAAGTAAAGAACGCAGTCGAAACAATCAAAGCCCTGAAGAAACCACAGTATCTCAGTTCACCTGAAACGCTAAGAGTTATAGTAGACAAGATGCCCACGTCAATGAAGTTCCGTTGGTTCGCCTACCACAGAAGCAGAAGAGACGAGGAAATTCAGGAGCTATTACTTATCGAAGCGTTCCTAGAAACAGAAGCCGACATGTGCGGAGACTTCGCCCCGCCCGAAGCGCCCTCAGAACAAAGAAGAGGAATAAGAAAACCCGTTCATTTGGTTCAAGAAGCGTCAAAAGAGAAATATAAGAAGTCGTGTCCGTTCTGTGGGGAAGAACACGTCGCATTAGAATGTAAAAGGTTCAAAGAAGCCAACCTGAATGGAAAATGGGATATGACCAAGAAGGCAAAGATATGCTTCAAGTGCCTTCGATTCAGACACTCAAGAATCAACTGTAAAGCACCAGTCTGCAAGCTGTGTAAAAGATGGCATCATACCATCTTACATTCTGACAAACCACCGGCGTCGATAGAAAAAGAAGCAAAAGACACCAATAGCATCTCAGAAGAAAAGGTCGCTTCAATCCATAACGCCAAAGGAGAAGAAAAGGCCTACCTAAAGATGATCCCCGTGAACCTCTATGGCCCAAAAGGACAAGTTCGCGTATTAGCACTACTAGACGAAGGGTCAACGGTCACACTCTTAGACGCATCAATTGCTGAAAAAATCGGAGTCGAAGGAAAGAAAGAAAAACTCACGATCGAAACCGTTGGCGGAAAGGTGTTAAGAAAAGATAGTTCACAGAAGATCGAGTTCAAAATAAAAGGGGCTCATAGAAAAGAAAAGAGAACTATCGTAGCAAGAACCATCGACGACCTGAAGCTGTCTGAACAATGCATAAACAAGGACACCGTGAGAAACTGTGAGCACCTGAAGGCAATTGAAAATCAACTCCTCTACGTCTCCGAGAGGCCCAAGCTACTGATAGGCCAAGACAATTGGGGACTGATAGTGACAAGAAAGCTGAAAAAGGGCAAACCATCAGATCCTGTAGCTTCCCTCACGAACTTAGGGTGGGTGTTACATGGATGTGAAACAGGAACAACTGCCACAGTACACTTCACTCATTATGGCAGAGCGACCACTGGCAAGGAAGACATAGAAGAACTCGTCCGAGAACACTTCCAATTAGAGTCTCTAGGGATCCAAAATCGTTCACCATCTAACGACAGCGACAGAAGAGCATTAGAAACCCTCGAGAAAACTACCAAGAAACTGCCAAGCGGTCAATATGAAACGGGACTCCTGTGGAAAAAAGAAGATGAACACCTGCCCAACAACTACAATCAAGCTGTTCGACGCCTGGTCAGCATCGAGAAAAAATTGGATCGTGATCAAGAAGCAAGAAAGCACTACGAGGAGCAGATCCTGAGTCTAATCGAAAAAGGATACGCAGAGAAGGCTCCAGAAACCTCTAACAAAGGAAGGACATTCTACCTACCCCACTTCGCTGTTGTACACCCAGTCAAGAAGAAGCTAAGAATAGTGTTCGACGCAGCTGCCAAATATGAAGGAAAGAGCCTCAACGACGCCTTGCTCTCGGGCCCGGACTTGCTACAATCATTATTCGAAGTACTGCTGCGTTTCAGAGAGGGACCAGTAGCCGTCATGGCAGACATACAAGACATGTTTCTTCGAGTAAAAGTCAGAGAAGACGACCGAGACAGTCTCAGGTTCCTGTGGCGCGGAAACCGAAGAACCGGCAAGCCTGAAGAGTATAGAATGTCTTCAATCATCTTCGGGGCAGCGTCATCACCTGCAACAGCCATATACGTAATGAACAAGAACGCAGAGGAATTTAAGAACACTCATCCTGAAGCAGTGAAAGCAATTAAGAGAAACCACTACATGGACGACTATCTGCAGAGCTTCGCATCTACAACCGAAGCAAAGAAAATATCCAAAGAAGTGAAAGACATTCACGCGAGAGCAAACTTTCATCTGAAGGGATGGGCCAGCAACAACTCGGGGGTAATATCAGAGGTAGAAGACGCAAACAAAGAAAACTCCTTACAACTGACCAAGGAAGAGAAGACTCTGGGACTAAGATGGCTGGTGAAAGAAGATACATTAGCCTTCAACGTCGGGCTACGCAACACGCCGGAGGACCTGCAAGATGGCAGAAGGACTCCAACAAAAAGAGAAGTCACAAGCGCTGTAATGTCCACCTTCGATCCAATGGGTTTTGCCACACCAGTTCTAATACAAGGAAAGAAACTAATCCAAGACATCTGGCGAAAGAAAATAGACTGGGATGAACCAATCAACGAGCATCAAAAGGAAGTCTGGATGAAATACCTGGAAGAAGTGTCAACATTAACGAGGCTGAAGATCCCGAGGTGCGTCTCACCCAAAGGCAGAAAAGGACAGCTACACACATTCTCCTATGCGAGTGAAGAAGCCTATGCAGCGGTAGTCTACTGGAGAATAGTCGAGCCCGGAGGAAAGGTCCATGTCTCCATGATCGCCGGCAAAGCAAGGGTAACGCCAACGAAACCTGTGTCAATTCCGAGGCTGGAGCTACAAGCGGCTTTACTCGGAAGCAGACTAGCCGCCACAATCGAAGAGGAATCAGAGCTCGAACTAACGAGAAAGGTTTACTGGACCGACTCCAGCACAGTGCTGCAATGGATAAAGTCAGAACCAAGGAAGTTCAAAACATTTGTGGCCAACCGACTCGCCGATATCGAAGAAAGGTCCAAGCCAGAAGACTGGAGATGGGTGCCAATCAAAGAGAATCCAGCGGACGACGCCACGAGGGGAACCCCAACCGAATTCGACCACAACGCCAGATGGTTCAAAGGCCCGTCATTTCTCCGTCGACCAGAAGAAGAATGGCCATTTCACGACTTCAAGCCAGAAATTGTTATGCCAGAAGAAAAAAGCAAGCAAAAGGTATTGGCAACGATGGCAGCAGAAGACACCCTATTAAACCTAGAAAGGTTCTCGAGCTGGGAGCGACTGCTGCGCACTACAGCCAGAGTGATCGCCTTTACACACCTACTAAAGAAGAGCCGTAAAGCGACCACCACCGTCGCACGCCAGAAGGATGAGTCTTGGAAACCACAAAAAATCCAGAAGAAAGAAGCACAAACCTCAATCCCGTCGACCAGCGGAAGTAAAAATAAGCGCCTATACTCACCCATAGAAGCAGAACACCTAAAAAAGGCCGAAGAGATATTAATAAAAATAAGCCAGAGCGATAGTTTTGCATCAGACATAAGAAAACTGAAGTCAGAAAAGCCATTAGAAAATTCGAGTCGACTTAAGAAAATCGACGTCCACATTGGAGACGACGGAATAATTAAATTAAGGAGCAGAACAATGAAATTTCACGACCGAAACGGAAGAATAATGAATCCTATCATTTTAGACGGAAAACAAAAAATAACTCGTCTAATAATACAACACTATCACAGGAAATTCCTTCACGGAAACACCGCTACAGTAATGAACGAAATTTGTCAAAGGTTCTGGATCTTGGGTTTAAGAGCAACTCTAAAAGCGGTCGCACACAGCTGTCAATGGTGCAAGACAAAGAAGAGTTCACCAGAGATACCACCAACGGGAGATCTGCCGAGTGAAAGATTGCAGCATCATCAATTTCCGTTCTCCTGCACAGCCGTAGACTACTTCGGGCCGATGCAAGTCACCATCGGAAGAAGAAACGAGAAGCGCTGGGGAGCCTTATTTACCTGCCTCACAACTAGAGCAGTACATTTAGAACTGGTACCTTCTCTCAGCGCCAGCTCAATGATCATGGCACTCCGACGAATGGCAGCCAGAAGAGGAACTCCGAAAACCGTATATAGCGACAACGGAACTAATTTCGTCGGAGCAAAAAGGGAATTAGAGGAGGCCGCACAGGAAAAGGGCATCCAGTGGAAGTTCATCCCCCCGGGAGCTCCGAACATGGGAGGCGCCTGGGAGCGGCTCGTACGAACAGTCAAGACGGCGCTAGCAGTAGTCCTCAACGAGAAGAGCCCGCCCGAGGAAGTACTCCATACGCTAATGACTGAGGTTGAACACATCGTCAACTCGAGACCTCTCACCCCGATCAGCATGGACCCAGGAGACGAGGAGAGCCTAACACCGAACCACTTTCTGCTGGGAAGATCATGCGGAGCTATGGCGGCGGGAGAGTTCAGCGACACGGAGCTCATCGGAAAGGCAAGCTGGAGAACCACCCAGAGACTCGCAGACCACTTCTGGAAAAGGTGGATTAACGAATACTTACCTCTTCTGATGCCAAGGAAACTCGAGGGGAAAGAAACCAGAGACCCAAGGGAAGGAGACATCGTGCTAATAGTGGACGCCACATTACCGCGAAACTCATGGCCTCGCGGTAAAATCGTCAAAACCTATCCCGGACCAGACGGAAGAACCAGGGTGCTGGACGTGCGGACATCAGGCGGAATACTTCGCCGTCCAACTCGACGTGTCATCGTGCTGGTGCCAGCGGAGTCGTCGCCTCCAGAGGATGCAGTGCTACGCACCGTGGGGGAGAATGTTAGCGACGACTAAGTGAATTCGAACATTTAATATTAATTATTTATTATCAGTGAATTAAAACTAAGTGTTAGCATTTAATCATAATTATTTCTTATCAGTGATTTAAAATTAGGTGATGGTATTAATCTTAACTGTTTCCTATTCGTAAAATAAAGCTAAGTGTAAAGACTGATTAGTGCTGAAAAAACAGGAAAGTAAATTAAACACTTCTATTTTTATCTTAAAGTGAGTTATATGAATCTATTTAATATTATTTAGGTCTGATTAGAACATTAGACGCAAGTATAAGCTTATTTTCTAGTAAGATTTCTTTTATCATAACTTTAAGAGCTATTTAACATATAAGTGATTAATATATTTCTTTTTCCTTTAAAGTACTTCAAAAGAAACATTAATATGTCAATTAATCGCTGTATAATGTTATTTCATTATGAGAAAGATTTAAATTTCATGAAAAAATATTGTATAGATTCTTAAGCATAATTCCTGAAAAAGTGTTGTACATTCCTACCTCTTGGCGGCGCCACTTGTATGTTCGGCAAAAAATATAGTCCTACTCCGGAGCTAAACCGTGAGGCGACCGCGAAACTATTTTTATTTTTTATAAATGTAAAATAAAGGTTTATTGAATGATTTATGTTTAGAATATTAGAAATAAGTTGTATCTATCGTTGGGAATAAATATAAATATTGTAAGGAATGTTTTACCACGTTTATTAAGGAAATTGTGAATCTCTCTTCGAAAAGGTTACTCTGCGCTCTGATTGGTCAATAGATTCACTAATGCCGTGTGCGATTTTTTCTTAATTATGATTGGTTACAGCCGCTTATAAAAAAGGGGCGTTTTTCGTGGTAAATTATTCCAAATCCGGCAATGTAATAATAAGGAATCAAGAAATAAAACAAGAAGAAATTCTCAAGAAGTGTTATTTATTGCTCATCTAACTGCTACTGTATGCTCTCCAGTTAACATCCCGCCAGCAAACCCGCTCTATTTATCAACGCTCCCTTATACGAGCATTTACAACGACCGAGACAGTCTCAGGTTCCTGTGGCGCGGAAACCGAAGAACCGGCAAGCCTGAAGAGTATAGAATGTCTTCAATCATCTTCGGGGCAGCGTCATCACCTGCAACAGCCATATACGTAATGAACAAGAACGCAGAGGAATTTAAGAACACTCATCCTGAAGCAGTGAAAGCAATTAAGAGAAACCACTACATGGACGACTATCTGCAGAGCTTCGCATCTACAACCGAAGCAAAGAAAATATCCAAAGAAGTGAAAGACATTCACGCGAGAGCAAACTTTCATCTGAAGGGATGGGCCAGCAACAACTCGGGGGTGATATCAGAGGTAGAAGACGCAAACAAAGAAAACTCCTTACAACTGACCAAGGAAGAGAAGACTCTGGGACTAAGATGGCTGGTGAAAGAAGATACATTAGCCTTCAACGTCGGGCTACGCAACACGCCGGAGGACCTGCAAGATGGCAGAAGGACTCCAACAAAAAGAGAAGTCACAAGCGCTGTAATGTCCACCTTCGATCCAATGGGTTTTGCCACACCAGTTCTAATACAAGGAAAGAAACTAATCCAAGACATCTGGCGAAAGAAAATAGACTGGGATGAACCAATCAACGAGCATCAAAAGGAAGTCTGGATGAAATACCTGGAAGAAGTGTCAACATTAACGAGGCTGAAGATCCCGAGGTGCGTCTCACCCAAAGGCAGAAAAGGACAGCTACACACATTCTCCTATGCGAGTGAAGAAGCCTATGCAGCGGTAGTCTACTGGAGAATAGTCGAGCCCGGAGGAAAGGTCCATGTCTCCATGATCGCCGGCAAAGCAAGGGTAACGCCAACGAAACCTGTGTCAATTCCGAGGCTGGAGCTACAAGCGGCTTTACTCGGAAGCAGACTAGCCGCCACAATCGAAGAGGAATCAGAGCTCGAACTAACGAGAAAGGTTTACTGGACCGACTCCAGCACAGTGCTGCAATGGATAAAGTCAGAACCAAGGAAGTTCAAAACATTTGTGGCCAACCGACTCGCCGAGATCGAAGAAAGGTCCAAGCCAGAAGACTGGAGATGGGTGCCAACCAAGGAGAATCCAGCGGACGACGCCACGAGGGGAAGCCCAACCGAATTCGACCACAACGCCAGATGGTTCAAAGGCCCGTCATTTCTCCGTCGACCAGAAGAAGAATGGCCATTTCACGACTTCAAGCCAGAAATTGTTATGCCAGAAGAAAAAAGCAAGCAAAAGGTATTGGCAACGATGGCAGCAGAAGACACCCTATTAAACCTAGAAAGGTTCTCGAGCTGGGAGCGACTGCTGCGCACTACAGCCAGAGTGATCGCCTTTACACACCTACTAAAGAAGAGCCGTAAAGCGACCACCACCGTCGCACGCCAGAAGGATGAGTCTTGGAAACTAAAAAAAATCCAGAAGAAAGAAGCACAAACCTCAATCCCGTCGACCAGCGGAAGTAAAAATAAGCGCCTATACTCACCCATAGAAGCAGAACACCTAAAAAAGGCCGAAGAGATATTAATAAAAATAAGCCAGAGCGATAGTTTTGCATCAGACATAAGAAAACTGAAGTCAGAAAAGCCATTAGAAAATTCGAGTCGACTTAAGAAAATCGACGTCCACATTGGAGACGACGGAATAATTAAATTAAGGAGCAGAACAATGAAATTTCACGACCGAAACGGAAGAATAATGAATCCTATCATTTTAGACGGAAAACAAAAAATAACTCGTCTAATAATACAACACTATCACAGGAAATTCCTTCACGGAAACACCGCTACAGTAATGAACGAAATTCGTCAAAGGTTCTGGATCTTGGGTTTAAGAGCAACTCTAAAAGCGGTCGCACACAGCTGTCAATGGTGCAAGACAAAGAAGAGTTCACCAGAGATACCACCAATGGGAGATCTGCCGAGTGAAAGATTGCAGCATCATCAATTTCCGTTCTCCTGCACAGCCGTAGACTACTTCGGGCCGATGCAAGTCACCATCGGAAGAAGAAACGAGAAGCGCTGGGGAGCCTTATTTACCTGCCTCACAACTAGAGAAGTACATTTAGAACTGGTACCTTCTCTCAGCGCCAGCTCAATGATCATGGCACACCGACGAATGGCAGCCAGAAGAGGAACTCCGAAAACCATATATAGCGACAACGGAACTAATTTCGTCGGAGCAAAAAGGGAATTAGATGAGGCCGCACAGGAAAAGGGCATCCAGTGGAAGTTCGTCCCCCCGGGAGCTCCGAACATGGGAGGCGCCTGGGAGCGACTCGTACGAACAGTCAAGACGGCGCTAGCAGTAGTCCTCAACGAGAAGAGCCCGCCCGAGGAAGTACTCCATACGCTAATGACTGAGGTTGAACACATCGTCAACTCGAGACCTCTCACCCCGATCAGCATGGACCCAGGAGACGAGGAGAGCCTAACACCGAACCACTTTCTGCTGGGAAGATCATGCGGAGCTATGGCGCCGGGAGAGTTCAGCGACACGGAGCTCATCGGAAAGGCAAGCTGGAGAACCACCCAGAGACTCGCAGACCACTTCTGGAAAAGGTGGATTAAAGAATACTTACCTCTTCTGATGCCAAGGAAACTCGAGGGGAAAGAAACCAGAGACCCAAGGGAAGGAGACATCGTGCTAATAGTGGACGCCACATTACCGCGAAACTCATGGCCTCGCGGTGAAATCGTCAAAACCTATCCCGGACCAGACGGAAGAACCAGGGTGCTGGACGTGCGGACATCAGGCGGAATACTTCGCCGTCCAACTCGACGTGTCATCGTGCTGGTGCCAGCGGAGTCGTCGCCTCCGGAGGATGCAGTGCTACGCACCGTGGGGGAGAATGTTAGCGACGACAAAGTGAATTCGAACATTTAATATTAATTATTTATTATCAGTGAATTAAAACTAAGTGTTAGCATTTAATCATAATTATTTCTTATCAGTGATTTAAAATTAGGTGATGGTATTAATCTTAACTGTTTCCTATTCGTAAAATAAAGCTAAGTGTAAAGACTGACTAGTGCTGAAAAAACAGGAAAGTAAATTAAACACTTCTATTTTTATCTTAAAGTGACTTATATGAATCTATTTAATATTATTTAGGTCTGATTAGAACATTAGACGCAAGTATAAGCTTATTTTCTAGTAAGATTTCTTTTATCATAACTTTAAGAGCTATTTAACATATAAGTGATTAATATAATTCTTTTTCCTTTAAAGTACTTCAAAAGAAACATTAATATGTCAATTAATCGCTGTATAATGTTATTTCATTATGAGAAAGATTTAAATTTCATGAAAAAATATTGTATAGATTCTTAAGCATAATTCCTGTAAAAGTGTTGTACATTCCTACCTCTTGGCGGCGCCACTTGTATGTTCGGCAAAAAATATAGTCCTACTCCGGAGCTAAACCGTGAGGCGACCGCGAAACTATTTTTATTTTTTATAAATGTAAAATAAAGGTTTATTGAATGATTTATGTTTAGAATAATAGAAATAAGTTGTATCTATCGTTAGGAATAAATATAAATATTGTAAGGAATGTTTTACCACGTTTATTAAGGAAATTGTGAATCTCTCTTAGAAAAGGTTACTCTGCGCTCTGATTGGTCAATAGATTCACTAATGCCGTGTGCGATTTTTTCTTAATTATGATTGGTTACAGCCGCTTATAAAAAGGGGCGTTTTTCGTGGTAAATTATTCCAAATCCGGCAATGTAATAATAAGGAATCAAGAAATAAAACAAGAAGAAATTCTCAAGAAGTGTTATTTATTGCTCATCTAACTGCTACTGTATGCTCTCCAGTTAACATCCCGCCAGCAAACCCGCTCTATTTATCAACTGACTTAGAGACTAAACAAAACATGCAAGTTCTAATAATCACGTGCACCTCGAAAGGCATAGCAATGAACAGGAGTTCAAAATTCAAAATTTATATTAAAAAAACGATTACTTAGAAAATTTTGAACGTCTAGTCCAATTTTTATGTACTTGGTGTCGTTTGAAGCAGTTTTATAATTGCAAAAAATTGTTTGTCTTTTTAAAATTTTTAAATAAATTTAAATGTAGTCTAAAAAAATCGATTATTTAGAAAATTTTAAATAGCTATTTTAACTTTGGAACGCGTCGATCGATTTTGACTTACTTTGCGACATTCGACGCAGTTTTTCAAGTACAAAAAGTGTCTTTGATATCCGAAGTTGATTATTTGGAAAAACTGGAAACTTCTTAATAAGTCCTACTTAAGAAAATTATTAATTTTCAAAGCGGGAAGTTAAAAATGTCAAACAAAACAGGTGTATGTCACAAAATACAAGAAGTCTAAAAGGCAAGATATATTTAGAAGTCAAATCGAAGCAAAAGGAAGTTTGCAGTTTCTTTCTACTTAACTTTTCCTAGCATATATTATTCTATGGTTACATCTAAGCCCGGGGTATACCATATCTTGTGCCAGATGATTTCATCTGCCTAAATCCGCATTTTCATCTCATCTGCATCTGCATCTGTCTGTCTGTCGGTTAAGGCTACAACACAAAATATGTAAAAGTTAACCACATCATAAATATAAATAAATATATTTAAAAAAACCTGTACTGCAGCATGAAACTGCGAAATGGAAACAGTAATACCACTGGTTTTCAGTCTGGTCCATAATCTGAAGAAACTCGAGCTCCTGTATACTCGCTCTCTCTTAACATATCCGCAATTAAATATAAAACTATTTTAACATTAAATTTAACTTTTTTTAATAGAATAAGAAGCGAATATCATAAAATAATCATCATTCTATTTCATTATGTGGGTGTTGTAAGATATAATTTATAAAAGTCCTAGAATATCTTGTGGCGCCTGAAACTTAGTTGTATAGCCATCTCGTTATACGAGTACAACTACATATGAGAAGCGGTTATACAATCCATGGACCGTCAAATTATATTACGCACGCATCACACCCATGTTACTATGTTATTAGCTTAAAATCTTAATAAACAGCTTTAAGCACTTTGTTTTTGAATAATACATACCTAAAGGCTTTTAATATCTCAATAATTATTTTCTTGTAAAAACACCATGAAACTCAGCAGCCTTCGCTGTCGTTCGCCCGCGCCCCGTCACAAAGGACTCCGCGCAAGACTTGAATCAAACTGGAATAAAAATCATAATTATAAATCGACACGTTTTTAATCGACGTTCTTTAACGAGCACTTTACGCTCAAAAGTGCTCAAAGGCCCAGAAACAAGAACCTCCTGTCGTTTTTATCTAGGGTTTAGTTTAGGGCTCGTGACAACGCAGCACAGGCATCTAGCGATTGACGCTCCTTGTTAATATATTAATCTACTCGGACCAAACCCTCGTGTCTATAATGAGGGGATGATCTTCTCGTACAAGCCATCTGAAGGAATTATCTGATTAAATAACTAAATCTGATTGGTTTAAAACAAATCACGCCAGTTCTAGTGTTATCACATTTATCGTTAAATCTACTATTAGATATGCGTTGTGCTTTAATTCGAAAAAGCTTTTAGTTAGATAAATTCTACAAGCAAAAACTATCTACATCATCCTAAACTAAAGCGGTCATAACTCTAAGGACTTCATTAAAGAGACAACGAGATTGCGAGGCCAATCCCTAGTTTTTGAGGCGTCACGAGGAATTTTCACATCTTGGCCCGCAACGTGCTTGGAATTTGCCCCTAACATTTGCTATTTCCTTTTGTGTCTTAAAATCGACCTCTCAGAGAGATGTGGTAAATCTGATTTGATTTGAGATAAGCTTACGGATATAAATAAAAATCAGTCTCTGCATGCATTAAATGATCATCACCTGAGAATGGTTGGACCAAATTTGATAAAATATATGTGTATGTTTGAGTAAGTCCCCGGATGATTTAGATTCACGATTGGACCCGATAGGTGGCGCTGTTGTTGATCCAGATATCAACCGATTTTAATAAGGTGTATTATGGCTGCAGCACAAATACGTCAGCTCAATTGACTTATCAATCTACTTTTAGTTTAAGGAAGTTTTCAAGTTAATTACTTGTTGTATTTTTATTGTGGTTTTTGAAAGGGCCTATATATATATATATATATATATATATATATATATATATATATATATATATATATATATATATCAATTGATTGATTGACTGAAATAGGGTAAAAAAAGAAAACAACCATAGTTCTTTTTTTGTCCGATCTATACTTAGGTTTGGACTTAATTTTATTAACTATAGGATCCCGAGAAGATGATAGCACCCATTGAGAAATTATGATGATTATTGATTTCAATAGCTTCACGGATCATCCGTGAGTTTCTTTTTGTGAGGATTTGTGGATTAGCGAATTGATGTAATGTATTGCATTGATGTAATTGGTGTAATGACGGCGGGGGCGATCTCGAACATGTTCACAGACTGCAAACTTCTCGATCGTTTTGTCTGTCGTATTTAAAAATGTATAGGTGCAAACATATGGAATTAAAAATTAATCTAATGTATAAATACGATAAAATCTGTAAAATTAGTTTTATTCATTTTCAATTGCCGAATCTTCTGATACCAAAAGCACGGTACGTGGCGTTGGCTTTTCTTACGCTACCACCACATGGAATTATAAAAAAAAGTAAAAAAAATAAGCAATCTAATCAAAAACACTTTTAATGGCAATGAGCACGTGCACTTCTCGATATAAGTGTGGAGTGGACAACTAACTGTCAGCCCAGCTCGTCGTCCACACGACATGTGTGCGGTAATGTTAATAGCTGAAATCACACCACCGCACTGCTGGGTACTTTACTAGTGTTAATTGTGGTAGTGGTCAAAAATCCCGATGTCTTATTTATATAAGACAGAAGAAGGAGTACAACGTCCACTATGTTACTCTTGCTGCAGTATTTAAGAAATAAAACTCAGAATTGCAGCCAATACAACATTTGAAATGAAAACATGTAGTAGGTGCAATCGACTTCTAACAGTCTCGACCAACAGACGCCTGTATAGATTGTATATAATATATTGTTCGGGTGAAAAGATCCCCGCTTTTATTAGGTCATCGATGAAATGTTTTATAGTAGGTACTTACTTTTATACGTTAGATAAGTTGTTTTCTTTGTTTGATCACTAAATATTGATTTTATAAATATTTACAGACATTTCATTAAGCGTCGGTGTTATAAAAAAGGAGTGTAATTGGTATAATATCTTCGATACTTTTCATCGATTAAATGAGATGGCCAAAATGTGCCCCAAGCTGTACAAAAATAAGACTATTGCTATTAATTTAAATAAAATAAAAAAGGAATTTTGAATAACTATTAACATTTCATAGCAGCTGTTGTAAAATAATCAAGTTTAAAAGTATTTAAAGTGATTTCTTCTCTTTGAAGTTACTCTACAGTACCTTTAATGTGGCCATATAATACTCAAAAAGATCAGAGTAGGGAAAAAAACAATAGCTAAACAAATATAAAAAAACAATAGCTAAAATAGTATAAAAACGAGCCTCCAATTAATGAATTAATACATCAAAATACACTAAAGGATAGGATAAAAGATAGCTTTATTTATTCGTTTAATACAGCAATAGCCTAAACATGTAGCGTTACATTATAGAATAGGGTTATTTTACTTTAGTACGAGTACTTGCAACACTGAATCCGTCCGTCAAGCATCAAAACAGTCAGTGTCAATGTCAGACTTGATCTGATTCACGTTTACCGACTCACGCGCCGTTTCTCGGTGTATGATATATGTATGGTTTTCTTTCGTATTTGTGTTTTATCGTATTTTACCTATATTTAATAAGTGCCGTAGCCCCACGTGAGTGCTCCACTAATTATAAACGGTGTAATCATCATCATCATCATCATTACAGCCCTTCACAAGTCCACTGCTGAACATAGGCCTCCCCCAAGTAATGCCACAAAGCACGGTCCTAAGCCACCTGCATCCATCGACTTCCTGCATGTCTTACCAGGTCGTCACTCCATCTAGTGGGGGGTCGCCCTACACAACGCTTACCGGTACGAGGCTGCCACTCGAGAACCTTTCTACCCCATCGGTTATCGGTTCTTCGAGCTATATGGCCCGCCCATTGCCACTTCAGCTTACTAATCCGTTGGGCTATGTCGGTCACTCTGGTTTTACTGCGGATATCCTCGTTTCTGAGTCTATCACGCAGAGAAACTCCGAGCATAGCCCTCTTCATATCTCGCTGAGCGACCTTGAGTGTCCTCATACGGCCAGCAGTGAAGGACCACGTCTCTGAGCCGTAAGTCATCACTGGCAACACGCACTGGTTGTACACTTTAGTTTTCAGAGATTGAGGTTTACCTGACGAGAAGATGTGTCGTAATTTCCCGAACGCTGCCCAGCCGAGTTGAATCAGTCGATTGACTTCTCGGTCGAAGTTGGACTTACCTAGTCGGACTATTTGACCCAGGTAATCGTACTCGTCAACTACTTCGAGCATAGTGCTCCCAACAACTACTGGCATAGGTGTGACATGGACATTGGACATGATCTTTGTCTTGTCCATGTTCATCTTAATACCTATCCGTTGGGAGACACCATTGAGGTCATTGAGCATAGTGTTAAGGTCCTCCAGCGATTCTGCCATAAGCACTATATCGTCGGCAAATCGAAAGTGAGTGGTGTACTCGCCATTGATGTTAATACCGTATCCTTTCTAGTCCAGTAGGTTGAAAACGTCTTCCAACGCAGCGGTGAAGAGTTTCGAGGATATAACGTCACCCTGTCTTACACATCTCTGCAGTTGGATAGGTTTCAAACTCTGGTCCTGTACTCGTATAGCCATCGTAGCCCTACTGTACAAACACTTCAGCACTTCGATATACCGACAGTCAACTTGGCACCGCTGAAGGGACTGAAGCACCACCCAAATTTCGACGGAATCAACGGCTTTCTCATAGTCCATATACGCCAGGCAAAGTGGCAAATTGTACTCTTCGGTCTTCTGTACAATCTGCCGCAGGGTATGTATGTGGTCTATGGTACTAAAGTCTTTTCGGAAACTGGCTTGTTCAGGAGGCTGGAAGTCGTCGAGTCTGCGTGCGAGACGATTCGTAATGACTCTCGAAAACAGCACGTAGACGCGGCTCAGAAGGGAAATCGGTCTGTAGTTCTTCAAGAGAGCGTTGTCGCCTTTCTTAAAGTACAAGACCACCGCACTTTTGCGCCACGCCTCCGGAGTAGTGCCACCATGGAGGACGGAATTGAAGAGCTTCTGAAGGACTTCAAGTACCGGTGTTCCACCCGCTTTCAGAAGCTCCGCTGTAATTCCATCCTCGCCTGGGGCCCTGCCGTTTTTAAGGTGCTGGAGAGCCATTCTAATCTCGCCCAGACTGACGTCCGGGATATCATCGGAAAAGTGTCGGGTAAGACTTACTCTTGGATCGTTACTCACACTTGCGTGTGGCTCCAACGATGATGTGTACAGCTGCCCATAGAACCTCTCAATCTCACTCAAAATCTCAAGTGTCCCGGAAACGATGCTGCCACACTCAGTCTTCAGCTTTGACAGTTGGCTCTTTCTGGCAGACAGATCTCTGGCAAAGACTTTGGAGCCCTGGTTCCGCTCGATCGCTTCTTTAATACGAGCAGTATTAAAGTTGCGTAAGTCTCACCGCATATCTGATGTTCAGAGATCTGTCTATTCAGTTCAGTTCATACAGGCAGTATGCTGTCAAATCTGTTGACAGCATACAGATACAGGTTGACGATTGCAGCCTCATCTCCCGTCTAACAGCCATGAGATTAAGAGTGTGATCGGAGAGTTTTTGTGTTCTTCTGCGGTGGGTCTTGCAGAACTTAGCTCCGACCGCATGGACAGTTTCCACGAGCTTGTCATTCATATCGTCCACTGCATTGCAATCTTCTAGGCACTGAAACCGGTTACGTAACTCGAGCTGAAAAGTCTCGGGATTCTGGATTAGAGCACGAGGGGGACGGAGCGTTGACTTCATTAGACGAGACCTCTCCAACTTAACGTTTAGGTTCAGTGTGCCTCTAACCATTCGGTGGCCGCTGCCGGTTTTCACCCTTGCGATCACTGAGACATCACTGAACAGTTGGTGTCTGTTCGTCATAATGAAGTCAGATTGACTTCATTATGACGAACAGACACATTTTTTGTCGAACCGTCGGGGCTCGACCAGGTCCACTTCCTGTGGGGCCGCTTCTGGAAGAAAGAGTTCATTCAGACCTGTATGACCTGCAGCGAATACCGTTTGGTGATTCTGAGTATCAGGTACGCGACCCTCGTCGACACACTCCCAATCTTTACAACGTTGTTGACGAGAGACTTGTGGACAATAAATCCGACACCTCCTTGGGACATATGGTCGCCCTCCCGGTGATAGAACAAGTTGCCGGACTCGAGGATTACCGTGTCCTCCCCTACTCTTCGGACATCGGATAATCCAATAATATGCCAGCGCAACTTGTCTACCTCTTCTTCCAGCTTCAGTATCTTCTCGTCAGTCCTCAGGGTGCGTGCGTTATACCTTGCCAGGTCGAGTCGTCGTAGGTGGCAACCGAACCTTCACCGGAGATTCTTAGCACCCCCTAAACGGTGTAATACGTAACTTTAATTATTTTCTGTCTAATATACTTCGATCAATAATAGTTATGTTACAAAAACTAGTTACAAATAATAATTTCAAAGACTGAAAAAAACTGTTGTTGTGTGTTTTTTTTTACTAAACCAGTTAGGACACATTCTAATCATCATGCATATATGTACATTAACTTACATAAAACTCATGAATTGGAACTTTATTAATATCTACATTGTGTAATAATGATAAAATCCGACATGCACACAGACGATCTGTACTTTCCAATTACATAGATTTCATCTCCGTACAGTCTGGGGCACAGGTTCATTCAATTTTTGGCCATCTCCTTTCAATATTGCTGAAATTTCATATGTCTCGTTTGGTTTTGAGCTCCATTAGCCTGATCTCCTTTTACTAATAACGATGTGTTACATTTTAGTCTCCAGTGGTGACAACGTATCTGAGTTTTGATTTCTTATAATATTATAAAACTGCAAGAAGAGAAGTTTAAAAAAAGTGTTAATGTAGATACCTCTATATCAGTAAGGCCTGTAACAAAATTGACGACTTTTGTTACAGGCCTTACTGATATAGAGGATAGAGATGTATAGAAATGAAGTTCTTTTTGTACTAGTTTGGTTGTACTAGATAGGCTGTAATAAGAAAATGTATTGTGATGGCATTAACATAATACAATTTCATTCTAATATTATAATTAAAATGAAATAATCACTTTTGATGAAAAAACACCTTATAGTACTTACACTTCTTCTCTGTAACGATCTTAAAAAAGCCCAAACCCTGGCGATCAGATGGTCCAATGAACCATCCACCTGTTCGTTCCCTTTGCATAAGTAAAAAAATGTAAAGTATCTACATGGGCGACAGCAAAGACTGTTCAAGATCTGGGATGTCTGATTTGACAACGGTAGAAACGCAAAACCGTCGGCCGTTAAGAGAGATGATTTCTTTTCTTCGTCGATATATAAGGTGGGTGATCGATATAAAAGGGGTGGGGACCATGGAAGGCCATGCTCCTTCGAAGGCCAATTATTAAAATGTAGTTATTATCATGTGAGGACGAATTCCTTCTACTCAGTACCAAGAGTGGTAGAGCCACGCGGCAGCTTTGCTGTCGCACGTATGGGCCGGCTCAAACCGGGGTGGTACCACGACCTCACAGAATACCGGCGTGAAGTGGAAGCTTTGCTTCCGCGTTTCGTCTGGTGAGTGCAGGTGGCCGGAGGCCCAAATCCCCCCCCCCCCATCAACATGGTAGCGGAATTAAATAATGATCGACTACCCCAGGAGGGTACCAGCACCCCTGGACAATCCCTCGCTGAGCATCCACGACCATGTTTCTCCACTTCTGAGCGTGGGTGCTCAGGCTGCCCCGCGTATTCTGGGGGGGGGGGGCAAAATTCCGCTCAAGACTAAAACTGCTCGGGGCACACGGAGCAACAAGACCAGGGCGACCCCTGCCACGCTGTCCGTGAATTTCTGCAATATCAGGGGACTTCACTCTAACCTAAACGCTGTCCACTACCATCTCGAGACGGCGAGGCCGGCTCTGCTCTTTCTGACCGAGACGCAGGTGTCCTCTCCGGCTGATGTCTCGTATCTCTCCTGCCCGGGGTACAAACTGGCACACTCCTTTGTGCCTCGGGCTGGAGTTTGCGTTTATGTCAGAGAGGACATCTGTTCTCTACGCCTCGGCAGACTTGAAGGTTCGGACCTGTCCATCCTTTGGCTACGCGTAGACAGCGACGACCATCCGCGCGTCTACGGGTGCCTCTATAGGTCCCATAGCGGTAATACCGAAATAGACCGACTCTTCGACCACGTCCAAATGGCTGCAGATTCGTTGCTACAGCAGATCCCCTCCGCAGAGATCGTGATCCTCGGCGACTTTAACGCCCATCACGCCGGATGGCTCGGATTACGTTTAACCGATCATGCGGGGCGATCTGTTCATGATTTTGCCTTGGCATATGGTCTGACACAACTGGTTACTTCGCCTACGCGGATTCCAGATGTGGAGGATCATGCACCTTCCCTGTTGGACCTTCTGCTGACCACTCACCCGGACGGATATCAGATTTCCGTCGACGCCCCTTTAGGCTCCTCGGACCATTGTCTTGTCCGGAGTGTGGTGCCACTCACGCTGAAATCGCGGTTGCATTCTGCAGGCTGCCGCCGTGTTTGGCACTATAGGTCAGCCGATTGGGATGGGATGCGGTCTTTCTTTGCATCCTACCCTTGGGGACGGGTTTGCTTCTCGCCGGACGATCCCAACGTTGTTGCGGATTCTGTCGCTGATGTGGTATTTCAGGGTATGGAACTTTTTATTCCTTCCTCTGTGGTGCCCATTGGAGGCAAATCTCAGCCATGGTTTGGTCGCTCTTGTAAAATAGCACCAAGCCTGGGCTGACGCATCAGCGTCCAGGGATGTAAACACCAGCGCTCTAAAAAAGAAATACAATTCCGCCTCTAGGTCCTTCAAAAGAGTCATTGCCAAGGCAAAGTCAGAGCACATAGGCAGAATTGGCGAGAGACTAGTTCGTCTTCCTTCTGGAACCCATGCATTCTGGTCTCTCGCCAAGGCTGTCCAGGGGAATTTCTGTCTGCCATCTCTTCCATCTCTGCACAGGGAGGACGACTGGCCCATACCGCAAAGGAGAAAGCCGATCTTCTAGGCTCTTACTTTGCGTCTAACTCGACTCTCGATGACGGGGGAGTACGCCGCCGACCATCCCGCGGTGTGAGTGCTCCATGCCGGAAGTGCAGTTCACTCAGCGCTCGGTTCGCAAAGCACTCCTCTCCCTGGACATCCACAAGTCGAGTGGGCCTGACGGAATCCCCCCAATTGTGCTGAGGACGTGTGCTCCAGAGTTGGCACCGGTTTTAACGCGTCTTTTCCGGTACTCCTACTCCCTAGGCGTAGTCCCAAAATCATGGAAGACGGCTTTCGTTCACCCGATCCCTAAAAAAGGCGACCGCTCAGACCCGTCCAACTACCGGCCTATCGCCATCACCTCCTTGTTCTCCAAAACAATGGAGTTCATTGTAAACTACCAGCTCATGAGGTACCTTGAGGATCACCAGCTGATTAGTGACCGCCAATACGGTTTTCGCCGTGGTAGGTTAGCTGGTGAGCTTCTGGTCTACCTAACTCACAGATGGGCGGAGGCAGTAGAGTCCAAGGGGGAGGCATTGGCCGTTAGTTTGGACATTGCGAAGGCCTTCGATCGGGTTTGGCACAAAGCGCTTCTTTCGAAGCTCCTTCCTATGGGCTTCCCGAGAAATTGTGCGATTGGATCACCAGTTTTCTTGCAGATCGGAGCATCAAGGTCGTTGTAGACGGTGCAAGCTCCGATTGCAAGCCTATTAATGCTGGTGTTCCACAGGGCTGCGTGCTATCGCCAACGCTGTTTCTTCTGCATATCAATGATATGTTGCAAACCCGTAACATTCATTGCTATACAGATGATAGCACTGGTGATGCTCTTTACACCAGCCGAGCCAATATTTTTTGGGAAAACGTCTCCGAGTGCCGGGACAAACTTCTGTCTGAAGTCGAGTCTTTGCTGAACAGAGTCGCGGATTGGGGGCGACTAAATCTAGTCCGGTTACCCCCCAGAAGACACAAGTTTGCGCATTAACAGCTAAAAAGAACCTCTTTGTCGTATCCCCTGAGTTTCAAGGCACTCCCCTTGTTGCCTCAGCCAGTATCGGAATCCTCGGCGTCGACATATCGAGTGACGTGCACTTTCGTGGTCACTTGGAAGGGAAGGCCAAATTGGCCTCTAAAAAGCTTGGCGTGCTCAGCAGAGCGGGACAGTATTTCATGCCGGCACACCGCCTGCAACTTTACAAGGCGCAGGTTCGGCCGCGCATGGAATACTGTTCCCATCTCTGGGCTGGGGCTCCCTAGTACCAGCTCCTTCCACTTGACCGCATCCAGCGCAGAGCGGCTCGAATCGTCGACGACCGAGTGCTTTCCGATCGGCTCGATTCACTGGCACTGCGAAGAGATGTTGCATCCCTTTGTATTTTCTTTCGCATATACCATGGAGAGTGCTCTGAGGAATTGTTCGGATTAATCCCAGCCGCCAAATTTCGTGAACGCACTACGCGGCAAACGTCCCGATACCATCCACACCATCTGGATGCTTGGCGGTCCACCACTGTACGTTTCAAAAGGAGTTTTCTTCCGCGTACAACCTCTCTGTGGAATAATTTACCACCGGCGATTTTTCCGGACCGATACGACCTGGGGACCTTCAAGAAAAGAGCTTACTCCTTTCTAAAGGGCCGGCAACGCACCTGCAATTCCCCTGGTGTTGCGGTTGATCATGGGCGGCGGTAGTCACTTAACATCAGGTGAGCCACACGGCGGTAGTCACTTAACATCAGGTTTGCCCCCTCTTCTATAAAAAAAAACTCACACAAACACCCATCAAACTGAAAATTACAGACGCGGCGGCGAATCGCTCGCGCTACTATTTTGGCAGTACGGTCCCTCGCTTCATTGATTTCGGGAATCGACGACGTTAAAATAAGGAAGGTGTACCATGGAAGGCAACTTAATCAAATAAACGGTTATTATTCGTTTATTTACTGGATAAATGAAACTAACAAATATTTAAGTAATAATTTATTTTATTACTTAACATATAAACCACTTCTTTTTATTGTAGATGTAATCGCTATTTATTAAACTTTAGAGTTAAATGACTGATTTATTATAATAGCCTTCTAAGGAGCATTGTTCCTAGCAAGGCCATTTGGAAGGGTTCAATGAAACTTAAGTTCAATCAATATTAATTAAATCTGCAATTTTTATAATTATTTTAATCTAGATTATATGTTACGTAATAAAACAAAGTATTACTTAAATATTTTGTTAGTTTCATTTATCCAGTAAATAAACGAATAATTACTATTTATTTGTTAAAGTGGCCTACCATGGTACACCTTCCTTATTATAAATTTCCTGCTATGAAAGAAGCCACCACAGTAGTACTACCGGTTTACAGTTGTTATATCATTGCGTGCCAGTGATTGTAAGTACACGGCTCTGAGACGTAGTCCTTATCTGATGGCCGAATGACAAAGTTCAAAGTCAAGCTTAAGACTGGTCGGAGTTTCTTTGCGTGATAAACTACATCTGCAGTATTACAAGAGTAACCGATATAGACAAACGGATAAGTAATCTGAACCGGCAATGTGTCGGACATATAGCTCGCAGAATCGACAACCGAAAAGGAAGAAAGGCCTCGTACCGGTGCGAAGTGTAGGACGACCCCAATATGTTGAAGTAACAACCTTGTAATAGATGTAGAAATTTGATGGATGCAGGTGACTCAGGACCGTGGTTTGTGTCGCTCCTTGGGGAAAGTTTATGTTTAGGACTTGTGATGGACTATAATGAGGATAATGACGGATAAACTCTCTGCGGCTTAATAAGTAAGAGCAGGAGGTATTTGAACATAGTTTTTCCCATTTATGTACCTTTTTTAACCAGCGTTTTACTTCATTAATACAGTTTATTACAAAATACGAATTACAGAAGGGCCAAGATTTGAAAAAAACGATAAAAAAATATGAACATAAAGGGAGATCTAAATTTATTTTTCAAAATATTGTAATAAAGTGCAACATTTAGCTACGTAATTATATTACGCTTTGACATACGGGTACTCATGATACTATTCACTTACAAGGCTTTTTGTAAGTTAATTAAATAAAAAGAAGGCGCATTACATATATTAAATAAACATGTTGAGTTGGAATCAAGGAACATAAAAACTATTTTTAAAGCAAAAACAAACAAAAATCTGTTGTGATTAATCGATAAGTGACGTCATTTTTAAAAACAACTTTAAATATTAAACAAAAATAAAACCAACTCCAAAAACTTAAAAATTGGTAATCGGTGCTCAGAAATTTTGGATCAGAAAATTAAAATAATAACCCGATTACAGAAACTGTGTAAAACGTAGAAATTATTTTTTTAGGTTTTGCAATCAGTTTTTACTTTGCGTTAAAATTTAAATTATTTTACCCTTTTTTTATTTTATTTTATCTCTTATCAATATCGTTCTAGGTAACAACTAAAAAATTGTAACAATAGGAGTAGTTACGTTGTACCAGTTCTGGCGCACTTGTAGAAAGGTTGTAGGTGGCGGTGGCGCACTGAGTCACAAGTACGACGTTCGTCGACTCACGATCCTAAAAAAAAAAAAAAAAAAAAAAAAAAAAAAAAAGGTTTTGGCATGCTCTGATCACGAATCTGCGGTCCATTTTTGCGTAGGATGCACGGTTCCGGAGATGTGCAGATCAATTAACTCTTATCTAATTGATATCCGCTTCGAGCCTCCACCGTCATTAGCGCTCCATTGTTCTTATCTACTTATCTATTGTTCATTCAATACCGTCATTATCTATTCTTCCTCAGCGTGGTGATATTGTTATATACTCCTTTGTTCCTATCTACACTAATCTGACTCATTAATAAAACACATTACCCAATTTTGTTAAAATTTTTATTTATGAAATACAAAATCTTATTACTTATTATCTATAAAATAGGAGCGAAATATCTCATCCACTAAAATATCGTTGTACAATGTGTTCCCTGTAAATATACTCGTAAAACTATGCATTGAACATCCCTGAAACTTATATAGCAAATACATTAAGCAATATTCGCCACAAACCGAAATCCACTCATTCTGAATCCTATCAACATTCCAGTTCCATCTTTTACAATTTCTTTTAAAAAACTCTAGATGATATCGTACAGGTGCCCGTCCGAATGAATCAAAATATTGACCGACGTCATTCGTATCGATATATAAAGCTACCCAATGTGACCCTGGTTTATCATCTGTATCCAAATTGCATATTATATACGTTGGTACGTGGGTGTACATGGGTAGTTTATTGGCAGCATAAACATTATTTTCTAGAGTGGGGTGAATCTTTTTCAGATGTTGTTGTACATCTAGTGTATCCATAATATTACTGCTATTAGTAGATTATTACAGTACCAATCTACTCAATGACTAATATAGGAATGATCAATTATAGTGATATCTAAATATTAAATTACATTCTTTGTGTTATACAAATCGTATTTGAGTCACCAATACACTGAACAAGACACGACAGGAAGGACGTAGGAATGTAGAGATAAGCAACAGAATGTAAGGTAAGCTTGTTGACGCATAAAGATACTATCAATTCTACTGCAGAAATTCTTTAGATTAGAATTATTACTCACTGGTACTATATAAGACCAAGCAACTGCAGTCATGGAGTTAGTGTATGGTCGTTT
The DNA here is from genome assembly GCA_036936625.1 of Parnassius smintheus behrii. Lineage (NCBI taxonomy): Eukaryota > Metazoa > Arthropoda > Insecta > Lepidoptera > Papilionidae > Parnassius > Parnassius smintheus. The sequence goes on from JAUPFT010000018.1 coordinate 10,752,887, forward strand.
GACCGCAGTGGATCTATCAATACTACGTTTGTGTTACTTCAACGCATCAAAGGCCATGGATGTAAGTGTTTATTCTATTGACAAACTTACTTTTCTTTCTGTTATTTTCTTACGTGTGTATGATTTAGTGTTAACAAATTATATTTAAATATTATGTGTGTGTATATGGTTAAGCCGTGGTAGCTCAGATGGTTAGCGCAAAATGTAAAATTCACAGTACGCGACCCGGGTTCGATCCCCGCCGGCACCAATTAAATTGTTAATTACAATTTTAAGTGTTAATTTACCACGTGCTCAGCGGTGAAGGAAAACATCGTGAGGAATGCATGTCTGAGATAATTTCGAAGGCATGTGAAGTTTGCCAACACGCATTGAGGTATCGCAGCGAACATTTCCTAGCCCTAAAACCCTCTCAGAAATGAGAGGAGGCCTATGTTCAGCAGTGGACTTTAATAGGTTGTAACTTTAGCTTTTTTAACTTTTATGATTAAGTGTTACCAAATTGATATTAACATGATAACTGTGTTGTTGCAGAAATCATTGAGCTTCGATGAAAATACATATAAACAGTATTACTACTCGCCACTCTCCCCTCAAGAAGAGAGTGATGACATCGTCATTAATAATAACACATGCGATGGTGGAAAAAGAAAATCGCAATCGATTGATCATTTTTTTGAAGCTGAATCAAAAATAAAAAAGAGGAAGCTGTTATCATCAACCGTAGCACGAGCCGCTAGAGATGGTGTATCATACATTTCTACTAATTCTGACGATGGAGACCAAGCGACGCATCTCATCAAAATTGAAATGTACGATATGAAGAAGCTATCCAAGATTCCAACTACTGATCATTGGAAACATGCTTCCACGAGGATTAAATATTACGTAAAGACTAATAAGGATAGCATCTACGACAACACAAACGCCCTCGTATACAATATTACAAAGACAATAGCAGAAAGTGAAAAAGTTAAAAAATACTTTTTTAACAATGACAGTCATTAGCTGATCATTAGTGAATGTGATTCTGTTTACTTAAATTACTTCCGTGTACTCATTATATTCTATTTCTAATCCTTTGTTAGACTTAAATATCGGACATTATTTGAAATTTGGGTATCAGTTGGTCTACCAACACTGAACTGTTACTTACTCTGCTACCTAATTTCTTCTTTACTATAAGGATGGCAAACTTCAGTGAAGTGTGCACCAGTGCTTTCTTTTCCACAACCATGGAAGAGAATACGGAACTATTCAACAGCGAATTAAATCAGGAGTTGTCTAAAGTTTGTGATGAAATGGAGAAGGATCAACTGTTCGATTCATCGTATGATGATGATTTGTATAATCACTGTGCGATGGTTGAAACACAGTTTAAGTAAGTAAAATAAACATTCATTTCGATCATAATTTACACAATGTCTTGTACAGTTTTTAATAAATTTAAACATTTTAGTAGTCAACCACTACAACTTGGAAGAGGAACGAAGCGAACGAGCAGCAAAGAACCCAAGATCATCAAAAAACCAACAACGGAAGCAGAAGCGCCTACCTCTGCAGGGAACAGTATCAGTAACGATGATCAAGTGGAATGTCTAACGTGTCATATATTTATCAAGAAACGGTATTTAGCTAATCATTTTAAAAATAATGTTCACAAAAATAATCTTTTAAATTCACATAATTCTTTATCAAACGTTAGTGTTATTGAATCTGCTTTTGGAAATAGGATTTTAACTTATAAAATCAAGAGTAGAGTAGATAGTTCGACATTGGTAAATTTTGAAACTCCTGAACTATTTTTAAATTCTATTAAAGATGATATTTTATTTTTAATACAAGAGTGTATTCATCAACACATAATTTTTAAAGTAAACTTCATATTGCATGCTGATTTTGTTCAACAAACTAAAGATATTCATGATACGTTCGATTTTCAAACGCTTAACTATATTATTTGTCAAGGAGATGACTTAAATATTTTTTTTTCATCTTTAAATGATACAATTACTACTAAAATTAGTGCATTTGAAAAAAAAGATAGTGGATGGAGTCTAAAAAACATAAAATCTATAGACATGAATGTTAATAAATTTAACCCCCTACGCGGTACTTCATACATAGATCTTCCTCGTGACATAAAATTAAAAAAGGCTGTTATAAATGTAAAAAGCAAGGATTATTTTTGTTTTAAATGGGCGTTACTCTCGGCGTTATATCCCGTAAACAAAGACGCGGATCGTGTATCATCGTACGTTAAACATGCAAATAAACTTAAATTTGATGGTATTTCCTTTCCAGTTAAAATTTCTGACATAGCAAAAGTAGAGAAATTAAATGATATTAGTATTAATGTTTTTGGGTTAGAATATAATAAAGAAAAACGATGTAATTCTATAGTAGGTCCATTATTTTTAACAAAGTGTCGTAAAGATAGACATATCAATTTATTATTTTTTTCCAAGGATACAAAAAATCATTATTGTTACATAAAAAATTTATCGCGGTTAGTTAGTAAACAAATTTCAAAAGACGGTCACATCATGTACATTTGTGAAGCATGTCTACTTCACTTTCCATCTAAGGAAAGTTTAAATAACCATGAACAATACGATTGTGCCCACATTTGTACAGAATTACCAAACAGTGAAACTTTTAAAAAAAAGAATGGGTTTGGTCAACCTATTTCAAATGATAAAATTAAATTTGATAGTTATGAAAAAAAGTTGAAGATACCATTCGTAGTTTATGCTGATTTTGAAGCATTTTTAAAACCAATAGAATCATGTTCTAACGATCCTTCCAAACCTTTCACACACAATATTCAGAAACATGAAGTACATAGTTTTGGTTATTATATAAAATGTTCATATGATGATAAATTATCAAAATATGTAACGTATTGCGGACCCAACTGTGCACAAGTGTTTATGGAAAGTTTATCTAACAATCTCAAAGAAATAAATAGAATTCAAAAATATCCTCCACTTCCGCTAACAAATGAAGACAAAAATCAAATTTCAAATGCAACCATTTGTCATATTTGTGAAACAGAGTTAGCAGAACATTTTTATGATTTTGATTGGTACACCGGTAGTTTTATAGGTGTTGCTCACGGATCATGTAGCTCGAAGTTCAGAAAACCTCGTTATATACCAATATTTTTACACAACCTTAGTCGCTATGATGCTCATTTTATTGTTCACGCGTTAAACTTTTGTGATGGTGAAGTCGAAGTTATCCCTCAAAATAAAGAAAAATATATATCCTTTTCCAAAAAATTAAAAATGAATAACCACGAAATTATATTAAGATTCATAGATTCATTTAAGTTTTTATCATGTAAATTAGAAATCTCAGTAATGATCAATTTCAAGAATTACGTAGAAATTATCCTAATGATGAAGATTTCTTTCGTTTAAAACGGAAAGGCGTTTATCCATATGAACTTATGACTAATTATGATAGTTTAAGCCTAACATCGCTCCCCGAACAAAAATTTTTTTATAGCTCGCTCACAGATTCCCATATTTCAAATGATGATTACAATCATGCTAAAGATGTTTGGGAACACTTTGGGTGTTGTAATATGCTAGATTATTCAAACCTGTATTTAAAAACAGACGTTTTACTTTTAACCGATGTATTTGAAAACTTTAGAAAGTTATATATTAATACTTATGATTTAGACCCTGCCCATTATTACACAGCACCCGGTTTAAGTTGGGATGCAATGTTAAAATATACAAAAATAGAATTAGAACTTTTAACAGATTATGAGAAAATTGCATTTATTAGATCAGGTATCAGGCGTGGTGTATCTCAATGTAGTAATCGTTATGCTAGAGCTAATAACAAATATATGGGGGATTATGATGCAGGGAAACCAAATTCATATATCACATATTTTGATGCCAACAATTTATATGGTTGGGCTATGTCTCAATGTCTTCCTACTGGTGGATTCGAATGGGTAAATCCGAATACAGAATTTAATGTGTCTGAGACATCGAACTTCGGTTTTATTTTAGAAGTTGATTTGGAATATCCAGATAAACTTCATGATTTACATTCGGACTTTCCTTTATGCCCCGAAAACATTTGTGCAGGCAATATTAATGAAAATAAACTAGTCCCAAATTTAAATAATAAAGATAAATATGTAATTCATTACAGAAATTTAAAGCAGTGCATAGAAATGGGGGTTAAATTAACTAAAATTCATAGAGTTTTAAAATTTAAACAGTCTCGCTGGTTGAAGATGTACATAGATCTAAACACAAAATTAAGAACGTTAGCAAAATCAGATTTCGAAAAAGATTTTTATAAATTAATGAATAATTCAGTCTTCGGAAAGACTATGGAGAATATTGAAAAAAGGGTTAACATAAAATTAGTTACACACTGGGAGAACCAGGGCAAAGCTTTAGGTGTTCAAGATCTAATCGCTAAACCACAATTTCATAGTCTTTCAGTATTTTCGGAAAACCTAGTTGCGGTTCAGTTGCGAAAAACAAAGTTAATATATAACAAACCAATTTATTTAGGGTTTTGCATTTTAGATATTTCAAAAACATTAATGTATGATTTTCATTATAACTATATGGTTAAAAAGTTTAGTAAAATCAAATTATTGTATACAGATACGGATAGTTTAATATATCATATATTTACAGATGATTTTTACTCTGATATAAAACCTGACCTTTCATCATACTTTGATACCTCAGCTTATGATGCAAATAATATTTTTGAATATCCAAAATTAAATAAAAAGAAAATAGGGTTTTTTAAAGATGAAAATAATGGTAAAATCATGAAAGAATTTGTGGGTTTACGATCCAAAATGTACGCTTTTAACTTAGAGAATAAGACTATAGCCAAGGCAAAAGGGGTAAATAAATGTATCACTAAAAAGATGACCATGGATAATTATAAGTCTTCTCTATTTAATAAAAAAGTGCAATATTATAGTATGCTTAGATTTAAATCAATTAAACACACAATTTTTACACAAAAATTAAATAAGATTGGTTTATCATATAATGACACAAAGAGGCATATTTTAGATAATAATATTGAAACATTAGCTTGGGGTCATTATAAACTGCGTTAAGTGTTGATAGTTTTTAATTTTATGTCTGCATGTAAATAAAATTTGTATTGATTGTAAAATAATGATAATAGTATAATATGACGTAGAGTTTATTACATATTTAATCGTTGTTTTATTGTAAATAATTTAAGTTAATTGTTGTTTATATTTGCGTGTGTGTGTGTGCATTTATTTGAGGTTGAGTTGATTGTAAAATTATGATGTACTAATTGTGTTAGAAATAGTATACAGATCATTCTGTTTTATATAATGTTTGCAATATATATTAATTGTTAACACCAACACTTTCATTTTTTATTTCACCCCTTAGTACTTTAGACGTGTGTAATGTTTCACTTTATCCATCCGTTTACTGCTATTGTGGCGGAGCCAAGTGGATGTGGGAAGTCAAATTTTGTAACAAATTTCATAAAATCAGTTACAGAAATATGTAATTGTGATTTTAATCAGATCACATGGTGCTTTGATGAAATGCAACCTTTATATAATTTACCAAATGTTAACTACCATCAAGGAATTCCAAATGTTAATATGTTTGACGGTGAAAACCCACATCTTGTTATTATTGATGATCTAATGAGAGAGTCCGATGGAAGAATTGTGGATATATTTACAAAAGGTAGTCATCACAGGAATCTTAGTGTATTTTATTTAACACAAAATTTATTTCATCAGGGTAAAGGGCAAAGAGACATATCCTTAAACTCAAGTTATATAATATATTTTAAAAACCCTCGAGATAAAACTCAAATAAGATATTTAGCACGACAAGTGTCACCAGATAACCCAAAATTTATTGAAGATGCCTACAGGGATGCAACTCTAGAGGCGCATGGATATTTAATGGTAGATTTAAAACAGAATACCAATGATTTTTGTCGTATCAAGACAAATGTCTTCCCATTTAATGGTTTCTGCACAGTCTACGTTCCCACAAAAGAGTTTAAATACACCAAGAATCAAACATTTCAAATCATTGCTAAATGATGCATCGTCGACTCACAACGCATAAACATTTGCTAAACGCTTTGCATACGCTTAAACCAAAATATCAAAGAGCATTACTTAAAACGTGTGATGAAGAAGAAATTAACTGTATTTGTGAGTGTATTCATAACGTTTTACAAGGAAAAGTACCTCTTAAAGATCAAGATAAACAAAAATTGAATAAACACAAAAATATACTCCGTCAAATAGTGCGTAAGTGTAAACATAAACTAAGAAAAAATATAATTATACAAAAAGGAGGGGCTTTCTTACCAATAATATTAGGTGCAATATTGAGTGGATTAGTGAGTGGACTAGCCAGTTAACATGGAAAATGCAAAGAAAATGATACTTATCGAACCTGGATTGATTGAAAAATTAAAACAAGAAAATAAGGTTAATACGAGTAGTAGTTTATCTCGATTAGATATTGAAATGCAAAATATTATGAATAGTAAGACGGAAGACCGAAAGAAATGGATGTTATATTTACAAACACTGCAAAGATACCTTCATTTTACCGAAGAGGATCGTCAACCACTCAGATTACCAATTTATTCTGATACATCTAATGAAGATTCAAACGAGTCTAAAATTGGTTTTAAAAATAAAGATAGAGATCTAAAAACTTCAGTTGATGCTGAATCTTTGTTGGAGGAGAATCGATCCATCAAAAGTAAAGAAAATGTTGAAAATCCACTTTACACACCAGCTCAAATACTCAGTTTAATACCAAAAACTTATAATAAAAAAGGACAGTTATTATTAAACTTAGTTGAAACAAGTAAAGGTAAAATACATTGGGATAATGAAAGTACAGTCATAATTGATAATGAAAAAATTCCTGGAAGTAATATTGTTGATTTAATAAATGATTCACTAAGACCCTTAAAAAGAAGTGATCCAGTAGGGTGGGATAGATTTGCTGAAGCATTAAAAGATATTAAAGTACCACTTACTTATATTGGAAATCCAAAGAGATGTGAGTTTATTAACCAACTTCAAGCAAAAGATCTGAACAAACCCTCTGAGATTGAATTTCAAGAGTTTTCTACACCGAGCAGTAGAGATAAAAAGTCTACAACTAAAATACGTAAAAGGCTTGAGTGGGAAAAATGGACCCCGTACTAGAAGAAATTAACAGGATTTATTATGATCCATCTAATCCCGCTGGTTTTGGTAGTATTGATAAATTATCAAAAGCCATGAAGGGTAAAATGAATAAAAAGCAAGTAAAGGAATGGTTAAAATCACAAGAAACATACACATTACATAAACCCATTCGAAAAAAATTCCCGCGTAATAGGTACATTCTATCAAATATTAATGAACTGTGGCAAGCTGATTCAAGTGATATGCGAACTTATTCTCAATATAATGATGGTTTCAAGTATATACTTTGTGTTATTGATGTATTTAGTAAATATGCTTTTGCAAGAACAATGAAAAAGAAAAACTCAGAAACAACTAAAGAATGTTTTGAAAGTATATTTACTGAAAGTAATTTAACACCTACTCACATACAATCTGATAAAGGTACAGAATTTGTTTCAAAAGATGTACATAAATACTTTAAATCCAAAAAGATTAATTACTATACCACTAACAATCCTGACATTAAGGCCAGTATTGTTGAACGATTTCAAAGAACACTAAAAATGAAAATGTGGCGTTATTTCACTCATAATAATACTTATAGATATATAGATGTTTTACAAGATTTAATATACTCTTACAATCACAGTTTTCACTCTAGTATTAAGATGTGCCCATGTGATGTAAATTCCAACAATATTATGACAGTTTGGACTAATCTTTATGATAGACGGTCAAACAAACTTTCTTTAGAAAATCCTAAACCAAATTTCAATGTGGGTGATTATGTTCGAATAACTAAATATAAACATGCTTTCCAAAAAGGATATGAATCAAATTGGAGTGATGAAATATTTATTATATCTTCAATAATTGATAGATCTCCATGGGTTGTTTATACAATAACAGATTTACAAAATGAACCAATAGTTGGTACTTTTTATGAAAGAGAATTACAGAAAATCACTTACAACCCCACCTCACAATATAAAATAGATAAAATAATTGACACTCGTTACTCAGGTAACAGAAAAGAAGTATTAGTGAAGTGGAAAGGTTATCCAGATAAATTTAACAGTTGGATTTTAGCTTCTAGTTTAAAAGAAATATGAATAAAGAAAGTTTTTATTTAACTTTGCTCAGCAATAGTTCAATGGAATACTTTCCTGATAACAAGACCACAAATTTTTCAACGAAATTACCGAAAGCTATTAAATTAGAAGGTGAATGGTCGGTTGGAGTTGTCGAGTTTCAATATCCATGTACCATGTTTACTGTTCAAGATCATGAAAATGTTATATACATTACAAAATCTATGTTAATGCCTAATGAAGATAAACCATCCACAGTGTACTACAAAAAACATATTCCAGCTACCAACTATGATAACGTTGAGCATATTTTAAGAGTGTTAAATGGTATCGGAGAGAACTTGAAATTTCGCTATGATGAAATAACAAAATTTGTGTCTATTTCTGTTTTGGATAAAAATATAACATCCGTAACATTATCACCCAAATTAAGTTTACAACTAGGTTATGAACCAAATAAAAATCTCCTAGAGAGAAATTTTGGAAAGTGTCCTGCTAATTTACACTTAGGGTTACCATCTCAACTCTTTCTATATTGTGACATTATCGATCCTCAGATTGTGGGTGATGTTATGACTCCTTTACTAAGAGTCATTTCATTAGATCCTACAAAATACATTTATGGTGCAAATAAAATGCACGTTTTCTCTCAACCTCATTACTTACCTGTTATGCGAAGAGAGTTCGATACGCTGGAAATAGTTATAAGATCGAGCACAGGACAAAAAATACCATTCCAGTTTGGAACCGTGTGTATTAAACTACATTTCCGAAAATTATTATAATGAATTCTCTTCGTGATCATCATAAATGTCCATATGAAAATTATTATACACATCAAGCTGGGTCAGGAGTTGGAGTAATTTATAAGGGTGCACCATACCAACGCGGTCATGGTATTGGGAGCTTCTTAGGGGGGTTATTTAGATCAGTTTTACCTTTACTTTCAAGTGGTTCTCGAGTGATTGGGAAGGAGGCATTAAGCGCTGGAGTAGGACTTTTATCGGATATGGTTCAAGCGCGTCCTATGGAAGCCTCAATAAAAGATCGTCTAAAGCAAGTTAGTACGAATTTAAAACGAAAGGCTGATGAGAAAATTGATCAATTTAACATGACAGGATCTGAGTATAAAACTAAAAGAAAACGATTGACCTCGTTCATTCCACCATTAACTGCTAAAGTGAAAGCTGCGAAAAAACTTGGTCTAAAACCAAAAAATAACAAAGATATATTTTCAAATTAAATATGTCTTTCCTTCATAATCATTCTTGCGAGTGCGTTAAGTCAGAATTGGATTTGTTTGCACTACCGTCTACACAAACTAGCATTGAAAATGGATTGTGGATTCATTATAAACCAATTTCATCTCTTGGTGATGATGGACCTATCGAGTTTCAAGTTCCTGGGACAGGCGATGACTACATAGATTTGTCTCATACATTACTCCACATAAAGGCAAAAGTATTAAATCAAGATTCAACTAACTTGATATCTACTACAATAGTAGCACCTGTAAATAATTGGCTGCATTCACTTTTTAGTCAACTTGATGTTTATTTAAACCAAAAACTTGTATCACCACCTAATAATACCTATGCATATCGAGCATACATGGAAACCCTTTTAAACTATGCTCCTGCTGCTAAACAATCTCATCTTACTTGTAGTCTTTGGTATGATGATACAGCAGGAAAAATGGATTCTACGGATGGTAAAAACATGGGATTTGTTAAAAGACAGGAATTGATTAGTGAAAGTAAGGAAATAGAAATGATTGGTCATCTTCACGGTGACATTTTCAACCAAGATAAATTTTTAATTAATGGTGTTGAAATGAGTGTTAAATTGGTTCGATCGAGAGAGAGCTTTAATTTAATTGCTGGGTCAAACGATGTAAAGTTTAAAGTTTGCATTACGGACGCAACTCTTATTGTTCGACGAGCACGAATTAATCCAAGCGTATTACTCGCACATCAAAAAGTTTTAGCTTCTACCACTGCTAAATATCCTATTACTCGAGCTGAAGTAAAAGTTTTAACAATTCCATCGGGTGTTCAAGGAAAAACTCTTGATAATATATTTTTAGGGCAGGTACCCAAAAGATGTATAATTGGATTTGTGAACAATTCTGCATTTAATGGTTCCCTTACTAAAAATCCATTTAAATTTGAAAACTATGGTATTAATTCTTTCATCTTATATATTGATGGTCAACAAATACCTTCAAAAGCTTTGCAACCATCTTTTAATTATAGCATATTTACATCAGCATATCATACTCTATTCTCGGGAACTGGTATTCACTTTCTTAATGAAGGAAATGGAATCTCTTGTGAACAGTATGCCAGAGGTTACTGTCTATTAGCATTTGACTTAACTCCTGATTTATCAGCCAACTCATCAGCTCATTGGAATCTCATAAAGCATGGTAGTATAAGATTAGAAGTACGATTTGAATCCTCACTAATACAAACAATTAACTGTATAGTTTATGCTGAGTTTGATAATATTATTGAGATAGATAAAAACAGAAATATTACTGTAGACTATAGTAGTTAAGGTTATAATATGTGTTGTGTGTTAGATTCTATGAGTTATGTGTAATGCATTTTGTGTGTATGTAACTATGTGAAACGTTATAAAATTAAATAAAACAAATTGTATGCAATATAATATTTTTTATTTCTTTATTAATATTCTATTTAATCTAATACAAAACTCTGTTCGAGTTTAAATTTTACATAAGCACACTGACTAAACCACTGAACATGCTGCTGCCAAGGATCATCATCATCTTCCCAATCTTTTAAGCCACCACCACAATGGAAACACTTGGTCCTGTCTGCATGGCCAGTATAAAAGAAACCGGCTTCTGCAAGATCTTCAGGTTTCTGTCGCATAACGAGAGGCCAGTTTTCGAAACTGAGCAACCGGCTAGATTTTGAACTGAAGAATGGATATTCAGCTCTTGAGTACTGCATATTCTTCTCGTTTTCATCTCCACTCAGTGTTGTAGTTTTGTTCTTCAATGATGTGTTCTGTACACGTATGCCACACTCATCTCTTTCTTCTGCTCTTGACTTCCTGTAATTTAAGTAAACAGAATCACATTCACTAATGATCAGCTAATGACTGTCATTGTTAAAAAAGTATTTTTTAACTTTTTCACTTTCTGCTATTGTCTTTGTAATATTGTATACGAGGGCGTTTGTGTTGTCGTAGATGCTATCCTTATTAGTCTTTACGTAATATTTAATCCTCGTGGAAGCATGTTTCCAATGATCAGTAGTTGGAATCTTGGATAGCTTCTTCATATCGTACATTTCAATTTTGATGAGATGCGTCGCTTGGTCTCCATCGTCAGAATAGTAGAAATGTATGATACACCATCTCTAGCGGCTCGTGCTACGGTTGATGATAACAGCTTCCTCTTTTTTATTTTTGATTCAGCTTCAAAAAAATGATCAATCGATTGCGATTTTCTTTTTCCACCATCGCATGTGTTATTATTAATGACGATGTCATCACTCTCTTCTTGAGGGGAGAGTGGCGAGTAGTAATACTGTTTATATGTATTTTCATCGAAGCTCAATGATTTCTGCAACAACACAGTTATCATGTTAATATCAATTTGGTAACACTTAATCATAAAAGTTAAAAAAGCTAAAGTTACAACCTATTAAAGTCCACTGCTGAACATAGGCCTCCTCTCATTTCTGAGAGGGTTTTAGAGCTAGGAAATGTTCGCTGCGATACCTCAATGCGTGTTGGCAAACTTCACATGCCTTCGAAATTATCTCAGACATGCATTCCTCACGATGTTTTCCTTCACCGCTGAGCACGTGGTAAATTAACACTTAAAATTGTAATTAACAATTTAATTGGTGCCGGCGGGGATCGAACCCGGGTCGCGTACTGTGAATTTTACATTTTGCGCTAACCATCTGAGCTACCACGGCTTAACCATATACACACACATAATATTTAAATATAATTTGTTAACACTAAATCATACACACGTAAGAAAATAACAGAAAGAAAAGTAAGTTTGTCAATAGAATAAACATTTACATCCATGGCCTTTGATGCGTTGAAGTAACACAAACGTAGTATTGATAGATCCACTGCGGTCAAACGACCATACACTAACTCCATGACTGCAGTTGCTTGGTCTTATATAGTACCAGTGAGTAATAATTCTAATCTAAAGAATTTCTGCAGTAGAATTGATAGTATCTTTATGCGTCAACAAGCTTACCTTACATTCTGTTGCTTATCTCTACATTCCTACATCCTTCCTGTCGTGTCTTGTTCAGTGTATTGGTGACTCAAATACGATTTGTATAACACAAAGAATGTAATTTAATATTTAGATATCACTATAATTGATCATTCCTGTATTAGTCATAGAGTAGATTGGTACTGTAATAATCTACTAATAGCAGTAATATTATGGATACACTAGATGTACAACAACATCTGAAAAAGATTCACCCCACTCTAGAAAATAATGTTTATGCTGCCAATAAACTACCCATGTACACCCACGTACCAACGTATATAATATGCAATTTGGATACAGATGATAAACCAGGGTCACATTGGGTAGCTTTATATATCGATACGAATGACGTCGGTCAATATTTTGATTCATTCGGACGGGCACCTGTACGATATCATCTAGAGTTTTTTAAAAGAAATTGTAAAAGATGGAACTGGAATGTTGATAGGATTCAGAATGAGTGGACTTCAGTTTGTGGCGAATATTGCTTAATGTATTTGCTATATAAGTTTCAGGGATGTTCAATGCATAGTTTTACGAGTATATTTACAGGGAACACATTGTACAACGATATTTTAGTGGATGAGATGTTTCGCTCCTATTTTATAGATAATAAGCAATAAGATTTTGTATTTTATAAATAAAAATTTTAACAAAATTGGGTAATGTGTTTTATTAATGAGTCAGGTTAGTGTAGATAGGAACAAAGGAGTATATAACAATATCACCACGCTGAGGAAGAATAGATAATGACGGTATTGAATGAACAATAGATAAGTAGATAAGAACAATGGAGCGCTAATGACGGTGGAGGCTCGAAGCGGATATCAATTGGATAAGAGTTAATTGATCTGCACATCTCCGGAACCGTGCATCCTACGCAAAAATGGACCGCAGATTCGTAATCAGAGCATGCCAAAACCTTTTTTTTTTTTTTTTAGGATCGTGAGTCGACGAACGTCGTACTTGTGACTCAGTGCGCCAGAACTGGTACAACCTTTCTACAAGTGCGCCAGAACTGGTACAACGTAACTACTAATAGGTATATTAAAATCTTCATCCCCTTTTTAGGGTTCCGTAGTCAACTAGGAACCCTTACAGTTTCACCATGTCTGTCTGGCCGTCTGTCCGTCCTCGCTTAATCTCTGTGACCGTTAGCACTAGAGAGCTGAAATTTGGTACCAATATGTGTATCAATCACGCCGACAAAGTGGTAAAATAAAAATTGGAAAAAAATGTTTTATTAGGGTAGCCCCCTATATGTAAAGTGGTAAGCGATTTTTTTTTAATTTCAACCCTAACGTGTGATATATTGTTGGAAAGGTTTATTTTTAAAAATGAATAGGGGTTTACTAAAATCATTTTTTGATAATGTCAATAATTTCGGAAATAATCGCTCCAAAAGTAAAAAACAATGTGTCCTCCCCCCTCTAACTTTTGAACCATAAGTTTAGAAAATATGAAAAAAATCTGAAAAGTAGAACTTTATAACGACTTTTTAGGAAAATTATTTTGAACTTGGATGGAAACAACAGTACCCACTACCGGGAGCAGTTGCAGGAGCGCGGAGCGCTGCTGGAGCGCGAACATAATGGATAACCACCTTTAAACTCATAAGTGGGGTCACTTGGACACGGGACGGGAAACTACGGAACCCTACACTGAGCGTGGCCCGACACGCTCTTGGCCGGTTTTTGTTCACCTTTAGGGATGATTTTATTTTCATTAAATTTATATGACGGTTCCGTAGTAAGAAAGTCTCCCCGAAGTATAATCTATTAAAAAGTATCATGTAAATTGGTTTTGCTATTTCTGAGAAATCTTCATTGATTTCTTACGTACAAAACATAATAAGCGTTGAATATAAACCCTTATCGATATTTTTATATCGGTTAAAATTCTCCAAACACTATTCGGATATTTAAAGAGTTATTCCTCGCATTATATTTAGTGTTAGTAACTTACTTTGTACGTTTTTACAAACTGTTATCACATTAATTTAAATACATATTACATTCACACACGTGGTAGAGTCAGATCGGTCAGACCGCTGGGAAGGATAACGCTCTCACAGAATACCCCTAGTACAAACCAGAAGCATAATAACGCTGCTATGTTTCGTTATTTACGATGAGCGGTCATATTACGAAAATCTTAAAAAAATTATATAACATATCTGATTTTATTGAAGCCGATTTCATCCTATTACATAACTAAGTAACAAATCAATAAAGATTCTAGTATAATTAAGTTAGCGATAAGAAAATTTCATTTTGGTCTTATTCCAATTTTAACGTAATCGCCACAAATAGCCGAAGGCTGGCGATTGCATTAGGCAATAAGCGTCGTTACAATAAGCGTCTTTCATGTTAATCGCTGGTTCCTTCCGCTTATTTTATGCATGAACGTACTAAGATTTTATGTAATTATTTTTTTGCATTTCCTAACCAAAATATAAGTACAGAGTATATTTATTTATGAGAAGTGAACGATAAGCGGTATTAAGGGCTGTTCTCTTTTAAGAGAAGTAAATAAAATATTACGTTTTCTATGATAGGCCTTACACAACTTTAAACATTGCGGTTTTATTAATTATCTAATCCCGCCGCGGTTATTATAATATAGGTCTATATATTATCACATCGACACCGTCGCAGCCCATAAAACCGACGACCCATATGTTTACACTTAATGCCAACTCGCTGTGTCCAAAACCAATTACGGACATCGCTTGGCGTACGATATATGAGCGACACGAATTTATGAATGCTACCAAATGATATATTGTCGTGTCTTGTATCCGGCGAATGAGATCACGTTAAATCTAAGTACACGTTTTTATATCGTTGGCCTAAAACGTATTTCATAATATATAGTATGTTATAAAAGGATATTTGTTAATTAGGTATAATGTCAATTTGTTACAACAATATATAGTTATACCTTATATATATATATATATATATATATATATATATATATATATATATATATATATATATATATGTATATATATATATATATATATATATATATATATATATATATACATATATCCAACTAGATGGAGTGACGACCTGGTAACGCAGGAAGTCGGTGGATGTAGGTGGCTCAAGACCGTGCCGTGTGGCATTCCTTAGATGATGATGATGATGATAATTTTGGTGGAACACCATGCGGTTTTGGTTGGTGTGAGTCCGATGTAGTGTTCTTGCCCCCGGGAGGCAGTTATGCGTAGATATTTCCTCATGTAAAAAAAATAAAGAAAACCCAGTGTTGAATATGATGAACTATAAGAAAATGTTATATGAGCCGTTCAGTGTTTTGCTGTGTCCATAAACTAATATCATAGACCCTCGAGTCTATGATTCGAGGATATGATTGAAGATCAAAGGTACTCCGGGTTTAACAATGACATCGGGACGTCACTCACCTCAGTCTCCTGTGACCATGAGTGCTGGAAAGCACCCAAAACCTCGGAAATTAAAAAAATATTTAAAATTTAAATTAAACGCGATAAAATCCGTAAAAGTAGTTTTAACAAATGTGAATAGACAGTTTTTTTGCTAACACACTGAGATACCCTTAACAAATGCTGTAATATTATAAGTAACGATATTTTCGCGAAGTAATGCCTGTCTATGGTATATGTCTAATCAGGGTATAGCTTTGTTATCTGTCTGCTATAAGGGTGTTGATATAACAATACCGGAACAAGACGCAACCTTTTTATGGAGCTCTACATGTAAGGGGTTCATGAACCGCGTTTCATTTATAAATTATACACAGTGTGCTCAGTGAGAACTTCCTTGGAGTTCGCGCGGTTGTATGAATTTGAATAATCAGTTGTTAGTGGCGGAGTGCAGCTGTCGGTTTTCGTGACTGAGAGGAGCTTAAAGAGGGCTTTCATCCATCCCCTTAGCAATATATCACAAAAACTTCTTTGTGTTAAAAGATCTTGCTATGTGCAAAACTTTACACGTGTTTAATTCCTTTACCCCATAGTTTTTTTTTAATAACGCGTATTTACAGCCTCACATACATAATACTAATTAGACTATTTACGTGGTAGAGCCAAGCTGCAGCGATATTATGGTTGTAGCACGAATGGATTGGCTCGACCGGGGATGGACCACGCTCTCACAGAATACCAGCTTAAAATAGCAGCTTAATGACGTTGTGTTTCGTATGGTGAGTGTACAGAACCGGACACCCGTTTTGCTGGAATTGGGGCATTCCATCTTAGTCCTCAAGGGTGACAACGCATCTGTATTTTGATTCTTAATCGAGGTTAAATGTCTATGAGCCACAACATCCACTAACCATCAGGTGGACTATGTGCTCGTTTATCACCGTTACCCTATAAAAAATATTAGATATATAAACCACAATAACATATGGAGACATACTGCATAGCTGGTAGGTTCGACTTTTTGCCAATGATAACATTCTACATTAAAACTATATCCCTCAAATATGGTTGCGAACCTCTGACAGCGGAATGTAACTAATACGCGAAAGTAATTTATAAGTACATACGTTAGGTACATGTATATAAATTCATATTAAATTATATTATTTCTATAGAAATTATTACTTACTTTTTTTACTTAGTAAGTAACCGTTGAAGAAGTTATTAAATTTTATTTTTATTTATGTTTTCATAAAAACAATTTGTTTTGTCTTATTAACAATAATTATTACCCTCTCTATTTGGGACTAGAAAATCCATATTTATGTCTCATACCAAAGTGTAAGTAAGTAAGTTTGGTATAAGTTTTAAATAAGACGAGGTTTATAACTGGGTGTTTATTAAAAAAAACAATCTCTTCGGTCTACAAAAATGATTAAGATGATACATAACCAGATTGTTAATAAATACTCTATTTATATCTATACTTTATTTTATAATTTTATATGTATTATTCGTTATAGTTAAATATAAAAACAATGTGTATAATATAAAAAGATTAAGATATGAACAATCAACCGTCTGAAAAATTCCGTTACAAGCATACTGTATTATTTTGAGTAAAGAAACGCATTTACGAATATGAATATTTATGGCATGTTTGGTATTATTTTGGCACATTTATGTATTTTGTGTGTGTGAGGACCTATGCAAACTCTTCCCATAATGCCAACCTAACAATAAGTGAGAACTAACAGGCTGCAAATTTCTGCCAACAGAGCATTCTCTTTTAGCCCTGGGCGTGAAAAAGGACTGCATGGAACTGTCGTCTGGTATTTGTTTTGGGTCTAATTGTATTGTTTATCAATATAGATTTAATCTAGAATTAAAAATTTCTAAAATATATAATAATGAGTTTTGGTCATTTGGGAATCAAAAGCCATCGGCTGGGAATCGAAATTATCGGGTTAAATCTAAATGAAAACCTATTCCGACGATAAGGAGAAGCGTTAAAAGTGCCAGTCGTCTGATAAAACTGATTACGAATCTTAAAAGCGAGTTTTAAAAGTCCCAACTGTGAACTGTATACGGGTTAATGTGAAAAATCATAAAATGTTTGTCATAAATTTTGCTATTAATGGATAAGATGCAAAAATATTAACAGGAAAAATCAATATCAAAGTGTTAATTTAACTTTTTGTATGCTGCTCTATTTGATTTTCAAATACCATTAAAGGACGGTCCGTCGCAAACAGCCTCCGGCGCGTAATTCTGCGCTTTCCACTTAAACTTATAATGACATTTTGATATTCTTGTCATCCGGGTCGGGCGCTACGTACGGCGCAAAAGGGAAGGCAGCCGAAGTAAGAAAATTATCGGTGAATATTTCTGGATTTCCAGCCATTTGACGTGTAATTTGGTTGGCTTTCAAGGGTGTTATTGTCGGACGAATTAATGTTATTAGAAGTTCGCCCGTCAATTTTCACAGCGTTGGATTGAAAAGGTCATTAGAGTAGATATTAAAATTCGAATGATCGGTCGATACTATTATTAAAGTAGGAAAATATACTTTTTAAGAATTTCACTAGAAATTTAAAGAAAAATCAACCATCAAAAAAGCTTGAAATTTTAGGATGATTTTTTTTAATAGAGTTAGAGCTCAATAGAGCCCTTAAGTTTTTTTTTATATAGAAGAGGGGGCAAACGAACATGCGGCTCACCTGATGTTAAGTGACTACCGCCGCCCATGATCAACCGTAACACCAGGGGAATTTCAGGTGCGTTGCCGGCCCTTTAGAAAGCAGTAAGCTCTTTTCTTGAAGGTCCCCAGGTCGTATCGGTCCGGAAAAATCGCCGGTGGTAAACTATTCCACAGAGAGGTTGTACGCGGAAGAAAACTCCTTTTGAAACGTTTAAGTTTTGAATTCTTATGATAAACATAGACGAGATGATCATGTTTACCGTCTATGTAGTTGTTGAGAACACTGCACACGAAGTTTTGACGAATGTGCTCAGGACAGTAAAATATCAATGAATTTAAATCTATCTTCGACCGTAATGTCAACCGATGAACCTAATAGCTCGGTTGGGTCACGGTAAAATTGCAACATCTTCATATTTTCTCTTGTTCAACCAGAGACCCGATCAAATACATTACCGAATTGACGTCTCGTCAGGATGTTTCTAGAGCGCCTATAAACGTAGAGTAGGGTGAAACCTTAGTGCGCGGAGAGCCGACTTGGTGGATGAAGAGAGGTCATGGATTCAGATTGCTGAAAAACGTGTTTTTTTGTTTGTTTGAAGGAGACCTTATCTAACATGTGATGGGTGTTGAGTGATGATGATAATTACATTGACACGAGTGTATTAAGTTTCGAATCTACCCGTGAGGTTGCGGCGAACCTTTCCATCACCAGTCCACTGCTGAACATAGGCCTCCTTATATATTGTCAAAATACACGGCACTTGCACTAGCATCCTTTCACACCTTGAGATCGAGGTTGTATCGAATAAAAATTATTTATAATAATGTTAAAAATAATCTATAATAATAGGTACCTGAACTAGGAAAACCTGTATTTCCGTTGCTTATATAAAATGTTTAATTTACCACTAATTAGGGTTAATAAAATTAAAATATATAATAATATTTATTATGCTCAGCTGTACAATCACAACTTAGCACATTTTGTACAATACATCAATTTCAATCCATCAATTTTTCCCTACCGATACGACCTGGGGACCTTCAATAAAAGAGCTTACTCCTTTCTAAAGGGCCGGCAACGCACCATCAATTCCCCTGGTGTTGCCGTTGATCATGGGCAACGGTAGTAACTTAACATAAGGTGAGTCGCATGCTCGTAGAAGAGGGGGCCCCCTTCTATAAAAAAAATACATCAATCACCTAGGTCACAATTTTGTTGAAAATATTTAAACTTTATAATTAATTAAACTTAAAAAATAAATTGATTTTTGTTTTTAGATTACGCTTGCTCAGTTATAATATTAAATTTAATATCATAGTTGAATAAGCGTAATTAAAAACAAAAAAAAATCTATTTAAATAACCAATCTAGATAATTACAGATATTTTATTCATCTAAACTTTACAAACATACAAAGGTATGCTGTTACGCTTGTACGTAAATAAACGAACACACATTTATTACTAAATTTCGCGATGAACAAGTTTAATAAGTAAACATTAGGGCACTCCTTAAAAGCCTCCCCGTGACTTCGACGGTGACACAGGCCCCAGGCGACATAATATCCTGTTCTGTTCCAAAGTTGCGACGCGTCACGTCACTCACGACTAATGTATCTACACTAAGCCCACACCCTAGTTAGTTAAGTACTGGAAGTGAGTCACATGATGTCGCGGAACATTATTAATGCTCATCTTTTTTTTCCTAGGACTCCTAAATAGCCCCGAGCTCGTCGTGCCGTCGTGGCCGCTACTATCTCCTTAGCTGTTTTAGCTGACGAACAGCATGATAGGTGCGTTTTGTGTTTCTATGTTTTCGGTTTGAAAGGTAACAGAGTCAGTAATACGTAACAAGAAAAGCATCGCTAGGGTGCCTGCATGTATGAGAAATTAAAAAATATATTTTAAATTTTATACGTGGTAGACTACACAGAATAACAGCGTAAAATAGTATTTTATTGATGTTGATTTGTTTAGTGAGTGTAGAGAACCAAAGATCCTTTTACTGGAAATGGGGCGTTACATTTTATTCCTCAGGGATGACAACGCATCCGCATTTTGATACTTAATCGAGAATGGATGTAGATGTCTACCAGCCACAGTATCCACTTACCTTTAGGTGGACTGCGTGCCTGTGGACAATCGTTATTCGGTAAAAAAAAGAAAAAAGGACTCTCAGAAAAGAGAGGAGGAATACGTCTCACGGCTAGGTAGTCTACCTAGCCGTGAGACGTATTTAGGCTTTTTACTTTACTTTTACATTTGTAAACATTTTCAGTTTGTTTGCTTTTAGCTTTAGTTTGTATTTTTGTAAGAATTTACACTACCACACGTCGTATCATGTGTGTCGTGACAGAGAAACTGAAAGAGGATGTGGGCGGCATCTTTCTAATAACAAATCAAAATAATAAAAGAACTGTGTTTGCTAACCCGCTCGCTAAACATGGTAACTATGACAAAATCACCTCTATGAGGCAATCTATGGCGGAGGATGGATGGATGGGATACTTTTAGCTTATATTTTGTACCAATATTTGAGGGTACCTTTCAACAAAGAATAAATAAATATCTAATAAATATATTGAGACGGTAATTAATAATAATGACACAGTTTGTTCTTAATCACATTGCGTCATCAAATGCAATGTGACATTTCACAGGTAGTCTGTATTCATTGTTATAGCTTTATTGTAATTGGATTTTTTTATTTCTATTTCAGATAAATAAATAGTAAAGTTTTTGCTTGTACCACATTTTTCATAATACGATTTTATGTTGTATAATTTATACAGGGTATTTTTGAAATGCTCCCGAAAACGAAGACAGACGATCGTACCAACGATATCTTCAGACTTGGGACCAAAATAAAATGGATCCAATGGAAAAAATATCATCTTTTCACAACGTTTTATTAGCTTTATTTACACTCCATCATGTTAGTACAGCTAAGTGAAAAAATAATTTCATAAATTTTTTTATGAAAATACTGAAAAATAAAACCAGCAGTAAAAATTAAACTGGTGCCAGCTGATTATAGGGTCTAGGTGTCTATCTCCGTATGAACTTATGCCGCATTATGCCGGCTGTGCACGCTTGTCGAGACACCACGACGTAAAGAGTCTAGAGAGAGAGAGAGAGAAGATAAAAAGAGACGGCATTATAGTAATCAGTGCGTTTTTTTAAATGCAAATGTCCATGCGAATTTATATGCAATCGGGATGACTTAAAGTTCATTATGGTAATATTTTTTGAAAGCAATTGCGACCTTGACCAGTTGACTGTGCTTCTACTTTCTAATAGAATTTTATGCAGTTAACAAATGCTTGATGATTGACGAATGTTATTGTCTCGTGTCTGTAAACTATGTTCTTAAAATTTTTTTGCGTTTTTTTAAATATTATAACATGTATAGTTTTCTTTGTGAATAACGATGCGTAACGTAACATAAGCGTTGTACGTAGTTTCGTGGATATGAGTAACTAACTAACTAACTAACTTAAATTTTAACAGTGGTAGAGCCACGCGGCAGCTTTGCTGTTACACGTATGGGCCGGCTCAAACCGGGGTGGTACCACGACCTCACAGAATACCGGCGTGAAGTGGAAGCTCTGCTTCCGCGTTTCGCCTGGTGAGTGCAGGTGGCTGGAGACCCAAATCCCCCCCCCCTATATACATGGTAGCGGAATTAAATAATGATAGACTACCCCAGGAGGGTACCAGCACTCCTGGAGAATCCCTCGCTGAGCATCCACGACCATGTTTCTCCACTTCTGAGCGTGGGTGCTCAGGCTACCCCGCGTATTCTGGGTGGAGGGGGGGGGCAAAATTCCGCTCTAGACTACAACTGCTCGGGGCAAACGGAGCAACAAGACCAAGGCGACCCCTGCCACCCTGTCCGTGAATTTCTGCAATATCAGGGGACTTCACTCTAACCTAAATGCCATCCACTACCATCTCGAGACGGCGAGGCCGGCTCTGCTCTTTCTGACCGAAACGCAGGTGTCCTCTCCGGCTAATGTCTCGTATCTCTCCTGCCCGGGGTACAAACTGGAACACTCCTTTGTGCCTCGGGCTGGAGTTTGCGTTTACGTCAGAGAGGACATCTGTTCTCGACGTCTCGGCAGACTTGAAGGTTCGGACCTGTCCATCTTTTGGCTACGCGTAGACAGCGACGACCATCCGCGCGTCTACGGGTGCCTCTATAGGTCCCATAGCGGTAGTGCTGAAACAGACCGAATCTTCGACCACGTGCAAATGGCTACAGATTCGTTGCTATAGCAGATCCCCTCCACAGAGATCGTGATCCTCGGTGACTTTAACGCCCATCACGCCGAATGGCTTGGTTCACGTTTAACCGATCATGCGGAGAGATCTGTTCATGATTTTTCATGGTTACTTCGCCTACGCGGATTCCAGACGTGGAGGATCATGCACCTTCCCTGTTGGACCTTCTGCTGACCTCTCACCCGGACGGATATAAGATTTCCGTCGAAGCCCCTTTAGGCTTGTCTTGTCCGGAGTGTGGTGCCACTCACGCTGAAATCGCAGTTGTATTCTGTGGGCTGCCGCCGTGTTTGGCACTATAGGTCAGTCGATTGGGATGGGAGGCGGTCTTTCTTTGCATCATACCCTTGGGGGCGGGTTTGCTTCTCGCCGGACGAGCCCAACGTTGTTGCGGATTCTGTCACTGATGTGGTACTTCAGGGTATGGAACTTTTTATTCCTTCCTCTGTGGTGCCCATTGGAGGCAAATCTCAGCCATGATTTGGTCGCCCCTGTAAAATGGCATCATGCTATAAGCAGGAGTGCTACCGAGCCTGGGCTGACGCATCAGTGTCCCGGGATGTAAACACCAGCGCTATAAAAAAGAAGTATAATTCCGCCTCTAGGTCCTTCAAAAGAGTAATTGCCAAGGCAAAGTCAGAGCACATAGGCAGAATTGGCGAGAAATTAGTTCGCATTCCTTCTGGAACCCGTGCATTCTGGTCTCTTGCCAAGGCTGTCCATGGGAATTTCTGTCAGCCATCTCTTCCATCTCTGCACAGGGAGGACGACTCACTGGCCCATACCGAAAGGAGAAAGCCGATCTTCTAGGCTCTTTCTTTGCGTCCAAATTGACTCTCGATGACGGGGGGAGTACGCCGCCGACCATCCCGCGGTGTGAGTGCTCCATGCAGGAAGTACAGTTCCCACAGCGCTCGGTTCGCAAAGCACTCCTCTCCCTGGACATCCACAAGTCGAGTGGGCCTGACGGAATCCCCCCAATTGTGCTGAGGACGTGTGCTCCAGAGTTGGCACTGGTTTTAACGCGTCTTTTCCGTACTCCTACTCCCTAGGCGTAGTCCCAAAATCATGGAAGACGACTTTCGTCCACCCGATCCCTAAAAAATGCGACCGCTCAGACCCGTCCAACTACCGGCTTATCGCCATCACCTCCTTGTTCTCCAAAACAATGGAGTCCATTGTAAACTACCAGCTCATGAGGTACCTTGAGGATCACCAGCTGATTAGTGACCGCCAATACGGTTTTCGTGTTCCGTGGTCGGTCAGCTGGTGATCTTCTGGTCTACCTCACTCACAGATGGGCGGAGGCAGTAGAGTTCAAGGGGGAGGCATTGGCCGTTAGTTTGGACATTGCGAAGGCCTTCGATTGGGTTTGGCACAAAGCGCTTCTTTCGAAGCTGCCTTTCTATGGGCTTCCCGAGAAATTGTGCGATTGGATCACCAGCTTTCTTGCAGATCGGAGCATCAAGGTCGTTGTAGACGGTGCAGGCTCCGATTGCAAGCCTATTAATGCTGGTGTTCCACAAGGCTGCGTGCTATCGCCAACGCTGTTTCTTCTGCATATCACTTATATGTTGCAAACCCGTAACATTCATTGCTACGCAGATGACAGCACTGGTGATGCTCTTTACACCAGCTGAGCCAATATTTTTCGGGAAAACGTCTCCGAGTGCCGGGACAAACTTCTGTCTGAAGTCGAGTCTTTGCTGAACAGAGTCGCGGATTGGGGGCGACTAAATCTAGTCCAGTTTAACCCCCAGAAGACACAAGTTTGCGCGTTAACCGCTAAAAAGAACCCCTTTGTCGTATCTCCTCAGTTTCAAGGCACTCCCCTTGTTGCCTCAGCCAGTATCGGAATCCTCCGCGTTGACATATCGAGTGACGTGCAGTTTCGTGGTCACTTGGAAGAGAAGGCCAAATTGGCCTCTAAAAAGCTTGGCGTGCTCAGCAGAGCGGGAGAGTATTTCATGCCGGCACACCGCCTGCAACTTTACAAGGCGCAGGTTCGGCCGCACATGGAATACTGTTCCCATCTCTGTGCTGGGGCTCCCCAGTACCAGCTCCCGCCACTTGACCGCATCCAGCGCAGAGCGTCTCGAATCGTCGACGACCAAGTGCTTTCCGATCGGCTCGATTCACTG
Organism: Parnassius smintheus behrii; assembly: GCA_036936625.1. Taxonomy (NCBI): domain Eukaryota; kingdom Metazoa; phylum Arthropoda; class Insecta; order Lepidoptera; family Papilionidae; genus Parnassius; species Parnassius smintheus. The sequence goes on from JAUPFT010000018.1 coordinate 10,778,005, forward strand.
GTACTGCGAAGAGATGTTGCATCTCTTTGCATTTTATTTCGCATATACCATGGAGAGTGTTCTGAGGAATTGTTCGGATTAACCCAGCCGCCAAATTCCTTAAACGCACTACGCGGCAAACGTTCCGATACCATCCACACCATCTGGATGCTTGGCGGTCCACCACAGTACGTTTCAAAAGGAGTTTTCTTCCGCGTACAACCTCTCTGTGGAATAGTTTACCACCGGTAATTTTTCCGGACCGATACGACCTGGGGACCTTCAAGAAAAGAGCTTACTCCTTTCTAAAGGGCCGGCAACGCACCTGCAATTTTCCTGGTGTTGCGGTTGATCATGGGCGGCGGTAGTCACTTAAGACGGTTCCCCCTAGCGAGAGACCTTGAGCGTTCGGTCCCATACAATCCACGCGCTCTCGCTACAATATATCACGGAAAAATACGCCCGAATATTTGGAATTATTTCAATTAAAAGAGATAAGCGAACTGAAGAAATTAAATAAAACGTGTAGAATATAGATTTTTAAATTATCTATCCATTAGTGTAATTCTCAAATGATTAGAGCATTTCTTTTAGCAACAGATGCATATAATAATTTTAGTCATTTTTTAAAAGTAGATTTTAAATGTATTCATAACACATAAAAACAAATTAGAACGTGGAATGTGATGATAGGATATCTAACATTAATAATGTGCTTTTAGATGCAGCTTATTTCTCATAACTAATGAGATAATAGTCTCTGAAAAACGCACTTTTGCCAGGTTTTTGTCAGGTGAGCCGCATTATCGTTTGACCCCTCTTCTATTAAAAAAAAAAACTAGTTTCAAAACTGCTTATTTTTGTAATTACTAGTTAGATCTGTATACAGTATAGCGTAAGTTAGTTTATCGTTTGTGTTATGTTATGATTACGAAAATATTAACAGGTTATAGGTATTATAATATTAGTTTAACTGTGTTATGTTATTATTACGAATATATAATAATTTATAGGTATTATTATATGCGCGCGAAATTGTCCATATCTAAATTGTCATTTGATTGATTGACATTGTCAATAGTACCTTTGTACAATTTTATACAGTCACAAAATATGTAAGTACCTAAGCATTATTCTCCACCACATCACATAATTTTTATGATCCACATAATACACAAAAATTAATACAAAAAATATTAAGTATTTATTTACACTAATTATATGTCTATTTATGTACACTGAATATTTATTTACACTTGAAATGTTTATTCACAAAGAAAACTATACATGTTATAATATTTTTAAAAAACGCAAAAAGTTTTTAAGAACAATGTTAAATAACGCTCACCTCTAGGCCTGTCTTATGGTGTCTCGACGAGCGTGTACAGCCGGCATTAGGTATTGCTGTACTTCGCTCACTCTACGCTTCCCTTTCACACACGCGCTGACGCCGCTTAGCCAACTCGTGTCGCCTCGCTGTAGTAGCGGCGGGCTGCGGGTTACGCGTATTCGGCGTCGCGCGTATATTGACCCCTTATCAGCTGATGTTAGTTATTTGAAATTTCACTGCTGGTTTTATGTCTAAGTATTTTCATGATTTTTTTAATGAAATTATCGTTTCATTTAACTGTATTAACATGATAGACCGTAAATAAAGCTAATTAAACGTTGTAAAAAATGATTTTTTTCTTCATTGGGATCGATTTCCATTTGGTCCCATCATCGAAGGTATCGTTAGTATTATCGTCTGCCTTCGTTTTCGGGAGCGTTTCACAAACACCCGTTATATGTAAAATTAAGCGTGCCATATCACAGCGACCGACATTGGTCAACGGATCAGTAAACAGTGATAATGGTGTTAAACTCTAAAGTGATAAACTCAACTATATGAGCGGCCCATTCCCACTGCTTACTAAAAACCGACTATGGTTCTTAAGTGGTAGCCTTGTACTGGAAAGTAAAGTGTAGGGCGACCCTCACTTAATGGAGTAACGACCTGGTAATAAATGGAAGAAGTCGATGGACGCAGGTAACTCATGACAGTGCTTTTTAGCATTTATAGGGTAAGACCTATGTTAATGAACTTGTGAAGGGATGTAATGATGATGATGATGAAGCGCATGGGCTACGTGGGAGTATCCATTAGTCACTTCGTCTCGTTAGTGTCGTAATATCAGAAATATCTCAAAACAAAAGTATAGACATCTCGTTAACGCAAGACGTCAAATCATCAGACCGGACCTAAAGCAGCGTTAAAGTTGCGAAACTTTTGGCACTGCAATCGTCAATCTGCCAGCCAATAGTGGCAATTTGGACAACTTGCTCTACACCTAAGACCCTTACCTAAGAACAACAAACGGGCTAATTAGTGGCTACGCAGCAACATATCCTCGTATTGAATCTAGACCGCCATAACATACCTTTATACGTATACTAGATAATGTAAGCACTAGAAACATACCACTAGTATACCAGAGAACATAAAAAGTGGGTGTATTCGAGACAAGGGTGAATAAGGTTTTGTTCAATTAGTGCACCTTATAATATTCGCCTTCATTACCAATTATCGTCAGTGGACAGTAATCAAGCACTGGCATATATTAAAAAAAAAAACAGTAAAAAGACTGAAAGTTAAATATTTAAATATTATTCCCACGTAACATATTAAAGGCCTATGTTCAGCAGTGGACTTGTGAAGGGCTGTAATGATGATGATGATGATGAACATATTAATATTGAAATACGTTCGTTAATTTGACATTAAATATGTTCCCGAGAAACCTACACAGTGCAATCAAAAGAGCCTATTTTCTTAAAAGAATTTCTTACTAATCTTGAAAATGTTGTTTCTAAGTGTCTATTTCGAAGTGAACCTTCAAACGTAGGTATTAGTATAAGCACCAGTTATCGGAAAAGGTTTTCAGGTTGAAACGTGTGTAAGGTAACGATTTTTTTCTTTTTAAAAAAACATTACCCTCACTCAGATTTTTCTTCAATGTGAATGTATATTATAACATTAATCATACATGGACAAATATCCACACGACAAATATTTGTGCGGCATACAAATTTTTTTATTGTTTGATTGATTAATATTTGAAAAAAATCATCGAATTATGATTCGCAGCTCCGTAGTGCCGCAGCCTAGCTTTTAGGGCAATATTCAAACACAATCTAGAATTCAAGCTCAAATTTCACAAGGAGTGGAAGTATTTAACGAGTATAGAACATAACGATTTCTTATATTTACAAACTACTTTTACGGATTTTATCGCCTTTAATTTTAAATGATTTTTCATTAAAAATTAAACGCGATATAAGTAAAAGTAGTTTTAATCAATGATTATAGAACAGACTCGCAATTAATATTATTTTTACTGGCAACATGAGCTTAGTTGATTAAACCAAGAAAGGACCATGGACTCTGGTATTAGTTACTGCTAATAGCACCATCGTCATAGCGTGATGTTAAATAATGAGAACTGGAGACCTTTTTGCTGGTGAGATGAAACATCTTAGTTTGAAGGGGTTACATCAAGACTGGATATTTGAAGTTGATTAAGGATAGATATATTGGATTTATGTTGTATTTAAGACGTGGATAGCATTGCAAAACTTGTCCAAGTTTTATTTTATATATTTCTATTTAGAATTATAAATTTAACAAAACTTTTTATCCGTTTTTTTCTGTTTGATTAACTTAATTTTAATACCCAACGTAAAGCACCCAAAACTTTGGGTAAAAATAACTTAATTAAACGCGAAAAAATCCGTATAAACAGTTTTATTCAATGTGTAGTGTTCACGTAAATGTAAGAAATCATTATAAAATTATAAATAATATAAACAACAAAATGTGTGTAGACGTGTTGTCACCTTTAAAAACTTGATCAAAATGTTTTACTGCCTATGATTATACAGGCTCTATGAAACCGAAGCACAAATAGAGTAGACTAATTCAGACGCACTAACTTACAAAAAGACATTCCACTTAGTGAAATGTTGTATTACATATTGATCGGATTTGGTTGTTTCTAGTACACGTGAATATTCGAAATAATTCAAATTGGAATATAAACTAAACTTGCCAGCATTACTCTATCATATATTTCACGTGAATCAGATCCGGAACGCAAGACATCTGAATACAAATGAGACCGATTCGAACATGTGTTATCCATAACGGCCAGTATTGGGTGAGAAATAAAGTTACGTGGCGAACAAACAGAAATAATATGCTGCCATCTTATAATATGAAATAGGTTATATTTAAATTCCGCAACATAATCAAAACAACATCTTGATTTCAAAAGAGAAGATGGCTGGGTGCTACCATCTGCTTGGGATCCTATAATTATTAAAATTAAATCACAACCCAAGCATACAACTGCAAGAAAGATACTATAAGTTCATACTGCGTAGATCGGAACAAAAATTAATAATTTTAATATGCAGATAACCATGGTTAACTATGACATATACGTGGTAGAGCCATGCTGCAGTTCAGTGGCGTAGCAAAGGGGGAGGGGCGGGGGCGGGCCGCACCGGGTGTCACCTTTTTTGGGGTGACAAACAAAAAATAAATAAATCGCTAGCACAAAAATTTCTTTTTCGGGGATTCCTCCACTAGCACTAGCTCAGCTCTATGTATAATTAGGGGATTCCCGCAAAAGAGCCTTACGCTCTCGAAGTCTCTTCAAGATGTAGCTTCATTGTTCGAGATCGTACAAACTAATGTTTTGCTTTTGGCGAATACTGAAGAACTGGAATTAGCTACATCTAAATTTACTGATTTTTATGATGAGGTCTCAGAAACCGAATTAGTTTTGGAGATACCAAGACTGCGAAGACACTTAAAAGCCGCTAATGTTACGGTTACTGATTGGGTGTCTCTAGATTTTTTAAAGTTTATTATAATATTTTTTAATGTTATTATATATAGATTTCACTGAAATTGTTCATGACGGTCTGCGTGTCCGTAGCTTCATGTGAGAGGAGTTTCAGTAAATTAAAATTAATAAAAAACTATTTGCGGGCAACAATGACCCAATCGCGGCTTAGCAATCTTGGTATATTAGCCATCGAACACGAGGCAATACAAAATATAAATTTCGTTATTGCTGAGTTTGCAGCTGTCAAAGCTAGAAAGAAGAAATTTTGTATAACAATTCCTTTTCTGTCTAAGTTATTATTGTGTTTTGTTATTTCTTCAATATTACAAATAATAAATGATCCATGTCCTTTATCATATAAAATTTATTGCTTATTACTTTCGATGGGGTGAGACCACCAGCTTCCGCACCGGGTGCCACCCAAGGTAGCTACGCCACTGTTGCAGTTATATTAGTAGTATAGTTGTAGTACCAATGGGTCGGCTCGACCGGGGAGGGACTACGCTCACACAGAATACCAGCGTGAAATAGTAGCTTAATGCTGCTGTGTTTCGTATGGTGAGTGTAGAGAACCACCTCGTTTCCACTAAAAAGGGTCTCCCTTTTTAGTGGAAACGAGGCATTCCATCTTAGTCCTCACGGGTGACAGCGCATCTGCATTTTGATTTGAAATCGAGGATAGATGTAGATGTCTATGGGCCGCAGCAACCACTTACCTTCAGGTGGACTGTGTGCTCGTTTGCCACCCTATCATATAAAAAAAATAACTTTGGGACGTCGAACACCTCAGTCCCCTCTGTGACCATGGTTGCAGTAAAGTACTCGAAACGTCGGAAATATAAAATAAGTTAATATATGCGATAAAATCCGTAAAAACTAATTTTATTTAAATGTACATATTGTGTTTGCGTAAATATGCCTGTAATATATTGTTATACAAGTTATATTTTATACGCTATTTTAGTTTACTGTTCGATATATTTTCGCAACATTTCCTACTTGACACGTTCATGTAGGCCTTTAATATCAAAGGTTTTATTTGAACGTGTCAGGTGGCACGCAAACTATGAGCTTTTTGCCTATACAAACGACACTGTATGAATATGAGTTACTCTTCGAATCTACGCACATGTGGCCAACTGAGAATCTGTTATTGATTTTTACGGGCTGAAGTGAGTTTTAAATAACGTTTCGCGATTCTGGTATTATTTTCTGGGCGGGCTAGCTATTATGTATTATGCGGCGTGAGTGCAGAGCCGAACTCTTGCGTTAGAATTGCAGTACCCCATTACCGGTTGTTGGATCGCCACAATCGACATTTTTAAATAGTATAGAAGCCGACCCTGTCAGTTGGTTATTGTTTTAAATTAAACTCGAAAGCTAAAACTATAGTGTGTCGTGATCGTAAATTAAAATGAAAATTGTCTAAAAAGTTCCTACACTTTTTGAAACACTGGCTCGAACAAAATTCGATAGATTTGTATCAATAGCCTTTGTGATAAGTGGTTTATCGGCTAATTGGTATCTGTATTAGTGAAAGCGTCGCGGCATAAACCTCGGATTAGGAGATTAACGTACCAAGCACTTTGTACGTACAGGAAGCTGGTCGCGTTATCGCTTCGCAATCGAAGTACGAGTAGCTTCAGTCAAGCACTCGCTCTTCATTCGTTCAAATCTACTTTTGTTGATTCGACGTGACTTACTTATTATATGTTTTAAATTTACTTTGTTTTTATTTATACATTAAATTTTATAACAAAAAATCGGTATTGTTACGTTGTTTTAAAATTAGAATAGCATGGAAAAACTTACCCTAAAGGTTGGAATTGTGGTTTTTTAAATTATTTTCTAAGTTTATATTATGACCATATGGTAACCTAGTTGCTAAGTAGCCGCTGTAAATTTCACAGTAAACGACTTTTGTATTAATGTACTTTTAATTACATCAGGACGCGGAAAACATGGATATCGAACCCATTTTTACCCAACTTTCATAATGAAATAGTGAATTCCGATTTTAAGTTTCAAGTGCTAATTTACTGCGTGCTCGGCGGATGTATTAGAAATATTCGAAGACATGTGAACCACCAACACTCCCTGGAACAGCGAGCCGGCGAATATACTATAATATCAAAAATGAAGAGAGACCTGTGCCAGTAGTGGGATGTGTATAAGCTGTAACTTTAATTTACTTTTACTTTAATATCTATAATTAAAAGTTTGCAGTGAAGAAGACATAAGTGCAACAGTGGTAAAAAATCGATTTAACCGTTCGATAACGTAACGTCTTTGTCGGCGACGTTTATTAATATGGTATTTTTTAAGTTTTTTATTTCTTTACTTATCAAATATGCTGCACCTAAATAAAAAAATGTTTTCTTTTTGCCTTCTCTTCGATTCTCAAGCGGTTCGTTCCTAAAAAACTTGTTAAATACAAATATAGGTACACAATATTGTGATAAGTTGTACCAACGTTAAAGTTACAGCCCATTTATACCCCACTGCTGGATACATACTTCCTCTCATTTCTGAGAGAATTTTAGGCCAAGCACCTACGTAATTAATAATAATACAAACAGTGTATTATTTTCAGTAAACATTTTTATTTAAACTTACGCGATAAATTTTATGTAATATTTATTTAAATTAAACGCTGATAACTGTAAGAATATTATTTGTTTGATATAAGTGTCGAGGAATGATGTATACAATTGTGACAATTTATCTCTTTCTCTTTTGCGACTTTGTAAGCGATTATATAATATATTGGGCGCATACCCAGCATTAGTAGGCTGATTACGATGCTTGCAGTCTAAGACCTTTCTCAACAACTTTGACGATTCCGTGGCTCAGTGGCTTAGCAATGAGTGGCTGCGCTGGGGGTCGCGGGTTCGAATCCCGCACGGAACAAGTATTTGTATGGCCTACAAATAATTGTTCCGGGTCTGGATGTTTGTCCTTGTGCAATTAATGTTTGTAAACTGCCCCCACGATACAGGAGAAAATCCAAGTATAGATGTAACGTTTAAAAAATAAATAAATAAATAAACTATTTTTGTAAATTTTATTATTAAATTTATGGAATTTATATAGTTAATATAATATCAGTAGCAGTAAGGTGGTATATAACGAGATACTAAGTCTGTAGTTTAGAATAATTCCACATCTTAAAGTTGTATTAAGGTGACCGATAGAATTATCTATATGCGTACTAATTTTAATGTTTACTTATATAAATGATTTGAAAAAGTTTTACTGTAACATTTTTGAACTAACTTCACAGCCGTAGGTTTAAAATTATCAAAAGCGGAAGAGACAAATAGAGTGTGAGATGTAGATAAGAGTTCGTGTAAAGCTCAGGAATTGCTTCCCATTTACAACGCTATTTGAGTCTGTTAACGTTACAACTTGTTAATTTTTCTTTCTAATGTCCGAATTAACAGCAGCTTCTTTTTGCCGTACGTTTTATTTACAGGAGAGAGCAATAGAATATCAGATGTAGTCAAATTCAGATTAGATTTCAGTTTCGAATAAAATATTTGATATAGCCGAGTGAGATTGAAAAATCAAATGTTTCATTCGGCTAAACTTTTTTAAGATTATGATGTGTGATAGAATAGGATAATAAGACAAAATGAAATTACGTAATATAAGAATTCCTTATACGACAGTGGAACTCTAAAAAGTTATAACGTTTTTTTTTTTTTTTTTTATAGAAGAGGGGGCAAACGAGCATGCGGCTCACCTGATGTTAAGTGACTACCGCCGCCCATGATCAACCGCAACACCAGGAGAATTGCGGGTGCGTTGCCGGCCCTTTAGAAAGGAGTAAGCTCTTTTCTTGAAGGTCCCCAGGTCGTATCGGTCCGGAAAAATCGCCGGTGGTAAACTATTCCACAGAGAGGTTGTACGTGGAAGAAAACTCCTTGTGAAACGTACAGTGGTGGACCGCCAAGCATCCAGATGGTCTGGATGGTATCGGGACGTTTGCCGTGTAGTGCGTTCACGAAATTTGGCGGCTGGGATTAATCCGAACAATTCCTCAGAGCACTCCCCGTGATAGATGCGATAAAATACGCAAAGAGATTCAACATCTCTTCGCAGCGCCAGTGAGTCGAGCCGATCGGAAAGCACTCGGTCGTCGACGATTCGAGCCACTCTGCGCTGGATGCGGTCAAGTGGAAGGAGCTGGTACTGGGGAGCCCCAGCCCAGAGATGGGAACAGTATTCCATGTGCGGCCGAACCTGCGCCTTGTAAAGTTGCAGGTAGTGTGCCGGCATGAAATACTGTCCCGCTCTGCTGAGCACGCCAAGCTTTTTAGAGGCCAATTTGGCCTTCCCTTCCAAGTGACCACGAAACTGCACGTCACTCGATATGTCGACGCCGAGGATTCCGATACTGGCTGAGGCAACAAGGGGAGTGCCTTGAAACTGAGGGGATACGACAAAGGAGTTCTTTTAGCGGTTAACGCGCAAACTTGTGTCTTCTGGGGGTTAAACTGGACTAGATTTAGTCGTCCCCAATCCGAGACTCTGTTCAGCAAAGACTCGACTTCTGACACAAGTTTGTCCCGGCACTCGGAGACGTTTTCCCGAGAAATATTGGTATGCAACATATCATTGATATGCAGAAGAAACAGCGTTGGCGATAGCACGCAGCCCTGTGGAACACCAGCATTAATAGGCTTGCAATCGGAGCTTGCACCGTCTACAACGACCTTGATGCTCCGATCTGCAAGAAAGCTGGTGATCCAATCGCACAATTTCTCGGGAAGCCCATAGGAAGGGAGCTTCGAAAGAAGCGCTTTGTGCCAAACCCGATCGAAGGCCTTCGCAATGTCCAAACTAACGGCCAATGCCTCCCCCTTGAACTCTACTGCCTCCGCCCATCTGTGAGTGAGGTAGACCAGAAGATCACCAGCTGACCGACCACGGAACACGAAAACCGTATTGGCGGTCACTAATCAGCTGGTGATCCTCAAGGTACCTCATGAGCTGGTAGTTTACAATGGACTCCATTGTTTTGGAGAACAAGGAGGTGATGGCGATTGGCCGGTAGTTGAACGGGTCTGAGCGGTCGCCTTTTTTAGGGATCGGGTGGACGAAAGCCGTCTTCCATGATTTTGGGACTACGCCTAGGGAGTAGGAGTACCGGAAAAGACGCGTTAAAACCGGTGCCAACTCTGGAGCACACGTCCTCAGCACAATTGGGGGGATTCCGTCAGGCCCACTCGACTTGTGGATGTCCAGGGAGAGGAGTGCTTTGCGAACCGAGCGCTGTGTGAACTGCACTTCCGGCGTGGAGCACTCACACCGCGGGATGGTCGGCGGCGTACTCCCCCCGTCATCGAGAGTCAAGTTAGACGCAAAGAAAGAGCCTAGAAGATCGGCTTTCTCCCTTGCAGTATGGGCCAGTGAGTCGTCCTCCCTGTGCAGAGATGGAAGAGATGGCTGACAGAAATTCCCCTGGACAGCCTTGGCGAGAGACCAGAATGCACGGGTTCCAGAAGGAAGGCGAACTAGTTTCTCGCCAATTCTGCCTATGTGCTCTGACTTAGCCTTGGCAATGACTCTTTTGAAGGACCTAGAGGCGGAATTATACTTCTTTTTTAGAGCGCTGGTGTTTACATCCCGGGACGCTGATGCATCAACCCAGGCTTGGTAACACTCCTGCTTATAGCATGATACTATTTTACAGGAGCGACCAAACCATGGCTGAGACTTGCCTCCAATGGGCACCACAGAGGATGGAATAAAAAGTTCCATACCCTGAAGTACCACATCAGTAACAGAATCCGCAACAACGTTGGGATCATCCGGCGAGAAGCAAACCCGCCCCCAAGGGTAGGATGCAAAGAAAGACCGCATCCCATCCCAATCGGCTGACCTATAGTGCCAAACACGGCGGCAGCCTGCAGAATGCAACCGCGATTTCAGCGTGAGTGGCACAACACTCCGGACCAGACAATGGTCCGAGGAGCCTAAAGGGGCGTCGACGGAAATCTGATATCCGTCCGGGTGAGAGGTCAGCAGAAGGTCCAACAGGGAAGGTGCATGATCCTCCACATCTGGAATCCGCGTAGGCGAAGTAACCAGTTGTGTGAGACCATATGCCAAGGCAAAATCATGAACATATCTCCCCGCATGATCGGTTAAACGTGATCCAAGCCATTCGGCGTGATGGGCGTTAAAGTCGCCGAGGATCACGATCTCTGCGGAGGGGATCTGCTGTAGCAACGAATCTGCAGCCATTTGGACGTGGTCGAAGAGTCGGTCTGTTTCGGCATTACCGCTATGGGACCTATAGAGGCACCCGTAGACGCGCGGATGGTCGTCGCTGTCTACGCGTAGCCAAAGGATGGACAGGTCCGAACCTTCAAGTCTGCCGAGGCGTCGAGAACAGATTACCTCTCTGACGTAAACGCAAACTCCAGCTCGAGGCACAAAGGAGTGTTCCAGTTTGTACCCCGGGTAGGAGAGACACGAGACATCAGCCGGAGAGGACACCTGCGTCTCGGTAAGAAAGAGCAGAGCCGGCCTCGCCGTCTCGAGATGGTAGTGGACGGCGTTTAGATTAGAGTGAAGTCCCCTGATATTGCAGAAATTCACGGACAGCGTGGCAGGGGTCGCCTTGGTCTTGTTGCTCCGTTTGCCCCGAGCAGTTGTAGTCTTGAGCGGAATTTTGCCCCCCCCCCCCCCAGAATACGCGGGGCAGCCTGAGCACCCACGCTCCGAAGTGGAGAAACATGGTCGTGGATGCTCAGCGAGGGATTCTCCAGGGGTGCTGGTACCCTCCTAGGGTAGTCTGTCATTATTTAATTCCGCTACCATGTTGATTAGGGGGGGGGGGGGGAAATTTGGGCCTCCGGCCACCTGCACTCACCAGACGAAACGCGGAAGCAGAGCTTCCACTTCACGCCGGTATTCTGTGAGGTCGTGGTACCACCCCGGTTTGAGCCGGCCCATACGTGCAACAGCAAAGCTGCCGCGTGGCTCTATCACTGTTAAAACGTTAGCTTTATTAATTTATACTCTATAATAATTTTACTATTTACTACCCAACCAATTATTTTCCTTCTGTTCAAACGCAACCAAAACCCATTTAGCTATGGACAACATGCTATTTGTACACATTAAAAACTAACCACGCTCTCACAGTATACCAACGTATAACAGCAGCCTAATACTTATGTGTTTCGATTGGTAAGTGCAGAGAACTGGAAACCTTTTTTTTTTTTGCGGATGGAAAATCATCTAATGACGCCGTTCGCTCTGGGTGGAGCGTAAGGGAGTGTCAGACTTTTACTGACTAAAAACCATCCGTGTTCCTTCAGTGCCCTTACATTCCGGAGCCGCGGTATCTCTTTCGAACAGCCCGCAGCCCCGGCAGGCGTCGGCCCTTGCGGGCCCCTTCACGCTGCTGACAGCTCTTTGAGGCGCGCGTGGAACAAAACGCGCCGTCGACACGGCCTGTCGTCGTTAGACGGACGGACGGCGAGCTACCCATTGCTCGCCGTCCACAGGCCCGCAGAGAACTGGAAACCTATTTTACTGATAACGTACACATACTCTCTTATACTTCAGAGATAACAACGAATCTTCATTTTGAATCTTAATTAATGTTAGATATAGGTGCCTAGGAGTCACAGCATCTATTAACATATCAGGTGAACTGCGTGTTCGTTTGCCAAGCTAATATATAAAAAAGAACTAAGCTAGTTATATAATAACTGTGGAACCAACTAGCCCCTATATTATATCAATGAGGGCTAACAACCTTCCGCTGACCAGATAATGTTGCTAGTTGACGCTGAGCTGTAGTTTTTTGTTACACAATGTCATTTAATAAAGAAGTTAGTTTTAAATAAAAGTTTATCACTTTCTATAAATATTATATTAATATACGAAACAATGCCTCAATGCTTTTCTTTTCTACTTTTATGAATATCTGTGGTTTGGTTTATTTATTTTAAATCGTTTTGACGACTCCGTGGCACAATGGTTTAGCAATGACTGGCTGCGCTGGGGGTCGCGGGTTCGAATCCGGCATGGAACAAGTATTTGTACGCCCTACAAATAATTGTTCTGGGTCTGGATGTTTGTCCTTGTGCAATTTGTGTTTGTCAACTGCCCCCGCGATACAGGAGAAAATCCTAGTGTAGGGGTAACGTTTTTTTAAAGAAAAAAAATCTAATTAATACAAAATATAACAAATAGTACACGAAGAAACATTAACGTTTACATTTTCGAACCAGTTAACTTCTCGCTATAAAATCTGTCAAATATTACACCTCATTTCTAAGTGGCGCTGCCCTGACCGAAGAAAAAGTCGTGGATGTCCTCATTTTTTTATTATAGAATATCAATAGCAAGTGAGCACACTGTTCACCAGATGGTAGCTGCGAATGTCGTTTCAGTACGGGGGAAGGAATGCGGCTGGAGAGCCAGTCAGCGCGTGCGACCGATACGTACAGCCAATTTTTTTTATAGGATGGGGTAACAAACTAGCACACAGTCCATCTGATGGTAAGTAGATGCTGTGGTCCATAAACATCTACAACTATCCTCGATTAAGAATCGAAATGTAGATGCGTTGTACCCCTGAGGACTAAGATGGAATGCCTCGTTTCCAGTAAAAATAATTGTAAGGTTTACGGGCACAAATTCGCGTTAAAAGCATGTTAATAGATAAATGACATTGCTCTATGTATCAGTTCGCGGGGAACTGAAAGCAAGCAATATTGGCGGGAGCGATGGAGAGAGCTTCAAATGCAATTATGAAACAGTGCGTCGCCGCCCCCGAGAGATGTGGCGTCTATGGACCAGTATATATGCGTTTAATATGGCTCGCTTCATGATCGCAAAGCCGTTCCGTTGTGCCTTGATTGAATTTCTAAGCTTGAGTAGAGCTTTATTTACTTTTATACGACATTGTCCACTAAGATTATTCTGTCTAAATTGCTTGGCAATTTATATTTTTTTAATTACTTAATAAATCAGTATACTTAATAGTCTATCGAAAGTCATCTTTCACGATTGAATAAAATGATAGAATCACACTCAATACATCTTCATAAAATCCGAAAAAAGTAAAATTATCATAAAACCTTGCTCGTTTTTGGCGCGGTCCATTCGGGACGGTGCTAAAATTTAATCCTTATCCTAATCCTTTTTTAGGTTATTTTGAACGTGATTTAATATAATTTATCACCATCGCTTGATTGAGTTGAATTAGGAAGCTATGGTAGCTCAGGTCTAGCTATGGATTCTATACGGGCTACTACTAATGATGCTCAGAAAAATCCCCCTCCCCTCACACACACGTTATATACGTGTGTGTGAGGGGAGGGGGATTTTTCATATGGCTCGTGTCTTTTCTTTTTCAAATGTATAAAAACTATGATTTCTAAACATAAAGAAGAGCTTTTGCGATTACTTACTACGCGACCCAGTTCTTAGCTGCATTCAAAAGGAATTTTAAACAACAAGTTCCATTTATTGCTTAAACTTCACTCTACTATACTCGATGGCTTAAATATAATCTGGTTTCGCTGTCTATTCTGAAAGCTAAATTTTTTGATCAAGCGACCAGAGATGAGTAATATATCGTAAGAAATGCAAAATTGAAAAAATAATCGGTCATTTTAGACATTATGTATTTTTTTTAATTGACTTCAAAAGTGATTTTTCCGAACTGATACGACTTAGGGACCTCCAAGAAAAGAGCCGGCAACGCATCTGCGATTCCCCTGGGGTTGCACTAGTCCGTGGGTGGCAATATTCACTGACCATCCATCTGGTGAGCCGCATGCTCGTTTGTCTTATTTATAATGAAAAAAAAAATGCGAGCGTATAACGTGACCTATCCGAATCGTCAATTTGACAGTAAATACTCTCCGCTCCGCGTTCAAGGTGTAAAATAAAAAGGAATACCTGGGAGTTTAGCTGGGGACCTTCTAGGGTATGCTACGCACGTATGGGGCGAGGCACTTGAGATCGGTGGTGAAACATTTGCTGCTTCCTTAATGTCTCTCCTTTGACAGAGTTTGACGCACTGGCCTTTTAGGTAAGTTTCCAGCATATAGCTTATCCCATGTTCTGATTGACTAAGTGAAGGACTTTCTGAGTGAACGGTCTCTCCAGGTCGTCGTCGATGGCTGTTCATCCGATCATGTGACAACTAACGCTGGTGTTGAACACGGGAGCGTTCTCTCCGCAACTCTCTTCCTGCTGCATATTAATAATCTACTTACGCCTGGTATCTATGGGTATGCGGATGACAGCACAGTTGTGGAGAAATACCAACCAGGCTCGGGCCAGTCTGGATCAAATCCAGTCCGAAGGAGAAGCTATGATTGAGCGTGTAAATCCCACACTACAGGCAGTCTCCGAATGGGGCAATGCCAATCTTGTGAAATTCAACCCCCTTAAAACACAAGCGTGTCTCTTTACTGCTAAAAGAAGTAAGCTCTCCTTGACTCCTTCCTACGTGATACAAAGACTGCCTTAAGTTGTTGGGGGTTGAGATAACCTCAAACCTGTACCTCGAGTACTTCATTGAGTCCAAGGCCTGAGCAGCAAGGAAGCTAGGATTACTTGCAAAAGTGCGACGGTACTTCACGTCGGGGCAGCTTCTTACTTTATATAAAGTAAAAAGTGACGTGAAGTGTGCATGGAGTATCGCTGCCATATATGGGCTGGTGCTGCAAAATGCCATCTAGCATCTTTGGACTCAATGAAACTAAAATGGCGAGCTAAGAGGCTTATTGGTGAACCAGATTCAGTTAAAAACAATCTTATGAGCCACGAACAAATGCGAAAAGTAGCCAGGCTTTCGGTTTTCTACAGGATGCATTTCGGAGAGTGTGCGCAGGAATTGCATAATTTAATTCCTCCCTCTCTCTTCCAGCGTCGGACTACCAGACGTTCGGCCAGTCCACTCTTTCGTTGTCGACTTACCTAGCGTTTGAATCAAACGTTTTGCTACATAGTTCGCCATGTGTGCAGCGAAGGAGTGGAATAACTTGCTAGTGTCTGTGTTTCTATACGATTACAATGTTGGTGTCTTCAAGGTAAGAGTGAACAGGCTTTTGTTAAGTCAGTGCATTTCACCATCTTAGGCTACATCACCACTTACCATCAGGTGGGCTTGAAGTTATGCGCTGGCTTGGAATAGTAAAAAAAATGCGTGATATTTGTAAATTGTGCCAGGCATAGTATGTTTGATTTAAGTTTTCGATTTTTGATTTTTTTTAATAGTTCTATGTGTTCTATAATATATAAATAAATAACTATATATCTATCTATGTGAATATCACGTGCGAGGCCTCATTCCACTCAGGTGTTTCGTATACATCCCGAACGCTTCACCCGCTGCTAGAGCCGAGCGAGCTTAGATTCAGCTTTCAGTTCCGCATCTACAGTGACTCATTATGGTATTTTCTTGATATAACTCCTCAGTTTTATTTTTGTATTCGGCAGATATTGGATAGAACCCGCTGAACGTCGCCTGGGTCAGTTACCCTCCGTCGCCTCTTATGGCACCCGCGAGATGATATAGGGTAGTCGATATTCTTGCACTGGCATTACACGGTAAAGATTAAAAAGTTGGTTTTTTAATATAAAAACTACGAAACATGCAAGAAATAGTGATGTGGTGTACGCGGTACATCATGGACATATAAGACAGCCAATTACTTGTTTTGCAATATTTTTCTTGTTTAAAGTGTATTGTAGTTTTCTGACCCTAAGCTAACGAGGGTATTTGACTTTTTAGATTTTTTTCGATCGGTTTAAAAATGAGAGTGCTGAGTGTAAATATAATTATGAACCAAATATTTAATATTTTATTTATTTAAATACTGATTATTTATTAAAGAAAGTGAATTTGTGCCCGCAGTTCAAGATGATAGCCAAAAGAAGTTACCCTTTACACATTTCTTTGTCACTGGTAAGTTGTACCTTACCATAAAGGCATATTTTACTGTTTTTTAAAACGGAAGACAGTTTTCGTGAGAATCTTGCGAAAAACCGTTTGCTACAAATTTTTTTGAGGTATATTTTACTGCAATATTAAACTATCAAGATTGTAATTTTACTCAAACTATAATGCAATACGGCTTAAAGCCCCACTATTACTACAATTTGTTTGGGGTTACTTTTGGCGAGCCTGCTTGTTTACTTTGATTCTGAAATGAAGCGAAGGCAGGTCGGTCGCCAACCGTAGTCACTTGAGCAGTTGAAAAGCTTATTCGTGAAAACCGATGAATTTTATATTATGTTGAGCCTTGCTTTGCTATGCAGTGCCTTATCCATAAGCGCTGTTCGAGATGGCACGCGAGACGCACTAATTTACCGACCGTCGACTGGGTTGGTGCAAATTCATGGTACTATAAATATTATCGTGAAACAAAGCAACAGTCGACTGTAAGATGCATTCAACATAAGCCAATTCTATTGAAATGTCATGTGTAAAGCCCACAAAGCATATGGATTTTTATAGGATAGGGGTAGGGGTGACAAACGGGCATACAGTCCACCTGTGAGTGAGTGACCTGTAATGATGATGATAAATCTATGTGTTAGATATTTCATCTACCTAATATCTACCTTCACTTTTTCGTTTCTCTGTTCACATTTACGGGAGATTAAATAGACTGTTACAACTTTTGAACATATTTACAAGGATTTTCAAGGCGCGCGTGTTCGAATCAAAAGTTGTGAAAAAATTAATTTTATCTTTCTAGTTCTAGCTGTAGTTTATTTTCACGTCGTCCTAAAATTGAATTTAACCCAAGTTTCCATATTACCTGGATACGAATATGTTTATAAGATTTATGCATATGAGCCAACAGTGAAAAAACTTTAAGTTAATATTTGATACAGTTATGTAATTATTCAACGGCAAATAGTTCAGTGCTTCAAAAATACATTGTGTTTAGGTATGTAATGGTTTAAAGTACATAATTTTGTCTTATTGAAAATATTAGAGGTTAAAGACAACTTCCGATTTCAGTTTTGTCATTTTATTTGTGAACATAAATATTGCACACGACGACGCATAAATTATCGAATTTAGAACATTGAGGTATTACTACTACGTAATATAGTTCGATGATTTAGAATGCTAATATAGGGAAACCAACGATGAAGACTCTATATCTACAAGCAAAACGAGAGAGCCATGAGAGATTTTACTCCAGCAACTATTTTTACAAAAACAAGTCTGTAATATTAAAAAGTAGGCAAATAATTAAGTAAAATGTAGGAAATTAAGCTGAAAGATGATATTTTTTTAACTGAAGATTTCAACTATTTTACTGATTTTATAACTCACAGTTTTCTCTATTTCTTATTAATTAAAGGTATAATAATTGGCATTTATTTTAAAAATTCTTATTTTATACAATACGATAAAGAATAGAAATTAAGGGCTCTAAAATTTTCAATAATTAGATTTTTTATACTTACGCTCCAATTACTTCCTTTTATTTTTTATAGCATCAAACTTATTTTATCTATAACTGGTTTGTATAGGTATACATTGCTTCTGTATTCATTTTGGATGGAGGTTACCTATTTGGGTGTATTTCCCAAGGGCTCTATAAACACAATAGGCAATGAGAATAACAGGGGAAAGTAGAGATCGCATTGCAGGCATCATGCGTGCAGGAGAATGAGTTTTGAAACGTTATTCGCAAGGGCGGGATTGAATTTATTTGGTACTGCAAGTAAATAAATACTTAATAGGTATAGCCTAATTAGAAGACCGAGCACTGAGCACATTTTAGTGATTCTCTACGTACGTGACGTATCTTTCATTTCCCTTTCTTTGTCAGCCCATGTGCACCTAAAACCTTGCACATGGTTACAAATGAAATTTAAAAAGAATAATATGTGTACGTAGGTGCACGTTATTACAAATACTTAGTTGAGCATAGTTTTGCTTGCATCACTTTGAATGATGGAAATATTGTCCAAAACATTTACAATAGTTTATAACAGTAGTAGTGATTTTCTTATTCTGTGACATATTTAATTAGCCGCGACTTTATTTTTTAATTTAGTTTTGATAATGTGTTACTAAGTTTTGTTTTGTATTGTAGTTGAAGTAATTTTATCATTCTTATATAATTATAAATATATGAATAACTCAAATGAATATAAGGGACAGACAAATTTTATACGTGGTAGAACCACGCTGCTGCTATATTATGGTTGTAGCACTCACAGAATACCAGTGTAAAATAGCAGCTTATTACTGCTGTGTTTCGTATGGTGACAACGCATCCGCATTTTGATTCTTGACCGAGGATAAAAATATGGATGTCTATGAACCACAGCATCCAGTTACTATTCACTAAGAATAAAGAGCCATGGTAGCTCAGATGGTTAGCGCTCGCTGTAAATTTCACAGTGCACGACCAAACCGTGTTCGATCCCCGCTGGCACCAATGAAATTATTAATTCTATTAGGCAATTTTAAGTGCTGATTTACAAAAATTTTGAAAACATCGTGAGGAAACCTGCATGTCTGAGAAATAAGAAAAAAATTATTTCGAAGACATGTGAAGTTCGCCAACAAGCATATTGGGGCAGTGCGGTGGACAATTCCTTGCCCTATAACCCTCTCAGAAATCAACGGAGGCCTATGACCAGGAGTGGGACGTATATAGACTATAACTTTAACTTTAAGGTGATACCTCGAAAATTTGGTGGTTTTTCTATTTAACATTTTTTTATAAGTTTTATAGATTACAAACCAAAATTTTAGTATATGATTTTTGACATTATGACCTTGGTTTGCATAAAAGGAAAACACGATATCATGTAATTTTCTCGATAGAAAAAAATTGCAAAGTAGACTCCAATTACTTACATTTCTTGATGACACCACAATATCTTTACGAATAATTTCATGATTATTTTTAAAGCATAGTAAATATCTAAGTTCTCATAAACCAGTTTTTTTAATCCATAACGAAGTTTTGTTAAAATAAATAAAAATGTTGTTTGGCGCTTACTTAGTTTTTTCCGAGCGCTTGCTCGGTATGGCTATCCCATAATTTGCGTACTATGAAGTCATTGCATCACTTTCATTTTGACACTCCCGCAGTCGTCCGTTAGCTTCACCGACAAAGGAATAAGCCACGAACTCAAAACTTCGATTCATTTTCAAGGTATCCTCTTAATTAAGAACAAAACAACGAAATACTTTTTTATCACAAGAATTTGTGCATCGGACGCGGGGGCGTCTGTTGCACAGACGTAATTGGAGGCCGTGGAGGAAGGCGCGCCATGTGTTCTGGTGCGCCTTACCTGGGAAGGAGAACGGGGAGGAATTTTCCTCTCCCGAGGAGGTGCTGCCATGGGGCGGCAGGCGCTAGTAGGGCCGCGGATGTGTGCGAAAGCGTTCCCGTAGCCCTGCCAATATGCGACAAAGGTGGAACACCATGGGGTTTTAGTCGGTGCGAGTCCGACATAACCCGTCCTTGCCCCCGCGAGGCGGGTATGCGTAGGCATTTCCCCATGTACAAAAAAAAGGGTCCTGACATAAATTGGTTAAGTCCCGAGGTTATCCTGCCGAATAATGTTCGGCCGAATATTCGGTTCGGTAAAAATTTAACCGAATATTCAGCCGAATATTCGTATTCGGTGAAATCCATATTCGGTCCATCCCTAATAGATAGCGTCTATTATTTCTTCAAGGAAAATTACTCATGAATCACTTAATCTCTACTGAAACATTTTCACAGAAAATTATTTTTGCACCACAAACTGATAAAAGATCCCCTTGAGATAATAGAATGTCAATCACAAAGAAAGAAAGAATGTCATGATGCGCACAATATAATACTAAACTATACACTACACTAAACTAACACAATATAATACTAAACTATACACTACACTACACTAAAAGAACACAATATAATAATAAATGTAGTGACATCAAAGACACCCTTCTCCCAACAAGCTTTGAAATCGAAGGAAATTATAAATCCTTTATAATAGCCTTTTAAATAATATCTTTTAGTAAATAATCATGTAGTATTTTACTTCAAGAAAATCCATGAAGACAAAACATAAACTGTCAACGCCATTACCGCGATAATAAACGCACCGAACACCGATGAGAAGGATTTCCAACAGTCCAGAGAAAAATGTGTGCGAGACGCTAATTGTTACGATTTATTATATTCCACTACATTTTGGCCAGAAGTATTTAGAAGTGAACGCACGTTTCTAACCGAGTTCCAAACAAGAAAAGTTACTACGACGCGTATGTTATTTTTAATGTACATTCCCCTATACCCAGTGGAAACTTGTAAGTGGTTTATAGTACATTATTATAATTTTTTTAAATAAGCAATCGCTGTAAGTTTCCCGAATAAAATAAAATAAAATTCTTAGGGAACGGCTTAAGCAAACTATAACGATTTTTACTATATTAAATAGGTTATAACTACAGGGGAAGCCCCATGTACATTCAAAAAATGTCACCCCTATATCACCCCTGGGAAAATAGAGGATGCAGATTATCAATATAACAATTAGGGCTGTGATTCTTCGATACACTATGTATTACTCATTTTTGGCATAGTGTGTGTAGAGATCCGGTGACTCTTTTTTACTGGAAACAAGGTATTCCATCTTAGTTCATAGGGGTGACAACGCATCTGCGTTTTGATTCCTAATCGAGGATAAATGTAGATGTCTATAGGCCATTGCATCCACTTACCATCAGGTGGACTGTGTGCTCGTTGGTCACCCTTATTCTATAAAGAAAAGGTTAAATTGACCGTGTGGTGGTGGTTTAAAAATATCCACTACCCCACACATTCCGTAGGGGTCGACGGCGAAGAAGAGGCAACAAGCGAAAAAGTCCCGGAGATATGTATGCAGGATAGTCTTTCAAATAACAACTAAATGTAAAAAGGCGGTTGCTAACCCCCCCCCCCCCTCCCAAGCGTGGCAACTATGGCAAATATTCATATGACGCAATTTACGTTAAGCCGTGGACTTTTAAGGCCAGTAGCTTGGGCTATAATGCTAGAGGTAACTATACCTTAGCACCAACTCCAGAAGTTTATTAGTTTTGTTTTTCGTCTTTGAAGTTGGTTTTACTCTTTCAATTTTAATTAAGTACATAAGCACTAAATAATTTTTTCCTATTCGAATGAAAATAAAAAAAAAACAGAAATTCAGAAAATACTTATAATATAAATAGTTGTAATTATAAAAATAAATAATTGTAACAATCTTTATTGACCCACAATAAGTGATTTAATACTTTATTATTCTCTTTTCTCATTGAATATAGTTTGATTAGTTATTTTCTTTTATATTGCCAAAGTAAAAAAGTGGACGTACACATATGTGATAACGTTTATTAAAGAATAAGGCTGACTAACGAGCACACAGTCCGAATGTAAGTGAACACTATTTATTAAAGGCAATCCCCGAAAAAATTTATCGAGGATAGACGTAGTATTTCAATGTTGTTACCTTTAAGGCCTAATATATTGAGCACTAAGATAGAATCCTCCGTTAGCTGTAAAAAAGGAATCTGGTGTCTACACTCACGATACGAAACAGATATTTTGAAATAATATTATATGAAGTTACAACACGTTTAAGAGTGGCTCTACCACGTTAACAATGATGTAAAAGTAAGGAAAAATTTTATAGAATTTAATTTAAAGTTAAATATTATTTTTAATAATAAATAAAAGTGATGGAAGACTCCATAATGATAATAATAGTTAATGATATTCCGCAAAGTAACGCATGATTCTATTATTTTTATATTTATTAGTTTACCTACATAGATGTTTCAAGCTTTTATTGAATATTTTAATTTTGTATTATACGTGGTAGAGCCACGCTGCAGCTATATTTTAATTTTGTATTATACGTGGTAGAGCCACGCTGCAGCTATATTTTAATTTTGTATTATACGTGGTAGAGCCACGCTGCAGCTATATTTTAATTTTGTATTACACGTGGTAGAGCCACGCTGCAGCTATATTTTAATTTTGTATTATACGTGGTAGAGCCACGCTGCAGCTATATTTTAATTTTGTATTATACGTGGTAGAGCCACGCTGCAGCTATATTTTAATTTTGTATTATACGTGGTAGAGCCACGCTGCAGCTATATTTTAATTTTGTATTATACGTGGTAGAGCCACGCTGCAGCTATATTTTAATTTTGTATTATACG
The DNA here is from genome assembly GCA_036936625.1 of Parnassius smintheus behrii. Lineage (NCBI taxonomy): Eukaryota > Metazoa > Arthropoda > Insecta > Lepidoptera > Papilionidae > Parnassius > Parnassius smintheus. Next base: position 10,801,102 of record JAUPFT010000018.1, read on the forward strand.
TGGTAGAGCCACGCTGCAGCTATATTTTAATTTTGTATTATACGTGGTAGAACCACGCTGCAGCTATATTTTAATTTTGTATTATACGTGGTAGAGCCACGCTGCAGCTATATTTTAATCTTGTATTATACGTGGTAGAGCCACGCTCTCACACAATACCAGCGTAAAATATCAGCTTAATGCTGCCAAGTTTCCTATGGAGATGTAGGGAACCGGAGACCCATTTTACTGGAATCGAGGCATTGCGAAGCGCTGACAATGCATCTGCATTTTATTCTTAATCCAGGTTAAAAATAGGGAACAGCATCCACTTACCATCAGTTGGGCAGTGTGCTCGTTTGTCACCCTTATTCTATATAATAATAATAATAATAATATTTTCTGATTATTATAATTTTAGCAACTCTTTTTACAGCTGGGTCCAGCTTATTTAGCCACTGTATTTTTAGAACACTCAATAGCTAAAACTAGTGCAAAACTCAAACTAGAAAAAATGAAATTGATTATTATAACTACAATCATCATCGTGGCTTCAGCATCTCAATTACAATCTAGTCACTATCATCCACCAATTCAAGGTGACAGCGTAGAACAAGGATTAAATGTAGGTGCAGGTATTTCTTGGGACGTCGGAAACACGCGAGCGCAGAAAGTAGCCGAAAAATATGCCGTCATTCTACAACAGAGTCAAGAAATGGACGAACGAGGCGCCGGTATTCCTACAAAACTTCCAACCCTATTCATGCTCAAGAAGCCGGCAATGCTTTACAAGGACATGGTAGCTGCTCCTACAAGAGCGATGACGGCGCCCTTTACTCCAGATCCAGATCGAGAGGCCAGCTTGACGCCACGAGGTGCTTAACTTCCAGTTGCACCTTCAACTCTTGAAGCCATTCTTTTGGCTTTGAAATAAAATGCTAGCGATGAGGCTGCTGGAATCATCGATTATGGTCATCATCCTCCAGTGCAAACAAGTCATCTTAAACCAGCTTACGGTAGTTCCAGCGGCTTTTCATCCACATTAAAGTCTGTAAGATTCAACGCTAATACTGGATACAAATATGAATTTCATCGGCTATGAATTTCGGTATTGATTTAATATCTTTTAGATGTAAATTTTTATCTTACAGAGTTTTTGTATACTTAATTTATATCACATAATGTTTACGAATGTTATTAGTTTTAGCTACATACATTTTAACATTGTTAGTGTAGGACTTAGTTTATAATGAAAAAGAGGACACCATCGCATTGGATTTGACATGTAAGGATAGATGCCTCCAGTAATAAATAATAAATTAAAAAAAATGTGTAATAAAAAACTTAATGGAGAGGGTTGTCAGATCGACGCTCCTAGGCGGATTTTTAGTGAGTGAAAGCCTTTACTTTTTCATTTCTCACGAAATTTTTGGTCGTAGTTTTAATTTTATCCAATTCATTATATTTATAAATATCAACAATGCCACAATATTTTATATTTTGTTCTTAATTACGTTACTCGACATTATGTACCTAGTCTTTATAATACATTTTTTTAAACCTACGCCTAAAGCTAATAATTTCAACAGAAAATAAAAGGATACTTCATTCAAATCTTTATGTAGTACATAATATCAGGAAATTAAAATATTTCTTAGTTGCTACGTTTAATGCCACAGTCTAGTTTTAGAGGCAAGTTGATGCAGTAGCTTCATGCTGGCCGTTGACTTAAAAATACATTATTGCCTGTCCTTTTTGCACAAGCAACTATACTCTTCCGTTAATCGAAATCAAAGCTCGTCGGGATTGAAGCCTGCTGAAGCTCGTGCATATCGCATACGAGTGAACTAAGGCGCAAGTCAGAGCCCGTTCCGAATACTAGTCTTGGAAATCTAAATCTAAAAACTTATGAAAAGAAAAAATTTTGCGAACATAAAAAATATGAGAAATAAAAAATAATATTGTTGACTAAATTCATTCAATACATTTTTTCATTTTAAATATATAATTATCTTTCTAGAACATGGTTCCATAATTGAAATATATTTTATTATCTACCAAAAATGACAGCTTCCACTGAACGTTTTGAACGAGAAGCCTGAAATTTTGCTATTGTATATGTGCTGAACGTACCTGCATATGGCGGACGCTCAGTTTGTGTTTATGTCAATAAGAAACTGATTTTCGTAAGCGCGGGTGTGGATCAACAAAATATATAAATAATTATGTGTTAGTGGAAATTGTGAATTAAGTGATTTTTATGTGATAATGGTTTATGCCTTTGGACTTGGGAGAAATTTGGAATCTTCTAAGGACTTATAAAGGTATATATTAATTTATATCTTTTACATGTTTTAAGAAGTGAACGAAAAGTTCGCCTAATTATTTTATGTGGATTAGTAATTTTATACTGTAAAAATAATACTTATGTAAAATACTATTTCAGGAATTTTCGATATAGCTACCTTTACTATAACCTATCGCCAGATGATAACTTTTCCCTAGATTATCACTTTTCTCTCGATTATCAGCAATAATTATTTCAATCATCTATAAAGGTAAACCTAAATGGGTTTAATAGTGTATTCTTACATAATTTTAATTACCATAATTTACTTAAAACTGCCATATCTGTATCAAACAAAATTGAATGCAACCTGCATTCAATTTTATATTTACAAATAGTTGCTTATAAAAACAGTATAATCTTGCATCATTTAAATATTTTTAAATTGTTAGGTATATACATTTACAATTAATAATTTTGTGTCTTTTAAGTTAATGTTGTGTCATGCTATGATAATTAAAAGAGGAATTATTGTAATTAGGGTTGTTAAATTTAGAAGTTTTCATACACAAACGGAATATATAACCGAGAATCTTCTGCTATTTAAATTCATAGTGTCTCAAAACTTATAGTTAATAGAAAAACAAACAGAAATTATTTTATTCATGAACAAATCCTGCTACTGTCTTGGGCACACTGTTTACAGTTTGGACACATGTGTGTGATATATCTGTATCATGTACCATGTGTTCTATTGATTTATAATTTTAACTTTCCTATTTAGGATTCTTAATCATACAAACTTGAGCTTAAACACTCAGGAAATATAAACATTCTTAAATTATGTTAAATGAATCATTTCCAATATTTGTTCCTGTTTTATTATGTTATTCAGTTTCTCTTAAAGTAAAAGCTTACATCTGGTTAGTATTTGAAGATGTTAAAAATATTGGTAATGACATGATACTATATATTTTTTTGCTATTGTTTTGTAATAAAATGTTTCACTCTCTTACTTTAATTAATACTTATTCTGTTACTTTATTTAAAGTATATTTATTTTAATCTATTAACTTCCTTCAACATAGTTGTGTTTTTTTGAATATAGAATTTTCTTAGATGGGGTTTTAACATTTTACTGTATCTATTTGTAATTTAAAAGTAAAAAAATCTGAACTAGCAACTTTTTAAATTGTGGAATAATTTTAAAACAATTTAAATATTGACATATACCTAAATCACACACTTAAATAATATGTAATCTTTTCATAAAGGTGAAGATCTAATACTACATTTAAGCAATTAAGTACTTAGTTTTAAGACCAAGACATATTTTCCATATACTTATCGTTAAAATGAACTGTGTCAAAATGTTTATTGCTTTTTCATTTCTTTCACAATTTTTAAGCATCAACACAAGCAAAAGGCCTCTTCAATAGATGGGATAATTTGCTCTAACAACCATGCTTGGAAACGAACATGCAATTCAATAAATTAATTTTAATTTATTTTCCTTGTTTCTTATTTTAATTGAATATTTTAATATTCTTGTTATTTAAAAAAATATAGGTAGTACCAGATATCTTTCATCTTGGACACTTTTTTTTACCAAATTCAAAAAGGAGGTGTTAATCAATTCGACCATATGTTTTTTTTTGTGTGTGTTGCCTCAGAATTTTTCTCTGGATGAACAGATGTAGATGATTCTTTTATTATCCGAATGCTAGTACTTATCACATGGTCCCATATAAATTTAATCAAGATCTGACTATTAGTTTTTGAGTTATCCTTTATAATGAGTATTTCATTGACTGTTGTTCTCATTTTAATTATATTGAAACTGGTTGCATAATTTTTTTATATTACCACTTGTTCATGGTTGTTCTTTGCCTATGTTACTCATCTATAAGAAACCGTAACTTTTTTGGTGTTTCCTATGGTCACCTAACAAGATTTTAGAATCCATTATAAATCTCTTGTACCATCCCCAAAAGGCAAACATCATATGGATGATTTCAGAAAGATATCACACACTTAGAATTGGTAATCAAACTGTAAGTTGTGTAAGATAATCCACTACGCCAAATCATCTTGTAGGTGTTGTAAAGAAAAAAAGGAGGGAAATGATGCAGGAGATGGTCAGCATCATCTTCCTGATACCAAATAAAATTGTGTTAGCCAACCCATCTGCCAGGCATGGCAAATACCTACCCCTTATGAGGCAATCTGTGGAAGAGTCCTAAGTTCAGCTATGGAATTTTGATAATCTGTAATGAAAACAAACTACTTACCTTTTGTAAAATAAAAAAGTTTAAGTAAAATAAATCCTTGTTTCTATTTCTTGTTTTCTAATTAATTTTTATAGGATGTTGATAGACATATTTATAGAACATTGATGACTTGTTGCCTTGAACTTGTGATTCCTTTTTTGTGTTTGTAATCAGTTTTACTTTTTTAAAAGGTAAATTACTTTGTAGTAGTACCAATTAAAAAAAACTTAATTATTGCTCAAGTGTAGGTAAAGTACTCATGTAGGTTTTAGTTTAATATTAAAGATGGAAATGTTTTCAACTTCTTAACTAGTAGTTTTAAGCCCCTACCGTATTAGCCACAGGATTCAAAAATTCACTTCTGCTCATCATCGGGCCTGCTCTCATTTCTGACAGGGTAGTTGTAGAGAAAAGTCTATAGCATTACTATAAAGCATACTGATGAAACAGAATAGAGTAGAATAAGATAATTTTAATTAAATACGGAATATAAATAATTCTTATTTAAACTTATTTATGATTTTACAACTGGTTTGAAAAAGGACTCTGTTGTGGGTGCAAACCCAGTGGGCTTTTTTTATATAGAATAAAATTGACAAGCATACAGTCCATGTGATGGTAAGTAGATACAGTGGCCCATAGACACCCACATTTATCCTCAATTAAGAATCAATATGCAAATCCGTTGTCACCCCTGATTACTAAGACAGAAGCTTCATATGCACTAAAAAGGGTTTTTGGTTCTCTACACTCACTATACGAAACACTGCAGTATTGAGCTACTATTTTACGCTGGTATTCTGTGAGAGCGTGGTCCGTCCCCAGTTGAGCTGACCTAACTGTGCCACAACCATAATATAGCTGCAGCGTGGCTCTACCATGTTTGAATGTACTTTAAAAAATAATAGATGGCTATGTATTTTGCACACATATTATTAAAAAAAACATTTGGAAGCAAAGAAAAAAACATTTAAAAGAATTATTTGTGTATTATGTCATAGCGATTCCCTATTCTTATATTTACACTTTTTATAGAAGCAGCAAGAATTGAGCTTAGTTTGCTTGAAGACTATGAAATTTAAAACAAGTACATATAGATTTAGTCATATTTATGGCTTTGGTTTAATCATAATTCATAACACTAAAAAGTTTTAATTCATGTACTATAATAGTTATATTTTATATTTTTGTAGACTGCCCTAGCGCAAGCTTAATCCTCTTTCATATTAAATATTATCACAATATTCCTCTATTGTATGCTGCATCAGTGTGGACCGGCTGAGCACAAAGCTTTATAACCCAATTACCTGGAAATTATTAAACTTTTATACTATGTATGGTTACTACATTATTAAAGTTTGGTGAATATACTTTCTTTGCATATTAACTAATGTAGGGATAATATAGGGCTATATGATGATATATGGTGTAGGGCTGTAGTAATTATTTGAGTCCTTATCTATACTAAGGTTAGTTCTTGTGACCTGCATGCCTGGTCTGCTTATATTATGTCAACAAATCCATTTGGAAATAATGTTTAATTGTACTATAATACCTACTGTCATAATAGAAAGTTATGTAAACATATGAGTCATGTGAATCTATGTGCATAGGTATTTAAAAGGCCAATATAGCCAGCTTATATTATGGTTGTAGCATGAATGGGTTGGCTCATCCCTGGAAAGATGCATTCACAGTATACAATTTACGTGGTAGAGCCATGCTGCAGTTATATTAGTAGTATAGTTGTAGCACGAATGGGTCGGCTCGACCGGGGAAGGACCACGCTCTCACAGAATACCAGCGTGAAATAGTAGCTTATTGCTGCTGTATTTCGTATGGTGAGTGTAGAGAACCGGAGACCCTTTTTACTGGAAACGAGGCATTCCATCTTAGTCCTCATGGGTGACAACATCTGCATTTTGATTTGTAATCGAGGATAGATGTAGATGTCTATGGGCCGCAGCAACCACTTACCATCAGGTGGACTGTGTGCTCGTTTGTCACCCGATTCTACAAAATAAAAATAAAATAAATACCATCAGGCGGACTGTGTGGTTGTTTATCAGTCTTATTCTATGAAATAATATAAAATCTATCTTCTTCTTTATGAGTTCTCTCACGTTGTAGGTAAATGTAATGTAATGTTACAGCCTATATACATCCAATTGCTGGGCACAGTTATTTCTGAGAAAGTTTTAGGCCAAAGAAATGTCAGAAGTGTTGGTGTGTGCTTTAATGCATGTTGGTGAACATCACATGTCTTTGAAATAGTTTTTTTCTTATTTCTCGAATGTGCAGGTTTGATGTTTTCCTTCACTGCCAAGCACATGGTAAATCAGCACTTAATATTGCAATAAACAATTTCATTGGTGCCGGCAGGGATCGACAGAATGAGCCTTAATCGTCAAGCTTGGCAGGCAATTTAGCAAAACATACATACAGAAAAACGTATGTATAGAAAAACGTACGTACAGAAAAACGTACATACATAAGACGCAAATAGACGTACGTAGCAGCTTTGATGCTGGTCTGGCCATCGCCGAATTGAATATTTTACATCAAGCGTAAGCGATAATGTTGCATTATCACTAGGATTCTTCGATCATTTTTCATAGTTGCCTTTTACCCATTGGATGAAATGGAGTGATGAATTCTCTCGTCACCACTCGCCACGTATTATTAATCATAACTTATATGTAGAGCCACACAGCAGCTATATTATGATTATAGCACAAATGGGTCGGCTCGACCGGGGAAGGACCAAACTCTCATAGAATACAAGCATAAAATAGCAGCTTGATACTGCTGTGTTTCGTATGGTGAGTGTAGAGATCCAGAGACCCTTTTTTACTGGAAACGAGGCATTCCATCTTAGTCCTCAGGGGTGCAAACGCATCTGCTTTTTAATTCTTAATCGAGGATCAATGAAGATGTCTTTGGGCCACAGTATTCACTTACTATCAGGTGGACTGTGTGCTCATTTGTCACCCTTATTTTATAAAAAATAATATTAAATAAGTAATTAAAGCTGGTTGTCAATTACATAACTACTGCTGCTGGGCACAGCACAGACCTATCATTTATGATTCCGAGAGTATTAGCAACTAGTTCTATCACGGTTGATTTCGATTTTATCATGTGATGACTTATTTTCGTCCGTATGTTAGTTTATCCGCAAATTTATTTTATTCATCAATGTAAAGTAATTTACTTAGACTTTTTATAACTTCGTGTAAAGTCTAATTTAAGTAGGTATTTTAAAGTACTTATAATACTTATACCGAAATGTTTTGAAACATGTTCGAAAGATTGCTTCGGAATGTTTTTATTCTGAAAACAAAGTTTTAGTAACTGGAAGTTTAATGCTATTAGTAGGAGAAATTTCTCGTTGAACTCAAATTCGAATTCAGTGGACTGTGAAGGTAGGGAGGTACATAATGTTAGATTAGATATACAAAGTAATTTACCTTTTAAAAAAGTTAAACCGACTACAAACAAAAAAGGAATCACAAGTTCAAGGTAACAAGTCGACAATGTCGTTGAAATATGTAGTAGGTAACATTAAAAATTTAATTCCCTATTCTTCCTTTGGGGTAGGTTTGGTCTTCTAGTTAAAGAAGTCCCTAAGCTGCGGTGCCACAGACAACGTGAAGTTTGAAATTTCTGTGTTGTTGTTTGCTGACAAATTTCATACATTACATTTTAGTTCACATATTTCCGCGGAACTTCATCCGTGAAACAGATTTTAGTTTAAACCTAAGCCTAAAATGTAAACTACTTTTTGTAATACTGCCTGGACTTGTGAAGGGCTGTAGTGATGATTGTTGCGGACACTAAACTTCACTTCACTGCTTTAATATGCTTAAGTATTAGTACGCGGCGGTATTATTTCTGATCTACTATGGGTAAATAATAAAGTTAATATAATAGAAATTTTATCATTTACATAATAATATTTACTACTATTACGTGGTAGAGCCATGCTGCAGTTATATTAGTAGTATAGTTGTAGCACGAATGGGTCGGCTCGACCGGGGAAGGACCACGCTCTCACAGAATACCAGCGTGAAATAGTAGCTTAATGCTGCTGTATTTCGTATGGTGAGTGTAGAGAACCGGAGACCCTTTTTACTGGAAATGAGGCATTCCATCTCAGTCCTCACGGGTGACAATGCATCTGCATTTTGATTTGTAATGGAAGATAGATGTAGATGTCTATGGGCCGCAGCAACCACTTACCATCAGGTGGACTGTGTGCTCGTTTGTCAGCCTATTCTATAAAAAAAAAACCTATTGTTTTTTATTATTTTGAGTTTTTATCATTATGTTGCTGACCCATCTGTTTAATTTTCTTCTGTTGATTTATGATACGTGCTTGATAATTTAGGCTAGTGGATTCTAATACGCCGTATCTACGACACATATAATACACCTAAATAAAAGCTAACCCAATCTAAAAGCGTCTGGCTGGACTATCGTCTTAAATCAAAGATGGTAAGATGGGTAAGATGGCAACATAAGAAATGTTCGATTACGCCGTCGGCACCAATTAAAATATAATAAATTGCAATTTTAAGTGCTGATTTATTTCGTTCTAAGTGGTCACAGAAAACCCAAGGTAAATAATATATATTTATAATATATATATATATATATATATATATATATATATATATATATATATATATATATATATTATAAATATAAATAATAAAATATAAATAATATAACATAATATATTATAAATATAAATAATAAAATAAAATATTATTATGTATTATTGAGGAAAGGAGGAGAGAAATCGGAAAGATTCTTATGGGAGGCACAATGCGGATTTAGACCTGGAAGAGGATGCACGGATCAAATGTTTTCTCTCCGCATGATCACGGAGAAGCTTCTGAGTGTTAACCAGAGGATTTTCTGTGCTTCTGTGGATCTGGAGAAAGCATTTGATAAGGTTATAAGGAAGAAAATGTGGGAACTGTTGCCGGGATATGGTGTGGATGGTCGATTGTTAAGGGCTGTGCAGTCATTTTACTATGACTGTAAAGCCTGTGTGCGGGTAGGGCATGACCTGTCACCCATGTTTAGCGTCCAAGCGGGCGTAAAACAGGGTTGTGTCATGTCTTCCTGGCTGTTCATACTGTATCTCGACAGCTGTTTACAGAAGCTGAAAGATAGCTGTTTGGGTGTGAAATTGGGTGACATAAAAGTTAATTGTCTGCTGTATGCCGATGATGCAGTGCTTATTGCACCATCAGAAGCAGAACTGCAGGCATTAGTCACGTGTATGAAAGAGGAATGTGAAATTAAAGGTCTCCGTTTGAATGCTAATAAAACTAAGGTTCTAATATTTGAAAAGGACGAAGAGAGAACGAAATGTGAAATATGGGTAAATCAGGAATGTCTAGAACAGGTAAATGAAATTGTATACTTGGGGAGTGCTTTCAGCCGGGATGGAAGATGTGATTTAGATGTGGATAGGCGTGTCGCTGCCGGAAACAAAGTCAATGGTGCCCTGAATGCATTAGTCAAAAGGCAAGGCGTGGTGAAGAGTGCACGCCTTGCAATACATAACGCAGTGTTGGTACCGACTTTGTTATATGGCAGCGAAACCTGGGTATGCCAGAAGAAGCATAAAAGCAAGTTGAATGCAGTGGAGATGCGATCTCTTCGTAAAATGTGTGGCGTTACCATAGCCGACCGAAAGCGAAACGAAGAGATTCGCAATATGGCAGGATTGAAAGATGACCTTATCACAAAAATTGATAGGGGCGTACTCCAATGGTTTGGGCACGTTGAACGAATGAGTGAAGACCGAATGGTGAAGAAAATATATAGAGCGAAAGTAAATACTAAAAGGTGTCGAGGTAGACCGAGACTAACTTTCGAAGACCATGTGAGCAAATTGCTCGAAGAGGGGAGGGTCAAGAGTACTCGGATACCTAGACGTGCATGTATGAAGAAGTTAATGAACCTGAAAGAAGCGAAAGAGGTATGTAAGGATCGTGACACTTGGCGATCTGTTCTCTCTGGCTACCCCGTTAGGGATTGTGCGTGACGATAAGTAAAGTAAAGTAAAGTAAAGTATTGAGGAAATTTGTAGTTTCACGCAAGGTGTCATACTCTGGCTTGCTCCACGAAAACCTCAAAAATGAGGCTTTTGCGTAGCAATGGGACAATCTTACAATATTATTTAGGTTGTTACTTTAATTTATTAATTAAAATATTTTATATTTACTTAATATAGAGTTCAGAATGTATTTATCTAATATACGAGTACCTACAAAAATTAATATTTGTATATGTGTGTATTTAATGCGGTGCCATACCGTTCATCAGATTGCCTCACGATAAAAAGGTTGCCTGATTGATAAACGGACCCAATGTGGATTTCAGATACACGAAGAAATATAGTCGCATATCGGTGGAATATACTAATATAACTCGCTCGTCATTTGAGACGCGTATCTAACTGCGTGACGTGCTCTCTAATGTGATATTGAAATCAATGTACCGTAACTTGTAGAATATACATTTTAAAATATGATTTGTAGTTAAACTCGTCCTTACACTACTCCCTATTGGACATCTCATGACATCATCTTCATGACCCTTTATTTTACATTTTCCAATATGACTTCGAGATGTCCTTTTCGTACGTGGGAAATTGCTAATGGATACTACGACGCGGGTGCAACATTCAACTCATGTCGGTTTTCTATCATCTAAAACTCAGTGTTCGTCTCTTTCCACTTTGCCGGGACTCCGGGAACGCTTTCGCGCACACTACATCTAGATGCAAACATAAATTAAATTAAACGTGATTAAATCCGCAATATTAGTTAAACAATTTTATTTTTATTAGTTTTACGATGTGCAGTATCCCTGTAAATAAATTAAAAAACTATTTTGTAATGATTTCTTATAATGATTTCTTAAATTTACGCGAACACTACACATTGAATAAAACTATATAGGGATTTTCTCGCGTTTAATTAACTTATTTTAATATATAATAAAATCCGTATATATAGTTTTATTCAATAAGTAGTATTTTGTGGAATTTTTTTAAAAGATTTTGTTTGTTTTCATTCATTATTCATTATCATCATTTTATAAAATATGAATAAAATACAATTAATAGTACTGATACACGGTGTAATGACATAACATAAACACTCACGTCTGTCACCCAGAGGAGTAGGCAGAGACTACAGACTTCCATTTAGCACGATCCTGATTCCTGACACACTTCTCTCGCCTCCTCCATATTCATATATCTATGCATACCTGCTCACTGATTAAGGGTAGTCCTAATTTGGCCCATTTTCAATATATCGCCAATTTGGTTGATAAACTTTCGCCTAGGACGTCCATTTCCGACTCTGCTGTAAACTTTTGCAACGTAAATTTGTTTCGTCACTCTTTCCTCATGTGTGAGAAATAAGAAAAAAAATATTTCGAAGACATGTGAAGTTCGCCAAAACGCATTGTGGCAACGCGTCGGATATTTTCTTGCCCTAAAACCTTCTCAGATATGAGAGGAGGCCTGTGCCCAGCTGTGGGACGTACACAGGCTGTAACTTTAACACTACTAATGCGAGAAAGATGCTGTGTTCCCAACTCTCAAAAATTTTACCCTCCGAAGCTTAAATCAAAACCTCTAAAATCACGACAATTACATCAAAATTCCCCTCTTTCGACATGACCAAACCACCGAAGCATTCCTTTATTAATCCTGGTCACAGCATCATCTTGCAAGATGATACACGGTGTATAGTACGTATTAAACTCCAATGTACAGCCATTAGACACCTATTAAGCACAAAATAAATAATAGTACTGACATAACTTAAGGGGAAATATGATGTCAAATGGCTTAGCAAGATCCTTCGTTATGCCGAAAATATTGCAGCATTAATTTTGAAATAAATATATGGTAAAGTTGAGGATTAATGTTAGTGATTATGTTAGACGAAAACACGATTTCGTAAAATTTTCTCGATAGAAAAAAAATCCAAAGTTACCTCCAAAATAAACGATAATCCGCTGTTATTCATAAAATACTTTAAATAAGATCATGAAACTTTACATACTAACTGAACTAACTATAAAGCAGTGCTTATGTTATTTACTTTTTTTAAAATACCATTATTTTCACTGTAAAAAGAAATTACCTAAACTATCGGCGTCTTGAGCTTGAATTCTGTCGCCCCGTTAGTATCGCTTAGGCTTTTGAAGGGAGAAGTTGTGTCGCTTACGATCAGAATATACATTACGCAACAGTACGACGTAAAATTAAAATGGGAAATAACCGTGATAAAAATAAGAAGCGGCTGGCTTGGCGTTACGAAACAGGCATAAATATGATAAACCTAATGAAATAAGTGTCTAACGACCTTTCTACTTACAGTATTAGTGATTACAAACATGTCGGTACATAGCATACGACGCGCGGGGAAGTGGGGGTGAAATTAGAATTTGAGCTGACTTACTCTATCCTCTTAACTAGAATAGGTAAGACTTATACCGGAGTAAATAAACACCTACTTTGAGAATAACCAAATTTTATTGTTACAAAACTTATAAAAAAAAGTTACAGCCTATATACGTCCGTATATTTACGTATATTATACGTTTTCGGGCAAGGAAGTGTCCGCCGCGCAGCCCCAATGCGTGTTGCCGAACTTCACGTCTTCGAAATATTTTTTTTTCTTATTCCTCAGACTTGTAGGTTTGCTCACGATGTTTTCCTTCACCGCCAAGCACGTAGTAAATCAGCACTTAAAATTGCAATTAATGATTTCATTGATGCCGGCGGGTATTGAACCCGGGCTACTCGCGTTTGTTATTTTTACAGCGAGCGTTAACCATCTGGGCTATCAGGGCTCTTCACAAAATTCATACCGAAACTAAATTGATGATTTAATTGTAATATAGTGGCGGCATGGGTGTCGTAAGAGGCGACTGACGCAAATGAAATAGGAGATGAGCGATACATCTAAATAATAACTGCTCTGCCAACCCCCTTGCTAAGCGTGGCTACTCGCACATATGAGACAATGTGTGTGTGTGTGTGTGTGGGGGGGGAGGGACTATGTTCATTAGTAGACTTTGTATAGGTTATAATGAATGAATGAATATTAACTGTTGGTTTACTTATAATAAATAAATTATTGTAAGCGAGCTAACATATTACTGCATACCTTATTTAGCAATTTTATAAGAATATTCAATAATTAAAAATAAACAAGTACTTACTAACCATAGAAAACTTATGGATGGGGTGAAATCTTTTAAACGAGATTTTTTAAAAAGTTTTATGTGGACAAATAAACACTGGAAAGTCAGGAACTTGCGTACATTAGCTTTCGTATTTGCTTACGGTTGCTGTCCCACTTTTTCTGGCCTCTATGTTCGCTAGACACAGGTCGTAAGTCCTCAATATGTTTGTGCGTTGTGGAATTTATTACAACGTGAAAAGGAAATGGTTAAATTATCTGTGTTCGAATTAGTGCTGAAGTAATGGGGAATCAAGGTAGTACATAAGTTATAAGAAATGGACAATGTAATATTTTATTTAGGTACTGATGATTTTTGACTGAATTCGCGACATCTTCTGATTGTAATTGTCACGGGTCATCAACTGCAAAGGATATGTGTTATGTGAACCCCTACTAGAGGTTGTCACTAGAGGTCCTCATTTATCCTTATCTTTCTTTGCAGACAAAAACAAGCACTGTCCTATCAACGACTCTTACTTGGGTATCCAGTCCTATAAATAACTCTTACTCGGGTTTGAATCGGGGATGGAATAAATCAAATCATGATTTTTTTAATTTTATTCAAATCATGCTGATTTTTTTTAAATAATCATGATGTTTTTAATTTTTTTTCAATATTTTGAAATTCACGTTTTCAAATTCACTGGTTGGTACCTACCACTTTTTGACATAGTAGAATTAAAATTTAGCACCTGTCAACGCAAATAAAAAAAAAAACAAACGTCAAACAATTCAGTATTTGTCATTCTTTTCTTTGCATAATTTTAAAATTGTTGACATTGTTGTTAAATTACTTGCAAATTTTGATGATAATGAGTAATGCTGGAAGACAAAAAACCCAATTTGGGTAAACTTCGTCGAAGTGTCAAACAAAAAAAGAGGGAAATCTGGATGTCGACATCGAAATTTTTTGGTTGATTTTACTACGTAGTAATATTACTTATTCTGTGATTTTATTAAGCTTATGAGACTGACAGAACTTATCGTTACAGTCTTTGTTGATTTTCAAAAGTTCATGAGAATATTGTAGTAGTACAAGAAAAACATAAAACAGTAAAAGATTTTATACCAGTTTTATTTCATTTTCTGCCTATTACAATAATTTATACATGTTGATTTAATTAATGATTTTTTTAAATCAAAATCAAGCGATTTAAATCGTGATTTAAATCATGATTTAAAATTTAAATCAGCCAACCCTGGTTTGAATTTGGAATACTTCTGAATACATTATAAGACAAGAATAATGATATACCATAGTGCGAACCTAAAACATTTTCCCTTTCGTGGATAGTGATTGGGAATTCGTACTATTTAGCACTTCTCAATCTTTGATATATTCTAGTAGTAAAAATACAGCCCACTGCTAGGCACAGTCCTCCCCTCATTACTGGGAGGGTTTCAGGGCAAGGAAGTGTCCGCCGCGCTGCCCCAATGCGTGTTGGCGAACTTCACGTCTTCGAAATATTTTTTATTTTATTTCTCAGACATGCATGTTTCCTCACGATGTTTTCCTTCAACGCCGATAATCAGCACTTAAAATTGCAATTAACTATTTCATTGTTATCGATGGGGATCGAACACGGGATTGCCTATGAACTGTGTTTTGAAGTCTTGGAAATGTAATACGTTGGGAATTAAAAATAAGTGAAATAAAACGCGACAAAATCCGTAATAATTGTTTTATTCAACGTGCAGTGTTCACGTAAATATCATCTCTGTCGCCTGTAGCGACACTCACGGGATGATATGGGGAAGTGGTTTCTCCTACGTTGCCAACACGCGCCGATTTTCGTGTTTTTTTTTTTGTTATAGGAAAAGGGTGACAAGCGAGCACACAGTCCACCTGATGGTATGTGGTTGCTGTGGCCCATAGACATCCACATCTATCCTCGTTTGCGAATCAAAATGCAGATGCGTTGTCAGCCTTGAGGACTAAGATGGAATGCCTCTTTTCCAGTAAAAAGGGTCTCCGGTTCTCTACACTCACCATACCAAACACAGCAGCATTAAGCTGCTATTTGACGCTGGTATTCTGTGAGAGCGTGGTCCTTCCCCGGTCGAGTCGATCCATTCGTGCTACAACTATACAATTAATATAGCTGCAGCATGGCTCTACCACGTAAAAAATCGTGTGCGCTTAAAACCTTAATACTTGAACTGCTAAAGGAACTCTGAAAGAACAACTTCTTTTTAATCTTTCTTAATATTTTCTTGGACTGGAAACGTCAAAAAATTGAAAATTTTGTACGTTTAAGTTTGTTTATTATACAAGTATATGTACGAACGCACGTACACAGGCCTGGCAATGGTAAGCGGTGACCTATTGACATCAACATCTTATCTTTGCATTCGTACACGACTTTGATTAAAAATCATGCAAAATATAAATGCATTGTCATTACTGAATACTAAGATGGGTGGCCTCGTTTCCAGTAAAATAGATCTCCGGTACACCATACGAAACACAAATGCATTAGGTATGCTACTATTTCACGCTGATATTTTGTGAGAGGGTGATCCTTTCCGGTCGATTCGATCCTTTCCTAATACAGCTGTTTAATTTGTGAGAAGACGTTTGTAAATTATAACTTTTCAGGTTGTCAAACGGTTTATTTATAATATGAAATGTATTAGTTTAATCAATTTATTATGATTTAAATTTAATTCAAAAACATTTTGGTACATTAAATTGATTTGTTAGCGACCAGTGAAATATAATATTGAAAATGAGAAAGATAGAAAAACAAATAACTTTATTAATAGGTATATAAAGTAAATAACTAGATATTATCATATAGAAACGGACATTTTTAATTATACCAGTATTTTAGTGTTAGCAAACTTCAATGTATATTATATTGACATTTGTTTAATTAAAAACACGTTGGATCACTCAGTAAGAAGTCTGTGCGACGTATCTTAACCTCATTTCAGTCTTGGGCCGGTTAAATTAAAACAGTCTCTATTAAAACAGACGCAGAACGCAATTTCAGATGTCCCGACAGTAGACAATGGTAACGACAGTTCCCATTTAACAATACGGAGTCAAAGATTTCCTAATAACAATGTCTCCTTATATCCGGGACGAGGCGCTCGCCGTGTCCCGGTGTAATCTGCGACAGCCATACATATTTATCACGTGCTCTGGCTGTTTACATTGGGAAACTCGGGCCCCTTAGGAGAATTCCGGGAATACACTAAGAAAGATGCAGGAATAAGGCTCGATGCGGTCAATACAGTTGTTGGAAACTTGTTTAGTATTTCTCCAAGATTTTGCTTTTACGCGAAGTAGGTAGATGTTAGGTGAGAAAATGGAACACAATGAGTTTGTATACTTAAATGTCTATTGCGTTTATTTTAGTTCATGGTACGCGAATAACCCCAGTTCGATTTCCGTCGGCAACAATAAAAATGTTAATTGCCATTTTAAGTGTTGCTTTACCACGAGTTCTACGCTGATGGTCAACATCATGTGACATTCTGCTTGTCTCGGATTGCCAAACAAGTGGTAAAATTAAAAATGTTGTAGAACCGACTTCAATATAAATAAAATGAGAACATCATCAATGTAGTCAAATAAGTCAATTAAATACGCATTATTAAGGATCACTCAAAAACTACGGGTCAGATCTTGATCAAATTTATACGGGATCATTTGAGAAGCACCAGCTTCCAAATAAAAAATAATCATCAAAAGCGGTTCATCTGGTAAAAAATTCAACACACATAAAAATATACAGTCGGTTTGAAAAATTAAAAAAAGAGACGACGTTTATCCTCAAATAAGAATCTTAATGCAGATGCGTTGTCACCCCTGAGAATTAAAATGGAATGCCTCGTTACAAGTAGAAATGGTGTCCGGTTCTCGTCAAAAGGCAGTTTTCTTCCTCGCACAACTTCCTTGTGGAATCGACTACCACCAGCTATTTTTCCGGACCGATACGACTTAGAGATCTTCTTCTTTCGTTTTCGTAGTTCTTTCTTCGTCGACTGGGAGTAAGTGATAGAAGTAGTAGAACCAAGCGCGAATACCAATAATTGCTGTGTATTGCATATTTTAGGCTACCTTGTGACTTAATCATAAGTACAAACGAAAGCAAATATTTGAGTAATGCACACGCTGATGTTTCTTTAACACATACAGCATATAGCTCAGATTATAGATATATTGAGATTATCTGTAATCTGTTTTGCATCAATTATCGTATTTCATAGCGATGAGGATATTGAATTGGGCACATTCTTAGATGATAAATGATAATTCAAA
Organism: Parnassius smintheus behrii; assembly: GCA_036936625.1. NCBI lineage: Eukaryota > Metazoa > Arthropoda > Insecta > Lepidoptera > Papilionidae > Parnassius > Parnassius smintheus. The sequence goes on from JAUPFT010000018.1 coordinate 10,819,198, forward strand.
CAAATATAGGGCACAGTCTATTGATCTTTCAGTACGAACACTATAATGTTTACGAGAAAAAAATCACGTAATTTTATCGTGTTTTTATACTCTGCCTTTCCACATGTGGCCCTTTAATAATTTATTTTTTTAGCCCCGCGTTTGCTTATGATAACGACATTATTTAATGAGGCAACTTAAACGCATATTATGAAAAGTATGCATCTGACTTATCTGTAGATCATAGGTCATTCACCTTTTATCGTTAATGCTTGAAAACGTTTTTATGTTTTGTTGATACTTTTATTAAGGTCATCTTGCTTAATCACACAGTTGAATCTCTCCTAGATTTGCGTAATAAGGTATGGAATGCTTTTGATAGAACTGGTAAAAAGATAGAAAAGGTCTGTGCTTAGTAGTAAAAAAAATTGTAGTGGAGTTGTGAAGGGTTATAGTGATATTATAAGCCAGTGCTGGACTGTCATCCTTCCTGGAGGTAAGTAGTTATTTAGCTCTAGGTTCATAGTTCATAATTATTTATTTGCAATAGTAATATTCTTAGTGTACTAAAAGCATATTTACTTTTGCTTAGGTATATATAAAAAAATGGCAAATAGTTTTTAATCAAATATGGTTGTTTTATTATTATATCTATGGCAGATCCGGTATGAAGTGTTCCGCACGTTTGTGTTTCCGCTTTTCTCTTCTCGTTGTAAATCACACACTGGACGGCACATAACTTTGGGAATTTTAACTATGCTTAGCCAAAATACGCTAGGTATTAAATTCACGAAAATATTCTGAACTAACTACAAAGATACAACGCCATATTTTATTAATAATATAAATTTTTAATATAAGTTTTTTTTACTTTCTTATAACTGACCTTAAACGTTTACATTTTTTTATGAAAACATTACACTAGGATTTTCCCCTGTATTTTGGAGTCAGTTCACAAACACGAATTACACAAAACGAAATAATTATTTCTTGGCCATACCAACGCTAGTTACATGCGGAATTCGAACCAGCGGCCCTCAGCGGTGCAACTCAATGCGGAACCAATCGTCACGGAGCCGTTGCGTCGCCACAATCATAAGTGATATTGTTTACTCCACTTAATTTTTTTACACTCTATATAGAGAATATTCTATATTATGCGCATAATATATTTTATAGGAATTCTAAAATCCTGATATAATTTACTGATTTTGCAATGGTTTGTTTGCCTGTCATATTTTTAAAAACAAATAAGGTTTCAACTCGTCACGTGCCTAAGATTTAAACATAAGAACAGTTGCCTTATTTTTTTGTTTCTTCAAACAAGGTGTTAACGGCATAAACTGCGATTTATCACACCGGAAGGTTAGAGGATCAAAAAGGGACTGGTAATTGAATAAGTACCAGAGGTCCTTACAAGATACTTCGTCACGTCGCGTCGCATTTAGTCTCACAAAAGTCGCGCTTATGACCCACTCTGATAGCTCGAACAAAGACTTTTTGTTCGAGAAAGTCGAGAATCCGGCGTCAGTTCTTGTCACGGGCAACTTATAGAAAAATAGCCTTTTAAGTTTTTCTCGAACGCCAATATACCGAGCTTAGATATTTCACGCCTTGTTGTGCGAGACTCATTTTGATTTGTTTATATTGAAAGAACTTGTTCGTAATATGGTTTTCAAAACAATTTCGTTTCCAAGTATGAGAAATTAAATAACTTGCATTAGAATAGTGCCTTTAAAAATCCAAACACATATATATATATATATATATATATATATATATATATATATATATATATATATATATATATATATATATATATATATATTTTTATTTATTAGGATTACCAACAGAAATTACAATAGTAATACAAAGATCATTTTCATAACATATTAAGCACATTATAATTGTATTTCTTTTTATAGGTAATCACAACATGCATTGATTATTTAGTGAATGATAGGATTATATAAAAAAAAAACTTGGACTACATCATTGAATAAATAAGTTATTAAAAAGAAATAGAATTATTTAACAATATTATAGATAACTTCATTACCATATTAAATTACATTAACCACATTATAGAAAACAAAAACAATTCCAATATTATACTTCCAATATTATACTTCTTAATTAATTGTTTCATTATTTTTAAAGAAATTTATTAATTTTGATTTGAAGGTGGATAAACTGTCGCAAGTAATATCGAGGCCAGAAATCTTTGAGGACAGTTCGTTATAAGTGCGAGCCAGTCTGGCTAGAGGGGAATACTTTCCCAGGTTAGATCTATAAAGAGACACATCGAAAAAGGCTTGCGGTTTCCTAGGCAGTCTTGATGGCACTTTAAAGTTAAATAATTGAACTATCGCTGGACAATCGACACTATTATTGAGCGTTTTGTATAAGAATATCATATCTGAGATACTTCTACGTGATTGTAATGATGTGATGTTAAATTGCGCCAAACGTCTTTCGTAGGAATCATTAGTTTGATAGCTATTCGAACGGTACGCAAGATGACGTAGCAGTCGTTTTTGTATTCTTTCAATTCTAATGCTATGGATTTTGTAGTGCGGATTCCAAATTTGACTGCAGTATTCTAGTTTACTTCTAACCAGACTACTAAAAAGTTTGATTGTAGTGGAGGGCTGCATGAACTCTCTGGAATTCCTCAATACAAAACCAAGTGTCTTCGTAGCTGAGGTGATTATGCTATCGATATGGTTGGTAAATCTTAATTCGCTGTCTAGTATAACGCCTAAATCACGTATCGCTCGAACCGCAGTCAGTTTTTCCGTATCAATATAATATTGACTTTGTATGTAATTATGTTTTCTGGTAAACCTAATAAGTCGACATTTTTTGCCATTGAGAAACATTTGGTTGTTATTACACCATTGTATAAGGCGATTGAGGTCATCTTGCAATAGTTCGACGTCAGAGTTGTTTCTAATGGTTTTAACTATCTTGAGATCATCAGCAAATAGATAGACATTTGAGTGTTGAAATATCGAAACAATGTCGTTTATAAAGATGTTAAAAAATACAGGACCTAAGTTAGAGCCTTGTGGTACACCGGAGTAGGCAATATAAGGTTGCGAGGAGTACCCATCAATCACCACGGTCGAGGGTCTATTTTGAAGGTATGATGCACACCAGTTTAATAATGTCCCATTTATACCAAAGTCTCTTAGTTTATTGACTAGTAGTGCGTGATTTACTTTGTTAAAGGCCTTAGAGAAATCTGTGTATATGGCATCCACTTGTAGTTTGTCATTAACGTTCTCGATTAAATCAGTGACATATGAAAAAAGATTTGTGACAGTAGATCTACCAGACAAAAAACCATGTTGCTGCCAACTAATACGTCGTCCTAGATTTTTGAAAACAGATTCATATACCAATCTCTCAAAGACCTTTGACATAGTAGATAATATGGAAATAGGTCTATAATAAGAAACACTTGTGGGATTTTCGCTTTTAAAAATTGGTACAATCCGCGCCTCCTTCCACCTTTCGGGGAAAATGCCAGAGCTCAAGGAGGTGTTGAATATAATAGTCAACGGAGCAGCCAAAGAATTTGCACACCTGTATATAAATATAGGCGGAATACCGTCTGGACCTGCACTTTTTGTTGTATTTACTCTTTTCAGCCTTTCCTTAATTTCTCGTTTAGATACGTAAATATTGCCTAAATATTTGTTTGGTTTGGAGACTGGTTGTGTATCAAAATTGTTATTAATATCATCCTTGATAAAAATCGATGAGAAATGACTTGCAAACAAATCACATATTTCTTGCCTACCGTTTGCCTCACGATCATTCAGAGACATTTTATTAGGGTAAGTTGAGCCTTTACGACGCATGTTTTTCATATGTGTCCAAAAATACCTCGGATTATTGCTGATAGATTCCTCGATGTGTAAAATATAATTATGATAACATTTTTTTATTAGTTCATCGCAATCCTTCCTTAGGTAAGAAAATTCAATTTTATCTAGCGGATTATTATATAATTTAATTTTTTTATGACATTTGTGTTTCTGTTTAATGAGTCTAATTAGAGCGGGTGTAAACCAGATAGGATAAGATTTTGACGATTTGCACGATCTGGGAACGAATCTGTCTATAGCTACCTGCAGGATTTCGTAGAACTTCGATATCATTTCATTTACATTATTAAGTACGCCTAAAGTTTGTAGCCAATCAACACCATTCAAGAATGCTATAATGGAATCAAAATCAGCTCTTTCAAAATTGTGGGAACATTTATTCTTAGTTGCGGAAAAATTAGCTGATACGTTGATTGTAAAGAAAAATTCTAATGGTGGATGTAAAATGTCTACGTTGCGTATAGGAAACTGACTTTCGACTACATTGATGTTTGCATTAGACAAGACTAGATCTAATATCTTTCCACTCGCATTCCTGTTAGTGTTATATTGATTCAGATCGTGCAAAGCGAAAAAATCTATTAAACTACTTTTAAGAAGACAGTTTGAGTAGTTACTTGGGGATGCGTACTGACCGTTAATATCGGGTTGAGGTGCCCACGTGATCGAACTCATATTGAAGTCACCAAGCAGCAAGATTGAGTTTTTAGCCGAGCTTAGATTATTATTATTTATGGTTTCCGTAGTGTTATTAATAAATGTTTCCAGTGTGTTACGATCAACCGGTGGTGGGATATATACTGCGCACACATGTAAGTATTCCGTTAAATTACTAGCGTTAAGTTCAGTTGTGACCCATAAGTCTTCACCAAGACTTTCCCAACTAATTTGTCTGCGCGAGTTTAATCCGTTCTTTTTTACTGCTATCAAAACTCCGCCACCAATTTTCTTATGACTAGAAAGGAGAGATGTTTCGCGATCGCGTCTATATATGTGGTATCTATCGTCAAAGATCTCAGCATCGTACACACTATTATTAAGCCAAGTCTCAGTTAAAATAATTATATCATAGTTTGAGTTAAGAACTTGGTTATTTACATCCGTTAAGTTAGAGCGAAGACCTCGGACATTTTGATAATAACATTTTAATGAATCGAATTTAATGATAAAATTAGTTTACCAACACATGTCAAAGATTATTATCAGTAAGCTAAGATAAATTTAAAAGAGATTCCGAATTTTTAATAAGTTTATAGTCCGATGATTTGCTTTTTCGCATAAAAACTCGACCGTTCTTAACCCAGACGAATTCGTATTTAAGTTCCTTGGCTTTGATTCGTGCTTCTGCATGCAATGCCTTTGTGGCCGGTGGCAAGTGTTCGGCAACGTATATAGGACATTTTTTTCCTCCAATTCCTAAGTGGCTGGTATTAAGTTTGTCCTCGTTGCATTTTGCTTGTTTGTTAAAAGCTATTGTAGCTGCAAGAAAAGTATCTCGGATTCTTTGGCTACTGAATTTGACTATTACAGAGCGTGGTCGAGGGCTCTCCTTATTGAACTTCATTATTCGGCTGCAACTCTGTATGTCAGTGTCAGATATGTTACATTTAACGGTTGCGGCCAGTTGTTTTACTGTCGAGACAATATTTTCGGATCGATGTTCGGGAATGCATTGAATTTCTAGGTTACTGGCTCTGGATTGATTTTCAAGTAATGTAAGTCTCGCTTTCAGATCGCCTACTGTGGCCTGTAAAATTTTATTATCAGATTGTAGCGACTTAATCACTTCGTTTTTGGCCGACAGGTCATTTTTAATACTTTCGTATTGGTCTTCAAGCAAAATTGATTGAAGCCAGAACTTCATTAGTTTTTGCGGTATGCGGTGAAATCCATATTCGGCCCATCACTAATATATATATATATATATATATATATATATATATATATATATATATATATATATATATATATATATATATATATATATATATATTAGTGATGGGCCGAATATGGATTTCACCGAATACGAATGTTCGGCCGGAAGTTCGGTAAAACTTTTACCGAAGCGAATATTGCAACAGTTTGTTGGCGATAATGGCGCTCTTTTGTTATACATTAATATGTATTTTTTGTTACGTACTTATTTTAGGTATATTTATTACAATAAATATCTCTATCTTTAATTAATACTTATTATAGGTAGTACATTATACTTTTCATAGGTGTAATGTATTTTTCAGTATTTTCTTTAATGTTACGGTGCTTATGTCTTTGGACGTATCTCTTATAAAATCTATTCTATTAAATATTAGCGGAGTTAAATATTGCCTAGTTCTCTTATTATAATAGTTTTAGTTATATGTGGTATCACATATTTACCCTTCTCAACTTGCCCGGTACGATATTGATGCGTTATAGGTTGCTTAATTTTATTTATTTTATATTGTTCTAAAGCAATTAGGTAATCTACCTTTTCGTGCACTGGAAGTATTTTACATACATTAAATAATTTGTCTTAATTTGTTTCACACTGTAATTTTACTTTTTTACTTACTAAAATACTTAAGTAGTCTAATCTGTAAATGTTTTATACGATCTGTGTTTTGAATGTTAGCCCATAAATAAAATATACTTTCGACAGTATATATATATATATATATATATATATATATATATATATATATATATATATATATATATATATATATATATATATATATATATATATATATATATATATATATATATATGTTGGTTGCGCGGAAAAAACCATTGGATTATTATATTTAACGGTAGAGGTGCCAAGCCGCTTGTTCCTTTCCGACAAAACGATATCATTCATACCCTCCTCGATCCTCCATCGACACATCGGGGTGGTGGGGTGGGAGGAGCAAGAAGATGATTCTAGAATGTCACGTAATTATCGGGGCCGAGGACATATAAGGCACGCGCGACCGTTGCGCGTCCTCTTTCCTACCGCGCCAGTCATTGGAACAACAGCTCTTTCCACCGCAGTCGTCGCTGAAACCACAACGCTTCTCTCCCGACGCACCCCTGGGGCCCCAGAGTGTCTGTCTAGAAGAAGTTCCCTCACCTCGTGTGAGATATAGTCGCGCACCGCCTCTCTCCGGAGTGTTCCAGAAGAAGTTCCAGAAGTTGCAGCTATAGTGCTCAACAGGATAGAAGAAACCCCGGTGAGTCAACATTCCTTAATTTAGCTCCTGCCTTACATAGTTTAACCCGCTCCAATTTTGTTGTTCTCCTAATAAGGCAGGATTCCTTTTCAGCGATTTGGCACAATAATAGTTTAGTTTTAGGGAAGAGCGAGTGCATTATACCGCATGCTATAGTAGTCGCCTTTACGTAAGCGTAGAAGCAACCGCATATACAGTCCACTTTAGTTAATATCTCGCGTAATAGGTTTAAGGTTCGACCGGGGAACTAGACTTCGGCAGCCTTAAACACGTGGCTCCACCATTTTATGGTCACTTCGAGCAGGATTTTGGCCGAATTGTTGAATTAATTAATTAGATAATGCACTCCAATTTATAGAATAGACTTAAATAGTGTTCGTTTAAATTTAAATTTTGATTAGGTACTCGCAAACAGAATTATTCGTTTTATAGCGCTCGTATTTGATTAAATTTAAAGCCTATTAAATAATTGAAACAGTGTAATAGGAACCGTTTGATACGCTTACCCACAATCTTGATAAAATTATTGAGTCTAGCAAATGACGCGTCACCTCGACTCGCTGCGCAGGTGTTCGATTTAATTACGTAATACGGCATACCGAGTGTCCATCCTTTATTGTTTGTGCGTTGTGAGATTAATTGTGATTGATATAACTTTATTATAATAGTTTAAAATGGCAGTTAGTGGAAGTGAAATCAAAATTAAAACGCTTTATGCCAAGAGGGACATACTCTTTTCGCGTATGCAGAATATAAGTGATTATATAAAGAACATCCATATAGAAGCAGTGCGGGAAACTTTTTTGACCGAAATCGAAACGACAGATTCTTTACGAATAGATTACGAAAAAATATTAGACCAAATTAATCATTTGGAATTACAAATCGACCCGAAATACATAGTGAACTACCAACCGCTGCTGGCATTCGAAGATATGTTGTGTCGCGTGAAAAGAATTGCGAGATCCCTATCTCAAAACGAAGCAAAGCCGGAAAAACAGGTACGTCCAAGCGACTCGATTAGGTTGCCGCCGATAGATATTCCGGTATTTAATGGTGATATTAAGACGTGGCCCTTCTTCTTCAGTAGTTTTCAAATCAATATACGCAATAACCCATCGTTATCGGACGCCGAAAAATTATATTACTTAATCAGTAAACTTAGTGGCAGGGCACAGTCGATCTGCTCTGGTTTTACACCTACAACAAACAATTACTTATTAATATTCGAAACGCTTAAAACTAAATATGAAGATAGGAGAATGTTAGCTTCCGAATATTTGAACCAGATATTCGATCTTATATCTATATCATCCGCGAACATCAACGGCTTAGAGCAATTTCCAGATAAATTTGTGGCATCGGTGGCTGCACTTAAGAATTTGAAATTTAATGATCTTATGGACGTGGTGTTTCGCCATATTGCACTGAAGAAGTTGGACCCCGACACCGTGCGTGCGTTTGAAATGGAGCATCGTAGCTCGGAGATGCCTTCCTTTCATTCATTAGCATCGTTCGTGCGAGATCAAATAAAGGTGATACAGCGCTCTCCGAACGTTAAACAGGAGAATAAAAGGTGCGTCGACCGTAGACAGACTCAACCATCTAAAATAGCAGGGTCGTTAACTTACGTAACCGCTACGCCAACATCACTCCAGCATACTTGTTTAGTATGTAAAGATAGACACGGTAATTTATATAATTGTGCGACTTTTCGTAAATATTCACCAAGCGAGCGTTATAAATTAGTAAAGACAAACAACCTATGTTTGAACTGCTTAAGCGATAAGCATTTAGTTGCAAAATGCAATTCGAGTTCCGTATGTAGCAAGTGCGCCAGGAAACATCACACGCTATTACATTTTGAAAATAGCAATATAGCGGCGTCAAGTAAAGCGGATAAGGAATTCGCCCCTACTAAGGTCAACGATTCTAGCGGTCGACCTGGTGATGTCGCTCTGTGCTCATTGGCAAATATGGGAGCACAACCTCCTTCAACCGTGTTACTGGGTACGGCACGTATTTTGGTTAGGGATTCGCGTGGAAACGAACAAAGCGTCCGTGCACTGCTGGACAGCGTAGCCCAAAATAGCTTTATAACGCGACAATGTTAGTAGTTACGTTGTACCAGTTCTGGCGCACTTGTAGAAAGGTTGTAACAGTTCTGGCGCACTGAGTCTCAAGTACGACGTTCGTCGACTCACGATCCTAAAAAAAAAAAAAAAAAAAGGTTTTGGCATGCTCTGATCACGAATCTGTGGTCCATTTTTGCGTAGGATGCACGGTTCCGGAGATGTGCAGATCAATTAACTCTTATCTAATTGATATCCGCTTCGAGCCTCCACCGTCATTAGCGCTCCATTGTTCTTATCTACTTATCTATTGTCGATTGACTACCGTCATTATCTATTATTCGCAGCGTGTGGGTCGGCTTATGCTATTGTATTATACTCCTTTGTTCCTATCTACAACACTAATCTGAATCTACAATAAAACACATTACCTAATTTTGTTAAAATTTTTATTTATAAAATACAAAATCTTATTACTTATTATCTATAAAATAGGAGCGAAACATCTCATCCACTAACATATCGTCGTACAATGTGTTCTCTGTAAATATACTCGTAAAACTATGCATTGAACATCCCTGAAACTTATATAGCAAATACATTAAGCAATATTCGCCACAAACTGAAGTCCTATCAACATTCCAGTTCCATCTTTTACAATTTCGTACAGGTGCCCGTCCATATGAATCAAAATATTCACCGACGTCATTCGTATCGATATATAAAGCTACCCAATGTGACCCTGGTTTATCATCTGTACCCAAATTGCATATTACCTAGTCAGGTCATAAATTCTATCACATGTTTAATATAAAATAATTGAAACAAGTTTATTCATTATGTAACCATTTATATACCAAAATGAACTTAACAAAACATAGATTCTTATGACACTATAGTTTATTCAAAATGACCTCCGTAATTTTGAATACAGGCCTTCAATCTGCGCGGCCAGTCGTCTATCTCACCACGAACGAGGTCCATGTCATATCGGCGGCTGCCTTAATTAAAGATGTCTTGAGTGACTCGAAATTGGGATGAGGCTTTGAGCACGCCTTTTCCTCCAAGTGTTGCCATATCTTGTAATCTAACGGATTCAAATCTGGATTGGTCTTTGTGTCGGATGAAGTCGATTTCACGCGCCGCCAGCCAGTCTTTTTTTTTGTTTTTAAAGAACGTTACCTCCACACTAGGTTTTTCTCCTGTATCGTGGGGGCAGTTTACAAACACAAATTTCACAAGGACAAACATCCAAACTCGGAACAATTACTTGTAGGTCGTACAAATACTTGTTCCGTGCGGGATTCGAACCCGCGACCCCCAAGCACAGCCACTCATTGCTAAGCCACTACGCCACGGAGCTGGCAAAAGTCCTGTGTGCTCTTCGCTCTATGAGCTGACGCCGAATCTTGTTGGAATACCCAGTGCCTGTTATTGAACATGGTATGAGAAACAGGTTACACAAGGTTCGTCAGGACTGTATTTTGATACACAACTGCATTCGTTTTTAACCTTTCTCACAAAAATGTACCTCTGTTAAGCCCCAATAAGAAACTCCCAACCACACCATGAGCGAGGATGGAAAATGACCCCGTTGGACACGCGGAATACGGTTGCTCGCTTCTTCACTACTGCGTGCGTACACCTTATCATTTTGTTTGTTGTAGCTCTCTTCTACGGTAAAAATTTTTTCATCCGAAAAAAGAATTTCCCGATATTTTTCCCGCGTACCGCTTCAACAAAGCGCGGCATCTCTTCAGCTTCAGATCCATTAGACGAGCATTCAAACGATGTCCTGTTTTTCTTCGATATGCCCGAAGCCCTAAGTCTTCATTTAACGCCGTGGTTCTGCTTAACCCCATCTGAAGGGCCAACAGTTTCTGCTTACGTTTGGGATTTCTTTGAATTCGCACCTTTACAGCTTTTATCACTGCTGGAGTCCTAACAAATCGAGGGCGACCACTTCTTGACCTGTCATCTACACTAGAGTCTTCATTGTATCGTTTGATGGTACAATAAACGAATCTTTTGGTTATATTCAAATTTTTCAGTATATCAAAAAATTTAATTGGCGTGTAATCGCAACTGCAACACGGTCTTTTTTAAGCGTCCACTCCATATGTAAAAATGAGTAAAATTCTAAAAAGTATACAGTTTTATTTTCATGAATAATTCGAATTCAATAAACTTTTTTGTGGCCAGCATTCTAAAAGGGTGCGTTTGGCAGAAAAAAGCGCTAGCAAGCGCTTATAAGCGCTGAAATAGTTTTCGGCCAGGCCGCGATTGCTACTTCAGTAGCGCTGACACAATCCGCCATTTTGCTTATTTAATTTGTTTGTTTTGAAGTAGAATTGATAAGTTGTTTTGTGCAATATTCGTTTTAAGTAATATAATGACATGAATAAACATATACATGTTATTAAAAATTCATGATTGGTAAGTTTTTAATATGAATACTTTACAAACATATATTTAAATTAGGTTAGGTTCCCCCGTTAAAACTAACATCGTGTCCTGGAGGAAAATAGCTACTTACGATTTGACAGCGCTCACCGCTTACGATCGCCATTTTGCTTACAAGCGCTTGCTAGCGCTTTTTTCTGCCAAACGCACCCAAAGAAAAGTTTTTACTGTGTGACAATACTTATGACCTGACTAGGTATGTACGTTGGTACGTGGGTGTACATGGACAGTCTGTTAGCAGCATAAACATTATTTTCTAGACTGGGGTGAATCTTTTTCAGATGTTGTTGTACATCTAGTGTATCCATGATATTACTGCTATTAGTAGATTACTACAGTACAATCTACTCAATGACTAACATAGGAATGATCAATTATGTGATTTCTAAATATTAAATTGCATTTTTTCCGTTATACAAAACCTATTTGAGTCATCAATACACTGAATAAGACGCAACACGAAGAATGTGAGATAAGGTTGTTGACGCATAAAGTTATTATCAATTCTACTGTAGAAATTCTTTAGATTAGAATTATTACTTACTGGTACTATATAAGACCAAGCAACTGCAGTCATGGAGTTAGTGTATGGTCGTTTGACCGCAGTGTATCTATCAATAATACATTTGTGTTACTTCAACGCATCAAAGGCCATAGATGTAAGTGTTTAATCTATTGACAAACTTACCTTTCTTTCTGTTATTTTTTTACGTGTGTATGATTTTGAACGACAGGCCTGTTGGTCTAGTGGTTAGTGACCCTGACTGTTATGCCGGAGGTCGTGGGTTCGATTCCCACCCAGGACAAATGCTTGTGTGATGAGCACGATCATTTGTTCTGTGTCTGGGTGTAATTTATCTATAATATTTATGTATTTAGAAATATATAAGTATGTTTATCAGTTGTCTAGTACCCATAACACAAGCTCTGCTTAGCTTGGGACTAGATGGCGTTGTGTGATAGTTGTGGAATATTATTATTATTATTATTATTTAGTGTTAACAAATTATATTTAAATATTTTGTGTGTGTATATGATTAAGCCGTGGTAGCTCAGATGATTAGCGCAAGCTGTAAATTTTACAGTACGTAACGCGGGTTCGATCCCCGCCGACACCAATTAAATTGTTAATTGCAATTTTAAGTGTTTATTCTATTGACACACTTACTTTTTTTTCTGTTATTTTCTTACGTGTGTATGATTTAGTGTTAACAAATTATATTTAAATATTGTGTGTGTATATGATTAAGCCGTGGTAGCTCAGATGGTTAGCGCAAGCTGTAAATTTTACAGTACGTAACGCGGGTTCGATCCCCGCCGACACCAATTAAATTGTTAATTGCAATTTTAAGTGTTTATTCTATTGACACACTTATTTTTCTTTCTGTTATTTTCTTACGTGTGTATGATTTAGTGTTAACAAATTATATTTAAATATTGTGTGTGTATATGATTAAGCCGTGGTAGCTCAGATGGTTAGCGCAAGCTGTAAATTTCACAGTACGCGACCCAGGTTCGAACCCCGCCGACACCACTTAAATTGTTAATTGCAATTTTAAGTGCTGATTTACCACGTGCTCGGCGGTGAAGGAAAACATTGTGAGGAAACCTGCATGTCTGAGAAAATTTCGAAGGCATGTGAAGTTCGCCAACACGCATTGAGACCGCGCCGCGGACATTTCCTAGCCATAAATACAAAGACAATAGCAGAAAGTAAAAAGTTAAAAAATACTTTTTTGACAATGACAGTCATTAGTTGATCATTAGTGAATGTGATTCTGTTTTCTTAAATTACAGGAAGAAAAGAGCAGAAGGAAGAAATGGGATGATGGGAAGTAATGAAGAATGAATTGTTATGTGAAGTTTGTTGGAACAAACATATTTTAGTCACGTGTAAATACTTTTAACATTTTGGTTCAAAATGACACAAAATCTAAAAAATATTAGATACATCATCGACATGGACGGATTTTACATTACATATCCTCATAAACATTTTCAATGTAGAGAAATGGCTATTCTAGACGTAAAACTATCTAATAAAAATGATTCGTTTATCGATCATTATTTGTTTCGGCCAAGTTATCCTTTCAATTATTTGTTGCCAAAAGACAAAAAAAACTGTTCGTTATTGTGAAATACACGTGCACGGCATTCCATATTTTGATGTGACCGAAGAATTAAAATGTGCCTACAAACAAGAGAACATCATTCCCATACTAAATTGGTATATTAGAAATTTGTGCAAAGACGAAGTGATCGCATACAAAGGTGGTTCAACAGAAAAACAATTTTTAAAAATGTTGACGACGAATGATAGAATTTTTAATATTGAAGAATACAAATGTCCAAAATACAATGATTTGGTAAATGTCATAAATTTAAACAAACGTTATGTGTGTAATAATCATATATTTGCAAAAAATAAACACAAAATTTTACATTGTTCTTGTGACGAAGTGTGGGTTTTTTACAAGTGGTTATTACTTGAAAATAAAATTTTAAATTAATCATAAATTTTGTTTGATTTCCAAAAAACATTAGTTATAGTATACTATATAATACAAAATTGGTTCAACAGAAAAACAATTTTTAAAAATGTTGACGACGAATGATAGAATTTTTAATATTGAAGAATACAAATGTCCAAAATACAATGATTTGGTAAATGTCATAAATTTAAACAAACGTTATGTGTGTAATAATCATATATTTGCAAAAAATAATCACAAAATTTTACATTGTTCTTGTGACGAAGTGTGGGTTTTTTACAAGTGGTTATTACTTGAAAATAAAATTTTAAATTAATCATAAATTTTGTTTGATTTCCCAAAAACATTAGTTATAGTATACTATATAATACAAAATTGGTTCAACAGAAAAACAATTTTTAAAAATGTTGACGACGAATGATAGAATTTTTAATATTGAAGAATACAAATGTCCAAAATACAATGATTTGGTAAATGTCATAAATTTAAACAAACGTTATGTGTGTAATAATCATATATTTGCAAAAAATAATCACAAAATTTTACATTGTTCTTGTGACGAAGTGTGGGTTTTTTACAAGTGGTTATTACTTGAAAATAAAATTTTAAATTAATCATAAATTTTGTTTGATTTCCCAAAAACATTAGTTATAGTATACTATATAATACAAAATTGGTTCAACAGAAAAACAATTTTTATTATGTGTGTAATAATCATATATTTGCAAAAAATAATCACAAAATTTTACATTATTCTTGTGACGAAGTGTGGGTTTTTTACAAGTGGTTATTACTTGAAAATAAAATTTTAAATTAATCATAAATTTTGTTTGAATTGTTTACACCAACACTTTCATTTTTTATTTTTCACCTTAGAACTTTAGACGTGTAATGTTTCACTTTATACATCCGTGTACTGCTATTGTGGCAGGACCAAGTGTATGTGGGAAGTCAAATTTTGTAACAAATTTCATAAAAACTATCATTCGTCGTCAACAATTTTTAAAATTGTTTTTCTGTTGAACCAATTTTGTATTATATAGTATACTATATAATACAAAATTGCAAATATTTAAAAAAGCACGAAATCGCTGCAACCAGGTGATACGAAATGCCAAACGCCGACATATTCACAATACTATTGAGACTTGCACAACCCAGAATTTATGGAAGTTTTTGCGCAGCCTAGGCTTTGGTAAAAGCAAACAGAATGTTAGTCAGTCCCTTGATTTAACAGCGCTCAACAAACACTTTTGCTCTTTACCAGTTTCGTTGGACTCAACAGTCAAAAGCGATACTATTAAAGATATCACTTCTTTTCCTTTACCATGTTGTACTCCTTTCTGTTTTGAACCAGTGACAGATAATGAAGTAAAAAAAATTGCATCCGTCATATCCAGCAAAGCTGTCGGCCCAGATAATATTGGACGTGACATGGTTTTGCCGATTTTGGACCAAATAGTTTCGCATATCACTCACCTAATAAATTTCTCCTTTGCCTCCAGTACCTTCCCTACCAAGTGGAAAGAAGCGTTCCTGATTCCTGTTCCCAAAAATAGTTCTCCTACTAATTTCAGCCACTATAGGCCAATATCTATCCTCTCCTTCTTCTCCAAAATTCTTGAAAAGGTTGTTCATGGCCAACTCTCAAAATTTCTAAACAAACACAATCTCTTTAATCCTTATCAGTCTGGTTTCCGATCTCTGCACAGTACTTCCACGGCCTTAATTAAAATAACTGATGATATCCGCTTCGCGATGGATAATCGTCAACTCACTCTTCTTGTCCTTCTGGACTTCAGTAACGCCTTTAACTGTGTTGACTATGACATCCTGTTAGCAATTTTGAAATCCCTGAATTTAACATCGTCAGTTCTACAATGGTTCAGTTCCTATCTTCGGGGACGCCGGCAACGCACACGTGTTGATGATAAGTTCTCCGATTGGTGTAACGTTGTTGCTGGTGTTCCTCAAGGCGGTGTTTTATCTCCGTTGCTTTTTTCTGTGTTTATCAATGCACTTGTTTCCGTAATAAATTTCAGCAAGTATCACCTGTACGCAGCTGATGTCCAGCTGTATCAGCATTTTAGTTTAAATGACCTAAATTCATCTGCTGACAGAATGAATTCTGATCTTGCTGCAGTTCATCAGTGGGCAAGATGTCATGGGTTAATATTAAATCCTGCCAAAACACAGGTTATTATCATAGGGAGCAGAAAAATTACATGTCGACTTGACTATCAATACCTACCTAAGGTCACTCTAAACGGTGTAGATTTAGATTATGTTAGGCAGGTTAAGAACCTTGGCTTAATTTTGGCTGACGATCTAAGTTGGGTGCTACAGATTAATGAGGTCAGGAGACGTATTTTTGGAACTATGCATTCATTAAAGCTCTGGCAAAAATTTATTCCTCAGACGGCCAAGGTTACGCTAGTCAACTCTCTGTTGCTTCCTATTTTTGATTATGCCGATATTGCCTATCCAGATATAACTGAGGAGCTGCTTAGCAAACTCGACCGTCTGCTCAATCTGTGCATACGCTATATTTTTGGCCTGCGCAAGTTTGATCATATATCACAATTTCGCTCAAGACTTAAGTGGCTCGACATCCGTTTTCGCCGGAACACACACCTTCTAACCACTTTGTATGGTATTCTTCACAATCCTTGTTCCCCAGTTTATCTAAAAGAGCGTTTTTCATATTTAAGCTTATCCCGTTCGATGACCAACAAAACTCTAACTATCCCGATGCATAAATCTGCATACTACTCGGATTCCTTCACGGTATCATCAATTACACTTTGGAATAACCTTCCACGAGATTTAAAAGATGCTCCTTCAATAAAGACATTTAAACGTAAGCTTGAGGCATATTATTTAAAATTACTTGATTAATTTTATTATATGTTTATTATAATTTCGTATACTATATTGTATGCTTTATTGGTTTAGTATATATTTTATTTAAATATATATGTATGCATGTATATATATATATATATATATATATATATATATATATATATATATATATATATATATATGTGTGTATGAGTGTATATATGTATAAACTAACATATACATAATATTATATAACGCGTTTTGAATAGTATGAATAAATAAGTTAGTTTTTCTTTCTCTCGCGGCTCTACCCATAGCTCTCACCACACTACAAAAGGTTAGCTGGCAGAGAATGCCTTTTCGGCATTAAGTTCGCCTTTGTACCAAATTGTTTTGTTTGAGTGCAATAAAGAATTTTCTATCTATCTATCTATCTACTATAACTAATGTTTTTGAGAAATCAAAGAAAATTTATGATTAATTTAAAATTTTATTTTCAAGCAATAAACACTTGTAAAGAAACCCACACTTCGTCACAAGAACAATGTAAAATTTTGTGATTATTTTTTGCAAATATATGATTATTACACACATAACGTTTGTTTAAATTTATGACATTTACCAAATCATTGTATTTTGGACATTTGTATTCTTCAATATTAAAAATTCTATCATTCGTCGTCAACATTTTTAAAAATTGTTTTTCTGTTGAACCAATTTTGTATTATATAGTATACTATAACTAATGTTTTTGGGAAATCAAACAAAATATATGATTAATTTAAAATTTTATTTTCAAGTAATAACCACTTGTAAAAAACCCACACTTCGTCACAAGAACAATGTAAAATTTTGTGATTATTTTTTGCAAATATATGATTATTACACACATAACGTTTGTTTAAATTTATGACATTTACCAAATCATTGTATTTTGGACATTTGTATTCTTCAATATTAAAAATTCTATCATTCGTCGTCAACATTTTTAAAAATTGTTTTTCTGTTGAACCAATTTTGTATTATATAGTATACTATAACTAATGTTTTTGGGAAATCAAACAAAATTTATGATTAATTTAAAATTTTATTTTCAAGTAATAACCACTTGTAAAAAACCCACACTTCGTCACAAGAACAATGTAAAATTTTGTGATTATTTTTTGCAAATATATGATTATTACACACATAACGTTTGTTTAAATTTATGACATTTACCAAATCATTGTATTTTGGACATTTGTATTCTTCAATATTAAAAATTCTATCATTCGTCGTCAACATTTTTAAAAATTGTTTTTCTGTTGAACCAATTTTGTATTATATAGTATACTATAACTAATGTTTTTGGGAAATCAAACAAAATTTATGATTAATTTAAAATTTTATTTTCAAGTAATAACCACTTGTAAAAAACCCACACTTCGTCACAAGAACAATGTAAAATTTTGTGATTATTTTTTGCAAATATATGATTATTACACACATAACGTTTGTTTAAATTTATGACATTTACCAAATCATTGTATTTTGGACATTTGTATTCTTCAATATTAAAAATTCTATCATTCGTCGTCAACATTTTTAAAAATTGTTTTTCTGTTGAACCAATTTTGTATTATATAGTATACTATAACTAATGTTTTTTGGAAATCAAACAAAATTTATGATTAATTTAAAATTTTATTTTCAAGTAATAACCACTTGTAAAAAACCCACACTTCGTCACAAGAACAATGTAAAATTTTGTGTTTATTTTTTGCAAATATATGATTATTACACACATAACGTTTGTTTAAATTTATGACATTTACCAAATCATTGTATTTTGGACATTTGTATTCTTCAATATTAAAAATTCTATCATTCGTCGTCAACATTTTTAAAAATTGTTTTTCTGTTGAACCAATTTTGTATTATATAGTATACTATAACTAATGTTTTTTGGAAATCAAACAAAATTTATGATTAATTTAAAATTTTATTTTCAAGTAATAACCACTTGTAAAAAACCCACACTTCGTCACAAGAACAATGTAAAATTTTGTGATTATTTTTTGCAAATATATGATTATTACACACATAACGTTTGTTTAAATTTATGACATTTACCAAATCATTGTATTTTGGACATTTGTATTCTTCAATATTAAAAATTCTATCATTCGTCGTCAACATTTTTAAAAATTGTTTTTCTGTTGAACCAATTTTGTATTATATAGTATACTATAACTAATGTTTTTGGGAAATCAAACAAAATTTATGATTAATTTAAAATTTTATTTTCAAGTAATAACCACTTGTAAAAAACCCACACTTCGTCACAAGAACAATGTAAAATTTTGTGATTATTTTTTGCAAATATATGATTATTACACACATAACGTTTGTTTAAATTTATGACATTTACCAAATCATTGTATTTTGGACATTTGTATTCTTCAATATTAAAAATTCTATCATTCGTCGTCAACATTTTTAAAAATTGTTTTTCTGTTGAACCAATTTTGTATTATATAGTATACTATAACTAATGTTTTTTGGAAATCAAACAAAATTTATGATTAATTTAAAATTTTATTTTCAAGTAATAACCACTTGTAAAAAACCCACACTTCGTCACAAGAACAATGTAAAATTTTGTGTTTATTTTTTGCAAATATATGATTATTACACACATAACGTTTGTTTAAATTTATGACATTTACCAAATCATTGTATTTTGGACATTTGTATTCTTCAATATTAAAAATTCTATCATTCGTCGTCAACATTTTTAAAAATTGTTTTTCTGTTGAACCAATTTTGTATTATATAGTATACTATAACTAATGTTTTTTGGAAATCAAACAAAATTTATGATTAATTTAAAATTTTATTTTCAAGTAATAACCACTTGTAAAAAACCCACACTTCGTCACAAGAACAATGTAAAATTTTGTGATTATTTTTTGCAAATATATGATTATTACACACATAACGTTTGTTTAAATTTATGACATTTACCAAATCATTGTATTTTGGACATTTGTATTCTTCAATATTAAAAATTCTATCATTCGTCGTCAACATTTTTAAAAATTGTTTTTCTGTTGAACCAATTTTGTATTATATAGTATACTATAACTAATGTTTTTGGGAAATCAAACAAAATTTATGATTAATTTAAAATTTTATTTTCAAGTAATAACCACTTGTAAAAAACCCACACTTCGTCACAAGAACAATGTAAAATTTTGTGATTATTTTTTGCAAATATATGATTATTACACACATAACGTTTGTTTAAATTTATGACATTTACCAAATCATTGTGTTTTGGACATTTGTATTCTTCAATATTAAAAATTCTATCATTCGTCGTCAACATTTTTAAAAATTGTTTTTCTGTTGAACCACCTTTGTATGCGATCACTTCGTCTTTGCACAAATTTCTAATATACCAATTTAGTATGGGAATGATGTTCTCTTGTTTGTAGGCACATTTTAATTCTTCGGTCACATCAAAATATGGAATGCCGTGCACGTGTATTTCACAATAACGAACAGTTTTTTTGTCTTTTGGCAACAAATAATTGAAAGGATAACTTGGCCGAAACAAATAATGATCGATAAACGAATCATTTTTATTAGATAGTTTTACGTCTAGAATAGCCATTTCTCTACATTGAAAATGTTTATGAGGATATGTAATGTAAAATACGTCCATGTCGATGATGTATCTAATATTTTTTAGATTTTGTGTCATTTTGAACCAAAATGTTAAAAGTATTTACACGTGACTAAAATATGTTTGTTCCAACAAACTTCACATAACAATTCATTCTTCATTACTTCCCATCATCCCATTTCTTCCTTCTGCTCTTTTCTTCCTGTAATTTAAGAAAACAGAATCACATTCACTAATGATCAACTAATGACTGTCATTGTCAAAAAAGTATTTTTTAACTTTTTACTTTCTGCTATTGTCTTTGTATTTATGGCTAGGAAATGTCCGCGGCGTGGTCTCAATGCGTGTTGGCGAACTTCACATGCCTTCGAAATTTTCTCAGACATGCAGGTTTCCTCACAATGTTTTCCTTCACCGCCGAGCACGTGGTAAATCAGCACTTAAAATTGCAATTAACAATTTAAGTGGTGTCGGCGGGGTTCGAACCTGGGTCGCGTACTGTGAAATTTACAGCTTGCGCTAACCATCTGAGCTACCACGGCTTAATCATATACACACACAATATTTAAATATAATTTGTTAACACTAAATCATACACACGTAAGAAAATAACAGAAAGAAAAATAAGTGTGTCAATAGAATAAACACTTAAAATTGCAATTAACAATTTAATTGGTGTCGGCGGGGATCGAACCCGCGTTACGTACTGTAAAATTTACAGCTTGCGCTAACCATCTGAGCTACCACGGCTTAATCATATACACACACAATATTTAAATATAATTTGTTAACACTAAATCATACACACGTAAGAAAATAACAGAAAGAAAAGTAAGTGTGTCAATAGAATAAACACTTAAAATTGCAATTAACAATTTAATTGGTGTCGGCGGGGATCGAACCCGCGTTACGTACTGTAAAATTTACAGCTTGCGCTAATCATCTGAGCTACCACGGCTTAATCATATACACACACAAAATATTTAAATATAATTTGTTAACACTAAATAATAATAATAATAATAATAATATTCCACAACTATCACACAACGCCATCTAGTCCCAAGCTAAGCAGAGCTTGTGTTATGGGTACTAGACAACTGATAAACATACTTATATATTTCTAAATACATAAATATTATAGATAAATTACACCCAGACACAGAACAAATGATCGTGCTCATCACACAAGCATTTGTCCTGGGTGGGAATCGAACCCACGACCTCCGGCATAACAGTCAGGGTCACTAACCACTAGACCAACAGGCCTGTCGTTCAAAATCATACACACGTAAAAAAATAACAGAAAGAAAGGTAAGTTTGTCAATAGATTAAACACTTACATCTATGGCCTTTGATGCGTTGAAGTAACACAAATGTATTATTGATAGATACACTGCGGTCAAACGACCATACACTAACTCCATGACTGCAGTTGCTTGGTCTTATATAGTACCAGTAAGTAATAATTCTAATCTAAAGAATTTCTACAGTAGAATTTATAATAACTTTATGCGTCAACAACCTTATCTCACATTCTTCGTGTTGCGTCTTATTCAGTGTATTGATGACTCAAATAGGTTTTGTATAACGGAAAAAATGCAATTTAATATTAGAAATCACATAATTGATCATTCCTATGTTAGTCATTGAGTAGATTGTACTGTAGTAATCTACTAATAGCAGTAATATCATGGATACACTAGATGTACAACAACATCTGAAAAAGAGACGTACCAACGTACATACCTAGTCAGGTCATAAGTATTGTCACACAGTAAAAACTTTTCTTTGGGTGCGTTTGGCAGAAAAAAGCGCTAGCAAGCGCTTGTAAGCAAAATGGCGATCGTAAGCGGTAAGCGCTGTCAAATCGTAAGTAGCTATTTTCCTCCAGGACACGATGTTAGTTTTAACGGGGGAACCTAACCTAATTTAAATATATGTTTGTAAAGTATTCATATTAAAAACTTACCAATCATGAATTTTAATAACATGTATATGTTTATTCATGTCATTATATTACTTAAAACGAATATTGCACAAAACAACCTATCAACTCTACTTCAAAACAAACAAATTAAATAAGCAAAATGGCGGATTGTGTCAGCGCTACTGAAGTAGCAATCGTGGCCTGGCCGAAAACTATTTCAGCGCTTATAAGCGCTTGCTAGCGCTTTTTTCTGCCAAACGCACCCTTTTAGAATGCTGGCCACAAAAAAGTTTATTGAATTCGAATTATTCATGAAAATAAAACTGTATACTTTTTAGAATTTTACTCATTTTTACATATGGAGTGGACGCTTAAAAAAGACCGTGTTGCAGTTGCGATTACACGCCAATTAAATTTTTTGATATACTGAAAAATTTGAATATAACCAAAAGATTCGTTTATCGTACCATCAAACGATACAATGAAGACTCTAGTGTAGATGACAGGTCAAGAAGTGGTCGCCCTCGATTTGTTAGGACTCCAGCAGTGATAAAAGCTGTAAAGGTGCGAATTCAAAGAAATCCCAAACGTAAGCAGAAACTGTTGGCCCTTCAGATGGGGTTAAGCAGAACCACGGCGTTAAATGAAGACTTAGGGCTTCGGGCATATCGAAGAAAAACAGGACATCGTTTGAATGCTCGTCTAATGGATCTGAAGCTGAAGAGATGCCGCGCTTTGTTGAAGCGGTACGCGGGAAAAATATCGGGAAATTCTTTTTTCGGATGAAAAAATTTTTACCGTAGAAGAGAGCTACAACAAACAAAATGATAAGGTGTACGCACGCAGTAGTGAAGAAGCGAGCAACCGTATTCCGCGTGTCTAACGGGGTCATTTTCCATCCTCGCTCATGGTGTGGTTGGGAGTTTCTTATTGGGGCTTAACAGAGGTACATTTTTGTGAGAAAGGTTAAAAACGAATGCAGTTGTGTATCAAAATACAGTCCTGACGAACCTTGTGTAACCTGTTTCTCATACCATGTTCAATAACAGGCACTGGGTATTCCAACAAGATTCGGCGTCAGCTCATAGAGCGAAGAGCACACAGGACTTTTGCCAGCTCCGTGGCGTAGTGGCTTAGCAATGAGTGGCTGTGCTTGGGGGTCGCGGGTTCGAATCCCGCACGGAACAAGTATTTGTACGACCTACAAGTAATTGTTCCGAGTTTGGATGTTTGTCCTTGTGAAATTTGTGTTTGTAAACTGCCCCCACGATACAGGAGAAAAACCTAGTGTGGAGGTAACGTTCTTTAAAAACAAAAAAAAAAGACTGGCTGGCGGCGCGTGAAATCGACTTCATCCGACACAAAGACCAATCCAGATTTGAATCCATTAGATTACAAGATATGGCAACACTTGGAGGAAAAGGCGTGCTCAAAGCCTCATCCCAATTTCGAGTCACTCAAGACATCTTTAATTAAGGCAGCCGCCGATATGACATGGACCTCGTTCGTGGTGAGATAGACGACTGGCCGCGCAGATTGAAGGCCTGTGTTCAAAATTACGGAGGTCATTTTGAATAAACTATAGTGTCATAAGAATCTATGTTTTGTTAAGTTCATTTTGGTATATAAATGGTTACATAATGAATAAACTTGTTTCAATTATTTTATATTAAACATGTGATAGAATTTATGACCTGACTAGGTAATATGCAATTTGGGTACAGATGATAAACCAGGGTTGGGTAGCTTTATATATCGATACGAATGACGTCGGTGAATATTTTGATTCATATGGACGGGCACCTGTACGAAATTGTAAAAGATGGAACTGGAATGTTGATAGGACTTCAGTTTGTGGCGAATATTGCTTAATGTATTTGCTATATAAGTTTCAGGGATGTTCAATGCATAGTTTTACGAGTATATTTACAGAGAACACATTGTACGACGATATGTTAGTGGATGAGATGTTTCGCTCCTATTTTATAGATAATAAGTAATAAGATTTTGTATTTTATAAATAAAAATTTTAACAAAATTAGGTAATGTGTTTTATTGTAGATTCAGATTAGTGTTGTAGATAGGAACAAAGGAGTATAATACAATAGCATAAGCCGACCCACACGCTGCGAATAATAGATAATGACGGTAGTCAATCGACAATAGATAAGTAGATAAGAACAATGGAGCGCTAATGACGGTGGAGGCTCGAAGCGGATATCAATTAGATAAGAGTTAATTGATCTGCACATCTCCGGAACCGTGCATCCTACGCAAAAATGGACCACAGATTCGTGATCAGAGCATGCCAAAACTTTTTTTTTTTTTTTTTTTTTTTTTTTTTTTTTTTTTTTTTTTTTTTTTTAGGATCGTGAGTCGACGAACGTCGTACTTGAGACTCAGTGCGCCAGAACTGGTACAACCTTTCTACAAGTGCGCCAGAACTGGTACAACGTAACTACTAATGTTGTCAGCGCTTAGGCTTAGTAATAAATAGGTCACTTTCTGTCCTGTAATTAAAGGCATCGGAGGCACTAGTAAATCAACACAGGGATATATAAATTTAAAAATTTATTCTCGGATAGATCGTAATGTTAACTTTGATATAAATGCACTAGTAGTAGATAGGGTCACTGAACGGTTGCCAACCGTTTCGGTTGACACCTCGGCAATGATTGAATTTAAGAATTTGACTCTGGCGGACGACACTTACGCCGTTCCTGGAAAAATAGACATGCTCATTGGAGCATCGCTTTTTCCTCATCTTTTGTTAAACAATAAGGTCAAGGGCAACTCCTCGCATACCGCGCCTTACGCACTGGAAACCGTATTGGGATATGTTATCCTTGGCTCCGCCCCCATCATAGATAGCATTTCGGCAACATCCTGTTGTTGCACCGTCGCTGTCGAACCTCCCGAATTATTGACTCGCAATTTTCGGGAAATAGGGGAGGGGAACATCCCGCGCTCGGGTAATAAATTATGCGAAGGGTCGAGAAGCAAGACGTTAGAGTCTGTTGTTAGTGAACCTGTTGTAGTTTCGTCGCAGCCGAAGGGAACGCCGAGTAGGGATAGCCCTGGAGCTAGGTTTACCGACACCGCGAACAAGGCCCATATTAGCAAGATTAGATCGCCCCGCAACCCGTCAGGTGACGTATTCAGTGCTCGAATCGATCTAGTTAGCGGAAGCGCGCGCGGCGCGGATCGAGATCACGGTCGCGGCGCATGGAGACACCGAGCCGCTGCGACAGAAAGCGTGCCTCACTGGAGGCTACGGAATAGACCTGCTGAGACCAATCTTGATTGGCGGGAGGAAGTGAGACTTCGCGAGCAACAAGCCATATGCAGTGTTGTTCCGAAGCGTTCATCGCATAGTTTCACCGATTATTAATAATTATAGCTTAGTCGCTTAGAAATTGCATACTTGTGATTGGATAGTTTTATTATTTAAATATTAGTTTGTCGTTGATAGAATTATATATTGTTATTTCCTTAGTGTTTGTTTAGCTTGTTGGTGTTCCGTAAAATTAAAAATAAAATAGTATAGTTAGCCGCGCCACAGCAATACGCTGTGTTATATTTAAATCATTTTGTCGTTACAGTGTAGCCTTTGTAGTTTAAAGTCGATAAGTAGTGTTTGTTCGTATATCGTTACGTCCGATTACAACTATGCCGAGTCGCTAGTATTGCGTGAACTTCAACGTGCGCACTTCTCTGAAGAAATTAGAAGATTACAATCGAATAGAGCTTGTAGTCGCGCCTTTCAACGCCTTAAGCCATTTTTACAGGATGGGATTGTAAGGGTAGGTGGACGCTTGTCCAACTCGCAATTGAGTTTCGACCAACGGCACCCTATTGTTTTACCGCGTAAAGACCATATCATGAACTTATTAGTCGACTACCATCATAAATTGAACTCGCACGCTGGCCCCGACTTTTTGATGTCGATTTTGCGTCAGAATTATTGGATTCTTTCTGCACGTAGTTTAATACGCAATCGGGTGCACAGATGTATAGCTTGCTTTCGGGCACGCCCCAAGCCGTCATTTCCGGAAATGGCGGAACTTAGATCTTGTAGAGTAATACAATCAGTAAAGCCCTTCACGCACACCGGGTCTGATTTCGCTGGTCCGTTTAAGGTCATGCTCACTCGCGGGCGTGGTATAGGATCCACAAAGGCTTACGTCTGCATTTTCGTATGTCTAACTACTCGAGCGGTGCATATAGAACTCGTTGGTGATCTAAGCACAGCAGGCTTTATGGGTGCATTTAAAAGATTTCTTTCCCGCCGTGGCCCTGTAAGTAGATTGTATTCGGATAACGGTACGAACTACGTCGGTGCAAAACGTATTCTATCGGAACTACATGAGCTCTTAGCTAGCAAATATTATAATTCGGAGTTCGCTCACATTCTAGCCGAGAACCGCATTGAGTGGTCTCTGAACGTCCCAGCCGCGAGCCATTTTGGGGGCAATTGGGAGACTAATATCAAGAGTCTAAAGAGTCATTTATACCGAGTAATAGGAGATCAAATTTTGTCCTTCGAAGAGCTAAGTACGGTGCTCGCTCAAATTGAATGCGTAATGAATAGTCGCCCACTTTGTCGTACGTTGTCTAGTGACCCCTCGGAACCGCTGGCTCTAACTCCAGCACATTTTTTGAATTTAACGCCTTTAAAGTATTTGCCAGCCGCAGGTATGGATGAGAACAGACTTAGCATTTCCGCACGCCACAAATTATTAGATCGGTTAGTGCAATCGTTTTGGAAACGATGGAGGATGGAATACTTGCATACTTTGCAGTCTCGGCAAAAATGGAACACAGCAACTGAGCCTTTAGCTGTAGGAACTGTAGTTGTGCTCACCAAAGAGAATACGCCGCCTCTCGACTGGCCGTTAGGAATTGTCGAAGAGGTCTTTCCCGGTTCCGACGGAGTAGTTAGGATAGCTCGCGTTAAGACCACGGTTGGGTCTTACTTGCGTCCGGTTGTCCGTTTGTGCCCCCTGCCTCTTCCATAATTTAAATTAGCTTTCTAGATTAAATTGTAGTTGAATTTAAGTAATCTTAGCGTTAGTTAGTTATTTTGTTAGTTGATCTTAGCTCTAGTTGTATTAGTTAATTTTGAAGGCGGGGGAGATGGTTGCGCGGAAAAAACCATTGGATTATTATATTTAACGGTAGAGGTGCCAAGCCGCTTGTTCCTTTCCGACAAAACGATATCATTCATACCCTCCTCGATCCTCCATCGACACATCGGGGTGGTGGGGTGGGAGGAGCAAGAAGATGATTCTAGAATGTCACGTAATTATCGGGGCCGAGGACATATAAGGCACGCGCGACCGTTGCGCGTCCTCTTTCCTACCGCGCCAGTCATTGGAACAACAGCTCTTTCCACCGCAGTCGTCGCTGAAACCACAACGCTTCTCTCCCGACGCACCCCTGGGGCCCCAGAGTGTCTGTCTAGAAGAAGTTCCCTCACCTCGTGTGAGATATAGTCGCGCACCGCCTCTCTCCGGAGTGTTCCAGAAGAAGTTCCAGAAGTTGCAGCTATAGTGCTCAACAGGATAGAAGAAACCCCGGTGAGTCAACATTCCTTAATTTAGCTCCTGCCTTACATAGTTTAACCCGCTCCAATTTTGTTGTTCTCCTAATAAGGCAGGATTCCTTTTCAGCGATTTGGCACAATAATAGTTTAGTTTTAGGGAAGAGCGAGTGCATTATACCGCATGCTATAGTAGTCGCCTTTACGTAAGCGTAGAAGCAACCGCATATACAGTCCACTTTAGTTAATATCTCGCGTAATAGGTTTAAGGTTCGACCGGGGAACTAGACTTCGGCAGCCTTAAACACGTGGCTCCACCATATGTAGTACCCGGTTGATTTTTCGCTCGGATTTTTTTAATTCGTGTGTTTTGGAAATTATATTTAGATACAAATTACATACTGATGAAATACGAATAATATTTTTTGATCTTAGCGACATAATAGAAAAAACTGAACTGGTTATTTGAATAAAAAATCATGAGTGCAATTAGTTTAATTTAAATTTTCGTGTTTTTAAAAAATTCTAAAAAAAGGGCTCGAAAAAATAGATTTTCTCAAAACAGAAAGGAAAAAAAAATTAAAAAAGTTGGTCGGTCGGTCTGGGCTCAAACCGAGGTTTTTTACGATTCTGTGACCGCCCATTATACCAATTAAGCTATTTATTATCATTGACAATCTGTCAAAATTTACCTTCTTATTCTAACGATATTGTAGCAGTTTTTCATTGCCTAAAAACACGGACAAAAAGACATTTTCTAAAAATAAATCCTAGCTAGATCGATTTATTATCCCCGAAACTCCCTGGACACTAAATTTTATGAAAATCGTTGGAGCCGTTTCCGAGATCCCGATTATATATATATATATATATATATATATATATATATATATATATATATATATATATATATATACAAGAATTGCTCGTTGAATAGTATAGGATATATATAGAGAGAGAGAGAGAGAGAGAGATCTCTTTACGGTAAATGTTGATCAGACGCGACTTCACGCGAGCACTTTGTTGATCGCGTTTTTTTTAAGGACACGTTTACAAAATTGATAGGTATAGTATCGAACTATTACATGAGATATTATTATGAGACCCTACCTCCGGTCTTGATGGAGTGACCTCAAAATGTAATTCGGAATTACTAGTGGAACTCTTGGACTAGTAGAACTGGGTGTGCTGAATTTGGGCTCCTTTTGTTAGTTATGATGAGTCCTTACCTCCGGACTTGCTGAAGTGATTGAAGGTGTACTTCGGTAACTAACACTGTAACACCTGGACTAGTAGAACTAGGTATGCAGAGTTTGTGTTTGTTTTGTTAGTTATGATGAAACAGTCACAAAACAAATGTTTTTTTTCACTTTGTCTCTACCATTCAGCTTTGATACCAATAGGTATCAAAGCTGATATTCGAAATCCTTAGGGGCAGTATCGATATCCACTTACCAGCCACAGCTGTTTTTCGCTGTAACCAACTGTCCTTTATATGAGCCTCACTTGCCCTCACGCGGTAACCACTTTACTGCACTCCAGTGCACCCACCAACACCTCTGCCACCTACGCCTCCACATCTACCACCGCACCCCTCTCTAAGCTTTCGTTCTCCACCTCCGGTACCTCCGCCTCACCATAAACTCTGTTCCATCCGCCTCAACAATAAACTCCGCTCATCCGCCGTCACCACCACGCGCCGTCACTATTCTTTCCGCCTCCAACACAATTCTCCACATTCTTTCTTCTGCCTTCACCACATACTACGCTGCATTCACCTCCGCCTCCACGTCTCCGTTTTCTGGGCGCGCGCGCGCACGCACACACACACACACACACACACACACACACACACACACACACACACACACACCCGCACGCACGCCGCACGCACGCCGCACGCGCGCACACGCGCACACGCGCACGCGCGCAAACGCGCACACGCGCGCATTCTAAAGATCTGATAATCTGATCTGATCTGAAAGATGGAATATATTTGGTGATAATATGAACTGATTCGGACGAGTAGTGTTGGCGACGCGCCTATAAGAATATTTCAATTTATTAGTTAACCGATTACAAATAGCTTCTAAAAAGCAAATTATCAAGCAACAATATTCTAATAAGAAAATGCTTAGTGGAATCTTAAAGAAATATCGAATTAATGATATGAAGGTCTTGGGTTCGACTCCCAGGCCGGAATAGTTTATCGTTTTCTTAGTAATATTTTCTTAATAAATTCATATAGGGAATTTTTAAGATATAAAGTATGTTACCGGATTTGTTCCCCGGTTGAAATCATCTTTCCAATGATGTTAATTTAAAGAAATATTAAAATAAAGTTAGAGACCGGATTTGTTCCCCGGTCGAGATGATCGCTGTGCATAAGTAGAATTAATGGAAATTGATTGCATAAGTATTGTCTTATATGAGTTTGATATGTTTTGTATGAAAACGAATGCCTATTTTCAATGTATTGATTCATGAAATATTTTGTCTATGTTATCTGATAAGAGACATGATAACTGATAAGAATCTGATTAGAAATAGTTTCCTACATTTTGAGAATTGTGTAGAAGCATTTATTCACCTATTATTGTTGATATTAGACTTTCCATTTTTACTGATAGTCGAAAGCCGTGCAAAAGTTAGTTGTTCAAATAGTGTGAGATCATAGACGCACGCTAGCCACGTACTTAGGAGGCCAAATATGTAAAAATTTAGATATTTGCAATTTCAGCGATTTATGTAAAAATGACTTGTAAAACATTTCAGGTTGATTGTACGTGCAAACAAGGTGAATTCTGTGTTATTTTTATGAAAATTCCTGTGAATAAGTGAAATAATGATGGTTTTGTATAAGAAATTTAAAAGTGTTTTAATAGTGAAATGAATAGAGAAAATGTAAATTAAACTATTGTATTGGTTAAGATATGTATAATTTCAAGTGGTTTTAACTTTCTATGTTAAATATTTAAGAAATTCCAACTTTGAACATGTGAGTAAAATAGGTATATTTTGTTAAATAAATAAAAGGTTTTTTGTGATATGAAAATGTAATGTATATCGTAGTATAGATATTTTTTTGTGCTATATTTATAAGGGAATTGTATAAATGTATGTCTTATACAAATAAAATTATTGAGAAAACCGTGAGAGAGTGATAGTACAAATTGATGTAATTGAGTGGCGCAAGCGCACAAATGGCGCGGCTCACTTTCGCGTATAGCTCTGGGGTAGCTCAGTAAACGAGTTTTCTTGCAATTCGTTGAACTCCGCCCACGTTGAGTCCCGTGATTCCGTGAGGCGTTGAGGTCGCCGGCCCCTAGGTGATTCTTGGCACTTTATGCGTTGCGTGCATCTAGTGCCTAGTCGCGTCATAGAGTGCCACCTTAGCACTTCCCCCAACCCTTTTGATTACAAAAGGGGTAGGCAGTACCCCAAGTGTGGAAAGTCACCATTTCTTATACCATTCATTAGACAGGGCCGTATAGTAGATAACCTGACTGACGTAGGTAGGTCAACATGTCCGATAAGAAAAAGGGGGAACCTCCCCCCCCCCATCTAGAAAACCACCGGACCGAAAAGGTGTGTTGGAACGACCACTGGCTGTGAGGGATCTGTCGAACCCGGAGCGCACAAGAATAGTGTCATCCTTTTCGCAGATCCCTCAAAGAAAACCCGTCTCGCCACGGAAAGACCCCGCACCGGGCGTCGCGCTCACGCCGGCCGTGTCTGAGCACACGGTTAGGCAGGAACCGTCGCCTCAGCCGCAGCGGGCGAAGAAAACGGCGAGACGTCATACTCCTCCGGAAACGGAAGCCTCCTTGTATGAGAAGAGGCAACGGATTGGCTCCCAACCGTCTTCCGATGAAGCACCAACCTCATCAGAGGAAGACGAAGACTACCACAGAGCGACCACAAAGAAGGTGCTGAGATCTCCACCCAGGTCACCTTCTCCACCGCAACCCCCCCCCCCCCCCCGCTCCATATCACCGGATCGGCGAAGCCATGATTCGGCCCAGTACGAGCAGGGGGGCGAGGAATCCTTCAGTTGGGGGTCAACCACGTATGCCACCCTCGCTGCATCCGCCGGCCGATCATCGCCGGTGGCAACAATAAATCCGTCCGGGCTCCCACAGGACGATGGCCAACGGCCATCTACCAGTTATGCCCATATGGTAGCTGCACCTGCAGTACCACGACCACCACCGGCGGCAGTGCCTACAGATAAACCTGCCGACCAGGAGAAGGGCCGTTACCCACCTATAGTGGCCGAATGCCTACCAGACTGGACGAGGCATTTTAAGGAGCTCAACAAAATGTTGGGCCACCCCATAAATGCCCGTCCGTTTGGGAAAGGCGTCAGATTCACACCGCAGAGTGTTAATGAATTCCGCACAGTACAGCGGTACATGGTGGATTTGACGAAGAAAACACCAACACTGTCGTGGTATTGTTATACCCCGGAGGAGGATAAGCCCACTAAAGTGGGCATCCGGGGTCTACCTATGGGCACGGATACCAAGGACATAGAGGAGGCTATAAGGGCAAAAGGCTTCCCCATCAAATATGTGAAGGCAATACCACCTCGTAGAAGCAGACCTGGCTGCATATACTTTTCCAACTGGACCACTTGAGCCTGGAGCAGCTCCAGGACCTTTACAACATCGACGAACTCCTCTATATGAGAGGGGTCGTCATCGAGGCCTGGCAAAGAAAAGCAGGACCAGCTCAATGCCACCGATGCCAGGCCTTCGGGCACGCCTCTGCCAACTGCTTCAGGCCAGTGAGATGCGTGCGCTGTGCCGGGGAGCACATAGCAAGCCTTTGCCCTCGGGGTAGAGAAGAAGAACCGAAATGTGCCAACTGTGGCAAAAACCACACGGCAAATGACCGCCGATGCCCAGTCCTGAGGAGGACTGCTAGGAGGCAGGGGTTAACCTTACCGGGACTACTCCCGGAGGCACCAAAAAAGGCCCCCCAGAGTCGCCCGAAAGCTGTTACCATTCAGCAGGACGGGTGGACCACCATTACCGGGAAGGGCAGGCAACCAGCCCCCCCCCCCACCCGTAACATCCCAGGAAACGGTTTAACCCACGACGACCAGGGCAACCACCGGGGCGACTCTACAGCCTCCCGCCAATCCTGCCACAGAACGGCAACCCTCAAAGAAGAGGAGGCGGGAGAAAAGTAGGAAGAAGGCGCAGCCTCCTCAGGCTGTTACCTCTACCCCGACACCAACAGTACCAGTAGCCTCGCAAAAGGCGCAGATTACTCGGGAGATAACCAATGTGGGTACAGTGCCAGAAAGGGCCCTACCAGAACGTAGGGCCCGCTCTAAATCCAGAGCGCGCTCAACCCACAAGCCAAGAGGGCAGGACCAGGAGCAACCACACCCGAGACAATTGCCAACGCCTTCTTACAGGAGAACACCTTCCACCGGCCTCGAAACAGCAGATGCAATCCAACGTCTGGTTGGTATTGCCATCGAGGTCGGCACGCAAGTCCTGGCTGACATAAGAGCCGGGACAGATCCAGTGACAGCGATAATGAAGGCGCTGGCAAACCTTCTTGCCCGGCATTACGGAGGAGAGTAATCTGCGCCTCCTCTATTGGAACCCGGACGGAATACAGCAGAAGCTGCATGAACTCCGCACAGTCGCCCAGCAACAGGATTTACACATCATCTTGCTGGGAGAGACAAAGTTGAATCCAAAGACGCATATTAAGCTGCCGAATTATCACATTTACAGGAGGGACGAGGTCACTGCTCAGGGGGCCGCCTACAGAGGAACGGCGGTTCTAGTGAGGAGGGACATCGTCCATCAAGAGCTGGAATTACCACCTTACCAGACTATGCGCTCTATCGGCATAAAAATGGAGGCGGCGGGCGAGGAACTTAGAATCTACGCGGCATACCGCCCGCCAGGGACTCCATTTTGCTCCTCAGACATCCGGACGGTGATGGAAGGCGACACACCCACAATTGTCGCCGGGGACCTAAACGCTAAACACCCGGCGTGGGGGTCCAGAGTGATCACCCCGCCGGGTCATGAACTATATGAAGATGCGGAGAAGAACTCGTATGACGTTTTAGGTCCCGAGGAACCAACTCACGTTCCTACTGACCCAAGGAGGAAACCGGATGTATTAGACATCGTGCTCACTAGGAACGTCAACTATCCGATAGTGGTAGAAGTGCTGTACGACCTTTCATCACAGCACCTCCCGTTACTGATAACCCTTGGCCTGAAGGCGGTGACTACGCCGCCCAGAGCGTTTAAGACACGTGTCGACTGGAGGCTCTACTGTCAACACCTGCAGCAGAGACCTCCAGCACACCAGCCGATAAGCACAGCGGATGACGTAGAGGCCGCTGCAACTAGAATTACCAAAAACATCAAGGAGGCCCTCCACGCGGCCTCTACGATTGTCCCGATCACTGCCAGGCGAGACGATCTGCCGCTTAATATATGCGTGCAGATCAGGCGCAAGAGAGCGTTAAGAAAGCTCTGGGCGCGTACTCGCTGCCCCAGATTAAAGACCCAGCTCAATACCATCTCGGAGGAACTGTCGGTTGCAGTCCAGGCCTTCAGAGGCGACGCCTGGGATCGGCGCATCAGCAAGGCTGAAGAGCAAGATGCGTCGCTCTATAAACTGAACCGGCAGTTAACCAGAACCAAACCTCCCGTTTGCCCGTTGATAGACAACACAGGCAAACGTTGCTACGATGCCAAGGGCAGAGCGGATATCCTAGTCGAGCACTTCGAGGAGCAATTTATGCCGAACCCAGCAAGTGCGGAGTTCATGGAGCTTCATGCCAGGAAGGAAAGCCGCGTACAGGAGTTCCTGTCGTCGCCCGCGCCGCCTCTTGCAGGAGAGTGGTTCATCTCCCCCGCTGAATTGCGGAGGACAGTAACCCGCCTGCAACCGAGGAAGGCGCCGGGGCACGACGGGATTACCAACGCTGCACTCCGACAGTTGCCCAATAGAGTCATAGTAGAGCTTGGTCGACTCTACAATGGGATATTGCGGACATCCCACTTCCCGGAGGACTGGAAAAAAGGCAGAATTATCGTATTGCCGAAACCCGGGAAGGACAGGCGTAGAGCTGCCAGCTACAGGCCGATCACGCTATTACCACACATAGCTAAACTGTTTGAAAGATTGCTGCTGAGACGTCTCCGTCCGTGCATCCAACTTCGGGCGGAGCAGCACGGATTCAGGAGGGGTCACTCTACAGTCACACAATTGACTAGAGTGCTGCACCTGCTTGCGGCAGAGTACAATCGTGGCCGCATATCGTTGGGCGTCTTTCTCGACATCGAGAAGGCGTTCGACCGGGTGTGGCACATAGGATTACTATATAAACTGAAAGGACAGACCAGTGTCCCTCTTGCTATGTTGCGGTTAATGGCGTCTTTCCTGGAAGACAGGAAGTTCTACGTCTGCGTAGAGGACGCCGAGTCCGCAACTAGAACCATCAGAGCCGGCGTTCCACAGGGCAGCTGTTTGTCACCAGTCCTGTACGCGGCTTACACCAACGACATACCCACACTGGCAGGCAGGCTTCAAGAGTGGGAGGACGACGTCGAGCTGGCGCTATACGCGGACGATAGCGCCTATTTCACCTCGTCCAGAAGAGCCCACATAGCCACTGCCAAGATGCAGCGTCTGCTGGACCTGCTGCCACCATGGCTGGATGAGTGGAGGATGGTCGTCAACGTTGGTAAGACGACCGCTCTGCTCACTCGCCGTCTCAGAAATTTTCCACCTCCGCTGACCCTCAACGGCCAGGAGATTGCGTACCAGAAGGCTGTAACTTACCTTGGGTGCAGGATCGACAGGACGCTGCGCATGACCGCGCACGTCGACTTCGTCGTCCGCCGGGCCCGATGTGCGCGGGCGACGCTCTTACCGGTCCTGGCATCCAAGTTGCCAACTCGAATCAAGCTCCGGATATACAAGATGTATATCCGGACCATCATCGCCTACGCTGCACCGGCCTGGTACGCACTTCTGAGCGACCCTCTGAGGCGGCGACTACAGGCCCAGCAGAATCTGACTCTAAGAACGATCGTCGGAGCAGGTCGCTACGTCCGGAATGACGTGATAGCGGCCGACTTGAAGGTCGAGAGTATCTACGACTTTGTGGCCCGGTTAGCGCGCGGCATGTTTGACCGTGCCGATAACGGGCCACACGAACACCTTAACGGCTTTGCGCCGTTACATACCCATCCACCGGACGGGCGACCTCTTCCAAGAGAACTCCTCTCTATATGTGATTAGAGAGTCGAGTAACAACCCACAATGCCGCTGAAAGGCCAACTTCGACTATTACTGGACAACCTCTCCTTTTCCCGTAATTAACCAATTACGGGAAAAATACTACTAAGTACGGATCAACCCGGAAATAACTATACAATGCCTAAAAAGGCTAAAAGGACTGGTCCATAGTGATGGGCCATGAGGATCACCCGGGCAATGGGGTATACCCCGAGGCCCGATACCTGCATCGTCCCTCGGGACATGTAGACGACATCGTATTGGTATTGCAATTCGTTCGGGAATCCTTCGGGAAAGTTCGGGAATCCTTCGGGAAGTTCGGGAATCCTTCGGGATTAGTTCGGGAAAAAGTGCAAGACCAGCAGTCAATAAGAAGAAGAAAGAAAAAGTGTAGAGAAGTGATAGGGAAAAGTAATTACTCTCTCACGGAACGGTTTGAAGATAATTGCTGTTTTATTCCCAAGAAATTCAGTCCCTCGAAATTATACAGTCCACATCGAAGAATTAAGGCGTTGGGACCGGTACGACTTGGGAAGATCCGTAATCCCCGCCTGAACCTATTTTCTGAAAAGGAAGAGGTTATCGCCCTTGTGTGTTACTCCGTTGCGGAGATCACATACGTTGTTCCCGAACCCAACGTAGGCGTTATAGGAGGCCGGATCGAGAGAAGCCTCGATTCCTCCCTTCTGTTTCAGAACCCGAACGTTTTCGCACCGCTGGTTCCTTTTCAAGTAGATTTTGAGAAATCTCAATAATAAACATTTTGAAAAACTTTTTTTTTTGGAATAACTTTTTAACGGCTTTACTGATCGATTTCAAAAACTAATCAGCTTTTCACCTCAAGAAATGACGTCGAATTCCGTTTAGAAGGTAAAAGTCGGTTCATTCGTTCGTGAGGTATCGAAGGAGAATGAATTTGAAAAGAAAACGTTTTTTTTTAACATAACTTCGAGATTTCGCAACATAATTTGGTGAAATTTGGAGCGCTTTGCATTTGAAATTAGCGGGAAGTTCCAGCGATGGCCTGCAGGGTCAACCATTTCTTTCCATAGTATATTTTACATTCAGTTGTACAAACTACTTACAAATCTTATTTAAGAAACAACTTGGAAAAGACCACCTTATCCCCGGATGATATTATCAACCATGTATTCATTTATGTTATAATAAATCTTTTTATATAGTTTTTGTTTAATAAAATGTTAATATGATAATTGTAGAGATATTATATTTTATTAATTATTATTAATATGATAATTAAGAGGCCGTGTATATTTTCTGGGACTTTGTTGTAATAGCGTGTACATTGCCCCTTGAATAAATTTTATGAATATGTATATGTATATAATATTTAATAATAATACCCATACATTTTTGTACAGAAATCAAAATGGATTAGGCCGCCAGCATTATTTGTAAGATAAGCCTGCAAAGAGAAAGAGCACACAGTACACGCCGGTATGCGATGCTGTGACAATGCGGGATGGCCGACATTACTTTGTCCCTTGTTAAGATGAATGCTCACCACTGAACGAAAACCAAATGAGAAAACATATTTTGCCATTAATGAATAATCTATATTTATTCTATGATCTTATGGTCTCAGACCAACAAAGAAAGTTAGACAAACCACCATTTATATTTCAAGTAACGCCTAAACCATGCCGAAATCTTGCACAGCTTATTGTCAGATGTCAGAACATCAGCCTATAAAGTGTACGCCTGTCCTTTGTAATTTGCCTAATAAATTTAAAGTACCCGGTTGACCGAGCTTTGCTCGGTATTTTTCGCTCGGTTTTTTTTAATTCGTGTGTTTTGGAAATTATATTTAGATACAAATTACATACTGATGAAATACGAATAATATTTTTTGATCTTAGCGACATAATAGAAAAAACTGAACTGGTTATATGAATAAAAAATCATGAGTGCAATTAGTTTAATTTAAATTTTCGTGTTTTTAAAAAATACTAAAAAAAGGGCTCGAAAAAATAGCTTTTCTCAAAAAAGAAAGGAACTTGAAAAAAAAAAATTAAAAAAAGTCGGTCGGTCGGTCTGGGCTCGAACCATGGTATTACAATTTTGTGACCGCCCAATATACCAATTAAGCTATTTGTAATCATTAATAAACTGTCAAAATTTACCTTCTTATTCTAACGATATTGTAGCAGTTTTTCATTGCCTAAAAACACGGACAAAAAGACATTTTCTAAAAATAAATCCTAGCTAGATTGATTTATTGCCCCCGAAACTCCTTGCACACAAAATTTTATGAAAATCGTTGGAGCCGTTTCCGAGATTCCGGTTATATATATATATATATATATATATATATATATATATATATATATATATATATATATATATATATATATACAGGATGTTAAACACCGTTATCCTTGAAACCAGTGGTTTGGTTTCACTTATAGAACGTAAATTCAATGAAAAATAACATTTTTTTTAGTTATATGTATAATATTATAATTAAAATTATAAATAGCCCTAATAAGGTGATTCGCCATTATTGCCTCGCTTTACAGGCGGGTTGGCAAGTGAAGACTTTAGTTAATTTGAGCTGTTATCAGGAAGATGCTGCTGCCCTTAGCCCGATGGCCTATACGGCCCGACACCAACGGGACGATATGGGGAAATTGATATTCTTACACCGCCACTTTTATTTTATAGAATAAGTATGACAAACGAGCACACAGTCCACCTTATGGTAAGTGGACGTTGTGACCCATAGACGTGTACATTTATCCTCGATTAAGAACAAAATTCCGACGCGTTGTCACACCTTAGGTCTAAGGTGGAATGCCTCGTTTGCAATTAAAATGTTCTCCGGTTATCTACACTCACCATACGAAACACAGCAGCATTTAGCTGCTGTTTTACGCTGGTATTCTGTAAAAGCGTGGTCTTTCCCCGGTCGAGTTACGTGAAATATACGCCTACATCTTTCTTTGTTTAAGCCTAAGGTAGAAATATTGTATGCTTTGTAGTCCTTCAATGGTTGTATATTGTACTGACACGTGCCCAAGTATTAAATATTGTGATTTAGACAGGTGTAAGATGAAACACAAAATAACAATTGTCTGCAGAATATATTATGTTGTTACAGTTATACTGCATCTCTTTATTTACATAATAAGAAAATGTCCCGAGAAAAAAAGGTATTACTGACACTTAAAATGTATCAATTACAAAATATTTGAACTGTATTGAATTCTGCATTATGTTTCAGTATACATTTAAAGATTAAAAAAAGGTATTAAAACGAATGAAGCTCCTATTTTGAATTACTTCAGAATTAATGCTTTCTTTTGTAAAGCCTGCTATCTTCTAATATAAAAATCAATTGCTGTCCGCTAAGATTCAAAAATGACACGAACGATGGTGATGAAACTCTTTTGTGTATTTGAGTGGATCCCTGGATGATTTAGATGAGACCCGGTGGGTGGTGCTGTTTTTTTATTGGATTAGGTGACAAACGAGCACACAGTCCACCTGATGGTAAGCGGGTGCTGTGGCCCATAGACATCTACATATATCCTCGATTACGAATCAAAATGCAGATGCGTTGTCACCCGTGAAGACCACGATACAGGAGAAAATCCTAGTGTAGGGGTAACGTTTTTAAAAAAAAAATTAACTTGTTTTCGGTACTCTAACACAAACGTTAGTTTTA
Source organism: Parnassius smintheus behrii (assembly GCA_036936625.1). Lineage (NCBI taxonomy): Eukaryota > Metazoa > Arthropoda > Insecta > Lepidoptera > Papilionidae > Parnassius > Parnassius smintheus. The sequence goes on from JAUPFT010000018.1 coordinate 10,859,257, forward strand.
TAAATCCTATAAAAACTTACAATTGTGTTAGATTAGTTCACGAATTGTATTACATAAAATAAATCACCTCCTAGGACCCGTCTATTACATTGGGCGTCAACGTGTCCTAGTTTGTGAGAAGTTAACGGATAAAGGTGGTTTAAAGCCTTGCTACTTTGTGTCAATTTATTAGGGGAGGGCTTGATTATGTAGAGGACTTGAGATCATCTTCATTTATTGAACAGAGTTCGAAATATGTACGTTGTAGAGCTGCGTTCGGTTGATCGGTGTAACAGTTGAGGTTCTGCAGTGCCACTTAGTGGTGAGTTACAAGAAAGTGGATAGCATACCATAGATCGTGACTTACAGTTTAGTGGGTTTTGGAGGAACGCATTGCTTTAGCGATATCCTCATACATTTCCTCTACCTATCGGGATGTGCCGATGTTGGTGCGTAAACCTGTATTACCTTCGGCGAATACCGTTTGATGATTCTGAATATCAGGTACGCAACCCTCGTCGACACACTCCCAATCTTTATCACATTGTTGACGAGAGATTTGTGGATAAATCCGGACCCTCCTTGGGACATTCGTGGATAACCATGTCCTCCCACTCTCTTCGGACCTCGGATAATCCTATAATATGCCAGTGCAACTTGTCTACCTCTTCTTCCAGGTCCAGTATCATCTCATCAGTCATCAGGATGCGTGCGTTATAAGTTCCCAGATCGAGTCGTCTTGGTGGTAACCTAACTCTCCACTGGAGGTTCTTAGCACCCTCTGTCCCGCCGTTATCATGGTCGCTATCGTAGCCAGGAATAGCGGGGCCGCCGGGGACTGAAGGCAGTTCGTTTGTGTCGTTGCTCATGGGGCGATGTTTGCCATAGTTGCCACAATTTGCGAGCGGGCTGGCAACCGCATTTTTTATTATATAATTGCTGCTATCAGGAAGATGCTGCTGCTCAACTCCTGGCTGTCTTCCACTGTCGGCTCTTATGACACCCACGTGAGGATATGGGGTAGTGGATATTCCCAAGCGCAACTACACGGATATATCATATATCCGATCATATATCCCCTCCATTAGGCAGACTTTGGGAGGCCTGTGCTCTGCAGTGGACTTTCAATGGGCAATAAAACCTTCTAAATGAAAAATGCATATATGTGCCACCTTTCATTGTAATCGGTCAAACAGTGTCGAAGTCTATTAATCACAAAAAGATTCTACCAAAATCCATTTAAATATGCAGTTATAAATTATTTAAACATTAACCGCAAAGGTTCAAGTAATTTTCTTGATAAAACCTAGAATATTATTTCCTCTGGCATTTCCCTTATCATGAATAAATCACATTCACGTAAATTTAACTAACCGCAACTTACTGCACCTAGTTGTAGCCGCTAAATCTAGTTCATACTTAGATATTTTAAAAATTAATGTCTTCCAGATCGTATTTCGGTTACGGTGGCCAGTATCAAGGTCTACGCAGGACAGGATTATAGTGTCAGAATGTAAGCGCAAACACAATTGCTCTCTCAATGTCCTTTAAGACGATTGTCCGGCACGACCGGAGAGAGACCAGATGCAGGACCAACGGCTTCACGTGCTTTCCGAGGCACGTGGGTGAAACATAGTCAGCTTCCTAACTCCGGGCTGTTACTGAGTATTTCTTAATAGAAAAACCCAAAAACTGATTTAGGCTCAACACGAGATTCAAACCTGGGGCTTCAATAATGAGGTCGTAAATGCCGTTGTGATCAGCAACTGCGGTTACTTGCATTAAACCAACGACGCAAACATTCAATTAAAAATACAGATAATATAAATAATATACAAAATAAAATTCGTTCCCTTACCCTATTAAGTAAGATCGAAACTCGAGAACCACTTAAAGGGGTTTATAGTATAGCTAGCAAAGCAGAGTTTTCTAAATAAAATTATGCCTAAAAATATTGCTTTAGGGTATATTTTGAAATTTTTTATGTAGTGGGGAGTTCAGTCAATCCAATATCCCATATCATCCAGTGGGGAGTTGTAAAACACGATAGCGGGAAATTGGAACAGAGCAGCAGCAACTTCCTGTAGACAACTTAAAATACTTAAAACAAAAACCTTCGATTTGCAACCCATCATGGCAATTACCAATTACGGATAATATCCCCCTATGAGAGAATCTATGGGGGAGGCCTATGTTCAGCAACAGACTTATGATGATGATGATATTTTGAATCCTAAACACAGCTTATGTATTTTATTATATTATTTAATATATTATACTTTTTTGTTAAACACTACAGCATTAGCTGAAGGAAAATAATCAAATTACGTGGCAGAGCCACGCTGCAGTGTCTATAGCTGCTGCAGGAATGGTTCGGCTCGACCGGGTATGGACCAAGGTCGTACATACGTCTTCATGTCATCAATAGATACCGATGCTTTGCCACCAAAGCATCGGTATCTATTTGATGTCTATGGCATAGCCCAACGGATTCCTAAGCTGAAGTGGCAATGGGCCGGCCATATAGCTCGAAGAACCGATAACCAATGGGGAAGAAAGGTTCTCGAGTGGCAGCCTCGTACCGGGAGGCGTAGTGTAGGGCGACTCCCCACTAAATGAAGTGACGACCTGGGAAGACATGACATGCAGGAAGTCGATGGATGCAGGTGGCTCAGGACCGTGCTTTGTGGCATTACTTGGGGGAAGCCTATGTTCAGCAGTGGACTTGTGAAGGGCTGTAATGATGATGATGATGATGATGAGGGCTAGAGCATCTGCTTACCAACAAGTGAAATATATATATATATATATATATATATATATATATATATATATATATATATATATACTATATACACATATATATATATATATATATATATATATATATATATATATATATATATATATATATATATACTATATACACGTCAGGCATAGGCGACGTCCCATATCTGAGACGGGTGTGGAGCTACAAGTCACTCTGCTGCTTCAATGGGTGTTGACGGCTTTACATATCTTCGAAATATTGTATAAATTGGAATTACAGGCTTCCTCACGGTGTTTTCTTTTACCGCAGAGGATGGTAAATAAGCAATTAAGATTGCATTTAATAATTTTATTAATGCCGGCGGGGATCGCGTACTGTTACACATTATTACATTTACAGTGAGCGTTTAGCTCCGAGTTATCACGAATCATGCTTCTGTAAAAACTAATATTTTATGGTATTACTAGCTAATACCCGCTTGCTTCGCTGGGTGCACGATAATATTTTATTGCGTAACCTAGATGTAAAAATCAAGAACTTATTTTATGGAACTATCGTAAAATCCGTTCTTAGTGAGGGTCTACATTGCGAAATGAGTAACTATGCTTAATTTCAAGTCAATGGGGTGTATAGTTTTAGAGATCTAGTAAGTCAGTAAGGGGTGATTCCGCTATAGACGACTTTTGACAGTAATTTTTAAATCACACTATTTGTTACTTTGTTTTGTATCAGTGCAAAGAAGAAGGTCAAAATGTAATAATAAAACATATTTTTTTGTATTTTAATTCATATTAAAATTTTTGGCGCGCTTAAGAAAATTATCATTCGAAGAATCGGTATAAACATCAAAGTCACACCGGACAACACTGGTGCAAAACAGCTGTCACCAGTAGCTTAAGGTTATATTTTACCGGCTAAACGTGTAGTGAATATATTACTATATTCTTATTTACCAAAAAATGTAAGTATTTGTTGTTATTTTTTCAATTACCATTGACTACAAAAAGTCACTGTTAGCTTGTTGCACCCGCGACACATAAGATATAAAACTTTGTGTTTTTCACAGAAATAAAATGCTAATATTTTCAAACTTTGTAAAATTAAGAAGAAGTCGAAGGCAAATTAATTTCAATATTTATATAAGAGTGTAGTGATAGTTAAATCGAAATTTACTTTTACTCAAATTGGTTGCACCCGTGATCGTGATGTTAGGATCGCGGGTGCAACACTTTGACAACCAACCTTATTGCCTGATTTATAATTTGTTTTACTGCCTTTATGTCTTAAATAATAATTATATGCTGTGCAAGTTTGGTGATTTATATTTAATGTGTGTTGGTATTATATTTTTTTTCATAGATTATCGGCAAAAATGACAGAAGAGCAAAGGAATGAGACTGCTTCGCAGAAATATAGATGAAAGTTAAAAGAAAACCCTGAACTTTATGCAGATCAACTCCGGCGAGAAAGAGCTCGTTATTCTAAACGGAGAGAAGTAATGAAAAGAAAAATGGAGGTAGATGAAGATTTGAAAATACTGGCTAGGATTAGATCAAAAGAAAGAATGCAGGCAACTAGAAAGCGTCGTAGAGAAGAACAAATAAAACAAGCAGGTACTAGATACAGCAGTCCTCGCACACTGAGAAAGGCTGTGGCAAAAGTGAAACGTAATCTACCAGCTAGTCCTACTAAAGCATTTGAGGTTGTAAAAAAAATAGCTGCAGAATTCCAAGTTGCTGCATCTCAAAAAAATGATTCCCCTAAAGCAGTGCCTCGAAAATTGACGGATGACGTAAAACAACAGATTTGTGAGTTCTTTAATAGGGTTGATATTAGTAGACAAATGCCTGGGATGAAAGATGTGAAAACAATCAAGTCCAATACGGGAATGAAGTCACGAATCCAGAAGAGAACAATGATTATGAGCATTCGTGAAGCCTTCGAACTTTTTAAAGAAACTTATCCCGAAACATCTCTTGGCAAGACTGACAACGATACTCCTCATAATGTTTGCGTGTGTATAGCTCACTTAAATTACATTAATCTTCTTCTTGCTATTTCGAAACACGCGGCAGACTTTCCAAAAACACACCAAGATCTTCTTAAAAAGGTATCATGTAGTGTACTGAACGAAGATTGCATGTCCAGCGGTTGTGATGTATGCAAAGAATCCAACGTTTGGAATATCACCCTTGATTCTAATCCCACTATTAATTGGAAGGCCTGGATGTTTCAGAATCAAAGACCAAAACAGATTGTAATTTGCAAACCCTTTAATGAAGCGCTAGAAGAACTACATGACAGCACTGCTAAATTCAAGTTACATTCTTTTGTTAAAAATGTTCAGTCCGATTATTTTCAAAACGCAAAGCAAGACCTGACCAATGCGAAGGCTATTGTACAAATAGACTTTGCCCAGAATTATGCTCTGATCAGTCATGACGAAATACAATCAGCACATTGGTGCTGTATTTGGACTACTGAGAAAATCCATTCAGTGGTCATAATAAGTGATGAATTAAGCCACAGTAATTATACTGTGCATCTCTTTCTTCAGAAAATATTTGAGTACATCAAGTCGATCTCTGATAGCATTACATCTGTGTGTATCTTCAGTGATAATTGCGCCGCTCAATTCAAAAACCGGTATGTGATGGCAAGCATGAATACTCTCAAAGCAGACTATGGATTTACTCACCTCGAATGGAACTTTTTCGCTGCCTCACATGGTAAAGGTGCCGTTGATGGAATCGGTGGAAGTGTCAAAAGATTGGTGTGGATTTCTGTCAAGTCCCGGAGAGCCATCGTAAACAGTGCCCGAGAATTCTATGGCACACAGTCTCTCCAAAAAATCTTCTTTTTATTCGTAGCAAAAGAATTCAATCAAAACATTTCTTTCAACCTGAAAATGGCGATGATGATATTTCCGTGGCGCGAACTTCGCTGTCTCATCTCAAATGTACATTGTTTTTGAAAAAATAAATTCATAGAAATTTCAGCGAATATTGACGTATTTGAATAGAAATAATTAAAATAAGTTACAAATAAATGTAATAATTAGTAATATGTATTGTTTGCTCTCATATTTCATTCCTCGATAAGATTTTATTGTTGTTTGAATTCACTTAAATGAAACGGGTTGCGATTGCTTTAAAAGTAAATAATTCATTGTTTATTTGTGTTTTATGTATATATTTATTATTTGTTTAGTTCATTAGTTTAACTCATTGCGAAATATCACAGCAAAACATAAAAAATGTTTCACAATTAACAGATTTGTGTTTTTTTTTATAATCTAGGAAGGTTCGGTCAACTTTGTTGCACCCGCGATAGGACTTTGAACCTCCTTCTTAAATACTTAAATATTTTAATAAAATTCATGTAATAAAATACAAAGTAAACTTACTGATTTCTTATATTTACGCGAACACTACACATTGAAATAATACTAGTTTTTACGGAATTTATCGCGTATATTTAACTTTTTATATACCCGACGTTTCGAACGCTTTACAGCACTCATAGTCACGGGCGGGACTGAGATGTTCAACGTCCATATGTCATAGTTAACCGCGGTTACCATAGATTAAAATTTAACTTAAAAAACTAAAAATACTGGGAGGGATCTGTGACAGTAAACACCTGGCTGCAGAGCTCCACCATGTCAAGCAAGTTTTGCATGACAACAAGCTTCGAGTCCCGCGCCTATGTCACAGTGAACGAGTGAAGCCGGCCACAGTCGAGCGTGTACCTGCTGTACTGCCATATGTTAGAGGAGTCACTGACAAGATTGGCTACATCTTGAAGCGCGCTTCCATCAAAACACACTTCAAGCCGCTGAAGAAGATTGGTCAGTTTTTACCATCGGTCAAGTGTAATGTCCCAGTGTAGTGTACAAGCTTGATTGTGAATGTGGTCTCTCCTACATAGGACAAACTAAAAGATCAATAAAAACCCGCGTTAAAGAACATATAGCTGATGTGAAGAATCGACGCTCCGGGAAGTCTGCAGTCTGTGAACACGTACAGGATCGCCCCCGTGACTACATCAGATTTGATAGACCGCAAATCCTCGCTAAAGAACACCGATTCCTTCCAAGGATGATTCGCGAGGCTATTGAAATCAAAAAACATCCTAATTTCAATAGAGAAGATGGCTGGGTGCTACCATCTGCTTGGGATCCTATAATAAATAAAATTAAATCCCAACCCAAGCATACGACTGCAAGACTTCAAGATACCATAAGTTCATACTGCATAGATCGGAACAAAAGTTAAATTTTAATCTATGGTAACCGCGGTTAACTATGACATATGGAAGTTGAACATCTCAGTCCCGCCCGTGACCATGAGTGCTGTAAAGCGTTCGAAAAGTCGGGTATTTAAAAAGTTAAATATACGCGATAAATTCCGTAAAAACTAGTATTATTTCAAAGTAAACTTGTTGAAAAGTAGCTCTTACAGGAATAATTTAATTTAAAATGTTTTTATTTTATTATTATGAAACTTTACATGCGTCAAAACGTTGCACCCGCGATAGCGGAATCGCCCTAAGCCAGTAGTATTTTGCTTATATTGATGGCTACTAAGCCCCTTATGTCAGAGGACTCGAGTAGGTACTTACTTCTTAGTTTAGTTGACACCTGGGTTTTTAAAATAGAATAGATCCATCTCATGCATCTCGGATCTTAATAACGAACATTTCGTCAGGCGCACGTAGTTTCGGCGTAACTCCATTTCTTTTCTTGGGTGTTTTAAGCGGTGACTATGAGAAATGCCAGAAAATAAATATGGCTTTAACTGGCGTTGACGGAGGGCAGCGTCAAGTGTTAGACGTCTAAAACTGCCAGCGTTCACTTTCATAGTAAATAACACTATACTAATATTAGCTTAAGCTTTGTAGCTTAGGCATTTGCTACTGTGTTTCCTTGTTTACTTCTAGCAGTCTTTATCGAAATCACCCTAGTAAACTTCTAAATTAATACGTTTTGCAATTAACACTACGGTTTCATGAAATTAGTACATTGCCAGTAATAGAGTTTAGTTGTCTCAAAGCGTAAGAGTGTAAAGGAGCATTGGTTTCTATCACTGTCGAAACTCGCCCACACGAATGAAAAACGTTTGTAGGCGAGTAAATTGTTAATTGTGTTCGTGTCTGAAGGGTAAGAACCGATATAATCAGAGGCCGTAAGACACACATATCTTAGTCCTCAGAAGTGACAACGCATCTTTAACCTTTCTTTTGGTTCGAAATTAGTTGTAGGTATGTTTATGTTATTGTTACGAGCTTGAGGTTCGTGACAATAAAAATTGCCGATAGAATTACCTAAATTAACACTTTAATTCACTTTACACTAATTAAAGTTAAAAACACTAATAATTAATCACACTGATTCACTTAATTCCGCTCCAAAGCTTCGCTTGTCTCGCCAAATTCAATACTTCCCCGATCGCATCTTGCAGCGCCTATTTATATAAATTAGCAGCGAAATATCCAGAATATTCAAGTAAACACGCGCAAGGTACCGAGAGTTCGTGTTTCAACTTAAAGAAGTTTAGTTCTTCGGTTCGAGACTAGATGGCGCTAGTGCCGTTGACTTGAGCGCGTAACACTGCCCCCTCCTAAGACATGCTCGTCCCGAGCATTATCGGCCCCATAATAACGCGCCAGGCGATCCACATGGACGATCTTAGGAGTCCCTCTTGCGCTTTTCTGTAGTTTACATCGTTGATCTTGGTCACAATCCGGTACGGGCCGTCCCATTTGGCTTGAAGCTTAGGAGATTTCCCTTTGCTGCGGACTGGATTGTGCAACCACACAAGTGAACCTTCGTCGAACCCTTTGTTGTTCATTTTGCGGTCGTACCGGGTTTTCATCTTTTCATACATTTGCTGGCCCGATTGTCTGACTTGCTCATAAACGTCATTCATTTTGTTCCGCAAGTCATTTGCATAATCGGTTATACTGCGTGGAGCATCAGGTGGTATCCCGGTGATCAGGTCTGCAGGCAGCCGTAATTCTCTTCCAAAGTTTGCGAAAGCTGGTGTCACTGCTGTACTTTCGTGAACAGCGCTTCGATATGACAACAAAAATCTTCTTGTAAATTTAACATGTTGTTTATTTAAGATTTGTAAGCTGTTGGTTTTCCATTACTTAAAGAAAAAACGGTTGTATGTGCTTGTCCCAATCTCGTTGCCGATTGTCTACAACTTTTGCTAGGTACCTCTCCAATGTCTGATTAAATCGTTCTACCATTCCATCAGATTGCGGGTGATAAGAAGTCGTTCTTGTTTTATGAGTACCCATAACTCGGCAAGTTTCCTGGAATATTTGAGACTCAAAATTCCTTCCTTGATCGCTGTGAATCTCTAAAGGTACTCCAAAACGACAGAAGACTTCATGAACTAGTTTATCTACAACTGTTGAAGCTTCTGGATTTGGAATGGCGAAGACTTCTGGCCACTTAGTGAAGTAATCCATCACAACCATGAAATACTTGTTACCGCTTTCACTCTCCGGAAACGGCCCCGCTACGTCAATGGCTATTCTCTCCCGTGGTGCACCAACATTGTACAACTTCAATGCACCTCTACTACGAGTCTCAGGTCCCTTTACAGCCGCACAACTTGTACATTTGCGACACCAGTCCTCGACATCGTTTCGACAGTGGACCCAGTAAAACCGTTCTCGGATCTTCAGTAGAGTTCGTTTAACTCCCAGATGGCCTTCTGAATAACCATTATGGTACAGCTGTAGAACATCCGGTACTTTAGCTTTAGGGACAACCATTTGTAAATGACAGCTGTCTCCCCGAACATTTTCCCATTTACGGCACAGAACTCTATCCTGAAGCAGCAAGCTGTTCCACTGGGCCCAATAGCTTTTAGTGGTCGAACTCATCGCTGAGACGTCGCTCCACTTGGGCTTGGGAGCACTGTCCATTCCAGGATCGGCTTGATGTCCGGATCTTCCTGCTGTGCTCGTTGAAAGCTGTCCTTCCACTCGTTGCTGTGGTGGTCGGCCCTGAGCATCCTCACGGATACCACTTCCTTACTCTCTTGCCTAGTACAATGTTTGCAATCTTCAGGACGAGGTCTTCTTGACAATGCATCTGCGTTGCCATGAGATTTCCCGCTGCGATGTTCGATCTGAAAGTCGTATTCCTGCAGTAGTTCAATCCACCTCGCAACTTGTCCTTCTGGATTTTTAAACTGCAATAGCCATTTTAGTGCAGCATGGTCAGTTCGTAAGTGAAATTTTCGCCCCAGAAGATATTTGCTAAAATGCTGCAACGACTTTACCACAGCGAGCATTCGCGTCTTGTGACGCAATAGTTCCTTTCCGGTTTTGACAACGACTTGCTGAAGTACGCTATCACGACCTCTTGGTCACCATTCCGTTGAGACAACACACCGCCAAGTCCTATATCACTTGCGTCTGTGTCAACTATAAATTCTTTGCTTGCATCAGGGTATCCCAAAATAGGTGTTTTGCACAGACGGTCCTTGAGCTCCTGGAATGCGATATTACAACTTTCATCCCAGCAGAAATGTCGCTTCTCCTCGGTTAGCTTATGCAGAGGTTTGGCTATATCTGCAAAGTTCTTCACAAATCGCCGGTAATAGGAGCACAAACCCAAAAATGCTCTAACCTGCGTCTTATCTTTTGGAACCGGCCAATCCTTTACAGCTGCGATTTTCTCTGGATCCGTGCGGATACCTTCTTCCGACACTACATACCCCAAAAAGTTGACTTGCCGTTTGAATAGTGAACATTTCTTCGGACTCAGCTTGAGGTTGGCACTCTGAATCTTCATGAGCACGCGTTCCAGGTTTTGAAGGTGTTCCTCAAACGTACGGCCCACGATGATGATGTCATCCAAGTAGACCAGACAGGCATCGCCAATTAGCCCGGTAAGTACAAGTTCCATCAGCCTTTCAAACGTTGCTGGAGCATTGCACAACCCAAACGGCATTACTATTAATTGCCACAGACCCTTTCCCGTCGAGAACGCAGTTTTCTCCTTGTCCTTAGGGTCAATTTCAACTTGCCAATAGCCACTTTTTAGATCCAGCGTGCTAAACCACTTTACTCCTGTAAGCATGTCTAGCGTGTCGTCAATTCTTGGCAAGGGATAGCTGTCCTTCTTAGTAACGTCGTTCAGACGGCGGTGGTCAACACAAAACCGCATGCTGCCATCCTTCTTCTTTACCAGTACCACGGGTGAACACCATGGACTAGATGAAGGTTCAATAACACCATCCTTCACCATTCCCTCAATCATGGTTTCCACTTCCTTTTCACGTGCCACCGGCAATCTTCTTGGCCGCTGACGGATAGGCAATTCTTCGCCTGTGTTTATTTTGTGTTGAACTAAGCCAGTCTTTCCTATGTCAGCATCGTTTGATGAGAATACATCGGCATACTTGAGTAACAACTTCTTCGCTTTGACCATTTCATTCGGGGAGATAACGCTGCGACAGTCTTCTAAAAGTGTGCTCACTCTCGTTTGTGCATCCTTGCTGGGGGTCCCAGTCGATAGATATTGGCACCGACGTAACCAAACCACTTCCTCACAAGTACCAACCAGTGTGCCTTTTTCTATAATCTGTTCCTGGCCACAAAGGTTCAGCACACGTACTCCGGAGATGTTAGTGGTTCTGACCAAGGTTCGAGCCACTTTCCATGGAAGGTCATTTTATAACCTTTCCACGAGTACACAACGATGAGGTTGCCCAGGATTCCGAGGAAGACTAACCGGCACAATCGTTTCCGATCTCGGCGGAAGAACAATCTTCTCAAGGCTGTACACGTTCCCTGGTCCTTCCACAACAAGTTCCTCTTGTCCACATTTCAAGACACCTTGCTTAACGTCAATCGCACAACAATTCTTCCTCATGAAGTCTAGGCCCAGGATGCAGTCGTCCATTATATCAGCCACGATGACATTATGCAGGTAGATCATGTTGCCTAGCTTCAACTCCATCTCTTTCTCCACGGACGGGTATACGCTGACCGGTGGCTGTTACCAAACTAATGCTTTCTCGGTTGTATGCGGAGTCCCCAAGGAACTGATTATTAGTTGGGAACTAACAACCGTACGAGAGGCTCCAGTGTCTATGGTCAGTTTAAACGGCATTCCGTTGACCTTACCCTTGATGATTAGACTGTTCCCATCGTGGGTTTGTGAGATAGAGATCCTTGGGGCTCTTTTAACATCAGCCAGCACCCGCCCCGCAGTTCTGGCTTTTACTCGTTTCCCTGCTGCTGCTGGGCGGTGCTGTTGGCCGCACTAACCTCCTGAGATCGTTCACCTTCCCTTTCTAGGGTTCGCTTAGGGCAGCTGGATCGAAGGTCGCCCTTTTCCCCACAGCCATAGCACCTAGGGCTGTATCCTTTGTTGCGGTCGCGAACTGTAGCTGCTGCAACCTCCCTGACGCGATGGGAGCGAAGATCCTGCCGCACGGCTTCCACCTCCAGTGCATGGGCCAAGGCGTCCTTAAGCGTCTCGTGGTGCCCGAGCCTCACAGCAGCTCTGACTTCCAGGTCGCGGATGCCGTCGATGAATGTCTGCACCAGGTTCCCTTCAATGAGCGCAGGTACAGACCGGTATGCTTTTCGCACCAGCTTCTCCACCTCTAGAGCCCACTGCTGCAGGTTTTCGTTGATGCGCTGCACGCGATCTTTAAGCTGCGCACGAAAGACGTGTTTCAGGTGAGCGTCGCCATATCTCGCCTCCAATGCCTCAAGGAGTTGCTCATAAGTCACTTCCTTACCGAGAGCTTCCAGAACTGTTAAGGCCTGGTCGCGCAGGCCTAGTGTGAGAGCAGTCATGGCCTGACTTTTATTCCAGCCGTTCGCCTTCATAACATCCTCGAACTGGATTTTGTAGGCTGACCAGGAAGAGGTACCGTCGAACGGTGGCACCTTGAACCCACGTAGTGAAGGTTTTATAGCTACTACGGGAGCTGTAGCTCCATCTCCAAGTTTGAGTTCGTCCAGTGATTTCTTCATGTCATCCATTACGTTGTCAACCCGATTGTTTACTTGGTCGATTCGGGTTTCAGCTTTATCGATTCGGTTTTTAGCTTTCGTGATTTGGGTTTCAGCTTCCGACAGGCGGTTGACATGCTGAGCAACACCTCCTTTATCTCCTTCCCGAAGGTAGCGTGAAGGTCCTTCATGAGGAGCATCTGCTCTTCCAACCGACGGGCCTTTTCCTCATGTCCGCCCCGCAGCTGCTCTTCCAATCGGCGTGCCTGTTCCGCCTGCTGGCGAGCCTGTTCCTCCTGTCGGTGAGCCTGTTCCTGCAGCATCACCATCAGAGCACCTAAGTCAGGTGCTGCAGATGTAGGGGCTACTGACGGGCCTGCAGCCGGTGGCTGGCCCTCCGACGTCTGCGGCGTTGCACCACCAAATCTTCTTTGGTCCGTCTCCTGCTGGCGTTGACTTCGGGTACGGACACCCTCCGTTTCCTCCTTCGGTAAAATCGGCATGATTTTATCCCACTTTCGTTTCGGTTCGTGACAGTAAAAATTGCCGATAGAATTACCTAAATTAACACTTTAATTCCCTTTACACTAATTAAAGTTAAAAACACTAATAATTAATCACATTGATTCACTTAATTCCGCTCCGAAGCTTCGCTTGTCTCGCCAAATTCAAGACTTCCCCGATCGCATCTTGCAGCGCCTATTTATATAAATTAGCAGCGAAATATCCAGAATATTCAAGTAAACACGCGCAAGGTACCGAGAGTTCGTGTTTCAACTTAAAGAAGTTTAGTTCTTCGGTTCGAGACTAGATGGCGCTAGTGCCGTCGACTTGAGCGCGTAACATTATGTATAAGCTGATTTGTCACTACAGTTTTATAGAAAAATAATATTTTCAAATAAATTACGACGACGTAGCTCTGTTGCCATGAGCGCATTATAGTTTAAACAGGAACATATTGAAATTACTTTACCGACCACAGCGACTGCTTCTATATCAACTTCAAATCTCTGTCCTCTCAGATACTTCATCAATCTCGGAAATCACTCGGTGCAAGGTCTGGTGAATATGAAGGATTTTTTATAGGATAAGGTGACAAACGAGCTCACAGTCCACCTGATGGTAAGTGGTTGCTGTGACCCATAGACATCTACATCTATCCTCAATTGCGAATCAAAATGCAGATGCGTTGTCACCCGTGCGAACTAAGATGGAATGCCTCGTTTCCAGTAAATGGGGCCTCCGGTTCTCTACACTCACCATATAAAATACAGCAGCATTAAGCTACTATTTTACGCTGGTATTCTATGAGAGCGTGGTCCTCCCCCGGTCGAGCCGACCCATTCGTGCTACAACTATACTACTAATATATTTGCAGCATGGCTCTACCACGTAATTTTCATCCCTAATCGTTCATGCAAAATGTTATACTCACCAAGACCTAGCACGCACTGGTGATTTTTGTTACCGTGACTGTTTCGTCACTCATATCAAGTCCGATATATAAGTAATATATGGAGATGCACGCATATTACGACGTAACTACTGGGTGACATTTTTAAACAAGCCCGTGACCAAACTGTCACCGCGCCGTTTGATTGTCATAGCAGCGCGCGCACGGGTGAAAAATTGTCACACTCCGCGTTGTTTGTTCGCTATTCGCATTGCGATCAGACTTTGGCGCGTGCAAAAGGGCGTCAACATCTAAGCAAAACATGAATGTTCATGAAAAGATTTTCTTTTTTTTTATAATATAAGGGTGACAAGTGAGCACACATTCCACCTGATGGTAAGTGGTTGCTGTGCTATCCTTGGAGCCATTGTTAAAAGCAGTCCCGGAGGAGAATAAATTAGAAGTACAGATCAAAATTTAAAAAAAAATTCAAGGCGTTCGGAAACAAAACTCCCACAGAGCCCAGCGAAATTATTCTCCTATGTATAGTCCAGTTACAAGTTACAAAGGAAGTCCTCAAAATTTCCAAATCAACCCCAGATTTTTTGTCTCTCTACATCTGCTGAGGAGTTGAATGACTCCTTCTACTATGTGTATCCCATCCACAAGTCCTCATATCACATTTGAAAAACAAACCCAAATATTCTGTCTCTTTACCACCACTACTCCCGAGTCCCCAAACCAACTTCATATAGCTGCAGACTTCTCAGCCTCGAGTGGTATGCAATCATATATTTCACAGTTTGCAGATGACAAAATTACTTTTTATGTACTTACCTCAAAGTTACGAGTCTTTCTTCAGCTGGGACAGATAATTTCATGTTTCTATTTTTGTATGTTATTGCAGGTCCTAAAGTGCGAAGTACTTCATCAAAATTTCTAATACTCATTCGGAAATATTGATAAAAATATTTAGATGTTCTCGAAGTTTATAAAACATAGTGTAGAACTTTTCACTTATTAGCCTGTCACTCCAAAGAGGGTATACCTAGTAATTTTTTAACTTTTTTTCTCGTTAGTCTGATTGAGTTCACAGACAACGACCGTCTCTTAGAAGTCCATGTCGGCAAATGACGCTTCGATTTCAAAAAAAAAAATTGTCACTGTCACCCGTCGTGAGCGCACTCCGCTTTGGAAACGTGGCAAAAATCGTAAACATCTTAAAAAATCGTAAAAGATCTTAGTATTTTTTTTTTCTTCAAAATACGTACTGTAATATGACGATGAGTCATATTTGATGAATGTGATTCTACGTTTGAGTTAGGCGCACCAACTTATAATTAGAATAAGGCTAAAGATAGACTAAATTTAACGAGTAATCTATGTATGTAATGTTGCTATAAGAAGCAAAAATCAAGGAACTTTTATCTTAAAGGTACACCGTATAGTTAATTAGCATACCTACTTAAGAAATGGAAAGGTTGGCGAGTGCTCTTATACAGTCAAGAGAACCCTTCAGTATAGTACTCGTGCAGTAAAATATTTCTTAAAGGAATAATATATTTTGTTTAATAAAAACACATATAAATATTTTATTATCGCGTTACTACCACAACATTTAAAATTATTTTTCTCTATTCAAGTGCACCGTGCTCTAGATTTTCTTTAGAAGATAAACTTAAAAGTTCTCTCTCCGAAATGCCCCGTCAAGGAATACGCTTACTATATAGCGAGAGCTCGTTCGCACAGATCTGGGACAATTTTTCCTTTGAAATTTTTACTATAATAGTTATTTCCAGCGAACCACTTTAAAGTGTCTTATGAAGGATGTCATTTTGTTTTTTCGTGATTACTTGGCTCTTACTGTTATTTTTCCACTAACGTCAAAAAAAGGTTCTTAATTCAGAACTTTTTTCAAGGCGAACCGTTTCTAATGTGGTCCCATATAAATTTGATCAAGATCTGACCAATAGTTTTTGAGTTATCCTTAATAATGCGTATTTAAATGACGTTCTCATTTTATTCTTTTTTTTTATAGGATAGGGTGACAAACGAGCACACAGTCCACCTGATGGTAAGTGGTTTCTGTGGCCCATGGTCATCTACATCAATCCTCAATTACGAATTAAAATGCAGATGTGTTGTCACCCGTGAGGACTAAGATGGAATGCCTCGTTTCCAGTAAAAAGGGTCTCCGGTTCTCTACACTCACCATACGAAATACAGCAGCATTAAGCTACTATTTCACGCTGGTATTCTGTGAGAGCGTGGTCCCTCCCCGGTCGAGCCGACCCATTCGTGCTACAACTATACTTCTAATATAACTGCAGCATGGCTCTACCACGTATTAAATATTTTTTAATTAAATTCATATTGAAGTCGGTTGTATATATATTTTTTTAATTTTACCACTTGTTTGTCACTATTAATCACACTCCTGGTAACCGTTCATTTCTATTACCAGCTCGTAACATTGGACAGTTGGTCACGGTAGGGTCTCATAGCAAGGAGGTTTGATTGCTGATTACAGACAGTATTTAATAACTGGTAGAACTTTGCTGCAGTTATAGATGTATGTAGCTCGAATGGACCACTAATTTCACAGAATTCCTGCGTGAAACAACAGCTTAAAGATGCTCTATTCGAATTCGTAGAGAACTGAAGACCTTTTTATTAGAAATGGGACATACCACCTTAGTCCTCAGGGGTGATAACACATCAGTATTTTGATCATAATCGAGGATGGATGTAAATGTTTATGGGCCAAAGCACCCACTTACAATTAGGCGGACTGTGTGCTCGTTAGTAACCCTTATTTTATAAAAAAAACATATCATTATTCGAATTATATTACACTCATGGGAGATAAAGTAATATAATGAATGTTTCATATTTGTTTGTTCAAAGTTTTAATGAGCGGAGAAATGCTCTAAACATGCTGTATTATTACATTCAAATAAATATGACTCCAAAGAGTTGTGGTAGGTTAGGGGCTAAGCGGTCGCTGTAAATTTCACAGTGCGCGAGCAATATGGGTTCGATCCCCGCCAGCAATGTTAATTACATCTTTAAGTGCCGATTTACTACGGCCTCGTCGGTGAAGGAAAACATGATGACGAAACCTACATGTCTAAAAAATAAGAAAAAAATATTTCGAAGACATGTGAAGTTTGCAAATGGGGCAGCGTGGCGGGTATTTCCTTGCCGTAAAACCCTCTCTAGAGAAAGAGGACGCCTGTGCCTAGTAGTGGGACGTATATAGGCTGTAACTTTTTTAACTAACTTTAGCTTTAACCCTCCGTGCACCAGCTGACTAAAAGTCTCGTCCCATACTACGTGTGACAAACCCTAAAATATAAAAGTGATAAAATTTATATATTTTTTGTTATTTTACGGATTTAAATATAAGGTATTTATAACTAAGAGCGGAGAGTATTTATTAAAATAATAATAATTATAAACTAACAAAAACACAACTTCTGTAATTTATGTAACTCAACAGTCATTTTCTTATATACTAATTTCAAATGACACTTATAATTATTACAATCGTTTTAAATTCACAAACTACAATATATTTTCTAATAATCAAACGTATATTGAACACAGGATACATAAATTTTATTTGAGATCATCGATGTTCAACTGACCACAGACTTGATGAAAAAAATCTGTGTGCCCCATATTGCACTGCGTTACATATTGGCACATAACATTTTTTTACATGAGTATTTGGTTTTACGATCTTTGTTTATTGGGCAAATTAAGCATTTTTGGAGTATTAGACTTTTTTGCTGGACGATCTGTTTAATTTTCGGGCGTATCATCAAAATATTTAGCAATTCTAATGCATAGGTCCCTTGGAAGTTTTTGGTTCTGCCTTCTGGAGTTTAAGTGGCCTTTTATCAAAGACATACCAAATTCTGGAATAAATTTACTTCTCGACATCGGTGAGCTTATGGTTATAAAGTAAATTTTCTGTACCTTCGTAGCTAGTAAAAAAATTATCCATAGTGATATTCCAAGAAGACTGTATAATAAATACCTTTGTCTAGACGGGCGAAGCTCTAAAAATGGTACATCGTCGTCACTGTCAAAATCGGAAAAAAAATTTACACTCTGAATACTCAAATGTTCAGATTCGCCTTCAGATCCCGGCCCTGAACCTCCAGATTCTAACTCAAAGTCGTCTCCTTCATCTAAAAGTGCTTGTAATATATCAGCTTCCTTGATATGGGACATTCTTCATGTAAACTATTATCTGTAATTAGTTCAAATTCATTTCAAATGCTAAACATACATAAATTAAACACAAATAAATAAAAAATACATAAATTACATCGAATAAAAATACTTACTTACTTACTTACTTATCGTCACGCACAATCCCTAACGGGGTAGCCAGAGAGAACAGATCGCCAAGTGTCACGATCCTTACATACCTCTTTCGCTTCTTTCAGGTTCATTAACTTCTTCATACATGCACGTCTAGGTATCCGAGTACTCTTGACCCTCCCCTCTTCGAGCAATTTGCTCACATGGTCTTCGAAAGTTAGTCTCGGTCTACCTCGACACCTTTTAATATTTACTTTCGCTCTATATATTTTCTTCACCATTCGGTCTTCACTCATTCGTTCAACGTGTCCAAACCATTGGAGTACGCCCCTATCAATTTTTGTGATAAGGTCATCTTTCAATCCTGCCATATTGCGAATCTCTTCGTTTCGCTTTCGGTCGGCTATGGTAACGCCACACATTTTACGAAGAGATCGCATCTCCACTGCATTCAACTTGCTTTTATGCTTCGTCTGGCATACCCAGGTTTCGCTGCCATATAACAAAGTCGGTACCAACACTGCGTTATGTATTGCAAGGCGTGCACTCTTCACCACGCCTTGCCTTTTTATTAATGCATTCAGGGCACCATTGACTTTGTTTCCGGCAGCGACACGCCTATCCACATCTAAATCACATCTTCCATCCCGGCTGAAAGCACTCCCCAAGTATACAATTTCATTTACCTGTTCTAGACATTCCTGATTTACCCATATTTCACATTTCGTTCTCTCTTCGTCCTTTTCGAATAAAAATCTTACCTTTTAATTAACACGCCGTACGAGGTGGGGTGTGTGACGCCCACACGCACTTTAAGGATGTGTAGCTAGCTTGGCGATTGTCACCGGAACGATTTAGCGGCACTGGTCGGAGTGGCAACGTTATAATTCCAGCTACTGAAAATTCGAACTTCGGCGCGTTCATAGTTTTAAAATTAATGCAAAATTTCTAGGACTGGGGTTTGTTAAACCCCACCTGGTACACGGAGGGTTAAATATGACTCCTGAAAACACTTTGCTGGTTTACAGTTTCTTTTATGTATAGGAGATCTAGGAACATTTGTGTTGTAGAGGCTCTAGTAAATATAGGTATATGTTAAAATCTTAGATAACAAATGTAAAAAAAAAATGATTCCCAATACCTCGCCAAATGTCGTTTAAATTGTTAATGGTATACGTACCGTTTTACGAATATTCTGATAGCTGACTGTCTCGTTCTGATAACTGACTTTCTTGTCGGTCTAGTGGTCACATGCGCGACTGCTGGTCATGAGATCCTTGGTCATCATCTCGGGTCGGACAAAAATCAGTTATTGGGTTTTTCCGTCAAGAAATTCTTAGAAATAACCCGTAGTCAGAAAGTTGGCGATGTTATTCCCACTTTGCTCGAAAACACGTAAGTACGTTGTCCTGCTCCTGAGCTTTCTCCAGTTGTGCCGGATTTCCGCACCATAGGACTATGAGTGTATGGGAATAGAGAGTGCACCTGTGTTTGTGCAAACACTCGTGCATTATAATCATGTAATGAAGTGATGGCTGGTGTCGGTGGAGATTGGCCGCCGTGACTGAAATTCGGTGTGGTGAACATAAATATTAAAATATTATTCGGAATTATATCAATAGCCAAAGTATGAGGTTATTTTCTTGATATTACACATTGTGCTTTTCATAAATTAGCACGTCCTATTAATACAGTCCTTCAATAAAATGCATTATGGAAGTGACACAAAACACGTATTATAAAACTGGGGAAATATACAAATAAGAATTAATATATTAAGAATTACAAAAGTTATATTTGGAGTTTTCCATTCTGTTCCAACCTGCTAAAGATATTACGAGAAGCTTTAGTAAGTAATGTCTTTACGTATTTTAAAGATATTTACAATTTAATATTTACACTAGTAGGTGTATTGTGATTAGATTCATAGATATATCATGGAAGTTTAAAACTAAACACGGCACGCCGCATGCGATATAGCCATTCTTTAATTTTTTTTTAAATAGAATAAGGGTGACAAACGAGCACATAGTCCATCTGATGTTAAGTGGATGCTGTGACCCATAGACATCTAAGTACATCTATCCTTGATTAGGAATCCAAATTCAGATGCATTGCCACACCTAAAGACTAAGATGGGAGGCATCTTAGTCCTGAGATTTAATACCTCGATTACAATAAAAATGGTATCCGGTTCTCTAAACTCACTACACGAAACAACAACATTGAGCTGCTATTTTCAGCCGGTATTCTATGAGAGCGTGGCCCTTCCCCAGTCGAGCCGACCCATTCGTGCTACAACCATGTAGCTGCAGCGTGCCTCTACCACGCATAAAAATATACATATCATCAATATCAATCAATCATTACAACTTAGGCCTACCCCATAGAACATCTCATGGGGGGATATTCAGTCGGGTTGACGATCGCAGTTTTATATTATTTTGCGTTTTCAAAGAAGATGCTGCTGCCTATCTCCCGTTTTATTTGACACCGACGAGATGATATGGGATAGTGGATTCTCTTACGCCGCTTATACACTATATATTTATAAAGGGTTTAATTTTGAATTACAATGTATTTTACGTGGTAGAGCCATGCTGCAGCTATGTTAATTGTGTAGTTGTAGCACGAATGGATCGACTCGACCGGGGAAGGACCACGCTCTCACAGAATACCAGCGTCAAATAGCAGCTTAATGCTGCTGTGTTTCGTATGGTGAGTGTAGAGAACCGGACACCCTTTTTACTGGAAACGCGGCATTCCATCTTAGTCCTCACGGGTGACAACGCATCTTCATTTTGATTCGCAAACTAGGATAGATGTAGGTAGATGTCTATGGGCCACAGCAACCACTTACCATCAGGTGGATTGTGTGCTCGTTGTCACCTTTTTCCTATAAAAGAAAAAAAATCATATTAGTGCTTTGTATGCCATAAAGCATGCAGGAGGCCTTTTCAGGCGTGGACTTGTGACGAGCTGTAATGATGATGAGGATCATAAAGAACGTACGCCGTAGAATATTTCGTGCACTTTGACCTTTGTTGAAATTTCCAAGTGACTTTGTTTCAAAGATTGCCATTGCGATTAAACGACTGCAGCGCTTTTCACACTGCTATAAGCATTCATGAGCATGAGAGTTGTGTTCTATTGATAAAAAAAGGTTTCTTGAACGTGTTCGGTTAGCAGGCATGTTATTTTTTTTTATATAGGTACTTTTTTCAATAGTCAAGTAAAGCAATCGAAATAATTAGAGGTAAGTTAAAATAAATAAATAACCTAACTTAAAATAAATAAATAACCTAACCATATGTAGGTAAATTTTATACGATACTTTTTTTATTAATTGATTTATACTGATAATCTAGTCTTCGAACCGACGGAATACTACCATATTAAAATACGTATGAATCAACATACAACAGGGAGCATCAATACGTAGTATGTACGAATATATCGATACTGCTTTTACAAACCTGCCGGCCAGTCTTTCGTGACGTGCAGTATTTGATAAGTACTTAAGGAAGATTTCCAGCACTCGATTCAAAAGATCGATATGGAGGATAATTTTTATAGATTAAATTGAATATTATAATATAATAATCTACCAGACCTAAGTTCTTCATATAATCATAGGTACTACGTTGTAGGTTAAATTCGAAGGTAAAATGGCGTGAAACGTGTTCATCATGAATTACTTACGTATTGCTCTCACAGAATACCAGCGTAAAATAGTAGTTTTATGCTGATGTGTTTCGTATGGTGAGTGTAGAGAACCGGAGACCCGTTTTGTTGGAAACGAGGCATTCCATCTAAGTGCTCACGGGTAACAACGCATCTGCATGTTGATTCGTATTTGAGAATAGATGTAGATATCTATGGGCCACAGCAACCACTTTCTATCAGGTGGACTGTGTGCTCGTTTGTCACAATATCTTATAAAAACATTGCACGTTAAAGTAATATAATGTTATAACACTCATTGTTGGTGCGCGGCCTATACTCATTTCCTATTTAATGACTTATTTATTAGTTCGAGTTAGAATCTATATTAATAGTCCGGTCAAAAAAGACATTCAAGGTTACAATCATTCGCATAGAGCTGAAAATTGTTGCTAATGTTGGGAACACCGTTATAAATGAAATGTGAAAAGTCCCCATCGACCCACATCTGCAAAAAATTATTCTAAGTCAAAGTTCAATAAAAGGTATTTTTTTCACAAGACGGAATCTATAATTTACATTGCAAGAAAACTTACTTAAATTCGTCGAAAGATCTACTAAAATTATTAAATTAAAATAGATCAAAAATAAATAAACTCCTTACATTCTATTTGTATTCTATATGTACTATTTACATAAGTAATAATAATATGTCAAAACAACTATCAAATATTTGCTTGAATGTGACGATATTTAATAGTTTTCTTTTCTACATGATTTATGTAAATGCGGGGATAAACTTACTGTGTTTCATTTGGTTGACATGACAATCGACACAAAATTAAATTTGATTAAAAGAAATTAATCTTTGTATTGAAAATAATGACAGGAAAAAAATAATCCTCTGAAAAAAATCATGATGAAAGATATAGAAATCTCGCAGAATACATTATATTCTGCGAGAGCTCGGTTCAAATCACGGGCACTTTTGACTTGGTTATTATATCGGTAGTAAACTGGTGCAATTGCTTGTAGTACGCCACTCGTTTGCTTTGAGGGTTTTATGAACATTATTTGTGTACAATGTATTTCTTTTTCAATGTTAACAAAAATTACAGCCTACTTAAAGTTCACAGTTAACCATGTCCATGGCAGTCAAAGTATACATAAATATCTAAATCCTGCTGTAAATGTTTATCGTTACAGACGCCCAAGCACCCTCAAATTTTCTCTTTCCGAACTGACCCTTTTTGATGGTTCTTTACAAGAAAAAGCAACCATTTTAGGGTTCCGTAGTCAACTAGGAACCCTTATAGTTTCGCCATGTCTGTCTGTCCGTCTGTCCGTCCTCGCTTAATGTCTATGAACGTGAGCACTAGAAAGCTGAAATTTGGTACCAATATGTGTATCAATCACGCCGACAAAGTGGTAAAATAAAAATTGGAAAAAAATGTTTTATTAGGGTAGCCCTCCTATATGTAAAGTGGGAAGTGATTTTTTTTTTAATTTCAACCCTAACGTGTGATATATTGTTGGAAAGGTATTTAAAAATGAATAGGCGTTTATTAAAATAATTTTTTGATAATGTCAATAATTTCGGAAATAATCGCTCCAAAAGTAAAAAACAATGTGTCCCCCCCCTCTAACTTTTGAACCATAAGTTTAGAAA
This sequence comes from Parnassius smintheus behrii, assembly GCA_036936625.1. Taxonomy (NCBI): domain Eukaryota; kingdom Metazoa; phylum Arthropoda; class Insecta; order Lepidoptera; family Papilionidae; genus Parnassius; species Parnassius smintheus. The sequence goes on from JAUPFT010000018.1 coordinate 10,883,059, forward strand.
ATATGAAAAAAAAATATGAAAAGTAGAACTTTATAAGGACTTTCTAGGAAAATCATTTTGAACTTGGATGGAAACAACAGTACCCACTACCGGGAGCAGTTGTAGGAGCGTGGAGCACTGCTGGAGCGCGAACATAATGGATACCTATACCTTTAAACTCATCAGTGGGAACACTTATTGTGACGGACGGGAAACTACGGAACCCTACACTGAGCGTGGCCCGGCACGCTCTTTGCCGGTTTTTTATTAAAAAAAATTGCTGTGAAAACTAAGACGTAATTTTATAACTGTGTTTATAGGAGTTTTGGCGGGAACTTGGCCGTGAACGGATTGTCGCTCCTGTTTTGTCGCTTGAATAATGGTTTGAAGTGGATTTTGATTCGTAAAAGTGATGCGATTTTGTAAATTAAGTGTCCACGCGTGTGAACTATTAGAGAAAACGACGATACAAGTGCTTTGATGTCGATATAAACCTCAAGTTATTTTGATCGCTTAGGCGCCTTATGAACTTGAGTGGCTATCGTCATCAACTGTCCGCTAGGTTGAGCTACCGTCAAAATCTCCCAAGGGCTTCGCAATGTAACGCATCAGCATATTGTGAAGTAAAAGAACATAAAATGAAGATTCACTGGACATTGGCAGAATTATTGTGACATTATCACAATACCAAGGGCCATATAGTTAAACAAAGAAGAAGAAGAACTGTGTTTATAGAATGTTATTTTTTTATGTTATAAAAGTGTGATATCCGAATGCTCCACTATAAAACATCCACTGCTCCAAGCGATAGGGTTCTTCTGCCTATATAGAAGTCCGTTTAGGTTGTTACCACCACAACCTTATTTAAGCTGCCAAGCAAACAGTGAATTGCTCTGTTCCTCTTATCTATATAATAGATCTAAGAGCCAGTATAGAGAGAGACATTTAGTCCGCAGGGGTGATATAATCAATTTGTGGCCGGTTTAAATTTGGTGGCAGGTGCCCAGAGACTGCAGTACATACTATCATGTTGTTAATACGCTCGGCTCTCACGTAGTATTAAAAACTCCAGATAATTTACTGTAAAATGATAAGGTGCCTCTGTGAAGATTTTTAAATGAAGTTAAAGAGTTTTATTTATTTCGAAAAGCGCGCGCAGTCATTTTCATCTCAAAGGCCATCTTTGATACAAAAGAATGTGAAATTCTAAACAAAGGTCAGAGTGCACGAGACGTTAGTGCACAAATTAAGGAAGCCATTTCTAAATGCCAAAGGCCGCATTACTTTTAAGCAATTAATTAAGCTTGCAGTTTATGGTTCTAAAAAAGTTAAAGTTTCCGATATCAAAATATTTATACTTGTAAATGTTTAAATGTGTTTGTTAAATTTGTAGATGTTTTAACGTGGTGTGTACTTTTAGTTTTATTTTTAATTAATTAGATAAATAATATATAATAAATATAAATAAAATAATTTGGCCGTGGAAGGCAGCTATGCAAGACTAATATGACGCTTTCATGGCAATTGGCAACTAGTAACGTCTATTGTGTACACTTCTAAGCCCTATATCTTGATATTATACAAAGAATTGAAGGAGTTGGTTAGCTGTAAGCAATTTCACTTCTTCTGGTATAAGTATCTAAGTACATAGTTTCCATACTCATGAGCCCATGAGTTTTTGAGTTTCGGGTTAGATGCTCACGTGTATCAATGAAATCGATGATAGCAATTTTAAGTGCTAGCTTACTACGGATATACTAACAGGTAAGCTTTGCCTTAGCAGCAAACTGTTCAAGATACGAAAGTAGAAAAAATAGAAAGATTTCGACTGAAAACTGAAAAAGCCGTAAGGTCATGTCCGCAATTTGATTACTCTAGTGAAACGCTGCTAACATAAGGACTTAAAACTTAAACTAGGTACTTATATAGCAAAATATAGCAAAAATCAAAAATAACTATATTATGGCTTATTAAATGCTGTTTGCATATATTCAATGTAAGCGGATTATTTTGTATTTTACTACAGAATATAAATCTTCTAACACAGGCACTGCCGTTTGTCGCCTCAAGTCAACGCTGAGATTATATACTCATTAGTGACCCATTATGTGGATGTTGAGTTCAGATAGCATTGCCTTCTCGGATTTATTTCAAGTATTGTTTTTGTTCATTTAACGTCGCATCGGATAGCAAGCCACGATTTGCGCTAATTAGCCAATTATCTAAATTAACATCTCAACAAATTATCTTTGCTAAATTAATAATACAACCGACACAAGTAAGGTCGAATATAGAATAGATCTTTTGTAACTTGACGAGGGCATTTAATTAATTTTATTTCCTTCTATATTTTCTTCTAAATCGTTGATAATAAGTGTGGCTCTGGCTACAGTTCGTATGTGTTTTAACTTTTATACGTACTTACATTGTACAACATGGTCAACAGTGTCCTCCAGACGAATTTCGGCCACGGCGGCCTGCCTCAACGGAGGTTAGCCATCGGCGCAGGACAGGATTATAGTGCAGAGTATGCGCAAGCACAGGTGCACTCTCTATTCCCTCACTTTCACAATCCGATTGGACGGTAAACCGACACGACCGGAGGGAGATCAGGCGCTGCTTTACGTGCTTTCCGAGGCACGGGGGTGAGACACCGCCGACTTCCTGACTCCGTGCAACTACTGAGAATTTCTTGACGGAAAAACTTAATAATTAATTTTTTGGAGATTCCAACCCAGGACCTCATGATCAGCAGTCGCACTACTACAACCACTAGGCCAACGAGGCAGTCAAATAATAACGCGGAACAAGTAAATAATATAATAGTAAAAAATATTCACCTCCCGCTACCGTCAACCTTTCAACATCGCGCAGTCCGTGTGAGCCTAGAGCGGCCAATTCTGCCCCGCTCTTCGTTTTAGGCCAGCTATGTGTTTTTCTCTTCCAAGCCTATAATATCAAACTTAACTGACTTTATATAGAGTAGGTACGTTGCAAAATAAAACCAGCCGATTTGGATTTTTCAAAACAATGATCTAAATCCGAACTATTATTTCGACACAACAAACGACAAAGGCATGTGATATATGAATGAGAAGCTGTCCGGCTTTATAGTACCTGTGCTTTAAATTCGAGTGGAGGCTACCAAAAAGTACGAAATGCTTCGAATATATTGCTGCTGTATTTTAAACTTTACGTATCATTTAATTGGAGCGGAATAAGTTACCAGCCTTTCTATCCAAAGCAATTTGTTTACGTGGTAGAGCCACGTTGCAGCTATATTATGGTTGTTGTAGAAATGGGTCGACTCGACCGTGGAAGGACCACTCTCTGACTGAGTAGTGAGTACCACCGTAAAATAGTAGCTTAGTATGTATTACTGTGTTTTACTATTTGTATGGAGAGAACCGGAAACCTTTTTATTGAGGTGGCAATCTGCATTTTGATTCTTAATAAAGGATAAATATAGATGTCTATGGGCCAGAGCTTGGGGTTTTGGAGTCGTTGTCGGGAGAAATAAATATTAAAAATAAAAATATTAAAAAAGTTTTTTTTTTTATATTGAAAAGCTACGAAAAGACAACATTGTTGACACATAACTAATTTAAATACACTTCATTTTTAGTTCGCCACGTGTATTTGGTATTGGATTTTACCTAGTCCACCAATTTGGATCCTTTGCTAGTATTCAGAAAAGATTTAAAATTCAAACAAATTACTTCAAAGTTCAGTCTAATTACTAACTCAGCGTTTATTAAATCAAAGGCAGCTGTGATGTGAAAAGAAGCAGTTTGTCTGGAGATTTTGAGTTTTGTCGGGAGTCTGGAGATCCACTTATTACCAGGCGAATTGTGTGCTTGTTTGCCACCCGTATTCTATAAGAAAAGATTACAATAAAATATTGTGGGTGTCTTCAAGACAAGAGTGGAAAAGGCTTTAGTTGAGCTAAGTCAAGGATATGAGCGCTTTATCATCTTCAGCTGCGTCCCCTTGCGTCTTACTTGAAAAGTTAAACAAGTATAACGCAGCGACGATTTAAGTTTATACCTATAGGATCAGCGCTTGGAGTTTGCAAATAGACAGGTAAAGCACCGAAAGGCTTGTCCCACGTCATAGAATCAATATATGTACAATACAGGTATGTTTGAATTGAATATAAATAAAAAATTCTAAAATAACTTTATTTGTGTCTTCTTATAATAATAATAATAATAATATTCCACAACTATCTAATCCCAAGCTAAGCAGAGCTTGTGTTATGGGTACTAGACAACTGATAAACATACTTATATATTTCTAAATACATAAATATTATAGATAAATTACACCCAGACACAGAACAAATGATCGTGCTCATCACACAAACATTTGTCCTGGGTGGGAATCGAACCCACGACCTCCGGCATAGCAGTCAGGGTCACTAACCACTAGACCAACAGGCCTGTCTTGTCTTTCATCTTTTTAAGATATATTAATTTAATGATTTCTTAAATTTACATGAACACTACACATTGAATAAAACTATTATTTACGGATTTTATCGCGTTTAATTACTTTAATTTATTTTTATTATTATCCCGACGTTTCGGGTGCTTTACAGCGCCCATGGTCATGGGGGGGACTGAGATGTTTGACGTCCCAATGTCATAGTTAGTCCGGCTACCTTCAGTTTTTTAATATTAATTTTTGGTCCGATTTACGCAAAACGAGCTTATAGTGTCATGAAGTCTTGCAGTGGTATGCTTGGGTTTGGGTTTAATTTTGTTAATTATAGGATCCCAAGCAGATGGTAGCACCCAACCATCTTCTCTATTGAAATTTGGATGTTTTTTAATTTCAATAGCCTCGCGTATCATCCTTGGTAGGAATCGGTGTTCTTTTGCGAGAATTTGTGGTTTATCAAATCTAATGTAATGGTGGGGACGATCTTGAACATGTTCGCAGACTGCAGACTTCCCGGAGCGTCGGTGCTTCACATCAGCTATAAGTTCCTTCACGCGGGTTTTTATAGATCTCTTTGTTTGACCTATGTAAGAGAGACCACATTCACAATCTAGCTTGTACACACCTGCATCTTGTAGAGGAATATTACATTTGATGGATGGTAAAAATTGACTAATCTTCTTCAGCGGCTTGTAATATGTCTTAATGGACGCTCGCTTCAAGATGTAGCCAATTTAATTCAAATTTAAATCAGGCAAGTAAAAAGTTGTTACGAACGGTGATTCAGCAGAAACGGTTCGATTTACATTTCATAAACAACACCATAGACAATTTGTCCAATGAACTAAAGACATTTTTAACGACATTTGATTTTAATAATTGCATCGAAATTTTAAACAAACGAGAAACCTCAAAATACAATGAATGCAAAAATAAACAAATAGAAAAATACCAAAAATTAACGATCAAATCAAATGCCAAACATCCAAGTCAACGCCAGAACAATAAACAACCGTTGACCATAGACAAAAACTATAAACAACGCACTGTCTATAATTTGTCAAAACATACACTGGACGAACCGACAATGAAAGTATTAGCGAAGGGAATGAACTTCGCATTAACTCCGCGAAAAATCCCGTACGAAGAAATTATCTGCAGTGTTGAGGATTGTCTGTTTAAGAATAATATCGGTAAGGAAGATTTGGAGGCCATACGTCAAGATATTTCGTCCTTGTTACGTCGTAGTTCAGTGCCGAAACCAAACCTTCCCAAAGACGAATTTATAGCGCTAAATAACTTACGGAACAGACCAGAACTCACGATTCTCCGCGCGGATAAAGGAAATGCTACGGTGGTAAAGGACGCGTCGGAATATAATTTTAAAATACAACAACTTTTATCGGACGAAAGTACATATAAAAAGGTCAAAACAGACTCTACAACTAACACGCTTAAAACAACTAGCGATTTAATAAAGAAATACTCCGAAAAATTAAATCTCGACGTGAATTCGCTAATACCATCATGTGCCAAACCACCGAGGTTGTATGGGTTACCAAAGATACACAAACCAAACGCTCCACTACGTCCCATAGTGAGCCAGATCGATTCACCAACTTATAAGCTGGCACAATACTTAGCAAAAATACTATCACCACTGAGAGGACATACCAGAGCACACACAAAGGATTCATACCATTTTGTGAGTGAGATAAAAGACCTACATCTCGCTAACAATGAAACTATGGTCAGTTTTGATGTTCAGTCACTATTTACATGCCTACCTATTGTGGACTGCATCTCAATTGTAACTAGGAAGCTAGAAGAAAATAACATGCCTCAAGAATATGCAATACTACTTGAACATTGCCTCACATCTGGCTATCTATTGTGGAAGGAGGAGTTCCACAAGCAAGTAGATGGTGTGGCGATGGGCTCACCTGTGTCTCCCATAGTCGCCGACATATTCATAGAGGACTTTGAGGAGAAAGCCCTTCTTACTGCTCCTGTAAATCCAAGGTTCTACAAGCGGTACGTAGACGACACTTTCACAATTTTACCATCGGACAAAGTAACTGCATTTTTAGACCACCTTAACTCCATAAACTCTAAAATACAATTCACAATGGAGTTAGAGGCAAATAATTCTTTAGCTTTCCTAGATGTTTTAGTCATCCGAAATCCTGATAACACTATTGGTCACACTGTGTATAGGAAAAAGACCCATACCAACCGATATCTAAATGGTGAATCTCACCATCATCGTTCACAGTTAGCTACCGTGGGTAAATCTTTGTTTCAGAGAGCACGAGGGATCTGTGACAGAAAACATCTGGCTGCGGAGCTTCAGCATGTCAAGCAAGTATTGCAAGACAACAAGCTTCGGGTCCCGCGCCTACGTCACAGTGAACGAGTGAAGCCGGCCACAGTCGAGCGCGCGCCTGCTCTACTACCATATGTTAGAGGAGTCACGGACAAAATTGGCTACATCTTGAAGCGAGCGTCCATTAAGACATACTACAAGCCGCTGAAGAAGATTAGTCAATTTTTACCATCCATCAAATGTAATATTCCTCTACAAGATGCAGGTGTGTACAAGCTAGATTGTGAATGTGGTCTCTCTTACATAGGTCAAACAAAGAGATCTATAAAAACCCGCGTGAAGGAACATATAGCTGATGTGAAGCACCGACGCTCCGGGAAGTCTGCAGTCTGCGAACATGTTCAAGATCGTCCCCACCATTACATTAGATTTGATAAACCACAAATTCTCGCAAAAGAACACCGATTCCTACCAAGGATGATACGCGAGGCTATTGAAATTAAAAAACATCCAAATTTCAATAGAGAAGATGGTTGGGTGCTACCATCTGCTTGGGATCCTATAATTAACAAAATTAAACCCAAACCCAAGCATACTACTGCAAGACTTCATGATACTATAAGCTCGTTTTGCGTAAATCGGACCAAAAATTAATATTAAAAAACTGAAGGTAGCCGGACTAACTATGACATTGGGACGTCAAACATTTCAGTCCCCCCCGTGACCATGGGCGCTGTAAAGCACCCGAAACGTCGGGATAATAATAAAAATAAATTAAAGTAATTAAACGCGATAAAATCCGTAAATAATAGTTTTATTCAATATATTAATTTAATTTTAAGAAGATTCATAAATTTAAGAAAGTAATTGTAAATTAGTCCAGTAGATGAAAACGTCTAAAAGCATCTGCACTATTAGCGGAGCGTAGAAGCCTTTCTAGCCGAGTTCGAAATATAATAAAATGCTCGTAGACGTTGGATAAATTAATGTACTCTATAAATTTATATCTGCAAGTGTCGATCAGGATTCATCTCCTAATTGGGAGATTAGTTAACTTTCATTTCTGCAGGATTTCATTTAGTTTAAGAGCTTTAATTTAAGAACATTCATTTCGCAATGGACACATGGTGCGAAATTACTGTTTTTATTGAACCAAGGGTGACAAACGAGCTAACAGGCCACTAGATTATGCTGTTTTACCTAACGTCTGTTCTCGATTTAGAATCAGAAAGACATAAATAGCTTATTTATGCAGATAGCTCAGGTTCTATGTTAAATCGTAGACTTGTGAAGGGCTGTAATGATGATGATGACATTGGCTAAAATCGATTATATTTTTTTTGTGATCATAACACTACTTATCTCATTATTTAAATTTTTTTTAATTTAAATTTATTTTATTTATGTAAAATTGTATGAAGATTTTACATATATAAATAAGACGACTACAATAGTTTGTTTTCTGATTTAGAGTGAAATAATACAATTTAAAAAAGTAGAGCTCTTTTGTGTTAATGTAAATCTTCATCAAATATTATATATGCCTTCTTAATTGACCAATGCATTTTTCAATCCAAAATCTCAATTTACTTTTATAACAACCATTTATACTTGAAAGAGCTTAGAATAAAATAGATCCAATTAAATAAAGTAAACCTATTTAAACCTTTTGCTTGAAGAATAACTGTGTTAATTAATTGAATAACTCATCTTATTTTTGTATACATTTATTTGTTTCTTGTATTTTACATTTTTCTTATGTTTCAAATATACAACTTCGAGAAATTTTCTTATCACTTGATATTAAAGTAAATATTATATAAAATCTAAAGGGAGAGGATTTTTATTTGAGTAAATAAATTTGTTTTATTCAGGAGAGAATCTATTAAGGAGAGGCTTATATTCACCGGTGGACTTTAAGTCTGTAACGGTAAATATATTTTTTTAAATTTGTGTTTATTTATCCCGGGGCCGACCGACCGCGTTTTACCCTATGTCTAGTATTCGCGTAGACATAGGAAATCACAATTGAATACAGTACCTAGCTGATATATCTGGATAATCGCCGTGTGGTGGTGGCGCAAGGAAATCCACCAGCCCAAAATATCATCCCGTGGGCGTCGTAAGAGGCGACAGAGGCAAATGAAACAAGATGTAGGCAACAAGATCTTTTTCGTAACAACTCATAATAATAAAAGAAAACAAGTCAAAGTCACAGGGTAAATATGAGATTATCGATGGGGGAGGGGGAAGTTCAGGAGGAATATTATTTTGAATGGTTTTCAGAAAGGTACTATTGTGTATGTGAAATATATTTATAAGGATAACACTTAATAAGACACTTAATTATTTATTTAAACTTAATTTTCTTATTAATATGAAAAACAGAGTTAGTACGTAATGGGAGTAGAAAAATGGAATCACAGAGTACTTTCTAAAATGGAATATATGGCATAGATAACAAAACATGAGTCTTCCTTTTGTCGCGTCATAGATGTGCACTTTATATTTACTATTTATGGTCATTTGCTCAATGTCTAACAGGTACTACTGCCCATCCCCTTGTTCAGTTTCCCTCTGTCGCCTCTATACTACACCCACGGGATGATATGGGGTAGCGAATTATATTATGCTGACACACACGGCGAATGTGGTTTTATAAAACACGTAATAAATATTCTCTGTATGCTCACCACGATCCTAAAAATGTCCACTGCAGAGCTTCAGCCTCTTTTGTGTTAGAAAGTATTTTTTGTATTCGTCTCCCACCGCATGATTAAATAATTAAAGCAAGTCGTGAGGTCTTTATGGCACTTCCCATAATCACTTCTAACAAAACTTACGATATGAAATACGGTAATTGAATCCTTACGCCGCCCGCCAAACTACACCTACGAGTTGTTATTGATACATTTAAGCTCTTTTTTAATAATTACAGTCGCTAATTAATTACTAAATCCTGATACATAGTTCATAGCAAAAGACGTAGGCGTTCTGGAGTTATTCTATTGTATGAAATCGTAAAGCCACAATCCTCACTGTAAATATTATAAACCGCATGAATTATAAGCCGTATGCTTAACTCCGGCTTTGTTGGAGCGAAACGTTTCACTAATTGTATATTTACATTAATCGTCATTAATACCTCACTAAATCTTTGCGTAATACAAATCAGGTTACCGTTGGGATGGTATTGACTTGGATCGCGTAAAAACTTTTATGTTCGGAATTTTGATACCGCCACTAATCATATTAATAGATTATCTCTACTCGTATATAGTATAAAAAAAAAACAAAATTGTTTCCCGCCATTTGTACGCTTAGATAAAAATAGGAACTACGGATTTTGATGCAGTTTTCATCAATAGACATTGGGTGCGTTTGGCAGAAAAAAGCGCTAGCAAGCGATTGTAGCAAAATGGCGAAACTAAACAGTTTTCGGCCAGGACACGTTCGCTAACTTCAGTATCGCTGACACAATCCGCCATTTTGCTTATTTAACTGGTTTGTTTTGAAGTAGAGTTTATAAGTTGTTTTGTGCAATATTAGTTTTAAGTAATATAATGACATGAATAAACATATTATAAGTACATGTTATTAAAAATTCATAATTGGAAAGTTTTTAATATGAATGCTTTACAAACATATATTTAAATTAGGTTAGGTATTAAAACTAACTTCGTGTCCTAGAGGAAAATAGCTACTTACGATTTGACAGCGCTTACCGCTTACGATCGCCATTTTGCTTACAAGCGCTTGCTAGCTCTTTTTTCTGCCAAACGCACCCAATAATTCGAGAGGAAGTTCTATATGTATAATTATAAATATAATTCCTCTGGCCGTGTGTATGTGACTGAACCCATAAACGGCTGCACCGATTATGATAAAATTTTGTGTGTGTGATTGAGTTGATTCGAGAATGGTTTAGACTCACAATTGGGCCCGGTAGGTGGCGATATGGTCGAGATTCAGAAATCACCCGTGAAAAGCCGGGGCAAATCGATAGTTTTTTTTGAATTGTAAATGTTTAGCATTTTTGTTAATAGTTAAATATTTTTGTTCATTTTTTTTTAATTTTTAGAATCATTATCATCATTACCAGCAGAGCCCTTCCGAAGAAAACACTGTCCTCATCCACTTACATCCATTGACTTCCTGCATGTCTTATTCATCTAGGCGATCTACATTTCACTTACCTGTCTTACTGAACAGTGTGTAAAACTCGGTTCTTCTTAGCTATATGGCCCCATTGCCACTTCAGCTTACTTACCGTTAAGCTACGTCGGTTAATTGGATTCTAATACGGATATTTTTGTTATGAATTATAATATCACGCATAGAAATTTGCATAATTTAGAATAATCTAATTCAATGAAAAGCTATCATCGTTATGCGGCTTCAGTTTAAATTAATAATGATTAATGACATATTAAAGGTCACGGAAAAACTAATTAGCGTAGAGGCAAGAGAGATACAAGTAACATCTTATAATTGTTTTCAAGAACATTAAAAGCATTTCCGTGTTAGTTCAGAGAACGTCAACGGCATCCTTTTATTAGACATTAATCGATAAGTCTTGGTTCTTGCTTGTGTTATACATACAGTACCCGGTTGACCGAGCTTTGCTCGGTATTTTTCGCTCGATTTTTTTTTAATTCGTGTGTTTTGGAAATTATATTTAGATACAAATTACATACTGATGAAATTCCAATAATATTTTTTGATCTTAGCGACATAATAGAAAAAACTGAACTGGTTATTTAAATAAAAAATCATGAGTGCAATTAGTTTAATTTAAATTTTCGTGTTTTCAAAAAATACTAAAAAAAGGGCTCGAAAAAATAGATTTTCTCAAAAAAGAAAGGAACCGGGGTTTTACGATTCTGTGACGGCCCATTATACTAATTAAGCTATTTATAATCATTAACAACCTGTCAAAATTTACCTTCTTATTCTAACGATATTATAGCAGTTTTTCAATGCCTAAAAACACGGACAAAAAGACATTTTCTAAAAATAAATCCTAGCTAGATCGATTTATTATCCCCGAAACTCCCTGGACACTAAATTTTATGAAAATCGTTGGAGCCGTTTCCGAGATCCCGATTATATATATATTGCCAGCCTTGACATTCATCATCATCATCATCATTACAGCCCTTCACAAGTCCACTGCTGAACATAGGCCTCTCCCAAGCAACGCCACAAAGCACGGTCCTGAGCTACCTGCATCCATCGACCTTCTGCATGTCTTACCAGGTCGTCACTCCATCTAGTGGGGGGTCGCCCTACACTACGCCTACCGATACGAGGCTGCCGCTCGAGAACCTTACTTCCCCATCGGTTATCGGTTCTTCGAGCTATATGGCCGGCCCATTGCCACTTCAGCTTACTAATTCGTTGGGCTATATCAGTCACTCTGGTTTTACTGAGCCTTGAGAACTGAGATGGAATGCCTCGTTTCTAGTAAAAAAGGGTCTCCGGTTCTCTACACTCACAATACGAAACACAGCAGTAGTAAGCTGCTATTTTACGCTGGTATTCTGTGAAAGTGTGGATCTAACCTGGTCCGAGCCGACTCATTCGTGCTGCAACCACAATACAGCTCTACCACGTTTAAAGAGATTTATTTAAGGTCTTTCTTAACCTATAAAGGTAAAATCGGAATTTGAAAATTTCCTTGTTTTTAAGAGAAAAGGTAAGGTTATCTATCTGTAGATGCACTTTTAATGCAAAAATTTATTAAAGACGCTCACGTTAAACTCGAAACTAAGCGTTAGACTTTTGAACTAGTCACTACGTGCATTATCACTTATCACACAAAGCGAACGTTTGAGACGCAGACACATTTAGCAGTACGCAGTACTTGGTTAAGAGCATCGAACGGGCGAATTCACAATTTAATCTAAAATTTCCAACTCGTTTGAATTAAATTTGCAAATACATCGTTTTTAGGCCATCAATTAATTTAGATTATTTGACTATTCGTCTGGAGATAAGCAATAGTTCAGTGTACTTATGAAGACAAAAAGGTTTTCGAATTTGTTTCGCAAGTGCTGTAGCTTCGAGCGGATTGCTTAGATTATTTGATTATTCAGATGCTTAAAAGCTTACAGTCGGAATTGTAATTTAAGAACATATTTTTCTTTTCAATTCTTTATAGTTGGATTTATGTTAAAAGTTAAACATTAGTAACAAAACTAAAATATTTCTTAACAATAATAATTGTCACGAACACACGCTTTGCAGTTGAAGTACCTACCAGACATCTCGCAATTTCAGCGGTGATCCCGTTGCCGGTCTGGGTATATTACTTCTGATCTAAACGAGTTGCTATTTTGCTATTTAAGTATTTGAAGTGAAGAAGTTGTGGACAGTCGGAATGTATTAAAAAGGCACGTTTGGAATATCACGATGCTGTGTTAGTCCCTAATGTAACGTATGATAGTGAAAGGTGTGGTAGAAGAAGCACGAGAGTAGATTAAACGCAGTAGAAACGCAGTCGTTTAGGAGTATGTTAGGGCTGAATCTGAGTGACATGGGCAGAAATTGTGTGATAAGAGAAGAGTGTCGTTTGCAAGGTAGAAGAAGCACGAGAGTAGATTAAACGCAGTAGAAACGCAGTCGTTTAGGAGTATGTTAGGGCTGAATCTGAGTGACATGGGCAGAAATTGTGTGATAAGAGAAAAGTGACGTTTGCAAGGTAGAAGAAGCACGAGAGTAGATTAAACGCAGTAGAAACGCAGTCGTTTAAGAGTATGTTAGGGCTGAATCTGAGTGACATGGTGAGAAATTGTGTGATAAGAGAAGAGTGTTGTTTACAAGATAATCTTGTAATCCAGGATTAAGAAAGAAATGCTTCGGTGGTTTGGTCATATAGGAACAATGAATGAGGAAAGAGTAACAAAGAAAATTTATGTTGCAGAAGTGAACGGCAGAGTCGGAAAGGACGATAAGATATTGAAAATAGGTCAAATTAGTACCCTTAAAAAGAAATGAGATGCCATCAAAAACATATCGTGTAAAAAACCTATTCTCGCAACTCAGTTCTTCTACCGTAAAAAGTTGTGAGATCAATGTAATACCAAGTCGGTTAATTTATTCAGTCCCTACATAAGGGCCCTTCTGTCTTAAGTTATTACGCATTTAGCTAACCTAACAACATCTTGTGACCATATCAATATTAAAAATCTTTTATATTTTAAATAAATAGATTGACTTGGCAATCGCACTACACAATCTAATTTAATATAATATGTTTTACTTGTGACATACATTGTGTTTTCATGCGATGGCCAAGTTAATCTATCTATTTATTTAAAACATAAAAGATTTTTGAAATTGATATTGTCACTTTATGATGTTGTTAGGTTAGTTAAGTACGTAATAAGTAATAATTAAATGACTTAAAACAGAAGGACTCTTAAGTAGGGACTTAATACATTAACCGACTTGGTATTACATGGATCTCACAACTTTTTACGGTAGAAGAACTAAGTTACGAGACTTAGTTTTTTACAAGTCATGTTTTTGGTGGCATTATTATATATTTATATTGTTTATGTGTTTTTGAGAATAATATTTTAATTAAAATAAAAAGCGTACAAAGAAATTGAGATTAAAATAATTTCTTTATAGTACCTTCAAAAGTCGGTGCTTTGTCGTTTTTGGAGTAGACTAATGAATATCTTAAGCTCAAGGTAACGACTGGAATATCATCTTAATAATTTCTCTAATAACTCAATACCTTTATTTCATCATGAGGCATGAATTTTTTTACAAATATATATGGCACCACTTTCAAAGCAGGGTGTGCTTTAAATAAGAACAAAGAATCGAATTGGCTTACTACTGGCGTAGATATCGCGTACACATACAAACGAAAAAAGAATATATTGCTGTGCGTATTGAGTACACCCCCCTTTTTTAAGATCGGCTAAAAATTACGTTTGAAATGTATCAAGTGTGTGCATTAAGGAGACAATATAAAGAGCAAAGAGCAGAGCAGCCTAAAGTACATGCTCTTAAAGAACGCTGAAAGCATTCCCTTGTTAGTTCGTGCGTCAAATCAACGATAAAATCAAATAAAAGCTTTATTTTTGATTGAAGTGATATCTGTTTGCCAAAGAAATAGCAGAACGAACACAGTTCAATGATGGATATTAAACTTTACCTGTTCTGTGGAACTGCTTATCAATACCTAGGTGGATTGAAAAGTACTCGGCCTAACACAGATCCATTCAATTCTAAAAATCAAATCTACCCACATTATTTAGTTCAGTTCAGACTAGTTCATTGTGTGAAGTTCGAAACGTGTGCGATAATTAGTTGTGATTTTATAAATTTATTAACAAAGTAATCGGACATAATTTCCGCGAATGGAGCAAATCGAGCAGCGTGCCGTCATTAAGTACCTCCATAAGAAGGGGCTATCATCAAAAGCCATCCATGATGACATGGTCAGTACATTAGGCGATTGTGCTCTGTCATATTCATCCGTCAAAAAATGGATAGCAGAATTTAAGCGTGGTAGAGAGAGTGTGAAAGATGAACCCCGCTCTGGAAGGCCTTCGACGTCAACTACTGACGAAAATATTAAAAAAGTACTTTGATTTAATAATGGGAGACCGCAGATTAAAAATTAGAGAGATAGCCGAGATTATAGGCATCTCTTATGAACGAACTCAAAACATCATTGTCAACGAGTTGGGTTTCCACAAGGTGTCTGCGAGGTGGGTTCCGCGACTGCTTTCAGTTGAACAAAAAGGACGCGATTGACTATTTCACGTGACTGTTTGGAGTTATTTGAAGCCGATGCAGATGATTTTTTGAATCGATTTGTTACTATGGACGAAACATGGATTCATTACTGTACACCGGAAACAAAACAACAATCAAAACAGTGGAGAAGACCTGGTTCACCACCCCCTAAAAAGGCTAAGTCGATTTTGTCGGCAAATAAGGTGATGGCTTCAGTATTCTGGGACTCGAAAGGTGTGATTATGATTGATTATCTTGAAAGGGGTCAGACTATAAACTGATTACTACTGCACCTTACTACGTCGTTTACGAGAGGAAATAAAAGAAAAACGTCGAGGAATGCTCAGAAGAAAAGTCCTGTTTCATCAAGATAACGCCCGTGTTCACACGTCAGTACAGTCAATGGCTGAAATTCACAACTGTGGCTTTGAACTGTTACCGCATCCGCCGTATTCACCTGATCTGGCACCATCAGACTTCTTTTTGTTCCCTAACCTAAAAAAGCACTTGGGAGGTCAAAGATTTTCGACAAACGACGAGGTCAAAGCAGCTGTAGACGCATATTTTGACTCTAAGGAAGAATCATTTTTTTTTCAACGGTCTAAATGCTTGGAAGGGGAGGTGGCAAAAGTGTATTGAATTTGATGGTGATTATGTAGAAAAATAAAAATATAACTGATTTAGTATGTGTTTATTTTCTTGGTTAGGCCGAGTACTTTTCAATCCACCCTCGTAATAGGACTAATCAATGTTATTTTGCGAGGATGATTCGATTCCTACTAAGATGATTTGGGAGGCTTTTGAAATTAAAAAAATACATCCTAATTTCGATAGAGAAGATGGACGGATGCTGCCATCATACCACTGTATGACTTCAAGATACTGTAAGCTTATTCTGCGTAGATCGGACCAAAGATTAATATTCTAAAACTGAAGGTAGCCGAGCTAAGTATGACGTCGGGATGTCAAACGGCTTAGTCCACCCCGTGACCATGGGTGCTAGAAAGCACCCGAAACGTTAGGAATTAAAAAGTCAAAACTGAACGCGATAAAATCCGTAATAATTAGTTTCATTTATTGTGTAGTGTTCGCGTAAATACCAAAAAACGTCTAGATATTTTTGATAGTTCATTAAGTTCACTGAAATTATTGAATAATGCGGCATTGCATAAGGCGGCAACCTGTGCATTGTCGCAGGTAGGTTTACCAGGTCGGAAGACCAAAATATCTGGACCAATTTTGAAAAAGTCGGGATTTTGGGGTTGTGGTGGGAAGAAATAAATATTAAATATAAAAAGTTTTTTTTTTATATAACAGACTACAAGAATTACTTTAAACAAAGCTAATTTAGATAAATATACATGATTTTTAGGTTGCCACATTTATGTGGCATTGGACTTTAGAGTCTACCAGTTTGGATCCTTTAGTAGTATTCAAAAAATATTAAAAAATCAAACAATTTAGAAAGAAATAAATGTTCAATCTAATTATTAACTCAGCTTTTATTAAAATTAAAGGCCACACGTTAACTTTCCGAGGAGCTGTTTGTCTGGAGATTTTGAGTTTTGTCGGGAGTCTGGAGACCATTTAATTTGTCGGGAAAATCCAGACGGATCCCGAATATCTAGCAACCCTAAACGCAGGCAGCATAATGTTCTGTGTGAACAGATGAATGGTTTTCGCTACACAATAAATTACATTTTCCCTAATTCATTATCCGTTACAGCTTATATCAAAAGTATGTTGCTAAATATAGACCTTCCCATATATTTCTCATAGGGGGAATTTTTGCTATAGTTGCCACTCTTTGCAGGTGGTTTGGCAAGCGCATTTTATTAGTATTTTGTGTTACTCGGGAAAAATTCTGTCGATCATCTGTTTGAGTTTATCGCTCTTGTCTCTTACGACACACATAGTATGGCAGTGTATTCTCTGCACTACAATTTCCTATATCTGCTTTTTATTAAGACAATGTCATCCTTTAAATAGAAACTAACCATGTTCGGGTAAACTTTAAAGGTCACGATATTATTGACGTGACCGTTCAACCGTTCGTAATCTGATTACGATGCAAAATTAAGTCCTATTTTTTAATAAAATAAAATTTGGCATTGCTATACCGGGGAAAATTATTGCAGCTAATGGCTAGAAATATTATTCTTATTTCACTGAACGTTATATATAATCATCATCATCATCATTACAGCCCTTCACAGGATCTTTTTCAGGATATTTAAATGTAACTTTATTTAAATGTTAGCTGTTTGCACTTGTGTTTTTCAGTTGTTAAAATTGCAAATGTGAGACATTTCTTTTTTTTCGTAGCATAGGGTGAGAAACGAGCATACATTCTACCTAGTGGTAAGTGGGTGCTGTGGCGCATAGACGTCCACATTTATCCTCAGTTACTAATCAAAATGCGAATACGTTCTCACCCTTGAGGACTAAGATGGAATGCCTCGATTTCAGTAAAATGGGTCTCCGGTTCTCTACACTCACTATACGAAACACAGCAAAATTACACTATTTTACGCTGTTATTCTGTGAGAGCGCGGTACTGCCCCGGTTGAGCCGAACCATTCGTGCTACAACTATAATATGGCTGCATCGCGGCTCTAACACGTACATACAGGGGTTTCATCGTAATCATCGCATTGTAATCCCCAGGGTTGGCGCCGTCACCTGTGGCCTTCTCAGCATGAAGCTGAGTACTGAGGATATATTATGGCCATATACGTCACCTATGTTAGACTGGTTAACAAAACCAGTCTTTTATTTTTGGTAGCTTAATACTGCTGTGTTTACTAATACAAGTCATTAGATGTTAGTCCTCACAGTTGTCAACCAGCATCTTTTATCATCAATACAGGCCTTCTCAAGTCCACCGCTGAACATAGGCCTACCCCAAGGTATGCCACAAAGCACGGTCCTGAGCCACCTGCATCCATCGACATCTTGCATGTTTTACCAGGTTGTCACTCCATTTAGTCGGGGGCCGTCTCACACTTCGCCCACCGGTACGAGTACTCAAGAACCTTGCTTCTCTATAGGTTGTCGGTTCTTTGAAATATATGACCGGCCCATTGCCCCTTCAGTTTACTAATCCGTTGGGCTATGTCAGTTCCTCTCGTTCTATTGCGGATATCCTCATTTATTAGTTTATCACGCAGAGAAACCCTCTCTATAGCTTGCTGAGCGTGCTGGAGCTTCTTCATACGGCCAGCAGTGAGGGGTCACGTCTCAGATCCATAAGTCATCACTGGCGTCACGCATTGGTTGTACAATCTCGTTTTCAAATTTTGAGCTATACCTGACGATGGGCACAGACCTCTCATTTCTGAAAAAGTTTAAAAGGTTTATAAATCTCCCTTGAAATTGTTGGAAAGTCGAAGTAGGTACTCAGTTATCCATCTAATATTAAGTGGATACTGCAATCCACGGACACCTGCAGCTAACTTCAAACAGACAAGGTTACCGATGCGTTGTCATCTCTGAGGAATAAAATGTTATGCCTCACATCCTGTTATTATACTGGCTCGCTACGTATCTTAGTTAGCTCATATAGACGGTATATAAATCTCACTTAAAATTTTCGGAAAGTTGATACTTAACTGTCGACACACGAAATTAAAAATGTTCAATGAACGTGAACAAAGGAAACATACATAACTGACTCTTACCAACTGTCAGAATCGAACGGACGTTCGCAAAGTGAGTCATAATATAAAAGCTGACTCTTAAGAACACCCAGACACGCATTGTTGGTAAGGAGCATCGAACTAATGTCTGCGAATTCTAAATCAAACTTTATTGCAAGCTTTCTATGGGGAATCATTTCCCTAGCGAAATTAATTATATAGTATACATCCATCTTCCGGCCACAGGCTTTTCTTAATTTCTGAGAGGGGCTTAGGGCACTAAAGTTTTCGCCGCGCTGTCCCTATATGTGTATCGGACTTCACACATCTTCGAAACCTTTTATTTTTATTTTTCAGATATCATGATGTTTTACTTCACCGCTTAGCTCAAGGAAAATCAACAATTTCATTAGTCCCGGCAGCGTTGACAACGCATCTGTATTTGCATTCTTAACCAAGGATACATGTAGATATATGTAGATGTAGATGGGTTTTAGCATCTACTTATCATCAGGTAGATTATATCCTCGATTGTCACCTTTTAAAAAATACACTGGTCGGAGACAGGGAGCTGTGGAAAGGTGCGAGACGTCTAGGACCGCACGCCTAAGCGAAGCGAATGTGGCTAACCCTTTGTACTACGGAAGAGACCGATGTTTAGGAGTGGGGTGTTACGGTCTGTTAAAGAAGACGAACAGGAGAACGCAGAGTATCATAATTACACTCCGAATATTAGATGGGCCTCAATTATCAGAATATCACCAACCTAAAGAAATGTATCACTTAAAGTAATTTACGTATATCGAGGACTATACATCCTAAGAGAGACGTTTTCGGGTTAAGTCTGTATATGAAAGACTATGGTTTTTGATTGGAAAGCATTTTTACCAACTATTTCACTTTATTGGTTATATTATTATGCTGATGATGCAGTGCTTATTGCACAATCAGAAGCAGAACTGCAGGCATTAGTCACGTGTATGAAAGAGGAATGTGAAATTAAAGGTCTCCGTTTGAATGCTAATAAAACTAAGGTTCTGGTATTTGAAAAGGACGAAGAGAGAACGAAATGTGAAATATGGGTAAATCAGGAATGTCTAGAACAGCTAAATGAAATTGTATACTTGGGGATTGCTTTCAGTCGGGATGGAAGATGTGATTTAGATGTGGACAGGCGTGTCGCTGCCGGGAACAAAGTCAATGGTGCCCTGAATGCGTTAGTCAAAAGGCAAGGCGTAGTGAAGAGTGCACGCCTTGCAATACATAACGCAGTGTTGGTACCGACTTTGTTATACGGCAGCGAAACCTGCGTATGCCAGAAGAAGCATAAAAGCAAGTTGAATGCAGTGGAGATGCGATCTCTTCGTAAAATGTGCGGCGTTACCATAGCCGACCGAAAGCGAAACGAAGAGATTCGCAATATGGCAGGATTGAAAGATGACCTTATCACAAAAATTGATAGGGGCGTACTCCGATGGTTTGGGCACGTTGAGCGAATGAGTGAAGACCGAATGGTGAAGAAAATATATAGCGCGAAAGTAAATATTAAAAGGTGTCGAGGTAGACCGAGACTAACTTTAGAAGACCATGTGAGCAAATTACTTGAAGAGGGGAAGGTCAAGAGTACTCGGATACCTAGACGTGCATGTATGAAGAAGATAATGAACCTGAAAGAAGCGAAAGAGGTATGTAAGGATCGTGACACTTGGCGATCTGTTGTCTCTGGCTACCCCGTTAGGGATTGTGCGTGAAGATAAGTATTAGTTAATAATAGAGCATTGAAGGCGAGTTCTTTGTTTATCATGAATAATTTACTTATTAGTTTGGCCCAGTATCCATAATATTTCTTTGCAAAGAAATGTGTTAACGTTTTACTTTACTAACTGATTGAAGGGATAAGGTCGGTTTTCATTCAACATTTAGGATGTTTAATCGATATAATAATACCCACTTATAGTGTATTTGACCTTTCAAATGCCGCAACGTGTATTTCAAGCACAAGTTTCGAGTTAATGGTCCTGAATAATATGACTTCGCGTTATTGTAACAAATAATGCAGTATGAAAGTTCAGGCGTGTTCGTAATTCAATAATTATGTAAATAATCATAATTTAAAAGTATTTGAACACCCAACAATTACTGTCCTAGGTTCAAACCTTCTTCCAAGCGCAATTTATGTTTGTTAAACGCTTCTTCGACACGAAGAAATTCCAAAAGGCTTCCTTCATCACATTTCCTGTTTTTTTAATAATATGTATAAAAATATTTCAGAGTGTGAGCTTTCTAGTCTAATAGTTACCATTACCTCATAAATGGCGCTGCCTAGTTGGTTTCGATTTAAAAAATAACGCGTACTATGTTATGTGACCTTTTTCAATGTTTAACAAGTTTCAATTGATGAATAAATTACTTTATATGGACTATAATGGGGACATTATCAGACATTTACAACTCTTTTTCGTCTTTTTCACATATTAATTTTTTTACTTGAAACATAACAGTATGAAATATATAGGCAAATTAATTGCGTTTTCTTGCAAAATAGGCGCTAACATCTTCAATTAATTTTACATGCATTGTTGTCTTGTTGTCGACTTGCGTTTTTTCATGGCTATGGGTTCTCCCATAGCCACAAAAACAAGACTGACAAGATGGGAGAGTCTCCTGTTTTTATCATAAATAACCGACATTAGACCGTGTGGTCGTTTACCAAGACTCCTCCTTTCCTCATCCCTTTTTATTTAAAATAGGGTACCAAACGAGCATAAATATTTGACCTGATGGTAAGTGGATGCTGTGTGGCCCATTGATAACTACATCTATTCTCGATTAAGAATCAAAATGCAGATGCGTTTTCCAAAAACCAAGTATCACAGAGTAGTCATTATTCTGGACTTAGGCTATCATGCTTCTGTGGCCTATTCTTGATCGCAAAACACGCACATATTGCGAGTCCATCGGTGGGGGTATTTTAGCTTGTAAAATTTTAAAGTCATTTCACCTGCGGTATTTCGGATACTTTATTTTATGTTTTGTAGATTTTACGACAGTTCCTGGAAACTTCGGGTAGTCAATTCTCGTTCGACAACAAACGTAAAAAAATAATTCTCAGTTATAGGCGTTAGCTATGGTTAGAGCTTATATTACGTAAATATTTTTAACAATGTACTTGAATGGATGTTATTATGCGGATTTTATGGTCTTTTGTTGTAATTTGTAGTCCCAGTTAGTAGTCACAGTTTTTTTATAGGATATGGTGACAAACGAGCACACAGTCCACCTGATGGTAAGTGGATGCTGTGGCCCATAGACATCTACATTTCACCTGGATTAATAATCAAAATGCAGATGCGTTGTCACCCGTGAGGACTAAGATGGAATGCCTCGATTCCAGTAAAACGGGTCTCCAGTTCTCTATACTAACCACTAACTAATTTATAAGTGGTAGATCCATATTGCAGCTGTATTATGATTATAGCACGAATAGATCGGCTCGATCGGGGAAGGACCATGCTCTCACAGAATATCAGCATAAAATAGCAGCTCAATACTGCTGTGTAACGTATGGTGAGTGAAGAGAACCTTCTTTTGTAGACAATATAGATGATTATGTTATATTAGAGGAGATAGAAGTTGCTGAACCTAGAAATCCCAAAGTTTACTTTCGTAATGTGGATCCGTTTCCTGACTATTCGGATCATGTGGTTTTACCAAGAATTACTGACTCTTTAAAATTAAAGACACAAAGAGGGCTGTCTAATACTCCATTATCAGTTGCTTACTGCTTTACGTTTTTAAGCCACTTGTAGGTTTCATATTGTTTGTGGAGATGTCATGCATATTTCTTAATCAACGTGATTTATGAAAAGATGTTCAAAGAAAAACTCAACTCGACAACAAAACGGTTTTGATTTCAGAGTAAATAAGTTTACGGTAATAATCATAGATAAATAAATATGCAGCAAGATAAT
The DNA here is from genome assembly GCA_036936625.1 of Parnassius smintheus behrii. Taxonomy (NCBI): domain Eukaryota; kingdom Metazoa; phylum Arthropoda; class Insecta; order Lepidoptera; family Papilionidae; genus Parnassius; species Parnassius smintheus. Next base: position 10,906,176 of record JAUPFT010000018.1, read on the forward strand.
AATTGACAGCAATGAATATAATAATCTTTCTAAGAAAAAATCGCGTATCGGCATATGATCCATGTGTAAAAAGTGAACATTTAAATTTACAAGAGTTTAAAAACATGTTAAACGTTTTGTTTTTCCAAGCATTCTTTTTTAGTACCAACAAAATTAAATGACAATAATGATATAAGTAATAAACTTTTAACAATATAAACTACTTCATACAACGATATTGCTATTATAAATATAAATTAAAGCAATATTTAATTTATTATTGCAAGTAAAAGTAATCTAAACCATATACAGAAACAACGACCGAACGTCGAATGTTACTTGGGCATTTGCTTAAGTAAGTAACGTGTGTTACTCAACTATAGAATCAGATTTTGTAATTGAAAATTCTACCCTTAAGTAATGACTTAGTTAAGAAATTACTTAGCAACAAGTAATTACTTCTTTACAAATACGGGTGTTAATCTTGGACGCTGTATCTCCTATACATCTTAAATTCTTAAGATGTATATGAGCTACAGCGTCCACTTACCATCAGTTAGGCTGTGCGCTCGCTTGTTACTCCTACTCCATGAAAAATAAATAATCACTACATTTTATATAGTTGAAAGTGATACAACTTGCCCGACGAAAACACATCAGCGTTACGCTGCTTTTGCATGTTGATATTCAAAAAGTCACAGTTTCGAGTGCTATTTAAATCAACAAAAACCTTATTTCGATAGAGGTGTTGATTATCTGCCTGCTTGGGATCCTGTAATTAATAAAATATTTTTTAAGTATATTACATACTACGTGATAGAGCCACGCTGCGGCTGTATTAAGGTTGCAGAGCAAATAATGGTTCGACTCAACCGTTGAAGGATCACGCTCAGATATAATACCAGTGTAAAATAGCAATATAACGATAATGTGTTTCGTATAGTTAGTGATGGGAACAGAATTTTTTATTGGTAACGAGACATTTTATCTTAATTCACTATGGTAACTACGCTTACGTACGAGTATGTGTCCTTACTGTAAGCAAATTCTGCGGAGATCGAACTTAACATTAATATTGTAAAGCTGAAGGTTTACTATGATATCAAGTTGTTGCTCACTATACTATTAAATGATCATGAGTGCTGCAAATCACTCCTAACTAAAAATAAGTAAATAGAAAACGCTGAAATTTTAAAATAAGTTAACATTAAAGTCTCTAAAGTGCGTATAAAATTGGTGTCTGTGGTGTGCAATGTGTAGAATTTGCATTAATAAGAAATTATTATATCAATGTAATTATTCCCAAATAGCTTAAATACTGATGGTATTCGACAATGCTTAATTTCCGCATATTATGTCTTATAATATTCCTCGTACCACTGCCTCGCTAACTACCCACATGTCTAGACAGCACATTGACCTAGGCTCCGATTATTGATCGACGTTGTCTAAATTTGTTGCCAAAATGTGGCTTAAGATTTATTTGTACCTCATCATAAATATTTATCATCATTACTTACTTTCAATTGTTGTATTTTTGTTGTGGTTTGTATGTACTACTGGTAGATGAATACTGGCTAGCATTTTCCGAGTTAACCGTGTAGTTGCGGTGCAATAATATCCACTACCCCATCCAGGCAACAGAGGGAAATGTAAACAGGAGATGGGCAGCACCGTTTTCCTGATATCAACTCAAAATAATAAAAAAACTGCGGTTGAGTAGTCACTTGACATAAATGTCAACTATCGCAAAATCCGCCTTTTTCCGGCAATCTGTGTGTGTGTGTGTGGGGGGGGGGGGGGGATATGTTCACTAACGAACTTCTATAAGCTGCAATGGTTGAATGGAATTTAACAAGTTGATCATAATATGGAATATTTCATTCCTATATTATATTTCATTGACCGAATATTAATTGTCATGTAATTTTTAACACGAGCGTCAAAATTAATGAAACGGAAGATGAACTTCGGCACCTATTGGTCCGTAGTTTTTTTTCCTGAAATGGTATGCGGTTGGCCCTGCGGCCTTTATAGCTTCATCGAAATTGACCCGTGAGCGAGGACTCACGAGCTATTGAGTACAACGATTCTGCTGGCGACTGCAGTTCCGAGGCATTCCAGCCCCTGCTTTTGGAAAGAGGCTTCTCTTGTTGAACCACTATCGCAATGTGGGAACGAGTCCGTATTAAGAAATATAAGAACGTATATAGGTGGTATTCAATATTGTGTATGTATTATGTATAATATAATGGTTTATAAATATTTTTTTTGTGAAACGCTTGAATATTGCTCTTCCTCATCTTTCTCATCGAGAAGATTGTTCAAAAATCTGTTTAAAATATGGACTGCAAAAAAGGGTATTAAAATTAAAACTTTGAGCTATAAAAATTATAGCGTGTTAAATTTTAGCGTGAACAATTTATAATCTCTTGATTAATTTCTATTTGAAAAGGGTTGTTGTTGTAATAATTATTGTGAACAACAACTCTACTGAAATAGGAATATTTCTAAGGGGTTGTTATGGATACATAGTACAAAGTGATTACTGTGAGTTTACGCATTGTGAAAGTGAATTATATTCTTCGTTAATAACAATCTTGGTCCTGGCAACAATTTTTGGATTTATATTACAAAGTATTACGTGGTGGCGGTGGTTTTATATGTGGAAGAACCATGCTGCAGCTATATTATGGCTGGGTAAAATGGATCGCCTCGACCGGGGTAGGGAGTACCAACGTAAGACTTAGCGAGAAGAATTACGTAACTGTATTTCGCATAGTTATGTAAAGAGAACCGAAAATCAGTTTTAATGGTAACGAGGCATTCCCTCTCTATTCTCTTTTTTTTAGAATAAGGACGACAAACGAGCATAGAGATAGTAAGTGGATGCTGTGGCTCATAGGCATTTATCCTCGATTAATAATCAGAATGCAGATGCGTTGTAACCCCTGAGGACTAAGATGGAATATCTCGTTTTCTGTAAAAAGTGTCTCCGGTTCTCTCTACACTCACTATACGGGACACAGCAGCATTAAGCTGCTCTTTACGCTGGTATTCTGTGAGAGCATGGTCCTACCCCGGTCGAGCCAACCCATTCATGCTACAATATAGCTGCAGCGTGGCGTGGTGGTGGTTTGGTTATTCATCTAGGATAGATGATGATATCATTGAGCCATAGTATCCATTTACATAGACTGTGTGCTCATTTGTTGTATATATTTCCTACTTTAAAATAAAGCCGAAAATAATTACGATACGAACATTAAACAAAAGAATTTTATTTTTGAATCAATATTGGCTCCTAATGCGATGTGAACTCCGGTTAGCCACATGGTCAACAATCTATATACGTGTAAACAAACCATTCAGTTCTCCCTGCAGACGTTTTAATGTGCAGACACTTACCGTGCCGGATGTGGCGGAAGTAGGACGTCCAGATTTAAGTAACCAAAGTTTTACCATCATCTTGCTATTTATGTACAATGTATTAGTAAGTCTTTTCATACCATCATCGAGATTAATATGTGTATACGGACAAAAATTTTATTTTTTCTTTGTGCTCATCTGTGATAATATTTTTATAGGACTGCTTGCATTCTTCGTAAATAATGTAAAAATTGTATAAGTAAAAAAACATCGAAACCAAACAAACCAACCAACTAACAAAACAAAGTAAGCCCTCTGCTAGACACGGGCCCGATCCCATTACCTAAAGAGAATTTAGAGCAGGCCAAAGTACTATTCAAAGAAAATGAGTTTTATTTGAATAATAATTTAATTACGTGGTAGTACCACAGCTATATTGTGATTGCAGCAACAATGGGTCGCTCGATCGGGGTAAGATGTTTGGTAATGGGAGAGTAGAGAACCAGAGCCTTATTTATTATGGTCTCAAAATTAACCCACTGAAGACACAATTAATTATTTTAGGTTCTCCGCATATGTTTACAAAATGTAATTTACCACAAGCAACCAAAGTTGTATTTGATGGTGATGTAATCCCGACTAGTTGCACTGTCAAAAACTTGGGTGTATACATTGATAAGACTTTATCTTGGTGTCCTCAGTTACAGTAACCTCAGTAAACTTTTTGCGGCTCCTCATTCTTCGAGAAGACTACGAAACTTTTTACCAAATGCAACTAAGATTGCGCTTGCGCAAACTCTTCTGCTTCCAATCCTCGATTATGCACATGTCAGCTATTTTGATCTCACTAAAATGCAACTTGATAAACTTGAGCGACTTTAAAATTTTTGTATAAGATTCATATTTGATTTGTGTAAATATGATCATGTGTCAGATTTTCGTCACAGGCTCATGTGGTTGCCAATTCGTCTTCGCCGGAACACTCATATTTTCTCATCATTCTCTCGCTTCTTTATAATATTCTTTTTAATAATTTCTATCCTACTTACTTAAAAATCGATATTCACGTTTGAGACATTTGAGATTATCAGAAAATTTGATATTAAAAAGCCAGCCCACACTACCAAATTTTTGGACAGATCATTCACACTTATTTTTTATAACTATTATATTTTGTCAAAACCTTACTTTTTTTTTAATTTTTGAATACTGGCTAGATGAACTTAACCAATTTTAAAAATATAACGATTGCGCTTGCCGAAAATAAAAAAGACTTTAATTTTCAAATATGGAGTAGTCTAAGAAAGAAGATAGATTAGCGGTTATCGCGTTGCACCGCTGTGATTACGCGCCAAAAAAGATTTTCAATATTCTACAAAAATTTAAAATAACGCTACGATTCGTTTATCGCACTATCAAACGACTCACTGAAGATTCAAGCTTCGAATATCGTAAGAGGACCGGCCGACCTCGTACAGTAAGGACACCCGCGATCATCAAAGCAGTGAAGGCGCGAATCCAACGAAATCCTGTTCGTAAACAAAAAATCTTATCTCTTCCGATAGGCCTAAGCAGAACCACGTTTAAAATAGTGATCAATGAAGACCTAGGATTACTTACGAGTTAATCTGAAGACTGGACATTTTATGAACGAGCGTTTGAAAATAATTAGGCTGGATAGATCCCGCGCTTTGTTACGATGTTACGCCGGAAAAAATACCGCGAAATTTTTTTCGGATGAAAACATTTTTAATATCGAAGGAAGTTATAATAAACAAAATGATAAGGTGTATGCCCACAGCAGTGAAAAAGCCAGCACGCGTGTTCCGAGGGTTCAACGAGCACATAATCCTTCGTCACTCATGGTTTGACTTGGAGTCTCATATTCAAGCTTAACTGAGGTGTTTTTCTGTAAAAAGGCGTAAAAACCAGTGCCGAGGTGTACCAAAATACCGTCCTAACAAACATAGTGAAACCTGTTTCTCAAACAATGTTCTAAAACAGACATTGGATATTCAGAAATTTATGACAATTGGATATTACGTAGCACACAAAACTGGTTGACCGCCCATGGAATTGACTTTATCGGGGATAAAGACTGGCCCTCTTCGAGTACAGATTTAAGCCCACTGGATTATAAGATATGGCAACATTTGGAGAAGAAAATCTGCGCTAAATCTCATCAGGATTTGGAATCTCGCCGAGCATCTTTGGCTAAAGCAGAAATAGATATGAGTGTGGTGCGTGGTGCGATTGATGATTTGCCGCGTCGAGTAAGGGCATGATGACAAATTGGGGGAGGGCATATTGAATAATGTAAATAAAATTGTATTCTAAATTGAATTACCTTTCATTTCATATAAAATTTGTATATAATTATCAAAAAGTTGACCATTAATTTTATAAAAAGTTTTTGACCGAACTTATGACCTGACTAAGTATATAATTATTCTACCTTTATCTAGCTACACTATTTGTTTATATGTATGACATATTTATGTTATATGTAAGAGTTTCAAAATATATATTTGTACTTTTATATATTTATTATAAATATATATATATATATATATATATATATATATATATATATATATATATATATATATATATATATATATATATACTTATCTTTAAACTTGTGTAAAATAAAAAAAATAATGTTATTATTGACGCCAAACCATACCACCACACATATGTTTTTATTGTTTTCTTTCAGAAAACAATAAAAACATATCTTGTCCATCTTAAAGTTGTCGAAAAAGATCGCTCTTAGCGATGAGACAGCCCATTGTACCTCTTTTGTTATTATTTATGTTTTTTTTTTCCGTGCAATAAAGTGTTATTTATCTATATATCTATGGATAGATATCCATCTTAGTCATCAGAGGTGACAACGCATCTGCATTTTGATTCTTAATAAGGATATCATATTATGTAGATGTCTATGGGCCACAGCCACAGATTAAATAATGTTACTTTACGTAGTAACTAGTACTGTACTATCTGGTGAAATGTGTCCTCTTTTGTCATCCTACTTCTATAAAAAGTAGTACAAGTAGTAAGTGACAGTAGTACGTAGTATTATTTAGTATTCGTATAGTCAAAGTCGTGGGTCCGAATCAGTCATCGACTACCGTCGTGAAACACTCCCAGCACGAGCGGTTTTAGCTCAGATCCGAAATAAGTAATACATTTATATATATATATATATATATATATATATATATATATATATATATATATATTATATACATTCTGTAGAATTCCTACCACCACAGTACTAACAACAGTGTAAAGCAGAAGTGGAGCTCCCACTTCAGAATTTGAAATTATTTTATAAGTTCTTTGAAGTTATAACTCTTTTTAAATTCAATTTTTTGCCCTTTTTAGTGGAACAAGGAATATTACAATGTCAATGTTGTATCAATAGTTACATTAAAACTTCATTCCCTATTATGTTACCCTATAATGGGATTTTTTCCTAATTTCTAATTACAGCCATAGAATTAATAGTATGTACAACAATGTACTATTATTTATTCTGTAGTAACCTATTTATTAAAAAAATAATCATCTTAGTTAAGTACGGTTTACAACTGATATCTCGTAACATCTTTGAGAATTAAACAAAAGTTTATATTTTTTATTTTAGAGCAGGTTGAATACTCAAAGCGTAACATACATAAAAAAACGAAGCTTTTTTGAAGCTGACTAAATAGTAGTAGTTTCACTAAACAGCAGTGCTAGTATTCTTTTTAATTAAAAGAAAAAAATAGGACAAGGGGAAAATAAGCGAACAGCCGATAAAATTTACTCTGTCTCGGAACTTTTCAGTTACACGGAGATGAAATTCTATTATGGTTTCACACAGGAATTTTTAATTAAAATTTATGTTATCTATATCAGTTGCAAACATTATACTGTGGATTTTTTTGTCAAAAGATTACCCCACCCCTGTAATTAGCATGTATCGTAAAAGTATTTTACATTTTCAAATACATAAATTATTGCTTAATGTACTACCATCCAGATATAAATAATTGTTCCGTGCGAAAATCGAACTCACGGCACTGACTACTGCGCTAATGAACCGTCGAATGGTAATGATTTTACATTTTAATTTTTTTTTTGTTTCAGACATTTATTTGCAGTATTTGGCTGCTTTCACCCGACATGGAAACCACACCCGTGAGTATATTAGCAATAATTTGTAATTATTACATTTTTTTAAAATACTTTTTACTCTTGTACACATCACAATTTTCGGTTTTAACGCCATCTTTGTGCAAATGCTTGCATTAGGAAAGTGAAAGAGTCTGTAAAATTGGAAAGTAATGTTTCAGGAAATATGAGCGGCCTAAATATAAAATGGTTTCGAGCTTTAACGCTAGATGGCGTGTATTTCCATCTGCGATACTTATTCTGCAATATTGTAGAGGGCGCTGAGATTGCGTAAGGATTCTTGAAAGTTAAAGGAAATAGGGATAGTCAGTGTTGTTAGTGTGTATAAAATTAGCTAGATGTCGTGGAAACTTATCGATGAAACTTTTTAGTATACTGAGATTATTTATTAACTAAGTTCAATATCGTAATACTACTTAAAAGAATATAAGTACTTTAATTAAACTATACAAGATAATTAATAATACATAAGTATTGAAAAAAATAAAAACAGTTACACGCAATTATAAAACACAAGATAGTTTGTGGCACTAGTAACTTATATTAGCGATTTGTTATGTATGTGTGTAATTTCGTACCAAGTTGAGAGATTGAGAGACATAGTAAACATTATGTTTGTGCAATACCAGTTTGTAGGGTTTCATCATTACGGCAAAATAAGTAAAATCAATATTAGGTCAGGCATTGAATTTGAAAATTTTATGTTAAAGTTCTTATTTTTATTAACACTGATACTAGGTCTCGTATCATCACCCTTATCACACAGTAAAGTTTTTAAAATCGGTATGGTTTAAATATTTTAAATAAGGAATAGACATTTGGCCTGTGCATTTATAACGTCACCGATCCAAAAAAGGAATAAAAACAGCTAATTAGCTGTTATCTCATACTAGCGATCCGCCCTGGCCGGCTTCGAACGGGTAATTTCTGGAATTCTACATCACCGCTTCCTACCGTGTTCATTGTGAATCTAAACTATCTAGGGGCCCACTCAAAACACACAAAAATTTTCTCAAATCCTGTCCCGCCGTGCCGCGCCGTTTAGGAGTTGAATGACAAACACACGTACTGACGATTACATACATATAAGTAAAGATTGATTTAAAATTATACATTAATAATCTTTATTTCCATAAAAATCAGTTAACAATATGTCTATTTATAAACTACACAGGAATATTTTATCCTATACTTAACATGAAAAATATCATGAATTGCCGAACTAGTACAAAACCTGCATTTCAGCATATGGTGAGACTCACCGGACATAATAAACATAAATTATTTATTTATATTATGGAAATATTACCAAACTTTATCCTTTATATTACATAGGTATGTGTTATAAAATATAAAATAGAAAGAAAAAAATTAAAATGTACCTCTTTTGTATATGGTACTAGTGTACGTGTGTGTACGAGATGAAGAATACAATTTTTAATTTTGATTTGTAGGGAGTAAACTGGAATAATTTTATTAACTTTGCTATACACAACATGACCCAAAGAACAGTAAAATCTCCGAATAAATGAGGTATGAAGCTGTTTTAGTTCGTAAGGTATAAATTTATGAGGGCCAAAAATCAGTTCACTGTTGTTTCAAAATTATACCTAAAATAAACAGTTGTCTAACGGTAAGGATTTCACAATTTTAAAACATGAGTTTGGTTGGGAATAAGAAAGGTCGAAAGGTGCTTCCTTTGAGTACTGCACGCTGGGAAATATCTAAGCACTTGATAGTAGAAGCTGGCGCTCCTCCCCAAGATTGATGATAATGTTTTTAATGCGCGTTAATATTTGTTTAGAAATACATATCTATCTAAGAAAGTTTCATTCAAATATTAAAAATAATAATTTTCATTCCATACGTGACCATAATAGCTATTTGATGGCCTCAATTTGTCACGCTCACACACGATTTGGTACAGCCGGTCTACAATATTATGATTTAAAGTGTTTTTTCGATGTACTAACTTTTTATCTAAATACAAGAATAAAACTTTTTTCATTCCATAATTAAAAATATATCAACGGCAACAGTGTTTACAGTTTGTAAACAAATCATATTGTGTACTTTACATATTATATGAAGTTAGATACATATATTGTACATATTGACCTATACTGATAAATAAAGACCTTCCTGTTATTGTTAATATTAGATAACACAAATTTTACGAATTTTATCGCGTTTAAATTTAACTTTAAAGTTATGACTAAACACTAAAAGTTAAAATCCGTAATAAGAAATTATCATGACAGTTTTGTATTTAATAGTCAAATTTCATACTTTATATTTTAGTTTGCATATCCTGCGGGACTTTTGTATGAAACATATTCTTATTAAACCTAGTACAAATAAAAAATAAAACTACTTTTTATTATTAGGCAAAATAGGTTTTAAACATGCTCTTGTAAAATTTCTGGTAAGTATGGTACAGTTTTGTCAAAGCTTCCAAAGTATGTTTTGATCAATATAATATTTATATAAATATATATTGTCATGTGATAAAAGTTTGAAGAGCACTTATTGAACGTGCAGTTGTCAGCTGAATAATTCAATTTAATGCCTATATATTGCGCCCTTCACTTGCGACAGTTTCATGTGCTCAGTAATGTCTGCGCGAAATTAAATTATTTTGGCACGGAATATCGCTTTTAAAATATTATATTTCGAAAGCATCGCCTCACGGCTCCGTGAACCCAGGGAGTAGGGACCGAGTGGTTATTCATCCGTCCATAAAATTTATAGCAAACGTTTCGGAACTCAAATCGCCGTCGATTCATTAATGACACGTTACTTCGATCGTCATTTATATCATCGTGATTTTAATGAAGTCTCTAATTGTTCTATCGCGAAATTTATTGCGGTCAGAATTTTGATTGTACACGTCACGATCGGTTCTCTCGATTCAATTATCAATGAGAGTGCACCGCCGATTCACTGTTTAAATGATATTTGAATGAGGTGCCACTCGATAGATGCGGGAATGAGCTAAAATGTAGCACGTCTGCTAAAGCCTTGTCATAAATTCAAGCGGTGTGAGCGGCACCGCCTCGGGCGAATCGCGGCGCTCCTGTTTCGGATATTCGGCGTTACGAATGGCTTTGACTAAATATTACAATTTCCGTGCGACTATTGCGGCCGGAATTACTAATGCTCCGACGCAGGACAAAGTGGAACGATGAAATGGTCATCCGAAGCTGCTCCCTTCTTGACTTTAAACAAAGCAATTCAAATTTCATGGCATTTATTGTTATAGTTATAGAAATCGTCGTTAATATGCTGTTTGATACAGCGAACATATTATATTTCTTAGGTGTGTAATATTCTTTATCATTTTTAAAATATCACATAGCAATAAACTCGCGTTAGCGTTTGGGAATCCATCATTTTCGGACTGTGTAATAGTCGTTGATCATTTTGTCCTGTGGATTGTAACTTGGAATAACTGAAAATGACAGAAAATTGTGATGGTATAAATTATATTTATTACCTTAATTTTACATATTGACTTAAATTAAATTCTAAATTAACTAAACTAAACTTAAAGTTCATAGACGGGTGCCAGAAGCTGAACCAGGGAAGGAGGGTGACTAGGGAGACTTCAAATGGTGCCATTTAGTTAACTTCATCATCATCATCATCATTACGGAATGTAGTGATGATCATGTCACAAATCCACTGCTGAACATAGGCCTCTTCCAAGGAAGCCACGTTTCCTGCATGTCTTACCAGATCGTCACTCCATCTAGTGGGGGGATGCCCCACACTTCGCCTTCCGGTACGAGGTTGCCTCTCGAGAACCTTTCCATTACCACTTCAGCGTACTACTCTGTAACGTATTAGTTAATATAGCTAACGTTAATTTAAATCGAGTTAATCTACACTAACATTTATTTAAATTACTACATTTTCTCCAATCTAAAAATGTAACTTATCGCGCTAAGTCAAAGGAAAAAGTAAACATAATATCTTAACGCCCGGCCAGGCTTGTTAAAAAGCGGTCGCGTTTCGCAACCACAAATTACTATGATTTAATATTGCTTAGTTATCTGAAGTCTGGCAATTTGTTAGCGCCGCTTTTGGGCCCGCGTCGGCCGCCATTGTTTCTCCGCCTTTGTTCATCGCTTGCCCCGCATGATAGCATCTTGAATTATTATGATTAGGACTCCTTGCAAAGTGATGGGAGCTCTGCTAATTCCGCTATTTATGTTTAACTTTTGCGAACTTTCAAATATTTTGGAATATCGTAGCAATACCGTTGTTGTAACCGGATGGTGAGGTTTGTATGCGAATTATCTACCACGAAAAGTACCTACAATTGACTCACTGACATAGATAATTAAGAATTCGCCCATTCGTTTGTTTTTCGCGTTACCGGGTAACTGTTCGATTAACTCGCAGACTCGCACACACTCGTATTGGGTTGACCCACTAGATTAATGAATATCGCCGTCGCCCGTAAAGTCAACGGAGTTAATATATCAGGTTGGACGTCATGTCACGCACCGAATGGTGGGCACTGACGGGCATTTTCATTTCATATAGTGGCGACAAAATTAATCGATCGGGGAGGCTTTTTCAATTAGAGAAAGCATTCAGTTGACATTGTGTTTATAGCGTAATTGGCGGTTTGTTATCAATCCACTTTGACCTGTGTAATGGGAGGCCATCAGGCAAATGAATCGCCTCGCTGTCCACTCGAATTCAATAGCTGTGTAAGCGCTAGTCAGACGAATGGAAGTGAGCGGTCTTGCGCTACGTATTTGTTCATTCAGCATATTAGTTCTTCTTTAACTTCCACATTTGAGTATGGGGTATGAGATTTTTGAGTTAAGGTTTAGTTCAGGAGTGTGTATGTAATCCAGTCCTCTAAACGAATAACAAAAATAACTAACAAGTAAAGTAACTAAACCCAAAATATTTTACAACTTTCCTGTTTCAAATTTTCCTGTTTTAAGTTTTAAATAAAAATATGTAGAAATTAGTAGATACCAAAGCGTCCACAATTACTAAACTAATAATGTGACCACTTAGTTCTGCATTTGACCACTACAGGTCGGTGTATTTAAATCTCTTTTACCGAGATTATACTCCAATTCGGTGGCTTGTATACACAAGTGCACTCTTAATTTAACTTCGTGTATGTAGTTCTTTGAATATTGCAATAGAATTCTTATGAACAGGCAATAAGACCGACATTTGAGTGAGCTCTCGTTGAAAGCAAATTAGCCCATTCATCAACATATCTCTCGGATTACAAACGGAGCCGAAGCTTTGTTGCAACGGCGGTTTTAGAACTGCCGCTCGTAACTCAAGCATCAACTGTTATCCTGTCTGCGGGGCTGCAGTGATAATCATAAATATCTACTTGCAATGTTACGGCGGCGCAGTTAGTGAGGATTGCAGATATTGCAAACGTGCAGCGTGCGTGCCACACCCCATTCATTAGAGTGCCGAGTGCTTCCCGGCATTTATCAATCTGGCCCCGGAACGGGACACGCCTCGCGGACTCCATGAATTTAGAAGCAATCCTGTTTTCCTGTTCTTCGCTCCCTAATGCTTCGCTATTACGTGTTGGGAGCGTTGGAGAATTAAGGTTCTAGCGTTTTGTTTTGATTAATATTCATTACTGCAACAAATAAATGGGCAAAATAATGCGTAACTGCTCCAATTTCAAGAAAAATGAAACATACATTTGTATAGTAGCGTTTGGCATATGTTTGAGAAAACTTATGCTCAGCATTAGACTTGTGAAGGACTGTAATGAAGATGAGGATTAATTTGTATGGAGGAAGTTTCGAATCTAATTGACACCTCATTTGATCAACCTAGTATTTTCACTGCTATGTCTGTATTTTTAAATGCTGACGTTTGAGTGAATTCATAAAGAAAGCTTAGTATAACAAGACGACTGAACAATGCGTTAATTGCTAATTAAGCGATATAACTACAGTTTGCGAGAATGATTGCATTTAATTAACTGTCACTTATGACTGAAAGGTTTCTAGGCTTACATTACACGCTCATGCAGACTGTCAGTTGTACAACAATCACGGTTATGATTGACGAATAACCTACGGTGTAATGCAGTGACTGACATCTGCATGAGCGCGTAATGTGCGCCTATCAGTGACCATCCGTTTTGTATCAATCATGATTGATGGAATTGATTGACGCCTGCATGAGCGTGTAATGTACGCCCGTTGTATTTTAACTTCAGAACTGTTGGATAATTTTTAGGCAAAGCCTTGCTTTTAAATTGATAATATTTTATGTGTTTTATGGCCATAAAACACATAAAATATTATCAATATACACAGAATGGTTTTCATTTTTACTCCTGTGTTTATTACGCTTTACCAACATTTTCTTTGGCTCCGTCATTGACTGGTAGAAAGGTTTATTGGACCTTCTGTAATTTTGAAGCAGATAAGCTATTCAGTCTGCGGAACTGCTCGTGGTAGCTCAGATGGTTAGCGCTCACTAACTTACAGTGAGTCACAGTACGCGAGCAGCCCAGGTTCGATCCTCGCCAGCACCAATGAAGTTACTATACTATTAAAGTACATACTGAACGTACAAAGAAATCAAAAATTAAAAGCAACATAATATTGTGTTACATTATTCACGTTGTGCCATAAATATATGTAAAATAACCTAAAAGTCGTAAAAAAACAACAACAATGAAACAATAACACCTATTATATAAAAACAAACATTAAATTATTTTGTTACTTTATATTTAAATTGGTGTAAAGAATCCCTAAAAATACCTACTTATGAGTATCGGGTGTTGTTAACTCATTATAGATTTTAATGTATTCGTTACAGATTCTAGGGCACAGGAGCATAATAAAATAATAGATCGGGGAAAAAGTTCGTTTGTATCAAATTGAAGAAAAATAAGACATTAAGAAAAATAAAGATAAAAAGTAAAAAACACTCCGCCGTTTTTCAAATGTTTTTCTGTCCGCCAACTTGAGCGAATATAATGAACGAATCGAAGAAATTCGATTCATTCTGAAGTTAGGAAGGAAGGGAAGGAACAAAAAATGCGACAAACCGCGAAAAAAAATTGTGAAAAGAGTAGCACAAAGTTGGTTCAAGCGTTTTCAGTCCTGGAATTTTATGTCAAAGATGCATCTCGCTCTGATCGCGCTCATACTGGTAACGTCGATGCCAATTTTGAAAAAGTGGAGCAAAATTGGCATAAGTATTGGTAGTTATGACATAGCCGAGGAATTTAGCATTGGCCACAAAACAGGTTTGACCCTTTTAAAAAAATCTGGCTACACAAAAAGCTTGATATTTGGGTACACGAGTTCACTGAATGAAATGAAAAATCGTGTACTTATTGCCGATTCTCTATTGAAACATAATAAACTAAACCATTTTTGAAAAGATTGATCACTGGTGATGAAAAGTGAATCACCTAAGACAAGAACTTGTGAAAAAGAACATGTTCAAAGGGTAGTCAAGCTCCACAGACTACAGCGAAACCCGGATTAACACACAATAAGGTGATGCTGTGTGGTGGGATTGGAAGGGCATCGTTTATTATGAGGTTCAACCGCCAGGCAAAACCATCGATTCGAATCACTACTGCCAACAACTAATAGAATAGAATAGAATAGAATAGAAATAGAATAGAAACTTTTTTATTCAATGTAGATTATAAAAATACTTATTGAAAGTCATTTTTTTAATTTACCACTGGTTCGCAAAAAAACCTCTGTCCTGGGAAGAACCAGCAAGAAACCCAGCGGGACTATTTTTTTTAATAATAGCTTACAATCATGTTTACAATCAACAACACAAGACAAATTAGAAATAGCTTGGTAGCGATCACCCTTCCCAGGGGTTATTATCATCTATAAATTCCTTAATATTATAATAACCCTTTTTATACAAACTTAGTTTAATAACATTTTTGAACTTTGTGTATGACAAATTTTGTATATTTTCTGGGATTTTGTTGTAAAAGCGTATACATCGCCCCAAGAATGAATCACTGACTCGGTGGAGTCGAGTAACTGGTACTACCAGCTTGTGTCTGTTCCTAGTATTTACAGAATGAATATCACTTATTTTCGCAAAACTACTTTTATTTTTGTGTACGTACATTACATTTTCATAAATGTATTGAGAGGCCAGAGTTAATATATTAATTTCTTTAAATTTTTGTCTCAGTGACTCTTTTGGTTTTAAATTATATATTGCTCTAATGGCCCTCTTCTGTAAAATAAATATAATTTCAGTGTCAGTCGCGTGTCCCCATAGCAAAATACCATACGACATAATGCTATGGAAATAACTGAAGTAAACTATTCTAGCTGTTTCAACACTGGTAAGAGTTCTAATCTTTTTTACAGCATATGCTGCAGAACTAAGTCTGCTAGCTAGTTTTGATATATGGGGGAGCCATTGAAGCTTTGCGTCCAGTGTGATTCCAAGAAAAATGGTGGTATCAACAAGACTCAGTTCCTCCCCATTTAAAATTAGATTAGTATTGACATGTTTAACATTAGGAGTTACGAATTTCATACATTTAGTTTTAGTTCCATTCAAATGCAAATTATTAACATTAAACCAATTGACTAACTTAGCTATAGCATTATTTACTTCGTCGTAATTTAATAACTGTCGTTTTAATTTGAAAATTAATGAAGTATCATCAGCAAATAATACTATATCATGGTTATCCCCTACTATGTAAGGTAAGTCATTAATATATACAAGAAACAGAAAGGGGCCAAGAATTGAGCCCTGAGGCACGCCCATTTGTACAACCGACCCGGAAGAACTCATACTATTAATAACAACTTTTTGTGTTCTGTCACTTAAATATGAAATAATTAATTTAAGAGCATCATTTCTTACACCGTAGTGTTGAAGTTTCCTGATTAATGTTTCATGGTGAACACAATCAAAGGCCTTGGATAGGTCACAGAACAAACCCAAAGCATCCTGTGAATTCTCCCATGCATTAAATATATATTTAATCAGCTCAACACCAGCATCAGTTGTCGAGCGACCCCTTGTGAAACCAAATTGATTTTTATGAAGTAATTTATTTACATTAAAAAAAATTAACAATTGATCAAGAATAATTTTTTCAAAAATTTTACTAAGTGTTGGCAGTACAGAAATAGGTCTAAAATTAGCGGGGTCCAATGTACTACCAGATTTAAATAAAGGTATTACTTTACTATGCTTCATTAAATCAGGAAACACACCAGATTTGATACTACTATTAAAAATAATAGATAGTTGAGGTGCGATTGTATCTATTATAGACGCAATAACTTTAACAGAAATCCCCCACAGATCGGCGGTTCTCTTAATATCAATAGTCTTAAAATATTTTACAATATCTTTTGATGAAACTTAATGAGACTCAAGCAAGAAATTGAGAAAAAAGGCCGGTATTGATGAACAGAAAAGGAGTACCTAGTCTTTCATCATGATAACGCCAGAGCACACACATATTTGGTCACTCAGCAAAAATTGACAGCGCTTAATTGGGACGTGCATGCAACATAAATAGTCCTGACCGCGCACCCTCACATATTCACTTCTTTCGGTCTCTTCAGAAATCTTTGGGTGTTGTAAAATGTTGTTAGGTTAACATCGAGAGAGGACTGTTAAAACTATTTATCCCAAATTTTTGATCAAAAACCCCAAGGTTTTACAGCAATGGGATTTTGCCACTACCTACAAGATGATGACAAGTTATCGAACAAAATGGCACATATATATTATAATAAAATGTAATTTAACTTTGAAAGAAAATGTCTTGAATTTGTATATAAAATACGAAGAAACTTTCCCCGACCTTGTATACCCCTTATGGAAGGTATTGAAAATGGGATGACGGGGACGTTATACAGACATATTGAGTTTTTCTAGTGTGGTAGCTCGTAAAGTTTATTAATTTTATTATTTTTTTAAATTTATTAATTTACGTAACTGAATCGAAAAACTGTTTTAAACTTTTAAATGCAACGACTGATTGCATTGACCGATTCCGCTGTGGTTAATATAGATCACGCTATCCCGTCGGGGTAGGCGTTGTGCCAGTGTCTACAGTTGCGAGTCGACGCGTACATTTCTTTTCTTTCACGTGACATTGCTAGTGCACATCGCACGGAACACCTCTGGGCGTTGGTATCAATTTATTGACGGCAGTGTCTGGGTACTGCCCCTAATTTACGCGGGTAACTCGTGTTGCTGCTCGTTTGTCACCCATATTCTATAAAAAAAAATGTTATTTTATTATATTATTTTCCTCTATATAGATGAGCGTTGCCTATCAACCCGCCTCTTAGGCGGCGATTCAAAAAGTTCGGCATATTATCATAGAGAAATGGTCATTAAGTCTCATAAAAGATACAAGGCTGGAAAATAAAACAAACAAACACTCAGATCATAATAGTAATAAAATAATTTTTAGCATAAATTACTTTTCTATACAATTAGCTCAAAATAAACTGATTACAAATAGGGATGGGCCGAATATGGATTTCACCGAATACGAATATTCGGACGAATATTCGGTAAAATTTTTACCGAACCGAATATTCGGCCCGAACATTATTTGGCAGGATAACCTCGGGACCTAACCAATTAATGTCGAAACTTGTTACCGTAAAGCACACGGGATTAGCGCCTGACCCTCTTGCTCCCCGCCACACCTCACAGTTATTGTATCATCTACTACTGAGCAAATTGTCACATGCTTATGTTTTGACTATTCTTGTTATAAAAAAAGTATTCCGTTGTTTTATTCTTAATTAAAGTTAAAGTTACCGCCTATATACGTCCCACTCCTGGGCACAGGCTTCTCAGACATGCAGGTTTTCTCACGATGTTTTCAAAAAAATTTGTAAATCAGCACTTAAAATTGCAATTAACATTTTCATTGGTGCCAGTGGGGATCGAACCCGGTTTGCTCGCACACTGTGAAATTTACAGCGAGCGCTAACCATCCGAGCTACCACGGCTCTTAGTGAATAAAGTAAAGAGCTGTAAGAATTTTATTCTTAGTGGAAATTGATAATTATATGATAAAAATGAGCGGCAAGAGACTTACTACTTACTTACTTACTATTTGGACTTATTTTAGTGAAACTGACGACCAAAGTAAAGTGAAATGTACTAATGTAATGTAATGTTTCTTTGTTTGATTCCAAAACATGGCAAATAGAAACTTGACAAAACATTTTAATCAAGTTTCTATTTGCCATAATCGGAAATAAATCCACAGTGCCTCAAAAACATAAATGTATAGTTTTTTGCATTTGAGGCACTCTAGAGTAGATTTTATCCATAAATAAAATATACTTTCAACAGTAAAAGACATCGCATTACTCAATTTGTACGTTGGACGATATAATTTGGACGATACGATGTAAACGAATGTTGGGTGATTTATGATTATATAATACGAATATTCGGTAAAGCGGCCGAATATGCCGAATACCGAATATAAAACGAATATTCGGCCTACCTCTAATTACAAATTATAAGTTGCTTACTTCGGTTTGTTACTGCCGACAGTACTAGGCCGAGCCTGATGTATCGCAGACGGCAGATATCTCTAAAAGATGTATGAATGTACACACAAGACTCAATTTGCCATAATGCATCATCATCATTAACAAACTGAAAGTCCACCGCTGGGCATTGCTTTCCCTAGGGAAGGGCCAAGAGCTTTGGCTCTCATTACGGTGATGTTTCTAATTAAATCGCAGTTCCGTCTAATCACTTCCAATTCAGTAAGAACTCCAAACATCTTAATAAGTGAAAAAGTTTACTGATTATTAATTTCTGAAAAATAACTAAGCCTTATAATTTTATTTTTACTTAACTCTGTTTGGTCTGTTCCATCGCCAGTTAATTTAAGCAAAATTTACACAACGAGGAAACAAAATTTTTGTAAATAAACGTTAAACTGTATATTAATTTTATTTTAGCGCAGTTCACAATAGATCTGTAGCATATTATGTCAGTAGATGATAATAACGTTTTTGACAGCTACCCTGTATGTATTGAATCTGAACAAATGGACGTTTACGGTTTCGGTTTAAAGAAATCCTTCTCGCATATCTTGAATAGCAAGGATATTACAGGTATTTGTACTACGCCTTGAATTATTCTAACGCGGCTTGATTTTTTTTAAGTGAAACTTATTTATCGACGTAGTGGAGAATTTTAGTACGGTATCAAAATATCAAAACGTCACGTTTTCTTGTAACGTTTCATCGCCGGGCCGGCATGTCTCTACTATGTATTATTTAACCTAATTATGTAAAATATAAAATAAAAGAAGAATGATATGTCCTAAAGAAATTTCACTTCTTAAGTGAGTATACAATTAAACTTAAATTATATTTATCCTCGATTAAGATGACTTGATCCAGAGGACTAAGATGGAATGCATCGTTTCTAATAAAAAGCGCCTATAAAAACTTAACACGACAACTTTCAAATACATTAGGAAACTGTATTACTAAAGTACAATGGTGTTACGTGTAATTATCAAAGTATTTATTCTTATAATTTCATTTAGGATTATTACAGTCTTATGATATTTTTACGGTTAACTCTTGCACCGAAAGTTTTCGTACGTACATAATATTTTCGTATGTATACAGACTAATCAAAATTAAAGGAAACTGATAAAGCAAAATTATGCTGCAGAAGTGAGTGATAGAGATGGTATGGGCCCTAGGAGGAAGTTTATCAATTAATTAAATATGTTAAAAATTAAATTAAATTAGCTAAGAATCGCGTAATAAAATAAAATGATGTGTCTTACCTAGTTTGAAAAGCAACGCTCGTCCTCCCTCAGTTGCGTGCATTATGCCCTCACCACTAATCCCAGCACCACTACTGAGAGTACACCACTACACTAGGAAAGACACACCACCGTCTATAATACTGACATAATAGATTATCTATCAAGTTGGTGATACATTGAAGATAGGCCAAATTAAGAGTACCCTTAAACGACGAACATGTAGTATGTATATGTAGCTCTATACGGATGTGAATGAAGAGAGAGAGAGGGCGGTTTGTCTGGATCGTGCCAAATGAAAGCACGAATTTCCTATTGAAATTAATATGAAGTTATACAGTTTAATTTAAAAAAAAGTGTAATGCCTTAATTAAAATCTGTTAAAAACTGTACGTCTTGTTTGGAACTAATTATTGCTACTCACAGATATGTCATCCCCGTCAAGCTTGAATGTTTGAGGTCCGAGGTGAAGTATTCATACGTCGGCATGATATCGATGCGTCGACTAAATTCGCCTTTGACAGATGGGTTGGCGTCATTTATTTTATTTGTTTTATCTTCGTTTTTACTCGTACATATCTTTTATTTTAATTCAAATTTTATGAAATTTGTAGCCGGGCTATATCTACTAAATATAAAAAGTGTCAACGAATACAAATAGTCTCAGTTAAAGGAATTACTAGATCTTCCGACAAAACCCAGTGGAAATGGCCAGTCTTGACCGGTTCTCCTACAGGCACCTGCGCCACTTGATCCGCTTATCCGGGATTAGTGAACAAGGCCAACTCCTCTCAGCGTTAACGTGAGATAACGATTGTGATAGAGCACAGCCTATTAAGTATGCTGCAATTGGAGTGTTAGCTAACTAAGGGTATTAGGAAAGTTAGATAACTCCTAATAGATTATATAGACTATTAAACGCTGAAATGTTGTAGGTTAGACCGGGAAATGTTTAATACGGGTTTATAAATGTCATGTTATTATCGCAGAATTATCTAACGGAACTTAATAAAATAGTTCGGTAATATTTTTATGTTGGGATGTTGTTACAAATTATGTTTCAGTTGTTTATAAACAAAAAGCCATCTGCTTTTTTATTATTTTTTTTATTATTAGCTTCCATTTTGATCATTTAAAAAAAAGGTTGGTTAATATTTTTTTATTTTACAATTATATCAATTAACAACAACTTCATATCCATAATTCAAGCTTCCATGTTTGCGAATGATTCACAGTCTGTAAGAAATCGCTTTGTACTGCAGTTGATAGCACTTTTTCGGATTTTAGATGTCTTTAGCAATAACAATCTAAAAATAAATTTAAGTTTATTTGTTAACGTTATTTGTAATTTTTTCGAACAATATTTTTTATAGAATAAGGGTGACAAACGAGCACTCGGTCAACCTGAATGTACGTGGATACATTGGTAATTTTGCACGGTATTCATGCAACACAAATTCGGTATACCTTCCTACCTACCTACGTACTTCTTTACAGATTCAATTCTTTATAGTTGATACTTGTATAGACTGCTCTAAATCCAGAACTGAACTGTCGAAGTTAGCTTCGATCAAGTTGGTAATATGGAGAAGTGCAAACATTATTACAAGGACGAAAACTTGGCCTGAGCGTCTGAACGAATTTAGATAAAACGTGACTTTTAGTTAGACAGTACGGTTCGGTGTTCGGTAAACGAATAAACAGTTTTGCTTTGACTGTAACAGAAGGCAATCGTTCTAAATTTAACTCATGTTTAAATTTGTATGTTGAAAAAGTAGAAAAAAGTGTTAAATAACTAAATAAACAGTTAGGGCAGAAAGAAACAAATAAGATGAAACGGTGTAAGTCCATAATTCCGGGTGTCACTGCTTTGTTTGTGTACGTTAGGAATGCGTCTAACTCTGCATATTTATATAATTTACAAAGCCTTCTGGCATTCACTGTTTAGTATAATTTTAACTTTGTTAAGATTATAATTTATGGACGCCACACACGGTCAGTTAAACTGATCATTTCAACTGATCAGTTCAAACTAAAACTGTTGATATTTTTTTAAATAATGGATTTTCGATATATCAATCATTATGAATATATTAATATCGGAGTTTTACGTATAAATTTATTCATGGATATATCGAAAATCCGATATTTAAAAAATATCGACAGTTTAATTTGAACTGATCAGTTGGAATGATCCGTTTAACTGACCGTGTGTGGTCACCAATAATCTTACTGTATACATTGTAGTAGTTTTGGGCATTGCTGACCCCAGGCCTCTCACTTAACAGATTGAAACGAATTTAGTTGACCCAGTTAGTTATAAATAAATGAATATTACAGTGCAGCTGTTTATAGATTAGATTACCTACATTTTGTGACAGCATGTTTAGTAGCAGCAACTAAAGTCAAACCAAATTTAAATGTTATAACATTCTTCAGCATCGTCACATGTAAAAAAATTTAGTGGATGCACTGTTTTACGTTTTATGTATGTATGGGATTTTGTATGGACTAAAAATAGGTACTATATTTTCATCGTTATTTTTATTTTAATCAAAGTGTGCGTGTGCGTGTGCGTGTGCGTGTGCGTGCGCGTGTGCGTGTGCGTGTGCGCGTGCGCGTGCGTGTGCGTGTGTGTATGTATATTACTGTTACGAGCTTGAGGTTCGTGACAATAAAAATTGCCGATAAAATTACCTAAATTAACACTTTAATTTACTTTATACAAATTAAAGTTAAAAAAAAAACACTAATAATTAAACACACTAATTCACTTAATTTCACTCCGAAGCTTCGCTTGTGTCGCCGAGTTAAACTCTGTCCCGATCGCATCTTGCGCCATCTATTTATTCAAATCAGCAAAACATCCGGAATGTTCAAGTAAACACGCGTAAGGTACCGAGAGCTCGAGTATAGATTTTCTAGAAACTTAGTTCCTCGGGTGGCGCTGTTGGTCGAGAGATCGGCGATGTCATTCTCTGCAAAGCCCCCCCCCCGCTCTCGCTCCTGACACTAGATGGCGCTAGTTGACTTATTCACATAACACTGCCCCCTCCTAAGACATGCTCGTCCCGAGCATTATCGGTCCCATAATAACGCGCCAAGCGATCCACATGGACGATCTTAGGAGTCCCTCTTGCGCCTTTCTGTATCCGGTAGGTCACATCGTTGATCCTGGTTACAATCCGGTACGGGCCGTCCCATTTAGCTTGAAGCTTAGGAGATTTCCCTTTGCTGCGGACTGGATTGTGCAACCACACTAATGAACCTTCGTTGAACCCTTTATTGTTCATTTTGCGGTCATACCGGGTTTTCATTTTCTCAGACATTTGCTGGCCCGATTGTCTGACGTGCTCATAAATGTCATTCATTTTGTTCCGCAAGTCATATGCATAATCGGTTATACTGCGTGGGGCATCAGGTGGTATCCCAGTGATCAGGTCTGCAGGCAGCCGTAATTCTCTTCCAAAGTTTGCGAAAGCTGGTGTCACTGCCGTACTTTCGTGAACAGAACTTCGATATGACAACAAAAACGGTTGTATGTGCTTGTCCCAATCTCGTTGCCGATTGTCCACAACTTTTGCTAGGTACCTCTCCAATGTCTGATTAAATCGTTCCACCATTCCATCAGATTGCGGGTGATAAGAAGTCGTTCTTGTTTTATGAGTACCCATAACTCGGCAAGTTTCCTGGAATATTTGAGACTCAAAATTCCTTCCTTGATCGCTGTGAATCTCTAAAGGTACTCAAAAACGACAGAAGACTTCATGAACTAGTTTATCTGCAACTGTTGAAGCTTCTTGATTTGGAATGGCGAAAACTTCTGGCCACTTAGTGAAGTAATCCATTACAACCATGAAATACTTGTTACCGCTTTCACTCTCCGGAAACGGCCCCGCCACGTCAATGGCTATTCTCTCCCATGGTGCACCAACATTGTACAACTTCAATGCACCTCTACTACGAGTCTGAGGTCCCTTTACAGCCGCACAACTTGTACATTTGCGACACCAGTCCTCGACATCGTTTCGACAGTGGACCCAGTAAAACCGTTCTCGGATCTTCAGTAGAGTTCGTTTAACTCCCAGATGGCCTCCTGAATAATCATTATGGTACAGCTGTAGAACATCCGGTACTTTAGCTTTAGGGACAACCATTTGTAAATGACAGCTGTCTCCCCGAACATTCTCCCATTTACGGCACAGAACTCCATCCTGAAGCAGCAAGCTATCCCACTGGGCCCAATAGCTTTTAGTGATCGAACTCATCGCTGAGACGTCGCTCCACTTGGGCTTGGGAGCACTGGCCTTCATCCATTCCAGGATCGGCTTGATGTCCGGATCTTCCTGCTGTGCACGTTGTAAGCTGTCCTTCCACTCGTTGCTGAGGTGGTCTGCCCTGAGCATCCTCACGGATACTACTCCCTTACTCTCTTGCCTAGTACAATGTTTGCAATCTTCAGGACAAGGTCTTCGTGATAATGCATCTGCGTTGCCATGAGATTTCCCGCTGCGATGTTCGATCTCAAAGTCGTATTCCTGCAGTAGTTCAATCCACCTCGCAACTTGTCCTTCTGGATTTTTAAACTACAATAGCCATTTTAGTGCAGCATGGTCAGTTCGTAAGTGAAATTTTCGCCCCAGAAGATATTTGCTAAAATGCTGCAACGACTTTACCACAGCTAGCAATTCGCGTCTTGTGACACAATAGTTCCTTTCCGGTTTTGACAACGACTTGCTGAAGTACGCTATCACGACCTCTTGGTCACCATTCCGTTGAGACAACACACCGCCAAGTCCTATATCACTTGCGTCTGTGTCAACTACAAATTCTTTGCTTGCATCAGGGTATCCCAAAATAGGTGTTTTGCACAGACGGTCCTTGAGCTCCTGGAATGCGATATTACAACTTTCATCCCAGCAGAAATGTCGCTTCTCCTCGGTTAGCTTATGCAGAGGTTTTGCTATATCTGCAAAGTTCTTCACAAATCGCCGGTAATAGGAGCACAAACCCAAAAATGCTCTAACCTGCGTCTTGTCTTTTGGAACCGGCCAATCCTTTACAGCTGCAATTTTCTCTGGATCCGTGCGGATACCTTCTTCCGACACTACATACCCCAAAAAGTTAACTTGCCGTTGGAATAGTGAACATTTCTTCGGGCTCAACTTGAGGTTGGCACTCTGAATCTTCATGAGCACGCGTTCCAGGTTTTGAAGGTGTTCCTCAAACGTACGGCCTACGATGATGATGTCATCCAAGTAGACCAGACAGGCATAATAATAATAATAATGTTTTAATAATAATAATAATAATGTTTTATTTTGCTGTAACAGTTTAAGTACTTAGAATATATGTGACCAGTGTCTCCTTTTAAGCTTGAATCAGCCTGTGCCAGGGGACACTGCTCTTCCTTAAAATAGGTCATTTCTTACAAGAAAACTTAATAAATAATAATTACGAAACAAAATAAAAATATATAAGTAACAATAATATATGTGGTCTAACAAAAATGACTTAATATACTTATTTATTTACATTTATAAATCAGCCAAAGCAACTTAAGCAACATAAGCCTGAATGCGCGCGCGCGTGTGTGTGTATGTGAGTGAGTGTGTGTGTGTGTGTGTGTGTGTGTGTGTGTGTGTGTGTGTGTGTGTGTGTGTGTGTGAGTGTGTGAGTGTGTGAGTGTGTGTGTGTATGTGCGTGTGTGTGTGTGTGTGTGTGTGTGTGTGTGTGTGTGTGTGTGAAACTGAGTGGTGTGTTTGTGTGTAAAATTCTAAAATAATATAATGTAATTTAATTATTGCTTCATTACTCTAGAAGAGCCTCAGTGTCATCGTAAGACTTAGGGAGTAGCCATATCTTAAGAAGTCTTCTACATTCAAAAAAGACTTTATCATATACTCCCAATACCTTGTTTGCTGTATTATATAGATGTCCTGACCGTTTGGTATATTGTCTTTTAGCAAAGGCAGTGTTGCTTCGAGGAGCTCGTACAACAATGTCATGTCTTCTCCTATTCTTGATATCAGGATTGTAAGGCAAGGATAAATGTTTTCTTAAAACTGCCTGCATTATGTATAATTTCCTAACAGAAAGAATACCAGTGTTTTGGTAAAGACGCTCGGTCGAAAACCCCAAATTTTGAAAACACATGGTCTTAATTAGTCTTCGCTGGGCCCGCTCTACCTCAATAAAACGGGTTTTGGCAGCACCACCCCAGATAGATATACAATATATCAAAATAGATTGCACCAGCGAGTAATATATTTTAATAAGGAGACCTTTTTCAGAGCTAGTTTGGTTGTCAATCATCCTGGGCACCACGTATCTCAGCATCCTGAAGATCCAGATTAATTTTCTGAGTCTTGAGGAAACATATTCCAGCTGCGGATACCATGACAACCTCTGATCTACATAGACGCCTAGGTATTTTACTTGGTCAACTTTCTGAATTTCAGGACAACTACAAGTTATTACATTTGGGCTAGTATTGCATTTATGTATTTTTATAGAAAAGTCTTTTGGTGGTTGTGTATTGTTATAAATACTAAAGCAAATATAATTAGTTTTGGTGGTATTTAAAGAAAGGAGGTTATTGCTTAGCCACTTGTTTATCTGTTTCAAGCCACTCTCAGCCTGTTTCCTTACGTTTTCCCATGAGTCTGCACTGAAGACTACGGCTGTGTCATCAGCGTATGAAAGGATTTGAGCATTTTTTATTTTCATATCACAAAGGTCATTAATGTAAATGAGAAAAAGAGTAGGCCCAAGGACACTACCTTGAGGTACACCATATGTCACTTCCGAGTCTCCACTAATGAAGGAATCAAGTTTTACCCTCTGTATCCTATTAGACAGGTAGTCCTTGAGCAAATTAAGTGGTGTTCCCTTCATACCAATTGCTTCCAGTTTACGCAACATGATAGGGATAGAGACAGTGTCAAACGCTTTTTGTAAGTCAAGGAATACTGCCATGCATTTTTTGTGACTATCAAGTTTCTCAACCACCAGCGAGCTCAGCGCAGAAACTGCGTCTTCAGTCGATCTTCCCTGTCTAAAACCATACTGAGAGGAAGATAAAATATTGTATCTGTTCAGATAGTTAAGTAACCGCGAATTGAGCAACTTTTCCATTATCTTAGAAATGGCGGGCAAGACAGAGATCGGTCTATAATTAGTTACACTGTCTCTATCCCCTGATTTGTGAACTGGAGTAATGATAGCCTGTTTAAATAGCGATGGAAAGGTCCCCTTGTGAAAACAAAGATTTATGAAATGAGTTAAGATCGGTACAATTTGAAGTCTCACACGCTTGAGAAATATGGTAGGAATGTTGTCCCAGCCAGGGGCACTGCTCGTTTTTAGTGACAGTAGTGTACTAGACACCTCATCCTGATCAGTGTCAAGCAAAACAAAAGAGTTTGACTGAGTTGGTAAGTTGCGCAAATAATCATTCAATTCCTCTTGAGACAGCTGTACCTGTTGAGACAGTTGTCTCCCTATATTTGCAAAAAAGTGATTTACGTAATCCGCAGATGCAGCTGGAGAGGGCATGATGTTTAGTAGATCTATATTATTGTTATTATTACTCATACTGGTAAAGGTAATATTTTTAATATTTTTCCATAATTTTTTATTATTATTAATAGATTTATTCAATAATTCTCTTTCATATTGTCTTTTTAGTTTTTTAATAAGATTGTTGCAAAAATTTCGATATCTAATATATATAATTTTATTAAGTTCATTGTAGGGGTCGTCTTTTACATTCTTTTGCAATTTATTTCGATTTCGGATACAGCGCAGAATTCCAGGCGTGATCCATGGCTTAATGTTACGATTTTTTTTAGGTATAGTAGTAACGACAGTATTGTTTTTAATTATCTCCTTTAGACTATACACTAGACCATTTATCACAGCATCCGGGTCATTGCAGTAGAGCAATTCTGTGAGGTTTTTAGTTTCAAGGTCTAGCGCAGCAGCTTCATAATTTACAATTGTTCTAGTTTTGCTTGCTATTTGATGGTTTTTTATTTTTGATATCGAAAGAAATGTGGTAAAGTGGTCCGTAGTACTAGTATGTAATACAGCTATTGTTGCATGGAATTTGGTTTTATTCATTTTCATCATAAAATGGTCCAAACAATTTTTTTCCCTGGTAGGGATTGTGTGACCAGGTAGTATACCGTACACTGCCAGCATATTTAAGTAATTGATGCGATCTTTTAATTCATATGGTGGTTCTATAGACTTGATTGTTATGTTGATATTAATATCACCCGCAATTATTATACTTTTAGAAGAGTTTAGAGAGTCCAAGTGAGTACTTAGGGAATCGATAAAGTCATCTGCGTTAATATAGGAAGGAGAACGATAGATACACAGAATGGTATTATTTAATATTTCGAGTTGAAGACAATTAGCTTGAGCTAATTTTATTTCACTTACTTTATGTTTTAAATTACTTTTTATATAAACGACTACACCAGAGTTTTGATTTAATTGAGTTTTAGTGAAATAAGAGTGATAATTAGTTATTTGTGGAATAGGTTTGTTTTGGTCTAATCTGCATTCAGTTAAAGTAATGACATCTGCTTCAAATTCAAGGTTTGATAATATTAGTTGAAAGTCATCAAAGTTTTTATATACACTGCGTATATTTTGAGAGATCATGGTGAAATCATTTTTTTTACTTCAATACATTTTTTTAATTCTGAAATATCACCTTCAAATGAGCGAGCAATTTCTAATGCGTCCAAATCATTTATTGTGTTGATTGTGTCACCCATTTTGTAATTGTAGGTAAAAACTAGTCATATTAATATGGGGATGTCGGATATGATTTAAATTTGAAGTTTCGTTCAAGATAGATAACGGGCTTATGTAATATGCATATATGTTAGAATGGTAGAAGTAAGACCTGGGGTTTTGCAGTATGTAATAATATTTTATGAATGTGTGAATGCTTGCAACCAAATGTATGGGAATATATATAAATTTAAGTGTAAGTGAATATGTGTGTGTATATGTGTGCGTGTAAGTTTGTGTGTTTATGCGTGATGTAGAATGTGAGTGTCCTTCAGGCTGGACTTCATGCAAATAATTAAATGAATTGTATGCGTAGCACTTAGGTAACCATAATAACAGCGCCAAAGCGTGACTTAAGTTAAAAAGACAAATAGTTGTATCATCATTCGGCAGCGAGAAACTCTGCAGAATGCACCGCAACATTTTTATGTAGTTAACATATGAATGGTATTCTAGCAAAATGTCTACAATATATGGATTTAAAATAGCATGCAAAAGAAATACATCTATGGCACTAAGTAATAAATAATTAAAAGTATTATTAATAAATAGTCAGTCTTGTAACAGCAAATTGTGTACCTGTTCCTCACTTTTTATTGGAATAATAGCCGATTGTTCATTTCTTCGCACATACACTTTTCCGTACGCCGTCCAGCAAAACTTATATCTCTTGGACTTGACTAAGTCTCTCGCCAAATAATGAAGTCGAGACCCTTTAGCAGTCAAGTGTTCCGACAGGAAAACGGGCGTGTCTTCATTCGTTTTTAAACCAAAATGTTTTGCACACAATTTCGTCTTATTTCTTATATTGAAAGACTTAGCCATTTTAAGTACATCCGCTTTCAGCAGGGCCGACGATGTTTCTACTATAATAGGTGTACTTTTTTGGTCTGGGTTTTTCCCTTTTAATCTGTAGATATCCTTAATGTCACCTTTATTTATTTTACAGTCTATGGTGTCTGAGAGGCACACAACCATATCGATCAGGTCCTGCTTATTCTCTTTTTCCTTCTTGGGCACATTTTTAATCTCAAAATTTGTTTTTCGGCTCCCTGTTTGAAGATCTTCTATTTTTTGCTCGAGATATAATATGTATTGCCTGTCTTCTTTGATATGACTCTCCATCAATGTAATCTTTTTCTGAAATTCTTCATTTTGTGCGGTTAAATACCCTATCGAGCTCAGTATGTTTTGAGTAGATTCTTTTATTTCCTTAAGTGTCGAATTGAGGTCCGAAAACTCTTTTTTGTGTGATGAATTGAAGAATGTAACTAATTGTCTCATTTCCTCCCTGAAGTTATCAAACTGATCACTCAATTGCTCATTTGGCTGGTTTTCAAATGGTACCCGTGGATAGGTGCGTTGAGTTACAAAGTTTGGTGGCGTTTTTTCCTCCGCCAGGGACATGTCAGTCGACATGTCACCGACACCGTCCAAGTCAATATTTGTGTTGAGTTTCGAATCCATTTACAAAGTACCAAGACAACAGAAGTCCGTAGGCAGTCGCAGTAACTAATGTCTTTGTAGAGGCGGGTCCACGCAAGTGACGAAAAATTGCTGAAATTATGCTTACTGATTTGCGGCTGGATACTAGGGCGACAGAAGTTTGCAGGAGCACAGTGGTCGGTGAGACACAGTAGGGCAAGATGGCGTTGCGCACGAGTATTGTCTGGGCGTGGTTACGCCTTCCGGGCGTGGTTACGCCTTCCGGGGCGAGCAGCAAACGGTGGTGGGCGGGCACGGCGCCGACGAAGCGATGAATCAGTGAAGCGAAAGGCTACTAGGCGCGTACCAGGAGCACACTACAGAATAACCTCCTCACGTTTATGCAACCCTACTTCTCACACTCGAATAAATTAATTTAATTTTAGTTATTTTAAATTTTGAATAAATACTTTATTAAAACACGTCTGAACACCTCAGAGTCCGGGGGGGAAGAGGAATCGGAGGCATCGCCAATTAGCCCGGTAAGTACAAGTTCCATCAGCCTTTCAAACGTTGCTGGAGCATTGCACAACCCAAACGGCATTACTTTGAATTGCCACAGACCCTTTCCCGTCGAGAACGCAGTTTTCTCCTTGTCCTTGGGGTCAATTTCAACTTGCCAGTAGCCACTTTTTAGATCCAGCGTGCTAAACCATTTTACTCCTGTAAGCATGTCCAGCGTGTCATCAATTCTTGGCAAGGGATAGCTGTCCTTCTTTGTAACGTCGTTCAGACGGCGGTAATCAACACAAAACCGCATGCTGCCATCCTTCTTTTTCACCAGCACCACTGGCGAACACCATGGACTAGAGGAAGGTTCAATAACACCATCCTTCACCATTCCTTCAATCATGGTTTCCACTTCCTTTTCACGTGCTACCGGCAATCGTCTTGGCCGCTGACGGATAGGCAACTCTTCACCTGTGTTTATTTTGTGTTGAACTAAACCAGTCTTTCCTATGTCAGCATCGTTTGATGAGAATACATCGGCGTACTTGAGTAACAACTTCTTCGCCTTGACCAATTCGTTCGGGGAGAGAACACTGCGACAGTCTTCCAAAAGTGTGGTCACTCTCGTTTCTGCATCCTTGCTGGGGGTCCCAGTCGACAGATATTGGCACCGACGTAACCAATCCACTACCTCACAAGTACCAATCAGTGTGCCTTTTTCTATAATCTGTTCCTGGTCGCAAAGGTTCAGCACACGTACTCCTGAGATGTCAGTGGTCCTGACCAAGGTTCGAGCTACTTTCCATGGAAGGTCATTGTTTACCCTTTCCACAAGTACACAACGGTGAGCTTGCCCAGTGTTCCGAGGAAGACTAACCGGAATAATCGTTTCCGATCTAGGCGGAAGAACAATCTTCTTGATGCTGTACACGTTCCCTGGTAACGCACCTTCCATAAAAAGTTCCTCCTGTCCACATTTCAAAACACCTTGCTTAACGTCGATCTCGCAACAATTATTCCTCATAAAGTCTAAGCCTAGGATGCAGTCGTCCATTATATCAGCCACGATGACATTATGCAGGTAGATCACGTTGCCTAGCTTCAACTCCATCTCCTTCTCTCCACGGACGGGTATACGCTGACCGGTGGCTGTTACCAAATTAATGCGTTCTCGGTTGTATGCGGAGTCCCCAAGGAACTGACTTATAAGTTGGGAACTAACAACCGTACGAGAGGCTCCAGTGTCTATGGTCAGTTTACACGGCATTCCGTTGACCTCACCCTTGATGATTAGACTGTTCCCATCATGGGTTTGTGAGATCGAGATCCTTGGGGCTCTTTTAACATCAGCCAGCACCCGCCCCGCAGTTCTGGCTTTTACTCGTTTCCCTGCTGCTGCTGGGCGGTGCGGTTGGCCGCACTACCCTCCTGAGATCGTTCACCTTCCCTTTCTAGGGTTCGCTTAGGGCAGCTGGATCGAAGGTGGCCCTTTTCCCCACA
The DNA here is from genome assembly GCA_036936625.1 of Parnassius smintheus behrii. NCBI lineage: Eukaryota > Metazoa > Arthropoda > Insecta > Lepidoptera > Papilionidae > Parnassius > Parnassius smintheus. Next base: position 10,938,760 of record JAUPFT010000018.1, read on the forward strand.
GCCATAGCACCTTGGGCTGTATCCTTTGTTGCGGTCGCGAACTGTAGCTGCTGCAACCTCCCTGACGCGATGGGAACGATGATCCTGCCGCACGGCTTCCACTTCCAGTGCATGGGCCAAGGCGTCCTTAGGTGTCTCGTGGTGCCCGAGCCTCACAGCAGCTCTGACTTCCAGGTCGCGGATGCCGTCGATGAATGTCTGCACCAGGTTCCCTTCAATGAGCGCAGGTACAGACCGGTACGCTTTTCGCACCAGCTTCTCCACTTCTAGAGCCCACTGCTGCAGGTTTTCGTTGCTGCGCTGCACACGATCTTTAAGCTGCGCACGAAAGACGTGTTCCAGGTGAGCGTCGCCATATCTCGCCTCCAATGCCTCAAGGAGTTGCTCATAAGTCACTTCCTCACCGAGAGCTTCCAGAACTGTTAAGGCCTGGTCGCGCAGGCCTAGTGTGAGAGCAGTCATGGCCTGACTTTTATTCCAGCCATTCGCTTTCATAACAGCCTCGAACTGGATTTTGTAGGCTGACCAGGAAGAAGTCCCGTCGAACGGTGGCACCTTGAACCCACGTAGCGAAGGTGCTGAAGCTACTACGGGAGCTGTAGTTCCATCCCCAAGTTTGAGTTCATCCAGCGTTTTCTTAACTTGGTTGATTTGGGTCTCAGCTTCCGACAGGCGGTTATCATGTTGAGCAACCTTATCCTTCACCTCCCTTATCTCTTTCCCGAAGGTCGCGTGAAGGTCCTTCATGAGAAGCATCTGCTCTTCCAACCGACGGGCCTGTTCATCCTGTCCACCCCGCAGCTGCTCTTCCAACCGACGGACCTGTTCCTCCTGTCGGCGAGCCTGTTCCTCCTGCTGCTCTTTCAACAGACGGGCCTGTTCCTCTCGTCCGCGCTGCAGCTGTTCCTGTAGCATGGCCATCAGAGCACCTAAGTCAGGTGCCACAGACGTAGAAGCTGCTGACGGACCGGCTTCCGTGGCCGGCGGCTGGCCCTCAGACATCTGCGGCGTTGCACCACCAAATCTCCTCTGGTCCGTCTCCTGCTGGCGTTGACTTCGGGTACGGACACCCTCCGTTTCCTCCTTGGGTAAAATCGGCATTATTTTATCCCACTTCTGACACCAATTGTTACGAGCTTGAGGTTCGTGACAATAAAAATTGCCGATAAAATTACCTAAATTAACACTTTAATTTACTTTATACAAATTAAAGTTAAAAAAAAAACACTAATAATTAAACACACTAATTCACTTAATTTCACTCCGAAGCTTCGCTTGTGTCGCCGAGTTAAACTCTGTCCCGATCGCATCTTGCGCCATCTATTTATTCAAATCAGCAAAACATCCGGAATGTTCAAGTAAACACGCGTAAGGTACCGAGAGCTCGAGTATAGATTTTCTAGAAACTTAGTTCCTCGGGTGGCGCTGTTGGTCGAGAGATCGGCGATGTCATTCTCTGCAAAGCCCCCCCCCCCGCTCTCGCTCCTGACACTAGATGGCGCTAGTTGACTTATTCACATAACATTACATACAGATAGTGCAGTAACTAAATATACGCAATAATGCAGCCCACAGTGCTGTTCACAGATTACCTCTTGGGATAGATAATTAAGACGCTAGGAGACCCCTAGCTGTACGGAAGGTATTATCCAAATGTCAAAATATGGTCAACAATGATATTATAATGTGACTAAGGTAACAAAATTATAATTTGAAAAGTGTCTTGTACAACAGACCAATAAAACATTTTCATCTTAAATCTTAAACATAATGCTGCTGTATTTCATATGGTGACAAGAACCACAGACGCATATTTCGTACTGGTAGCGAGCTCAGTGGTGGCAACGCGTCTTCTCTTTAATTCTAAATCAATGATAGGTGTAGGTAGAAGTCTATACGTCACAGCTGAACTAACCATCAGGTGAACTGTGTACTCGTTTGTTGCTTTTACTGATATCAATATTATCCCTTGAAGTGTGGTATAACTATACTATGATTAGTATTTATAGGGACTACTGTTGGCATGAGCAAATCATCTGTCGCCGCCGTCTATCTTGACGCTTCATTAAATTTATCTTATATCTTGAACATGATCGGTATCGTTAGCGATGTCTTAAGATTCCGTCAAGACATTATAGAACACTTCTTATATTACAGTAAACCTTACTCGTTAACGAAAGATTTAAGTGTCTCTTGCGTATATTGTGTTCAATACGTACGAGTGGTACTTTTTAAATATGTTGTTAAGTCTTTAGGAATTTCTCTTATACCGCTTAAGCTTTTGCATACACGAATTGCAAAAGGACGAACAGTAGACCCGGAACAATTATTTGTTTGTGTCGTTAGGGGCTTGGTAGGTAGTTCAGGAGCTAAGGGTTCGCAATAAATTTCACAATACACGAGCTACCCGGGTTCGATCGCCGCCAGCACCAATGAAATTCATCATTACAAGTTTAAGTGCTAATTTACCACTTGCTCTGCGGTGGAGGAACACATCGTGAGAAAATCTGCATGTTTGAAAAAAAAAATCAAAGACGTGTCAGTCCGTCTTAAAATCCTTTCAGTAATGAGAGGATTGTGCCCAAAAGGGTATTTTAAATAGGCAGTAACTTTACTTTTTAACTTAACATCCAAAAACATCTAACTCGTTGCCTATAGTGCAGCAACTGAACGCTCAGCTACTGCACTACCGAGATATCAAAAGAAAGAAGTTCTAATAGTGAACTGATATAACTGGAATTTTGCCAGTTTTAAAAATACACAACATAACATTATTTAGGTACGGTAATGACAGCTCACGGTGTCTAGCGTCCATTTATCGAATCATTATCCGACCCCTCGCAGCGCCGGAGATGCAATGTAACCAACCCTTCTCACTTCAACCCCCGGCCGGGCGGTAATGGAATATCGGCGTGCGCTATCGCAACTTCGATCCATATTTTATTTCCGCAAATTGCGCGAAATGACGGTCGGCGACCCATGTCGCGCTTGTAAAAAATCTGTCGGGTTACATTACGATGCGAATACGTCCCGTTTATGCTCAGCCGTGGCGTCTACTCGGATGTGTATAGAGACCGGAATAAAACTCGTTTATTATTTATTAGGGTGTGTCACGTTGTTGTCTAGTTCTATCGATGGTTGATTGTACGTCGTTAATTTTTTTTTTTCTAAGAAAACGTTACCCCTACACTAGGATTTTCTCCTGTAACGCGGGGGCAGTTTACAAAGATAAATTGCACAAGGACAAACATCCAGATCCGGAACAATTATTTGTAGGCTATACAAATACTTGTTCCGTGCGGGATTCGAACCCGCAACTCCCAGCGCAGCCACTCATTGCTAAGCCACTACGTCACGGAGTCGTCAAAATTAACTTTAAATTTAGAAATACATCTGTTTCTAATTCATCATCAGAGCTTCTACATCTTGTTTTTTGAGATAGGTTCTTGTAGTCAAATTCCGGGTTTCTTTCTTTGGCGGACAATTCGATGTAATCAAATTTATCCCTGAGGTTAATAATAAAAAATCATAAGGTGAAATAAAAAAGTTGGTGGCAACGTCGAGGAGTGTTATTCTTTCATTCTTAAGATAATTACATGTTTTGTCTATTCAGTCTACTAAAATTCAAACTTATTACTTATTGTTAAATTTATGTAACACAGTATACCTACATAGTGGATAAAAATAAATAACGTAATACGTTTTGATATTATGATAATTACTATTGGTTTATATAATGATTTCTTATACTTATTTACGCGAACACTACACATTGGGTGCGTTTGGCAGAAAAAAGCGCTAGCAAGCGCTTACTAGCGCTAAAATAGTTTTCGGCCAGGACACGATTGCTACTTCAGTAGCGCTGACACAATCCGCCATTTTGCTTATTTAATTTGTTTGTTTTGAAGTAGAGTTTATAAGTTGTTTTGTGCAATATTAGTTTTAAGTAATATAATGACATGAATAGACATGTTATTAAAAATTCATGATTGGTAAGTTTTTAATATGAATACTTCACAAAAATATATTTAAATAGGTTAGTTAGTTAGGTTCCCCGGTTAAAACTAACATCGTGTCCTAGAGGAAAATAGCTACTTACGATTTGACAGCGCTTACCGCTTACGATCGCCATTTTGCTTACAAGCGCTTGCTAGCGCTTTTTTCTGCCAAACGCACCCATTGATTAAAACTACTTTTACGGATTTTATCGCGTTTATTTTACTATTATTTTTAATTCCCGACGTTTCGGGCGCTTTCCAGCACCCATGGTCACGGGGGACTTTTTATCAATTACTATTGGTTTTAGTATACCGGGTTATGTTGCAATAATCGGCCAAATTGTGAAATGTGAAGAAAAATTAATTAATAAAATCTTTAACATTCTGTTGTTTTTATATTTAAAATCCAAAATGCATGGTAATGCGTTATTTTAACTGATTGTACTGCTCACGCACACAGTCGTAAAGATCGATCGGTAGGCAAAAACGTTGTTTTCCATTAATGACTTCAATTTGGGATAATTTCAAATAAATTAATGTAGAAGCGTTACCTATATACGAGTATTTTCAAAAACTGCAATAACGGTATATCATTATTTATATATTTCAACTCAAGTTTAAATTTTGGCTAATCTTTGAAAAATAACCCTGTATATCGTTATAATATGACGGCTGGGTAGTGCAGGGGCTGAACGTTTGCCTGTGCGGCCGCGGAATCGAATCCTTGCACGGAGCAATTGCCTATAACGTTGCAACTATATTATGGATTTAGCATGAATGGGACGGATCGAAAGGATAGGACCACATACATATCTGAGGAGTATAAAGAATCGAAGAGACCGTCCTTTTTCGTGTAAAGGCATCAAATGAACTTTAGTACTCGGTGACGAAATTTTAATGTCTATGAGCCACAGCAACCACTTAACCATCAGGTGGACTGTGTCTGTCACCATTATTCTATAAATTGTCATAAGTGATTGAATATCCCACAAATAAATGTTCCAGAACTGGATTCGTATCCTTGTACGCGTACGTTTAACGAATAAATCCTAGTGGATCGGCTATATTTTAAAATAGAGATTTTTTTATTACTTAAACCTTGTTACGGAATATTATAGTAGATTAAAATTTGATATTTATGTTAATTTTCTCGTATTTCTTTTGTACGTGAACACGACATAAAAGATTGGTATTAAAACTATCTAACTTGATTTACGCAGTAATAAAAAGCAATAATGTAATGGACGTTAACTATAAACAAAACTACGGAGCTACGATGACGGGCACGCAACATTACAACACTATTGTTGTCTTAATTATGCTGAATCGCAAGGAAAAATGGCTCCTATTTTTTGTAACTAAGAATATTTATTATGTGTGTCAACGATGAAGAAACATTTTTCACGTGGTAGTGCCACGTTGCAGCTATATTGTAGGGAGCATAAATGGATCGGATCAACCGGGGCACGATCACGCTCTCACAAGACAGTGAGTGTAGAAAACTGGAGACCCCTTTTTCCGAAATCGAGGCATTCCATCTTAGTCCTCAGAGGTGACAAAGCATTTGAATTTTGATTCTTAATTGAGGATAAATGTGGATGTCTATGAGCCACAGCATCCACTTACCATCGTTTTTACATTACATTACATATAGGTGTACTGTGTGTTCGTTTGTCACCCAACGCTATAAAAAAACTAACTTTAAATATAAAACGTGGTATAAAGAGTAACTATTAAATGAACGTATATTTTTATACATACTTATTATGTGTATTATTGTTTTTCACATAATTTGCAAAATGGTAGTAAAAATATTTTGTAGATATTAAATTAGGTAACGTATCTTAATCAATAACGTAGTGACAATACTTTCACATGTTAAAACTCGAGCTATTTATTTTGCTTACGTTCGTGGTTTTGCTGAAATTAAAAACCACGCAAAAGCCCGTTAAAACACTCAATTCGCGGACACATCGGCCGTGCCTAAAATATGAATGCAGCGAATCGCTCCACAAAAACATTCCGAAAAACGTTGCATAGATAAGCATTGAAATATTTTTCTGTTTGCGCGTGTGCTGGTTGTAGAAAAATAAAGTTAAATTAGGGGGTGGATTGCGGGGAGAAGGGGTGGTGCAGCAAAATTGTTTCGGTAGGTTTCGGAATGTTTTTGTCGAGCTGCTAATGGACGCGACGCGACCCTACTTTACCGACTCTGCCGCGCCTGTTTATTGTTAATTTGCTCGTTTTATCGCCATCGCCTACTACTAAGTACACTTGTCGTTTATGATGTGTTCCAACCTTAGACCATTCACCCCAATTGGGTTGAATGGTTGAATGGTAAGGTTTCAACATCTACGCACAGAAAAAAATAATGGTTCCATAGATTTAAAAAATCTGGAAATTATACATTTGTTTAGAATAATTATGATGTGTTACAGAATGTTAAAATAAACTTGTGTAAATTTACATAAGATCACTTACCATTTAGTGGACTGTGGGCTCGTTTGTCACCCTTATCATATAAAAATAATATGAATGTGTGCCTCATAGACACATTTCTATCTTCCATTCAGAATCTAAATGCAGATGCGTTATCAGTACCCTCAAGGACTAAGATGTAATAGCTCGTTACCGTTAAAAATGGTCTCCGGTTCTCTACACTGACCATACGAAACACAGCAGCGTTAAGCTGTTATTTTATGCTGGTATTCTGTGAGAGCGTGGTCCTTCCTCGGTCGAGCCGACCCATTCGTGCTACGACTATACTACCAATATAGCTGAAGCGTGGCTCTAATTACGTATGTATATTTAATGTATTAAATCTAATAAGGTACGAATATTTAATATCATTAGATTCACCGAGTGCTCGTTCTATAAAAAAAAAACAGTCTTTACATCACAGGACACAGACTATGTTCAAGATCATATACATATAATGTAAACCTACTTCTATAATTATTAAGCTGTGTTCAGTTCTAGGAGACTTAAGTTTCTGTACACTATGTCTACTTTCATAAATGTGATATTAAATAACAATAATAATTTGATGATGCTGCCAATAAATCGCTAATGCGTTCGGAGGAAAAGTTGTTTGTATTAGGCGCTTGTCGATGACCGAGATTAAACACTAATTACCAAAACCATGGTTTAGATTCTAGATAATGCAGTCAATATGTAATAACCGTGAATGTATTATGTAAAAGTCATTAAAGTTAAAACCTATGAAGCTCATAGCTAGGCACATGTCCTCTTTTAGTCCAGTTTACCAGCTAATGATCATTGAAAACGGTTTATAAAATACTAGTAATGCCATTAACGACCGGGTGAGTTTAAAATGCTTGTGTAAGGGGTGGCATGAACCCACGACTTTTAAGTTGGGTCTGTACCTTAAATCATTAGGCTATTAGTCTTCTTCTTTGTTTAGCATTATAAATATATACTGTGGTCTGTTTTATTACTATTCTCAGCCAGTGTTTGACAATTGACAAATGAAAAGTCTGCACAGCGCTTCCTTATAAAAGACCAATAGCTACTTAGACAGGTGGAATACACCAGTCTATGTAGCTATTGGTGTTTTAAAAGGAAGCGCTGTGCAGACTTTTCATTCATTCATTTATTGCAGCCTATCGAAGGTCCGCTGCTGACCATAGTGATCTATCTCACTTAGATTGCCCTAGAGAATGGATATTTGCCACAATTGTCACACTTCGACTTGACAGATGGGTTGACAATACATATTAGTAAAATGTAATAGTTCAAGAATAAGTAAAGTAACAGCTAGTTTTAGAGTGTTTGTTAAATTCAAAGTTGACTTACTTCGCATGTCCTTAAATATTTTTTTTCTTATTTCTCAGACATGCAGGTTTCCTCACGATGTTTTCCTTCACAGTCGAACACTTGGTCAGCGGCACTTAAAGAATAAATAAACACTATTAATGATTTCATTGAAGCCGGCGCGGAACGTTGCTCGGATGCTGTGAAATGTACAGCGTATAAAAGTCTCGCTAGGTCTGCTTTCGTTATTGAGTTAGTAATATATATATATATATTCCACTAATACCCGTAGTAATATATACATACTAAAGAACACTGTTAAGTTGTAAAGCCCCACTGCCATATGTGACTACGGCCCGAGTGGATTGGACCACGCTCTAATTGAGTACCAGCGTAAAACAGCAGAATGATGCTGCTGTGTTTTGTATAGTGAGTGTAGAGAACCGGAGACCCTGAAAACGAGATATTCCATCTTAGTTCTCAGGGGTGACAACGGGTCTGCATTATAATTTTTAATTGAAGATAGATGTAGATGTGTCTGGGTCACAGCATCCACTTCACTCACTCTTCTTCTATGAAAAAAAGATATTCGTGGTATCTCAGTGGCTCTCGCCGTACATTTCACATACCTGAGCAACCCAGGTTATATCCCCGCCGATATCAATGAGATTGTAAATTGCAATTTTAATTGCTGATTTATAATTTGATCAGTAGTCAAAGAAAATCCGCATGTCTAAGCAATAAATAATTTCGAGGATGATGATGAGTATGAGGATACGATGTTCGCCAACATGCACATAAAGACGCAGTGGGCTAATCTCACCATAACCTCCTCAGAAATATAGTAGGCCTCCGGTGAGCTGTAGGACGTACACAATGGCTCACCATTATGTACGTCTTATATGTAAGATAACAAACAAGACATATGAATAACATGAAGCAAGCGTATGCGCTTGCATGTTTTTCTTCATGCATTAATGATTGCTTTTAAAAGTTCGAATCCCAAATATTCAACCGAATGTATAATTACAGAAAAATGAAGACGAATATGTGCTTCTATGTTTGCTTTGGTATTCATATGCTCAATATATTTTCCATAATAACATAGACATATATGCATATTATTAAATATTCAACGTAAATTGCCCTAAGGATAATGATATCGGCATTATTGAATTTCTTTCCGAATTTCGTACAGACGTAATTATGTTTGTCAATTTCAATACGGATGAGAGTATTACATTTCATAAAATGTAAATCGGATTATTTGAAGAAAGTTCTACCTTAATCGATTCATGCATTACATGACAATTTATTAAATATTCGTTATTTTTTTAGGATTAGAGTTCATAATTGTTGGGGTTAAAACTATGGCATGTTTAATTGTTTAATCAATAATTGTTTAATAATTGTTTTTTGCAGACAATTGACTTGTTGTCGCAGATCTAATTTATATACTTCCAGTGTTAGTGGAATGAGCTAAAAATGAAATAAGGTGTTCACTGACCTGTACGCTGGAAATAGCTTTTACTTTTATACGTTTAAATATTTTAACAATAAACGTTTTATCAACCCTTCTCACATTACGTGTAAAAAATTGTTCTTTACTTAATTTTGTTGTGTTTATTTTTATTTAATTCCGAACACCAACAGCATTGTTACATTTCACGTGTTACAAAACTTGAAAGGTATTAATTAGCATATGGAGTTTTTCTTAAAAATAAAAGATTTTGAATACAATGTTACACAATGTTTTCATTTGAAATCGCAAAAAAGCGCCCAATATGACACTATAGTAAATTTACTGGAAAAGGATCTATCATATGGCCTATATGATTGACATTGATAATGGCCTCCAAACCGAATTTTGGTGACGACGCGGCGGCCAGTCTTATCGGAGGGTAGCCATCTGCGCCGAACGGTATTAACACACTCTGTGCACTCTTTATTTCCTTACTCTCATTAGCTCACAGTGCGACACGACTGGAGAGAGATCAGGCGCCTGACTGACGACCTTACGTTTCTTCTTTCCTAGGTACGGAGTTTCAATGTGAAACTCTGCCAACTTCTTGACTCCGGGTTGCTACTGAGTACCACCTACTGCTGGACAGAAAAATTATCAGCTGTTGCTCTTACGAGCGCGAGACCAATGAGGCAGTCCATTGATACAGAATAGAAATAAAAATTAGTTAGATATTAAGACACTAAATATGACACAAAAATTATGTTCAGGTTCAAACCTAATGTGAAGCTACAAAACCGTTTGATTTAGAATTTTGAATCTATAATTTGGTTAACTTTGCGATTGCAAACCACAGTTCTATATTGACAATAAAATTTGTTATTTAATTTTTTTTTACATCCTTCTTTTGAATAATGAGCCCCAGTACTTAAAACTTTTACCTCATTTAATAACAATATTCCTTCGCGGAGTTTTTTAATTGAAATATGCTAATTTTTATTGAAACTTAGGTGTTTTCTTTTTACTCAGTTTTCGGTTAAGCGTTTTATTTCAGAGTTCTGAAAAAGCATTATTTAGGTTATTTATATTATAAGCTTTGTTCTGCAGATCATATTGAATGCATGTTATAATAGTGTTAGATTAAGATATACTAAGAAAGTCACAGGAGTTAAGTAATGACTAAATTAAAATTTTAATTGTTATTAGGAACGTTTTTGTTATTAACAAAAAATATTATAAATTAGCTTGCCAGGCAGGCATTATTCTGCCTTTTTCGACGACCCTCATGGGCAAAAAAAACTATCCCAACTCTCAAGTTGGACCAAACTGCACACGGTGTGCAAATTTGATTAAAATCGGTTAAGTTATTAAGGAGCCCATCGCGGACAAACAACGTGACACGTAATTTATATATATTAAGGTTTTAATAATGAATTGGAACTACTAACGTCATCGTTGAAGGTAAGCTTGTGTTACATCCCATTGAACGATTCTGTAGCGGAGTTATTAACTTTTAATTTTAACGCGATGTATACATTTTTAGTCAATTTTAATTCCTAAGGTAGGTAAGGTAGACAATTCTTTATTGCACATACCTCTTTAAACACAAAATAAAACAGAACAGTAAAATAAAAATGAAAAAAGTAAAAAAAATAGGACAACGGTCGGTCCTACCGCTAAAATCGATTTCTTCCAGACAACCTAAAAGATCTTGACCATTTTTATATAATACCCAGGAGTAATAGAGTTATGTTAATGTTAATATTTTTTCTTATATATAAGAAAAACTATTAACATTAACATATATAATATTAATTTTATTAATTAAAATATTAGTATTAAAATATATTACAGTGACAAATGAGCTAACAGTCTACTAACTAAGTGGTTAATGATGCGGGCTGCATTATAGGCTGCTAGACACCTGCAGTGCGATAGTGTAACCCTGGTGGGAATTACTGCCGGAATAATTCCGCAATTACGTTATGTTTTTATTACACACTTTATATTATCTTGACCTGTATGTATGTGCGAATAAAAAAGAAATCCTCAGTTTCGGAATTCGATTTTCACCCACTTCCAGATGTCTAACGACCACGAATAATTTGAAATTTCTTAGGCTTATTAAAAACCGATAACAATATAATAATTTCATAATTATGAGCTTATATTTTTACTACGATAATAACTTCTCGTTATTAATGTATGTTGCTTAAGTTTTCTTATACTCTTTAGTGCTCTGAAGAATTGTTTAGATTAGTTCCAGCCGCTAAATTTCACAAACGCATATCGCGTCAAAATTCACGATACCATCCTCACTATCTGGATGCTTGGCGGTCCACCACTGTGTGTTTTATTAGGTGTTTTCTTCCTCGTACAACCTCTTTGAGGAATTGTTTACCACCGGCGACTTTTCCGGACCGAAACGACTTAGGGACCTTCAAGAAAAGAGCTTACTCCTTTCTAAAAGGCCGGCAACGCACCTGCAATTCCCTTGGTGTTGCAGTTGTTCATGGGCCGCGGTAGTCACTTACCATCAGGTGAGCCGCCTGCTCGTTTGCCCCCTCTTCTATATATAAAAAAAACTTGTATTATTTATGTATCAAAACTTGTGATCGGATAGGCGCTTATTTACCTAAAGTTAACATTTTTTAGCATTGAAGATTAATATGGGAATTAACTTCTAAATCAACTTTATTTACTTGAATCCCGCGACCGGGGGTTAACTTGTATTTCGTAACTATACTCAACTAAAATTAATTACAAGTCTAAGAAGAACTATTAATTGACCTCATGGATGTCTTGCAAGAGAGTAAGTGATATAGCAATAATACACATACATACACATACAACATAACTAGACGATATATACATATAAGCGGATTTTAAATGTTAAGAGAAATAGTTTAAAAATTGGTAATTTTGATTATTTATTTTAATTCAATGAATGTACTTCGTAAAAAAACTTCTAAACCTTATAATCGCTACAGATACATGTACACAAAACAAAAAAACGAAATGTTGGACGTAAAAATAAACACGATTCTCACCAAAGTCACACAACCGCATTTCAAACACCGCAGAGAACTGATCAAATTCCTCATAACTTTTCATTTTCCTGACTTTCTTATCCAGGAAAATGTTGTGACAAGGATTAATAAAGGAATGCTTAAGTAATTTGGACACTTTTCTCATTCAGAATGAATGAGGAAAGTGCCCAAACTACTTATTCGGTTAACTTCGTAGTCCGGGCGGTTTGGACACTTCTCATCCAGAATGAATGAGGAAAGTGTCCAAACCGCAGAGACTGACAATACGAACTTATGCAGCTACAAAAGACGCCCTAAACGATAGTTTATCAACCAAATAAGCGATATATTGAAGATAGATCAAGTTAAGAGTACCTTCAACCGCCTAGCGTATGTATGCGTTGCGATGTTGATGTTAAAGAGACTTGAGAGGTGTATCAAGATCATGGCGAATGGAAGTCCGCGGTCTCTGCCTATTGCTCTGGGTGACATATGTATGAATGCATGTATGTATTTATCGGAACACGGCTATGGATGCTTGGCTGCAGAAAAAGGTTAGAGGATTTTATCAAATCATAGAGGTATAAGTGGATAGAACCACAACAACTTTATAGATTACACTACAGCCTTTCGACAAGAGGCTATCAACCAGTCTTTTAGAACGTGAGAGTCTTACAGAGCGTTAACCAAATCCAACAATTATGGCTAGCCATACATTTTGGGCGGGAATTGTACCCGCGGTGAACGACGGAAATAATCGCTTAAGTCACTGCGCTACTAAGCCATCACAAACATTTTCGCATAATATATGAATGTAAAAGAATAATAGATGGCGAAGTAAAAATTTTAAAAACTGCTTAAATAATGGATCAGACTCATGGCACTTTATAACTTTAAAATGTTTGCCATCGAAATTGGTCGGAAGTCAGCTGTTTCCACAAAACTATGAAACAATCTTCGAGACTAGCTTCCGCTGATTTAATACTTTATGAATTTCTTCTATTGTGTCTGCTTTTATTGTTTTTTTGTTTTGGATTTATAGAAACACAAAGATTTATTTATATCTAGATAGATATTTTAGTATATATGTATTTATGTATGTGTAAAGGCGTAAGACTTAATATGCGATTTATTTTGTAAAGTTAAAACTTTTTATTTCTTTGAACTATGTTTTTTATATAGTGTTTTATTAAAGTTAACTAACATATCAGTTGATACCACCTTCGCTATCTATTTCTATTGCGAAGCAGCTGTTTCACGACTGATAGCATTTCATATTGAAGGAAAGGACATTGCGAACTTTGTATAAAGGTTTGAATTTAGTGAAGGGGGGTCGGGGGAAGCGTGTTACACTTACATCGATACGTATGATATTATATTATCGGCCAGCGAAGCGGGCGCGTAGCAGCTAGTAACATTGTTGGCAATCTCTAACATATAGTGTTGATCATTATCAGATAACTTTATATATTGATTGCCTCGTTGGTCTTGTGGTTGTAGTAGCGCGACTGCTGATCATGAGGTCCTGGATCGGGCCAAAAAATTAATTATCAAGTTTTTCCGCCAAGAAATTCTCTGTAGTTGCTCGGAGTCAGGAAGTTGGCGGTGTCTCATCCCCGTGCCTCGGAAAGCACGTAAAGCCGTTGGTCCTGCGCCTGATCTCTCACCGGTTGTGTCTGTTTACCGTCCCATCGGATTATGAGAGTGAGGGAAGAGAGAGTGCACCTGTACTTGCGCATACACTTGGGCACTATAATGCTGACCTGCGCCGATGGCTAGCCTCCGTTAAGGCAGGCCGCCGTGGCCTAAATTCGGTTTGGAGGACATTATTATATACATCATTATAATATATATTATTATCGGCCAGCGAAGCGGGCGCGTAGCGGCTAGTAACATTGTTGGCAATCTCTAACAGATAGTGTTGATCATCGTTATCAGATAACCTTATGTATGCATGAATATTTTTAGCTCTACATATTACTTTTATGTCAAAATAAATCTATTTAGTAAGTATTATGTATAATAATAGCTAGGACTAATGATTTTTCTATAAAACGTTTTTTATTGTCGTTTAGATCATATAAGACATAGTTCATGTTGACTCAGTTGCTAAACGTGTTATATATATATATATATATATATATATATATATATATATATATATAACATAATATATATAACAAAATAACCATTTTAAACAAAAAATAAACACAGCAGGCATATAAGTAAAAAGGGCAATGCCCAGTCTTCATAGACACTTCGGCCATGAGTGCCCACATATAAAAGCATATAGATATGATAATATGCAATTAAAACAATGAAATGGTAAAGGAATTGCTTTAAAAAAAGTCGGGGTTTTGAAAATATTTGAAGTTTTTATTTTCACAAATGCAGTTTTTTTAACAACTATTTTTATCGATTTTATCGCGTTTTATTTCTTTGATTTTTAATTCCAGACATTTCGGGTGCTTTCCAGCACCCATGGTTACGGCAGACTGAGGTGACCGACGTCCCAATGTCAGCGTTAACCCGGAGTACCTTCAGATTTTTAATTTTTATTTATTGTCCGATCTACAGAATGAACTTACTGTGTCTAGAAGTCTTGCAGTGGTATGCTTGAGTTTTTAATTTCATTAATTACAGGGTCCTAAGCAGGTGGTAGTACCAAGCATCCTTCCTAAAAAAGAATTTATATATTAGATATTATATAGAATTAATATAATAAAATACACTTTACGACTAATAGTGATGACTTGCAATTCTAGCCCTAAGTAAAGATCAGCTAGGGCTTAACTTTATTCCTTCCATAATGCTGCTCCTCTGGTTATTACAGAGTTCTATCCGGTAGCAACCATTAAATCTTATATGCTCACCATAATAGTAGCGAGCTTGCTTTAATTGGTATGTGACACAAGCAATTAATATTAAGTCGCTGTAAGTTAAAACAGGAAATTCCCTAACATTTTAAAGTCTACATTTATATTTCTAAAGTCTGCCTGCCCTAGCTCTATTTAGATTGTTTTCCCTAGCATACTCAGAAAAATCATTATTTGTCTCCATATTTTGATGAACTATTTCAAGTATTTGAGCCGCATCATCCCTGTCCCTTATTTTTGTGTGCAATTTATTAACTATAGCAGAAGCCACAGCAGTCTATCATCAAATGTGTAGAAGCCCTGTTAAAGTAATTTTGATGAAATATTTTAAATTCAGTTTTAAAAATGCCATTCACCACCTCTAGTACCCATATCGACACATAGTCACGGCTCTGGATTTATTAGCATATCTTGTCATTAACTGAGATTCACCATCTGCTGGAGACATTTCTGCGACCCTTAGACATCCACATCTATCCTCAATTACAAATCAAAATGCAGATGCGTTGTCACCCGTGAGGACTAAGATCATTTTCTCGTTTCCAGTAAAAAGGGTCTCCGGTTCTCTACACTCACCATACAAAACACAGCAGCATTAAGCTACTATTTCACGCTGGTATTCTGTGAGAGGGTGCTCTTTCCCCGGTCGAGCCGACCCATTCATGCTACAACTATACTTCTAATATAACTGCAGCATGGCTCTACCAAGTATAACACACATACATAGTACTTGTCACTATGTATGTTTGTTATCGCAATATGTAGTTAATCACAAAAAAACATACTTGCAATGCTGATGGAACTGTTACAACCTGGTAAAAAACATTGTGCTTTTATATAATTAGTTAGCAGTACACTGTGTGATGTATGATCTAAGCTTTGTTGTTCTGGGTGCAATACATTACTCACTTCAGATTGCAACGAGGACGGACTAGATGATTCAGATGGTTCCCGTTCTGCAGTTGAACATGATGCTGTTCTATCAGTTCATTGCCAGCAATTATGATATACACGGCATGACAACTGAAATAATGTAAAATACAAAAAATGAAGTCAAAGTGAAAAAATAAAATAGATTTATTTCAAACTCAAATATAAATAAAATATTTATCAAGTTAAATGTTACTGCACAAGGACGGATTTAATGCCCTATATTATTTAATAATTAAGGACTGACAGACTACCAGCAGTCCAAAAACAATGAAAAATCAACTGTCTCCTTTCTTGGTAGTTGATAAAACTGGTTAATCTCATAAATAAGCTAGTATGTTTGTCAGATATAGCTAGGGCAGATGTGAAAAAATAAAACAAGTTCTTGAGTTGATATACAATCAGTGTAAAAACATGTATAATTATCAGATATATGGATCACATTTAATAAATTGAAATGTTAAACATGTTAAACACTTACCTCACGTAGCGCAAATAATTCCTCACGTGGAAAATCGAAGACAAACAATGTGTGTGATCTTATTCTCATAAGTGTCAGTGCCACAGCTGATGTATATATGTTCAAGACGAACTATTGGTGCATTTTGCGAGTGCCACACTACACGTTCACTGTACTCGAAACTTATACCTAATAAAGAAGCTACAATTATTATATTGATATTATTCAAGTAAACTCAGTTATAAAGCATTTCTTAGAGGAAGACATACCACATCGTGATATGTACCAACTATTTACCTGCTGTGTTCGAACCAATTGTTGAGAGATCAACAATTGCATTTTACTTTTACAACAGAACAATAACACGATAACAACACGTAATTTAATTCTTGTGACATAACAGTGACAGCGGCCTACCTGTCGGATACGATGTTGCCACTTAACGGTCATAAAATCTATGGAATGATATCGATTTTTATTCGATTAATAATATCATAAAAAGAATAATCTTTGACGCGTTTTAAGTTCTGCACGCTTTTTAAAATATAATTTCCTTTATTTATTGAAACTCTATTTCAAATGTATTTTTAAGAACAGTTAGCTTGTGCTGTATTGTTTTGTTATGCTTTAGAGAATTCGTGGTAAATCAGCTGGAAATTAACTTCTTGAATTATCATAACATGATTCCATTTTAAATGTTATGTTAAAAACAGATAAGAATAACAGTTAACTTGTGCAGTAGCGTTTTGTTATACTCTAAAGAATTCTTGGTAAATCAGCTAGTAATTCGCTTGTTTAATTATCATAACTATAAATGTGAAGGTTGTCAATGAATTCAACCGAGCCTATAACAACGGTTGTTTTAGTTTTTAATGGTTGACTGCCGCTTTTGATGACTTGAAATTAATAAAAACCTATTTTGCGCAATAAGTTTTTTCTCTTTGGTAATGAATAAACCACAGAAACCCCTTTAATGTATAATAGTCCTTTTTTTGATACAAGTAGCACATTTTAAGGAACCGCAAAAACAACTTTGTTATTTATACAAACACTATGAAAAACAAAATAATTTGTTGCTGGCGATAATGATAGTGGTATTTTGACTCGATTTAAAATATATGCTTGTTACTACTGAACTCTTCATGGGCCTGCGAGTCCGACTCGCACTGAACCACTTTTTTTCAACATTTAGTTTTATTCTAATAAATAGTTTTTTCGTTTAAGCGGAGCTCTTTTACTTTAGGTTTATTACCTCTTTATCTACAATAATCAATGAGTAAGTAAAGTGTGTAAATACGATTCTTAAATTGTAAAAATAATAATTGGATTTGAACATCTTAGGTAGGTATTTAGTTTTATTTATTTAGAAAATATTAATCTCACAATTATTTATTGTAATAATATAATTTATCACACAGCTAACGCCCTCATTAGCAATGTAATGGTGAAAGAATTTTCAAAATCGGTCTAGTAATTTTTGAGATTAGCCAAAAAACGTATTCATTGAAAGTAGCGCCCTCTATAATAAAATTAACCCTATATTAGATATCTAAAATTATACATAACAATCTAGTGGTGAAAGAATTCTTAAAGTTGGTCAAGTACTTTACGAGTTAAGCGAATAAAATATTCTTTGATAGTAGCTCCCTCAATAATAAAATGCATCCTACGTTTTAAGCACCATAGCAAAAAACGATTCAACATAGCCTAATCCGCACACACAGTAAAAACATAACCATCCTTTTTCGTCTGTAGTCGGTAAACATTTGGTTATAACGGTTGCGTATCGACTGCTTTGGATAAATATCCATTGTCAACGGTTATTTTAAACCTATATCATAACATCGTAATAGTTATCGAAAGATCATATATGCATGGTAATAATGACACCATAAGTAATCGATCGAAAAGGGGAATCGATTTTTTAATGATTTTTGTGATTGGCAACATTTTTTATTTTATTCACAGACTAATGAATTACGTATTTACCTAATTTTATTTTTATCTTTTCGGTACTTTTAATTTGTGCAAAAATATTCCCATTGTTTTAGGATAAATGAATACCGCGATTAATAACCATAAATAAAGATATATTTTTTTAACAAATGCACATTGTTGGGCGTTACATGGCCTAATATGGGCATCCCCCTTTATTTAAAAATTGAACATTTAAAGATAATATTAAACCAAATATAAAGCTTCACTATAGATTACCTCATAAGGGTATCATCGCCATATTGCCGTGCTTGGCAGCCAGGTTGTCAACCGCAGTTTTTATTGTCTATTTGTTATTAGGACGTCGCTGCTCGCTGCTGCCCATTTACAAGTTTGTTTTCCTCAGTCGCCTCTTACAACACTCACGGAGTCGTACGGGGCAGGGGCACAGGTTAGTAAATAGTTTAGTAGCGGACATTCTTGCACCGCCACAACACCGTTTTTTATCCTAACATTTGGGTGTGCTAGAACGAGTAGCACTTATCAAAATTCAGTTGGTCTATTTATACAATTCTAGCGTATAATTAGATTACCTAATTCGCACGCTCAAAAAATGTACCTTAGCATAATATTTAGTTTTGAATAAATCGTAATGAATTTGTTTTCAGGATGTTGTTTAATTCTCTCATTTCTCCAACAAATAAAATAAACTTGTGTAAGTTTATTATATTTAAGATGTAAGTTTGTCTTTTTGGATGTTTGTCAGTCAATTACGCTCAAACATCTGAAAAGGTTTTTAATAAAATTTGATTTACATGTACATTTTTATAGTAGAAAGGGGCCTAGGATACTTTTTATAATGCTTTGGATTTCGGGATGGAAGGGGGGGGGGGTTATATCGATACGTATATATAAGCCCGCATAGTGGATGCGTAACAGCATTTAAAAAATATAAAAACTAACCTTTCTTTCATCATCACTACCGACCTTCACAAGTCCACTTCTGAACTTTGGTCGTGAGTTCGTATACTTTTACATCTTTTAATATTTTTTTAATTTATTTAAGTACTTTTATATTTTTACCACTTGATGGCGCCTTTCAACACATAATAAATTAATATCCAATTAATATTTAAAATGTTAATTAATATTAATGACCCAATTTGTGCTAATTCACGTTGTATTTCTTGTGATCAGAATTGAATATCACAGCTATCTCCAGTTAGTTTATGTATGCACCATTTGACAACACAGAAATTCCCCCTAAATTAATTTCGGGACGTTTGTTCGATCCCCGTGAATATTCATCATTGTTTAAGTCCATTTCGTGAGGTAGGCGATGTTCGCTGAATTCGCTGTTCATATTCTGCGTCAGTGGTTCCTTGACTGTTTGGTGGATGGTTTTGGAGTTGCAGTGTTGCGTTATGCGAATTGCGGCCGTTGTTGAGCTTTGTGTAGGATTCATGGTAGATCTCCATTGATTTTTATATTTATATGTACGTACGTAGCCGCAATACAGCTGTAAAATCGATGCAGTACGATGGATAGGATGCCTCGACCGGACCACGCTCACACGGAATACCAGCGTGACCAAGATCTCATAAATGTCTATTTCGTATAACGATCTGAACCGTTACAACGTTGCATTTGCTTGAACGGACCGGATCGTGTTATTATTATCACATCTGATTTTGGTTTTTAGTAGATTTAGTTTATTTTCAAAACCAACGTCATTATCGAAATCTCGAATAGGTCTAAAATTGTAATATATTGCAAATAGTTAGCTGATAATATACATAGAAAGATAAATTTGTACATAAAATGAACTTTTAAGCGACCCCTGATTAACTCAGATCAGCAAGTTTTAATTTAGTTTGTATCACAAAACTGGAAAAGTTGTAGTGTGTTATCTGTTGTATTACCTAAGTATTTTTAAGTTGGAAATAGTTATGATAACGTTACCCGTTGTACAATAACGGTAATGTTACGTTATTTATAAAACATATAACGACCCGCCGCTACCGCCTTCTGCAACTGAGCCGAGGATCACCGGCCTTCTGAATTTGCTGTAATAATTATTTTATTATTGTTAATAGTCACTGATACTTTTCAATGTACACTGAAGTATTTTATTTTCTTTGAGTCACTTGTCCAATAGATTATTTCTAGATGTTCATCGATCATTATAATCAATTTTCTTACTGTATTGTAAATAAAATTGCTCACTTTCAAATTATTTTATAATTTTAGTCAACATATTCCATCTAGCCGTAACTCTGTCACACCTAGAGTTCTGAATGTTAAAATATGCAAATCATCCTTCTTGGAATAAAATGTTTTCAACTCAAGTATTTTAAATAAAACTTGAATAAATGTAAGCGCCTTATTATTGCACCAACTTTTTACTGTCACGGAGCTTAACTTAAGAAGCAGCTGCTGTTTTGACAGAAAGAAAGACTGAAAATAATTTTAAAATATTTTGCAAGTCCACTACAGAATATGGTCTAAGTTTCTTGCTTCTATCGCCTTACAGCATCATAGATCAATATCATCAAAATCAATGCATCTAATAATTTTCTTTGTTTAGGTCTTAAGTGAATATGTTTATTTTTCTTTTAAATAAAACTCATAAAAACACATCGTGATAGCTCGCAAAGAAAACCGTAATGTGAAGTATGGCAGATACGTTCGGATAGTGCTTTGTTGACTTTATTAGAAGGCTTTGTGATGACATTCAAATGAGAGCGACTAAAAAGGAAACAGGTTCGGAAGGACCAATTTAAAACGAACCAGACGGGCGGGAACGTTCGATAAAGAAACAGAAGGGAGGAATCGAGGCTTCTCTCGATCCGGCCTCCTATAACGCCTACGTTGGGTTCGGGAACAACGTATGTGATCTCCGCAACGGAGTAACACACTAGGGCGATAACCTCTTTCTTTTTCAGCAAGTAGGTTCAGACGGGGATTACGGGTCTTCCGAAGTCGTCCCGGTCCCGACGCCTTAATTCTTCGATGTGGACTGTATAACTTTAGGGATGAATTACTTGGGAATAAAACAGCAATTATCTTCAAACCGTTCCGTGAGAGAGTAATCACTTTTCCCTATCACTTCCCTACACTTTTTCTTCTTATTGACTGCTGGTTCTTCACTTTTCCCGAAGGATTTTCTTATTTTTCCGAACTAATTCCCCGAACTATTTCCCCGAACGAATTGCAATTCGTTGTTGTCTTCTGCAGGCATATAGCCGTGCAGGTCTCGGGCCTCGGGGTGTACCCCTTTACCCGGATGTTCCTCACGGCACACTACAGTGTGCCGGTCCTGGGCGCCTAGGTGTTATAGGCGTTGTTTAAGCGACTTTGGTCGCGGTTGGTTAATTTGTAATAAATGATGGTTATCTGTAATTTGTGTTTAAACACAAATTACTATGTCCGAGTTGGCCTTTCTGCGGCATTGTGGGATTTACTCAACTCCCTAATCTATATAGGGAGGAGTTCTCTTGGATAAGGTCGCCCGTCCGGCGGCCTTGCATGCAACGGCGCGAAGCCGTTAAGGTGTTCATGTGGCCCGTTGTCGGCGCGGTCAAACATACCGCGCGCCAGCCGGACCACGAATTCATGCAGGCTCTCCATCTTAAGGTTGGCCGCTATGACGTCATTACGGACGTAGCGACCCGCACCGACTATAGTTCGTAATGACAAACTCTGCTGGGCCTGAAGTCGCCGCTTCTGACGATCGCTCAGGAGTGCATACCAGGCCGGAGCAGCGTATGTTAGCAGGGGTCTTATGTAAGTTTTGTAGATGGTTAACTTCGACTTTGTCGGTAACTTGGATGTCAGGACAGGGCGGAGCATTGCCCGCGCACATCGAGCTTTGCGTATAGCAGAGTCGACGTGCGCTGTCATATGCAACATCCTGTCAATCCGACAGCCAAGGTAGGTCACGGCCTTCTCATATGCGATCTCCTGGCCTCTGAGGGTTAGCGGTGGTGGTAAATTTCTATAGCGGCGAGTGAGTAGAGCGGTCGTCTTGCTAACATTGACGGCCATCCTCCACTCATCCAGCCATGGTGGCAGCAGGTCCAGCAGACGTTGCATCCTGGCAGCTGCAATGTGGGCTCTTCTGGACGACGTGAAGTATGCGCTATCGTCCGCAAAAAGCGCTAGTTCGACGTCGTCCTTAAATTGCAAGAAGAAGAAGGTTGTCGTCTTCATGTGCCTAAGCACATGCAGGTTTCGGGCCTCGGGGTAAGCCCCCATTACCCGTGCTGTCCTCGCGGTCCACCACTATGGACCGGTCCTGGGAGCCTTCTATTGGCATTGTAGGTGTTTTAAACGATTTAAGTCGCAATCGGTAAAATTTTTCGTAGTCGGTTATGACTACGAAAAAAAGGAGGTTATCTAATAAGTCGGAGTTGGCCTTTCAGCGGCATTGAGGGTTGTTACTCGACTCTCTAATCGATATAGAGAGGAGTTCTCTTGGATAGGGTCGCCCGTCCGGTGGGCGCGCATGTAGCGGCGCAAAGTTGTTGAGGTGTAAATGCGGCCCGTTGTCTGCACGGTCGAACAATCCGCGCGCCAACCGGGCCACAAATTCCTGTATGGTTTCAATCTTCAGGTTGGCCGCTATGACGTCATTCCGGACGTAGCGACCCGCACCGACGATGGTTCTTAACGCCATATTTTGCTGGGCCTGCAGTCGCCGCCTCAGAGGCTCGCTCAGAAGCGCGTACCAGGCCGGAGCAGCATAGGTGATAATAGATCTTATGTATGTTTTATATACTCGCACTTTGGTGTTAAGTGGTAACTTGGATGCCAGGACCGGACGAAGCATCGCCCGCGCACATCGTGCTCTGCGGACGACGAGGTCGACGTGCGCAGTCATGCGCAGCGCCCGGTCGATCCGGCACCCAAGGTAGGTCACGGCCTTCTCGTACGCGATCTGCTGGCCATTGAGGGTTAATTGAGGTGGTAGGTTTCTGAGACGGCGAGTGAGCAGAGCGGTCGTCTTACCAACATTGACGACCATCCTCCACTCATCTAGCCATGGTGGCAGCAGGTCCAGGAGACGTTGCATCCTGGCAGAGGCAATGTGGGCTCTTCTGGACGAGGTGAAATAAGCGTTATCATCCACATATAACGCCAATTCCACGTCATCCTCCCACTCTTGCAGCCTTCCTGCCAGGGTAGGGATGTCGTTGGTATAAGCCGCGTACAGGACTGGAGACAAACAGCTGCCCTGAGGAACGCCGGCTCTGATGGTTCTGGTTGCGGACTCGGCGCCCTCTACGCAGACGTAGAACTTCCTGTCTGCCAGGAAAGACGCCACTAGCCGCAACATAGCAGGAGGGACACTGGTCTGTTCTTCCAATTTATAAAGTAGCCCAGAATGCCACACCCTGTCGAACGCCTTCTCAATATCGAGAAAGACGCCCAACGTAGTGCGGCCTCGGTTGTAGTCGGCCGCAAGCAGGTGCAGCACTCTGGTCAGCTGTGTTGCTGTAGAGTGACCCCTCCTGAATCCGTGCTGCTCCGCCCGAAGTTGGATGCACGGGCGGAGGCGTCTTAGCAACAATCTTTCAAGCAGTTTAGCTATGTGTGGTAGCAGCGTGATCGGCCTGTAGCTGGCAGCTCTACGCCTGTCCTTCCCGGGTTTCGGCAAGACGATTACTTTGCCTTTCTTCCAGTCCTCCGGGAAGTGGGATGTCCGCAATATCCCATTGTAGAGTCGACCAAGCTCTACTAGGACTCTGTGAGGCAGCTGTCGGAGTGCAGCGTTGGTAATCCCGTCGTGCCCCGGCGCCTTCCTCGGTTGCAGGCGGGTTGCTGTCCACCGCAGTTCAGCGGGGGAGATGAACCACTCTCCTGCAAGAGGCGGCGCGGGCGACGACAGGAGCTCCTGTACGCGACTCTCCTTTTGGGCATGAAGCTCCAAGAACTCCGCACTTGCTGGGTTCGGCATAAATTGCTCCTCGAAGTGCTCGACTAGGATATCCGCTCTACCCTTGGCATCGTAACAACGTTCGCCCGCGTTGTTGGTCAGCGGGCAAACGGGAGGTTTGGCTTTGGTTAACTGCCGGTTCAGTTTATAGAGCGACGCATCATGCTCTTCCGCCTTCCATATGCGCCGCTCCCAGGCATCTCCTCTGTGTGCCTGGACTGCAACCGACAGTTCCTCCGACAAGGTGTTCAGTTTTGTTTTGATTCTCGGGCAGCGAGTACGCGCCCAGAGTCTCCTAAGTGCCCTTTTTCTCTTAATCTGCACGCAGATGTGTTGCGGCAGATCATCCCTTTTGGTGGACGTCGGGATGATCGTAGAGGCAGCGTTGAGGGCCTCCTGTATTGCCTTTGTCATATTTGTGGCTGCGGCCTCTACGTCATCCGCTGTGTTTAAGGGGTGGTGTGCTGGAGGTCTCTCCTGCAGGTGTTTGTGGTAGAGCCTCCAGTCGACACGTGTCTTCACTGTTCTGGGCGGCGTAGTCACCGCCTTTAGGCCAAGGGTAATTAAGATCGGGAGGTGCTGTGAGTCCAGGTCGTACAGCACCTCTACCACTATCGGGTAGTTGATGTTCCTAGCGAGCACGATGTCCAATACATCCGGACGGCTTCGTGGATCCGTTGGAACATGTGTAGGTTCTTCGGGACCTAAGACGTCATAGCCGTATCTTTCGGCGTCTTCAAATAGTGCATGACCCGGCGGGTTGATCAATCTAGACCCCCACGCCGGGTGTTTGGCGTTTAGGTCCCCGGCGATGATGGTCGGTATTTCGCCTTCCATTATCGTCCGGACGTCTGAGGAGCAAAATGGAGTCCCTGGCGGGCGGTATGCTGCGTAGATCCTAAGTTCCTCGCCCGCCGCCTCCATTTTTATGCCGATAGAGCGCATCGTTTGGTATTCCGGTAAATCGAGTTCTTGATGGACGATGTCCCTTCTCACTAGGGCCGCTGTCCCTCTGTAGGCGGCCCCCTGAGAGGTGACTTCGTCCCTCCTATATATGTGATAGTTTGGCAGCTTAATGCGAGTACTCGGATTTAGTTTCGTCTCTCCCAGCAAGATGACATGTACGTCTTGTTGTTGGGCGACGGTGCGGAGTTCTTGTAACTTCTGCTGGATTCCACCTGGATTCCAGTAGAGGAGGCGCAGGTTAGACTCCTCCACTGTAGTGTCGAGCCAGTAGATTAGCCAGCGCCTTCATAACCGCTGTAATCGGATCTGTCCCGGCTCTGATATCCGCCAGGACTTGACTGCCGACCTCGATTGCTATGCCAACCAAACATTGGATGGCGTCAGCAGTCTCGAAGCCGGCTGGAGGTGTTCTAGCTGTATGAGCGGTTGGCGCTGGTCTCGGGAGTTGGTTTGCATTTCTTTGCATATGGGCAGAACGCGCTCTATGTGTAGAACGGGCTCTATTTTCTGATAGAGCCCTTTCTGGCATTCTACCCATTCTGGTTCTCTTATCATCCTTGGTAACCTGCGCCTGGGCTATCGTTACCGCTGGGGTTGGGGTAGAGGTTGCTGCCTGAGGAGGAGGCTGCACCTTCTTCTTCTTCTTCCTCCCCCGCTTACTCCTCTGTGAGGTTTGGCGCTCTATGGCGTCATTAGCGGGGGGCTGAAGAGTCGCCCCGGTGGTTGCCTTTGATGTGGTAATGGTGGGCATCACCGTTTCTGTGGGTGCCATGACGGGTGGAGGGGGGGCAGATTGCCTTCCCTTTCCTCTGACTGTAGTCCACCCGTCTTCCTGGACCACGGCCCTGGGACGACTTTGGGGGACCCTCTTGGGCTCCTCTGGGAGTAGTCCCGGCAGAGTGATCCCCTGCTTCCTTGCAATCCTCCTCAGGACTGGGCAGCGGCGATCGTTGGCGGTATGGTTTTTTGCGCAATTAGCGCATCGCGGTTCCTCCTCTCTACCCC
The DNA here is from genome assembly GCA_036936625.1 of Parnassius smintheus behrii. NCBI lineage: Eukaryota > Metazoa > Arthropoda > Insecta > Lepidoptera > Papilionidae > Parnassius > Parnassius smintheus. The sequence goes on from JAUPFT010000018.1 coordinate 10,965,133, forward strand.
TTGGGCAGTTACTGGCGATATGATCTCCGGCACAGCGAACACACTTCACTGGCCTGAAGCAATTCGTAGACGCATGGCCAAAGGCCTGGCAGCGGTGGCACTGTGAAGGGCCCGCTCTTCCTTGCCAGGCCTCTATGACGACTCCTCTCATGAATAGGAGCTCGTCGATTTGGTATAATTCATTAAGGCGCTCCAGGCTCAGGTGGTCCAGCTGCGCGAAGTGGAGGCACCCAGGTCTGCCTCTACGGGGGGGGGATCCCTTTTACATATCTAATCGGGAACCCCTTTGCCCTGATAGCCCCCTCTATCGCGGTTGGATCCGTGCCCACTGGTAGTCCTCTTATGCCCACTTTCGTGGGCTTGTCCTCTTCGGGAGTATAGCAGTACCAGGACATAGCTGGTACTTTTTCCGTCATCTCAATTAGGTACTTTTGTACCGTCCGGAATTCTTCCGGGCTCTGGGGGGTGAATCTTACCCCCTTGCCGAATGGACGAGCATTCGGTGGGTGGCCCAGCTTCTTATTAAGTGCCTCGAAGTGCTTCGTCCAGTCCGGCAAGCACTCAGCTACAATAGGTGGGTACCTTTTTGCCGATTCTTCCGGCGGTTTAGGTGTTTCGGCAGTCTATGTCCTTGGTACTGCCGGGGCAGCTACCAGTTGGGCATAGCTGGTGGAAGGCCTCTGACCATCATCCGATGGCCGGCCTGACGGGTTGGTGGTAGGCGCGGACGGTGAGTGTCCGGCAGATGTGCTAGGTGCTAGGGTTGCATACGTGGTGGCACTCCATCCGTATGACCCTTCTCCTCCCTGCTCCAGATCAGCAGCATCCATGCTGGTGTGTTCCGGTGTTCTGGGGGGGGGGGGTGGATTTAGTCGGCGATGGCGATTGAGGTGGTGTTCTCCTAATCGGTTTTTCTGGTTGGCGTTCTAATTCTCCCTCGGATGATGAGTAATCCGAGGAGTCGGAGGAACCGAAGCACCGCCTCTTCTCCTGGAGGGATGCTACTGTCTCTGGAGGCGTATGTCTCCTCAGGGTTTTCTTGGCCCGCTGGGATTGTGGGAACGGTTCCCGCCCAGTCGTACCTTCAGGTACGATGGGCGAGAGCGCGGTCCTCGGTGCGGGCTCCTTGCCCGGTGAGGAGGGTTTCCTTGTCGGGATCTGAGAGTAGGAGGACACTACTCTAGTCCTTTCAGGATGGAAGATATCTCGGTAGGCGATTGGACGTTCTAATACACCAGGACGGTCGGGTGGTCTTCTTGGCTTCGGTTTAGGTGGAGGTTCCCCTTTGTCCTTCTCGGACATGTTGGTAACCTACTTACCTACCTACAGTCAGTCAGGTAATCTACTGATGGCCCTGTCTAAATACCAGCCGTTCGGCACGATGCGCGACGCGGATGGTTAGATGCAAACTATATTGGCTTAATCTCATGGGGCACTGCCTACCCCTTTTGTACACCAAAAGGGTTGAGGTAAGTGCAACGGTGGCACTTCATACGCGACTAGGCACAGGATGCACGGAACGCATAAAGTGCCCAAGAATCACCCAGGGGCCGGTGACCTCGACGCCTCACGGAATCGCGGGACTCAACGTGGGCGGAGTTTGTCGTACCGGCGGTTATTTGCAGCCACTGTATACTGCAAGTAACGCACACCTAGGAGATCCTTGATAACGAACTTAAATTGCAATAAAACCCGTTCACTAAGCTACCCCCAGAGCTATACGCGAAAGTGAGCCGCGCCATTCGCGTGCCTGCGCAACTTAATAACATGAATTTGTACTATTACTCTCTCACGTTTCACTTAATTTCTTTATTCACATAAGTCATACATAAATACAAGTTATCTATTTAGATAGCACAAAACAATATCTACACCATGATATACATTATATTTTCGTATCACAAAAATCCTTTAATTTATAAAACAAAATATGCCTATTTTAATCACAAATTCAAAGTCCAAACTTCTTAAATATTTAACACAGAAAGTTAAAACAATGTTTCCCACTTGAATTTATACAGATGTTAACTAATACAATAGTTTAATTTACATTTTCTCTATTTATTTCACTATTTAAAACACTTTTAAATTTCTTATACAAAACTATCATTATTTCACTTATACACAGGAATTTTCACATAAAAATAACACAGAATTCACCTTTTTAGCACGTACAATCAACCTGAAATGTTTTTCAAGTCATTTTTACATAAATTGCTGAAATTACAAACATTTTAAATTTTTACATATTCGGCCTCCTAAGGGCGTGGCCAGCGTGCTTCCGTGAACTCACACTATTTGAACAACTAACTTTACACGGCTCTCGGCTATCAGAAAAAATGAAAGTCTGAAATACACCAATTTTAACAATATTAGGTAAATAAGTGCTTCTACATAATTTTCAAACTGTAGGAAACTATCTCTGATAAGATTCTTATCAGTTATCATGTTTCTTATCAGATAAAAATACAAGTGAATGTTCTCATTAATCAATCATAACAAATAGGCATTTGTTTTCGTACAAACATATCAAACTTATACAAGACAATACTTATGCAATTAATTTCCGTTAATTCTGTTTATGCACAGAGTGATCATCTCGACCGGGGAACAAATCCGATCTCTAACTTCACTTTAATATTCCTTTGAATTTACATCGTTGGAAAGACGATTTCAACCGGGGAACAAATCCGGTAACATAATTTATAACATAAAATTCCCTATATGAATTTATTGAAAGATATTACTTAGAAAACAGTAAACTAGTCCGGCCTGGGAGTCGAACCCAAGACCTTCATATCATTAATTCGACATTTCTTTAAGATTTAACTAAGCATTTTCTTATCAGAACATTTCTATTGGACAATGAGTCTTTGAAAAGTTATTCGTCATCGGTTGACTTAATAAACTGAAATATTCTTATAGGCGCGTCGCCAACAATCTCCCCCCCGTGCGTTAGCACCATCATTTGGGAGGCGTCGCGGGTACCAGGACTATTATTCTGGATGTAGGTCTCCTCAAGATACCTGTGCTAGTAATGACGTCAACCACTCTGGTGTGACCGTCTGGTCCCGGTAACGTTCTACTAATTTTGCCTTTCGGCCACGTATTTCGTGGCAACGAAATACGTGGCGACGACGCGTAACGATCTATTATCAAAACAATATCGCCTTCTTTAGGTTCCATGAACTTTCCGTTATTACCTGTTCGCGGTATTAAGGTAGGCATGTATTCCTTCAGCCACCTTGTCCAAAAATGGTCGGCTAACCTCTGTGCAGCTTTCCAATTGAGTTGACCCGTCGGATGCTGCTCTAGAAATAATCCAGGTGGTCGATCTCCACATGAGCGTCCCAGAAGAAAATGGTTGGGTGTCAAACCCTCTTCAGGACTATCCATACTGAATGTTACCAGAGGCCTGGAATTTACTGTGTGCTCTGCTTCTAAAAGCAACGTATGTAGAATTTCCTCTCGTGGGCTCCTTTCTCTGAGCGTAGCGGTCAACGCAATTTTAATCGATCTTACTAACCTCTCCCAGGCGCCACCCATGTGCGGTGCTCCCGGAGGTATAAATTTCCATTTGATATATTTCTTAAGTGACTCATTTTTCATGCCCTCATGGCATTCTTCGCATGCTTTCAATAATTCTTTATTCGCAGCTTTGAAATTTGTCCCGTTATCGCTGTATATAACGGCTGGTTTTCCTCTTCTGGCGATAAATCGCCATTTATCCATTAAGGCCATTATCATTGACGCTGGTGTCAACGAGGCTGCTAATTCCAGATGTACTGCTCTGGTAGTCAGACACGTGAATAAAACACCCCAACGTTTTTCGTGTCGCCTTCCTATAGTCACACTCATAGGACCGAAATAATCCACAGCTGAGCATGTAAAAGGTGGTTCATGATGAGCTATTCTCTCCAGAGGAATATTTCCTTGTGGCACGTTCTGCGGTTTTGATCTGTATGTCCTGCACCACTGACAATGATGTGACACACTTCGTACTACATTACGTAAGTTCAAGACATAAAATTTCTGGTTCACCTCATTCATCACCGTCTGGTGATTGGCATGTCCAAAATGATGATGAACTTCTCTAATCATCATTTTAACGATTTCGTGTTTACTGTCCAATATGACAGGTTTTCTAGTTTCCTCGGTCAAATTAGACTTGAAAGGTAAACGTCCATTTAAACGGAGTAAGTTATCTTCTCCTATTTCCATAGATAATTTACTTAAGCGTGAACTTCTTTCAACACTTTTGCCTGCTTTCAAGCATTTTATTTCCGAATAAAAACACTCGTCTTGAACGAACTTCCAAATTAATAATTCCGCCTTTTTCAAGAGCGCTATGTCCAACGCGCCATCGGGTCCTTTAACCGACTTTGCTAAAACTTTGTTGGAACACATAACCGACTTTTCGGCTGCGTCGTCGGGTCCTTTAACCGACTTTCTTAAACTCTTGAATTTTTCTACCGCTTGTAAGGTGCGTGTAGTTGCCCCAAGGAATTTCTTAAAGCTGCTAAATCGTCCGTAGTCGGGTAGACTTAACGGTTCTTGCTTTCTTTTTTTTTTACGCCCTTTGGCGATTTTTCTTCACCTGTTTCTAAGCTTTTTATGGTGTCCACTTGTTTGGGCCATAAATCAGGACTCTTCCTGAGGAATTCAGGTCCTTGAAACCAGCGATGACTTACATCGAAGGTGGAAGGAAAATTTCTAGTGGCGTCGTCTGCCACATTTTGTGACGTTGGAACCCATCGCCGTTCACATGGTTTACTGTGATCTTCGATCTCAGCCAATCGATGAGCAACGAATGGTTTAAAGGCGCGAGGATCTGACTTAATCCACGCTAACACTGTACGTGAGTCTGTCCAAAATACTCTCTCGGACATCTCGTACTTGCTCTCTTCACTAACCGATGCAGCCAGCCTGCTACCCATAAGAGCTGCTTGTAATTCAAGCCTTGGAATCGAAATTGGTTTCAATGGCGCTACTCTTGCCTTTGCGGCGATCAGCGTAATCCGCCTTATTCCTAGCTCGTCCGTGGTGACGTAATACACCGCAGCAGCGTATGCTTTTTCACTAGCATCCGTGAAAGTGTGTAACTCTCCCTTGCCGACGCCTTCAGCAACGGGTCTAGGTACCTCTAAATGACCTAATTTCTTCACTTCCGATATCCATTTACAAAATAACACGTGTAATTCGTGTGAAACTTCTTCATCCCAAGAGATGCCTGTCCTCCATACTTGCTGGATCAGCGACTTCCCTTGAATTGTTATGGGTGATGCGAGTCCCAACGGATCGAAGACTGACATCACAGCGCTAGTTATCTCCCTCTTCGTAGGCGGTCGTAAACCTTCCATCACCTCTTCCGGTGTGTTACGAAGACTTGTGGAGAAACTTATTATATCCCGTTTGATATTCCAAATCAAACCTAACGTGCGCTCTGTGTGCTCTTTATCTCCCAACGAAGCACTGTCGCTCTTATATTTATTTTCCATTTTAATTAAAACTTCGGGTCGGTTGCTAGCCCATTCCCTTAGTTGGAAAGAAGCATGTTTATGTAATTCATACATATCGTTTACTATCCTTTCGGCCGTCGTCACGTCGGGAAATGCCTGTAGATAGTCATCCATATAAAAATTGCTTTCCGTAGCGGAAGCTGCTTCTGGATAGATATGTGCGTTGTCCTGCGCATTCCTATTCTTTACATATATAGCGATGCATGGTGATGATGCCGCTCCAAATATGAGTGACGTCATTCTATACTCTTCCGGTGGCGCGTCACGATTGTGCCGCCATAAGAATCGAAGGCTATCCCTGTCTTCATCCCGGATTTTCACTTGCAGGAACATTTCTTTAATGTCTGCCATTACTGCCACGCTTCCTTCTCTGAATCGTAGCAGAACTCCGAACAACGACTTCAATAAGTCCGGTCCGGTTAACAACGCATCATTGAGACAACGTCCGCCCGTCTTTGCGGCGGCGTCGAAAACTATCCTTATTTTCCTTTTTTGTGGGTGAGTCACTGCGAAGTGAGGAAGGTACCACGTACGTGGGGAAATGGGAATATGGTTCGCTTTCTCTGCGTAACCATTAACGATGAGATTTTCAATTTGCTTCTCATATTCCTTCTTCAAATCGCTATTTTTGTCGAGCTTTTTTTCAATATTCAACAGGCGACTTTCAACCTGCGCTCTATTCGACGGCATGCACTCATTGTCTGTGCGGCATAACAAAGCAGTCTCGTACCTATTATTAGGTATACGACGTACCGTTTTGTTCAAAATACTTAAAGCTCGTTCTTCTGGGTCGTTCGCGGGCTTTCTAGCCGACACTCCCAGAGATTCCAAACTAAAATAATCCTTGATCAATTTATCCATATCTTCCTCCTTCTTGGCGGAAATGTGGTTAACGATCTTGATCGGTTTAATACCACCCGATATGTGACCATGTAAAACCCATCCAAGTTTGGTGAGCGATGCTACTGGTAGGTTCTTACCTCCTGAAATTAATTCACGAGTAACTATGAGATGCCAATTGTCCTGACCAATTAATATGGTAGGTTTGGACCTCTCATACATCAACTCATCCTTAATCGGTGTCAGATGAGAACACCGTTGCAATAATTCTCGGCTTACCGACTGAGGAGAAAGGTTAAGTGACTTAATTGTTTGTACACTTATCTCTTCTAAGTCGCTCGAGTAAATGCCTTTTATCTTAACGTTTGAGCGATACGAACTGTCGTCGTTAATTCGCTTACCTCCCACGGCTTCGATACGTAATCCCTCTTTACGTCCGCGAGGCGCTAATTTCTGAGCCATACACTCCTCTATGAGTGTCATGGTCGATCCCTCATCCAGAAGAGCTGTTGTCTTGACCTTTCCTCTAGGTCCATACAACTCGACCGGTATAATCTTTAAGTATGCACATGCCAGTGCATTCACTGTACTAACAGTTGTAATCTGAGCATCTTTACCCCCCTCGTCCCCTTGTGGCGAGGTTTTTTCATTGGGGTATCGGTGTAGCATTCGATGATGTGACATTCTACATCCCTCTACACCACATTTTTTCGCTTTGCACTCTAACCTCCTATGGTTAGGTGACAAACATTGGAAATATACTTTCGCTTTTTTGACCGCTTCCCATTTCTCGCGAATATTCATGTCCTTAAACTTGTAACAACTCACTATAGAGTGCTCCTTGTTGCATATAACACACTTATGTGTTACCCGACTTACAGGCTTATCCTGGGTTGTCATAACCACTTGTCGGTTGTGCCCTTTACTATTTCGGCGTTCTAGACGCTCGCTCAAATTACTTCGGCGCATATAGCGCTCGCTCACGGCACAACTGCGTACACCTCCTTTTGCAGTGTGTACAATTTGCTTCCTGAATTCAGGACGCTTCCTTTTTTCAGGCGCATTTTCATTGTTTAAGGACGCTCCAAATTGTTCACTTAATAAATTTAAAAACTTGGCCATCTTCTGTAACTCTGGCGCCAAAGGATACTGAGCTCGATATTCAAACCATTTAAATTTAATCATAGTTCCGAGTTTCTCCACTATGCGGCTCTCTAACTCCGGTGAGTACAAATACTGTGGTTGATTCAACGCTTGTATCGTGGCAACCACGTTCGTAATACGACTTGCAAAAGATCCTATATTCCGGCAATCTTCTGCCAATCTTGGCATACGCTTTACATTCTCGATTTCGGCTAGAATGAGCATCTCAACCCTACCGAATCTTCTTTCGAGAGCGTTCATTATTTCTTCCGGTTCTCACAAAGTAAATAACAGCGACTTTACCGCCTCTTTAGCGGTGCCCTTTAATGCCCTCCTAAGGCGTGCAACATTTTGCACCCCTGAAAATTGGCTTCTCGTGTCTTCAAACACCGTTTTGAAAATTATCCATTCACCCGGGTCTCCATCGAACACCGGTAATTCCTGGAGGAAACGAAGCTGGGAAGACTTATCTTTACCTGCTATTTTTATTGCACTCACAATCGCTTCGGTCAATTCTGACACCTCACTCGCGTGTGTTTTCTGTGCATTTCCTTGGTTGCGCTCGATCTCCGCCCCTTTGCGGCGTGATCCTTTACGCGCTTCCTTATCAGTAATATCGGGTTGTGCTACACTAACCGGCGCGCTCATTATGGTCTGCTGAACCCAACTCCTTACGAAAGGTTCCACCTGAGTATTCCGCTCTTCATCATCCTCACTCGAGTCGATCTCCTCTTCTCGGTTGAGTCGTGCCAACTCCAATTGAGACTTGGCCAAGGCAGCAGCTGCCTGTGCTCGTTCGAGCTCTGAGCGTTCGAATTTAATCCGCGCCTCTAATTCGGCATTCAGCCTCGCCGATCGCGATGACCTACTACCTCTCTGTGACCCTTTATCACTAGTGTGCCCGATTACTGTCCTTGACGATGCCGCTTCTTCGGTCCTTTGACCTACTTTTTCGACCACCGTTTCCGTCCCTGAGTCCCACGTGCATGTGGACGTGTCGGTGGTGGCTCCACTTGAAGGAGTTGCTCCATTTGACGGAGTAGCTGTGGTCGCTCCAGATGGTTCCGCTTCTTTAGCTTTTCTTGAGAGCCCTGTCCTTGTCCTGCTCCCTTCGCTTCTCCCTGTCTGGTCTTGTGCCTTCTTCATCTTGCAGGAAGGTGATTGTTGGCCTACGGTCCCTAACTGTCCCTACGGTCCCTACAACCCCTTACCTACAACCCTTCTACACACCAACCTAACACCACTACCCCTCCCCCCCCCCTTATCTCCCAACCCTACAACCCTACTACCACGCTAACAGCCCTATCAGCCCTATCAATCCTGGACGGGGCCTACCGAGGTGAGCCGTCCAGGGATGGAGTCGTGCAGGAATGGAATGGAGGAAAGGCTTAGGAACTGTCCCGCCAAGGAATATGACGAAACAGTCGAGCGGTAGTGCAAGCGCAGTCTCGCTCGAGAGAACTGCTCCACCCGAAGGTGTTGTGCCAGAGCCCCCCAACCGTTTGGCACCGTTAGGTGGTCGGGATGTATGCTGTGCTCGCCGCCCAGTTGCCGGTGACGCCTCGTCCGAGCGCCCTCCTCCGGCCGCGATGCAGTCAGGTGCCCACGCGCACCCTCGCCTGGCAGCAGCAGCGGTGGATGCTTCTTCCTGCACCCTGATGACCCGACAGGAAAATGCCGGACACGGTCGTCCGACAGGAAATACCGAGCACGCTTGCCCGACAGGAAAAATGCCAAGCCCTGCTTGGCCACGATGAGTGCCTTCACAAGACACCTGCGCCCGGCTGCGATACGTGCCCCATGCGAGTACACGCCCCAGGCCGCAATCCCGGTTTTCTTTCTTCCGGTAGTTCCAGGTCCAGTCCTTCAGCGCTGACGTCCTGGTCTTCTGGCCTTTGGTCCTATTGCTTCAGCTCAAACCTCCGGCTTCCTTCGGTTGCTGATCTTCACTCGGCTCCGAAGGTCTTCTTTTCCACAACCAGCAGTCCACAGCTGGTTCCTTGATCCAGCTGGCGGGGTTCGGGTGGTCCTTTTAATCCGGCTCGAAGGACCAATTGAAAAGGAAACAGGTTCGGAAGGACCAATTTAAAACGAACCAGACGGGCGGGAACGTTCGATAAAGAAACAGAAGGGAGGAATCGAGGCTTCTCTCGATCCGGCCTCCTATAACGCCTACGTTGGGTTCGGGAACAACGTATGTGATCTCCGCAACGGAGTAACACACTAGGGCGATAACCTCTTTCTTTTTCAGCAAGTAGGTTCAGACGGGGATTACGGGTCTTCCGAAGTCGTCCCCGTCCCGACGCCTTAATTCTTCGATGTGGACTGTATAACTTTAGGGATGAATTACTTGGGAATAAAACAGCAATTATCTTCAAACCGTTCCGTGAAAGAGTAATCACTTTTCCCTAACACTTCCCTACACTTTTTCTTTTTATTGACTGCTGGTTCTTCACTTTTCCCGAAGGATTTTCTTATTTTTCCGAACTAATTCCTCGAACTATTTCCCCGAACGAATTGCAATAAAACCCGTTCACTAAGCTACCCCCAGAGCTATACGCGAAAGTGAGCCGCGCCATTCGCGTGCCTGCGCAACTTAATAACATGAATTTGTACTATTACTCTCTCACGTTTCACTTAATTTCTTTATTCACATAAGTCATACATAAATACAAGTTATCTATTTAGATAGCACAAAACAATATCTACACCATGATATACATTATATTTTCGTATCACAAAAATCCTTTAATTTATAAAACAAAATATGCCTATTTTAATCACAAATTCAAAGTCCAAACTTCTTAAATATTTAACACAGAAAGTTAAAACAATGTTTCCCACTTGAATTTATACAGATGTTAACTAATACAATAGTTTAATTTACATTTTCTCTATTTATTTCACTATTTAAAACACTTTTAAATTTCTTATACAAAACTATCATTATTTCACTTATACACAGGAATTTTCACATAAAAATAACACAGAATTCACCTTTTTAGCACGTACAATCAACCTGAAATGTTTTTCAAGTCATTTTTACATAAATTGCTGAAATTACAAACATTTTAAATTTTTACATATTCGGCCTCCTAAGGGCGTGGCCAGCGTGCTTCCGTGAACTCATACTATTTGAACAACTAACTTTGCACGGCTCTCGGCTATCAGAAAAAATGAAAGTCTGAAATACACCAATTTTAACAATATTAGGTAAATAAGTGCTTCTACATAATTTTCAAACTGTAGGAAACTATCTCTGATAAGATTCTTATCAGTTATCATGTTTCTTATCAGATAACAATACAAGTGAATGTTCTCATTAATCAATCATAACGAATAGGCATTTGTTTTCGTACAAACATATCAAACTTATACAAGACAATACTTATGCAATTAATTTCCGTTAATTCTGTTTATGCACAGAGTGATCATCTCGACCGGGGAACAAATCCGATCTCTAACTTCACTTTAATATTCCTTTGAATTTACATCGTTGGAAAGACGGTTTCAACCGGGGAACAAATCCGGTAACATAATTTATAACATAAAATTCCCTATATGAATTTATTGAAAGATATTACTTAGAAAACAGCTAGTCCGGCCTGGGAGTCGAACCCAAGACCTTCATATCATTAATTCGACATTTCCTTAAGATTTAACTAAGCATTTTCTTATCAGAACATTTCTATTGGACAATGAGTCTTTGAAAAGTTATTCGTCATCGGTTGTCTTAATAAACTGAAATATTCTTATAGGCGCGTCGCCAACAGCGACTTAATTAATTTTCACATTTTATCGCATTTTTTAACTTCTTTTGAAATTCTGAATATACGAGTGCTTTGCAGAACTTATGTTCACGGAGACAGAGATGTTAAAAGTTTCTGCAATATATACGCTATTACAACTAACTCCCAGAAAATATACAAGGTTTCTCTATTACCAAGTTTAAATAAAATATTTAACAAAAAAAAATTATAAAACAACTGTATAAAAAGGTTTATTATAATATAAATGAAAACATTGTTGATAATAACCCCAGGTAATGATGGGGTCGCTTCCAAGCTGTTTCTATAATAAATTTTGTAAATTTTTTGTAACCATTCACTTTGTAAAATTTATTTAAAAAAAAGTCCCGCGGGGTTTCTATTTCTAGTTGGTTCTTCCCAGGAGAAAGGTTTTTTCCGAGCCAGTGGTAAAGTAAAAAATGACTTTCAATAAGAATTACATGTCATCTATATTGAATAAAAAAAATAATCTATTCTTATTATTTCTAGTGTCATAGTTAGTCCGTGCTACCAAAATAACTTTTGCTGAAAAGTATCTGATTTATTTGATAGAAAATGTGAAATTTGTACACATTAATTATTTCATTAAATGTTGCACTTTTAACCCAACTGGGGTCATTTTAATGAGATTTTAAACGGTTGTAAAATAACATTCCATCCAAATATTTTATGGGTAGAATGGCCGGTTCTTTTTTCTCTCATTAACAGACTAAGGTCGTATTTTTAAATTGGTTGTGAAGAGTATAAGGGAAATTTCATTCGATTGATTGGAATTTTATGTTTTCCATCAAAATAGTAAGGAAAGCAAGAAACAAGTAATGTTTAAATCTTTTATTGCCTTTTTTGTATCACATTATTTGACATCGTTCAAAGTTGTCTGGTATGGTAAAATGACAAAGATAATAAGTCCGTTCATTGTAAACTTTTTATTTCAAAAATAATTTATAAATAAATAAATATAGCATCTTCCGTTTTTATGATTCAATCTGCCACGACAGTCCAGCCTTGCCTTGCCTGTTACGTCTCTTCAGGTTATAAACTGTACAAAAGTAAGGACACGCACACCTGTACAATAGACGTCCTGTATTCGAACTTTAGAAATAAATTAAGAAATACAGTCGAAACTGAGACACTTTATCGAATACATAATCTAAAAAATATATTTTTAATCAAGAAAATTCAGATTGTCAAAACTTGTTTTGTTTACCTAATTACGAAGTTAGCTGAGTTTACCATCTACGTTACAAACTTTTCAGTATTCGAGCCTCTTGTAATAAATTCGACTTGAAATTATGTGGAAGGTGCCCTGATTTAATACTGTTTACAACATCTGTATGCGTGAAAGGCAATATATTGATTATGTTTACTTTGCGCCGTATGTGCGGTGTTCATTAACAAGTAACTTGAATATGAATATAAGAAATATGTATAAAGTGAATAGTGCGAAAAAGTAAAGTAACAACCTATATACCTACGTCTCATTTCTTTGCACAGGCGTCCCTATTCCGAGAGAATTAGGACTAGGGTAGATTTCGCAGAGCTGCCCCAATGTGTATTAGCAGGCTTCACATATAGGTACTCGAAATATTTTAGTTTCTCAGACGTGCAGGTTTAATCTTAACATTTGATTTGATTGATGAAAATTATAAGCCTTCGTATGTATTTAGCAAATCGTGGTACTTTAGCCATTTTTGTCTAATGACTAAAACGTGAACGAAATTTTGTGCTGAGAAAGGTATTAGACACCCAAACGTTAAATTTAAAAAATTCGTTACGCTGAAGCTTACAGTGAAAAATTGAAATGCAAAGCGCGGTTTTTCGCTTTAAGATGACCCGACAGGTGTACGTGACTGCCGAAACATAAACCAAAAGCCAGTAATAACTACATACTATCTGAAAAGAAACTACAACTCGCACGTGCTCCGCTTCCAAGTTTACAATAATATAGTTTCATATTCTGTCTGTATGAAAGATTAACAAAAGTATTGCCCCCAAAACTGTGGACTCGAATCCAACACACTCGCTCGAGTTCGTATAATGAATACAAATTCATAAGTTTCAACAACGTCAAGGTGAACTTTTGCCCTCTGTCTGGGCTCTTCTTTTCGTTTTGTTGCTACTTAAACAAAGCAATTTATTTGTCTATTTAATGTTTTTTTTAAATATATGGTTCTTAACATATATCTTTTTAAATTTGTGTACACATTGTGTATTTCTGTGCAATATAAATCGCTTATTTCTTTATGTTGTGCACATACGTGTTTTTTTACATATAAATTTTTATGAACACATTTTATCAAACTACTATTTTTCTACTAAATTGAAATTTTTAGTAGTGAAATACATAATTTGTACTAATATTTAGGTACGAATATGTGAGGTAGCACGTGGCGTTCCATGGGGGAGGCTAATTATAAGCGGTGGACTTACGATGGGCTAAAATGATGGTTAGGTGATATATACACTGTAATGCTTAATCATACAAGGAACGCAATATTATATTATATAAACAGAACAATTGCTTATAGCTACATACATATATTATTTGTAACAATTGCATAATAATAATGTCCTCCAGACCGAATGTCGGTCATGGGGGCCAGCCTCAACGGAGACTAGCCATCGGCGCAGGACAGGCTAATAGTGCCCAAGTATATTGGCAAGCACAGGTGCCCTCTCTATTCCCTCACTCTCATGATCCGATGAAACGGTAAACCGACACGACGGGAGAGATCAGGCGCAGGGCCAATGATTTTACGCGCTTTCCAAGGCACGGGGGAGAGACACCGCCTACTTCCTGACTCCGGGCAAATACTGAGAATTTCGTGACAGAAAAACTCAATAATTGATGTTTTGGCCCGACCCGGGATTCGAACCCAGGACCATGATCAGCTGTCGAATTACTACAACCACTAGACCAATGTGGCAGTCAACAATTGCAAATATATATATATATATATATATATATATATATATATATATATATATATATATATATATATTTACTTTTTACTACTTTTGGCACTAAAAAAATAACAACAAAAATTTTAAACTAAAGAAATAAATCAATTGAAAATTACCGAAATTAAAAAAATACGTAGGTACCGAATTTGTAGTATTTATTGATGGATCAATTTCATAATATTATGTTAATGTGGAATAAAAAAAAAATTAAAAATATCAATGCCATAGTCTTCTATTCCGCTCACCTGTACATAAAAGTTTAGTTTAACTACATAATATGACATGACTGATACCATAGATGCTGCAGACGACTCAAATTGTCGGGATTTAAAAATAAGTTCAAATAAAAGGATATAAAGCCCTTAGTTCAATTAGTTTCATTCAGGTCGATTTTACATTCGTCAGTTATAATATAAAAGTTTGTATATAATATTTCATATATTGTTCCAGTAGAACTATTTTGTTCGTATGTTATAACTTATAACTGTAGTTTTCGTTTTGTTTTTGTTGTATTTTATCTTATGAATGACTATTATCTGAGTATTGACGGCCCTAAGTCATTTGAAACTTAACTGTCACATAGCTTTATGGAATTATAAAATGACTTCGAATCTCGGACCCACATAAACCGACGGACATCATCGGGAGATGCGATCAGTAAATATAAAACACCGACAGTATATAACGAGTGCATTATAATATAATTATACCCTAAAGTGCGTAAAAGCGCTCACATATTTTATAACTTAAAATTTATATGATAAAATGTGACTTTTACATTTTAATATTAAATCCCGCTGAATTAACACAGTGGCTTACCACTGACATACCGAATAAATGAAATACTTTATAGGAATTCTAAAAAAAAAATCACGCCCTGCGAACAGCCCGACGTTTTGAATGTGGCGTTGTTGTAATATTTTGGCGCTGGTTTTTGTTTGCTTCACTAATGGAGACGGACTTAAACTAGTTCCTGCACTTCCGTAGCACGCTCGTTGAGCGGTAATTGTCGCTTTTGTCGCCCGAAGCGGCTGCGTTCGGCCGACAGCACCGCCGCGCCGTTGTATCGCGGCCTCGCATTGTTATATTTAGGTAATGAGGAGACAATATACAAAACTGAGTAAATGCAAATGACAAACAGTATTTTATGTACCGTAGGGTGTATAATTTTTGTTAAGGATTTCGTTTCGCAGTGCGGTTGTTGGTAATTGGCCATCGACGCATAAAATCCCTTCTCGATGAAAGAAGTAGTTAGAAGTATCACTAATAGGCGACGATTTGTGAGCGACAGTAGCCTTTATGGTACGGTTCAAACTCAGAAGTCATGGGTTCGAGTCCGCCATTCGATTACTGTGGTGAACACTCTCACACTTAACACAAGCATTTTTAGAATGGTTATAGGAGTTTAGTAATATTAATATAGGGTTACTAGTATTCTTTAAAGAATTAAATAAAACAAAGTATATGTAATGGTATTATAACAATAATATGTTTCGATGCCGATAATTTAGTGTCCGGGCAAAATTGTGCACCACGTGGTGGGTAGCAGTGTTATATATATTATATGTTACATTCAAAACTCTTAACGGGTCAAAACCACTTTAGACTGCAAAAATTAAGCAAAAGTAGTTTTGACTAAGGACGTTGGTCAAAACTACTTTTAACTGCAGAAATATTGAGTAATAGTGACTAAATTTTGTCGGTTAAAAGTGGTTTGGACTAAGAATGTTAGTCAAAACTACTTTTGACTTATACTTTTTTGAAATTAAAGAAGTCAATTCTAAAATTAAATTTTATATCACCATAATGTACGCGGCTATAGGGTGCCCCAAGAGCCACCTCAGCAACACCTTAACTTACTGTCACTGAGTTTTAATCAGGCAAAACCATTTTTGTCTGGTTTTCGCAGTCATAAATGGTTTTGACGGGTACCTAGTATTCACACTTTATTATAAAACAATTTAAACTTAAAATATTGTAAGTTTCATTTTTCTTAGAGTCGAGGAATTTTCTTCCTCTTTTCAATGTACCATAGATACCATATTGTACCTACAATATGTGTGCGTAAGTGCGTGTTTTAGCTATAAGTTGAACATGATTGTGTCTTGGTTTTGACGTCACTTGAAGTTTACTGGAAACTATCTTTCTTTGTTAGTCCGAGGCTATATGCTATGTTTAATTCTCATTATTTTTCTCACTTTTATTACATACATTTTAACGGCATTATTTTTCAAGTAAACAAAGAGGCTACATTGAATAAAAACTACAGGCGTGCTAGTGGACTCAAAGTGTAGAGGCAAACTGCATGAAGTGGGATTACACGGATGTTTTTGCGCGACAGAATAATTTTATTTATCGCCGTCGTGGTTCACTGCCGGAAGCTGTTGATTCCAAGTTTTAATTAAGTTATTCGTCGGATAAACGCTCGCTGAGGATTGATGACGCGAACTTTCCATGCGTTAATTGTTACGCTGATATTTTCGAAATGTTGAATTGCCTTTTTATTGGTGCACGCTTAACGCGATAGGTACTATCAGGGAAATTTATTGACGTACAGATAAATCGGTAACGTTAATGAATATTTTATCGCTGTCTAAGTAATAACTAACAAATTTCGGTTTTTTTTATGTCAATACAATTGGTATTTCAGAAATATAATAGGCAGTAGTTATTAGATATTAATATTATCACTTCGGTACCATCAAATGAAGTATAGTGCAGCAGGCCTATTCGCTAACTTTGTTGGCGTCAAAATGATAATCACTTAATAGTACATAGCGTTGTATGCTATGATTTGGTATAAGATGGATTTACTATAAGAACTAGAACGGCGCGTAAAACATACCACGCTATTTTCTACAAAGTGACTATCATGTGTAAATTAGCTATGTAACAGAATAATATAACATAAACACACGCATAAGGAGCCGTGTTAGCTCAGATGGTTAGCGCTCGCTGTAAATTTCACAATACGCGAGCAAACCGGGTTCGATCCCCGCCGGCACCAATGAAATTGTTAATTGCAATTTTAAGTGCTGATTTATCACGTGCTCGGCGGTGAAGGAAAACATCGTGAGGAAACCTGCATGTCTGAGAAATAAGAAAAAAAATATTTCGAAGACATGTGAAGTTCGCCAACACGCATCGGGGCAGCGCGGCGGACTATTCCTTGCCCTAAAACCTTCTCAGAAATGAAAGGAGGCCTGTGCCCAGCAGTGGGACGTATATAGGCTGTAACTTTAACTAACTTTAAACACACGAATGTCACCCAGAGGGGTAAGCAGAGACTACGGAGTCCCATTTGGCACGATCCTGACACACTCCTCTCTCCTCTTTAACATTCATATATCCGAATGGGATACTAGCTTGTTGCCAATGTGTCCGTTAGACATCCGTCTAGGGCGTCCTTTGCTAACTGCCAAATTTATTCTTCTATGACCAAATCACCGCAACATTCTTTTCTCATTTCAATTCACAACATTATTTTGCAAAATATACTTTTCTCTTTATCACACAATTTCGCTCCCTTTTAATTCCGATTCAGATATGTGACAAATATCCTTGTAATTGAAGTAATGTGTAATTAATTCTCCGACACTGATATTTTAGCTCGTGTAATATGTTAAACATAGATACCAAGTTAATACATACATAATAAACGCTTGCTGTATTACCACGTGTCTGGTATCTGAGGAATTATAAATATTTCTAAGACCTTGAAGTCCACCACAAGCTGGGGCAGCTCGGTTAACTCTTTCATTCACTTAAAACCATCCCAGAAATAGTTGGAGGCCTTTACTCAGCCATCGCCTGCCACATTATGTACTTTTATATAAATACTTAAATTTAGTTTTACACTTAACAAAATAAATGAAACATAATCTGTGAACGTAGCTATAAATAAGATTAAAGTGGTTGTCTATATATATATATATATATATATATATATATATATATATATATATATATATATATATATATATATATATATATATATATATATATATATAATCGATATCGAAATAACTGCCTTGCATTAAGCTGAGAGGTTTATTTGTATGCTATTAAAACAAGAATAACTTCTTTAAATTTTACTTTGTATGCCAGTCCGTCCAGATTTGGAACCGGACCGGAACGGCTTAACCGATTGTAAACAGATAGAGAGCAGTGCTAGGAGTGATCTAGGATATATTATAAACGAAAAATTGATTAAATGAATGGCTTTTGATTATCTGAAATCTTAACAACATTAGTTGCGTATTACATCATATTTTTAATAATTATGTCATTTAAACGATATTGCCTTTATAAGCCTATAACAGGTAAATGCGGTTAGGAATGAGCATAAACTTTTCTATTTGTGGTAATAAGGCTCGTTCTATTACTGTGACAGAGGCACAAACGACACAGACGTATATAAACTGCCGCGTCGGCTCGTTTTTTCGCTGCCGCTATCACAGTGATGAGTATGCTTTGACTTTGTTTGTAATTGTAAAACAAAATGATTAGTTTTCTGTTTTGAATGATAGAGCTATATTACTGGAAAACTTAATATTTTGAATCGTGCTTAAAACTAAAACCACGAACGTATTAACCAATTCACTTGACGGTTACTGTGAAATATTTCAACTTTATGTCATCTCGCTGTTGATTACTCGACCATTGTAGTTAAGTAACAAAATGGACCACATTAAGCGGGAATTCTCAGTGGATTTTTTGTCCAGATGTCGCGCTCTATCCAACCGCATGCAGTAGAATTTTGCTATTGTTTTTTTTTTGCGTCGTAGATTTAATTTTATTTACTGTCGCTGTGGTCCGTTGTTGTGATACCGTCGACTTCTAATTTTTAATTAAGGTTTTAACAACTTCATTGTTAGCGATTTCATTGTACGAAGGAGTTTTATTATTTAATTAAACAAGTCAACGCACTGCGTAGCTACTGTTCGGTTAAAACAAAAGTTAAAAGGCTTCACACCATCGAATAATATTACGAAGTTCGGAGGGAAGTTGCAATAAGGTGACTATTAAATTATGCGTAAAGCAACGTGAAATAAATTGCTTTCAAGCTGTTTAAATATTAATGATCGGCTTATTATATGTATTTAATATTTTTAGCACGCTATTGGTTTTTACGATATTTTAATATTATTAAAATTGTTTGACGATTAATAAGAAAAACATGAGCAAAAATAATAATATTGTTACGCGCTCCAGTCGACGATATACTAGCGCCATCTAGTGTCAGGAACGAGAGCGAGTAGAGCGTTGCAGAAAATGACATCACAGATCTCTCAACCGACAGCGCCATCCGAAGAACTAAGTTTCTAGAAAATCTATACTCGCAAACTCGTCCCTTTGCGCGCATTTACCTGAAGATTCGGGACGCTTCTTTGCTAATTTAAATAAATAGGCGCTGCAAGATGCGATCGAGGCAGAGTCGGACTCAAGACGGGTCGCGAACCATCGTAATAGCTCAGATGGAATGTTGTTCGGGCGTGATATCGAAGCTCCGTGGTTCGCGTCCCGTCTTGAGTCCGACTCTGCCTCGATCGCATCTTGCAGCGCCTATTTATTTAAATTAGCAAAGAAGCGTCCCGAATATTCAAGTAAATGCGCGCAAAGGGACGAGTTTGCGAGTATAGATTTTCTAGAAACTTAGTGCTTCGGATGGCGCTGTCGGTTGAGAGATCTGTGATGTCATTTTCTGCAACGCTCTACTCGCTCTCGTTCCTGACACTAGATGGCGCTAGTATATCGTCGACTGGAGCGCGTAACACTAAATACGCGTCCGAGTTATCCACATTAGGGATAATCGCAGGGGTCAATCCAACCGCAGTGCAATGGAAGGACCTCGCCCTGGGGGAACCGCCTTCCTGATCACGGTATCCCCTACGCCAGGTCCTTCCATTGCACTGCGGTTCAAATGTTCATAACTAACGCCTTGTTGAAAAAAGCTAAGAGCAAATACATAATGGTGCTGATGGAAAGTGCAGTATCAGGACACAAATTTAATGCTATTAGGGAACGGCTGGTTGACAAACTTGAACTTCTTCGCTACGATCCATACATTCAACATGAAAGCTTGTACAAGGAAAGAAAGAAGATAAGAAGCATAAAGTCAAAGTAAAAGTAAATTAGATAGGTAGGTTTATTTAGTCAAATAATAAGCAGTTATAAATTTGAAATTGTTTTTATTTAGTTATACTGTACTTTAAAATAATAAACAGATCTCGGTAGGACCTGTAATTTTGTTGCTGCATTTTTATTATTAGTCTGTGGTTTTACTTTGCGGTTGTTGTAGGATACCTACCTAATGTTAAATTTTATTTTATTTTAAATTAGTAGAAACAAGTGGAACGTTGAGCGTGCTAGACGTTTGTCGTCGCACGAAAAAGTTTGCTTCGCGCAGTGAGTTCAGTGATTATAAATAGCTTAATTGGTATAATGGTCGGTCACAGAATCTTAAAACCCCGGTTCGAGCCCAGACCGACGGACCGACTTTTTTAGACTCTGCCTCGATCGCATCTTGCAGCGCCTATTTATTTAAATTAGCAAAGAAGCGTCCCGAATATTCAAGTAAATGCGCGCAAAGGGACGAGTTTGCGAGTATAGATTTTCTAGAAACTTAGTTCTTCGGATGGCGCTGTCGGTTGAGAGATCTGTGATGTCATTTTCTGCAACGCTCTACTCGCTCTCGTTCCTGACACTAGATGGCGCTAGTATATCGTCGACTGGAGCGCGTAACAATATCGTAAAGCCAATGTACAGTTCTGGCTCTTGAGGTATAATAATCCAGAATAAGTTTTTTTTTTAATTTGCTGCTCATGAACAGTATCCAACAACTGCTAGCCTACTAGTGTTGTGTCACTCTTATTTTAAAAAGAAAGAAAAGTATGCAAAGTTTTGTGAACAGCGGATTGAATCGATAAATTTTTCTTCTTTATGGTCCTAATTGATAATTATTTATTGTTAATTGTTCTGAATTGTTGTCTATAAATTCTATCGACGTATAAACTTCAACTTCAACAAATATTCGGTAGGTATTTGCGTTCTTTTGGAAATATAAAATAATAAATAAAATTTCGTCATAATATATATGTATCAAATACTTTGAACACTTAGTTTCAAAGTATACGTTAATTAAGCGCTTTGTATAGTAATCAATAATGTCGAATATTCAGCCAAATGTTCTGCAAAACTCACCGAACCAAATGGATGTATTTGGTGAAGCCCATGTTTGGCCCATCTTCAGTAAAATAACAAACAATTTTGATATTTTTTTATCTTGATAGTAAGTCTTTCCTTTTCTTACATGGTAGAGCTATACTGCAGCTAAGTTATAGTTGTGGCTCGAATAGGTCGGCTCAAATGGGGTAGGACCACGCTCTTACAGAATACCAGCGTAAAATAGCAGCTTAAGGCTGATTTGTTTCGTATGGTGAGAGTTCTCTACAGTCACCATACCGTAGACCCTTTTTCTGGAAAGGAGGCATTCCATCTTAGTCGTTAAGAGTGACAACGTATCTCAATTTTGATTCTTAGTCGAGGATAAATGTAGATGTATATGAGCCACAGCTTCCACTTACAATCAAGTATGCTCTATTGTCACCATTATTCTATAAAAAAAGCCATGTAGTGCGGCATAAGAGAACCCACTGCCCCAAATCGTCCCGTGGGTGTCGTAAAAGGTGACAGAGTGAACTGAAACAAGAGAAAGTAGAAAATAAGATGCGCAGCAGCATATATCGGACAACGACTCGAAATAATGAAAATTGCTGTAGCCTTACCGCTTGCGAAGCAACTTAGACAATTATTTCCCTTATGAGGATATCTATGGCAGAGACCCATGTTCAGCGCTGAACTTTAATGGATTGTAATGACGATGACGATTTTAGAAATTTGCTTCGTTATTTAATACTTTCTTGTTATAAGGTTCTAAGTAGACCTACGTATTATATTTTGTAGTCTCAGATTTATAAAAAGTTCTGTTACTAGTGGGAATAATTTATTCTGGTCTGCGGGCAGGGACAAATCGCACAGTCTCCGGATATAATGGCTCTCGTGGAAAAACGGCAGCGGACGCGGTAAGTCGACGCGACACCTGTCGCCTCTTGCCGCTGTAAATGGTTGCATGCGGTAATAACCCATAAGATATGTAGATATTTATTTATATAATTCTTTCTTGGTTGAAGTTTCATTTAATTTTAAAAGAGAAATAAATAAAGACTACTTTTTAGGGTTCCGTAGTCAACTAGGAACCTTTATAGTTTCGCCATGTCTGTCTGTCCGTCTGTCCGTCCTCGATTAATCTCTGTGACCGTTAGCACTAGAAAGCTGAAATTTGGTATCAATATGTGTTTCAATCACGCCGACAAAGTGGTAAAATAAAAATTGAAAAAAATGTTTTATTAGGGTAGCCCCCCTATATGTAAAGTGGGAAGTGATTTTTTTTTAATTTCAACCCTAAAGTGTGATATATTGTTGGAATGGTATTTAAAAATGAATAGGGGTTTACTAAAATCATTTTTTGATAATGTCAATAATTTCGGAAATAATCGCTCCAAAAGTAAAAAACAATGTGTCCCCCCCCCCCCCTCTAACTTTTAAACCATAAGTTTAGAAAATATAAAAAAAAAATCTAAAAAGTAGAACTTTATAAGGACTTTCTAGGAAAATCATTTTGAACTTGGATGGAATCAACAGTACCCACTACCGGGAGCAGTTGCAGGAGCGCGGAGCGCTGCTGGAGTGCGAACATAATGGATACCCACCTTTAAACTCATAAGTGGGAACACTTATTGTGACGGACGGGAAACTACGGAACCCTACACTGAGCGTGGCCCGACACGCTCTTGGCCGGTTTTTCTTTAAATATGATTGAATACTTTCTCCAAAATTTTCACATGGGTAGATGAGAGATGCCTGTGTGGGCGGTAAAAACTGACAGTATTAGCAATTTCATGAGTTTTGAATGATATCTATTTTCAAGTTAGTATAAAAGTAAACACTAGAGCCGTCTGTCAGTATTTTAAACTGATATCTAATGTAATTGATAGATCCATTATAATAAAGATATTAATAATTACTTTGCAACCATCCGCTCAATAAAATAAACTGATGTGTCTTACCTAGTTTGAAGAGCACCTCCCGCCCTCCCTCATTGCGTGCACTAATCCCGTCACCACTAATCCCAGCACCACGGCTCCCAACACCACTACTCCCAACACCACTATTCTAAGAAAGATAGACCATCGACGATAATACGACACGTGTTTCGCCTCCACACGAGGCATCTTCAGGTCATGTAGACTCTACGGCGGCTGACCGCTAAGCTAACTTATTATAGGCATTTATATGATATCGAATAGTTGTTAGGTTTGTTTCAATACTTGGCAAATTTTAATTAGTATACCGAGAAAATCGAAAGTGAAATTGGTGTTAATTTCACTTCAACTGCAGCAATAAATATTGTAATTAAAGTCTAGAAGTTTCCTTGTCGTAAATTAGCTCCGTTGTTGCGATACTGACAAATACTTTAGCAATATTATTTATTTTTACTTTTTGATTTGAAAATAAAAGTAATGATAACGCACTGGCCAAAACAGTCATATAATATATAAGATAAATAAAGTGAGAACTGCAAACCAAAAATGAGTCAAGTTGTTGTGGGCGCTGTGGTAGTATTTTTATATAAAATTGAAGTGATAAACGAATTAAAAGTTCACCCTATAAAAGGTGGCCGCTGCAGTCCATGGATACCTGCAACCAATTTCAAATAAAGAAGACTACATTTGCGTTGTCGCCTCTAAGGACTAAGGCCGTATTCAGAAACAAGTCTGGCAGCCTATCAGCGCTTATAGGAACCGGTCCACGCAGGTAACCGGCGCAGGCATTTATATGAACAATCGCCGATAGGCACCGATAAGCGCCGAACGTCGCCGAAAAGTTCCGACAATCTTCGACACGCCCCGGTCAGCGCTGGCGCCGCCCGCCATTTAAAATTAATGAACAACTATACGACAACGCGTATAACTATATATTATATATATTTGTTAAATAGAGAAATGGATAGCTTGTTTTCGCATTTTAAAATACACATTTTGTAACAAAACTAATTCATCGTCCGATAAGTACAACATTTTGCTCTCTCTGCTTCAATCGGCTTGCTCTATGTAACTGTTACCAGAATAGACCAGCACCGATAAGCGTTGGTAGATCGGCACCGGCTATCAGCTTTCTTTCTGTATGCGACGGCGTGTGACGAATGCCTTACGTCATGTAATCTGGTACTGCTTTCTGTACCGGATCACATAAGTGCAAACACTGCTGTTGGCCGCCAGATGCGTTAAGATTCTTATGGTGCCTCTACACGTTGGCCAACACAGTGGCGAATGTAGTGGCAAAATAGCATTGGCCAACGTGTAGAGGGGGTGTTTGGGCTTCATTGGTATGTATTGGAACGATGGCCCACAAGTTGGTGCGGGATCCGTGTGGTGTCGGGTTTTTACAAAAGATTAAAGGATTGTTGGCAGAGTTTGGTCGCCGCGTCCACACGTTGGCCGCGCGTTTAGTTTGCTACAAGCTATTTGATTTAAATTTTATATTCAAGCTTTTTTTTTTAGTTTATTTAAGGACCAGTAAACAGCTTCAACAGAGGCTTAATAACTACAGTCTTAATCCTAAAATTTGAGTTTAGTGAAGCCAACACCACCAGCCTCAGATAATGATTTATAGGTTAAACTACAACAGTGAGAGATGTGAAGGAGGACTTAATACATAAAATGCAATATTACAAAATGAAAAAAAAAAAACTGTTAACATTTTAGTTTTGATTTCAAAAAATTATATAATTTAAATTATGTTTTGATTTATTTTATTTAGTTTTTAGTTAACACGACTCATAAGCTTATTAATCACTTTGCTTCTATATGAGTTAGCACTGTTATTAAAAATGTCAATGTCCCAAAAGTGATCATTATAATTTTGCATTAAGCGATACAACGGCGCTCTTTTGCCAGCATTGGTTCTACACAAGGGAAGGGCAAATGTTTGACGGGAGCATCTTGGTCTTACACGTGACGAGTAGGTACACGATATCGCAATTTATTTATTACAGGAATGCAATCATATCTATTATGGCAAAGATCAAATAATAACATTGCTACTAATTGTTGTCGTCTGAGCTTTAAAGTTAACATTTTGTATTTATTTAAAATAGCATTATACGAACAATATTTATGCTTACATCTATAGAACATTGACTTAAAAAACTTTTTTGTACCCTCTCAATCTGATCGATATAGACATTATAAAAAGGATTCCACAAAGCAACAGCGTATTCCAACTGAGAGCGTATCAGTGCCTTATACAAAAAGATATATGTTGCTGGGTTGGTGAAATTCTTACAGGCTCTCATTACAAACCCAAACATTTTAAGAGCTTTTTTACATATTTGTTCAACATGTGGTATCGAGTGTTAATTTACTGTCAATGGTAATGCCGAGGTCACAAATAGAATGTACTTTTTCAATAGTAGAGCTGCACAGGGAATATGATTGTTGATTAAATTAATTTTCTTAGTGACAGTTAACATTTTGCACTTATTAATACTAAGACTTAATTTATTTTTTATACAATAAGCAGAAAAGCGGTCCAAGTCATCCTGGAGTCTGAGGTGATCATCATTGTTACAAATGGTACGATAAATTTTAAGGTCGTCAGCATATAGTAAAAAGTTACTGTGCTGAAAACAGGAGTCAATATCATTAATAAAAAGTATAAATAATAGTGGTCCCAATATAGATCCTTGAGGTACCCCGGAGGTGATAGACACAGACTCTGATTCGTAACCATTAATAACAACTTTTTGCGTGCGGTTAGTTACGTATGATTTAAACCACCGCCAAAGATTGCCACGTATACCGTTGAAAGCAATTTTATCAAGTAGGATTTTGTGATCAACTCTGTCGAAGGCTTTACGAAAGTCTGTATAAATACAGTCAGTTTGATGATTAGAGTCTAAATTTTCGAATAAGTCCGTTAGATATATTAATAAATTGGTAGTAGTTGATCGTCGTCTTACAAAACCGTGTTGTTCGGGTATGATTAAATTATGCAGTGATGGATATATAGAATTAAAAATTAA
The DNA here is from genome assembly GCA_036936625.1 of Parnassius smintheus behrii. Classification (NCBI taxonomy): domain Eukaryota; kingdom Metazoa; phylum Arthropoda; class Insecta; order Lepidoptera; family Papilionidae; genus Parnassius; species Parnassius smintheus. The sequence goes on from JAUPFT010000018.1 coordinate 10,991,532, forward strand.
TCGTTCGAAGAGCTTCGACACAGCTGACAAAATAGAAATAGGACGGTAGTTCTCAACATTTCGTTTTGAACCACACTTATATACAGGCACTATTCTAGCGGCTTTCCATATGTTAGGACATATACCTTCACTTAAACATTTATTAAAAAGGAAACACAGCGGTTTAGCAATATTAACTGCTGTATTTTTCAGAAATACTGGTGATATATTATCGGGCCTCATACCCTTGTTTGTATTTAACGCCTGTAACTCTTTAAGAACTTCATCCTCTGATAGTATGATAGATGTTAAATTAATGTGTGAATCAGGGCATTGTGTAAAGTCGATACTATCAATATCATATTCAGCTGAAACTGAAGATGCTTCAAAGGTTGAGTGAAAAAACATTGAAAATAGGGTACATGCTTCTGTAGGATTAGTGGCGTTATTATCATTATAGTAAACATTGTCAGGAATACTAGCAGTATTTTTACGCTTTGATTCATATGTCCAGAAATGCTTTATATCTTTTTTAATATTATTTTGAATTGACGACATGTAGTTTTTATATCTTATTGCACACTTTTTATTAAAGTACTTTCTAAGCCTAGAGAATTCGTTATAGTCATAAGAGTTTTCATATTTTTTCCACTTGATCCAGGCCCGCTCTTTACGTTTGAAAGTGTGAGTCAGAGTGGCGTTAAACCAAACAGGGAATGAAGATTGTTTTAAGATTTTTGTAGGTATGAACTTTTTAATAAAACCATAAAGTATTTCGTAAAAATCTATCACAGCCTCTTCAGCAGATTTACCTGAGAACATTTCGTCCCATGGTACCTTGGAAAGCTCATTATTTATGACGGGGTAGTCAGCATTTCGAAAACAAAGCTGTCTTCGTGAAATCTTTGGCATAGACTTGTTATCATGCATAAAAGGCACTAAAGCATAAAAAGTAGGATGAAGACTATCCAATGGTAACAAATTATAAGGAGCATCCATAATTTTACATTCTAAAATATTTGATATAAATAAATCCAAGGTGCTGTCATTTAAGTTTCTAAAGTGATTAAATTGGAAGTTGTCCGTCAAAGCCATAAAATTAATTAAGTGCCTAGAAGATAAACATGCGTTACTATAAAAGGTAGGTTCTAGATAATTATCTTTAGGAAGCCAATTAATCGTGGGTAAGTTAAAGTCTCCCACCATTAAAAATTTACATGAGTCTAAAGGTTGCATGACACAACACTTTGTAGGGTGGATACCCCAATTACCAACCTTTTAGTGCCAATTTCAACTTTAAACATTCCTACTACATTAATTAACGCGATTTAATTATTTTTAAACATTTGTTTTAATCGATAAGCTAAGATCAAAAAAAAATAACGAACATTTATTTACAATCAGATTATTACGAGAAAAAAAATGAAGCACGTCGTTTATACGTGGTAGAACCATGCAGTTATATTAGAAGTATAGTTGTAGCACGAATGGGTCGGCTCAACCGGAGAAGGACCACGCTCTCACAGAATATCAGCGTAAAATAGTAGCTTAATGATGCTGTGTTTCGTATAGTGAGTGCTTTGAGTATTCAACCAACAGTGAGTGTAGAGAACCTGAGACCCTTTTTAAAGGAAACGAGGCATTTCATCTTAGTCCTCACGGGTGACAGCGCATCTGCATTTTGATTCGTAATCGAGGATAGATGTAGATGTCTATGGGCCACAGTAACCACTTACCATCAGGTGGACTGTGTGCTCGTTTGTCACCCAATCCTATAAAAATAAACGTCGAATTCTTATAATTTAATCGTGCAAGTTTTCGAATCATCATCATCATTACAGCTGTTCACAAGTCCACTACTGAACATCCTCATTCACAGACTGCCGCAAAGCATGGTCCTCAGCCACTTTGCTCGTTATGAGTTTTTATTTATGTTCTAAGTTATAATTAGTACCTATTACTAAGTCAGTGTTAATTATATTTATTGCTATTGTTTTTGTCTTTCTCAAAAAATAATTATATTACCAAATAAATTATAAGGTGTTTTTTATATACATCAAATGTCTGATAGAAAAGCAAGTACATGTTTTGCTAAACTTTAAAATCAAAACCCAATTTTAAAACATAGACTGATTGATTATAACTCCTTTAACTTTAAAATAAGTTAAGTTCTTATTAATGGTATTTATTCCAGTGTATGATGCATGTAAAGAATAAATAAAGTATATCTATTTACAGCCCCATTAATATCCACTATTCTTTTATAATTATTTTATAAAAACGTTACCACCACACTTGGATTTTCTCCTGTATCGCGGAGGCAGCTTACAAACATAAATTGCACAAGGACACACATCCAGACCTGAAACAATTATTTGTAGGATATACAAATATTTGTTCCGTGCGGGATTCAAACCCGCGGCCCCCGGCATAGCCACTCATTGCTAAGCCACTGCGCCACGGATCCGTCGTCTAAAATAAAATAAATTCGTCCTCACATTGGCCCGAACCGAAGTAAACTGAACGACCTTCCAACGTGTGGACGCCGTCACCAACTCTCGGCCAATATATTCGCCACTACATTCGCCACTGTATTGGCCAACGTGTAGAGCCGACATTAGGCAAAAAAGGAGTCCCGTCACTAAACTATAATCTTAATACATAGGTACTTATATGTATCAGGAGTCAGGACTGCCGTATTTACTGCCTCTTGGGTCTAGTGGTTGTGGTTGTGCGACTGCTGAACTTGAGGTTCCGGGTTCGAATCCGGACCAATTAAATCAGTTATTGAGTATTTCCATCAAGTTCTCAATTTTCATCAAATTCTCAGTAGCTGCCCATAGTCAGGAATTGGGCGGTGTCTCGCCCTCGTGCCTCGGAAAGCACGTAAAGCCGTTGGTTCTGCTCCTAAAGCTGGCCGCCGTGACCGAAATTCGATCTGGTGGACATTATTATGTATTATGAGCAATTCAACTTATTCTTTTTAAAACCGTATTCTTTTAATCTTTCATTTATGTCATAACCTAGGTACTCGTGTGCTTTCTGTTCTCCCTTTGAATTATTCAGAGGTTTTGCTGTAAGAGCTTAGTTAAAAAGTAGTATTGTAGTAGTTAGGTTTTATTAGCTATAGTTATTTTTAATATCAATGGATGAACTAAAAAGAAAAAGTCAAAAAAATATCAAGCTCAGAATTTTTGTTTTTCGTTTTCGTAAAAGTTTGATTAGATTAATATTTTAGTGTGATGGAATTAGTGATAATACCGGTATCGCCGTCTGTTGTCGCTATTGAATTGATGACTAGTGTAAATGGAATTATTCGTCGAATATAATATGTGGCCATTCAAATGACAGTAATGTTTTTGCGAAGCGCGCTGGACATCACCAATTACGTTCGTTGTAATTGGACAATGCTGGGTTAATTGATTTAAATTAATATTGCTTTTAGGTACATTCTAAGAATTATTATTTAACAGTGATGGTGATTAGATTTTTTTCGAAACGTACACTAAATATTTTACAAGTGTAATAGAGAGATAGTTTATGGGAATGTCAAAAAATATTCAAACCTAGAACAATTAATTGGAATCCATCCATATACCTAGTTGTTCCTTGATTCAAACACGTTTCTTGCACGTCACAGCCGGACGGTTAGCCTTTATGCTACCGAACTGTCATAATTATAAATTACAAAATAAGCGTAAAAATTAATATTTTTACGCTTGTTACTTGTCCTAACGGTATCTATGTGCCCTCACATTTCAGATTGCACTGTTTTCTTTACATATTACGTACTATATATTCCCTGCCACTTCGCCAACGTGATTTCTTACGATTGGATTCATGCGCTTTAATTTTATTTTTCTAAAATAAAAATAGCCAAGTTGCTTCTACTAGTGTAAGCTCCGACAAAATAAGTTCAGCTATTTCGGAGATAAGCCGATATAAACTGACAGGCAGACAAAAATTTTATTGAAATTTTTTTATTATTATAAGTGCCGTACATACTTTCATATGCATTTAGTATAAAGTTGTTATTTTGACATTACAACCTGACGATTTTGAGTGTAATCTCTTATAGTAATAGTCAATTGATAAACAGTAATGCTGATGTGATTCTCGGCAGCTGCGGCACTACGGCGGCATAATGCTCCTGTGATGCAGCTCGTTCATTGGCCAGTGGCCACATAGTTTACGTTCCGTTCGCCTCCCGGTTACCTTGCGCCTACCCCTTGTGAATATCAATGCAGCTAATTATCTACACACCGATGCCTGTAATAGCCGATATAGAATTTATACGCCCTTTGCATATAGAATTTTAATTATGAACAACATGTTCCTTTCTAACATTTACAAAGATGTTTGAAATAAAGAACTATTGGATTTCGGAGGCCTCAGTTTGTTTTGAACGTTACCGTTAACCACTAGGATTATTTGCTATATTGTGGATGCAGTGTGCAGACATAAATTGCGCGAGGTCAAACAGCAGGATCTATAACAATTGTTTGTAGGCCATACAAATACTTGTTCCGTACGTGAATCGAACCCGCGGCCTTCAGCGCTACAGCCTCTGTGCCACAGAGGCGTATTGGTACATATATAAAATTTCCTGTAAAAGTCTTAAGATAATTATATAACACCAAAACTAAGGTAAAAAAGGGACTAAATTCAGTAGAAACGATGTTCTGGGTTTTTGACCTCGCCGTTATAAGAGTAGAGATGTGAACGAGTGCCAAGTGCCATAGCAGCTTCTTAAATCTTCCTTAAATTACCTTATTATAATTTAAACCTTAAATTGCTAATATAGGAAAATACAATGTCCTTCACGACTGACCCATTGCTATTTTTTCTAGGTGTAGTTATATTAAAGATAATTAAAAACTTGGACTGAGCTTTCCCTTATTTCCTCAAACATTATTGAAGCTCTATAAAAGATTTTTTTTAATTTTAGTTTATTACCAATATGACTAGATTTATAACTAGAATTTACACCCCAATTGTACTTTGGCACAAATAACCGGAAGAAATAAAGGGATTGGCCTATGTTTAGCAATGGACGGCTCTAATTGTAGTGAATAAAAGATAATGAACTTCATCATCATCATCATCGTTACACTACTTCACAAGTCCACTGCTGAACATAGGCCTCCCCCAAGGTATGCCACAAAACAGGGTCCTGAGCCACCTGCATCCATCGACTTCCTGCATGTCTTACCAGGTCGTCACTCCATCTAGTGGGGGGTCGCCCTACACTTCGCCTATCGGTACGAGGATGCCATTCGAGAACCCTTCTTCCCCAACGGTTGTCGGTTCTTCGAGCTATATGGCCGGCCCATTGCCACTTCAGCTTACGAATCCGTTGGGCTATGTCGGTCACTCTGGTTCTACTGCGGATATCCTCATTTATAAGTTTATCACGCAGAGAAAATCCGAGCATAGCCCTCTCCATAGCTCGCTGAGCGACTCATACGGCCAGCAGTGAAGGACCACGTCTCGGTTCCGTAAGTCACTGGCAACACGCAATGGTTGTACAACTTAGTTTTCGTGTTTTGAGGTATATCTGACGAGAAGATGTGTCGTAATTACCCGAATTATAATGGACATGACAGCCTAGAATTAGAACCTACAACCCGCAATTCGGTAGTGGGTGACTTAAACAGCTAAACACCGGCTGCACTATGTTATCAATTAATATATATATATATATATATATATATATATATATATATATATATATATATATATATATATATATATATATATATATGTATGTATATATATGTATATATATATGTTAATTACACACATACACATACAGAATGTTAGTGTAAACACGGTTGTCCTTAAAACCAGTTGTTTGATTTCATTTATAGAACGTAAATTCAATGAAAAATAACATTTTTTTTTATAAAATCTCAATTTTTCCATAATTCCTCAATTTTTGCTTGTCCTAAGCCAGGATGAAAGTATGAAGTAAAAGTTACATCACGGGTTATGTCTACCTGTTGTGTTTTTATTGGAATGTGGTTGTAGATAGCTAGCACGGGCGGTGATCTTTACAGTGATTACGACATTAGCCTTAGTAGCCATTTTTTTAAAAAAAATCATTGAATTTACGTTTTATAAGTGAAACCAAACCACTGGTTTCAAGGACAACGGTGTTTACACTAACATCCTGTATATATATATATATATATATATATATATATATATATATATATATATATATATATTCAATATACTTACTATGGAAGTATAAACAAACATCAACTAAGTGAAGTCGGTGCTTGAGTTAAAATGATTGTCACCAAATGTTAACACTTAGATCTACTGACTTGAATAAAAACAATTCAATTAATTAACGCGGCGTTGTCTACGAGTGTTTACTATCACGCGACTGTCTCTTGTCATTTACGTGACATTTTTGTAAGTGCGGTAGGAATAATACACTTCTAAATTTAATGAATAGCTACCTAGTTAAATTATGGTTGTAGCACTAATGGGTCAGCTCGAATTGTAGCACGCATGGGGGTAGGACCACACTCACCGAACACCAGCGTGAGTGTAGAGAACCGGAGACCCTTTTTTACTAGAAATGAGTTATTCCATCTCATTCCTCAGGGGTGACAACGCATCTGCATTTTGATACTTAATTGAGGATAAATGTTGATATATGTGTCTATAAGTCACAGTGTCCACTTACCATCAGGTGGACTGTGGGTTCGGTTGTCACCATTGTTTTATAAAAAAAAGTACCTACATAGCTGGTTCCCGGCGCGTTGCTACCGCAGCAGAAACAATTGTAGAAGTATCTTTTTAAATTAGGAAGAGTTATATTGTTGTTTAATTAGGAATGATAAGACATTCATTGAAGTTGAATTTTATAATACGTATATGTATTACTTTCAAATAAATTAGACGGTTCGATATGCGCGCCATCGACTGTAATTTAATAGTACTATGGCTATAACCTTCATACAACTGATGAACGGTATGGCAGCGTATAAAATACGAAAAGACAAATATTAACTTTTATATATTAGAGATCCAAAGCACACGAGTAAAGGTCCTTACTCCTTACTCTGTGTCCAAAGTATATACATTTTTACGAAATAATATCGACGTAGTTTAACAAAGCCATCATCGTCATCGCAATCCTTTACAAGTCTGTAATAAATTTATCTCAACCCACTGTCTCGTTGTTTTAAAGGTCATTAACGTAGCTGCTGATCATAAGGTCCCGGGATCGCCAAAAATAGGTTGTTGAGTTTTTCTGTCAAGAAATTCTCAGTGGCAGGCTGGAGTGAGGAAGTCGGTAGTGATTCAACACCGTGCCTCGGAAAGCACGGAAAGGCGTTGGTCTTGCGCCTGATCACTACTACCGTACCGGTACCGTACCGTACCGTACCGTACCGGGTACTACCGTAGTTTGTATGCCTCAATATTTTAAGTAATCTGTTGGCACAATAAAATATATTATAACACCAAAATAAAATGATTTCCATTGTTTTCCATTGTTAATAAAATAAAAATTACATTTTCGAAAAAAAAAGGAAAATAGTATCTTAGTGTTTTTGGCGGTTCTTCTTAGTTTGGTTTATGAAGAGTTGCTATACACGAGCCGTCACCTGGTAAACTTACTTCCCCATTTGTTGTAACTACATTATAATTTTTTTTTAATTTAGTTTAGCATTATTCTTATACGCTACTAGTACCCCCCGACTATGTCCGCGTGGATATTATAACAATTGGATTTCATGGGTTTTTTGTTACTAAAATAATTAGTACATTTTTTTTAAATAAAAGTAGCCTTCGTAATTATATATATATATATATATATATATATATATATATATATATATATATATATATATATATATAATTATAAGATTAGATATCTTTCAGTGAATTTCTCTTCAAAATCGGTCCAGCCAGCTTGGAGATTAGCCGGAACAAACAGACAGACGGATAGACAGCGGAAATTGTTTTTTTTGTTATATATATAAATGTTATATTTTGACGTGACAAACAGACAATTTTAACAAATTTATTGATTCATTACCGTTCGTAGAGTGGATGATTTGAATTTCAATAGATTTTAATTTATTTATTTATTTAATTCAGGATGTTTGGTAAAATATCGGTGCCACATGCTACTACTCGGTTCACTTATTGCACCCTATTTTTTCATACGGTAAAAAGGTCATTTTAAAGCATGTTAAGCAAAGCATTAATTTTATATAGATTGTTTTAATTTTAATTATCATATAAATTGCAAATTATTTTTTTCTCAAGACGAGCTCAGTCACCTAGGTACTACATTATAATAAAGAAAGCAAACCGCATCAGGTCAACACAATGTCGGTGGATTTACTTCAGCATCCTGATTAGCCACAACATTAGCAGTCGGATCATGATCGCAGCGCTCACTCGTGTTGAACAAACACGTAATGTCAACGCATTGTTGAATCATACGCTTCTATGGATGTTGAGTTGACATCACTGTAACACGTGGCTAGACACATGCAGATTCTAATGCGAAGAAATTATTTACTACCCATCAATAATACAATAATCGGTATCGGTATCGTATCGGTACAATTATGTATTGTTTGTTAAATCTCTAGTTTCCAGTAAAAAGGGTCTCCGGTTCACTACACTCACCTTACGAAACACAACAGTAGTAAGCTGCTATTTTAACTACTTAGATAAAAACCGTAATGTCCACAGCCAATGTGTCAAGAACCACAACACTTACATACTATAAAAGTATAGTATTTACCTAAAATATATTGATTTTCAATGATAATTAATTTATGATTAAAACTACTTTTACGGATTTTATCGCGTTTATTTTTACTTTTTATTTTTAATTCCCGACGTTTCGGGCGCTTTCCAGCACCCATGGTCACGGGGGACTGAGATGACTGACGTCCCGATGTCATTGTTAAACCCGGAGTACCTTCAGCTTTTTTAATTATTGTTTATGGTCCGATCTATGCAAAATGAACTAACTCTGTCTTGAGGTCTTGCAGTGATATGCTTGGGTTTAGTTTTAATTTTATTGATTATAGGATCCCAAGCAGGTGGTAGTACCCAGCCTCCTTCTCTATTGAAATTAGGATGTTTTTTAATTTCAATAGCCTCACGTATCATCCTTGGTAGGAATCGGTGTTCTTTCGCGAGGATTTGTGGTCTATCAAATCTGATGTAATGGTTGGGGCCGTCTAGGATATGATCACAAACTGCAGACTTCCTCTTGCAAATTGCAGACTACGTCGGGAATTAAAAATAAAAAGTAAAAATAAACGCGATAAAATCCGTAAAAGTAGTTTTAATCATGTTTAGTGTTCGCGTAAATATAAGAAATCATTATGATAATTAATTTAGTTAAAATAATGAATAAGTAAAATATATTCGTATTTTTTTAATGATTAAAAGAATTTGTGTCTACCAGCGCATTAAGAAACAAAAGCGACGCATTCCGTGTATCATCAGTATCAATGTAAGCAACTCTTATCAAATTGTTCGTGACAACAAAACCAAGCAAGTCGGTAACGATGTTAGGCGAAGTTGGAGTGCGTGCGCGACACGAGGCTTATTGTTTCCTCCGGGAAAGAACTAGGAAACAAAACAACATATTTATTCAATAAAAACGAAACCTTCTCACAGGAAAATTGCTTAATGTGACTCCGAGGAGCGAGAAACGAGATGTCGGTAATGTATCTTACATAAATAAATCTGAGTACGTTCAAACTCACTGAGCAAAATAGGTTGTCTTTTAATATACTGTTGTAAAAATTCCAACTCAAAGTAACTCTCATGAATACTTTAGCGATATTCTGTTAGAAATCACATTCTTAGCGATGTAACATGCATTAAAATGACCTTTTTCCGTATGAAAAAATAGGGTGTAATAAATGAACGGAGCAAAAGCCTGTGGAACTGATATTTTACAAAAAATAAAAATCTTGAATTAAACAAATAAATAAATTAAAATCTATGGAAATTCAAATCATATCTCTCTCTACGAACGGTAATGAAATCTTAACACAAACATTATCTGAACAAAGTTTTACTCCCAAATCGTTAGATCTGTTTCCGAGAAACCAATTACATATAATATATGTACAGTTACCTGGATAACCGAGCTTTGCTCGTTTTTTTAAATTACATTTAGATACAAATTACATACTGATGAAGCATGAATAATATTTTTTGATCTTATTGACATAGTAGAAAAAAATGAACTGCTTATTTGAATAGAAAATCATGAGTGCAATTAGTTTAATTAAAATTTTCGTATTTTAAAAAAATACTAAAGGAAAGGGCTCGAAATAATAGATTTTCTCACAAAAGAAGGGAACTTGAAAAAATAAAGGAAAAAAGTCGGACCCGAAAACTGGACGCGAACCAAAGCATTACGATTTCGCGGCCGCTCGATACCCACTTGAGCTATTACGGTCATTAACAGTGTTAAATTTACGTTCTTATATTGTAGTAGTTTTTCATTGCCTGAAAACATGGACAATAAGACATTTTCTAAAACTAAATCCTAGCTAGATCGATTTATTGCCCCCGAAACTCCCTGGGCACTAAATTTTATGAAGATCGTTGGTGCCGTTTCCGATATTCCGATTCCTTTTCCATTCCGAGGCCTTTGTTAAGTGACAACTGGCACTGCCTGCCTAGGAGTAATGGTGTTCTATGCTGCCTGCTCTCAAATTATACTACTTATAAATGATGATTCTGATTCTCTGATCTCTAATTCATCATCTCTAATTCATCGAAGATCATAAGTAATCTCAGATTACTATTACTCCTAGGCAGGCAGTGCCAGTTGTCATTTAACAAAGGCCTTTTGTGTTTGCGCATAATATGCTATGTTCAAACAACAATAATTCTTAAAGTAATAAAGTTAAAATAGCTGTACATAATACATAAATATATATATATATATATATATATATATATATATATATATATATATATATATATATATATATATATATATATATATACATAATACATAAACACTCACGCCTGTCACCCAGAGGGTTAGGCAGAGACTACAGACTTCCATTTGGCACGATCCTGACACACCTCCCTTGCCTCCTTCACATCCATACACCTACGCATACATGCTCGTCGGTTAAGGGTACTCCTAATTTGGCCCGTTTTCAATAAATCGCCAATTTGGTCGATAAATTTTCGCCTAGGACGTCCCTTTCTGATTCTGCCATTCACTACTGCACCATAAATTTTCATATAGGACTAAGGTATATAGGACATTAATAAAAAAGCAAGAAAAATAAAAAGTAAAAACACTTTCCCGTCATTTTTCAATTGTTTTACTATCCGCCAAAATGAGTAAATCTAATTTTGAAGTAACATGTACGTACTAGAACAGCTATTTCAAACAAAATATGTGCCCTACATGTCCTCGCGCATGCGCGGTAAAGAGTAGCTTTAAATTATGATAACAAAATCTTGCGTATTGTTTTTAGTCTTAACAGAAAGTTTCAAAAACTTTAACAAAATTTTAGAACCTTAGTTTTAGAAATGTCTGTATATTTCACTTTTTAAATACACAAAATTTTATCTTGACTTACACCTAACATCTTGTACGTGTACTTTATAACATATGTATGATATGCTTAATCGCTGTATTCTAACACAGTAGTCGATATTCTCATTTGTCGCTTGCGGAATGTTATTTACACGACCAGGGACGCTTCGCTTCCCAGGGATCAGTTGACCTTAACTAATAAGGCGAGGGTTCAATGCCGTAACGAATTTGATATTATACAAAATGTTTGTGTAAAAATTAAACGGTACTTAGGGTTTTCGGGTTCTTTCTATTCTATATTGTTCCATCTAATTAATCTATTCTATATAATTCTATATCTATATTAATCTATTCTATATTGGCGACCAAAAAATTAATTTTAAACTTACATTTCTGTTCCAAATATGTCATTAAGTTATATTGTATGATGTTTTATGGTACCATAATAAAGGTTGAATTTGCTTTCTAACATATCACTAACTTGTATATCATGGATTATCACCGTCTACGCCGTTGGCCTGAAAACGGTTTTCGGTTTTTAAAAATCCTTCATACCCTTCTGGCGTGGCGGTTTTTCATTCATTTAAGATTGAAGCTGGAGGTATCGTCCTAACTCTTCTTTTAAATACTTCCCAAATTGTGCTCATTTCCCTTGTACCTATATCCCATATCGTGCCTGTCGAAAGTGTGAAGTTTCGCTTAAGATCAATCGATAATAAGTTTGTCTACTTATTTATCGTGTTACAAGAAAAATAAACCGATATCGAGGGCACAGCACTATTTGGGTACATTATTGAAATGTTCTGTTGTGTGATGTTGTTTTAATATGAAAACTGAATAGGTCGATTTTTCGCCTTCGTTATGTTTTTCATGTTAATTAATAAAAATAATAACATGTTTTCCTTTATAGTGAAAAGCTTCTTTGTATTCATGTAAATTGAAAATCACGCTAATATTTTTATGAGAATTTTGTAAAGGGAAAATAAATTTACTAGAAGTTTTCTTCCTCGCACTCTATTTCTCCACTTCCAAGTGGAATCGACTATCACAAACGATTTTTCACGGACCGACACGACTGAGGGCCTACTCTTTTTTTAAAGGCTGGCAACGTATCTGGAATTCCCCTGGTGTTGCCGTTGTTCATGGGCGGCGGTAGTCACTTACCATCAGGTGAGCCGCGTGCTCGTTTGCCTCCTCTTAAATAAAAACTCCCTGTTTTGTAAATAATTAATTATTTACTTAGTATTAATCAAGAAGGATAATCTGTTACTCTCAACTGTATATATTTTTAATAAAGAAATAGGTTAGTGCAAGAATAGGTAATTTGTTTGTGTGCTCCCTCAGGGTCTGAATCGTTAAAGTGAGTGCACTTGTCCTGCTTTGGCAAGCTCGCATATAAATACACGCCATACGCCCTGCTGCTTCTGTTCTTTACTGCGTTGGAAAATTATGGTTCTATTCTCGCTTTAACGTTTGTTAAGTCCTCGGGGACTTGGTTAAAATAATTATTACAACTTGCTATTTATGGTGTACGTTTGAATAAATGGTATTGTTAGATTATACAAAGTCAAAAAAATGATGTGACACGATTATGATCACTGAATGTAGTGGTAACCTGATGAGCGCAGATGGTCGGTAAATACAATATGCTTCGGAGCCGTACTTTTGTTCTTTTCCCTTAGGTCGTCAAGAAAATAAGTAATCATATTGTGACTAATGTTATTACCGACAGCATTGAAAGAGACGAACAATATGCTATTCTTAACTTCTCTTACAGTAAATTTACTATGTATAATGGAACGGAGGATAATTAAGAGTCGGAGTTGAAAAGTATGAAGAGTTAGGAATTTATTAAACTTCAAAGCAGCCCTCCAAAGATTTTGGAGAGGCCTCCAAATCCTTTCACCAGTGGACTTGTAAATGGCTAAAATGATGATGTCAATTTGTCAGGGTTTGCCTCACCGCAACCATTCAACTCAGTTTTCCATCACATTTCTTCAATGTTAAAAATAAAGCTCTTTACGGTTTGTGTACCTAAAGCGTTTAAATATTAATGTATACGTTAACCAACGATAGAATATGAGCTGCCTTAAGCGAAGCGAAGGGTACTTTCGAGGCGTCTCGCTGTAAATAACGTTATCATGGAGCGTTAAGTACCTACATACTACGATGTATGATGCTACTGTTCCGTGCAGTGACGTGAGTTGGATATCCACCATATGTGACGGCGAAATAGACAACCTATCAAAATTCTTGCAAATCATATGAAAACATTTTATTGAGCTATATTTAATAAAACAAATTTTATATATGTACTACTTCTAAATTGACCAAGACACTATTAACACAAAAATTTGAAGTGGTCTCTTAGTAGCCATCCGACTCGGAATTGAAGAGCGACTTTTGGACTGAAATTATCTTAATATTCAGCGTATTGAGTCTGTAGAGGAGTGTAAGGGTGAACGATGCCAGTCTTATCCCTTTAGGCCCAGGATATAACAAAATAGCAACCAAAAACGATTATTTAGTGACAGTACAGTGTGAAAGCCTATTAAGTCGTGGGGATAACCGTTTGCAGTCCGCACCTTACCATTAGGCTACTGTCTACTACTCTATCTGCCATCCTTATAGTATATGCAACAGTTCATTTTATCGCAAATAATAAAAAAAACAAAGTACCATATAAGGTGCAGACTCGACCGTAACAAAAAGTCCGAGCCGATAGTACACAGCAACAGCCAATTAGCGCATCCATATCGCTTGTCAGCTGCAATCTTCTGAACTGTGTTTCGGTCCCCTAACAAGCAAGAACGATCTGCGTTTTGCATAATATAATTCAATGAATAGGTATTCCGATTTCTTACCCAGAAGTAGGATATGTACACACAAATACTAAAAAACATATTAATGTTTTGTGTGTGTGTGTGTGTGTGTGTGTGTGTGTGTGTGCGCGTGCGCGTGCGCGTGCGCGTGTGCGTGTGCGTGTGCGTGTGCGTGTGCGTGTGCGTGTGCGTGTGCGTGCGCGTGCGCGTGTGTGTGTGTGTGCACGCGCGCGCGTGCGTGCGTGCGTGCGTGCGTGCGTGCGTGTTTGTGTGTGTGTGTGTGTGTGTGTGTGTGTGTGTGTGTGTGTGTGTGTGTGTGTGTGTGTGTGTGTGTGTGTGTGTGTGTGTGAGATATATACTTACGTGGCATTCTTTTTTAATTTTTTTATTATCATGATAATCTTCATTACAGTCCTTCACAAGCTTAAGCCTCTGAGGAATGCGACAAAACACTTTTTATGTACTTAAACCTTGTGTTACTGTACATGAATAACCGTGGTAGCTCAGACGCTCATAAAGATCGCCGTAAAATTCATAGCAAGCGAGCAACCCATGTTCGATCACTGCCGGCACCAATGAAAGTATTAATTGCAATTTCAAGTGCTGATGTAACTTTTACATTAAAAGATGTTGAAAATGAGTTGAAAAATGCGTCCTGTGGAAACGAACACACAAAACATTGTAATGTCACTTTCAAAACATCACACGTTTTACATTGCTTTAAAATTATTACAAAACGACCGCAACATTGCCGAGTAATCTTAGAACTTCCCGTACATAAGTCAATCTAGTCCCGAGCTTCAGCGGACGACTGTATTTTAGGCAAAATGCTGCAATTTACATAATTAACTAACTTTGAGACTCTCACAGATCTTAATGTACGCTCCGAAATGGCTTATGGTACTTTATACACATTTGATGCGGCCTTAGTGTTGTGTCGACAATCGCTGCGGTATGAAGTGGGATATTATACATTAACATATACTGTTTTTGTAACAGTTTCGAATGCATTTCCGATTTATATTATGTAATGTAAATTTAATTTGATAATACCATATATATGAATACTAGCGTGCTATTTATTAGCTTAATGCTGCTGTGTTTCGTACGGTGAGTATTGAAAATCGGAGTCCCTTTTTACTAGAAAATATTCACCCTAATTCATTAAAAAAACAAGGGTAACAAACTTGAGGACCTTTTTTTAGTTTTATATTTTCAGGATTATTTTGAGGATTATTAATATTGTAAAAACCCACCATATTGAAATTCAGTTTGTTGTATTTATTCTCAAACTTAAATTTTTATTTAAACTTTATTTGTTAAATTGTATTTGAATTCTATATAGATTGGCTATACTTATTTATTAGAGTTATAATCGAACGTACGCTGGCATCCTAATTATACTATAGTCATAGTCATAGTCACATCGGTTCTAAGTTACTACTAAGGCTATGAGAGAAAGACAGAAAGACAGAAAGAAAATGCCTTCAATGTCTGTCTCTTGCTTATATCCCCCACTCAACTGCCTTTGGCCTCGCCCGATCACAATTTTCGTAACGCTTTCGTCACGCGTTCGCCAGCTTACTCCCCAAGTCAAGTGTGCGTAAAGAAGTTTTACTTCAAAAAAAGAGAACATATCTTAGCGAATAGTCCCTCAGCTTAAGGGGAATTATTAAAAATACTACCTCAAATGGCTTAGCAAGATCCTCCGTTATGCCGAAAATATTGCAGCATTAATTTTGAAATAAATATATGGTAAAGTTGAGGATTAATGTTAAGTACTATGTAAGACGAAAACACGATTCCGTAAAATTTTCTCGATAGAAAAAAAATCCAGTTACCTCCAAAAGTGTACAATAAACCGCTGGTATTCATAAAATACTTTAAATTGGATCACTGAACTAACTATAGAGCAGGGCTTAAGTTTTTTTTTTTTAAATTACCATTATTTTTACTGTAAAAACAAATTACCTAAACTAATAAACTATCGGCGTCTTGAAGCTTGTTTCCTGCCGTCCGATTAGTTTCGCATCGGCGTTCGAACGGGAAAGCTGTGCACTTACGAGTACGATCAGAATACACATTACGCAACAGGACGACGTAAAATTAAAATGGGAAATAACCGTATAAAAATAAGAAGCGACTGGGTTGGCGTAAAGAAACAGGCATAAATATGATGAACCTAATGAAATAATTATCTAACAACCCATCTACTTACGGTATTAGTGATTACAAACATGTTGGTACATAGCATACGATGCGCGGGGAAGTTACTATAGCCCCTTAATAGGCGCCAGTTACATCGATGTTACAGATAGTCACTTCAATTTTATCTATAAGTATAGATTTATAAACAACGACAACAGAACAAGTTTTTAACTTTACCTATTTCAGTTAACAAAACCGAGTGTTCCATAGTGTGTTACAGAGACATTGTGGCGGTCGCAACGCAGACCGCCCGTTTGTATCGAGGCTTCCATTATCGTGATGAGGCGCGGCGTGTACAGTGTCGCAAAAACCACCTTTGTACCTACCTGTACCTGTTGTAAAGTTAATGCGACATCCGTTTGCTTTTACGTGCCGTTTGTCAGATGGTATCGCGTTTATGGATTAATTGAGTAATTGCAATTGTTTTTCCACTAAAACACCACTTCTGTATGCTACAACTATTTTAATTTAAAAATAATAAAAAGTATTTATTCATTTATCACTTTTACTTAAATTTTATTAAACGTTTTAACGTAAAAAAAATAATGCGTATTTTCAAGTATTACTAATGTTATATACGTGGTAGAGCCATGCGGCAGTTATATTTGTAATATAGTTGTAGCATGAATGGGTCAGTTCGACCGGGGAAGGACCACGCTCTCACAGAATACCAGCGTAAAATAGTTGCTTAATGCTGCTGTGTTTCGTATGGTGAGTGTAGAGAACCGGAGACCCTTTTTACTGGAAACGAGGCATTCCATCTTAGTCCTCACAGGTGACAACGCATCTGCATTTTGATTCGTAATCGAGGATGGATGTAGATGTCTATAGGCCACACGTTTGTCACTCTATCCTGTAAAATTAATAAAAATAATATATATATATATATATATATATATATATATATATATATATATATATATATATATATATACTATAGGCAAATGCCTTGGATCGAAGACGTTTCATTACTTGTCTAGCCTGTTCATTTAACTTTAGTTCCACTTTCTGCCACCTAGCGCTGAAACTCTCCAAACTATCAATATGGCGTCGGCAAACAACAAATTTGATGGCGTTTTCTAAATTTTTAATGAAAAATAGTACAAGCTGTCGCTGTCAACTAGCTTAATTAGCTATTCAATTAACAACTTAGTCTTTTTATGTTTAATTAGGGGCCTGAATGATATTCCGCCGCTGCGTTTTATACAACATTGCAACTATCTTGTAATATCAGCGACAGTATGTTAGTGTCTGGGCCTAAGGCGACCCTAAAGCCGCGTATATTATATGGTATAGCGCATAGTGCATAATTAGACATGAAACGTATTAGATGCATGGGCCGGATATCAATTCAGGCCGCTAGTTGAACGGCACTGTTTCACGAATTGTCTAAGCATTAGCCAACCAGTTTATTAAATGTTGTAAAAAACCCGGTTCGGGTCAACAGTGACTTCAAGATACCCCCCTCCTCAACCCAAGACCATTAATGGCGCAAAAAACTCGAAAGGTCAGGAATTTGAAATAAGTTAGAATTAACCGCTATAAACCCATAACATTAGTCTGATTAATTTTTAATAGTTGAAATAAAATATAGTTTATAAATTGGCATTTTTCCATTGCAGCCTTCAAAAGTCCCCTGCTGAACATAGGCCATCCCCATAGATTGCCTCTTAGCCCCCCCCCCCCCTAAGTTTTAGTTTAGTTTTGCTACAGTTGACACTCCTGGCTGGGTTGTCAACCGCAGTTTATTATTATTTCGAGGCCTTACGCTGCTGCTGTCCATCACCTGTTTCCTCCGTCACCTCTTACGACACCCAGGGGACGATATAGGGTAGTGGATATTGTTACACCGTCACTACACGACATCGTTTCAGAATATATATAACTACATTTTAATGCAGAAAAACATAACATAAACATAATATGATATTAAGACGACACATCGAAAAGGCTATCGCCGTACTAATCCGAGTGAATACATAATTTCTATAAACACTTGAAAAAACGCCGTCATAAGGTCTAAAATTGCGTAGCGCCCGTGACGATTAATAGCGCTTAGAAATTATCAGAATCTTAAAATATTTTTTTAAAAATTATTGATTTAAGTAATTAAAATAATGAACTAGTAAATTATGAATATTGATGTTATGAATATATTTGAGTGATTCCCAAGCATATACATTAAGTAATGTCGTTGTAATTTCAACTATAGTGATTTTTAGAGGTGTTTTCGCAAATAATTATGATCGAGTCAAAATTATACAATCGTGTTTTTGAAAAATCAAATTCAAGATAAAGACATGAATTTACCTATATCAAAAATCCACTTTATTTAGTGATGTCATAATCCTATACTATTCGATGAAAGGAGGTGCATTTTTTCACGGTGTCGCCTTAAGCGATAGTAGCATACAAGTACCATGGTTAAAGGTCTACGGACTAAGAAACTAAAACCGCAAAAATTTTTTTGGTATTATTTTAATGATTTATGTGCATACTTAACAATATTAACAGCATTATTAGTATCCATTTATAAAAATATAATATTACGTTTTTTTATTTAATATTTTTTAGGATTAGGGTATATAATATTAAAACAGTCGTCAAGCTGAATAAAGAGTATGTATCCGTAACTCGTTGACTGTCCATCGGAAAGCATAGAATAGAATATCACACTCTTGAGGATTGTGTCTCAAACGTGAAATAAAAAGAAAACGGGAGTTATGATGCTATTTTATGTTTGCTAGCTAATCTGCTGGAGCGCGATATTCCTCGGCGAGAGTTAAATGGGTCGGCAATTACGCGCCTCAATCTTACCTCCTGTGGGGAATTTTTGATTTATCACAATATAAAATAATGTTGTAAAATAAATTTTAATGTATAGTTGATTCATTAATTTATTAAAGGGACTTTAACGGAGTTTACATTCGTTCAATATAATGTTAAACGTTTTTGGTTTTGGTACATTTTTTACTTACCTCCTGTGGGGAATTTTTGATTTATCACAATATAAAATAATGTTGTAAAATAAATTTTAATGTATAGTTGATTCATTAATTTATTAAAGGGACTTTAACGGAGTTTACATTCGTTCAATATAATGTTAAACGTTTTTGGTTTTGGTACATTTTCCTTGCATGATGGCTAATACACAACAGATGGCCGTATATGAAACACACAAACACGGAAAATATATATAAAAATTACTATTTGTTATAAAGTCTAAACGATAAACAGTCGTATTTTGCTGGAATATAATGGAAGAATGTTTTATGGAAATAAAAGCAGTACAAAATTATTTTAGCTTCTACACTTAATAACCAGCTATTTAGAGGAAGATGTTTATTTAAGCAACTTGCATTTAATTCAATTACGTACTGAACAGAACGTGCCCATCGTTTTTAATTTTGTTCAGCACTCTCCAAGACAAGATATGATACTATTAATCCTGACGATGACAACGAACCGACTGTCACTTTACGTAATTGACGACTCGCACGCGATCTCTTTCAGTGTTTTCAGTAGGCTGAAGTGGTGGTGAAAGAGGTCGTCTTTAATAGTTTATAACAACTTATATTATAGCCTTAGATAAAATATTTGAAAAATATATTATTACTTATTTTAAAATTTTATATTATTGTTCGTCAGGAGTAATATGTGACGTCTTGTAGTATATGTTTTAACTCGCTTAAATTGGTATTAATACATCGTCATTTGATAAAGTGCCTTATCCCGATTTTTCCGGACACAATGACACTTTAACAAATATGATTGTGGCTTTCTTCTAAAATATTAAGGCGAATATTTGTCTAAGCTGAACAAGCTAATTTCTTTTAAACAGGAACAGAATTTTTTAATTCTATATATATATATATATATATATATATATATATATATTATAAATAACACTAATGGCTTTTGCTTAATTTACCATTAGTACGGAAAAAGCTCTGTCCAGCAAGGAACCATGTGGGACTTTTTTGAAAAAAAAAAACAGGTGACAAACATATATGTTACAAAATTAACAATTGAAACAAATTATAAACAACTCAATAGCGATCACCTCATTCCCTTCTTAATAAAGTGAAATCTTAAAATAAGTTCTAGTGTGTTGGCGATAGTGGTAGCTAAAAGTAAACTACATCTACCCAGATGTACATACATTTATTTAAAGAGCCACAAGCATAGTTAAAACTAGCTTACTTAAATAGTAACTACGTCGCAAACATTTCGTAAGTCTGATATTTGATGCGAACCACTTTTGTTATATTTGTAAGTGCGTAATAAAATCATATTAAATATTATTGTGCATTTAGTTTACGGGCACGGTCCCCCTGAAAATCACCGTTACAAAGTCAATAAGATTAATTTCACCCATTTTTAATATGAACTATTTTTTATCTTTTTATATAATTAAAAAAATCTAAATAAAATTATGATAAAATTAAAGAATTAAGTTTATTTTTAATGTAAATAAGTTTTTCCGTGATAGTCTAAAAGAAACGTAAACTTTCACAGTACTCGGGGTTCGATCATCGCCCGCACCAATTAAATTGCTAAGTGCAAAGTTATCGCTGTTTTATCACGTGCTTTGTGGTGAAGGATCATCGTCAATAAACCTGCATGTCTGAGAAATAAAAGATTTATAAAGTTCGTAAAAACCTCCTTGAAAATTAGGGAAGGCCTAAGCCCCCACCAGTGGCATGTGAATGACTTGTAATTTTACTTTATTAAAAGAGGCGTCTATAACTAAACACAAGACTACAATCAGTACATGTGTAGAAAACAAACGTGTCCGAAAATTTTAAAATAACCTGTCCTACGTTTTGTCTAATCTTAATATCCATTCATTAATGATCCGTTCTACTACTGAATATAATATGAGGCGTACGTCAAATTGTCCAGTCTCAGACATGCGTAAACAACTTTATCGGTGTGCCGTCACTTTGACGTTTGCTGTCAAGTGGCTTGATGTGACGTGCGAAGTGGATAACTGCGTTATAGCTTTAAAGCATAGCTGCATTAACATAACATTATATGTGTATATGCACTTCTAGGTTGTTATTGCGTTTTAGATAAAGTTTTCTCTAAATCTATTAACCTACTATTAAGCTAACCTATTATTAAGTTATACCACCATCTATCAAGAGAATTAAGGTCTTCGGTGCTCTTCCTTCTCATTTCACCTACACTACAGTGAGGGATGACTAAGGAACCGATTCTAACTTAGTTCTCAGTGATGATAACGCATCTTGAAGCCTTTTTTGTTTGAAGGTGGCCACGGGTGTCAATGGACGGTACTGCCTCCTTAAGATCAGGTGGAGTCTAACTTGGTTTGTCATTTCGGTTTTATAAAGGAAAATAATTGTCATAAAAGCGAACTAGTGGTATTCAAGGCTTCATTTAAATACACTGTGATCTTAATTGTACCTTTATAGATTTTAAACAACGTCTGGTGGTTTCATTACGTACGAAACCTTACACTATAAAATCAAAGAAGAATAACATATTAATTAGTCAGAAGCAAAAAATAATCATGTTCGATGATTATGTCACTGTCGATGTTTGCAGTAACGCTTGGTGTCATAGAGCGACCCAAATCTTTAATAATATTTTCGTTAGAGTTTGCCACACGGAACACGTAACCGCGCTCACATAAACATCGCACTTTGCAGCCTACAAATAATATTGCGATATAGTTTTATCTTCACGTACCGCATGCCTATAAACAAACGAGATAAGCATCTGAATTGTAACTGTGTGGCGCATGGTGCCAGACCCTTTTCGATGGGGTTTATATAGCGAATGAGGTGTTCAATTACTCCGTATACGCCTTAGACACTTAAAGTATTGATTTTGTTTGGTTTTTCATAACATTATTTTTTGAAATTGTCGCAATTAGGCTTGTTGCTTGTGGCTTCTGAAAGATCACAAATACATACTTAAACGCCTTTTATTACCAATGCATAGACAGTTGCATTTTTCTTAAGGTTACTTGATTGTTTATTATCGAGTCGAGAAAATATTTTGTTTAATAATTTATTTTTGACATTTTCTTTTCGAAGCAAAAATATCTTTTAAAATTTTGCCTAAAATTGCTGGACTCGCTTAACCTTTTTGAGCAATCTGTTTCCCTTCTTAAAATATTCATTCTTAATTTCCCCTGAAGTTTTAGCTTTAGGTGAAATTAAGAATGAATGAGGTCGTGGGTAAGTTTAAGTTTTCATAATATAAAACGATATTGCATACTTCTTATATGTTGTGATAATTATAATCAGTAGTGTTAGCATTCCTGTGAGAACTATTTTAATATTTTTTTTTATTTTTATATTTGTACGAACATTTTCAAAATTTTAGTTTTCTCAGTTCAAAATGTCAACAAACACAAAAGTTTTATACGACCTAGAGACCTTCAAGAACAGAGCTTACTGCTTTCTAAAAGGCCGGCAACGCACCTACAATTTCCCTGGCGTTGCAGTTGTTCATGGCCGGCGGTAGTTACTTAACATCAGGTGAACCGTATGCTCATTTGACCCCTCTCCTATAAAAAAAAAAGTTATAGATTTTTGAAATGGAACACACCGTTTGGTCCCACAGTGCGCCCGTGAGCTAAGTTGTGAACTAAACATGTTTAAAATTTAGTTTTTCGATCGTATTGCGTTTGCGCTGTCACACAATACGTTGAAGTGAAACATGTTTGACATTTTATATAAGAAAACATGGTTTACCACGAGTTTTGGAAACTATATGATTTCCATACAAGTCATGCGATATGTTTGACATGAAAACAGGTTGAAAGATTTGTTTGGGTATACTATACAATCACTGTCTGAAGTAATGTAATATTAATCATTATTTATAAATTTATTAGTTTTGACTTTATAAATTAATTCTATTTTCTATTACGGCTTTAACAGGAAGTTACCCGAATTGTAAGAAAGGAAAGGAAAATAAGGAAAATAAAACAAATTTTAAACCGTCTGTCGGTCTTAAGTTATATGGAAATTTTAGTATTATATTCTTAGAAATCTTTGTGCGTGTTCTCATGTAAGTCAGTCCAGTTTTTGGAGTTCAGCGGCCGGCAATATTTCTGAAAACCTGCCCCAAATAGATAATTAATCAACTTCCCGGTGACTCCCATTAACCCGTTCGATATGTACCTGCCGAGATACCGCGCGGTGTTTTGTGAATATTTAATAAATCCTTGGTGTTCTTTCGACAACCGTTACCGCAAATTAAAGGTGACATTACAAATTGAGTTATAAAATAAAAAATAAATAATAATAAAACAAATAATAGTATTCCCATGAAGATCTACTTATATAAAATAAACACAATCAACAGAAGCGTTACATGTTAAGTAGCGAACTGAAATATTGTGTGGAAATAATCCGAAAGAAATCTGCGTGTCGGAGAAAAAATTATACTTTAAGGGCGCGGAAAGTCATTCAACCAACATTTGAACTACTTGGCGTAATCTTTCCTGTTTAATTGCCTTCTGAAATTGGATTGTGTAAGGAGGCTATTTGCTCTCATGAACTTGTATTTATTTACCTTCGTAATTTGCGGTAATTTTAAGCATTATCATTATGTGACATCGTAGACAGAGGTTAGATTTAAAATTTCAGAGTGGGTATTAAGAGGGTAGACGGTCTGCGCGGGAATTGAAAAATAGGTATTTGAAGAAACTATTGCCGTCCCTCACCTCTGGGCTCCACCCGAAGAGTGCGATAGGGACAACTGCAGCTCAAAACGATTTTACCTACAAAAATAGGTATTTGAAGAAACTATTGCCGTCCCTCACCTCTGGGCTCCACCCGAAGAGTGCGATAGGGACAACTGCAGCTCAAAACGATTTTACCTACAAAAATAGGTATTTGAAGAAACTATTGCCGTCCCTCACCTCTGGGCTCCACCCGAAGAGTGCGATAGGGACAACTGCAGCTCAAAACGATTTTACCTACAAAAATAGGTATTTGAAGAAACTATTGCCGTCCCTCACCTCTGGGCTCCACCCGAAGAGTGCGATAGGGACAACTGCAGCTCAAAACGATTTTACCTACAAAAATAGGTATTTGAAGAAACTATTGCCGTCCCTCACCTCTGGGCTCCACCCGAAGAGTGCGATAGGGACAACTGCAACTCAAAACGATTTTACCTACAAAAATAGGTATTTGAAGAAACTATTGCCGTCCCTCACCTCTGGGCTCCACCCGAAGAGTGCGATAGGGACAACTGCAGCTCAAAACGATTTTACCTACAAAAATAGTTATTTGAAGAAACTATTGCCGTCCCTCACCTCTGGGCTCCACCCGAAGAGTGCGATAGGGACAACTGCAGCTCAAAACGATTTTACCTACAAAAATAGGTATTTGAAGAAACTATTGCCGTCCCTCACCTCTGGGCTCCACCCGAAGAGTGCGATAGGGACAACTGCAGCTCAAAACGATTTTACCTACAAAAATAGGTATTTGAAAAAACTATTGCCGTCCTTCACCTCTGGGCTCCACCCGAAGAGTGCGATAGGGACAACTGCAGCTCAAAACGATTTTACCTACAAAAATAGGTATTTGAAGAAACTATTGCCGTCCCTCACCTCTGGGCTCCACCCGAAGAGTGCGATAGGGACAACTGCAGCTCAAAACGATTTTACCTACAAAAATAGGTATTTGAAGAAACTATTGCCGTCCTTCACCTCTGGGTTCCACCCGAAGAGTGCGATAGGGACAACTGCAGCTCAAAACGATTTTACCTACAAAAATAGGTATTTGAAGAAACTATTGCCGTCCCTCACCTCTGGGCTCCACCCGAAGAGTGCGATAGGGACAACTGCAGCTCAAAACGATTTTACCTACAAAAATAGGTATTTGAAGAAACTATTGCCGTCCTTCACCTCTGGGCTCCACCCGAAGAGTGCGATAGGGACAACTGCAGCTCAAAACGATTTTACCTACAAAAATAGGTATTTGAAGAAACTATTGCCGTCCCTCACCTCTGGGCTCCACCCGAAGAGTGCGATAGGGACAACTGCAACTCAAAACGATTTTACCTACAAAAATAGGTATTTGAAGAAACTATTGCCGTCCCTCACCTCTGGGCTCCACCCGAAGAGTGCGATAGGGACAACTGCAGCTCAAAACGATTTTACCTACAAAAATAGGTATTTGAAGAAACTATTGCCGTCCCTCACCTCTGGGCTCCACCCGAAGAGTGCGATAGGGACAACTGCAGCTCAAAACGATTTTACCTACAAAAATAGGTATTTGAAGAAACTATTGCCGTCCCTCACCTCTGGGCTCCACCCGAAGAGTGCGATAGGGACAACTGCAGCTCAAAACGATTTTACCTACAAAAATAGGTATTTGAAGAAACTATTGCCGTCCTTCACCTCTGGGCTCCACCCGAAGAGTGCGATAGGGACAACTGCAGCTCAAAACGATTTTACCTACAAAAATAGTTATTTGAAGAAACTATTGCCGTCCCTCACCTCTGGGCTCCACCCGAAGAGTGCGATAGGGACAACTGCAGCTCAAAACGATTTTACCTACAAAAATAGGTATTTGAAGAAACTATTGCCGTCCCTCACCTCTGGGCTCCACCCGAAGAGTGCGATAGGGACAACTGCAGCTCAAAACGATTTTACCTACAAAAATAGGTATTTGAAGAAACTATTGCCGTCCTTCACCTCTGGGCTCCACCCGAAGAGTGCGATAGGGACAACTGCAGCTCAAAACGATTTTACCTACAAAAATAGGTATTTGAAGAAACTATTGCCGTCCCTCACCTCTGGGCTCCACCCGAAGAGTGCGATAGGGACAACTGCAGCTCAAAACGATTTTACCTACAAAAATAGGTATTTGAAGAAACTATTGCCGTCCCTCACCTCTGGGCTCCACCCGAAGAGTGCGATAGGGACAACTGCAGCTCAAAACGATTTTACCTACAAAAATAGGTATTTGAAGAAACTATTGCCGTCCTTCACCTCTGGGCTCCACCCGAAGAGTGCGATAGGGACAACTGCAGCTCAAAACGATTTTACCTACAAAAATAGGTATTTGAAGAAACTATTGCCGTCCCTCACCTCTGGGCTCCACCCGAAGAGTGCGATAGGGACAACTGCAGCTCAAAACGATTTTACCTACAAAAATAGGTATTTGAAGAAACTATTGCCGTCCTTCACACCTCTGGGTTCCACCCGAAGAGTGCGATAGGGACAACTGCAGCTCAAAACGATTTTACCTACAAAAATAGGTATTTGAAGAAACTATTGCCGTCCCTCACCTCTGGGCTCCACCCGAAGAGTGCGATAGGGACAACTGCAGCTCAAAACGATTTTACCTACAAAAATAGGTATTTGAAGAAACTATTGCCGTCCTTCACCTCTGGGCTCCACCCGAAGAGTGCGATAGGGACAACTGCAGCTCAAAACGATTTTACCTACAAAAATAGGTATTTGAAGAAACTATTGCCGTCCCTCACCTCTGGGCTCCACCCGAAGAGTGCGATAGGGACAACTGCAACTCAAAACGATTTTACCTACAAAAATAGGTATTTGAAGAAACTATTGCCGTCCCTCACCTCTGGGCTCCACCCGAAGAGTGCGATAGGGACAACTGCAGCTCAAAACGATTTTACCTACAAAAATAGGTATTTGAAGAAACTATTGCCGTCCTTCACCTCTGGGTTCCACCCGAAGAGTGCGATAGGGACAACTGCAGCTCAAAACGATTTTACCTACAAAAATAGGTATTTGAAGAAACTATTGCCGTCCCTCACCTCTGGGCTCCACCCGAAGAGTGCGATAGGGACAACTGCAGCTCAAAACGATTTTACCTACAAAAATAGGTATTTGAAGAAACTATTGCCGTCCTTCACCTCTGGGCTCCACCCGAAGAGTGCGATAGGGACTACTGCAGCTCAAAACGATTTTACCTACAAAAATAGGTATTTGAAGAAACTATTGCCGTCCCTCACCTCTGGGCTCCACCCGAAGAGTGCGATAGGGACAACTGCAACTCAAAACGATTTTACCTACAAAAATAGGTATTTGAAGAAACTATTGCCGTCCCTCACCTCTGGGCTCCACCCGAAGAGTGCGATAGGGACAACTGCAGCTCAAAACGATTTTACCTACAAAAATAGTTATTTGAAGAAACTATTGCCGTCCCTCACCTCTGGGCTCCACCCGAAGAGTGCGATAGGGACAACTGCAGCTCAAAACGATTTTACCTACAAAAATAGGTATTTGAAGAAACTATTGCCGTCCCTCACCTCTGGGCTCCACCCGAAGAGTGCGATAGGGACAACTGCAGCTCAAAACGATTTTACCTACAAAAATAGGTATTTGAAGAAACTATTGCTGTCCTTCACCTCTGGGCTCCACCCGAAGAGTGCGATAGGGACAACTGCAGCTCAAAACGATTTTACCTACAAAAATAGGTATTTGAAGAAACTATTGCCGTCCCTCACCTCTGGGCTCCACCCGAAGAGTGCGATAGGGACAACTGCAGCTCAAAACGATTTTACGTACAAAAATAGGTATTTGAAGAAACTATTGCCGTCCCTCACCTCTGGGCTCCACCCGAAGAGTGCGATAGGGACAACTGCAGCTCAAAACGATTTTACCTACAAAAATAGGTATTTGAAGAAACTATTGCCGTCCTTCACCTCTGGGCTCCACCCGAAGAGTGCGATAGGGACAACTGCAGCTCAAAACGATTTTACCTACAAAAATAGGTATTTGAAGAAACTATTGCCGTCCCTCACCTCTGGGCTCCACCCGAAGAGTGCGATAGGGACAACTGCAGCTCAAAACGATTTTACCTACAAAAATAGGTATTTGAAGAAACTATTGCCGTCCTTCACACCTCTGGGTTCCACCCGAAGAGTGCGATAGGGACAACTGCAGCTCAAAACGATTTTACCTACAAAAATAGGTATTTGAAGAAACTATTGCCGTCCCTCACCTCTGGGCTCCACCCGAAGAGTGCGATAGGGACAACTGCAGCTCAAAACGATTTTACCTACAAAAATAGGTATTTGAAGAAACTATTGCCGTCCTTCACCTCTGGGCTCCACCCGAAGAGTGCGATAGGGACAACTGCAGCTCAAAACGATTTTACCTACAAAAATAGGTATTTGAAGAAACTATTGCCGTCCCTCACCTCTGGGCTCCACCCGAAGAGTGCGATAGGGACAACTGCAACTCAAAACGATTTTACCTACAAAAATAGGTATTTGAAGAAACTATTGCCGTCCCTCACCTCTGGGCTCCACCCGAAGAGTGCGATAGGGACAACTGCAGCTCAAAACGATTTTACCTACAAAAATAGGTATTTGAAGAAACTATTGCCGTCCTTCACCTCTGGGTTCCACCCGAAGAGTGCGATAGGGACAACTGCAGCTCAAAACGATTTTACCTACAAAAATAGGTATTTGAAGAAACTATTGCCGTCCCTCACCTCTGGGCTCCACCCGAAGAGTGCGATAGGGACAACTGCAGCTCAAAACGATTTTACCTACAAAAATAGGTATTTGAAGAAACTATTGCCGTCCTTCACCTCTGGGCTCCACCCGAAGAGTGCGATAGGGACAACTGCAACTCAAAACGATTTTACCTACAAAAATAGGTATTTGAAGAAACTATTGCCGTCCCTCACCTCTGGGCTCCACCCGAAGAGTGCGATAGGGACAACTGCAGCTCAAAACGATTTTACCTACAAAAATAGGTATTTGAAGAAATTGCCGTCCCTCACCTCTGGGCTCCACCCGAAGAGTGCGATAGGGACAACTGCAACTCAAAACGATTTTACCTACAAAAATAGGTATTTGAAGAAACTATTGCCGTCCCTCACCTCTGGGCTCCACCCGAAGAGTGCGATAGGGACAACTGCAGCTCAAAACGATTTTACCTACAAAAATAGGTATTTGAAGAAACTATTGCCGTCCCTCACCTCTGGGCTCCACCCGAAGAGTGCGATAGGGACTACTGCAGCTCAAAACGATTTTACCTACAAAAATAGGTATTTGAAGAAACTATTGCCGTCCCTCACCTCTGGGCTCCACCCGAAGAGTGCGATAGGGACAACTGCAACTCAAAACGATTTTACCTACAAAAATAGGTATTTGAAGAAACTATTGCCGTCCCTCACCTCTGGGCTCCACCCGAAGAGTGCGATAGGGACAACTGCAGCTCAAAACGATTTTACCTACAAAAATAGTTATTTGAAGAAACTATTGCCGTCCCTCACCTCTGGGCTCCACCCGAAGAGTGCGATAGGGACAACTGCAGCTCAAAACGATTTTACCTACAAAAATAGGTATTTGAAGAAACTATTGCCGTCCCTCACCTCTGGGCTCCACCCGAAGAGTGCGATAGGGACAACTGCAGCTCAAAACGATTTTACCTACAAAAATAGGTATTTGAAGAAACTATTGCCGTCCTTCACCTCTGGGCTCCACCCGAAGAGTGCGATAGGGACAACTGCAGCTCAAAACGATTTTACCTACAAAAATAGGTATTTGAAGAAACTATTGCCGTCCCTCACCTCTGGGCTCCACCCGAAGAGTGCGATAGGGACAACTGCAGCTCAAAACGATTTTACCTACAAAAATAGGTATTTGAAGAAACTATTGCCGTCCTTCACCTCTGGGTTCCACCCGAAGAGTGCGATAGGGACAACTGCAGCTCAAAACGATTTTACCTACAAAAATAGGTATTTGAAGAAACTATTGCCGTCCCTCACCTCTGGGCTCCACCCGAAGAGTGCGATAGGGACAACTGCAGCTCAAAACGATTTTACCTACAAAAATAGGTATTTGAAGAAACTATTGCCGTCCTTCACCTCTGGGCTCCACCCGAAGAGTGCGATAGGGACAACTGCAGCTCAAAACGATTTTACCTACAAAAATAGGTATTTGAAGAAACTATTGCCGTCCCTCACCTCTGGGCTCCACCCGAAGAGTGCGATAGGGACAACTGCAACTCAAAACGATTTTACCTACAAAAATAGGTATTTGAAGAAACTATTGCCGTCCCTCACCTCTGGGCTCCACCCGAAGAGTGCGATAGGGACAACTGCAGCTCAAAACGATTTTACCTACAAAAATAGGTATTTGAAGAAACTATTGCCGTCCCTCACCTCTGGGCTCCACCCGAAGAGTGCGATAGGGACAACTGCAGCTCAAAACGATTTTACCTACAAAAATAGGTATTTGAAGAAACTATTGCCGTCCCTCACCTCTGGGCTCCACCCGAAGAGTGCGATAGGGACAACTGCAACTCAAAACGATTTTACCTACAAAAATAGGTATTTGAAGAAACTATTGCCGTCCCTCACCTCTGGGCTCCACCCGAAGAGTGCGATAGGGACAACTGCAACTCAAAACGATTTTACCTACAAAAATAGGTATTTGAAGAAACTATTGCCGTCCCTCACCTCTGGGATCCACCCGAAGAGTGCGATAGGGACAACTGCAGCTCAAAACGATTTTACCTACAAAAATAGGTATTTGAAGAAACTATTGCCGTCCCTCACCTCTGGGCTCCACCCGAAGAGTGCGATAGGGACAACTGCAGCTCAAAACGATTTTACCTACAAAAATAGGTATTTGAAGAAACTATTGCCGTCCCTCACCTCTGGGCTCCACCCGAAGAGTGCGATAGGGACAACTGCAACTCAAAACGATTTTACCTACAAAAATAGGTATTTGAAGAAACTATTGCCGTCCCTCACCTCTGGGCTCCACCCGAAGAGTGCGATAGGGACAACTGCAGCTCAAAACGATTTTACCTACAAAAATAGTTATTTGAAGAAACTATTGCTGTCCCTCACCTCTGGGCTCCACCCGAAGAGTGCGATAGGGACAACTGCAGCTCAAAACGATTTTACCTACAAAAATAGGTATTTGAAGAAACTATTGCCGTCCCTCACCTCTGGGCTCCACCCGAAGAGTGCGATAGGGACAACTGCAGCTCAAAACGATTTTACCTACAAAAACCATGACCGATCGACGTTTCGTATTCCCCTGGTTTCACATCGAAAACTAAGCCAATTTAATTATTTTTGGTTCCAAAATTTAAATGAAGGATAGATCTATGCTTCTATCATTTGCTTTTATCTTAAAAACTTTTCAAATTTCTTTGGTAGTCGTCTGATTACGGAGGTAAAAACGGGGCATTTTTTTAGGTTTTAAGAAAGTCATATTCTTTTTTGTAATAATTTTTTGAAAAAAAAGTATATGACAGGGGCATGCCTTCAATAAATCTAGATTTTTATAAACTAAAACGGTTATTCCAGAAGCATTATCCAGGCAGAAAATAGGGGAACACATTTGTTTGAAAAAAAAATGCAGCCAGTCTACCCTTTTAAGGCGACACCTTGATAAAATGCACCTCCTTTCATCGAATGGTATGGGTCTCTGACACGACTAACGAAACCGAAATTTTGATATAAGTAAATTCATGTCTTTATCTTGAATTTGCTTGCTCAAAAACACGATTGTATAATTTTGACTCAATCATAAATATTTGCGAAAATACCGCCAAAAATCACTATAGTTGAAATTACAACAAAATTACTTAATCTATATGCTTGGGAATCACTCAAATGTATTCGTAACGTCAATATTTATAATTTAGTTGCGCATTATTATGATTACTTAATTCACTAATTTTTTAAAATATTTTAAGATTCTGACAATTTCTAAGCGTGTTAATCGTCGCGGACGCTACGCAATTTTAGAAGTTATGACGGCGTTTTAAAGTTTTATAGTAATTATATACTTACGCGGGCCAGTCCGGCGAGAGGCCGCTACAACGGAGGACCTATGCAAGTCGTTCGCTTTACTCTCTATTCTTATAGATATATCTTTATTATTATAAATAGCTATAATTGTAGGTTTATTATTATAATAGGAAATTATTATTAGTATAAGTAGGTACTTAAATAATTTGTTTGTGGTAATGGGAAATACTAAGAAAAAAATATATAGTAGAAAATGGAAAGAGCAATTTGAAAAAAAAAATGTTCTTAGAATGACGGAGGCGAACAAGTCAAGGTAATTAATATCATTGTAAATATTTTAATAGTATTTTAGTGTCACGTATATCTGTAGTTAATTATAAAGAACATTACCTAGATTCAGTATGATTCAAGCAACTTGGCCATTTAGGTAATTCAAATCACTTAGTACTTACCTACAAGGGAATAGAGAACAAAATCGTATATAAATAAAATAAGCCTCTGCATTATACGTATCAGGGTATGATTTTTTTATAGGATAGAGTGACAAAAGAGCACACAGTCAACCTGATGATAAGTGGTTGCTGTGGCCCATAGACATCTACATCTATCCTCGATTACGAATCAAAACCCGGACGAGCAGGCCCATTCGTGCTACAACTACTAATACATAATATAACTGCAGCATGACTCCACCACGTTAAATGACACTTGAATCATTAGGTTTTCTACGCATGGTTGCCTATATCTGCATTTTAGTTATTATTTGCGGGAATAAAACATGACATTTGACTAAATGCTACCTATATAGGTATATAGACAACATCCATATACTGGCCGTATATTTAGATAAGGAATCGGGACTCCATACTCTTGTTATATCCACTATAAGCTTGCCTGCTTCAACCTAGGCTTTGTACGTCGGTGGAGGTCACATTCAGTTGGTCGTTATACAACGCAATACGCACTATTAGGACAGTAATCCGATGGAGACGCTGTGACTGTGCTCTATATTATTCTTAGTGACATTAACGAGTTTTTTTCTTCTTCTATTATTGCAACCTCCAATTTTGGGAAGATTGTCGCAAGAATTAAAACCAACAGTTGCGCTAGTACAGTAAAAAATATCAAATTTACTAGACCTAAAGATAGACCCTTGTCGTTTATTCATAGACAAAAAATCGTCCATTTTTAGGAGCAACGCCTGACGGTTTTATGGTAAGTAACACCCTCTTTGAAATCACATGTCCCATTATTGCATACAAGGTCGGTATTGACGAAGTCATAATACAAGAAAAAATGCATTTCTGGCGGGTAAATAAAAAAGTGGTGTGATCCATGTGAACGAAAGTTCTGATTGGTACGTGAAGTTCAAAGACAGGTGCATATTTCCGAAATATCTAAATGCTTATTGGCAGTATGGTATAGACGTAATTAAATCAAAGTGGAAATAAAGGATGACCATTTTGGAAGGATAAAATGGAGAAATACTATCTGTAATAAATAGTAACTTTCATTTTATTTTCACTGCTTGCTACCGGAATTGGTAGAACCGCGACTTACTCGTAATAAATAAATTCGGGATCCAAATAATGTAACAAAAAAGAAAAATAAAGAAAATGTGCATAATGGCCCTAAAAAAGAAGAGGAATAAAATATCATTAAACACGTAGTTACAAATTCTGTTATACAATATAATCAGTTTTAAAAATTATGACTTAGTCATTATTTCAATAAATAAAAAATATAAGCTTTGTTGATTTCTCTTTTGATAAACTAACATGACGACAATAACAATGACATATACAGTTACATTTTATTATACAACAAGACAATAAATGGTGCAATATATTAAAAACATTAAAAAATAATGTGTCGCGACTCCGACGCTTGCTTGTTCCTTTCTGTATATCGCACGTTGACCTCCGATTGAGCATTTGGCGCGAGTTTGAAATTTTAGGAACCGAGTGACGAGTGTCGCAAGCAGGGCGCGGGGTGGAATATGCGGAGCCATTTTAAGCGTTTATTTTCGATATGTCGTCTTAAGCCAGAAAAATTGCGATTTCACCCTCGCGTCCCGCACGGCGACCGCGGCACTATAGTATGGCGGACGGCGGAACTAAAACCATAACTCGCTCGGGCTCAATGTGCGGTCAAGCACAGCGTGATCGCGACGGAAAAACATACTATTTCATTATTTATTCTTCTAAATCATCTTTGCACGCTGTATGATGTGTGTATAATATTATAGTTCCTGGGTGACTGAACTTTGCTCTGAATTAGAAAAATTAATAATTTACTGAATAGAATGTGATTTACACGTAAATTTGTAGGTAAAGTTCATATTTTCTAAGAACCAAATTTCACCCAAATTGTACGTAGCGTATAACTCGTTTCCGAGTAACCACTTATATACATGTAAAATGTACATATTATTATTTTTTCATTTTAATCATTTATAAATATATTTAATAGTTTTTGTAGTATATTAATAAACAATGATTTTCTGTAAAAAATACGGTAATTAAACATTTTTCGATCAAATCTTTGACCTCACGATGAAAAAGTGTGCAAGGCACCATAAAATGTTCGTAACTCGGCAAAAAATTATTTAATTTTGCCAATTTATGGGTCATGTAAGTTAGAATACTAAAAATAACAATAATTTACTCAAGAGCGAGATTCAAACATGAGCGCTCCGTCGTGGTTGACACACACTATATGTTGGGCTAATTGTAAGCTACTGTAAGTTACGAAACCATCAATCATATTGCTCACGGAAATAAGGTTTGGTCGCTAATGATTATAATTGATAACTAATTAAAATATAAAGGCGGGTAATTCAGCAAATATAACAAGTATGCGTTAGATATTCTAACCAACCCGCCTGTCCGCCTGTCATGCGTGCCAACTGTGGAAAGTCTTCGATTCGAGTCTTCGATTGAGAATCGATTCTTTAGATTTCAAATCGAATCTTAGATCCGATTTTTACATAGCTTAATCAAGTTCAGTTAAATCAAGTAAGTTTAACTAATAACGTCCTTCGCAATTACGATGTATTTCTATTAATATTTTTCGTTACTTCGTACTTGATTTGGTTATGAGAAAATCCGATCTACGATTGGCAATTTGACGTAGACATAGGTTTTATTAGCATCAATACATTCACAAAATATACGAGGTGTGTTCAAAAAGTAAGGTGACTTTATATTTTTATGAAAAACTATTTATTTATTCATCAATATTTATGTTGTCCCCTTCAAAGTAATCCCACTTGCGCCAACGCTTTTTCCAATCGTCAAAGCATTTCTGATAATCACTTTCTGGTATAGCCTTCAGCTCTTTCAGCGATGCAGTTTTTATCTCTTCAATCGTTGCAAATCTTCGTCCTTTCGTAGGTCTCTTCAGTTTTGGGAACAGGAAAAAGTCACATGGGGCCAAATCCGGTGAATATGGTGGCTGAGGCATGATTGTAGTGTTGTTTTTGGTCAAAAAACCTCTCACAAGCAACGATGAGTGAGCAGGTGCATTATCGTGATGCAAAAACCATGAATTGTTTACCCACAATTCGGGACGTTTCTTACGTATTGCTTCTCGCAAATGGCGCATAACTTCAAGGTAATACTCCTTATTGACCGTACGATCTTGTGGCAAGAACTCATGATGCACCACACCCCTACAGTCGAAGAAAACTGTAAGCAAAACCTTCACATTTGATAGAACTTGGCGTGCTTTTTTTGGTCTTGGTGATTCAGTGTGCTTCCACTGGGACGATTGAGTCTTAGTTTCGACGTCATAACCGTATACCCATGTTTCGTCGCCTGTTATGACCCTTTTGAGTAAATCTGGGTCGTTGTTGACATCATCCAATAGCTCTTGAGCGATTGTCATGCGACGGTTCTTTTGGTCGAAATTGAGCAATTTTGGAACAAATTTCGCTGACACACGTTTCATGCCCAAAATATCCGAAAAAATTTCAACCTACCGACATCCTCCGCAACTTCTCTGATATTGATTCGACGATTTTCCAAAACAATTTTCTTCACTATTTCAACGTTTTCATCGGTTGTTGACGTGCTGGGGCGTCCAGAGCGAGGTTCGTCATTGGCATCTTCTCGGCCATCTTGAAAGAGCTTGTACCACTTATAAACGTTTTTTTTTACTAAGAGTAGACTCACCGTATGCCACTGTTAACATTTCAAGTGTTTTGGAGCACGTAATTCCATTTTTTTACACAAAATTTGATGCAAATTCTTTGATCCATTTTTTTTGATAGAAGAAAATCGCCGAGCACACCAAAGTACGCCTGACCTTTGTAACTGTCAAAAATAAACTAAACATGCTATACACTTCAAACTTGAAACATATGCTCAGGACATGTGTACCAACGCAACAAAATACAAAAATCGAAAATCGAATGTGCGTTGCCCGCGAAATTCAAAAAGTCACCTTACTTTTTGAACACACCTCGTACATTTAGAAGTAAATAAGAACATAAAATTACACAAGGTAAAATACCTATGGTAAACATAATTAAAAATAAGTCTCGGCAAGAGTGAGTGATGTGATGCCAAAAAGGATTCCGTCTCAGCATATGCTACCACAGATACTGCAGCAGCGCTGGTTTTCAGCGGAGCCCTGATAAGTATTACTTCGATATTGCGCCTGCGTCGTTATCGGTGCTAACATTCCATTAAAAAAATGAATCAACCATTCACACAAAGTATACATTTTTTATCAATTTGTGTTCTTAAGTAATCTTCGAGACAAGCAGAGCAGAAGTGGACGGCAGAGTCGGGATGGGACGCCCTAGACGAAAGTTTATCGTCCAAATTGGCGATGTATTGAAGATCTGACCCACAATCTGGCCCGGTTTTAGAGTACCCTTAATCGACGAACGTGTATGCATACGGATACGGATTTAAAGGAGGCGAGAGTTGTGTCAGGAAGTAAATGAAAGTCCGTAGTCTCAGCCTACCTCTCTGCGTGACAGGCGTGAGTGTTTGTGCTTTTTTTCGACACAAAAACGTGAGAAGATTAGCAGTTGGCCCAACAGTTATGAAAATGTTTCGCTATTACGTCCCCGGTCCTTAATTCGACACCATCACTTTGCTCTATAAATATTTAAACTTAATTAATCTCTTTCATTAGTAATTTTGATAAAACATTTCCTCCCAAAGCATCATTAAAAAAAAACTAAAGATAAGTCTTCATAACGAATATGGAAGCTATAGCAGTTGTCAATTTTTATGATTAGGATCCCATCAAAGACACATTTGAAAAGGGGGCCAAGTTTGGTAGACGATGTTCAGGACTCTCGGCTTCGCATTAATAGAGTTGAGATCTGAATGGGTTGTCAAGCTTTATAGCAGTTGCTCATAAACTCATAAGTGCCTCAAAGTCTGTAATTATTTTAAATCTTTTACTCTTCAAACCGTAGCGATTGATGGGCTATTGCTTGTGAGTGGTACCAATCTAGGCAGACTTCTAGGTATTTAGTGCTTTAATATAGTTTAAAATCTATTGTTAACTTGTGTTTTCTACAAAATCATCCAATTAATGGTAAGTACTTAAATTACAGACGATAGAAGATTAAAACATTCAATTAAAAATCTGTGCCTGCTATTTTAATATTGAAAATGTTCAGCGCTTTCAAGAGTGTGACTTAAGGTTGTTTTACACGATTAGTTTATTATTAATATTCTGCATGCATTTTATATCGTACTTTATTCTGCGATTAATGTGTATATTTCAACAATAGTTTGGTTAGTTCACTCTCTATCAATTCATTTTTTTACAATTACTCATCATTAAATGAACTTGTGATCATTTGATATTTGCTTTGTGGTTTTTAAATACAATGTACGAGACCCATTTATAATAATATTCGTACTGTCAATATAGGCCTTTCATTTCGTCGAGCTCAATTATTGATTAGTACATAATTAATATACATTTATAATAATAAGAAAAACCCGACTGTAAGATATCCATGACATTTTATGTAGAAATTTTTTTTTATACGATTTTGTATATGTTTATATCTATATCTGGAAGATGCAAGTATTTAACAATTCATATCCGCGATTGTTATTCTACGCTGGCGTTATAATAAAGTAACAAAGGCCTATAAAAGCCGCGAAATTTTTCAAATTCCTGTAACAACTGGTTTAAGTACTGTGGTCGAGAGTCGAGAGGTTCAAGTTCGAAGAAATGAACATTCAGACATAACGTGCCTACTACCATAAAATATATCCATTTGAAATAATGGATATATAGGCTTCACCACAGTCGAAATTTTTTATCTACATTAATTTTAAATAGTAATGTTACGAGAAGGCGATGTTTTTTAAATGACTAATTAGAGTGTTTGATAAATCGGAGACTATGATATCTTTCTGGCATTTTCTATAGACTTCTTTTACGGGATGATGTGGCGTGGTGGATATTCTTACTAAGCAAAATTTACATGAATTTAAAACCTAATTTCACTACGTAAACATGTACAGTGTTCGTAGTATCTTTTTTTAATGTCCTATTACAAACTTGTGTCCGAAGCCTTACAATTCGCAGGCACCGTTAACCTTGCTCCGATGGACTTAATTAATTTTTGACACGAATTCGTTAAGTAAAGGACCTGCGACGACCCTTTAATTTGTTTTATGATCGATTTGTGCTTAGCCTGAATAAGTCTAGCGTAAAATTAAAAAATTTTATTGTGCTCTATAAATTTTGACAGAGTATATTTTTTACCTATAAAGTTACAGCCTATATACGTCCCACTACTGGGCACATGCCTCCGCTCATTTCTTAGAGGGTTTTAGGGCAAGGAAGTGTCCGCCGTGTTGCCCCAATGCGTGTTTTCTCACGATGTTTTCTTTCACCGCCAAGCACGTGGTAAATCAGCATTAAAAATTGCAATTAACAATTTCATTGGTGCCGGCGAGGATCGCACCCGGGTTACTCGCGTTCTGTTTCGCGATTCAAATTTATATTATGTATAAAAAAATATTATGTTTAAAATTAATAATAATAATAATAATAATAATAAATGTCGAGCTTGTCGCCATCCCGGTGAGTCACTTAGGCATGTCATCTCCGGTTGTTCGGCGCTTTCTAACTCTGAGTACTTGCACAGGCACAACCTAGTAGCCAGAATTCTACACCAGGAGCTCGCTCTGAAATACGGTCTCGTGGACCGGAAATTGCCGTATTACAAGTACTTGCCGGAAGCCGTGCTCGAAAATGACCGCGCTACGCTCTACTGGGACCGGGCCATCATCACAGACAGGACTATTCTTGCGAATAAGCCTGATATTGTGCTGATGGACCGGGCACAGTCAAGGATATTTTTGGTCGATATTACCATCCCGTATGACGAGAACCTCGTGAAAGCCGAAACAGATAAGCAATCAAAATATCTGGACCTGGCTCACGAGGTGACCGACATGTGGGGTGGTCTGCGACCGAAATTATTCCTGTAGTCGTCTCTGCGAATGGGCTAATCCCAGTTAGCCTCTCTGGTCATCTGAGGCGACTGGGACTCCGTGACGGACCGCTCCGGGCTCAAATGCAGAAGGCGGTGCTCCTTGATACTGCCCGCATCGTCCGCCGGTTTCTTTCCCTTTCCCCCTAACCCTTGGCCGTTTGGTCTCCCCTGCCGAGGGCTTCCATCTGGTTGGGCTTTTATTTATTTATGTATTATTTATTTATTTATGTTAATATGTTAAATATATATTTAAGTAAATTTATTTTTCCCTTTTTATATTTATACAGCCCAACCAGATATTAATAAAAAAAAATAGTAATAATAATAATAATAATAATAACGACGACGACGACGATTAATAATAAAATGGCGTAGGGAAGTGACGACCCCATCGCCCGCTGACGTAACGGTTATGTGACAAACCACTACGTCAGCGCAGCCAGTCAACACCTTGCCAAGAGGTGTTAGTGCCGTGCCTCGGCAAAAATTAAAGGCGCAAAGGCCTGCTTGTGCACATGGCCCCACCATAAAACGGCGCCGGGTCTGGGCGTCTCCCGTTAAATGACGCCCAATTTTATGGATGATGGAATATGCAAAAACGCGCAAAGGGCCGCTGCCTGGAGGTCGCCAGGGCGCGTCTGGAGCTGGCGCTGGACGCGACAGCATGCGAACCGCCAGCCGGGCGAGAGGTGCTGCACGACCACCCATCAGCCCCTCGCATCCATCATCCCCACCCCAGCCCAGCAATCGGCACCCGCCACTGGTGGAGTACGCCGCATGCGATGGACAACCGAAATGAATACTAACGCATTGCGGGCGTATTTTAGGGCGAAAGGGGGAGAAGTTGGAGGTTTGGCGTATCGGGCTAGGATGCATCGTCTTTTTGCTGAGCTGGAGCCATCTTTAACCGTCTCAGAGCAAAACCTGGCAGACCGGGTTCGGTATATCTTGCGCTCAAATATATTTGATGTCGCCGAACTCGAACGACTACGACGTGAGGCTGTTCCCTCATCGGATGAAAATGCTACCGCTGAGGATGCGGCGCCACAAATTGCAGAGCAACCCGCAAATGTGAATGCCGCCGTGAATACCCCAGTTGTGGTTGATTCAAACGATGATGGAACAGTCGCCCGTCAGTCGCTCTGGAATTAGAGCATATGAGGAGTACATTGGAAGAGGCGATTGTGGAAACGCGCAGTACGCCTCTCGAAAATCGACCGCGACTTCCCCGCATAGCCCTAAGCAAGCGGAATCGGGCTGTCGTGAGGGCTCTGAACCCAATGCTGGTGACCTATTTGGAAGCCAGCCGGGACCTTTGCGAGACGGACTCAATTCTTTTTGGCGCCGCACTGGCAGTGTGCCGTATTATAGGCGCCAAACTTTCCACGGCTGGACGCGCTACTGGACAAAGTAGCGCTATCCCAGCCTGGAGAATAAGAATTGAAGAACGTATCGCAAAGGCTAGGGCCCTCATCGGCAGACTGATATGCTTCAGGTCAGGCAACAACAGGCCAAGGATTGTGCGCACCGTCGGGATGGCATTTGCTGGGACAAATGTTAGTTTGTCCCAGCCGGATATAATGCAAAAACTGACGAAGCGCATAGACGACCTGAAGCAGAGAATCGCTGCTTGGGGAAAGCGGATTCGGCGATATACCGAGAGGTCGACACGGTTTAACCAGAATCGTCTCTTCCAGAGTGATCAGAAGAGGCTCTATAAATCGTTGGAGCGACCAATGGTAAGTGGAACGGGCCCAGCACCGAATCAGGCCGACACTGTAGCATTCTGGCGCGGCCTGTGGTCAGAGCCCATAACCCACAGCGAGGGCCCTTGGACGGAAGTTGTGGCGAGTCAGTGTGCGAGTATAACGCCCATGGACCCCGTCATTATAACGCCGGATGACGTAGCTGAGGCGGTCCGTAGGGCCTCGAACTGGAAAAGTCCGGGACTCGACGGGCTGCATCACTACTGGCTGAAGGGGTTTGTGGTGTGTCACACTGTGCTCGCCCGACAGTTCCAAGAGGCTCTCAACCAGAAGTCGCTCCCGAGCCTCTTCACTACTGGGATCACTCATTTGGTTCCTAAAGACCAGGCTACCACAGACCCGAGCAAATACCGCCCCATCACGTGTCTGCCGACCATATACAAGACACTAACATCCATTTTGAGCGCGAGAATCACTCGTCACCTGGAATCAAATCAGGTGCTGTCGCGCGCTCAAAATGGATGTCGGGGCGGCGGTCGTGGAACCAAGGAACCACTCCTCATTGACGCGGTCATTGGCAAAGTGGTGAAACGCAACCGTCGGAACTTCTCCGCCGCCTGGATAGACTACAGAAAGGCATTTGACTCGGTGCCCCATACATGGCTAAAGAGGATCCTCGAGCTGTACAAGATTGACTGTACAGTTCCAGACTTCCTCGAGCGGTGTATGGGGCAGTGGAGTACGATCCTCTGTCATCTAGGCGAGCGGATGACGGCTGCGGAAAGCCGCATAAGGATAAGAAGGGGTATATTCCAGGGCGACTGTCTGAGTCCAATCTGGTTCTGCCTCTCTTTGAACCCTCTCAGTACTTTACTGGAGGGTTCCGGGAGGGGATTTCAGTTTCGGAAAGGAGGTACAAAAGTGACCCACCTCTTCTATATGGATGACCTCAAGTTATTCGCCTCCAGTCGCTCCCATCTTATGCAATTGCTAAACATCACTTGTGAATTTAGCAATTCTATTGGAATGGAGCTGGGGACGGATAAGTGTGCGGTTCTCCATGTTGAGAGGGGTAGGGTTGCTAACTCTGAGGGCATAGACTTATCTATGCCCGTCAACTTAAGGACCCTTTCCGAGGCTGAAACATACCGATACCTGGGTATGTCACAGAACATCGGTATCGATGAGGCTGGTATGAAACAGTCAGTTTGCGACACGTTTTATGCACGCTTGACCAAAGTGCTTAACAGCCTTTTGTCCGTTGTGAATAAGGCACACGCATATAACGGCTGGGTCATGCCTGTCCTCATGTATACCTTTGGCATACTCAGGTGGACTCAGACCGAACTTAACGCCCTGGATTGAAAAGTCCGCACTACCATGACGTCCCATAGGATTCATCATCCGAGATCGTCGGTAATGAGGCTGTACTTGCCGCGAAAGCATGGTGGGCGTGGCTTCCTGAGCGCGCTTACCATGCATAATCGCGAAGTGTGCAGACTCCGTAATTACTTCCTGGTGAGATCGGATGATCCATTCTATAATGACGTCATTTCTAGTGATAAAGGACTTACCCCTCTATCCTTAGCCAACGAGGAGCTCCACGGGAGGTACTACAGGGTTCTACATGAGCCCTTCGTAGAGATACAGTCGCCTCCCTCAACTGGCTACGTTTCGGTGACCTCTTCGGGGAAACCGAGGGTTTTGTCTGTGCAATACAGGATCAGGTTATTAAGACCAACAACTATCGGAGATACATCCTAAAGGATGGCACCGTCGACGTCTGTCGAGCTTGTCGCCATCCCGGTGAGTCACTTAGGCATGTCATCTCCGGTTGTTCGGCGCTTTCTAACTCTGAGTACTTGCACAGGCACAACCTAGTAGCCAAAATTCTTCACCAGGAGCTCGCTCTGAAATACGGTCTCGTGGGCCGGAAAGTGCCGTATTACAAGTACTTGCCGGAAGCCGTGCTCGAAAATTACCGCGCCAGGCTCTACTGGGACCGGACCATCATCACAGACAGGACTATTCTTACGAATAAGCCTGATATTGTGCTGATGGACCGGGCACAGTCAAGGATATTTTTGGTCGACATTACCATTCCGTATGACGAGAACCTCGTGAAAGCCGAAACAGATAAACGAACAAAATATCTGGACCTGGCTCACGAGGTGACCGATATGTGGGGTGGTCTGCCGGCCGAAATTATTCCTGTAGTCGTCTCTGCGAATGGGCTAATCCCAGTCAGCCTCTCGGGTCATCTGAGGCGACTGGGACTCCGTGACGGACCGCTCCTGGCTCAAATGCAAAAAGCGGTGCTCCTCGATACCGCCCGCATCGTCCGCCGGTTTCTTTCCCTTTCCTCCTAACCTTCGGCCGTTTGGTCTCCCCTGCCGAGGGCTTCCATCTGGTTGGGCTTTTAT
Organism: Parnassius smintheus behrii; assembly: GCA_036936625.1. NCBI lineage: Eukaryota > Metazoa > Arthropoda > Insecta > Lepidoptera > Papilionidae > Parnassius > Parnassius smintheus. The sequence continues at coordinate 11,035,468 of JAUPFT010000018.1, forward strand.
TTATTTATGTATTTTTGTATTTATTTTATGTTATTGGTATTTATGTATATTTATCGTTTCATTTTAATTTATAATTATATATTTATATAACCCAACCAGATGAGAAAACTATATAGATACCCCAAAAAAATAATAATAATAATATTCCACAACTATCACACAACGCCATCTAGTCCCAAGCTAAGCAGAGCTTGTGTTATGGGTACTAAACAACTGATAAACATACTTATATATTTCTAAATACATAAATATTATAGATAAAATTATATTATACAATATATTTGGTATCATATAAATGTCCTTCAGACGGAATAACGGTGGCCAAAATTGCTCATAAGAGGGCTATAGTGCACGAGGGTGTGCTCCAGCGCATGTAAACACTATACTACATTCTCACAGTCCGATGTGACAGCAATCAGACACGACTGGAGAGAGACAGGCGCAGTAGGAACAGGTGAAACACCGCCAACTCGCTGACTCCGGGCTACCGCTGAGAATTTCGTAGCGGGAAGCGATTCGTCCTACCCTTACTATCTTCAAACTTTCTGTTTTGGTGACTAACTGTTATAACTTAGAACACTTGCGGGGCTCGTCACCAAATGCAAAGTTTGTAGCGAAGCGGCCCGAATCGTAACTGTCAATTTTAACCGTGCTGTTTGGTAGGGATATCAGAGATCAAGTCACTTTCTTGAATCTCGTTGTTCCCTTTGTCGACTTTTCTGAGTACAGAAATAAATAAGAGGGAGATACCCAACGAAACTATCTCGTAAAAGTCTAAGCGCTCACTGTAAATTTCACAGTACGCGAGCAACGCGGGTTCGATTCGCGCCGGTATTAGTGGAATTGTTAATTGCAGATTTAAGTGATGAATTTTCTCATGCTCGGCGGTGAATGAAAACATCGTGAGTAAATTTGCAGGTCGAACAAATTAAATATTTTTAGGACATGTGAAGTACGCCACGAAAAGAGGGATTTCACCTTAGTCCCCAGGAGTGATAACGCATCTGTATTTTGAATCTTAATCAAGGATAAATGTAGATTTCTATTGGCCTCAGCATCAACTGGACAAGGTGGACTGTGAGAGAAGCCTGTGTAGAGCAGTAATATTTAGTATTGTACGGAGTATATTATCAGTTTGTTATAAAATGCTTGGATCAATACGATACACATCCAATAGATCGTTATCTTTGAAAAACCATTTGACAAATTATTGCATTATCGTTACAATAGAGTTAAGTGACCTGTGTTAACTTAGCGTCGATAAGTGTCCACAGTAATTTACATAGTAAAACAACCTTCTACCTAGTCCATTAAGCAAATTAAAAAACAAAAGCTCCTAGAATCGTACATTAAATACAACTTCTTCTAATTATTGCTTTTAATAAAATGTACGAAAGGTCGTTGAAATTGTTGAGAACAATTTTAGTTCAGCGATTGCCTTAGGCTACTTTTAAAAGTAACGTTTTAAGGCTTGTGTAGAAGCTTATAGTAGTATCTAATTAATGCTTTACGCTTAGCTTTCATTATTTTAATTATTTTAGTGATAAAATATAAGTTTGACTAATTATATTTGTTTATTTTGACTTTGTTCAATTCATCAGGGGTCGATTGTTAATTATATAATAAGCGATCTATCTCCTAACGATGCCTGGCTGCTTATCCGAGATTGGAAAAAGAAGAAGAATCGATGTGTTTTCGGTGTTAAACATTTCATCTTTTATAGAAAAAGGCCATGACTCCAGATATACCCGATTATAAAATTAAAAAGACTTCACATATTCATTTCTACAAATCATCAACGTCAGTTGTATTTTGATCAAATCCGTTCGGACAGACAGACACATTAAAATTAAATTTAGTGAACAAATTTCTTTACAGATTATACAAAAAGTTCGAAAGTCATAAACACCGTTTTTACTATTTAATGAGCCATGATGTAAGACGTTTAAAGACCTAATGATTATCTCCCTCACGAAAATCCGTATTAAATTACAATTAATATGCTTCTTTGTCAGTCTATGACATTTATTACTGGATACGAGCCGCACGCTTGGAGGCGCGTTGTTGATCGTAGGTAGGTAGCACAGACTCGCCCTTTGAAAATGAATGCATGAAAATTATTAATCCTGTTGATGTTGAACCATAACATACAATACTATAATAGAAAGTCTTATTAAATATGAAGATAAAAGTAAATATATTTTTAGTTTTTTAGTTACAGACCTTGTATTTTACAAAGTAGATGATATATATTTGATACATTAGAAAATTTTAAAAGTATTATGAATATATTAAATATTTTATCACGATATGTTTCGTTATTGGGAGTTGATTTTTTATACAGTTATGTAATATACCATTATAAAAATGAAAAGGGCTAAAAACCGCTGAAATCACTTTCCTATGATCAATTATCTACAGTTTCTATCGTTTAATGATAATTTTACATTTATTGGCCAACTAGCGACTCGCCCCGGCTGCGTCTGTATGGGATCTATTTATGTGGCGTTATTTAGATTTAAGATCATCAAAGGACCATTTATTTTATCAACTTTTCGAAAAAATAAATATTTCCAAAAATAAATCTTCATGATTTTGAATTAAATATAACCTAGATCTCCACTGGTATCGCTCGCTATCTGTTCGTTACAATCGGTTCAGCCATCTCAAAGATTACAGACAAAAAAAATTGGTATTTGTGTCTTAATCTCTTGCGAGTAACCCTTGAAATAATTTCAATATAACAGACCACTTCTACACTCGTAGGCGGCACAAGGCGTGGGCGACGTGGGCGACCGCCTACGGCCTCGCGGCCCAAAGGGCCTCGCACATTGAAAGATCAAAGAATTTTCATTGGAAAATATAATGGATGCATGTTGTTCTTATTTCTCGGACATGCAGGATCATGCATGGATGCATGTTACTAGCAGAGAGCACCAACAAGAGTATTATAGACGTCTTGAAGTTTCATCGTCCTAGTTTTATATTTTCCAATGAAAATTCTTTGATCTTTCAGAGTGCGAGGCCCTTTAGGCCGCGGGTCCGTAGGCGGAAGCGGCAGCTGGAGAAATACTTTTTATTTTGAGTTTAAGTTAAAACTTAGTAAAGGAATACTTGTGCACTCGCTGTAAATTTCGCAGTACGCGAGCTACCCGGGTTCGGTCCCCGCCAGGGTCAATAAAATTGTTAGTTTCATTTTAAGTGCTGATTTACCACGTGGCCGTAAAAAAATATAATGAAAAACCTGCATGTCCGAGAAATAAGAACAAAAAAATATTTCGAAAACAACATGTAAAATTGAAATGAAAATTTTAAGCATTTTATATGGCGACAATTTAGATCGCACAGAGTGTTTAGTGTATTTTCATAAGCGACAGAAATTGACACACTAGACAAGTCCACCTTCAATCAAGTAGTCAACCGACAAATAGAACACGATTGTGAAGTCCAATAACCCTCAAAATCACAAAACAAGTGTACAACCAGTGCGTGTTGTCAGCAATGGTCTATAGGACATGAACCGAGACATGGTCATTTACTTTTAGATGCATAAGAAAGTTTAAAGTCGTTCTGCAAACTATGGGAAGGGCTGTGCTTGGAGTTATTTTGCGTAACATAATCCGTGTCGAAGACACCCGCAGCAGAACGTATCGAGCAGGCTAGTATTGAAGGTATCCGTTAGGAACTGACGAAAGCGGAGCGACGTGACCCCCCACTAAATGAAGGTCGAACGACCAGGTAAAACATGTAGCATGTTGATGTATTTAGGTGACACAAGACCGACAGTAGCTAGGGGAGGTCTATGTTCAGCTGAGGACTTGTGACGGGTTATATCAGGGATCCAAATATGATTACTGGAAATAATTATTCGTCGCCAGGGGCCTCGCGAAATTGATCTTGCCCACACCAAATTTAGGTCTTGCTCCGCCCCTGTGTGTAGACTACACGAGTTTCATATATATATAAACGAACTGAGGATAAATATGTGTATCCTCAGTTCATTTACCCTTTAGCATGAGAATGATGCGAGAGGATAATATTCTTCAAATTGGTTTTAAAACTAACGTTAATGATTTGATTAACGTGGGTTAATAAATAGGATTGATAAAAAGAATACTAATATCACTTGAAATATCTATCATCGCAAATACAAAACTAAGTAAAAAAGATTCCCAAAACCCTTTGTCACCAGTAAAACTAGCTATGTCCGAAACACTGCTTCGTTTTTACCATGCGGGCCACTGGGCCGCGGCGCAGACAATGCCGCTGGCACGCCCCGTTCGCGGATCATAAATCAAAGTGATTTATGAACCGGCCAGGACAGAGGACCCCGCCTAATCATATCGTTAGCTTCATAGGTGATTGCAAATGTGAATCCTCCCTCTTCTTCTGTCCCTCTCCTTATCTTTTTTAAATATGTTGCTTTGACGACTATGAATGAATGCCCTTTTGTATGTGATGAAATCTTTAGAACATGGAATATGTCATCACATACAAAAGAATAGAATAGGTAAATCGACACTGTACGTAATTTCAAGAAATACTTGAGACCACACAATATGTGGAGATCTTGTCACCTTCGTCTGCCCATCTGGCCCATGGTATACACGATGTACATGTAGTTTTACTAAAGAATTATAAAGACGCAACGCTCCTATAACTTCCCTTTATATAAAATGTTTCTTTAACGGTAATTCTTATGACAAAAGCTCGGCACAGAATTTCCCAAAAAAGAACCAGGAAAAACATTTAGCAAGTTTATAAATATTTATCAAGAATGTAAGCATTTCGTTTTTATTGAAACTTTCTCACTCTATTCTATGTTTTATATTGCAAGAAAATTTCGTTTTGTAAGATTACAACGTGAGGGTAATTTTGGCCTGTGCCTACGATCGCGCCTACTTCAAATACCTACTCATCTAAATTAAGAGTTAGGTTATAATGAGGACCTCTGAATTCTAAATTTTTAACCTCATATTTATGTAATGTCATCTTTCCATGCCTTTATATACAAAGAAAATGCGATGCTTGCAATAAAAATAACTAAAATAATCATATAGTGCCAAAAACTTTGGCTAAATTTTCTCCCTCAATGGTTATATACTTAGTTTTTCGGCGAGAAAAAAACTAGAGGCGACTATCAGTCGCGGATACAATTCCTACCTCTACACATCGATCACTAATAGTGATCGATGCCTCTACATCAACAAATACACAAGTAATCTCTGAGTCATATACGAGTATTCTCTGTTTAATCAGGCTATCTTCGCTTAGACAGAATTATTTTCAAACCAAAAATAGGAAACACTTGAAAATGTTTGGCGATTTACATTGAATTCCTATTAAAACTGTATTCGTCTGTTTCAAAGCTATTCGATTATTTATCACGAATAGTAAGATTAAGAATAAATGTTTGCGTAGTGAACAAATGGTTTTACAAATGTGTAAAATCTGGTAAAATCTATATGAACTTTTTTAAATTTGATCTAATAAAAATAATCAAAATGCTTGTTTCTCCTTATGTTAATTTATCAGCGCATCATAATGTTCGGCTGGTCATGGGGCTTTCATTGTGTCCTACAGGCGCTGCGAAGAGATGTTGCATTTCTTTGAATTTTCTTTCGCATATACCACGGGGAGTGCTCTGAGGAATTGTTCGGATTAATCCCAGCCGCCAAATTTCGTGAACGCACTACGCGGCAAACGTCTCGATAACATCTACACCATCTGGATGCTTGGCGGTCCACCATTGTACGTTTCACTAGGAGTTTTTTCCGCGTACGACCTCTATGTGGAATAGTTTATCACCGGCGATTTTTCCAGACCGACACAACCTAGGGACCTTCAAGAAAAGAGCTTACTCCTTTCCAAAGAGCTGGCAACGAACCTGCAATTCCCCTGGTGTTGTGGTGGTTCATGGGCGGCGGTAGTCACTTAACATCAGGTGAACCGTATGCTCGTTTGCCCACTCTTCTGTAAAAAAAAAACATTGTAAACTGGAACACATTAGTCTGTTTGACTGTTGCTTAGCGGCAGAGTGGTAACCTACCATTACCAGTACCCGGTTTGGCTTCTAAAGTAAAATAATCTACCACCTACTATGTGTACTTACTTTACCTACCTCTCAGTCTCTCTCAATGTACAGCCTAGAAAATATTACTTATAATGATATAATTCCAAACCTCATTTAATTTTCTAGCTGCAAACTTCCTAAGAAATGTGCTATAAAGGTTTATAGCACATTTCTTGAAATCAACTCCTATTTATTCATGTTATTGTATGGGAAAAATATTATTCGTTTATTATTCGATTATATAATATTCGTCAGGAATTATTTCTCTTGCTGAATTTCTTATTCCTTATAGGAGAGAACTCTTCAAGGAAGCTCGACGAAACGTAGGTACGTACGTAAGTAGGTACGTTAATGTTAGCCAAAAATAACTTTTAGTTTGCAATTCGATGCGGGTGGAAATTATACGAGTCTTAAATAAAAATAAAAAAAGACTTAGAGCACGTCATATACGAGTTAACCTTGGATGCAACTAATTTTCACTCAAAATATGTAAACAGTTATCTTATGGCGTCGTGAATTCTGTTGTATAATATGGGTGACAAACCGTTTCGGATGCGCCCGGATATTTCTAACTTCCGAGTCCCGAGCTCGGTGGCGATTCTGCTCCAACACTGGAGAATAGATGAGGGTTGCTTGAGCTGTCAACTAAATCAGATAACAATGCATATGAGGGGTTGGATAAAATCTGAAAGTTATTCCACGTTCGATAAGTTGTATAATTGGGTTCGAATAATATCAAGAAATCAGCATTTTTTCTATTGAAACTATTTTACAGTTATATGTATTTACATTGAAGCATGACTCTGATAAACATTTATATATATATATATATATATATATATATATATATATATATATATATATATCCGATAGTTCTTTTTGAATTCATTGGTTGGCGAGATTATTACTAAAAAAAGGAAGGGACTGCGGCGGGAGAGCGATAGCTCGCATGCAGGTTACTGCATAAACTGCACTCTAGTGGATGCATCTCGTCAAATATAGCTAACAGTGCGGTCGGGCTATTAGAGTATTGTGAGGGCTTAGTGAACCTGTTTGCTAGTTTTGAAATACACCTTTGTGGATTGAAAAATAAGACATAGACTCTATACAGTCTGTTTAATAGGGAAACTTTTGCTCGCCATTACATTGAGTTTTTTTTTTGAGCTGCTTGGCGATATATAACAATCGATTCAACGACTAAAACATTTTGATTTGTTTATGTTCAGCCATACCATATATAACACAAGGTATGTTTTCTTTCTGACAGGATATTGTTGTGAAAAGAGACTTCCAGGTTACAACAGTAAATTAAATAAAAGAAAATCTATTCAATTCTTTTTAATGTTTTACCATATTTTCCGCTTCAGTACCGTAGCAATTTTGCACATAACAAAATGATTAAATTTTAGTTTCGCAATAAACTTTGATAAAAATTAATGTGCAAATCTACCAATTAATTCCCTTTTTTTGTTGTAGCAACACTTTATTTATGTTTCATACAATCTAACATTGGAATTAAAATTTTATAAAGTGGTAGAGCCACGCTGCAGCTATATTAAAGTTGTAGCACGAATGGGTTGGCTCACAGATTACCTCCAAATAGATCCCGCATACAGGGCCACAAACGAGCGCAACACATACTTGCTGTAGCTAGCGTATGAAGTGACGCTAAGAATCACGATATATCATTGTCGACCAAGTTTGTGACCCGTAGGCACGTCCGAGTTTTTGAAAATTTAAAAATAATTTTGGTATCCAAAATACATTACAAATGGCTTCCTATGGTGTCATTTGTAATGAAATGGTGTGGCAAGTCAGCTAAGACATCCAGTTATCAAAAAGATGGCATAATATTTCATCGGTAAGTAAATTTTATTCTTATCACTTTAACCTATTTCAAATGCACCGGAGTTCAACTTACACTGGATAATAAAGTGATATCATTTGAGCACCCGTTGATGTCTTTTTTTATATGTCCCTTTCACTCATTACGTAAATTAAAATAGTTGTCTTTGTCTAACGACAGCACGTGTATCGATAGTGTTGTGATTTATAAGTCGATATTTGTTTGGTCATCCTTTACTTTTCTTTTGTAGTCATTATTTTATACAAATAGTGGCGTATAATTGTGATACCTATATGTTATAGGTTTCCTAAATGCCCCGAAAGGAAAAGATGTAGATCGACGCTACATGTTGAGGGGATCAATGGTTGCCCACCAATAATAGTGTGCTATTCTCAAGACACTTCACAGAAGACAATCTTCATATTATGAAAAATCGTAGAAGGCTGTTGGATTCCACTATACTATCTCTATACTTGCCAGTTTTAGTATGGAATTTTACATTTTTAAAAAAATATAATACCAATGGTGAAAATTACACAATAAGTAATAGCATTAAGTGGTTGATTGAGACATGACATTCTAATATTTAATGAATTTACTGTTACTGTGAATTGAATGTTACACGTCGAAATTAAACTATTTTAACGGATTTATAAACCATAAAACAATTGAAATTTATAATGTGATTAATGTTATTCGAGTTTTGCATGAACTTCAGTAATATCCTATTATTATTATTATAAGTACATCTAAATTTGAAACACGTACCGTATGGTTTTTTAATTAATAATACTACTTTTAGGTGCAACACTAAGCAAAAATACTGTCACCACCGAAAGGACATATCAGAACACACACACACAAATGATTCACACCATTTTGTTAGTGAGATGAAAGACATACATCTCGCTGGCAATGAAACTATGGTCAGTTTTGGTGGTCAGTCACTATTCACATGCCTACTTATTGAAGACTGCTTCTCATTGTAACTAGGAAGCTATAAGATAACAACATGCTTGCAGAATATGCAGTATTACTCAAACACTGCTTCACATCTGACTATCTATTGTAGATGGAAGAGTTCTACAAGCAAGCTGGTGGTGTAGTGATGGGCTCACCTGTATTTCCTATAGTCGCCGACATAGATCACGGAGGATTTTGAGGAGAAACCCTTCTTACTGCTCCTATAAATCCAAGATTCCACAAGCGGTACGTAGACGACACTTTCAAAATTTTACCGTCTGACAAAGCAACTGCAGTTTTAGACCACCTTAACTCCATAAGCTACAAAATACAAATCACGATGGAGTTAGAAGCAAATAATACTTTAGCTTTCCTAGTAGTTTTAGTCATCCGAAATCCTGATAACACTATTGGTCATACTATGTATAGGAATAAGGCCTACACTAACCGATATTTAAATGGTGAATCTCACCATCATTCTTCATATTTTGCTACTGTGCGTAAATATTTGTTTTAGAGAGCACAAGGGATATGTGACAGAATACATCTTTCACATATCCCATGTGCTCTCTGAAACAAAGGCTGCCGAGCTTCAGCATGTCAATCAAGTATTGCAAGACAACAAGCTTTGGGTCCCAAGCCTACGTCACAGCGACCGAGTGAAGCCGGCCACAGTCGGTGGATGGGTACTGCCATCTGTTTGGTATCCTATAATTAACAAAATCTATCCAAAACCAAGCATACCACTGCAAGACTTCAAGATGCCTTAAGCTCGTTTTATGTAGATCGGGACCAAAAATCAATATTCAAAAAGTGAAGATAGCCGGACTAACTATGATACTGAGATGTCAAACATTTAAGTCCCCCTCCCCCGTGACCATAAATTAATTAAACGCGATAAAATCCATATAATTATACAGTTGTATTCAATGTGTAGTGTTCGCGTAAATTTAAGAAATCATTAGATTACATGTACAAATATATATATATATATATATATATATATATATATATATATATATATATATATATATATATATATATTTATATATATATATATATATATATATATATATATATATATATTATTTATATACACTGTTTTATTTTTTAATAAATTTCAAATATAAAATTTGATCAATTCATTTATTTATCAATAATCAATAAATCCCAAATTTATCGATCAACGTCCTAACCCTGTCCCATCACTATGGTTCGGAGCATTCTAAGTTCAACCTTGAATTGTACATTCACAGCGCATTTGAGACGTCCCCCGCAATCCGAAATTTGGTAAAATCGCAACAGAACAAATACTCCATGATGCGGTATCTATTTGAAGGTAATCTGTGGGTTGGCTCGATCGGGGTAGGACCACGCTCTAACAGAATACCGGCGTAAAGTAGCAGTTTGATGCTGCTGTGTGAGAGGATGAGAGGAACTTTTTACTGGAAACGAGGCATTCCATCTTAGTCTTCAAGGATCGATTAAGAATTAAAACGCAAATGCGTTATCTGCGTTTTAATTCTTAATCGAGGATAAATGTTGAAATAAAATAAATGGTTAATGATGTCTATGGGCCACAGCATCCACTTACCTACACACGGACTGTGTGCTCATTTGTTACCTTTATTCTATAAAAGATAGGAAATGTTACACGTAGTACTCCTATTTATTCTGTGACACTTGACATAATACTACATGACTTGTACACTGTGTTTATTCCGGCTTATAAAAATATAATACGTTCGACTCATTTTGTTAAGTCGTAATTCAAAGTTATAAAGTATATATTTATTCTAAATGTTTTACTAGTTACACCTAAAGGGATAGGCAAAGACTACGGACGTGCTTGTGACTCGATCCTTTTCACACCTCTCTCGCTTTTCACGCATCTATATATAACAAAGTACGCGTGCTGGTCGGTCAATATGGCCCATCTTCAATATATAGTATACGTTGCGGACTCAATTCTGTTGCATAAAACTGCTAAATAGCTATATTTTCCAACATAAATATCTAATAATTTATATCACCGTATGCTGACTCCCTAGATGTGGGATTATTGAGCTCCGGCTATTCGCTATCTGTCGGCATTTGCGAAGTTTTCCCTATGTCAAAACGTTCCCATAATCGGCTTTAGAGAAACCGACGTATTTGTATGGTCTATAAATAATTGTTCTGGGTCTGGGTGTTTTCCCTTGTGCAATTTATGTATGAAAACTGCCTCCACGATACGGGAGGAAATTCTTGTGCGGGGGTCATTAAAAAAGTTATTTTATACGCATAGTTTGGTGACTTAATAAGTCGTGACTTCCTCTGTTTCTCGGGTTTAAATTCTCCTATTGGTATTTGCTTGACCGTTTCTTTGGCTACGGGAGTGAGAAGTCTGCAGTCTGCGAACATGTTCAAGATCGTTGAACATGTTCGCAGACTGCATTAGGTTTGATAAACCACAAATTCTCGCAAAAGAACACCGATTCCTAACAAGGATGATACGCGAGGCTATTGAAATTTAAAAACATCCAAATTTCAATAGAGAAGATGGTTGGGTGCTACCATCTGCTTGGGATCCTATAATTAACAAAATTAAACCCAAACCCAAGCATACCACTGCAAGACTTCATGACATTATAAGCTCGTTTTGCGTAAATCGGACCAAAAATTAATATTAAAAAAAACTGAAGGTAGCCGGACTAACTATGACATTGGGACGTCAAACACCTCAGTCCCGTCCCCCCCGTGACCATGGGTGCTGTAAAGCACCCGAAACGTCGGGATAATAATAAAAATAAATTAAAGTAATTAAACGCGATAAAATCCGTAATTAATAGTTTTATTCAATACGGGAGTGATATTGATATGGCACTAATGCTAATGACAATAAAGGGGAGTAACAACATTAATAACACATTTATATTACTTTTCACATTGTGTAATATTTTTGTCTGAATACTCGGTTCGTTACTCCGTTTTATATTAAATATCGTGATGGCAGGTACTAATAACAGAAATTTTTGTTGTTTGCGTTTTGATTTACGCAAATCCTGAGATTTATAGAACAGGTCGACGCGTCCCGCGACGCGATGACATAAATAAACTTGCGGAATACGACCGAACACGTCCCAGCACGCGTGAATCACTAAACATGTCACGCATGGGATTAATTTGACACATGCCTGTAGTGATTTATTCGAATAACAATGCTTTTGTATTACGAATGCAATTCCAGTGTAATTTAAAGTTTAAACTAACGAAAGTTTTACTGTAAAAGTTTTAAGTTTTTTATCTTATACGGTATGGTGCATCGATATATGGTAACATGCGGTGGAGCGAGATGCAAATTGCTAGTATTACAGCTATAATTTGCTGGCGTCTGTTTTCCATCCGATTATATTCTGGGTGGCCGGCTTCAAGGCGAAAGTGAGAAACATTTTAAAGTTTCCGCGAAAGCGGTGAACATACATAAAAAAGCGTAACGCGTCGTATATAGAAACTTCTCGCTTATGAACTCTGTTAATAAATATGTGGTGCTTCTTGGTAACTTTAATAAATGAACATAAAAATGGATCCTAGGAGAGGATCAGACGCAGTAATGGATGGCTATAGTGCCCCATGATTTAGTTTTTTATTAACGCTAGTATGTTGCTTCGGACTGAAATGAAAAGCTCATTTCTTACTTCATATTTGTCCTTAATAGAAATATAATAATTATATATTGTGTTTAAAAAATTTGTTTTGGTCTCACTTCTTTAAATAGCCGTAAACTTAAACACTCATGTCTTTCACCCAAAGGGGTAGGCAGAGATTAAAGACTTCCATCTGGCACGATCCTGATGAACCTCTCTCGCCTCTTACATCGATATACCTACGCATCCATTCTCATCGATTAAGGTTACTCTTAATCTGACCCATTTTAAATATCTGCTTTCAATAAATAAAATAAATTGGTATTGCGATATTTGTTTTAACAACTAAAGCAAGTTTCTCCTTCATGTTATTAAGTGCTTGATATTGAGCCTACCTAGTCTTTTTTCATGTACGGTCACATTTCAATTTGTCTTTATTACATTTTATGCATAGTGGATAATTTTATTCTTTTAATAAATAGGTAGTGCATTCCATAGAATTAAGTTTTTTGTTTCATATTGTATCTGATTTGTTTTATGAACTCTCTTTTCTTACTAAAAGTACGTCAGTAAGTAGTTCTTACTACAGTGTTATAAAGTAAAATCCGCTAGAGGTTTTTTTCGTACACTAACAACGTCATCGTTACCATTATTAATAAGATTTTTATAGATTTAAAGGTTACTTAAGTCACACAGTCCACCTGATGGTAAGTAATTGTGACTCATAAGTTTCGTGGTAGAGCCAAGCTGCGGTTATATTAGTAGTATAGTTGTAGCACGAATGGGTCGGCTCGACCGGGGAAGGACCACGCTCTCACAGAATACCAGCATCATAGTAGCTTAATGCTGCTGTATTTCGTATGGTGAGTGTAGAGAACCGGAGACTGGAGACTTACTGGAAACGAGGCATTCCATCTTAGTTCTCACGGGTGACAACGTATCTGCATTTTGATTCGTAATCGAGGATAGATGATGAGATAGATGTCTATGGGCCACAGCAACCACTTACCATCAGGTGGACTATGTGCTCGTTTGTCACCCTATCCTATAAAAAAAGCACCTACAATCCATCCTCGTTTTAAAAATCATTCTGTAGATTAGATGTTCCGTCACACCCGAGAACTAAAACAGAATATCTTTTTACCCTTAAAAAAGATCTATTCGTTTAAAAGATTTTATTTGTTATAAAAATAAGAGGAACCGCCGCTGGGCCGCTGTGTTCCATTTGATATAACCAGGTCTGTCTGTTCGCTGATCACCCTTTAGTTTATGAAAACCTTACAACTTACGGAGTATCATTTAAATATCACATTGATAAAAATACTTCCGAACATCACATACACAACAATTTCGTTTATAATATCTTTTATTAAAACAATTTTTATTATAAACAATAGCAAAGATAGTTAGTAAAACTACATAATTCCGTTTATATTTATGTTAGTAAGAATTGAATAGATATATACGGGCCACAGCATCCACTCACCATCAGGTGGACTGTGTGCTCGATTGTCACTCTTATTCTATTTAAAAAATGCCTTTAATTGCGTTGTCAGCATCCCTGTCCGCGAAACATAGAATAGTTTTAACAATAGAAATGTTCATATTTGATTCATGAAACAGGGTTAATACAAAGGGTTAATACATTTTTTGCCTTCACAAATTTTGTATTCGAATATTATACTCTTTATTGAACACAAAAAAAACAACATTTCAAAACACAACAAAATTAAATTTATGAATATGTGGCCTTATCGCTAAACAGCGATCTCTTCCAGGCAAACCTTGGTAAAGGAGATCTTTTTCATTTAAACATATAGAAGTGTGCATAAATAGTAGACAAACAAATATATAGTAATAGTATAAGCTATGTAGCGTATGTGAGACAATGTCATAATGAGATACATAATGTTATACATACATATAATAAATAATGGTTTATGAATACTAATAATGGTTTACGTTACGAATAATGGTTTATGTAGCAAAGTTTTATAATGAGTTAACTAAATAAGCTACCTATTATTATATTAAAATATTTTATAACCAATTGAGTCGCAGTTGTCCTATATTGATCTGTTTCTCAGCCTTTAGCCTGTCTCCAATTAGTCGTTAACAAAATTTTACGAGACAATCCGTTATCGGTTCGCTTAGACCTCGGATCCAATGATACTGGCCATTAAAATTGGATTCAATTATAATCTAGAAATTAGACCATTTATAACGATCAAGAATAAATTGTTGGCAGTCTTCGTTGTCGACTGATGTATAGCTTTCCATTAACTTAATTCGCGTCGGCAAAATTTGAAACTTGAGTTTCCATCTCTTTGGATAGGTACCTAAATATCATCAGGTTTTCGTCAGCGATCGTTCACCTTTCGCGGTTGTGTTTGCTTCTAAGTCAACGTCAGAATCACATTTACTTATATTTTATTTCATCTTTGACAAACATTGATATGGTTTTCTGGAAATCCTTACGAATGGATGTATGTTACTCTCCGTTTTGCGAGGGTTACCGTGATGAAGAATACTTATAAATTTTTTGTTGTGCTATTCAAATACATAACAAACAATAAAGATGTAATGTTTATCCGAGTAAATATAAACTATTATAAGATCAAATTATTTTCACAGAACGGGGACGTGTGAAGTCGATTCACTGGCGCTACGAAGAGATGTTGCATCTCTTTGCATTTTCTTTCGCATCTACCACGGGGAGTGCTCTGAGGATTTGTTGGAATTAACCCCAGCCGCCAAATTTAATGAACGCACTACGCGGCAAACCTCCCGATACCATCCACACCATCTGGATGCTTGGCGGTCCACCACTGTACGTTTCACTAGGAGTTCCGCGTACGACCTGTCTGTGGAATAGTTTTCCACCGGTATAAATTATAATTATATTTCCCTTAATAAACTTTAACGTTGCGTTTGTTATTTTAACCCGGTGGGATTTCGAAAAATCCTGAAAATAGTTATACTACCTTCCGGATTTTTCGGAATAGCGATTATAATTACCTACTTACATGCCAAATTTGAAGTCTCTAATAATTATAATTAAGGAAATATTACTATTAGAAGAGAAAAGATAAATCAATCCTTTTGACGTAACCACGTCATGACTGAGGCTATTGTAGGGAGGATTCGACAAAGTCGCCACTCTTTAAAGGCGGATTCCCGATACCAGAGCTCTCGCAACTCGCACCTTTGACACTGATCCTCGCAGCCATTGTCGGTGTTTACGTCTGTCATAAAGAACGCGGCACGACGTACTTCTGGATTCTGTCTATGGAAATAGTCTTGGGTTTATGTGTAAATAAAAAGTTAAGTTAAAAGAAAAAGTTTTGGTTTCCATGCTTAAATTATTCGACTAAACGCTTTAATTAGTCTGGAATTGAATACAGAACTTTTTTTACTATCAACTCTTATGTGATGACACAACTTGCTCACAGCACGTGCAATTAACATTTGAGCGTTGGTTTGTGGAGTGAGAGCTCAACGCAAAATGCTTTAGCTAAGTAAGTTTTGCTTCCTGTCTGAACAGCTTTACTTGTTTACTTAGAGCGTGTTCAGTTATGTTGGCTAAACCTATGCTGTATGTATGCGGTTTGAAATTAGTCCTCAATCTCATTTAATCTTTTCAATACATATCTTAAGTAGTAATTTTTCCGAGTCCTGACAGTTGCCAATATATTTTGTTATGAATATTAGTTTTCGATTCTGAATGTATTAATTTAGCCACATAGATGTTCTTTCCGACTATGCTCCAAAGTTATAAAATTACATACATGTGTACTACAGTGCCACTCACATTACGAAACATAGCAGCGTTAAGCTGCTTTTATATTAGCCCATCACTAATACCAGTGAGTAGTTAGGATAGCGGTCGATCTGGTTCATTACAATATTTCTTTTTCAACAAACTTCGCAAGTAAACATTCAACAGTAGCGCCATAAAAAGACTACCTCTATAGACATTACAACGTCATGATCACATAACATATTTATTATGAAACTAAAATATCCTTTGCAAAGTTGACAATTGAATAATATTACGAAGGAAATATATAAAGACGTCGTTGTCGAAATTGATCAGGAGAGCATGAAAGATGCTTATTGGTATTTTAAAAGTGAACTAAATTAACTCATGGTTTTGACGGGAAAATAACGAGATAGTTCTTTTTAATTAATTTAGTTAATTAAACAGAACTATCTCTCTTTTTAGTTAATTGGATAGATTGATCATAACACGGTCAGTGGAACAGATAACATATTCGGTACCTTATTAAGCAACAAAATATCATGTTAAACCATCAACTAAATTTCTTCGTGTATAATAAAATCGATATTATGTTTCGGAATGCAGTTAGAGTTTATGTGTAAATTAAATTATTGTTGCGTACTAGCGATCCGCCCCGGCTTCGTCTGGATCTCGACAACAGCGCCACCTACCGGGTCCAAGAGAGCACACAAAAAAATCGAATTCGTATTCGTCGAATCGTAATTGATTGTTTTATATATAGTAAAGAAGATGATTGTATTAAAGTCGTGACTGTTAAGCCTATTGACGGTGGTTCCTGTTTGTTATGGATTGAATATATAGTAAAGAAGATGATTGTATTAAAGTCGTGACTGTTAAGCCTATTGACGGTGGTTCCTGTTTGTTATGGATTGAATACATTTGTTTTCTCTTTGAGCTTTGTGCTAAGTTGCCAACATTAAATTTATATTTAAATATTATTTGCGGGCAAGGTGGTGCCAGACACTACTTTCATGCATCTTAGGGCTACATCAGCCAAGGGTGCATTGGACGATTGCCTTTTTGTTTGTGCAAAGGTATGTGACACTATCTACTATATAATATCTCCTAAATAGTTATTCAACCTGGAGAACATCAAATTAACATAATACCTGTATTGTACTGTGCACTGTATTTTGAAATCTAGAAGTCATAGTATACGTAACGTAACTTTTCTCATGCTTCGATAGTATGGAAAGGGAAGTGGCATGTCACACACGTTTTATCCCGTCGCTTATACTACGACCTTCACACTTTTCTATTATTTTGGGGTATTTGTAAATTATTCTCATCCGGTTGGGCGAAATAAATATATAATTAGATATTTAATATTACTTACTTACTTATCTTCACGCACAATCCATAACGGGGTAGCCAGATAGAACAGATCGCCAAGTGTCACGATCCTTACATACCTCTTTCGCTTCCTACCAAACTCTACTGGGCGCGTTATATATCCTCAAAGTTTTAATTTGTGTCATTCAAACTTGTTCCCTTTAACTTCATCCACAAGGCTGTGAACTTCAGAAAAAAGTAATTTCCTTTTTCCTTTTAAAGTCCGTTTTCAATAAAAGAAGCCGAGTGCTATTCTTTTTCAGCGATATTTGTTTTAGGCGCTCTCAGAGCTATCAACAATTGCAAGTTTCTCTTTTATGTTATTAAGCGCTTCTTTGTATGTATTGGCGCGCTATTCTCAATTTGATTTTGACAGAAAAATTCAATTTAACATTTCCTAAACTTATTTCTTTATGAGTGGCCAGTGAAATTTTTATTTTTATTTTGTGTTTGTTTATTTTGAGTCACTAGTATAGTAAATTATAACGTCTTATAATGCTGTTATGAATACTATGTTCGAGCTTATTTATATTAGATCAACGAACAAAACGGGAAAAATTAATATAGATACTTGAATACTAAAAATGGGCTCTTGACCTCCAACTGGCCTGGGAGCATAGGTGAGGTCTACAACGGAGCGAGTTTGTCCAGGTTATATGTGGTAGAGCCACGCTGCAGCTATTATGGTTGTAGCGTAAATAGGTCGGCTCGACCGGGGAAGGACTACACTCTCACAGAGTATCAGCGTAAAATAGCAGTTTAATGCTGCTGTATTTCGTATGGTGAGTGTAGAAAACCGGAGACCCGTTTTACTGGAATCGATGCATTTCATCTTAGCTATCAAGGGTGACAACGTATCTGCATTTTGATTTTTAATCGAGGTTAACTGTAGATATCTACGGGCCACAGCATCCACATACCATCAGGTGGACTGTGTGCTCATTTGTCACCCTTATCCTATAAAAATAAAAGAGAAGCCTGTTAACACGCACCTGGAAGAGGTCCTGGTTATAGGTACTCGGACAAACAGACGCTGGCAGGGAATTCCATTCCTTAGTTGTGCGCATTGTCATCTCAAAGGTGACAACAATACTCCATGCATGTTCGGACTTGCGCTTTGTACACAGTAGCTGATTAGACGTGAAGTATCATTTCACCTTGTTTAGAATACCGAGTTTTTTCCCGCAGTTTGTGCTTTCGACTGAAAGTTATCGCCAAAGTTGAGGTTAGCACTCAACTGTATGCCGAGAAGTTCAAGATGATCGGCAACCTCTACAGATGTACCTCGGAAAGTAGGAGTCAGATCGAAAGGCCTTCGATTTGTGGAGAATAGACATGCCCGCGTTTTTGCGGCGTTGAAAGAGACAAGTTTTTTAAAAATATTTACGACACATGGAAATATATTGGTAACAATTAATTTTACTTAAAGTTTATTTATTTCAGGAAAGTAACTTAACATTATTTATTTACATTAATTTTCGACTTCAATATTTGTTAATTGCCGTAAAAACTTTCCAATTTCATCATGGTTACAAGAGTAGTTCGCAATTAATCTGTAATTAACGTCGGCAGCCGTTTATCAAAATTGGGTACTCCGGTAGATTGGAAGTCGAGCCTCGACACTCGATCGAAACGTCAAATAACTGCGGTGTACTGTTAATGTCATTGATATTAATGGTCTCGTATGGGGAATATGCAGTTTTAGAAATATAATGTGAAATAGCTCTTAACTAGCCTTGACCAGCTAATAAGGTTTAATTTGCCTAAACACTTTAACGGACCAAGAAAATGTTTTTAATTATAGAAATATTGTTAACCTAATGATAAATCTACATTTATCATCGGTAGGATGTAAATTATGTTGGAATACCTTATTGATAAGTACAACGTCTATTCTTCTCGGACCTTTTTTTAGAGTCTCTCACTTCAATCTTTTTTACTACTCTTCTTTGATCTTTACTATTAAGATTTGGTGCACACATAATAACAAAGATATGATTCGGAATATCCTCTCCAAATATGCAAACAATCTTTTATGATGGTAGCTGTTTGTGAGCGGCATTTTCAATATAAATCTGTAATTTTTATTATGAATTTCACACTTATGAACATAAACTCTGCCTGCGGAATGTTAGTGTTGGTTACTCAGATCTCGGATACGTCAAATTTCCATTCCATTTTTATTACGAACTGAATGAGTACTGAATGCGACTGAACTCACAAACGCCCTTAGGGAAGTCTGCAGCATTACGCAAATATTATGTAGTGGCATTTTGTGAGAACTGTTCCGTAGTCGAATCGGTATATCATACCGATATTGATATAGGGTGTTAACGTCTCGATAGAAAATAACCAAACCAGTGATGGAAAGCCAGCCAGAGATGCAAAGCGTTTTGAACTAGGATCGCCTGTCCGTCGGTCAAGCGTGGCAGTTTGAGCAAATTCTTGTTATCAATAAAAACAAAATTTTAGTTTTCTAATAATTTTAATAAAAACAAATTACATACGAATAATACATCAATTTATTACGTCACGGTAATAATTACATTTCTACTTTAATAATTGGACTTTTAATTCGCTCATAAAGATATGAAACTTTTTGAACGCTTTTTGATGACTTGTGCGATGAGACTTCGTTAATTTCTTCAATTACTTTTAATTTACTTTCCTTGTTACGTATTCTACGTATCGACGATATCGATGAGGCGCATCTAATTTATGGCCGGAAGTCAGCTCAAGTTAAAATTTAACAGTTCATTACACCCGAAAAATTTGGACGAAAGCCGTGTTAAAAGTTTGATGAACGCCTTTTTCAAGTTTTGTATTGGTATTTATTTACAAATTGCTGGAATTGAAGTAAAGCTATACCTATATACGTCCCTATATACGTAAGGCTATAGGAACAACATAATAGTTACCAAGTTTTGTAAGTTAGTGCTCTAAGATGCGCGAAGGCCAATAAGTAAGATTCAGACTGCGTTACTGTTGTCAACCCCAGCTCTTTTAGTTTAGCAACAGCAGTACGAGTACATAGTAAGCTGATCTTATCTGGCGCAGAAATAAAGTGAACATTATTTTAACACCGAGTTTAGGCAAACACAATTTGGAACATGTCTTAACTCAATCAAAACACTAAAGATCCTGGTATAAATTTTATACGTGGTAAAGCCATGCTGCAGTTATAATGGTAGTATAGTTGTAGCACAAATGTGTCGGCTCGACCAGAACTGGAGACCCTTTTTACTGAAAATGAGGCATTCCATCTTAATCCTCACGGGTGACAACGCATCTGCATTTTGTTTTGTAATTGAGGATACATGTAGATGTCTATAGGCCGCAGCAACCACTTACCATCAGGTGGACTGTGTGCTCGTTTGTCACCCAATCCTATAAAAAAATATTAATTAGGTGGTCGAATGTGTAGTCAAGATTGGGATGTGTGGCATCTTTAGACACTTATGCTCACTAGTAACTGCTGCGGACTGATTATAAAGTTAATGTTTTGACCTATTTAAAAAAATAATAATTACCGTTTATATTCAAAAGCTCAAAAAAAGCGACAACAAATGGGGAAAATAGATTTTTGAATGGCTGAGAGTCGGTATAGATTTCTTTTAAAATATTAATCACAGTATTATCTAGTAGTATTTGGAATTTTTGACGAAAATAATAACGTACGGAAAGTTTTAATAACGGCTTTTATTTTCACTGCTCATTACTGTTTTTTTAACCATTACGAATGACTGAAAATTTAAATGAAATAATCCATCGGTCCAACAAAAATTTACGTTTTTGTCTCTTTATTTGTCCATTGATAAAATAAATATGGACAGTGTGGATCAGTCGAATGTAAAATGAATTCAGCGAAGTTTCAGTCAAAACGTTGCTATTTTATAATGGCTGGATTTTTTCCATGCAAATATTCCGCAAGTACGTATAATTAAATTGTTATTTCTATCGTCATAATTGTAGTTCAATGATGTTTATCGCTATAACTACTACTGCGAATTAGTATGCTGAAGTGGTAATGGAGTGATCATACAGTGTGCAATCTCGGTATTGACAGGCACAGTGCAGAACCGCCCTACATTTTCATGAGAAAATGATTGTGAAATTTTGCTTCAGATCGCGCATAATTTTTTTTTATATAATAGAGTGACAAACAAGCACACAGTCGACCTGATGGTAGGTGTTTGCTGTGGCCCATAGACATTTACATCTATCCTCGATGACTAATCAAAATGCAGATTTGTTGTCACCCATGAGGACTAATATGGAATGCTTCTTTTCCGGTAAAAAGGGTATCCGGTTCTCTACACTCACATTACGAAACACAGAAGCGTTAAGCTACTATTTCACGCTGGTATTCTGTGTGAGTTGGTCTTTTCCCGGCGGACCCGTCGTGCTACAACTATACTATTAATGTAGCTACGGCATGCTGCCATCCCAGGCCAGAGCCCTGGCTTTACCACGTAGAAACTTCATATAGGATATAAAAAATCAAATAAAAATATATTCAGTTATAGCCTGACCAGAAAAGCCTTTCAGCCTAGGGTTTTCAGCATAGGTGGGTAGGAGGCATCCCAAGGACAGCTAATTTCAAATTTCGGGAAGACTGAGGCGCCGCGGCTAAGGCACTTCTATTTCGCAGCAATGAATGTTTTTAAACTTAATAAATAAACCACGTTTTGGAATAAGACGGTATGAGTTTTGCTTTAGTAAACTTAACTTACCCCATAATCATCCCGTGGGTGTCCTAAGAGACGACAGAGGGAAATAATATATCAGAAGATAGGCAACAGCGTCTTCCTAATAACGACTAAAAATAATAATAAACCCACATATGCATATACCCCCCAATAAGGCAAGCTTTGGGGGAGGCTTGTGATCAGCTGTGGAAAGTCACGGTAACAGTAACGGTAAAGTTAACTTAAAGATAACAGACTATACCTACGATAAGAAATCATTACACGCGTAAAAGCTTATATTTTATATAAAGTAAATTTTCATATAACAAGTACGTTTAATTTTTAACGGTGTGTCAACAATGGCCGCGCTATCGCAACGTATCTGCAAGGGACAAATATCCCGCGGGAGCAGCACGGTTGAAAAGAGCTCCGGAACGGAGATGTCGATGTCGTTCCAAGTCGACTTCGCTTCGATGATGTGTTTGCGTTCAGTAAAGTAAATGTTATTTTCGCTTATATCTTTCTTTTTTGCGCAAAGGCAAATTGGCTGAAAGAGATTCCAGTGAAAGGTTTTAGTGTGAAGGCTTGTTGTATATCTCCATTAAAGAAAATAGCTTACTATTTGGAATATCTCAAGTCCGATATTTTGATAAAGTCACTGAGTGCTTTGAAAGGTCTTAATATAAAATTATTCTTCACATTTGAAGAAAAATATATTTTAGTAAGTGCAATAAAACAAGTTATAATACATTGTAGTGTTATGCTTATACATACTTACATATCATTTTACACTATTTTAAATTCTGTTTTTGATGTTCTGCATTCGCCTCAAAACTTGATATTTTGCATCACCTTTATTTCCATAGGATCCTGTAATATTTTTAATTCATAAGAACACAATAACAAATCATTTTCACTTCGTATTTTTCATGCTATCAGCACTTTTTAAATCGGTGTCAATGGAGTCTACCTTTTTCGGTCTTTTATTTAGTTCTCCGTAACTCTGCAATTTCGGGTTTCGTGCGCGCTGTTGCGCTACTTTTTTTTCCTATATAAATAATATCTCATTTTTCACTTAAATCTTGCCGTTTCTGTATTACGAGCCTAAAACCAAAATTTGACATGTTTTGACATCGTTGTTTATCAGGTTGTCATGGCAATTTTTATTCAAATATCGTTACCGGCCTGATGTTTTTACTTCAAAATACTCCTTTCTTCTTGGCCATTTACAAGAATTTGCTTTTAATTTAAATAATTTCAAATTTAATGAGAATAATTTTCCGTTCTTATGCCAGATCCGTCAAAAAGGGAAAATAAGCCGAACAATCGGCGAATGGGGAGTCTGACTTGAGCTTTGATACTTAAAGCATCTCCTAAAGGCCTTTTCTGCGCTGCCTCGGGATCCTGCAAGCCTCTGCCCGCTCCTTAAGTCGTCGCCTAGCCACGCCTACGCCTCCGCCTACTAGTGCGCTGTGTTTACTTACTTCAAACGCTGCGTGCCTTCTCCTGACGTTGCGTGGACCTACTTCAGACGCTGCGTGTTTATTCCGGACGCTGTGTGGGTCTACTCCGGAAGTTGTGTTTGCCTACTCCAAGCGCCGCGTGTACCTACTTTAAACGCTGCGTGCCTACTCCAGACGTTTCGTGGACCTACTCCCGACGCTGCGTACCGGCTCAAGACGCTGTGTGGGTCTACTCCAAGCGCTGCGTGTACCTTCTCCAGACGCTGCGTGTGTTTTCTCCAGATTCTACGTGTTCCTAGAGCAGGAGCTGTGCACCTATCATAGGCATAGCCTGTGCATACTTCGTTGCAGTATCTTTTTTTTTTTTTTTTTTTTTTTTTAATAATATTGTAAATCACCATCTTCATTACAACCCATCATCACCTTCATACCTTTTTTTTATAAAAGATACTGTAAAACTTCAAATTTTTAAATAATTTATTTTATTTTGGTTGTTTTCGTTCTAGTTAAGTTAGGTTCTTAGTTTTTTTATTGTCGCTTCACGACAACATCTATTGATTTTTTTTAAAGAAGAAATGAATATTTACATAACATATAATATAGCGTCAGCAGAAATTACATTATTTAACTCTTTGCTCCCCTTTTTACCATCAAACAACCAGACGCTCAGCGGGCGGACCCTTTTGTAGCATAGGTGTCGAAAAATTTGCTGGCATCTGTCTTCGTTCTCATCCGATTACAACGTGCAACCAAGCACTGACTTATTACAGTTAATAAAGTTATTGTGACAAACGAGTACACAGCTCGCCTAAACGAAAGTAATACTGTGAACTGTTGAAACTTACATATTTCAAGGATTAAAAATCAAAATATACATGCGTTGTGATCACGGAGAACTTAGAAGGAATGCCGCGTTATGAGTAATAAGGGTCTCCGGTTCTCGACATTCACCATACGAAAGAAACACAGCAGCACGATGCTGTTAATTATTAATAAATGTAAATAATATCTCCGATATGAGGCAATCTTTATGGTAAGGTCTATGTCCAGCAGTAGGCTTTCATAGGCTTTAATGATGGTAATGATGAAGGACGAAAGCACGATTGTAGATTGTTATTTTATTTTTTACTTGAGGGTTGATGTCATGTTATTACGTGAATATTTTATAGGAGATTTTTTAAAACGAGCCAACAAATGCGAAGCTGCAATGAACATATTAGAAAGCTATGCCATGTTAAAAAAAGAAAAATATTTTCCGCCCCAAAATATGAAGTCGTTAAAACTTATGAAAAATTCTGCGGTATTTTTATTCAACTGACTTATTTTGAAATAATGAGCGGATACTGTCAAGTTTCCAGTACTGAAATAACAATGTGTTCACGTCATGTTATAACGTATGTGATAACGAAACTTTGCCCCGGGTGTGCACTGCCACGCCACCGCAATCTGTGGAAATAAATATCAAATGAATTGTAAGACTGTCCTCATCCGGGTTTCAACTATTGTCCAAAACGTCAACTATCAATGACTGTCGAACGGCGCACGGTTACCTTTCGACTCACTTTATTAGCCTCAAATCTTAAACCGTTTGCTTTGTGAGAATGTTGATTGGTTCGACCTTTTTTAAAACCTTGGAACTATTCTAATCAGTGCCTCTAAAATAGTGTCTTATAATTAGATAAAGCCAAAGTAGCTTAATGAGTAAATGTACAAACTACGATACCAAAAAGTATGTTCGGTGGGTTCGAATCTGCAATACACTGAATCCATAAGTCGCTCGAGCCAAAGTTTTGTTTTAGTTTAGTTGTAGCATTGAGCGCGAATAATAGTTATTGTTAAAATAAAATAAAACATTGTATATATTGTAATAAAACTTTGAGTGCTTAAGTTAGTTAGGAAAGGAAACAAACTTGACTGTACGCTGAATCGCAAAATTTGACTATCCCACAGTGGTATTTATGTTAATGTACGAGTATGTATACAAAAATACGTTTCATGATTATATTAATATTATATATACTTTAGAAATTCCGCGATGACAAAGAAAAAGTTTATAGATTGTCATTTTTGCCACTGATACTGCACCCTGACGAATATGTATGAAATTTGTTTCATTAATTGCGATCAAATGAAAATGAAGTCCTGTCTCATATAATATTATTCGTGTTTTACGATGGTGCTCGTTTTTTTTTTAACTAAAAGGAACTTTGGAATTAGTCTCATAGCTTTGTTAAATGGTAATTTGTTGTGGAACAGCGCAGTTTGTCGATGAAATCGGTGACTATCTAAATTTATAGCGATTCAGGGTTTATTGCGGGCGCACGGCTGCTGTCTGCGGCCGTGCTTACTTTTAATTTAGGAAGCAGAGTTTGCATTGGATCGCGGCTGCAATTTCGTTAAAAGCGCCGCGTGGTGGCTGTAAATCTTTTTTTAAACCGATTTTATTTCGCTATTATTCCCGCATATAATAATTTTTTTTAAATGTCTGATAATTTTTGACGTTTTTACGGGTTCTTTACGACTTGTAATTTGTTTGAAATTTGAATTAATCGTTTATATTTCAATTTTGAATGCCACAAGATAAGGGTGAATTGCAGACTGATTTTATGTTGAAACTGCCAGCAATCTGATATCTATCTATATGATCTGGTACAATTAGCATACACGGGTAAATGAATGAAATGATAACTGTTTTTTTATTGAATCGATATTATAAATCAGATATTCGAACCAAATGGTTTGCTACATCATTCTTCATGCGAACAGTAAAGGAGTTAATTAACAACTTCCCTGTCCGCGAAATAGACCCAATAGTTAAACAATCGAAATGTTCATATATGACTCATGGGACAGTGAAATGATTAAGTTCCCAATATATGTCCTTCCATCCGATTAAAATGTGGGTGTCTTAAAGACAGGAGTGAATAGGCATTCGTTAAGTCGGTGCGCTTCACCATGTTCGACTCCATCACCACTTACATCAGGTTTACATCAGATGGGATCGTAATTAAGCGTTGGCTTAGATAGTAAAAAAAAAACATATCTCGTGAAATAAGCAACTCTTTCAATACGATTGGTATGATACAGTGTTTTCCAATCCGCTTGTCTAGGGAGTCGACTAGCATAATATGTCCTACCAAATTAGTCTAAATATGTTTACCTAAGGTATTAAAATATTATTAATACTGGAAGGCATCAAAGATCGATTAGTTGCGTTGCAATAAAAAGTAGTTACCGCTTAAAAACGAAATATACACAACAATGACAATAAAAATATTACAATCTATATTAAAACTGAAAATTAATTTTTAAAACAGTTAAAGGTGTGAACGTGATTTCATACAAGCTTGGGTTCGGCGTGAACAAAGTTCAATTATCTCTTATTTTAAAGATGTCAACGTTTGCTACTTCAACGTTGACATCTTTAATCGTATATTAACGGAAATTCATTTGTCAATAATTTATATTTTTGCTGGACCTGGGGTTTTGCTTTTATTTTACGTTTTATGATTTGTAGGTTATGTAGTGAAATCACTCGTTCTTGTAATAAGTTGTTTGAATAAATTGAAAATGACACAACAGAATGCAGTTTTGTAGTTATTATTAAATAACGTAAAATAAGACCCTGTCTAATTATTTTCTGCGATTTATTATAAAATGTCACCTATAAAAGAAGCCGAATGGTGTAATTATCTGTTCTATTCCTCTCATAACTCAAGTACCACATTATTGTCATTATGTGCGCAACAACCTACTGTCAGAGATCCAAGAGAAAAGCCAATGGTCAACTTAAATAAATCCAAGAAAGTCAAAACACGAAATCACATACTGACAACGTGAAACTTAAAGTTAACAAGTTAGGTCTCCTTCGGAACAGGCAATGATCAATGACTAGACAGCCTATTAAGTCGTATATTGTGATTATTTTTGATAATGCTATTATAATAAAATAGCCTTATTTTATTATAAAAATAGCCTTCATTATCTATTGCCATAGACTAAATACAGTGAAATATTTAAAAAAAATTGGCAGGAACTTGACCGTCGATGAATTTTACCTCCTGTTTTATCGTTTAAAGAATGGTTTGAAGCGGATTTTGATACGTAAAATTGATGCGATTTTGTGTATTAAGTGTCTGCGCATGTAAACTATTAAGAAAACGACGAAACAAGGGCTCCGCTGTTGATATAAACCTCAAGTTATTTTGATCGCATGGGCGACCTATGAACTTGAATGACTGTCCTCATCGACTGTTCGCTAGGTTGAGCTGTCGTAAAAATCTTCTAAAAACTTCACAACGTGACGCATCATTATATTGTAAAGAAAAAAAATCATAAAAAACGAAGATCTCGAATGAAATGAAGACATGGCTTAAAGACAAATGTCCAAGCCAAAGATCATAATAAAATAAATTAAAAACACGTCTTTTTGCTACAGTAAAAGCATTAGCTTTGGTTTTTCAGTTTAAATTTTTTTTAATGATTGTCCCATTTATTACTGAAATAAAAACCATTTATTTGTGCTTCTAATTTATCGTTTTATAACCTAAATATTTATGTGTAACTGTTACGAACGATATCAAGAACATCTACTTTCTTAACATATTAAGAAGAGAAAAGTATGGACCGTGGTTACTTTTCCCCAACTTTCAGTATTATTGATTTCTGTCTTCTCACAATAAGCCTTATCTAAGTTAAGCTGAGTTGTTACTATATTACTACTTATGATTCCTATTAAAGTTAAACTTGGTTTTGTTCCTTGTTAGAATCTTTCGCTTTGCTTACTCAGTCCTCATCGAATTTCTCAGCTTCCATCGCTTGAAAGTGGACCAACAATTATTATTCAGTTCTTTGTTCAAATAACTGACCGTGCTTACTTAGTCTTCGCTGAGTTACTGCAATTTTTATAAATTGTCTATACAAATCAGAATTATGACATAGAGTTTCTAATAAAGATATAAATCCTATTACCAGTCCTGGAACCTAAGTATTCGGTGTATTATTAAAGTATATAATTATGTTTTTATATAATATGTTGTATATAAGAGGAATGGGATCAAAGATTGGCAGGGCAGCGGCAGATCATTCGTAGCTCATATTTGTGATTAAAATCCGTGTTGTGGTTGATTATCTTCGTTGCCCCTCGTTTCTAAGTTCTATTACTTATTATACATTTCGGTATATAACTTGATTCCAAAAACTATTTACATTTAACGTTTCTTAATTAACTATTCTATGGTTTGTGCGTTTCCCATAGTTATGTATCGCACTAGTTTCCAAGTTCGATTATAAAGTTTGAAAGTGAGATAGCGTCTTGAATTATAGATTGGTTGAATATGTGTAAGCATCTACCCAAGGACAAATGCATTGTCGGAAAAAGCTCTGCAGTAATCAATATATTGGTACGTGGTATACGTTACCGTGTAGTAGCGATGTAAGAATATGTATCTACTGCCCGACATCGTCCCCTGGGCGTCGTAAGGGGCTAAATAGGGAAACAAATCAGGAGATAGGCAGCAGCGTTTGTCTAATGACTAAAACAAAAGAACCGCGGTTGCCAACCCGCTTGCCAAGCGTGGCAACTATGGAAAATACTCCCCCTATAAGGCAAAGGCAAAAGGCCTATGTTTAGCAGTGCTTGTGACGGTAACGTACATATCTATTTAGTTTTTAGTATAAAGTAGGAGAAGCATTTTAAATTGAGTTTTTAGTTTACTTCTCGACATTATTATATATTCACACAGGCAGTCTAAATATGTATGTATATATATATATATATATATATATATATATATATATATATATATATATATATATATATATATATATATATGTATGTATGTATGTATATTTCATTGTACTCATCAGTTTTTAAAGGCAAAGAAAAAAATAGTAGAGATATTAATAAATGTGCCGTAGGCATCATTATTTTGTTTCCTCTGGCATGTTCATTTTTCTGTTACGATTCCAAAAATTTCAAAAGGGAATGTTTTTAAAATATTAAGAGCAAACGTTACATTGATTATCAACTGTATTTTATTTACTAAAATTAAGGCTGAATCGGTTGAACATAAATATTAATGTATAAATGTATCTAAATTTCATAAATAAAATGTATTTTTATAAACGATAATCTGACATGGGTTGAACGGCCTATCTGGAAGGGACGAAAAAGACCCGCGATAGACCCGGATGGAACGGGTTTTCATTTAACAGAGATCTGCAAATTTCGTTTCAATCCGGACTATATCCCACAAATTTTACGTTTATATATATTTGTAACTTTTACATTAAATATGTACATAATTTTTATTAGGTAGTTAATCTCTAAGAGCTCTGGTCATACAGCTCAATAAGCAAGCTTTTGCTTAAAAAATCTTATTACACGAATTTGGGTTAAGCTTGTTCGCGGCGGTACTACTTAAAATCGGTGAAGGAAAACATTACGAGGAAACTGGCATGCCTGAGATATTAAAAACATTTCGAGAATATGTACACATATTCTCGAAACATTCAACACCTAATTGGGAAATGCTACCTACTCTGCCCCAAAACCCTCTTAGAATGAGGGGAGGTTTGTGTCCAATAGTAGAACGTTTATAGATGTATGTAATTAATACAAGCATTATCTACATAAATAAATTGGCAAGTATCATACAACATGTTCGATAACACACTCTTGTCAAAGTATTTTGTATCCACTGGCTTCTTATTAAAATTTTTGTTCATTCACTTCCGTTAATATACGAACTATTTTCGATGCTATCCATAATTTTCTCACTCCACATCAACACATATCAGTCTATTGCTAGACGGGATCCTTCGTTTCGTAGGTCACTGGCCAATCTGATATTAATAAAAGATAGTTGTACCGTCATCTGACGGATGCGCTTAAGACATTGGTTTTTATTTTATAATATAGGGTAACAAACGAGCACACAGTCCACCTGATGGTAAGTGGATGCTGCGGTTTGTAGATGTCTACATTTATCCTCAACTAAGAATCAAAATGTAGATGCGTTGTCACCCCTAAGTGTCACAACTAAGATGGAATAACTCGTTTCCAGTAAAAAGGGTCTCTGGTTTTTACAGTCACCATACGAAACACAGCAGTATTAAGCTGCTATTTTACGCTTGTACTCTGTGAGAGAGTGGTCCTACCCCCGGTCGAGCCGACTCATTAATGCTGCAACCAAAATACTCCTATAGCTGCATCGGGGCTCTGCCACTGTAACGTCAATACTCGGGGCTTTTGGTTAAATGATTATGTATTAGTATGCTGACTATTCATGCTAAAGGTCAATCCACCTTCCCGTGGCCATGGGTGCTGTAAAGTACCCGAAACGTCGGGAATTTAAAAAGTTTAAATTAAACGCGATAAAATCCGTAAAATTAGTTTAATTTAACAATAGCTATTGTGGAAGTTTTTGTGATATTTATGTTACATGTATAAGGAGCTCAAAAATTATTTTCTTGGATGGAATAACACATTGAAATATACAATAATTCTTATTATTTTATACATATTTTAACATATTTTCTCGTATGTGCCGAATGTGATAATCAATGGCGCTTCAGGTTATATTCATAGTATCATTTAATTTCATTACATCTTTATAGTTAATAAATTTGCCTAAAGAGGAGTTACACTAAAGTTACAGCCTCCCGCAGCACAGGCCTCCCCTCACTTCTGAGAGGATTTTAGGGTTTAAAAGAGGAGTTATTTAAATATATTACTTTATCGATATCTATCGCAAAAATATTTTGGGGTATCGAACCGATCATAAAATTTCTTTCTCATTTTATCGTTTTCAATTTAGTCATTAACAAAATTTAATGAAACGTGCCTCCGTTGTCGTTCACGAGATCTTTGATCGTTATTGTGATTACTAAAACGCGATTCAGTCTTAGTCCATAGATTATACGATAAAGATAGACATTTCAAAAGCAAATTATTAAGCTATTGATTAACAGTTTTCGTTCGATTGGAAGACGTTTCTAGTAAATTTTTTATATTGAAAATTAACGAAGCTTTCAACAGGCAATTGATGGTGAAGCCGACAACTATTTACCGTATTTATAATAATTGATTTACCCTTTTTTTCAACACGAAAAATTGTCAAAATTCCAATATAAAGAAGTCTTTCAAAAATTAAAGATATCTATAACGGCATTGATATTAGAAATTTACGTATTATTTTTCTCCAAAAACATATTATGACTTATAAAATCTAAATAGTTCTGGACAAAGCTTACCATACTTTTACTATCCATCTTTCTCTCTGTGGGTTTACTATCCATCCATCCATTACAGCCTATAAAAGTCCACTGATAAAGATAGGCCTCCCTCATAAATGGCCAATGGGGAGATTTTGCCATAGTTTCTATGCTTGGCAACGAGTTGGCAATCGCATTTTTTTATTATTTTGAGTTGTTATCAGGAAAATGCTGCTGCCCATCTCGTGTTTCAATTTCCCTCCGTCGCCTGCACCACACCCGCGGGGCTACATGGGGTAGTGGATATTCGTACACCAACACTGCACGGTGTGTGTCCATTCTTTTATTATTACTGCGTCAGATTTTCGGGTACGTGCATGAATTTGCTGTATAACTTAATCTAGATTTCGAAATGATAGTGAGGAAAATTATCCCGCGTATTTTATTAGTATTACGTCTTAAGGGATTTTTAGGGGATTGGCTCTCAAGCCTCGGAGCTTATAATACTTATTGTGTTGTTGTTACTCTTGAACATGACAACTTGCGGTTTCACTTAGGGGGCCTCTGAAATATTACAGCTATTTTGATTTCATAATGTTAATGGAAACTTTTTAGGTATGCTCACTGTTCTTTAGGTTTACTTCACGAAATTGCTTTTTTACTTGAATCTTTGATATTTAATCATTTTAACTACTTATTTACATTATTTACACTGCGACCAGTTTGATCAATATAAAGGCTACGTTTACCGCTTGTTACACCGTGTGAGCTTATCAATTACTTCAGCTTTAAGCACTACCTCCCGACTCGGCAATAATCCCTGAGTTATATTTGCTCATTAGCGGTGCGCATTTGTTCAGATTTTTGTAGAGGAGTTTCACAAACAAAGACGAAGCGGGAACATTAATGTTTGTCAAAATAAACCATTTTTTTATTTATTTCATTAAGTAATTTAAATAATTCATATTCATTTTCATTAGTGACGTAGTGACGTATGATATTTTTGTTATAACGTGTTTGTTCTGAGTCTTTAAAAGTTAGAATCGATGTGGGGTGCTATTTTTCATTAGAGTGCGCCGTGAATACGAAATATATTGAGGAAGAATGTGAAGCGAGCCGCAAAAATCTGTGAATAAATAAAATTCTTCCACTGTTTCTAACCTTGTGTATTAAAGTCCACTGTTGAACGTAGGCCTCCCCCATCGCTTGGCAATCGAGTTGGCAGTCGCAGTTTTTTATTTTAGTAATTATTAGGGAGATGCTGCTGCCCACCTCCTGATTTGTTTCCCTCTGTCGTATCTTACGACACCCGCGGGATGATACGGGGTAGTGGATATTCTTAAACTGCCATCCTCCACTACATGGTTTATTTCACCACAAATTTATCACCAATAGAGAGGGACGCAGTAGATTTTTGAACTGTACTGAAATTTTTATAAATGCAGATGTCGCTTAGTACGTGATCATAAAGATTTGCTGTTGAGTTTGACAAACTTTCGGCTTCACAAAATTTTATCAATTCAATGATATATTCACCTCTATTACGTGAACCAAAACTCAGAATTGTGTTATTCATAAGGCAAAAGGCTTCCAAATTTAAATATTTCGTGTATCGTGTTTGGCTTGGAGCCATCAGGACTTTGCAACCGTTCACTTCGCTTTACTCGTGTTTCTCTATTATTATTTGGTGGCGAACTCCTTTATCCCCGCTATTATAAGCCCTCGCTTATCTTCTTTAATTTACAGCCTCACTGAAAATACGGCTGTAACTTTGTTAAAAAGTTATATTGTTAAAATAATATAAAATTGTGTAAACTATTTATGTCAAGCACGTTGTTAACGTGGTAGAGGCACGTTGTAGGTAAATTTTGGCAGATCCACGAATGGGTCTGCTCGACCGAAAAAAGCTACACTCTAACAGAATACTAACGTAAAACAGCAGCATATTAATGCGGTGTGACGTATAGTGAGTGACGAAAACTGGAAACCCTTTTTGCTGGTAAAGGAGCATCTCATCTTAGTACTCATGGGTTATATCGCATCGGCATTATGACTAGAGAATGGATGTAGATGTATATAGGCCACCATCTTCGCCCAACATTCTGGTGAATTTCACTGTGGCGTGTTTGTCACTCCCACTTTCCCAGCAACAAATATTTTTTTACTGCTTCAAATTTGTATGATGTCATTTTTTTTGTATTTTCTAAAATCACTATATCTTTATCTACAAAAATATAGTATATTATGTTATAGTAAAGTTAATAATAAACTTGTGATGGCGGTGTTAGAATATCCACTACACCATATCGTCTCGTGGGTGTCTTCAGAGGTAACAGAGGGAAACCGAAACAGGAGATGGGCTGCAGCATCCTTCTGATAACTACTCAAATAAAAATGAAAACTATGGTTGTCAATCTGCCACTGTATGACGAAACGGCGTGTTCCATCTCAAAAACGGTTCAGACGAAAGTCGTGTGACATTCTTTAACTAATTAATAATACAAGGTAATAAAAAACCTCCTTCATTACCAACCCAATTCAAGCTAGAAGCAAAAATGTCGACCGAGGAAAAAAAATAAAATAACGATTCTGGTTCTTTGTACTTTATTTATGACATTTGTGGAAACAACAAAATACTTTCAATAAAACACTTTTTATTTAACTAGTAAGCATAAATTATTGTAGGTATTTAATATTTTGAAAAAATACTTTCAAAAGATTATTTTTTGCGGTGATCATTTTAACCACACGTATGGTAAAAATATGTTGCATACTTCTTATCTGTTGTGAAAATTATAATCAATATAAGTTAAAGCATTACTGTGAGTACTAGTTTAATAATTTTTTTTATTTTTCGTATGAAAATTTTTAAAAGTTTTAGTTTCGTATTTTTCTTACTGAATAAATAAATGTTTGAAAGTGGCGATGTCGGACGATGACGACGTCTACAAAATTTCATCGAAGACGGCGATGATGACGTCTCCAAAATTTCAATTCAAAATGTCAAGAAACATAAAGTTATAGATTTTTGAGATTGAACGCACCGTTTGGTCCCATAGTGAGGCGTGGCAACTATGGAAAAATCCCCCATATATGCCAATCCATGAGGATGAGGCCTATGTTCTGGATGAATGAATGACATTTAAAAGATTTATACGTAATAGGTACATGTGTTTACATAAAAATATTTTCTTAAGTAAACACATACACCTATTATGGTTTGCTTAATTAGGAACCCTTGTTAAGCTTTGTCGTGTAAATTAACACGTATGTGCATTTGGTCAACGAAAATATTTTCAATGGAACCATAATCATGAAGTACGGCTACGGCACGTCATCGATCATTATAAAATCCTACCCACGTCAGATCACGCGGACGCGTGTGTGCACCGAGTTTGCGATTTTTATTTTAGCATTAGAATTTGTTATAAAAAAACAACTTCACTCTGCGCAATATGATATTCTTCTGATTCTTTGAAAGAGAATAAGTAAACTACGTAAAGAGCCTGTGAATAATAAGAAGTCACGGAACAATAATAAACTAACTTGGACATCTCATGCTAAACAAATAAGTAAAAAAGTGACCATCTGCCTATGCACTGTTTGAATTATCTAAAAAGTCCGATAAAAAGTAGTTTTATTGACTTTATAGTAGCATAGTAACACCTACCTTGCGTTATAGTGTAATATTTTGGAATTAATAACGAGAAAAGAAAAAATCTTAAAGGACCGAGGCCGTAAGTACTATTATTTATTCTGAGCCTAAGCGTATAAGCGATGTATATAAACAATAGCAATGTAAAGACAAACCCACCTTTTCATGAAAATTTGCAAATTCGCAGCTATAATAAGTTCCGATGTTGCTCTACCACAAGTATTTGTAAAAGTTACAGCCTATACGGGTCCCAATGCTGGGCATAGACCTCCTCTCATTTCTGAGGGTTTTTAGGG
The DNA here is from genome assembly GCA_036936625.1 of Parnassius smintheus behrii. Taxonomy (NCBI): domain Eukaryota; kingdom Metazoa; phylum Arthropoda; class Insecta; order Lepidoptera; family Papilionidae; genus Parnassius; species Parnassius smintheus. The sequence continues at coordinate 11,071,429 of JAUPFT010000018.1, forward strand.
CAATGAAGTGTCACCCACGCTGCAAAAATGCGTGTAGGCGAACTTAACATGTCTTTGAAATATTTTTTTATGTTATTTTTCAAACATGCAGGTTTCCTCACAATGTTTTTCTTCAGCGTCGAGCACGTGGTAAATCAACACTTAAAATTGCTATTAACAATTTCAATGTTGCCGGTGGAGATCGAACCAGGTTTTCTCGCATACTGTGAAATTTGCAGCGAGCGCTAACCATCTGAGCTACTACGTGGATGCATTATTGAATCACTGAATATAATATTTTTTTATTTGCAATGGTAAACAAATGAATTGAAAGATCTAATCATTATGCTATATTATTATTGTCGTTATAGGGAAGACGCTGCTGCCCTCTTGTTTCAGTTTCTGCCGCCTCTCACGACACCCAGGGGACGATATGGGATAGTTGATATTTTTACACCGCTACTACTCGGTACCTTTTGATTAAATACGTATTAATCATATAAAATAGCCATGATAGCTCGTGAAATCCATCAACTCGCATTGGTTGAGCACGGCACACGAAATGAGTAAATAAATTTTAACGTTGTGTGCAAAAAAATATGTGTATAAAATTCACTTATTTGCAACAATAATGATGCTAAAATTTATAGTAATGCCCTATAAACCGAACTTCAGTCAGGACGGTCAGTCTTTATGAAGACTGTTGTGTGTGCGTAAACACTGGTGCACTATATTCCTATGTTCATAGACCATAGGACGGCAATCCGACACGACGGGAGTGAGATGAGGCGCAGGAGGCACGAGATGGAAACTCCGTCAACATTCTGACTCCGAACTGTTAATGAGAACTTCTCAACATAAAAACTCTATAATTTGGTTGTGGTGCGTCCCGGAATTCAAACTTGGGACCTTATGATTATTAGTCGTGCTCACGACTACTAGACCAACGTGACTGTCATTTAAAATTTAATTCAGTTCGAGAACAAAATACAAAGCATTAAAGCGTACAATCGAGTAGCCTTCAGTTCTCTATTGAGGGTAGAGTAAACATTGAGTGTTTCAGAGAAGAAACTTAGGACAACGTCGCGCCACTGTTTCTCTCTACAGACCGCCGCACAAATGTTAATATTGTATCCATTGTTCGACAATTTTGCGACTAGAAGTGGAACATATTATTTCGCGGCATTGAAATATGGTGACAAAGTTAAATATTAACTATATGTTACGTTGTTGTTCTAGTGACATTTGCTTAATTGTGGAAATATATTATCAGTGTAGCGTATCGTGTATTTAAATTAATAATATCGTGGTATATATCATGTTGTATACATTATGTTATATTTTAATGACTGTGAAAATTGGCAAACAACGTATCTAGTGGATTCTCAGATATTTTTGTGAAGTACGGTTAAGTTTCTTGACGAATTGTATCCGTGATTGTGGAAAGTCAAAATATGTCAAAAAAGCATAGAATATAACAAAACCCAATGCTGTGTTGGTCCCTACCTTAATGTACGGTAGTGAAAGTTGGGTGTGGCAAAAGTGCAAGTGTGTTGACACCCTTAACTTTAGAACGGGACATTAAAGTGGGTGGTTTGACGCTTGGCAGTAGCAATGTGTAGGACGGCGGTACCGATCGAGAAGCTGCTGGGCAGAAAAATAGCCAAGCCGATCTTAGTAACCTCCGATATATTTTGGATTTTAGTGCCGTAGTAAAGGATGGCGTAGAGGGTCATTATCTTCATCTTTAGCCGTCTTTTCTAATGTCATTATTTTTTCATCAACCATTAGTGACTATGATCCAATCATATAGTTTTAGTAGTTGTTCATTAATTTTGCTTTGCTTTTTAAATTGTATGCTCGGCCTTGTAATTACCTAATATTTTATTCAATACTATTTTAAAGGTACTTGACGGTTTCAATATAAAGTTTACTTATCGTCATGTAACGTCGTTAATGTAATGTATATTTAATAGGTTACTTTCTTTACAGCCCTTCACAGGTCCACTGCTGAACATAGGCCTCCCCCAAGTAATGCCATTAAGCACGGCCCTGAGCCTCTTGCATCCATCGACTTTCTGCATGTCTTACCAGGTTTTCACTCCATCTAGTAGGGGCCGCTCTACGCTTCGCCTACCGGTACTAGGTTGCTACTCGTGAACCTTTCTTCGCCATCGGATGTCGGTTCTTCGAGCTATATGGCCGGCCCATTGCCACTTCAGCTTACTAAGCCGTTGTGCTATGTCAATTACTCTGGTTCTACTGCAGACATCCTCATCTCTAAGTTTATCACGCAGAGAAACCACAAGCATAGCCATCTCTCTACTGACTACTGAGCGACCTTAAACTTCCTCATACGGCCAGCAGTGAAAGACCACGTCTCAGATCCATAAGTCATCACTGGCAACACGCACTTGTTGTACAATCTCGTATTCTGGTTTTGACGTAAATTTGACGAAAGACCCGTCGATTGACCTCTCGGTGGAAGTTGGACTTACCTAGTCGGACTATTTGTCCTAGGTAAACATACTCTTCAGTAACTTTGAGCGTAGTGTTCCCAACAACTACCGGCATGGACACAAGCTACTTGTTCAATGTTAATTCTAGTTCGTTTTATAATGCGCTTTATAAGGTCGCTATATATTTCTCTATCAATATACATACAATATTCACGTGAAAGTGTTATTAATTCCTGAGATCTTTAACTGAGGCCTAGAAGTATTGCTTAAATAAAAAGTGTGTAAATGCGTTTGGTTTCAGTCTATCATATGATATTAAAAAAGACCTGAGAGTGAGATAAACTTTGTTTTACTTTTTTTGGTATTTCATAAGACCTGAGATTAATTAATAATATATAAGTTACGGTAATAATGACATATTTTCGGCACTGACAACGATCATGTGGGCTTCCAGTACTGTTTCGTTTACGTGCTCTTTCTATCTCGCCCTCTTACTTTTTGTTTCCCTCATGCAGGTTGGTCTATTAAAATCTGCCCACGAAATTTATGCTTTTTCTGTTTTGATATAAACTTACCTTTTCCCCGTGTGTTATAAAAATAATTTTCAATTTATATTTATGAGAAGCGACATTTTGTCGAGTTTACTTCAACTTGTCGCGCGTTAAATTTATGGACTTTATTTTCTTCAGTTATTTTGTACATATATGAAAAAATTATATAGTACTAATAGAATGAAGATTTTTCAGTGTTATGAATATCACTTGCTTTTATCCTGAGGAAACCTGTCTCTGAGGAATTTAAAGAATTTCGAAGCAATGTAAATTTTACCAAAACGTATTGTGGTAGCGCGGCGGATTTCTCCTTGTTCCGATTCTGATATTATTAGAGGAGGCCCAACTCCAGTGGCAGAAGCTGCTTTTTAATAATAGTATAATAAATTTATTTATTGAATCAATTATTTATTGAATTTTAACGAGAAAACGCAAAAATATCGTGACATAAAAGTCTACCTAACATTTCTTTATAACACTACAATAAACAAATTTAGAGTGAAACCTGTGAATCGAATGATATTAACTTTAATTTTGTTCCATTAACTTTAATTTTGTTCCAAATATGTAATATAATTCGAATTAAATTACGATAATATATACGTCTAGATACCTTTAGATTCACTATAACCCATCGATATACGCAGTAGTATATTAAGTCCATACCATGTTATTTATTCTGTGCCTATGCTATAACCGTATTGCTTTAATTTTTAAAACTATTATTTTATAGCACTTTTTATTGCTATTGTTACCTTTATTTAACATTCGAATGTTATTGTAACAGCATATTTGAAATTATTATTTACAACGGCACAGAATATATTATAATAAATATAATTAAAAAATATGACGCAGTGGCAATTAAAACATCTGTTGTCTTTAACATTCTCTTTAAACTCAAGTCTTCCTTTCTTTCTTAAACTAGACGATGCAAATTCTTTTGAAAGTTAACTAAACTGTTTTAAATTATTGCTGTCAGCATGGTTGCTTTATTTTAACCATTAAGATGAATCATTTTGAAGAAAATAATACATTATGTATTATTTTTTTTTTAAAATAATTATTATGTATTGGTTACGTTTAAATTAAAAAAAAATAGTAGTAGGTTGAGGACCAAGAACTCAAAAGTCGTGCGTTCGAATCTGATATTCGACTACTGTAGTGAACATTCCTAACACAAATCTTTGTGTTTGTGTGAGTGCGTGCGAGCGTGCGTGTGTGCGCCTTGATACCTTATATGTGTATACATACTTAGAGTATACCATTTCAGTTATATTAGAAGACATCAGGTATACAATACAGTAACAGTATGATGATTGATGACGGCCATGAATATTATCGCAGAAGTTATAAACACATTGTTTATAACAGTTATTATGTTACACATTTCAAGCGTTGATTGTATACGGACAGAGCTTGTCTTCTGACAAATTCTGATTGCAAATGGTGATCAATTGAGGAACAGTGAAGTTGTCAGAAGCACATGCTACCTTTCAGGTGGGTGGTAGAAAACATCGCATTACCGACCTCATTAGCTTTGAAGGGACTTCTTGTTATTATCCATTGATTTGTGTAATGTCGGAATTAAATTGGCTTTCGATTATGTTATGACGATTATATTGTTATGTATGGTGATTATGTTGTTGTCACATAAAACGTTTGTTGGATTACTATAGTTTTGATAGCTACAATTTCACTGTATTCCAGCAACCCGAATTCGTTTCTCGACGGCATCACTGAATTTTTTAATTCCATTTTTAAATTCTCATTTAACGCCTACTCGGCGGCCAATAAAATCGTGAACCTCTCCCATAACCCTTACAGAAATGAGAGTAGTGCCCAACAGCGTGACGTAACGTTTATACAATTTACTTCTTCATTTGTTTTTTAAAATACTTTTGTAAAAAGGAAACATAGATAGATCTCTCTTGATATTGACACAAACCTTAATCATGTGGAAATGTTGAATGGGAAACAATGAATGCAATGGTTTTTATAACAAAACGAATGCAGTAATTGGTCAATTAGTTGCAGTGTTGCAGTTTTTTCTTTCGTCCAATTCGTTCTTTGAAGAAAATGTTTTCTTTCTAAAAAGTGTCGCCATGTTTTGTTATAGAGCTTTTTTTTATTACACAGGTTATATCTTAATTCACCGCCCCTAGTTTTAACTCTACTTTAATTAAAACAATTGTTTTATAAATTCGTTTTGGGAGGTGATTTAACAAACATAACATATTATCACATATTAAAAACTCCTGGTCAAATACTCATTTAAATACATCATTTTATTGATGGCCAATTTTTGTCTTGCCACTGAGCGCCAACTTTTAGTAATACTTGCGTACATTATGTTAAGATTGATTTTTTTAAGTTTGTTGTATAAACAAAACACATACGAAAATGAAAGTATGGCGTTATTGCACGCCCTTTATTTTAATGTAGCTACTTTTTTTTATTGAAAACTGTTTTTTGTACTGCATACCGATCATTATCTTCAAAAATGTTGTCCACTTTTTTCATATGTGAGTGAATTGCTTGGTGTCTTCGCGGATCACTACGAGTTCCTTCAGGGATCACAAGTAGTCCATAGATCATCAGACAAGAACCTCTGTTATACAGAGTTGAGTTAACCTTCGTGACTGAATGGATAAAAAATACCATAATTATACAGATTAAAATGACTCGACACATTTAAATCGCTATGAACAATGGAAATCATGTTTCGAATGTGCTTAGCGAAAACACGCGGTAAATGTTTTCAATGTAATTTATTTACTTACGTGGATCTCGACAGTGCGAAATTTATGAACCTTTAAAAATGTTTTCAGGAAAGTAAAATATAATATTTACGCATTATACAACACTGTAGTCACGAGGCGTGACATTTCTACGCCCATCGATCATCCCATGCTGCAATTTTACAGACGCTCCCGTGACTTGCGCACATTGTTATCTGTCATTGTAATTTGAGCAATTTGTAAATGTTTTGCTAAACGAATGTGCTCGCGAAGAAACATAATATGTATATATAAAAAAAGCTTTTATGATGTATAAGAAAGTCACGAACATAATAACAAAGTTATTTCTCTTTTTCTTTTTTGGTTGTGTTTTATGTATTTGCGATAAGTTTTTCTAGACAGGACTCGATATCAATCATCTCAATGGAGAGGGTGCTCTTATCTACTCCTGCCGTCAAGCTGTGTCACCAGTTTGGAGGGTATAGAGATTCAGTATAATTACAGGCTGTAAGGTATTCCATCTGATGCTTCTTTTGTTTGAATTGGCTGTTGGTGCCCATTTTATTGCACTAACCTATTACTATTAGATGGTACTTGTAAGGTTCATTTATCACTTCGGTTTAATAAAAAAAATGTTTGTGAGAAATTGTCACGTCACAAGTCTTACTGAACATAAAGCTAAGTCCTTTGATACCTATATCCATCGATTCCCTGCACTTTATTTCATATCGTGGATGGTCGTCCTGCCCTTGCCAGCGCGATGCTACCATTCGAGAACTTTTCTTCATCATCGGTGGTAGGTCATTACCGACAACGCACGATGATTTCATATTTATCTTTTAGTTTGTTTATTTTATCTTGGTTGAAGTTGCATTGGTCTAGTCGGAGAATTGGTCTTTTGTATATATCAACAACTTGGTTTGTTTTTAACGCACCCGGGTTGCTCGCTTACTTTGAAATTTACAGCAAACGCTGAGCTCCTGAACTACCGCGGCTGCAACACGTAACACCAACATAAATACCTTATAAATCAAGTTTATTGTCACATCCATATTGAACTTACGTGTATAATAGTCGGCCATGATATCCGCACGTTTGCGGAATTAACATAATGTGTCCCGACTCCCCGACCTATTGGGTAATGTTTGTCGCTTGATTGCTCGCATTTCCACGCGAGCGTGTCGCGACTGCTACGTGTCCATTACTGCTGTTACTGTTTGTGTAGATTTATAAAGTCGAAACGTGGTCAACAGCCCAAAGCATCGATCCATACATACGATTTTTGATCCAATTTTGATTGTGTCGATCAAAGTCAGTGAAAGTTTGAAGACAGGATGTAGACAATATTATCTGTGTTTGTAGATCGATAGAGATCCGTTAGAATATTTAGTTTTTAAAAACTTTATAACATTATAATTAAAATATTATACATTAAAAGGTTGTGGCTATGTAAGAATATCCACCGCGCTGTATAGTCCCGTGGGTGTTGTAAGAGGTGAGAGAGAAACTGAACCGGGAGATGGGCACCAGCGTCTACTTGATAACAAATCAAAATAATAAAAAATTGTGTTTGCTCACCCGCCTGCCAGCTATGGCAAAGCCCTGGGGGGCTTCTGCCATAGCTGGCTGCTGGCTTGCTAATAGGGAGGAGGCAGTCTATGAGGAACCTAAGTTTAACAGTGGACTTTTATAGGCTATTATGGATGACTATTGAAAAATAACGAGTATTGAAAACATAATGAAATTTAAATTTTTCGAAAATATATGGTAATTACTAATTTGATGATTACTCAATTATTATGTTGGATATGTGTACGTATCACGTGTGCGCCGAATTACTACTAACAGTGGTGTAGGTACCGCTTTGCCATGACGCGAACACTATTTATGGTAGTAGGGTATTCTACAAATACAGACTACTACAATAGGATAGAATACCCGACGCGCTCACGCAGTCTGATCTGGTCACAATTCTCTAAAATGCGTTAAATTTTTATGTTGGTCATTCCTATAAGGTAACTTTTCAATTAAAATACCACAAAGTTAATACTTAAACAAATAAAGCATCGAAGAAGAGACCGATTAGGGCGGGGATAAAAATGTGGATTGAAAAAATTGCGCAAACATCGAGTCTCTTTATATTAAAACGTATTTATTTTGTTCTTTAGTGAGTTCACGGGCTTCAGCTAATATACGGTGAAGTTGGTAAAATCATTAAAATAATTTTCACGTTATAGATATTATATCTTGTTACCATTTAAAGGTTATGCAAACAAGTGACATCACGCCCGTTGTATACCGGTCCGCTTACGGTAATAAAAACATTGAGTGCCATCAAGATATTTGATTACAAAAATCAAATGTCAGTAGCGAGGGTCGCAATGACCGTAATAACTTGCCCCAACGTCTATCTCGCAAGGGTTGATGTTAAAACTTTACCCGTAGATGTTTAGAACGTCCCTTGGCCAAGGCCACTTACCAAGCGAGACATAAAATTTCGGAACTAAAGTCACTAGAAGTGTTTTGATTTGTGTTGCGGGTTACCCCTATAACGAGGACCTTAAATATTTCTTTGTGTTGTTAAATTTAATCAAAGAATTAAGTAGTAATATTTAATGTAAACGTTCATCACTCGTCTTCCTCATATTCCATGTAGGTTAAGGAACACCTAGTCCGCCGCGCTGTTTTGCAGTTTGTTGGCGGACTCACATGTCCGCGAAATGTTTTTATACTTTAGACATAGGAGTTTCCTTATGATGTTTTCCTTTATCGCTTAGCATGTGGTAAAATCATAATTAATAGTGCAGTTGATGCCGGCGGAGATCGAACCCATGTTGCTCATAAACTGTGAAATTACGGCAAGCACTTAGCCCCTACGCCACCACTGCTCTGTGCAAATTTTAATTTAATATTAAATAAAAAAAAACTCTTGCGATTAAAACTATAAAACAGTTAGATCATTTGCATATTATCATTATTTACTGATTTTTGTCATGTTTTCCTCTCATTTTCTTTACGTAGTGGTAAGTAGTGAAGTAGTGATGAACCCTAGATAATAAATTGCACTATCTTAGCATAACAAAAGCCTTTCACTATTTCCTTGAAGACTGACGAATAATTACGTAATATTATTGCATACCGTTAATGATTCCGCACACATAAAAATAAAAATATTCCATGTTGTTCACAAACAAAAGGCCACTTCAATTTGGTCCAATCAACTACTGAGGAAATGTGACTCGTTAAGGAAAACGTCCTTCCAGTTTCGTTTGTTTGTCCCGCATAAAAGCTTAAGCATAATTCAGGCTAGTTGCTAGAGTCGTCACCTGGGAGCCTCTAATTGCTTCAACACATCCTACAACAGAGGATCCGGGGCCATAAACGCATCACGTTTTACAGCATGTAAAATTACGCTTACAGTTTTCTCTATTTCATATAAGTGGTTTTCATAAGCGGTTGTAATAGATATTTAAGATTGTATATCGTTAGTTTATTTCAAAAGTCCTGTTGTTTGAAAAAGTTGCTGAAGAAAGGCAAAGAGATTTGTTTCCTGTCTCTTGTCTCTTGCCCCCCTAAGTCTTTTTATACTTATTATAAGCCAGTGCTTGAATACCTGATGGTAAATGGTGATGAATACCTAAATGGTTAATTGAACTCTATTAGCTTAACAAAAGTTTATCCACTCCTGCCTTATAGACGAACAGATGTAATAGAACGGGAAGACAGACCCGATTACATTATTCCACACCTTCACTTTACGGATTACGACTTTTTTTCGTTTGTCATCGAAACATAAGTGTGAACAAATCCTCACAAAAGAACATTTATTCCTAGCAGGGATGATACGCGAGGCTTTTGAAATTACAAAAAAATACATCTTAACTTCTACAGAGAAAATGGATGTGTGATGCTATCCGCTTGGGATCCTACAATTATCAAAATTAAATCCAAACCCAAGCATACCACTGCAAGACCTCAAGATACTGTAAGCTCTGTACCCGGGCTGGCTATAAGATTGGGGCGTCAAACACTCAGTCCTTCCCGTGACCATGGGTACTGTAAAGCACCCAAAACGTCGGGAATTAAAAGTAAGTTAATTAAACGATAAAAGCGATAAAATCCGTATAAATAGTTTTATTCAGTATGTGTGAACATTAAAACTATTTTCGTATGACTACATATATAATAAACATTTATTGCTTAGCATCTATTACACAGTAATTTTCGACGAGTTCTATACAATTTTTATGTAAGTAATACCATTTCTCGTGAGACTTATATTTATTAAACATGCTTATTATAACGCGGCTTCACTGTAAACCCAGTCTTAATTAAGATTTACCTACTTACGCCTCTCATTTACTTTTCGTCTCCACATTTCAATTGTCTAGTGTTGAACGAATAGTAAAACAAATGAAACAAAGCGGTCGTTGATGTTTAAGTTTCAGTACCAACATGTTCACACTGAAATTAACGTCACTGAGCTCTTGTTCTTAAGCAATATTTTCTTACTTATTTATATTTTGTTTCTCGGGAAGTGCTCCCACTTAGTGCGTTTTTACGGCTTACCTTTTCTGTTGGAAAGATTCTCAAAAGAAAGATTCAACAAGAAAATTACTTTGTAAGAATATCTTACTCTTTCGTGCAATTAGGTAACTTACGTATAATATTTTTCTTCATCTTTATTAGTCCGTAAACAAGCCATAAATAAACGAAATATAGCTGGACATAGATTTCTGCCATAGTAAGGTAGGGCAACCAAAGCACTTCAGGTGTGAATTTATGATCGTTGTACCAGAAGTCACGCATCATTGACATTACCAGCCAATGCTTTACTACAATCCGACCTGGTAGTAAGTGGATGGCATCCCAGATGGTAAGTCGCACTACCTTGTTTGTAATTGGACGGAAAGAAGGACACTAGCAAATTATTCCACTCCTTTACTGTTATCCATTTTGTTGTATGTTATATTTGACACATAGGTAGGTACTGATTTTGACAGACTTTTTATGCGATTCAATCTATATATATATATATATATATATATATATATATATATATATATATATATATATATATATATATATATATATATATATATATATATAGAATACACATGCATTCTTTTGATATATGATTCTCTTTTAAGATTTCGCTTCCCCTGTCTATAAAAATACGAATTTTTCGACACACCATATCGGGTTTTTGAAATTATGCTTTAAATATATGCTTTAAATATACTTAAATGCTAAGAATCTGATAAACAACGCTACTAAAAGAATTTGATTAAAGTTATGACAAACTCTATAGAACCCTTAGCGATAAAATACACAGCCCCATCTCTGATAGACACCCTCGACCATTTTTTAAATATCTAGTACACGCTGCGTTATTTATTTATAACAAAGTACATACAACATATAATATCAGTTGCACGGTGATGTTAAGTAAATTGATTTAAAAATTCAGGTGTATATTGTTCCCGAATGTGAAAAATTTACAATTACCTTTATTACAAAAATAATCAGTTTTATCAGAGTCCCTAGAAAATCTGTTAAATGCGTTACATACTCTTATAGATAATGAGTTTTGCCTATAATTTGATTTGTTATGTAAAAGAAAAGAAATGCAATAAAATTGTCATATATTTTATCAATCAGTGACAATAAACTCGAACTTTATTGTACGTGGTTCCCAAATTTATTTAATTACTTACTACGTTGACTACAATTCCACTTACCCAGTGCCGTCAATACTATATGTCGTAAAGTACAATTACTAGTTGAATATCAGCTACTACACTATTTATCAGTGTCGGTTAGCAAAGTAAATATAAAGTAAACACAGTTGAGTGCGCTTTATATTGCGGCGGCAACTCCCATACATTCGTGACGCCACCTTCCGTCTATCATACGAAGGTCTAAACATAGAATCTGAGTTTTTTGCATTTCGCTGGTTCAAATTATTATTTAATGGTTTTTATAATTAAGTGTTTTTTAAATATAGAATAAGGGTGACAAACGAGTACCCAGTCCACTTAATGTATGTGTGTGATGTTGTGATAATTCTGTGGCCTATTAACATCCACATCTATTCTAAGAAGAATCAAACTGCAGATGCGTTGTCATCCCTGAGGATTAAGATGAAATACCTCGTTTCCAGTATAAAGGTCTACGGTTCTCTACCCTCACCATATGAAACACAGCAGCATTTAGCTGCTATTTTACGCTGGTATTCTGTGAGAGCGTGGTCCTACCCCGGTCGACCCGACCCATTCGTGCTACAACTGTAATATAGCTGCAGCGCGTAGGTCTACCACGTATAAAAGTTATCTTGCAGTAAGCTCACAGAGACATCCGTCCTTCCATTACGCTCTAACGCGCTATAAAGCTTGTTTGTGTGTCATTGCGTTAGCGTATACACTAGTGGCACAATAAATTATCTCTCTTTTCTGACAAATATCCTTAATCACCATGGTCGAAATAGTCTAGAAAACCGTTATCAACATCAAGGGATATATTACCTCGTACATTAAATAAGCGATTTATGCTATGGTTGCCACGCTATACCAAGCGGGTTGGCAGCCACAATATTTAATTGTTTTGAGTTATTATTTGGAAAATGCTGCCTCTCCATCTCCTCTTTCATTTTCCTCTGTCACCTCTTAATACCCCTTTATACTCCTAAATAGCCTTTTATTTCGCTTAATACATAGAAACTTTTCTTTCCTTATTTTCTTTACGTGAAGAAAATACGACGATACTCTTTGACTTGTTAGATTTATATCAACAATGTAATGTCTCAAATGTGTATTTCAGTGCGCTCCTCTTCAGTGTCGCTGCTGTAATAGAAAACATAAATCTAAGAGACAATTTGGATTCGGGACGGCAAACAGCAGACCGCGTACTAAGACTCGGTCAAGTCCTGCTTCTTGTATGTCTTAAGTCGTTACTGACGATTTATATGTATATATGTTTGTGTTTTTTTTAATACGAGCAATTCTATAAACAATATTAACATTCCCTTTAGCCTCTATATGAATATAATTTAAATATTTTTTTCGCATGAGATATAATATATGTTTTATTATAACGGCATATAATAACGCAGTAGTAGCGGTAGAAATAAGAAAAAAAAATTCTTTAACGTCCAACAGTATTTGTACGAAGGAAACCGTCTGCTGGCGAAATATACATCTTTATATAGGTACCGAACTTAAATTCCCCACCTCTGGTATCTGTTTCCCTCCGCCGCCTCTTACGACATCCACGGGACGATGTGGGCTAGTGGATGTTCTTACACCACCTCTACAAATATTTCATGTTTTGATTTAATTATTAACTTGTTTCTAATTAATCTTACTTACCTGCAATTATTTTCAAATCAAATCAAATCAAATTCATTTATTTGCATAATACAGGTATAAAAGTTGTTACAAAAAATTGGAATATGTACATTGTATTGTTACCTTATGAGGTGTGCAAATACACTGCAATATAGACTACGCATTACTAATTCAATAATGGTGCTTTGAAATAAAAATTAAGATTAAGAAGAAAAAAAATAAGAAAAATATTGTCAATAGTTGAGTCTATAGTGAGTCTATAGTGAGCAATTGTTGTCATCTTCGATCAACAATAATTGATCGAAGGTTGTTATACTAAACACCTTGATGTTATATTAACTCAAAATTAAATATTTTTGATAATACGTACAGTCGAATTTAAAATGTTGTCATACAAAATTAAAGGTTAAAATTATAATTTAATATACTAATCTTATCAAATTATTAAATTATTACAATGTGTCACATATATTAGGTAAATGTATAAATTAATATTATTCAATTATAATTAAATTCAAATTATTATTATTAAGTTACAATTAAATTAAAACTATTGCTATTAAATTATAATACTTTTATCCTCTAGGTACTCTTTGACATTATAATAACATTTATTAATCAGAAATATGTGTAATATCGTCTTAAAATCGTGAGACAGGCAACTTTCTGACATCATCTGGCAGTTTGTTGTGAATCAGTAATGCCATACAAAGAATACTTTTATTGAGCAGTGCTTTCGGAATCACCATACAATATTTCTGTCTAATCTTTTTTTGGTCACGTAATTGTCTATAGTAGCTTTTAAAAGCAGTTATGTAAAAGTTTGGATTTGATTTCACAAATAGGTTTCTTTCGTAGATATCTATTGATATTTTGTTCTTTTATTTTTTTAATACTATGTAGTGTTGTTCTTGCACCTTGTTGTTTGCACCTGTAACTGAGGTGACGATTCTCAAGGTTTTTAAAAGTTTTAATCGCTTAAAAGAATATTATGGTGTTCACTTAGTTGGTGCAACGAATAAATAAAGTTATTAAAAAAACTTACGTCGAACTATTTTTAAAGTTAAGTAAAAACACGTATGTACTCCGTAGACGTCGTAGTGTTCAGTCTGCTTTCGTGTGAGTTTGTGTAAAACATTTAAGCACACTTTAAAAGTGTTAAGGTTGGTAAATGTTGAGAAAAAAGAAAGAACAGTGGAAGGGTGGCCCTCTTTCTACATTGTTACATTTTGTGACCGAAGTTGACGAACTCTGTAAGAACGGACCATGAATAAGTAATGGGAGATGCCTTACCGCGATACTTTCTACGCATTTTTAAAACAACGCTGTTGGCAAATGATTCAAGGCATGGTGGAGGAAAATGAACGTTGTTTCTGAGCTTTTAAAGTTTGGGGGATTACGAAAATTTGCCTATATATTTTATATTATATGTCTTTCAAAGTTGTCTAAAAAGTAGCTTAATATAAAGGTATTAACAAATAACCTATATAATGAATCTTAATCTGCCTAAGAATCCCCTAACAAATAAATGTTTTTACTAATTAATTGTATATCGCTACAATTTCAACGCCTACTTAATCTAAGTTTAACTAAGTACTTTGCTTAATATAAACATGCCTTTCATTATACATCGTAAGGCGCTTTGAAACCCTTCGACTACACGCCGATTAGATTCATTCAATAGGAGATGAATCCGAATGTTATTCGTCTGAAACATCGCAAAAAATGTTCCTTCTATTTTTGTTTTGTAATGATTTCTTAAACATCGATTTAGTATAAGTAGTTGATTCTTTATGTACAACTTAAAATAAAAAATGCAGCTGACAATCCGCCTTCCAAGCGTGGCAAATATCCCCCTTATGAAGTATTCAATCTATAGGGAGGGATGTGATCAACAGCGGACTTTGATGGCCTGTAATGATGAAGATGATGATGAAATAAACATAAATTACGGATTTTCATATAATCTAACGTCCTCTCCTGCACCCCTCAGGGAATGATTTTCAAAAAACGCTGAAGCACATCATTCTTTATTTTTAATCGATAAGCTAAAGATCAACATTCATGTTTTACAAAAATAAGTTAATTACTATACAAATTTTCACCAGAAATTTTTACTCGGATTTACCACGGCATTATTTCTAACAATTTATTGTCTTATAAAAAATACGTTCCTTACTTTCTACACAAAAAACTTAATACGATACAGATTTTTATATTAAACATACAAAAATTAATTAAATAAGTGTGAAATGAACGCTATGAGATCCGTAAAATGTGTTCTATTCAATGAATTATATTATGTATGGCGTAAACATAAGAAATCGTTATATCGTGGAAATAGTTAAATGTTTTTATTTATTTATTTATTGGTAATTAATAAACTAGTGTCGTGTTTCCGGTAACACTAAATTGTCTCAATAAAATTTCAACTAAACGTCGTTATCTACTTCACCCATAGCAGCGATTTCCAGTTCCAGGATCATTTAATAGCAAAAGCTTCCGTTTGTTTATATAAACGGCGCTCGCCATTTTCATCGCCGCAGCTGCGGGCCGCGGAATATTGCTTTACGGGATATGTACCAAATATTATATTTTATTCAAATCTTGACTATAGGTATTTTTTTACTTTCGCAATGTTTTTCAACCAATACATCTAGTTATCTAGCTATAATATGTTCTATGCTGCATATCATAGATTTTAGATAACGTTTTATGTGCATTTTTAATGCAATATCTGAAAGCACAAAGAGTTGAATTTATGACGTGAAACAAGTCAGTTGACAGTCGTCCTCACTAGCAGTACTGGGATCCTGAGTTATGAAAATTCTCATATTATGCACCGTGAAGTCGCATGCTGGTGTTTTTATTAAAAATGCCTAGACGTCTAGACTGGAATGCCTTTATAAATATGGCGAATATGACGAATGGTTAACGATAATCCACGTCAGTACTTTTTCTAACCTATATTCCGACTAAAATTGTAATTTTAATTAAAAATTTAATATTATGCTGAAATTTAAACTTCATTGTATATAAAGGAAACTATTTTTTGTAAATTTTGAATTGTTAACTTCAGTTATTAGATAGAGAAACGTCTTTGTAGATTAATTTAACCTAATATTACATTGATTGCAAAGTCCCACGCATACAAGGGTAACTTTTACTAGTTTCCCAAGAATAGCGTAATTTAGTGTATACCTAATTCAAAGTACCCAACCCGCTATAATGTAGATTCTCTGGAACAAAGGCAGCCCGTTTGTTGTCAAGTGAAAATTCAATTGGGCCACAATATATTAGTTCCCGATGGCCCTTTCATTTACACAGCCGAGACTCCCGGGTCCCCAGCCGTTAGATAAGCTCACAACTCCTTTCTTCTTGCATTGGAATGTTATTAGCTATGAACAGTAGCAATGGGCCTTTCCGTTCCGTCAGTATGAGGTATTAACTTAATTGCAATTAGTTGATTTGAAATTGTAAAATTTATTAACCTAAAAATGGCATCATAATTTTATAACTGTTTTGTATATAAGTTTTCAGACTGGCGGATCTTTTTGTTTTGAGACTGTTCATGTTCATGGGTGGTTCATGGGTGTTCACTTACGATCGGGTTGGCTGCGTTTGCTATAAATATTGCATGTAATTTTGTGCATTAAAATTTAAATTAATAATTAAAAATCACTCGCACTTTGACGGGTGTGTGGCGAAATGGCTTAGCTTAAGTTGCGGTGCTGAGCACCTATAAATAATTGTTACATGTATGGATATTTGCTATAGTGCGATTTATGTATGTAAACTGCTTTCACGACACGGCAGAAAATACTAGTGTTTTTTAAAATCTATAATTTGTAATATTTTTAATGAAAGTAGTTACGTTTTAGCCTCGTTCAATTAAATTTCAACGATGCTTCTTCCTTAGTGTACATTAACATCGTCCGTGGAATGTCCGTTTGGAGCAAAAGCGTTGCCGGTATTAGTTAATTTATGGGCACGTGTGTTGCCCGTGTACGTTATGCGAATGCATTCATCTTTGTTTGCACACTGATGTAAGTACCACGTTATTTATGTTTAAGGGTGCTTCGTGAGAACTAAGTACGAAAATACGACGACAAAAGACCCTTTTTCTCTTCTAACATTGTTATTTTGGTATCTTGTAAACTTGCGGAAACTTTGTGATAACAGACTCTGAATAAGAAATGAAAAATAACTTACCGTGTGTACTTTAAGCGCTTTATGAAAGAACACTAACGCTGGCGAACGGCTTGGGGATGAGCGAGTTTCTGAAGGGAACTGACAGGAAAATTATGTAACTGTGTGCTTCAAAGTCAAGCCTTGTCTTTTATTTTCCTTAAACGTTTTCTAAAATTGTTACTGTTGTGCAAACCCGTGTTGGATTCTCTATGCAATTACAACTTAATGGTGTGTAGAAAAAAAAATCTAAATGTAATGTTCAGTAGGTAATTGATAAAAGTGACGCAGTTGGGTTTCTTTACGTTATGGTTTTCCAACACTAATCATACGTTTTAATAACGAGCATCGTGAGTACGCTGCATACTGCACTCTTTGTAACTATGCAGCTAATAACCGAGGGAGTATTTATGACAGTGCCGCGGTGCGCAGTAATTGCAACTTGCGGTGATTTGTGGTGCGATACGTCTTAAAGTTTCGCTTTAAGGATGTTACATTAAGATTCTTATATTGTTTCCAATTTAGTATTGATGTTAGGTTGCACTTGCAGTATCTTCTCTTTTAGGAATTCTTGAAGACCGAATCTTTGAGAAATAATGCATTCGGTCTGGCTCCTAGATATCATCGTTACTGGTAACTACGAATTTTCAAAGTTTTTGAAGTATTTTTATTGCTGTTCTAGATTGACACTTTTTTACCTAATTATTATCTTCAACTTCAGTTTGAATGATTGTTACCGATTCATAACTCTTGAAATAATTTACTAAGGAGCAATTTTTAAATTGTCACATAAAAGTTATCAGTCAAATAAATTATAAAAAATTAAACTATTCGGTTCATACAACTACCATTGTTAATTTGTATTTTATCCTATAAATGACTTTTACCTGGGGATAAAAATCGCCCACTAACTTACAAATTTTTAAACTCATAAATGCAAATTAAACTTAATATATAAATATAAATGTTTTATAATGATTTCTTATATTTACGCGAACACTACACATTGAAATAATACTAGTTTTTACGGAATTTATCGCGTATATTTAATTTTTTAATACCCGACGTTTCGAGAGCTTTACAGCACCCATGGTCACGGGAAGGACTGAGATGTTTAACGTCCAGATGTCATAGTTAACAGCGGTTACCATAGATTAAAATTTAACTTTTGTTCCGATCTGCACAGTATGTACTTATGGTGTCATGAAGCCTTGCAGTTGTATGCTTGGGTTGGGATTTAATTTTATTTATTATAGGATCCCAAGCAGATGGTGGCACCCAGCCGTCTTCTCTATTGAAATTAGGGTGTTTTTTGATTTCAATAGCCTCGCGAATCATCCTTGGAAGGAATCGGTGTTCTTTAGCGAGGATTTGTGGTCTATCAAATCTGATGTAGTGACGGGGGCGATCCTGTACATGTTCACAGACTGCAGACTTCCCGGAGCGTCGATTCTTCACATCAGCTATATGTTCTTTGACGCGGGTTTTAATTGATCTTTTAGTTTGTCCTATGTAGGAGAGACCACATTCACAATCAAGCTTGTACACTCCTGCATCTTGCAGAGGGACGTTACACTTGACTGATGGTAAAAACTGACCAATCTTCTTCGGCGGCTTGAAGTATGTTTTGATGGAAGCGCGCTTCAAGATGTAGCCAATCTTGTCAGTGACTCCTCTAACATATGGCAGTACAGCAGGTACACGCTCGACTGTGGCCGGCTTCACTCGTTCTCTGTGACGTAGGCGCGGGACCCGAAGCTTGTTGTCATGCAAAACTTGCTTGACGTGTTGGAGCTCGGCAGCCAGGTGTTTACTGTCACAGATCCTTCGTGCTCTCTGAAACAAAGATTTACCCACGGTAGCTAACTGTGAAGGATGGTGGTGAGAATCACCGTTTAAATATCTATCTGTATGGGTCTTTTTTCTATACACAGTATGGCTCAAGGTGTTATCAGGATTCCGAATTACTAACACATCTAGAAAAGCTAAGGAATTGTTTGCCTCTAACTTCATTGTGAACTGAATTTTAGAATTTATAGAGTTAAGATGGTCTAAAAATGCAGTTACTTTATCTAAAGGTAGAATTGTGAAAGTGTCGTCTACGTACCGCTTGTAGAATCTTGGATTTATGGGAGAAGTAAGCAGGGCTTTCTCCTCAAAGTCTTCCATGAATATGTCGGCGACAATGGGAGATACAGGTGAGCCCATCGCCACACCATCTACTTGCTTGTAGAACTCCTCCTTCCACAATAAGTAGCCAGATGTAAGGCAGTGTCTGCGTAATACTGCATATTCTACGGGCATGTTGTTTTCCTCCAGCCTCCTAGTTACAATTGAGATGCAGTCTTCAACAGGTAAGCATGTAAACAATGACTGCACATCAAAACTGACCATAGTTTCATTGTCTGCCAGACGCAGGTCTTTAATCTCGCTGACAAAATGGTAGGAATCCTTTATGTGTGCTCTTGTGTGTCCCCTGAGCGGTGAGAGTATTTTCGCTAAGTGTTGAGCCAATCTGTAAGTTGGTGAATCGATTTGGCTCACTATGGGACGTAATGGAGCATTGGGCTTGTGTATTTTTGGTAACCCATACAACTTTGGTGATTTGGCGCACGTAGGTATTATCCATTTTACGTCCAGATTTAATTTTTCGGAGTGTTTCTTTATGAGGTCACTAGTTGTTTTTAGTGTGCTATTTGTTGGGTCGTTTTTAACCTTTTTATAAGTACTTACATCCGACAAAAGTTCTTGTATTTTAGAATTATAATCTGACGTATCCATGACTACCGTGGCGTTTCCCTTATCTGCGCGGAGAATCGTAAGTTCTGGTTTATTGCGTAGGTTCTTTAACGCTATAAATTCGTCTCTGGGAAGATTCGGTTTAGGCACTGAACATCGACGTAACATAGACGAAATGTCTTGACGTATCGCCTTCAAATCTTCTTTCCGCATATTGTTTTTAAATAAACAGTCCTCGACGCTACAGATAATTTCTTCGTACGGTAATCTGCGCGGACTTATAGCGTAATTGAGTCCTTTGGATAAAACCTTAATTGTTGCATCAATTAAAAAAATTAAAAAGGGGTTTATAAGGGGTTAGGGGGTATTAAAAAGTTAAATATACGCGATAAATTCCGTAAAAACTAGTATTATTTCAATATAAATGTTTTGTTACTTCGTATTTTATGCGCTGTTATACTGTTCATCAGATAGCACTAACACTTTATCAACTTACTGCTTTGACTAGCTCAAAGGTTTATAGGCCTAGTAAAATTAATAATTTACAGTATGTGGCGCGTGTATCGCACCGAAAGGTTTGTTTGAAAGTTGTATATCATTCGATTTCAATAAATGTATTTTCATTTATAATTAAACAATATAACGCTTTCAAATATTTATAAATATATTTCCACAATTATTTCTTCTAGGGAAGCAATACGCCAGGTACCAGTGATTATTATTACTTATCACAATTACCAAAAGAAAAAAAAAATGGGTATTGTAGAAATCTACCGATGCACACTCTTGAGGACTAAGATGACTGCTGCACGGCTTCTTATTACACTGTTGCTTACGGGCAGCACATACATGAGGGTGATATTATATACTACCTTAACATGAACATAAGGGAAAGGGCTTACCACTTAAAAGTATTATAAACAGTCGATAAATTATAAATAGTCACAAAGCATCACAAAGAAAATTCGCAAGCTTCGTGTAACATTATTCAAGTTACCCCGAGATTAGTTTTCTTTCTCTTAACTGTTATATTTAACTTGAAGTATTTATTTTAAGCGTGCTGATGTTTGCCTTCGATGCGAGACTCATAAACTCATGGCTCACTTATTCCCCGCCTTTTACTACGCACCTGCTATCGCGAGATGTTTCTGCGTCCCTTTTAGTTTCCGAGGAAATGAACGGGACGTCCTAATGAAAAAATTTATAACACAATTATCGCCTGAGCACATTATTGTTATTTGTTTCAGTGCGTGCACTCAACAAATTGCTGCGATATCTTTATTATCGTTTTGTTTCACTTTCATTCAAGTTTCCCGTGAAGTGTTTTTCTCTTGCTTGTAACTTCATTATTGTTTTACGTTTTTTACGGTCGTAACAGTGAACCGTTTGAACGCCGAACCGCTTATTATCATTTGATCATAATGACTTTGTAATTAAAGTACCTACTAATTAATACATATTATGTCTGTCGATGGAGGAAGTCATCGTTTAAGGAAGATACCTACTTCTGTTACAGCAATTTGAATTTATTCGAAGACATGTGAAGTAAATAACACGCGTTGGGGTAGCGCGGCGAATTTTGACTGCTCAAAATTAGAGGATGCCGATGCCCGGTGCTGGGATCGAACTCGATTCGCTCACTTACTATAAAAATTTAAGGCGAACGCTTATTCCCTGAGTAACCACGGAATAATTTCTAATTTGTAAATAAAATTTTGCATTATTTCACGCATTATTTAATTTATTACATTTTTATAAAAAAAAAGTTACAGCCGATTTAATATTAAATCCCACTGCTAGACGCAGGCCTTGTCTCATTTTTGTGTTATGAATTTGAGATTCTTAACTATTAAAATCCAGGGCTTAACTAACATTCTATGTGGTGATGATTTCATTATATTTCAGTTATTTTTAATCCTAAAAGTCTTATTTTATTAAAAACATAAATGCCATATTTTTAGGGTGGTTATCGTTTAGATCCTCGAATAATTTTACGCTGATGTTATTCTCAGATGACTTCGTTTGCGTTTTTCCGTCATAAACGTAGAGTAGCCAGTACTGGTTATTGTTACGCTAAAGTTGGTAAATGTATAATGAATTAACATGTAAGCCAAGTAAAATCAAAGTACTATTGTTTATATAAGTGCAACGCATGATTTTATGTCCACATAATTTGCCGTATCAAAATAATTATGTTGTATTAGTAAGAGTGTATGCAAAGAGAATACCTAATTGTACATTAAATGCCCATTGAAAGTATAGCTTAAAGGAAATGCACGTAGAGGTTATTAATCACTATAATGGTATACAATAGAACAATACCTTTGAACTTTATTAAAGATACATTGAATTGAGAATGCTGTTACACACTAAATCCCTGTAACAAATGGCTGCCTAGTTCCAGCCAAAGAAAGACAGTTTTACCGCATTGAATTAGTTCAAGGCGTCTTCTTCATTTACAGTCTCTACCTCTCACAAACGTGAGAAGCGTGAAAAGTTGAGACAAGTATTATTTGGACTGGAGATTGTTTGTCAGGAAATAACAGTAACTATACATTGACCATAAAGTTACCAAGTTGTGTTTGGGGATCTTGTGGTGACACCAACATCTATCCTCGATTGAAAACCAAAATGCAGATGCGCTTTCACCCAGAGGACTAAGATGGAATGCCTCGTTAACATTAAAAGGGTCTCCCGTTCTCGACACTCACCACACAAAGCACGTCAGCACTCTGCTGCGGTTTCGCGGTGGCATTCTATGCGAGCGTGGTTCTTCCCCGGTCGAGCCGACCCGTTTGCGCTGCAACGATTATACTATGCTTTGTCTTTACCGCTTAACAAATATTCATGTTTCACTATTATATTCAGTTACGTTACAATTTACATAATATATAACCTTTATCTGATGATTGAAGTAAATGATCGGCTTTAAGTCAATTAAATAGATATAACGCTAACTTCCAAAATTAAATAAAAAATTGATGTTTTAATATCATTACAATTATTAAAAATGATTATTACTTGCGGATGAACAAGCTCCTTCAATTAGCGCTGAAGTACGAGTTTTTACTCTCCCCGTAGACTCTCGAATCCCAATAAGAAGATTTATGCGACTTTCTTCGGTACTTTACGTTTTTTGTAAAATTGTTGAATACGGTACCTATAGAGGGATATTATAATGTATCTATTGAAGCGTGGCTCATTTCAAACCCTGCCCTCAACCAAACGTATTATGGTGTTGGTCACACCGTGGCTTGTATTCTGTTTTTCTCTTCTTCCAGAAGTAAAGATGAGAAACGATCACATTATCCATGGCATCCTTATGGAAAATGAATCCTATAGCCACCAACTTCTCTAACCTCGACTAAGAGTCAAATGTACCAATGAATTTGATTTTTGCAATTTCAAGTGCTGTTTTGACACGTGCTTAGCGATGAATTTAAATATCGTAACGAAACTTGCACGTCACAGAAATATTTTGAAGACATGTAAAGTCTAAAAGTTAGAAGTTTATCGACCGATTTTGCGATATTTTGAAGATGTGCCACACTAAGAATGTCCTTAACCGAGAAGCATGTATGTAGTCAACCTGATGAGAAGTGAATGCTTTGTCCCTTAGATATCCACATGTATCTTGAATTAAGAATTAAAATGTAGATGCGTTGTCACCCCAAGGTAAAGTCATTGATGAGAATGATGATTTCCTCGTGTCCAGTAGAAAGGGTCCATGGTCTCTACACTCACCATACGAAAGACAGCAGCATTAAGCTGCTATTTTACGCTGGTATTCTGTGAGAGCGGGGTTCTACCCCGGTCAAGACGACCCATTCGTGCTACAACTATAATATAGATGCAGCATGGCTTTACCACGTTTAAATGTGAAAGAGGCGAAAAGGTGCGTTAAGATCGCACCAAATGTAAAAATCCATGGTCTCTGCCTATCCCTCTGGGTAAAAGGAGTGTAGATAGAGTCCGTCAAAACCCATTGGAGCAGCGCGGTGGACTAATTGTTCCATAGCCTTAAAAAAATTACAGGTCTATAACTTACATTTCTTAACTTTTATGAGTTACGCAGTGAATTATTAGTTTTAGGTTGTTTTAAGGAAAATTCTTGGGGTTTGACTGTAAAAAATTTATGCATGTGCAAAACCGCTGCAAACTACACGAGAGCCCGAATAGTTTTATATTTGGTAATGTTTAATTGGAATACTAAAAATAATATCTATTGTTATACGAGGAAGTTTTCCCATAAAATCGCATAATAGTAATTTTTTTTTCATTTCCTGTCGGAACCTATTACGATAGTTTGTTCCAGATCCAGTGCACTCAACGCTAAGTTAAGTCGGACGTGAGAATTGTTTTGGCTCTTGTACTTAGTTTCTTCAAGGTTTCTCGTTCGTCGGTAATGTAATTACAGTTTAGTGTTCGTAAAATTGAGTATGCTCGCTGCAATATTAAATCTTTGTTATATTATAGTGGGTTCTGGGGGCTAAGATGGAATGCCTCGTTACCAGTTAAATGGGGTTTCGGGTTCTCATTAACCATACAAAAAACAATAGCATTAAGCTGCTATTTTGCGCTGGTATTCCGTTCTGGTGTTGTGCGTTCCTTGGTCGAGCTGTCTTTCGTGAATCTTTATATATGAGTTTACTGGTAGAGAAAACCATAAGACTTGGTCATCGTTTAGGGTGTCTTACAATAAAGAATAAATAAATAAGTCTCTTAATAACTTCAATTGAAAGAAAAAAAAAACCGAAACAATAAGAGCTGATGATCTCCAAACCGCTGAACAGATTTTCTTCTTCAAGTGAAAAAAAATAATAGTTAACATTGGTTCATCCGTTCAGGAGCTAAGATGCCACAGACAGGTAAAAAAGTATTATATTGAGCTTTTAACAATAAAGTTGTTAAAGTTGTTTAAAGTTCTTTTTTCAGTGGTAGAGCCACGCGGCAGCTTTGCTGTTGCACGTATGGGCCGGCTCAAACCGGGGTGGTACCACGACCTCACAGAATACCGGCGTGAAGTGGAAGCTCTGCTTCCGCGTTTCGTCTGGTGAGTGCAGGTGGCCGGAGGCCCAAATCCCCCCATCAACATGGTAGCGGAAAGACTACCCCAGGAGTGTACCGGCATCCCTGGAGAATCCCTCGCTGAGCATCCACGACCATGTTTCTCCACTTCTGAACGGGGGTGCTGCTTCAAAAGGGTCATTGCCAAGGCAAAGTCAGAGCACATACACAGAATTGGCGAGAGACTAGTTCGCCTTCCTTCTGGAACCCGTGCATTCTGGTCACTCGCCAAGGCTGTCCAGGGGAATTTCTGTCAGCCATCTCTTCCATCTCTGCACCAGGAGAACGACTCACTGGCCCATACCGCAAAGGAGAAAGCTGATCTTCTAGGCTCTTTCTTTGCGTCCAACTCGACTATCGACGACGGGGGGAGTACGCCGCCGACCATCCCGCGGTGTGAGTGCTCCTTGCCGGAAGTGCAGTTCACACAGCGCTCGGTTCGCAAAGCACTCCTCTCTCTGGACATCCACAAGTCGAGTGGGCCTGACGGAATCCCCCCAATTGTGCTGAGGACGTGTGTTCCAGAGTTGGGACCGGTTTTAACGCGCCTTTTCCGGTACTCCTACTCCCTAGGCGTAGTCCCAAAATCATGAAAGACGGCTTTCGTCCACCCGATCCCTAATAAAAGGTGACCGCTCAGACCTCCAACTACCGGCCTATCGCCATCACCTCCTTGTTCTCTAAACAATGGAGTCCATTGTAAACTGCCAGCTCATGAGGTACCTTGAGGATCAGCAGCTGATTAGTGACCGTCGATACGGTTTTCGCCGTGGTAGGTCGGCTGGTGATCTTCTGGTCTACCTAACTCACAGATCACAGAGGCGGAGGCAGTAGAGTCCAAGGGAGAGGTATTGGCCGTTAGTTTGGAACATTGCGAAGGCCTTCGATCGGGTTTGGCACAAAGCGCTTCTTTCGAAGCTCCCTTCCTATGGGCTTCCCGAGAAATTGTGCGATTGGATCACCAGCTTTCTTGCAGATCGGAGCATCAAGGTCGTTGTAGACGGTGCAAGCTCCGATTGCAAGCCTATTAATACTGGTGTTCCACAAAGCTGCGTGCAATCGCCAACGCTGTTTCTTCTGCATATCAATGATATGTTGCAAACCCGTAACATTCATTGCTATGCAGATGACAGCACTGGTGATGCTCTTTACACCGGCCGAGCCAATATTTCTCAGGAAAACGTCTCCGAGTGCCGGGACAAACTTGTGTCTGAAGTCGAGTCTTAGCTGAACAGAGTCTCGGATTGGGGGCGACTAAATCTATACCAGTTTAACCCCCAAAAGACACGAGTTTGCGCGTTAACCGCTAAAAAGAACCCCTTTGTCGTATCCCCTCAGTTTCAAGGCACTCCCCTTGTTGCCTCAACCAGTATCGGAATCCTCGGCGTCGACATATCGAGTGACGTGCACTTTCGTGGTCACTTGGAAGAGAAGGCCAAATTGGCCTCTGAAAAGCTTGGCGTGCTCAGCAGAGCGGGACAGTATTTCATTCCGGCAAACCGCCTGCAACTTTACAAGGCGCAGGTTCGGCCGCACATAGAATACTGTTCCCATCTCTGGGCTGGGGCTCCCCAGTACCAGCTCCTTCCACTTGACCGCATCCAGCGCGGAGCGGCTCGAATCGTCGACGACCGAGTGCTTTCCGATCGGCTCGATTCACTTGCACTGCGAAGAGATGTTGCATCTCTTTGCATTTTCTTTGCATTTTCTTTCGCATATACCAAGGAGAGTGCTCTGAGGAATTGTCCGGATTTATCCCAGCCGCCAAATTTCGTCAACGCACTACGCGGCAAACGTCCCGATACCATCCACACCATCTTGGCGGTCCACCACTGTAAGTTGCAAAAGGAGTTTTCTTCAGCGTACAACCTCTCTGTGGAATAGTTTACCACCGGCGATTTTTCCGGACCGATACGACATGGGACCTTCAAGAAAAGAGCTTACTCCTTTCTAAAGGGCCGGCAACGCACCTGCAATTCCCCTGGTGTTGCGGTTGATCATGGGTGGCGGTAGTCACTTAACATCAGGTGAGCCTTATGCTCGTTTTTCCCCCTATTCTATAAAAAAACGTTATTTATTATAGGTCTTTCTTTATTGTGCACTTGTATTGTATTGTAAGCTTGATAGTTTCACGTCTCACTTTAAGTGGTTCCCGGAGACTCATTGGATGCGTTCAAATATTTATAACGCGCATCCGAGAGAATTCTGTTCTGCATACGGAACTATTTTAAGTGTTTCAGAGGCTATTACAAATGTAATGCTAAAACAAAATGTTACAGTAGTATTTTTATGAATTCTTAAAACGTATTATCTTACGGTGGGGCTTTCGATATATGTCGATATATCCATATCAATTACGCCAGACGTAAATTACCCAGACCGGCGCGGAGTATAAGTGCGGGATGCATCGAACCAACGAATGAATCCGACGTGACCCAGACAAACTTTCAAGATGTCATTCCTATTCCTAGGCGCGTTAAATATAACAAAAGTAATGTCAATATGTGCGTGAAAATGTTTCATAAAATACCTAAAGAATTAAAATTATTTAGCAGAAGATTACATAATAAACTTATGTATGATTGTTTTAAAATAAAAGCCTTCATGATTTGGAGGATTTTTGACAGTATTTAATTAATATTGTCATATCAACTGTTTTAAATTATATAACGAACAAACAGCCCACAGTATACCAATTAAATGTATGCTGTGGCCCATAGACATCTACATCTATCCTCAAATTAGAATCAAACTACAGATGTGTTGTCACCCCTGAGGGTTAAGATGGAATGCATCATTTCCAGCAAAAAAGGGATCCGGTTCTCTACAGTCACCTGCACTCACACTACAGTATTAAGCTGCTATTTTACGCTGGTGTTCTGTGAGAGCGTGGTCCTTCCACGGTCGAGCCGACCCATTCGTGCTACAACGATAATTTAGCTGCAGCATGGCTCTGTCGTGCTACTATTGTTAGCAAAACACGACAGCACCGGATAAATTAAACATCTTATACCGTTATTCTTACAAATAAAAATGTACGTGTTATTACGTCTTTGAGCTGATGTTCTGAGTGAATGTGGTTTTTGTAGGGTAGAGCCAACCCATTTGTTCTCCAGTCATAATAAAGCTGCACCTTTGCTCTACCAAGTAGAAATTCTCTATTTAATTAAAGGAAACATGTTTCATCGATATATTCTCCTATTCTGTAAGTCGACGGAGACTACATTTATATGATTTCAGAACAATACTAACACAGTATAAAATCACCTTTAATATCAGTTAAATTTACTAGATGGTAGGACTTCTTTACTACCTGGGGGCGTATTACGGGCCCTTTGGACAACCCCCCCTCCCCTTTCCTATTTCTGCCGCCAAATACCAATGCCTATACTGATGTGATCCGCTCTGAAGAACCGGTATAATTACACGCAATCATGAGGTAATCCGTCTTAGTTTTCCTAGATGAAAACGTATCGGTAGCCTACTTTGTATAAAGTTGACTATAATTTATCATCAGGGGAACTTCAAGCTCGTTAGTCCCTCCAGTTTTTTGAAAATTAACGTATTGTATGGTACGTCGCAAAGCTGGTCCCATTTAGATCACTCGCCGAAGTTTGCATAATCAAATGCCGAATGCGACACCATCTATATTGCCTTCCGAACAAATATCACACGTTTTGATGCCCAGTTTAAGTGCGACGTCTTTTGCCTGACAATCCTTAAATGTCGCCGTCATTCAATTAGAAATTTTATTTTTTATTTATTTTTTTATATATGAGTGATTTTACTTGTAATGCCTGTGCTTGTTTGCATTAAGACTAAGAAATTTAATAGTTATATGGCAATAGCTTAAAAAATAACAGCAAAAATGTGAGTCTATATTTAAAAAAGGGTATTTAAATAAGAATAATTTTCAAGATATTAAATTTTAAAAGACCCTAAATTTCCATAGCGAAAATGACTAGACTCTTCCTTCTGCTTGCATCCTATAAATGATAAAATTTCAAACATATATAGCAAAGTAAAATTACAGTCAATACACTTCCTACTCCTAAGCACAGTTCTCATTGATAAGGGTGTTAAAATATGTAGTTTTATCACGACGTTTTCCTTTACGGCCGAGAATTTTATAATGCTGCGCTTAAAATTGCAATTGACAGTTTTATTCCACCCGCGGATACCAGAGATCACTTCCGGGTTGCTCGCGTAGGTACAGTGAAATTTACGATGAGCGCTTGGCCCCTGAGCGACCACAGCGTATTGCTCCAAAAGTACAGAGTTTATAAAGTTTTTCTTTCCTTTATCATTGACATCTAATTATTTTTATTGGTGTTTTGAGATACCCGTAATACATGATGGCGAAGTAAGCCATAAGTCTTTGTCCGAAATGCCACCGTGCACTTCCAGCCACTAGGTATCTGTGATATAAATCTATGATCCTATTACATACAAAATAAAAGCTACATCGCAAACTTTGTGGCGAAGTGCCGCGCAAGTTATTTTAAAACCTGGTAGAGTAATAAAATTAAGTCTTTAAGTGCATGCCGCTTAATAACATAACGAATGGTAGCTGTTACAGGCGCATGGCATTTATAATCCGGCGCTGGTCGTTGCATTTGGTGCAGCGCGACTTATGGCCTATAAAATTTTGCTAGTAATAGACAAAAATAGAATCGATTAAAAATACATGTTTTTCTTTCTTAATTAAATTTATCATTGCTCTGTGTCTCTGTGATCCATCATCATCATCGTAGCACATAATAATGTGCATTTAACGACCTTGATATAAACGTATTAATTAACACTATAAGAGAATTAATTGTTTGGATTGATTCCAGCCGCCAAATTATACTAACGCACATTGCGACTAAATTCACGTTACTGTCCACATCATCTGGATGCTTGGCGGTGCACTATTGTGCGATACACTAGGAGTTTTCTTCCTCGCACGACTTTTTTGCGGAATTGTTTATCAGCGGCAATTTTTCCGCACCGATACGATTTAGGGAGCTTCTATGTTCAAGGAACGAGCTTACTAATTTTTAAAAAGCCGACAATGCACTTGCAATTCCCCTGGTGTCGCAGATGTTCAGGAGCGGGCGGTCAACACTTAGCATCCCCTGATACTGTGAGCCGCATCCACGTTTGCTTATTCCCCTGTTCTATAAAAAATAGAACTTTTCATTTCCAACATTTGTTAATTCTATGAGAAGCAACAGTTACATATTCTAGTCGCTACCCGCATCGGCTTCGCCTGTAAAATCAAATACCATTTATTTTGTTTAATAATGAGCTTAATAGAAATGCGTTATTTCAATACTACACACCGAGACTTCAATTTCGTTTGTAGGTTTTGATAATTAAAATCCTTAACAGTTAAATATATTGCGAGAATAGATATTGACAAGGCGAATGTTATCTTTAAGCAGTTTTTCCGTTGCATTTTTATTTTATAGAATTTACTTAGTAGTCATTTTATAGGTACATAATTTAATCAGCTGGCCCGGCAGACATTGTTCTGCCCATTCCAGTATTTGAGTGATACATTTTGTAAATATGACTTCAGTCCATAAATATAGAATTTGTTAATAAACACGACAATACCAAACCACGTATGGGATCCTAACGTGGCTATGAACCATCGCGCCGATAAATAAATACGTTACAAGGATATGACCTCAAACAATTTAGACGTCCAGAAGTTACGCCATCAGAAATAGACGAATTTTATATTACAAAGATTTGTAAATATAGCAACCAACTATTTTCCTCCGATATAACGAAACCCTATTATGTTCTAGATTTTGTTTAAAAAGCTACTGCATAAAGCTGTTGCAGGTACTAAAGCATGGGAAAAGTAAGTAAAAAATTTGCCGTATTAAATATACTTTAATCCTAGCTTTAAAACCACACTTTCAAAATAAAATTCGCAAACTGCAGTTAGAATTCATTTTTCTGACACAACTACGGTAGGGGCGCGAATGTATTAAGTTATTATTTTTGTTTACACTCCCTGATGCTTTTTTCAATGTTTAGATATATTCATGATCATATATTCTGTTACAAATTCAAATGCATATCCTTTTATACCAACAGTGTTACATTAATATAATTACAATGTGTGTGTTTATAGTAGTCTAAGCGATTAAATAAAACAATTTTATTCAAAGTGGCCACTTTGGCTTTCATACGGGTCATTTCTCTGGCCACGGATCTATGGACTTACGCAATGTATCTATGGAGAACTTAACCATTGCTGGCTCTAAAAATTTCTTGAGAGACGCAACCACAATCTGAATCTGTTGAGATACATTCAACGGGTTCAGGTCTGATCCGGACGAGAGCGAGTCTTCAGGTGTTGTGAAGTCGGTGAGACCTCATCTTCGTTTCTATCACATTTTATCATATAAGCGATACATTTGAAATCGATAATTTTAGATGAGTGCGTTTTTTATAAAACTGATGTTACAAACAAAGTCCTAGTTCACCTGATGGTATTAGTAGGGAACTAATGCAGTGCATGAAACACGTGCATCTGCAGCCAGTTTTGAACAAAAAAGGTAATGATATCTCGAACACACATTGCTAAGTTTTCAAAAAAACTCTGTAAATTCGCATGCAGCTCAGCTGGTTGCAAGCGCTCACAGTATCGCATGAAGAATTTAGAAATATGTAGCCATACCTAACGACGAAAAGAAGTATTTGTAGTGTTTTGGTCACCGGAATATCTATAAAGGTTGAAATAAATTGAAATCAATATGAAATGCCAACTACTATTTAACTTACATATTAATGTTATAATTTGAATAGAATGCTTTGAACGTCATCATGCGTTATTCGCTATCAAAGCGGCGGCGGGCACTTGCCGGCTTGTTCCTGGCGGATGTCGTATGGTAATGCCGTTTCCTTCCCCGTGCTGCGCGCGCCATATATTACCTTGCCAGTGCCGGACTCGCTGTTGAAAAATTACCAACTTTTGAGGAAGTATTAACTCTTGTTTTCCTGGAAACGATAATTTTGGATTTCGTAGTTGATTGGCCACACTTACATTCTTTAAAATGTATTGAGGCTTATCACGATATTTTTACATAGATTTCTAATGTATATGTAGATCTATATATATTCTTATGTATCTATTTCGAAATATGGCCTATCAAAACCAGTTCATCGCTGCCTTTTAACGTCACAATGCTGCTTTGAAATTTGATTTACATGTTATTTAATCACATATTAATCCCGAGGAATTTGATTCAATTTAGTCTTATTTCTAAGAGGATTTAAGGGCAAGAAAGTATTTACCGTGCTGCCTTAATGCGTGTTGGCGTTCTTCATATGTCTTCGAAATATTTTGTATGATTTCATAAACATTCATGTTTCCACGCGATGTTTCCCTGTACCGCAAAGCACGTGGTAAATCAGCACTCGAATCAGGCTCGTATCGGAGTTACTTGCGTACTTACAGCCAGCGCTTAGCCACTGAAACACCGCAGCTTTTAGGAATTTAGTTACAACCCCATAGAAACGTGCTTATAAAAATGAGTGTAATTAGATTTTTGTCAAGAGTGATATTGTAGGATATTCGATACAATACAGATGACCGCCTGTGACAGCCCTAGCAGTTACTTAAATATTCAGAAGCGTAAAGCTATTTTCATGTTTGAAAATGCATCTCCATGAGATTTTAATACTCTCTGTCTGTTTCAAATTTATACTTATATTATCCGAGTTCAATTAAACAGGAAGGTTCTATACATGACGTATATACTTTTTAACTTTGTTTGCTGTGTGACTATATACATTTACTTTTATCTTCGATTAACCACCACATCCGAGTGTAATGTTGCAATGTTCCATTACAAGCAAAAAGGAAGTCCGATCCGCTGGTAGGCTGTGGGAGTTTTAAGTACCTTTCTTTTTGTCACAGATATTTTTAAGTTGAGTTAAAAATATCTACTTTTAAATACTCTACTTTTAAGTCTTGGCATTTGAGGTGAAAAGCTGTCCGTCTATTTATGTTTGAATCAGAATGCAGTCAATTTTTCGTTCATGAAAAGAAACCAAAGTTGAAATACATGTACCCCCTTTCGCAAGCACGGCGCTCCATTTCTGTCTAGCGTCATTATACGAAGTAATTCTGACTTCTGCGAATTTTATTTAATGCCAGTAACCCCAGGAGGTCCAGAAAGTAGCGTACATTGAGCTTGCATATAAAAATTATTGATACTGTTGAGAATTAAACATAACTATTTTTTATAATCAGTATAAAAATAACAAATTTGGGTTGTCTGACGTCCAATTGGTCGACACAATTACCTCTGGAGCGATCGGGTGGTAGCTGACCTGCGAGCGCTTCAAGCTGACGAAAACTGGAGAGAGCTTGCGCAGAACAGGGAAAAGAGGCATGTTCTGGTCTCGAAGGCCAAGACCCACTTCTGGGTCACTGCGCCACATGAGTGAGTGTGAGAGTCTTATAATAAGTATAGCATACCTAATTTTCTATTATTATGTAGATAAAATCTGTGGCATGCTGGCAATATTTTGCCGTTTTGTCCTTTGTTCCATTTCCGGTAAACGGATTCTTTTCTCACAATTCATTCTTTGTAAAGACAAAGAGTCTTTCTTACACTTTGCATAATTTTAAAATGTTTTTGTTTTTTGTCTCTAATTTCAATAAAATAGATATATGCGTATTTTTCTTAACAGAAACATTTAAAAAAATGTTGTCAATAAATTTAAACAGTAATAGTCTCAGACCACATAACACATTGCATGCGTTGTTCACCAGCTGCAATGTACACAGCACCTGTGTTTACGCAGCCTGTACAATAGGGCTGAGACGTCATTGAAGCAGTTTCATATTTTACAAACTACAACGCACACATAACGTGATCACGTTTGATGCTCTCCGACTATCAGGATCCTGTCTTACATTATAACTCAAAGCCATATTTGTTTAAATTTTTATTGTGAGACTAAACACTTAATTTCTTATCTTCTTTTCAAAAGTTTGTCGCTATATAGGTCCTCTCTTTATAGCTAACTATATTATCCTTTGAGCATGGACTGCTGTTACTTAGTCTACTCCAGTATATATGTGTGCATGACTACGGCAAAAAATCGTAAACAAAAATAAAAAAGCATATTAGATAAATTCTAGCCATATAATAGTAATTAAGAATGGTAATCAACTATAAAAGTATGGCCTTCAATTAAAATACAACCATAACAATTGCTTTATTAAAAACATTTTGGGAGAACAGTCGCGACTCATCGACCACACAACTCATGCATCCCAGCATCGGAGCATAAAGTTTGCATAGATTCTGCTTCGCTCCCTGCTATCGATCGGCTTTGGTCGCGGTTATTTCGGGCCCAGCAATCCCGCCGCTTGCAGACCGAATCAATGTCAACTCTAATTGGGATACACAGCAGACATTTTTATTTCCCGATCAATACTCGTACATCACCGCCCTCTCCATGCACGTGTCCGCTCATTCCACTGTTCTTAATTTTATGTAGGTACTTATCAAACGCTTTACGACAGTAGATATTCAAATTAAAGGTGGTTTAATATTTATTCACAAAGAATAAAACTCATTTAAATACACAAAATTGGACAAATTTAATTCGCTATAAGTGTTTGTATATGTGTATATATGTACAAAAACATATTTCTTCTCCTTTTTTTCAATCCATATACGGTCTGCCTACTGATAGACATGGCAACACTCCCAGAGTATCTCTTATTCTTGAGTATTATATTACGACCACAATCCACCTTCTGTCTGTCAAACCTAATCTCTCGGAAGCTATGAATAATAATAATATAATAAGCTATGAAGTCCATGAATATGATAGTCGCCTTTTAACGGCACGGAACAAACAACCAGATAGATTCTCTTACAGACCCACCACACAACAAATGAAAATAGGGTGAAAATTCAAAACATGTATCATGAATTCTACTTACTTACTTAATACCAACTAGTGTTTAAAGACATGTTTATTGAACACAAAGGTGATTATGTAATTAATTTATATATAAGAATTTATATATATGATACCTATATATATTTAATAAGATCAAACAATTTCACTTTTTCGTCTTAATTTACAATAAAGATATAGATAAAATAATATGCTACATAGGTTCCACTAGGCTGTCTGGGCAGAGACATTTTAATTCTAAGAGGTTTTTGAAGCAAGGGAGAGTACGACGTAGATAGACTTAACATGTCCTCAAATAATTTAAGTTTCAATGTCGTGCATTTTTCCTCACCTTATTTTTTAAGGAATTAAGGGTAGCCAACGACCACACAGTTCATCTGATGGTAAGTGAATTCTGTGACCCTAGACATCTACATCTATCCTCGATTGAGAACCGAAATATAGCTGTGTTGTCACCACAAAGGACCAAGAAAGAAGAAGACTCTTTACTCAACATACGAAACACAGTAGCATTAAACTGCTATTTTATGCTGGTATTTTGTGAGAGCGTGGTTCTTTCCTTCCCGGTTCGAGCCGAAACACTGCTGCTGCAACCATAAAAAACCACAGTAGCTCTACTACGTTACAAAATTAGATATTCCTACTGAAAATTGAGATTAACCGTCTCAGTGATACCTACTGGAATAATCGAACTCGGGTTGCTAGCGTATTATGAAATTTAAGATCAGCACACTACCCCTACGTTACTAAAATGTTTCAAAAAAGAATGCAACAGTATTTTTTTCTTTTTTGTTAAAGTTATTGCATACAATAAGAAAACTAACGGCAGCATAACGGACCCATTTACTTTATTTACCTCTATTGATAGCCATTGTACAGTGAGCAACCTGTACACGGTGTTAACACACAGAGCAGAGATAACGACATACTCTAAGCGTAAACAAGAACTGGGGCGCTTGTTCTCCGGTTTCTACATAGTTAACATGTCCGTCTTTGCAATCTCCTGTTGACTGTAACGTGTACGTAATTCTCATTGCGTGATTTTCACATGTTCGTTGATACGTGTTTGTCTGTAATATCGAATTAAGACACGAATAACCATTTTTTTATTGTCCCGGCTTATCTTTAGAATTAAATAGAACCTATTCTAAAGATAAGCCCAATAATATGTCCAAGTCAGGTAAAACCAGAGCAGGTCGCTGGTTTGAAATAAAGCAGAGCAGTATCGATACGAATTACACCGTACAGTAGATCCGCGGTAATCCGACAAACGTTTTGTAAGGCGGTGTTGGATTATCAAATTTGTCAGACTATAGAGTACTGCCACAGCCCCCTGGTAGTCCGGAACTTTTTAAAAAAGAGTACCTTGTAATCCGACAAATTACATATCAAATATTAAACAATAAAAAAAGTCGTGAAATTAAGTAAATGATGGATGTCCGTTAGGCTGCAACCCCGTAGTCACACTTAAACTGAGACAATGGCCTGAAATAAATGCAACCTGTTTGTCCACGTATTCGCGAAGAACACCCCCCCCCCATAACGGATTTATTTAAGGCATGTCGGACTACAAGGGGGTGCGGATTAGCCAGGGGTCGGATTATCGAAGGTCTACTGTATAACGTTTAACATTGAACACTAATTTTATATACTTACTCTCTATCAAAAAATACGAGCTTGGATATGACGCGCACAATTTACGTTTATTATAATAGGAGTAATCTGAGTACATATTTATGTGTTGCTCGACGATACAGTGAAACATTTTAACAAATTTCGATTGATCGCAGTCATACATGAACATCCGAAACGGCACTCCTGAAAAACGACATAAGGCAAAGAAGGTAAAAGAACCTATATTTATTGATATCGATTTGATAAAATATATTACATAAATTATATTGCATGAAATTATATGATTAATAATTACATTATTCATTGAAGTTTGATATTATGCAGGTATACCAATCAATGATGTATACTGAAAATTATAGTCAAATTGTAGTAACAGTGGTCACTCTGTTATGCTAGGCCCACCACGCTTTCCACATTTTTAGAGAGAGGTTAGATGCGCGAGTATGTTAAACGCGACGCCGTTATGGTTGTAAAAAACCATAACGGCGTCACTTTTTGTTAACGCTTGATTTTACTACCCATATATTTTTATACCGAGCGCTATATATATGAAACGATTCATAGGAAGTAAACTACAATAAACTCCAATAGATAAATAAAATAAATTTTTGTTATGCCGTGGTAGCTCAGATGGTTAACGCTCGCTGTAAATATAACAGAACGCGAGTAACCCGGGTTCGAACCCCGCCGGCACCAATGAAATTGATAATTGCAATTTTAACTTTTAATTGCTGATTTACCACGTGCTCGGCGGTGAAGGAAAACATCGTGAGGAAACCTGAATGTCTGAGGAATAAGAAAAAAATTTTTAAGACATGTGAAGTTCGCCAACACGCATTGGGGCAGCGCTGCGGACACTTCCTTTGCCTTAAAACCCTCTCAGAAATGAGGGGAGGCGTGTGCCCAGCTGTGGGACGTATATAGGCTGTAACTTTACATATGTTATATTGTATAACTTCAATGGTAAGTCATTGTTTAGAAGTATTGTATTATTATAGCTGCAAAATGAATGCTTAAGACCTCCGACAACTATGTAGTAGGCGCGACGCAGTGCTAATGAATTTACACTGCAGCGCCGCGCTTAACTTGCAAGAACGCTTTATACAACACGTCTTTTTAAGGGCATTTTTCAATAAGGTCTTTGGCCCACACCACGCTAGGAAAGCAAATCGTTGAACTCGGCGCAGAATAGAAATAAGATTAATACCAACAAACGATAATGAGAATACTCTCTGAGGGAGGAATACTTGTATTTTTGAAATGGTTTAAGAAAAATAAAGTAAGGAAAGTTAGTAACATAAAAATTCACCTGAGTAGTTGAGGCTGTAAGAGCCAACGGCAAGTACCTATAACGAAAAAAATATAAAAAGAAAATAACCATGTAAGAACACTTAATTACTCTACTAGTTTACCAAATTTAGTAGGGACTTCGCCTTTCACGATTGGCAGTTTCGGCATTAGAGAACTTTTTTCCTTAATGGTCCAAGGCAACTTCCGCACACACACGCACTGATCCGTTAGGATGTATCAGCTACTCTGGTTCCTCTTTTCTCATTATTATTTTTGGGATTTTCTTTATAGACAACAATATAGGCTGCGCTGCATAATCGATAGACACAGCTTGACAGTTAATTATGATGACCATGATCATTTATAATAAATAAAGTCAGTAGTCAAAACTAGTTTATGAAACCTAAATTGTGGAAGTGTCTAAAATCATCTTACTCTTAGCGAATCTACTTCACTTGATGATGCCTCGTGTAGAAGCGAAACACGAGTCGTATTACCTACAGTTGCGTATCTTTACTCGTGGAGTGGTGTTGGGAGTAGTGGTGACGAGGATAGTGCACGAAATTGAGGAAGGGTGGGAGTTGCTCTATAAACTAGATAAAACACATCATTTTATTTTATTATGTGGATGTTAGCTAATTAATTTTTAACATCTTTAATATAATTAGATTTCCGCAAAGTAACGCCTAATTCTACTAATTATTACATAAACCATCGTGTATAATATAAGCTGTACCAAATCATTAATCATTGCTTTCATTAAAACGACATTCCAACTAAATATACATTTGCTGGAGCCGAAATAACGCGCAAGTTTGACAACGTATCAGGATTTATACGCAAACTGGATGCAACTAGTGCAGCAGTGTTCGCGTTCAAAACTCATACCAACTGTCCAGGACAAATATTGTCCATAAAAAGTTTTTCAACGTGTAACTAAAAGAATCAACATTGAGAAATAGCGAAATTGTATATTTATATAGATTTAACGAACAATTACAAAAGATTTTTTGTGCGATCTAAGTCAAATTATTTAACTTATTTCGTTACTTTAATTTAACTTTGTGTGGTAGAACCACACTGCAACTATATTATGGTTGTAGTTCGAATGGATCAGCTCACCAATACCAGCGTAAATAGAAATGATTGATGAGAAGAAATGCTGCTGTTTTGTTTGGTGAGTTTATAGTACCGGATACCATTTTACTGGAAACGAAGTATTCCGTTATGTCCTCAGAGGTGACAAAGCATCTGCATTTTGATTCTTAGTTGAGGATAAATGAGGATGTATGGGTCACAGCATCTACTTACCATCAGGTGGACTGTGTGCTCGCTTGTCGCGGCTTACGGAAGGGAAAGGATGTGGAGAAAAAATAAAAGTATTTTGTTAGTGAGAACTATTCGCATTATTAAATTATTTTAATGATGCGAATAGTTCTCTAGTTAAATTATTTTACATGACACGGCGGTGCGGTGGCATAAAATAATCTATCATTCAATTTCGTTTCTTCGATGTCGTAAGAGGAGACTACCTATATGAAACATGGTACAGATAGGAGGGGCGTTCAATGTATTCTCGGCTTTAGTGATTTTTTAATAATGTTGGTAATTAAAAATAATAAGACAAAGACCAAGGGAGTGCTGTTTCTTCATGACAACGCAGCGGTTCAAACGACGCGGCTCTCCAGACTTCCGTACGAGACTGCAGGTTTGAGGAAATTAACTACCCACCATACAGCACAGATCTAGCCCCTAGTGACCACTTTTTATTCCCAAACATAAAAAGACCATCGGAGAAGATGATTTGTTGACGCTAATCAGCTCCAGTTCGCTGTAAATGAGCATTTTTCAGGCTAAGACGAAGAATATTGTTTCAAGGAAATAGAAAATCTTTTTTCACGGACAAGTAAATGTATTGATGTCATGGCAGAGTATATTGAAAAATAAAAAATATTTCATAAATTTGTCTTTTTTCTAACTTACCCATACCGAGAATACATTGAACGCCAAGGCCAAGGGAGGTTTTCTAGGATGTATAAATATCCAAAGTCACATGGGAGGTATTTTAACAAAAGCATAGTAAGCTTATGTAGAACTTAAGGTTCTTATAAACTCTTATATAAGTTTACTGAGCATCTTGGCGCTTTGCATTGGCATTTCAAAACCATTATGATGCTTTACACTGCATAACAGTTGAATAATGGGCATATAAAAATGCTTTTGTAAAGCCTTTAGTTCTGTGTGTGTGTAGAGATTTAATAGCATAAATATAAACCAATATAATGCCAGGTAAATCCTCTACACAGCTTCCAACACTTTTTAGTGCCTTAAGGTCCACAATAGCATTTTTAAGTAGTAAGATAGTGCGTAATGCTGCTTAATTGAATAAACTTGTACCATTATAATGCACCGTAAATCCGTTATAAAGCTTTGAGTTGTTTTTAGCGCTGTTTGTTGTGCAAT
Organism: Parnassius smintheus behrii; assembly: GCA_036936625.1. Taxonomy (NCBI): domain Eukaryota; kingdom Metazoa; phylum Arthropoda; class Insecta; order Lepidoptera; family Papilionidae; genus Parnassius; species Parnassius smintheus. Next base: position 11,111,835 of record JAUPFT010000018.1, read on the forward strand.
AGCACTTTTAAGTGGTTAGTAAAAGTCTGGTACTGCTGAACAGCATAAACATGAATCAATGTAATGCTTGCATTTTTTAAGATCAAGATCAAGAGTTGTTGGCGACGCGTCTATAAGAATATTTCAATTTATTAGTTAACCGATTACGAACAGCTTCTAAAAACAAATTATCGAGCAATAATATTCTAATAAGAAAACACTTAGTTGAATCTTAAAGGAATATCGAATTAATGATTGGAAGATCTTGGGTTCGATTCCCAGGCCGGACTAGTTTTTCGTTTTCATAGTAATATTTTCTTAATAAATTCATATAGGGAATTTTTAAGATATAAATTATGTTTTCGGGTTCAGTTCCCCGGTTGAAATCACCTTTCCAATAATGTTAATTTAAAGGAATATTAAAATTAAGTTAGAGACCAGGATTTGTTCCCCGGTCGAAATGATCACTTTGTGAATAAATAGAATTAATGGAAATTAATTGCATAAGTATTATCTTATATGAGTTTGATACGTTTTGTATAAAAACAAAATGTTCATTTTCAATGTTTGATTCATGAAATGTTTTGTCTATGTTATCTGATAAGAGACATGGTAACTGATAAGAATCTAGTTAGAAATAATTTCCTCGAGTCGTGTAGAATCAGTTGTTCACCTAGTTTTGGTTGATAGCCGTGTGTGCTAAATTTGCCATTTTTGCCGACAATTGAAAGTCGTGTGAGAATTAGTTGTTCAAATAGCGTGAGTTCATAGCCGCGCGTTAACTTAGGAGGTCAAAATAAGTAGAAATTTAAATATTTGCAAATTTCAGCAATTTATGTAAAATTGACTTGTAAAATATTTCAGATTGACTGTATGAGCAAAATAGGTGAATTCTGTGTTATTTTCATGTGAAAATTCCTTTGGATTAGTGAAATATTGATAGTTTTGTGTAAGAAATTTAAAAGTGTTTTAAATGGTAAAATGTATAGGAAAAATGTAAATTAAACTATTGTATTAGTTAAGATATTTATAATTTCAAGTGAAGAACATTGTTTCAACCTTATATGTTAGATATTTAAGAATTCTAACTTGGTACATATGTTGTAAATAGGCATATTTTGTTAAATAAATAAAAGGTTTTTAGTGATATAAAAATGTAATGTATATCATAGTATAGATATTTTTGTGCTATCTTTATAAGTAAAATGTATAAATGTATGTCTTATAGAAATAAAGATATTGGGCAAACCGTGGGAGAGTGATAGTACAAATTGAAGCAATTAAGTGGCGTAATCGCACAGAGGGCGCGGCTCTCTTTCGCGTATAGTTTTGTGGTAACTCAGTAAACGAGTTTTCTTGCAAATCGTTACTGTCCTCCGCAGTTCAGCGGGGGAGATAAACCACTCTCCTGCAAGCGGTGGCGCGGGCGACGACAGGAGCTCCTGCACGCGGCTCTCTTTCCGAGTATGGATTTCCAGGACCTCCGCACTTGCTGGGTTCGGCATAAACTGCTCCTCGAAGTGCTCAGCTAGGATATCCGCTCTGCCCTTGGCATCGTAACGTTGAATACCCGCGTTGCTGGTCAGCGGGCAAAGAGGTGGTCTAGTTTTCGTTAACTGCCGGTTCAATTTGTAGAGCGACGCATGCTGTTCGTCAGCCTTCCATATGCGCCGCTCCTAGGCATCTCCTCTGTGGGCCTGTATTGCAACCGACAGTTCGTCTGACAAGGTGTTTAGCTTTCTTTTTACTCTAGGGCAGCGAGTACGCGCCCAGAGCTTTCTCAGCGCTCTTTTATGGTTGAGCTGCACGCGTAGTCTTAGCGGCAGCTCCTCTTTTCTTCCCGTGAGAGGGACGATCGTAGGGGCCACGTTGAGGGCCTCCTGGATGCACATGGATATTCTAGTTGCAGCGGCCTCTACGTCGTCCGCTGAGTTGATCTGTGTATGGACTGGAGGTCTCTCCTGCAGGTGTTGGTAGTAGAGCCTCAAGTCGATCTTGGTCAAGACCAAGGTCTTGATAGCTCTGGGCGGTGAAGTCACTGCCTTAGTGCCAAGGGTTATCAGAATCGGGAGGTGCTGTGTATTCAGGTCATACAGCACTTCTACCACTACTGGGTAGTTGACGTTCCTAAAGAGCACGATGTCTAATACATCCGGACGCTTCCTAGGGTCAGTAGGGATGTGCGTCGGTTCCTCGGGACCTAGAACGTCATAGTCATGGTTCTCTGCGTCTTCATAAAGTTCACGACCCGGCGGGGTGATCACTCTGGACCCCCACGCCGGGTGTTTGGCGTTCAGGTCCCCGGCGATGATGGTGGATGCCGTACCTTCCATTACCGTCCGGATGTCTGAGGAGTGAAATGGAGTCCCTGGCGGGCGGTACGCTGCAAAGATCCTTAGTTCCTTGCCCGCCGCCTCCATTTTTATGCCGATTGAACGCATCGTCTGGAAGTCTGGAAGGTCCAGCTCCTGGTGGACGATGTCTCTCCTCACCAGGATCGCTGTCCCTCTATAAGCGACCCCTTGAGGATCGACCTCGTCCCTCCTGTAGATGGTATAATTAGGCAGCTTAAGATGCGTTGTAGGTCGTAGTTTGGTTTCACCCAGCAAGATCACCTGGCTGTCCTGTTGCTGGGTGACCGTGCGGAGTTCATGGATCCTTTGACGAATCCCGTCCGGGTTCCTGTAAAGCAGACGCAGGTTACTATCCTTCGTAATGCCTTGCCAGTAGTGATGCTAGCGCCTTCATGACGGCGGTAACGGGGTCTGTCCCGGCCCTTATGTCGGCCAGGACTTGTGTACCGACTTCGATGGCTATGCCTACCAACCTGTGTATGGCATCAGCCGTCTCGAAGTCGGACGTTGGTGGTCTGCGTTCTGCACTACGCTGTGAAGGCACTGGTCTCGGGGCATTGGTTGTGGTCTTCCTTTGGATAGAGCGCGCTCTATGTGTGGAGCGGGCTCTGCTTTCTGGTAGAGCCCTTTCTGGCGCTCTACCTGTCGTAGTTGGTGCTGGTGTTCTTGCAGCAACCTGCGCCTGCGAGGCTATTGGTCCTGTGGTTGTAAGGGTAGAGGTACTCACAGCCTGAGGAGGAGGCTGTTCCGTTCTCCTACTCCTATTCCTCCACCTCTTCCTTTGGGAGGGTTGCCTCTCAGTGGCGTCATTGGCTGGAGGTCGGAGAGTCGCCCCGGTGGTTGCCCTTTGCTCTGTGGGACCCACCGTTTCTATTGGTGCTGAGGGGTAGGGGGTGGGGGGGGGCTGGTTACCTACTCTTCCCTCTGGTGATGGAGGCCCACCCGTCCTCCTGTATGGTAACAGCCTTTGGGCGACTCTGGGGGATCCTCTTAGGGTTCTCCGGGAGTAGCCCAGGTAGAACGATCCCCTGCTTCCTGGCAATCCTCCTCAGGACCGGGCAGCGGCGATCGTTGGCCGTATGGTTCTTAGCGCAATTTGCGCACTTTGGCTCTTCCTCTCTACCCCTTGGGCAAAGGCTGGCAATATGCTCTCCAGCACAGCGAACGCATTTCACTGGCCTGAAGCAGTTTGCTGAGGCATGTCCGAAAGCCTGGCAACGGTGGCATTGTGATGGTCCCGTTTTTTTTTGCCAGGCTTCGATGACTACTCCTCTCATGTAGAGGAGTTCGTCGATGTGATATTATTCTTGGAGCCGCTCTAGGCTCAGATGCTCCAGCTGTGCATAGTAGAGGCAGCCCGGTCTACCTCTACGTGGTGGTATGGCCTTTACGTAATTGATGGGGAAGCCTTTTGCCCGGATAGCTTCCTCGATCATCTTGGGATCGGTGCCCACTGGCAGGTCCCGGATGCCCACGTTAGTGGGCTTCTCCTCTGCCGGGGTGTAGCAGTACCACGACATGGTTTTGTCTTTCTCAGAGAGCTCGACCATGTATCTCTGGATGGTGCGGAACTCATCCCGGCTCTGAGGTGAAAATCTCACTCCCTTTCCGAACGGACGGGCATTGGGAGGGTGGCCCAACTTCTCGTTGAGGACCTTAAAGTGCCTAGTCCAGTCCGGGAGGCATTCTGCGACAATCGGCGGATATCTCGTCTTCTCCTTCTCCTTCTCAGTTTTCTGAGGCTCTTCCGCCGATTGCGGTCGTGGTACTGCAGGGGCCGCAGCCATGTGGGCATAGCTCGTTGACGGCCTCTGTCCATCGTTATGAGCTAACCCGGACGGGTTGGTGGTTTGCACCGGGGATGATCTTCCGGCTGATGCAGCTAGGGTTGCATATGTTGTTGAGCCCCAGCTGTAGGACTCCTCACCTCCTTGCTCGAATTGGGCTGAGTCGTGGCTACGTCGGTCCGGAGAGATGGATGGTGGCTGTTGCGGTGGTGATGGCGACTTAGGAGGTGAGGTGTGGAGCATCTTCCTTGTCGCTATTTGGGGCTCCTCATCATCCGATGACGCTGATGATGGTTCTGATGAGTGTCCGATGCGCTGCCTCTTCTCATAGAGGGAGGCCTCGGTCTCAGGTGGTGTATGCCTTTGTGGCGTCTTCATGGGCCGCTGTTGTTGAGAGGGCAGCGGTTCACGCCCAGTCGTACACTCAGGTACGATGGGCGAGAGTGCAACCCTAGGTGCGGACTCCTTACCCGGCGACGAAGGTTTCCGGGTCGGTATTTGGGAGTAAGATGGGACAACTCTCATCCTCTCCGGATTAAAAATGTCGCGGTATGCGATAGGTCTCTCCAGTACGCCTGGTCGGTCCGGTAGTTTCCTCGATTTAGGAGGAGGTTCCCCCTTATCATTTCCTGACATGTCCCTAACCTAACAGTCAGCGGTAATCTACTATAGGCCCTATCTATATTCCAGCCGATCGGCAGCAGATGTTGGTGCGCGAAGCGGATGGTGATGATACTATGAGAGAGACTTTCCTCACTATGGGCACTGCCTACCCTTTTTATAACAAAAGGGTTGGGGGAAGTGCAAAGGTGGCACTTTAATGCGCGACTGGACACGGAATGCACGGAACGCATAAAGTGCCAAGAATCACCTAGGGGCCGGTGACCTCGACGCCTCACGGAATCACGGGACTCAACGATCGGCGGAGTATGTCGTACCGGCGGTCATTTCGTCGCCTCAGTGCTTGTTTGGCCAACAGACCAATTTGGACGAAAATGACCTTTGAATGTAGTATGTTTAAGAATGAAATTCTACACAATCTAAATCAAGAATGACTCGTGTAACTATACCAATAAACGAGTAACAGACTATATTAAAAAACCAATATCCACAGTTACAATTTTAATTTTCGTGCTTTTATGGCTTACCAACACAAATGAACCAACATTCATATAGCGGAATTCCCAGCGCGTGCTTGTTTGTCGTATATCCTCAAATTAACCAATCACAGGCCCGCTCGCTCATGACGTCACACCTCGCTGTTCCGCCATATTGTTTATTTACAATCTATCGCGTCGCATAACGGCGTTAGAACTGCAAGATTTTTTTAAGTTTTTCGGTGAATTTACAAGTGAAACGAGGTGGAAAGTGTTTCCATAACTTTGAAAATTATGTCCTGAACCAGTTGTGATAAACAGTATAACCGCAGTACTGCATACTACGAAATGTAAGTTGATTTTAGTCATTGTAGTATTATTTTAGATCACGTTGTGTCTGTAATACAGGGTGGTTCAGAATCATACTTATGTCATACTCACAACGCTGAAGAGTTTGTTTGTTTTTTCAAACGGTCGAAGGGTCGGCTGGACCAATTTAGACGGGATTTTCACTTAAAGATAGTTAATTTGATACTAAATAATTTGGGATATCCTTTCTCAGTGGGAATACTTTTTCTTATGGGAACGGGCACTACGCGTTTGTTTGTTTGTTCTGTTTGTTTGTTCAGTTTATTTATTTGGTATATATGCGTTTGAAGGCGTTATTAAGTGATTCAAGGCTGGAAGGGGTTTCAGGAATTTTTTAAAGGGCTTTTAATATGTTGAACTGAGCATATAAATGTACTTACTAATATTAGGTATAAATGCGAAAGTGAGTTTGTTTGAATGTTTGTTAAGCTTTCACGCCTAAATCGCTGAACAAATTTTGATGAAATTTTGTACGTAGATAGATGAAACTCTAAAGAACAACATAGGCTAATTTTTGTTCCAGTAATCTAGGAACGGGCCTTACGCGGGTGAAACCGTGGGGCACAACTGGTAACACAAAAAAATACTAACACAAAATAACTTATTTGACAAGAAATCACAATAACAAGATAGAATTACTCATGGCCCCCACACTAGGAAACCAAAATACCTGAGGATCACTTGTAAACGAAAAATATGCATCGAATACATAGCCTCCTCCTTTTTGAAAGTCGGTTAAAAATAAAAAGAACCGTAGGTTGATAATCGAAAAAGTATAGGTAGATAAAATATAAAGTACTAGTGTTATCCAGGATATAAGTCATCCGGGTGCAAAGTTACGTCCAAATCCGTTCAGTAGTTTTTGCGTGAAAAAGTAACAAACATCCATCTATCTATCCCCACAAACTTTCACATTTATAATATATTAGAGTAAAAATAACTATTTGAAGAATTAGTATATAGTACTCCTTTTCGAAAAACGAGTAAAAAGTGAAAGTGTGTCAGAAGATTGTTTGTGGTACTTTGAATATATCGGCTAAAAGAATTTGTTATTTCTACAAAAAACTTTACAACTACAAATTGAAATTGATTTCCACATCCTCTAAAGGAAAACACATCAAAAACAGACCGCCGAAAGCAAAATAGAAGAAGTAATTCAGCACATAAATTCCTTTCCCACTCAAAAATCACATTTTTGTCAAGCTAACTCAAAACGACAGTACCTTTCGTTAAAATTATACGCGAGTGACACCGCAGGGCACCGGTAGTATACATCTATAAATTCAACATTTAATTTTAATTCAGGCCTGTTAGATAAGACCATAGTCTGTTAAATAACAATTTATAATTTATTTATTAATTTTATTATAACATACAATAATGATGCGCAGTGGATTTGTTTAATGTCACAGCCTGTATTGTGAAGTAAGGCTATAGGGCAAACAAGCACAGAATACTTTTGGTTGCTTTTTGGCCAACATCCCAAGAAATGTAGTGTACATCCATTAACGTAATTATAGTTTCGTTTTTTTGTCCAATATCTATTTTTAAACAGGTTTCACACAATGTTAAAGTCAGAAGTTTTTATTTTTTACAGATTATTAGAAGTCCAGATCTGCCACAGTTTTGGAAACTACCGAACATTACGACTTTTTTTATTTGAGTCATAGCATAGAAAAACAAAAAAACATTGGTCCTGTAAAATTACTCAAATGGTCTATTGGCCTAACAAGCACTGAAGCGACGATTTGCAGCCACTGCTAACTTTAAACAACGCACACAAAAAAAATTACACAGTACAGGTCCTTACTCGATGTCAATAAAAATTTATAATAAATTGCCGGAATACATAAAAGCCGAAACAAATATTAATAAATTCATAAGATCTTTAAAAGAGATACTTATTAAAAAAAGTTTTTATTCAATTAATGAATACATTGAGGAAAAGAATTTTTAAGTGTCTGCCCCTCTCCCGTTCATTGCTATGCCTTTCGAGGTGCACGTGATTGTTAGAACTTGCATGTTTTGTTTAGTCTCTAAGTCACATGTAACGCAATTTGTGAATAAATAAATAAATAAATAAATAAATAAATAAATAAACACCTAGGAGATCCTCGATGACATGAGGCACCGGGGCACGACGGGATTACCAACGCTGCACTACGACAGCTGCCCAATAGAGTCCTTGTAGAGATAGGTCGGCTCTACAACGGCATATTGCGGACATCCCACTTCCCGGAGGACTGGAAGAAAGGCAAAGTTATCGTCTTGCCGAAACCCGGGAAGGACAGGCGTAGAGCTGCTAACTACAGGCTGATCACGCTGCTACCGCATATAGCTAAACTGTGCGAAAGATTACTGTTAAGACGTCTCCACCCGTATATCAAACTTCGGGTGGAGCAACATGAATTCAGGAGGGGTCACTCCACAGCAACACAGCTGACCAGAGTGCTGCACCTGCTTGCGGCCGAGCACAACCGCGGCCGCATATCGTTGGGCGTCTTTCTTGATATCGAGAAGGCGTTCGACCGGGTGTGGCACACAGGATTACTCTACAAGTTAGACGATCAAACAAGTATCCCTCCTGCTATATTGCGGCTAGTGGCGTCTTTCCTGGAAGGCAGGAAGTTCTACGTCTGCGTAGAGGACGCCGAGTCCGCAATAAAGACCATATCAGCTGGTGTGCCACAGGGCAGCTGTCTGTCTCCCGCCCTGTACGCGGCGTACACCAATGACATTCCTACCCTGGCAGGAAACTTGCGTGAATGGGAGGACGACGTCGAACTAGCGCTTTTTGCGGATGACAGCGCATACTTCACGTCGTCCAGAAGAGCCCACATCGCAGCTGCCAGGATGCAACGTCTGCTGGACCCGCTGCCACCATGGTTGGAAAAGTGGAGGATGGCCGTCAATGTTAGCAAGACGACCGCTCTACTCACTCGCCGCTATAGAAATCTACCACCACCGCTAACCCTCGGAGGCCAGGAGATCGCATATGAGAAGGCCGTGACCTACCTTGGATGTCGGATTGACAGGATGTTGCGTATGACTGCGCACGTCTACTTTGCTATACGCAAAGCTCGATGTGCGCGGGCAATGCTCCGCCCTGTCCTGACATCCAAGTTACCGACAAAGTCGAAGCTAACCATTTATAAAACTTACATAAGACCCCTGCTAACATACGCTGTTCCGGCCTGGTATGCACTCCTGAGCGATCGTCAGAAGCGGCGACTTCTGGCCCAGCAGAATTTGTCATTACGAACTATAGTCGGTGCCGGTCGCTACGTCCGGAATGACGTCATAGCGGCCAACCTAAAGATAGAGAGCCTGCAAGAATTCGTGGTCCGGCTGGCGCGCGGTATGTTCGACCGCGCCGACAACGGGCCACATGAACACCTCAACGGCTTCGCGCCGTTGCACTCACGGCCGCCGGACGGGCGACCCTATCCAAGAGAACTCCTCCCTATATAGATTAGGGAGTCGAGTAAACTCCACAATGCCGCAGAAAGGCCAACTCTGACAAAATAATTTGTGTTAAACACAATTATTGAGACAACCTCTTTTAATGCTATATTACCCGACTGCGACAAAAGTCGCCAAAACAACGCCTTTACCATCAAGGCGCCCAGGACCGGCAAATTGTAGTGTGCCGTGAGGAAAATCCGGGTAAAGGGGTACACCCCGGGGCCCGAGACCTGCACGGCATTATGCCTGCAGAAGACAACAACGTTTGCAAATCGTTTGGGACAGTTCGGGACAGTTCAGGAACAGCAGTATATATAATAATCAAGAAAGAAAAAGTGCATAGGGAAGTGATAGGGAAAGTTATTACTCTCTCACGGAACGGTTTGAAGATAATTACTGTTTTATTCCCAAGGAATCCTTTAAAAAGTAAAATACAGTCCACTGTGTCGCTATTGCGGCACATATTGTAGAATTAAGGCGTTGGGACCGGGATGACTTCGGAAGACCCGTAATCTCCGCCTGAACCTATTTGAAGAAAAGGAAGAGGTCGACGCCCTTGTGTGTTACTCCGTTGCGGGGTTCACATACGTTGTTCCCGAACCCAACGTAGGTGTCATAGGAGGTCAGGAAATCCGCTACTGAACCAGCCGGAACAAGCGACCTCTCTCTCGTTCTCTGGTTCCTTTTCAATTGGTCCTTCGAAGCGGGATTTAAGGAACCAGCTGTGAACCTGTTCCTTATCAAGAGTTCTGTTTTACAGTTAACAGCTCTTTAATGAAATACACATAATTTATTGCAACGCGTAAAACTGTCTATATATTAATTTAACTGTATTGTAATACCATTTGTCGGCCACATTGTGGGGAAAAGCACCATACGCACATGTTTGCTGATCATATAATTTTTTTTAGCGTAGCGTTTAAGTAATGGCACTACTTCAGCCTACATCAAGTCTACTAGTATATCTGTAGATATCATGGGACCTAGCACAGGTGGGGTTCTCTTTTTTGTTTTACACAGGGAAATGCTTACGCATAACCCGCCTCGCGGGGGCAAGTTTAATACGGGTTATGTCGGACTCGTAGTGGACTTATGGGCTGAGAAAGAAGAATAAAAAGTAAATTTTTAAAAGTAATATTGTCTTCCCAGTCGATTTTCAACTACGGTGACATCTTTCGAACAATGGCAAGTTGAACTACGTTATTTACCCGTGTTCAACGTAACACTTACGCAGTTAGATCTGAGCTGGGCTCGGTTCGGATCGACAGTGTCAGACACACGTACAAATAATATCACGAGTAAAATGCTTATAGCTAATTATTTATTATTTGTACAAACGATCATAACGGTGCCAATAAAGTATTAATATATCTTTATATACCTACACAATTCTTCTGTCCGTGTGTATGTGACTGAACTCCTCCTAAACGGCTGGAACGGTTTTGATGAAAATTTCTTTAAGGAAACTTAATCACACACAAAATTCGTAAATTGATAAAGATTCGAGAATGGCTTAGAACAAAAAATCGTGGAACAATAATTACGCAACCTATCACAATGGCACTTGCTATACAATTAAATAAATAATCAAGCTATAAGCTAATAACCAAGTTATCTCACAAAATACCAGCGTATAATAACAGCTTAATACTGCTGTATTTCGTATGGTGAGTGCAGAGAACCGGTGACCCTTTTTTACTGGAAACGAGGCATTCCATCTTAGTACTCAGGGGTGACAACGCATTTAAATTTTGATTCTTAATCGAGGACAAATGTAGATGTCTGTGGGCCACAGCATCCACTTACCATCAGGTGGGCTGTGTGCTCGTTTTCACCCTTATTCTATATAAAAAGCTATCGAATGAGTATACATTTATTTAGATACTACCCTCTACTTAAATGTTTCAAAAACTCTCGGTTAGGTTGAGAACTTTCAAAGTATAATCTATAATTATTTTTAAACTTTAATGTAATCATAGTGTTGGCGACGCGCCTATAAGAATATTTAAATTTATTAGTTAACCGATTACGAATAGCTTCTAAAAAGCAAATTATCAAGTAACAATATTCCGATAAGAAAATGCATAGTTAATCTTAAAGAAATATCGAATTAATGATATGAAGGTCTTGGGTTCGACTCCCAGGCCGGAATAGTTTATCGTTTTCTTAGTAATATCTCTTAATAAATTCATATAGGGAATTTTTTAGATATAAATTATGTTACCGGATTTGTTCCCCGGTTGAAATCATCTTTCCAATAATGTTAATTTAAAGAAATATTAAAATAAAGTTAAGAGACCAGGATTTGTTCCCCGGTAGAGATGATTGCTGTGAATAAGTAGAATTAATGGAAATTAATTGCATAAGTATTGTCTTATATGAGTTTGATATGTTTTGTATGAAAAAAATGCCTATTTTCTATGGTTGATTTATGAAAACATTCACTTATATTGTTTGGTAAGAAACATGATAACTGATAAGAATCTGATTAGAAATAGTTTTCAACGTTTGAGAATTGTGTAGAATCATTTATTCACCTAGTATTGTTGATATTAGACTTTCCATTTTTACTGATAGTCGATAGCCGTGCAAAAGTTAGTTGTTCAAATAGTGTGAGTTCATAGACGCACGCTAGCCACGTACTTAGGAGGCCAAATATGTAGAAATTTAAATATTTGCAAATTTCAGCAATTTATGTAAAAATGACTTGTAAAACATTTCAGATTGATTATACGTGTAAAAGAGGTGAATTCTGTGTTATTTTTATGTGAAAATTCCTGTGAATAAGTGAAATAATGATAGATTTGTATAAGAAATTTAAAAGTGTTTTTATAGTGAAATGTATAGAGAAAATGTAAATTAAACTATTGTATTAGTTAAGATATGTATAATTTCAGGTGGAAAACATTGTTTTAACTTTCTATGTTAAATATTTAAGAAATTCCAACTTTGAACATGTGAGTAAAATAAGCATATTTTGTTAAATAAATAAAAGGTTTTTTGTGATATGAAAATGTAATGTATATCGTAGTATAGATATTTTTTTGTGCTATCTTTATAAGTAAATTGTATAAATGTATGTCTTATACAAATAAATTTATTGAGTAAACCGTGTGAGAGTGATAGTACAAATTGATGTAATTGAGTTGCGCAAGCGCACAAATGGCGCGGCTCACTTTCGCGTATAGCTCTGGGGTAGCTCAGTAAACAAGTTTTCTTGCAATTCGTTCAAGGATCTCCTAGGTGTGTGTTACTTGCAGTATACAGTGGCTGCAAAATAACCGCCGGTACGACAAACTCCGCCCACGTTGAGTCCCGTGATTCCGTGAGGCGTTGAGGTCACCGGCCCCTAGTTGATTCTTGGCACTTTATGCGTTCCGCGCATCTTGTGCCTAGTCGCGTCATAAAGTGCCACCTAAGCACTTACCTCAACCCTTTTCGTTGTAAAAGGGGTAGGCAGTGCCCCATGTGATTACACCAAAGTATCTCATACCCATCCATCCGCGTCGCGCATTAAGCCGAACGGCTGGAACTTAGACAGGGCCAATTAGATTACTGACTCATAGGTAGGGTTTCACCATGTCAGACAAGGATAACGACAAGGGGGAGCCGCCGCCTAGGACTAGAAAACCACCGGACCGTACATGCATACTAGATCGACCGATAGCATACCGGGACATCTTTCATCCGGAAAGGACTCGAGTAGTGTCTTCCTAATCGCAGATCCCGACCAGGAAACCCCTATCTCCAGGGAAAGGACCCGCACCGAGGACCGCGCTCTCACCCATCGTACCTGAAGGTACGACTGGGCTAGAACCGGTACCCCTACAACAGCGGGCTAACAAGTCGTGGAGAAGGCATACTCCACCCGAGACTGCAGCATCGCTTCAGGAGAAGAGGCAATGCCTTGGATCCTCAAACTCCTCGGATTACTCGAGTTCCGAGGAGGAGCAAGACCATAGACCTATTAGGAGATCTCCACCAAAATCGCCATCGCCGAACAAACCCACCCCCCCTAGATCAGAGGAACACCACTCCAGCATGGAAGCTGTGGATCTAGAGCAGGGAGGAGAAGGGTCGTACGGGTGGAGTGCTACAACCTACGCGTCCTTAGCCCCCAATACATCGGTTGGACACTCGCCGTCCACGTATCCGAGGAAGACAACCGAAAACCCGTCCGGGCGTCCGCTGGATGATGGCCAACGACCATCTACTAGCTACGCCCATATGGTAGCTGCGCCAGCAGTACCACGACCCCAACCGGCGGCAGCGACTTCTGATAAGCCTGCCGACCAGGAAGAGAAAGCGAGATATCCGCCCATAGTGGCTGAATGCCTCCCGGATTGGACAAGGCATTTCAAGGAGCTCAATAGAATGTTGGGCCATCCGTTGAATGCCCGTCCGTTCGGGAAGGGGGTTCGATTTACACCACAAAGCGCCACTGAATTTAGGACTGTTCAACGCTATATGGTTGAACTTTCCAAGGCAACACCCAACATGTCGTGGTACTGCTATACCCCGGATGAAGACAAGCCCACCAAAGTGGGCATCCGGGGCCTACCAATGGGAACCGATACCAGTACCATAGAGGAGGCTATAAAGACAAAGGGCTTCCCGGTGAAATACGTTAAAGCGATTCCACCACGAAGGGGCAGACCAGGATGCGTCTACTTTGCCCAGTTCGACCACCTGAGCCTGGAGCAACTCAAGAGATTATATGAAGTAGACGAACTACTCTATATGAGGGGAGTAGTTATTGAGGCCTGGCAAAGGAAAGCAGGACCGGCCCAATGCCACCGCTGCCAGGCCTTTGGACACGCCTCAGCTAATTGCTTCAGGCCGGTGAAGTGCGTACGCTGCGCCGGGGAGCATATAGCGAGCCTTTGCCCTCGGGGTAGAGAGGAGGAACCCACATGTGCCAACTGTGGCAAGAATCATACAGCCAATGACCGCCGCTGCCCAGTCCTGAGGAGGACTGCAAGGAGGCAGGGGATAACCTTACCGGGGCTACTCCCGGAGGACCCGAAAAGGATCCCCCAGAGTCGTCCCAAAGCCATTACCATCCAGAATGACGGGTGGGCTACTGTCACGGGGAAGGGCAGACAACCAGCCCCCCCCCCACCCGTACCACACAAGGAAACGGTGGAACCCGAACAGGAAAGGGCAACCACCGGGGCGACTCTGCAACCTCCCGCCAACCCTGCCACAGAACGGCAGCCCTCAAAGAAGAGGAGGCGGGAGAGAAGCAGGAAGAAGTCGCAGCCTCCTCGGGCTGTTACCTCTACCCCGACACCAGGACCAATAGACCCTCAGGCGCAAGTTATTAAGGAGACCACCAAAAAGGGCGTGGGTAGAGTGCAGGAGAGGGCTCCACCCGAAGAGAGAGCCCGAACTGCACACAGAGCGCGCTCTACCCAAAAACAAGAAGTGCAACGCCCGAGACCAGCACCAACGCCTTCAGATAGGAGAACACCGTCGGCCGGCCTCGAAACAGCTGATGCAATCCAGCGCCTAGTTGGAATTGCCATCGAGGTCGGCACACAAGTCCTGGCCGACATCAGAGCCGGGACCGATCCAATAACAGCGATTATGAAGGCGCTGGCAAACCTCCTGGCCAGACACTATGGAGGATAATAACCTGCGCCTAATGTACTGGAACCCGGACGGAATACAGCAGAAGCTGCAGGAACTCCGCACTGTCGCCCAGCTACAGGACATACATATTATACTGCTGGGCGAAACAATATTGAACCCCAAAACGCGCATAAAGCTGCCAAATTTCCACATCTATAGAAGGGACGAGGTCACTTCTCGAGGGGCCGCCTATAGAGGCACGGCGGTTCTAGTGAGAAGGGACATCGTCCACCAAGAGCTGGACCTACCATCCTTCCAGACAATGCGCTCAATCGGCATAAGAATGGAGGCGGCGGGCGAGGAACTAAGGATTTATGCAGCATACCGCCCGCCAGGGACTCCATTCTGTTCCTCAGACATCCGGACGGTAATGGAAGGCGATGCACCAGTAATCATCGCCGGGGACCTGAACGCCAAACACCCGGCGTGGGGGTCCAGAGTGATCACCCCACCGGGTCGTGAGCTATATGAAGATGCTGAAAAGAACCAGTACGACGTTCTAGGTCCCGAGGAACCAACACACGTTCCTACCGACCCAAGGAGGCACCCGGATGTATTAGACATCGTGCTCACTAGGAACGTCAACTATCCGATAGTGGTAGAAGTGCTGTACGACCTCCCTTCACAGCACCTCCCGTTACTGATAATCCTTGGCCTAAAGGCAGTGACTACGCCACCTAGAGCTTTTAAAACCCGTGTCGACTGGAGGCTCTACTGTCAACACCTTCAGCAGAGACCTCCAGCACATCAACCTATATGCACAGCGGACGACGTAGAGGCCGCTGCGACTAGAATCACCAACAACACCAAGGAAGCCCTCCACGCGGCTTCTACGGTCGTCCCGATTACAGCAAGGCGAGACGATCTGCCGCGTGAGATATGCGTGCAGATCAAGTGCAAAAGAGCGCTGAGAAAGCTCTGGGCGCGTACTCGCTGTCCCAGGATCAAAACGCAGCTAAACACCCTAACGGAGGAACTGTCGGTTTCAGTCCAGGCCTTCAGAGGCGAAGCCTGGGATCGGCGCATCCAGAAGGCGGAAGAGCAAGATGCGTCGCTCTATAGACTAAACCGACAGCTGACCAAATCTAAACCTCCCGTTTGCCCGCTGACTGATAATACGGGCAAACGATGCTACGATGCCAAGGGCAGAGCGGATATCCTAGTCGAGCACTTCGAGGAGCAATTTATGCCGAACATAGCAAGTGTGGAGTTCGTGGAGCTTCATGCCCGGAAGGAAAGTCGCGTACAGGAGTTCCTGTCGTCGCTCGCGCCACCTCTTGCAGGAGACTGGTTCATCTCCCCCGCAGAATTGCGGAGGACAGTAACCTGCCTGCAACCGAGGAAGGCGCCGGGGCACGACGGGATTACCAACGCTGCACTCCGACAGTTGCCCAATAGAGTCATAGTAGAGCTTGGTCGACTCTACAATGGGATATTGCGGACATCCCACTTCCCGGAGGACTGGAAAAAAGGTAAAATCATCGTCTTGCCGAAACCCGGGAAGGACAGGCGTAGAGCTGCCAACTACAGGCCGATCACGCTATTACCACATATAGCTAAACTGTTCGAAAGATTGCTGCTAAGACGTCTCCGTCCGTGCATCCAACTTCGGGCGGAGCAGCACGGATTCAGGAGGGGTCACTCCACAGTTACACAACTGACTAGAGTGCTGCACCTGCTTGCGGCAGAGTACAATCGTGGCCGCATATCGTTGGGCGTCTTTCTCGATATCGAGAAGGCGTTCGACCGGGTGTGGCACGTAGGATTATTATATAAGCTGGAACAACGGACCAGTGTCCCTCCTGCTATATTGCGGCTAATAGCGTCTTTCCTGGAAGACAGGAGGTTCTACGTCTGCGTAGAGGACGCCGAATCCGCAACAAGATCCATTAAAGCCGGCTTCCCACAGGGCAGCTGTTTGTCTCCAGTCCTGTACGCGGCTTACACTAACGACATACCCACACTGGCAGGCAGGCTTCAAGAGTGGGAGGACGACGTTGAGCTGGCGCTATTCGCGGACGATAGCGCCTATTTCACCTCGTCCAGAAGAGCCCACATAGCCACTGCCAAGATGCAGCGTCTGCTGGACCTGCTGCCACCATGGCTGGATGAGTGGAGGATGGTCGTCAACGTTGGTAAGACGACCGCTCTGCTCACTCGCCGTCTCAGGAATTTTCCACCTCCGCTGACCCTCAACGGACAAGAGATTGCGTACCAGAAGGCTGTAGCATACCTTGGATGCAGGATCGACAGGACGCTGCGCATGACAGCGCGCGTCGACTTCGTCGTCCGCCGGGCCCGATGTGCGCGGGCGACGCTCTTGCCGGTCCTGGCATCCAAACTGCCAATTAAAACCAAGCTCCGGATATACAAGATGTGTATCCGGACCATCATCACTTATGCTGCACCGGCCTGGTACGCACTTCTGAGCGACCCTCTGAGGCGGCGACTACAGGCCCAGCAGAATCTGACATTAAGGACGATCGTCGGAGCAGGTCGCTACGTCCGGAATGACGTGATAGCGGCCGACTTGAAGGTCGAGAGTATCCACGACTTTGTGGCCCGGTTAGCGCGCGGCATGTTTGACCGTGCCGATAACGGGCCACACGAACACCTCAACGGCTTTGCACCGTTGCACACCCGGCCACCGGACGGGCGACCTCTTCCAAGAGAACTCCTCTCTATATGTGATTAGAGAGTTGAGTAACAACCCACAATGCCGCTGAAAGGCCAACTTTGACTTAATCAGATAACCTCCTTTTTCCGTAGTTGGATAACTACGGAAAACATAATTACTATACTACGGAAAAACCCGTGTATGCTATCAAGCCTAAAATAGGCCAAATGACTGTCCCATAGTAATGGGATATGAGGACACCCGGGCAATGGGGGCTACCCCGAGGCCCGATACCTGCACGTACATCAGTGCGTGAAGGCGACATCGTATATGCAATTCGTTCGGGAATCGGGAAGTTCGGAGAAACTTCGGGAAAAGTGCAAGATTAGCAGTCAATAAGAAGAAGAAAGAAAAAGTATAAGGAAGTGATAGGGAAAAGTAATTACTCTCTCACGGAACGGTTTGAAGATAATTGCTGTTTTATTCCCAAGGAATTCTTCCCTTGAAATAATACAGTCCATATCGAAGAATTAAGGCGTTGGGACCGGGACGACTTCGGAAGACCCGTAATCCCCGCCTGAACCTATTTTCTGAAAAGGAAGAGGTTATCGCCCTTGTGTGTTACTCCGTTGCGGAGATCACATACGTTGTTCCCGAACCCAAAGTAGGCGTTATAGGAGGCCGGATCGAGAGAAGCCTCGATTCCCCCCTTCTGTTTCTTAGTTTAACGTTTGTCTGGTTCCTTTTCACATAGTATTACGAATATATCGTTCATGGAGAAAAAAAACAATTAAGAAGTCGTGCAGTGCCCACGAATCGCATTAGTGCACATAAAAATTTATGAATTATATTAATATGAGGATTACTTGTTAAGGTATTTTATAACTTAGACACAAAGATTGCAATGCGGGTCAAAGAAAAATTCCGTTAGCCAGACAGCGGCTTGCAAAATTCAGTAACGCTGTGTGACTTTTTCCGCACGCTGTTGAAATACAATCTGTTTTTTTTTTTTGAGAGTATATTTTTCCACTCTCAAATATTGACATTAATAAAGTAAATATTGTTACCTTGAACAGAATTAAAATATGCATTTTATTATCACTGATTACGCTGTGTTCAATAAGCTTTTGTAATTTTTCATCGTATTTTGTTGCTGGGAAGTTCGCTTTATTTGTTTGCATGAGTGTTTTTAACTTGAAGCTGTAATTACTGCGTCACGATTTTTCACGATATTCATTCATTTTATTCATTCTACGTAATCATATGTATGGTTTTGGTGTTTATAAAGTTACGTGATATTTATAATTAAACTATTTTACTATTTTAGTAATAATAAATTGTAAGTTTCAAAACGTGGAGATTAAATTTTAAAACGTGGTAGAGTTTTGCTGCCATATCAGTAGTATAGCTGTAGCAAGAATGGGTCGGCTCGACCGGGGTGGGACCCCGCTCATACAGAATACCAGCGTAAAATAGCAGCTTAATACTGCTATCTTTCGTATGGTGAGTGTAGAGATCCGGAGACCCTTTTTTACTGGAAACGAGGCATTTCATTTTCGTCCTCGGGGGTGACAACGCACCTGCATTTTGATTATTAATCGAGGATAAATGTAGATGTCTACGGGCCACAGCATCCACTTACCATCAGGTGGACTGTGTGCTCGTTTGTCACCCTTATTCTATATAAAATAAGTATTTTTTAACCGTGTGGTGGCGGTGTAAGATTATCCACTAGCGCATATTGTCTCATGGTGTCGTACATAGGCGACAGAGGGAAACTGAAACATGAATATGCAACAGCATACTTATGTTAACAACTCAGAATCATAAAACTGCAGCTGCAAACCTGAGAGAACCAGACTATCGGGAGGCCTATGTTCAGCAGTTGACTTCTATAGGCTGTACTGGTTATGTGGAACTATGTCTTCAAGCAAAGTTATATTAATTTTTACACAAGCTAATAGGCAAACGTATTTTCTTAATTTAACTTTTAAATCTGCTTATTATTTTAGCAAAAGCGAAAATATTATATACGTAATTGGTTCTACCGTAACTTTTAGAGCAGCAATCGTTTCAATACTTAACTAGAGTGTTACTTATCTTTAAGTAACATCTTTGGCTCATTCTACACGCTATATAAAAAGAAAACTATTTTATACAAACTTGACAAACATGACTGGATGCTGGAAAGTTTATAAAACTGTTTTTTTTTCTCGTAGGTATTTCCTAAAACTTTTTCATGTTTTATATACGGTTGTATGTTCTTTCGTTGTATAGGTACGTAATACTTTTACTAAGTATTAAGGATTTTGTTAGCTGTGAACTCACGCTTAAAGCGCAAAGTTCCTGAAGTAATTTAAAGTTTATGCCCTTAGTTTCTTGAAATACGTTGCAGCAAGTGGCGAAATTGGAAATTGGTTGGCACTATTCATTTTACTATTCAATACATATATTATTAAAGATCGAACTAAATTATGCTGTAATTCAATGCTTGTCAATAAATTTTGTTATTTCTTTCTTCTCTTTTGTTGCTTATCTTATGTCAAGTCGTGTGTTTTAAATTATTAGACAATTTTAAAATGCTTAGTACGATATCTTCAAAAAATGCAGACATTTACTTTTTAGCCACATTCTCAGAAATTTTACTTTTAATGGCGCTAGTAAAAATTTCGTAACATTAAAATAACGTTTGATTAAGAGGAGCCTTGGTGAATATGTAACAGGTTGATCACTTAGGTACTTTAGTTAGTTTGCACTTGCTTAGCGCGTTGTTAGACAATTGTCTTACAAAATTGCCATATTTACAGACTTAGAGGTCTGACACTTAAAGATAATTTTATTTTATCTTATTTCTCGGAGGTTACAACGCATCTCTAACCCTTATTTGCTTGAAGTTGATTGCAGCAGTCCATGGTCTGCAGTAGCCAACTACCATCATTAGGTGAACTGTAAGTTCACTTTCTAATTCAGTTATATAAAAAAAATGTATCTTAAATTATTATAACAATTTTGGGACTCGTAAATTTAAATTGATTTTGGTGAAACATAATAACAGCACTTATTACTAAACAATTGGTTTGTCCCAAAAGCTTACTCGAACCTACGTGTCAATACAGGTCTGCGATTAATAGCGGCTAGGCTGATCTGGATAGGTCCTTCTTTTACCGATTTCTGCTGACAAAGAGCGGCCGTAATTATGTACAGGCTCTGAGACAATCCATCGTAGTCTGCAGGATTGACGAGTTCTCATTAAGTCTCGTTTGTTTTGAGGTTGCTTGGAAATTATCAATTAGATACATACATGTTATTTTATAACTAATATCAAAAGCACGAAAAAGGTAAAGTTGTGTTATCTTAAGCATTTTACTATGTCTCAAATATAATGGAATAGAATATTATTTATTCAAATAGATTACATGGAATTCTTTTTAAAGTCTTTTACCAGCAATAAACTCAGAGGGATTTAAAAAAAAGTATACAATATTAAAGGCTGTACAAACTATTTACAAAATTTTATTTAGAAACGGCTTGGAAGCGACCACCTCATTCCCAGGGGTTACTATCAACCACGTATTCATTTTTATTATAATAACGCTTTTTATACAGTTTTTGTTTATTAAAATATTTAAACTTAGTAGTATAAATATAAAGGTCCTGTATATTTTTCATTAGTATATTTTCCAAGAATTAATTACTGACTCTTTGGACTCGAGTAACTGATATCACTAGCTTGTGCTTGTTCGTAGTGTTTACAGAGTGTATATCACTTTTACAAAAACTACTTTTGTTTTGTGAACATACATAAAGTTTTCCTAAATATACTGAGAGGCCAAAGATTTATTTAATTCTTGAGATCTATTTCGTACAGTAGATCAGTATTCAGTGATATCGATACACCGGGCCCTATTTAGCTCGCGCCGTTTCTAGAATCGGGAGCCAGATACTGTTAGTCGATACTGTAGGCTATTTGGGACGCCGACGCTCTTTGAGGTTGTTCATTAGTTATATCATAGACATAATGAACTGAAACAAACGCGAGCGGTGCTGCACTTTCAAAAATATTATACAGCACTACGTCGGAGATTTATTTTAATATGCAGCAAAGTTATTTTTATTACTTTGGGAGTGAGAGATGATACCAATGAACTCTCACTTTTGTTGCTGCCTCCCGTCGCTGTTCTGAATGTTTTACATCTACCATATGCGAGACTTTATTCAACCATCTGTTGGAGGCCACGAATATGAAGTCTTTCCGTAGACACTTTTCGCACACAAGGGACGATAGATTCTCTAACAGCGACACCATACAAAAAACACATACAATTAAAATTCAAAACGCTTTTCAAAATAATTTTGTAACAAATTAAATTAATAAGATCAAATATTTACAGTTCTTTATCTTTTGCAATAAATGTCCATCAAGTGCAAATGGAAAAAAAACATAGTAGAGCCACGCTGCCGTATATTATAGCTGCAGTACGAATGGTTCGGTCAGAGTGGGGATAATGACACCACTTCTAAAGAAAACCAGCGTTAAATACCAGTATAATACTGCTGTGCCTCGGATGAAGAATGAGGAGAACCGGAGAATGAAGAAAGTCTTCAGTTCCTTAGTCCTCCGGACAAAACAACACGTCGACATTCTGGATAGATGACTCGTATCAATGAGCCATGAAATCCACCTACTATAAAATGATATGAGTTCTTTTGTCAGATTTATGTCATAAAATCTTAGTGAATTAAAGTACTAAAAGGATTCTTACTAGTTTCGTTAATATAAGGAGATGGATGGCGCCTTTATTCGATTTCCCTCCAGAGGCAATTTGTGACAATATACAATGTATTCTTTTTTGTTTTAATATGTATTGTGATTGTCCATAATTGTCCACGGAAAAGTGAAGACTAGAAGTGTTTGTATTTATTCTGTAAAGTTCTCAATTGTGCAATGACTGATTTGATAAATGTACTTGCCTTTTGAATTAAGTGTTTAGAATTTACAATCCGTACGTATCGAAAGAATAAAGTCTATTTCATTGCAAACAACACCTATTATTCAACTACAACAGTGATCGAGACAAAGAGTAGAACCGCTTTACCTACTCCGTGCATTTCGAACAAATAAAACAACATCAAACTCAAATCTTCTCGGCTCGCCTTTGCCGTAACCGCTATCGGTACAGTTTCGATTGCTAACGGTTATTGTTTTAAAGTGCTCATATTTCATGATCGGCGGCGAGCTGTGCCGTTTCCTTCTTCGATTTAAATTTCTACGTAGATATTTATTTGGTGGAGCTCTGTTGTTGATACTATCGTTTTCTTTTGTATGTTATACAAATATTTTATTCGTAGATATTTTTAGAACTATAACTATGGAGTGTAGAAGTAAGGAGTATAGACTGTATATTAAAAATTGTCCTTAGAAAACCGTTAAATAAGGGCACTATAACTACGGGGTATACTTTAAAGAACGCACCGAAAAGTATTAGTGGGATAGACGACATTTTCGAAGTTATATTTACGAGGGTGGATTGAAAAGTACTCGGCCTAACCAAGAAAATAAACACATACTAAATCAGTAATATTTTTATTTTTCTACATAATCACCATCAAGTTCAATACACTTTTGCCACCTCCCCTTCCAAGCATTTAGACCGTTGAAAAAAAATGATTCTTCCTTAGAGTCAAAATATGCGTCTACATCTGCTTTGACCTCGTCGTTTGTCGAAAATCGTTGACCTCCCAAGTGCTTTTTTAGGTTAGGGAACAGAAAGAAGTCTGATGGTGCCAGATCAGGTGAATACGGCGGATGCGGTAACAGTTCAAAGCCACAATTGTGAATTTCAGCCATTGACTGTACTGACGTGTGAACACGGGCGTTATCTTGATGAAACAGGACTTTTCTTCTGAGCATTCCTCGACGTTTTTCTTTTATTTCCTCTCGTAAACGACGTAGTAAGGTGCAGTAGTAATCAGAGTTTATAGTCTGACCCCTTTCAAATAATCAATCATAATAACACTTTTCGAGTCCCAGAATACTGAAGCCATCACCTTATTTGCCGACAAAATCGACTTAGCCTTTTTAGGGGGTGGTGAACCAGGTCTTCTCCGCTGTTTTGATTGTTGTTTTGTTTCCGGTGTACAGTAATGAACCCATGTTTTGTCCATAGTAACAAAACGATTCAAAAAATCATCTGCATCGGCTTCAAATAACTCCAAACAGTCGCGTGAAATAGTCAATCGCGTCCTTTTTTGTTCAACTGAAAGCAGTCGCGGAACCCACCTCGCAGACACCTTGTGGAAACCCAACTCGTTGGCAATGATGTTTTGAGTTCGTTCATAAGAGATGCCTATAATCTCGGCTATCTCTCTAATTTTTAATCTGCGGTCTCCCATTATTAAATCAAGTACTTTTTTAATATTTTCGTCAGTAGTTGACGTCGAAGGCCTTCCAGAGCGGGGTTCATCTTTCACACTCTCTCTACCACGCTTAAATTCTGCTATCCATTTTTTGACGGATGAATATGACAGAGCACAATTGCCTAATGTACTGATCATGTCATCATGGATGGCTTTTGATGATAGCCCCTTCTTATGGAGGTACTTAATGACGGCACGCTGCTCGATTTGCTCCATTCGCGGAAATTATGTCCGATTACTTTGTTAATAAATTTATAAAATCACAACTAATTATCGCACACGTTTCGAACTTCACACAATGAACTAGTCTGAACTGAACTAAATAATGTGGGTAGATTTGATTTTTAGAATTGAATGGATCTGTGTTAGGCCGAGTACTTTTCAATCCACCCTCGTACTAAATAAAATTATTTAAGATTTTAGAGCTACCGAGCAGTTTAGCAGCACACTTAAACTGTTGACAACTGCTAAATTCATTTCATCCCACTAGCTACTCCAGCGCTGTTGTGGAGAGTTTTTTAACTGTTATTTACTGCTTACAGATGGCCACTTTTTCCACTATTCTACTATGGGAGTTGGTACTCCTTACTTCTACACTCCATAACTATAACGAACAAAAGCAACGTTAATGTGGAATACCAGCAAGGTCTTCGCTATGTCAAAACTAACTGTCAAGGCCTCCTCCTTGGATTCTATTACCCCCGTTCATATATGGGTCCAGTAAACTAGAATAATATTTATTAAGCTATGACAGTGCGATTACATTTAATATAGTATCAAGCACTGGCTTGTAATTAGTAAAGTATGTAACAGGTTTTTAAATATATGCAGTACCTCTTAATTATAGTCTGTTCACTAAGATAGTGTGGGTACACCCGGAGGCACAATTATTATTTTGCTTTTATTGTATTATTTTTATTGTGTTTGTTAAATGAATGCGTTTATATTCTAAGAATAAAATAGAATACTATTTTATTCTTATGGTTATTGTAATAAAATACGAATATAAATAAT
Organism: Parnassius smintheus behrii; assembly: GCA_036936625.1. Lineage (NCBI taxonomy): Eukaryota > Metazoa > Arthropoda > Insecta > Lepidoptera > Papilionidae > Parnassius > Parnassius smintheus. The sequence continues at coordinate 11,136,568 of JAUPFT010000018.1, forward strand.
AAACGCAAGTTATGTATGTTTTGTTCACAAAATTTCGAACGGAATACTACCGTAGGTGTGTGACGGGTCCTTGATCCCGGATCGGACGTCCAACACGGAATCCCAAAACGGAATTCCGTATGTATGTGGCGGGCTTTGAATGCCAAATTCTCCTGGGCTTCGAATGACATCGCACCGGTAAGCCACTAATTAGACGAACACGCAGATTATAGATGGGTGCAAGTGGCTCAGTAGTATCTATCGCTTTTCGTATCAATCATTGGAGGTGAGCCTATATTTAATATCAGCAGTGGATTTGTGATGGACTATGACGTTAATAATATGATGATGATTAAAACTTTTAATTTAAATATTAAAAGAAATTAAATAAATGAAACTATGTATGAAGCGGATATCGACTCAGCTAAAACGACGATAATATTATCTTAAGCTCAGCCTTGGTTTCATTCGGTTTAGTCTGGTTTGATCCGGTTGAAACTGGATTCAAGCAGTCTGAGGCGGACCTGCAGTTTGCGCTACGATAAGTATTGGAGTGACGTGCAATTTGTGATCGCACTGTACTTTTGTTTGCTCTTCTAGAAATTAGAATTCTAGTAGTGTAGTACGTCGAGCATCGATTGTTAACGGTGTTTTTGAACATGTTATACAAGTACCGAGTTACGAGAGAGCTACATTTACATTAAGTCAGTTACAGTTATAGTAATTTTTTATAAAGACTTGAGGCTGATGACTATAGTATTATCTTAGTATCCATTATATTTACATATAATTTAAAATTTTCAGACATTCATTAAAATTAAATTTATTTATAATCTAATTTTTATAATGCCTATATAATAACAACAAATAAAATACGTACCTAACAAAAATTATTATTAATATTTATTGATATTAATAAGTGACATTAATCTTGCGTAACGCGCACTCATTTTTATTATCAAATTATCAACTGAGCCAGCAGTTCATAGTAAGTGGTAACAACTTCGATCATAATTGATCGAAGGGTAACAACAACTCGCGGACACCTGGAATCAACTTCGAAATAGAAGGGTTAGGTTACGTAGGTCACGTTTTTGGGGTCTAAACTAAAATACGGAACCCTCTTAAAATATCACTATGTTGTCTGTCCTGTCTGTCCGTCTGTCTGTCCGTATATGACGGCTTTGTAGCTTGTAGTCGTGTGTGTCACACACCTGAAGTTTGGAAACTTGGTATCGATTGACGTTGGGTCGACAACTAAATTATAAATTAAAATTCAGTTAAATGTGGCTGAAATAATGGTCATAGCTTTCTTTTATCCTTAGACAGAAAAAGCCCTACCAACTTGGGAGAGACATTGGTCCAGTCCAGGACTAAGTTAAGAAGCTGATAATGTACACATTTTTTTTAAATATCGTATTCGGATTATTTACGTAACTTCTATTGTTTTTTCTTTTATTTTAATTCTTAATTTATTGGTCCTAACATTTTTTTATATGAGTAAGTACTCGATTTTGCGAAATGTCATTCTATAGCTTTACATCCAACATTAAACGCTATTTAATACTTATGTTTGATACTAGAGCATCATAAAACGCAATGTTTTAAATCCACTCCCTCGCTCCGGCATTAAGTACGACGAGCAATTTCCCATTTTCGTCTGCATTAAGTCTTACACTTATAAGTATGTCCCCTACTTCGAATTCTTCGTTCGAATTGAAATACGTTAAGTTACGTTTCACTAAATATATTTTGAGGTTATTATTACACTTTGATAAATCGATCCGTTTCATTTACTGTAGTAAATTTTAAATAAACTAAATTTTGTGAGCCACACCGCAGCCTTTATTATGGCTGCAGCAAGAATAAACCGGTTCTACCGGGGAAGTACCATTCTCGTACAGAAAACCAGCGTAAAGAGCAACATTATACTGTTGTACTGTTTCGTTCATCGAGTAATGAAAGACTCATTTCTTCATTTTGATTTTTATTATATATATATGAACGTTTGGGCTACAGCAACCACTAACCAACAGCGCATTTCATTTATAGCATGTAGATCTGTGGACCTCAGCAACAACGTCGATCTCTGAAGTTAGTCGTAAAGTTGTTGCTACCTTGCGTTCCCTTTATCGTCTTAAAAATTTCCTACCTTTCAAAACCAAGCTTACGCTGGTTCATTCCCTTATTATACCTACTATCGACTATGCCGATGTATCTTACCCAGATCTGTCAGAAAATCTTCTAAACAAGTTGGAGCGCCTTCTTAATAATTCCATAAGGTTTATTTTTGGTTTACGTAAGTATGACCACATATCATCCTCTCGTTCAAAGCTTAAATGGCTACCTATACGTCAAAGGCGATTCTAGAGAATTTTACTTGTACTTTATTCAATTTTAAACGATCCAAGGTCGCCTTCTTATCTTAAGGATAATTTTCATTTTTCATCCGATCGACGGTCGAACATCCCGACAGTCAAACCGTCTGAGGTTAAGGTTTCCACAGCATAAGTCAAATTTATTTAGTTCGTCTTTTACGATACAAGCTATACAACTTTGGAACATCCTCCCCAACGATATTAAGAATGCCACAAATAAAAAAGTTTTTAAAGTTCTTCTCCGAGAACATTACCTGAAGGAAACTACTAATTAAGATTATTTTTCCTTAATTTTTGTCTTTCTTTTCTTCTTTTTTACTTCAAATATTTATTTCATTATATATTATTCAAACAATATATATATATATATATATATATATATATATATATATATATATATATATATATATATATATATATATATATATATATATATCATTCATTTGGATATTTATTTACGAAGTTTATAAGCATGTATATATACTATATATAATAATAATAATAATATTCCACAACTATCACACAACGCCATCTAGTCCCAAGCTAAGCAGAGCTTGTGTTATGGGTACTAGACAACTGATAAACATACTTATATATTTCTAAATACATAAATATTATAGATAAATAACACCCAGACACAGAACAAATGATCGTGCTCATCACACCAACATTTGTCCTGGGTGGAAATCGAACCCACGACCTCCGGCATAGCAGTCAGAGTCACTAACCACTAGACCAACAGGCCTGTCTATATATATATATATATATATATATATATATATATATATATATATATATATATATATATATATATATATATATATATATATATATATATATATATATACTATATATATGTATGTATGTATTATTGTACGTATATTTATACTATATGTGTGTATATTTAAATGTAATGTGTATGTAGGCTGTCCCATAATGAATTGGCCTAACTATGAACCAATGAAGGATATGAAACGAAACCAATTTTATTTTTCAATATAATCACCATGAATACTAACACACTTCTGACATCTGTGAACCAACATCTCTAAACCTTTATAAAAATAACATTTTTTATCCTCAAAATGACTGAAGACGGCCGCCTGCAACTCTTCGTCGCTTGAAAATTTTCTTCCTCTTAAGTCCCGCTTTAAATTTGGAAATAAATAATAGTCGGGCGGGTCCATGTCTGGACTGTAAGGTGGATGTTGAACTTCTGTCACCTTTGCCTTTCTAGGGGGCTTTTCACCCTTATAACGCCATTCCATTGACTCGCGCTTGCTTTGTAGATCATAATACAAGATCATAGTTTCATCACCAGTCACTAGCCGCTCGATCACAGTCTTTGGATTTTCGCCACAAAGATCCAAAAACTCCGAAGCGCAGCGCACTCTTTCCTGTCTCTGTACCGCTGAAAGAAGTTTCGGTACCCATCTTGCACTCACTTTTTTCATGTGAAGATGTTCATGGATCGCGCGATGAACGGTACACTTAGAGAGCCCAAGCCTTGCTGCAATTTCTCTAATCTTCAAACGGCGGTCACTTAGAACCTCCTCTTCGATAAGAGCAATCGTTTCGGGAGTGAGCACTTCCACAGGTCGACCGTCGTGGCCAAAGTCTTCGACGGTTTCTCTCCCAAGGCGAAACTCTTTCACCCAATTTTTCACTGTGCTATAGGAGGGGGCAGACTCCTTATACACGCGATCCAATCTTTCTTTTATTTGGGCAGTGGATAAACCTTCTTTAAACAGAAACTTTATGACATTTCGATACTCAGTTTTCGACATATTGAAAAAATACGCGACTCTCGTTATTCAAATGCCCGTTAAACTAAGACTAAGCATTTCATGTCGATGCATGTTTCTTATATTAAGTGCACGATAAACGTACTATTTAATGCCACACAACATGTAGCGACATGTCGCGTTGAACTATATCAGGCCAGTTCATTATGGGACCGCCTGGTATGTATGTAATTTGCATATAAGTATGTATATTTTAATGTATAAACACTTATTTACTAATAATGGTCGCACCTGCCAACAATTGTCCTTGGCACCCAGGGTTTACTGGCAGAGAATGTCAAATGGCATTAAGTCCGCCCTATGTACCCTTTAGGTTAAGGTGTTACGTGTAAGTTTTTAAATAAATAAAATAAATAAAACGTACCATAACAGATGGGCTGTATAAAAAACAAAGAAATTTTGAGATGATTGGGATGACTGGCACACACTTCATCTGATGGTACGTGAATGCTGTGTCTTACAGAAATCTTACATCTAGCCTCAATTAAGAATCAAAATTCAGATTTGTTGTCACCCCTGAGGACTACAGTGGTATATGATGTCTTTTATCGGCGAAAAGCGTCTCCGGTGAGTGTTAAACTCGCCACACGAAACACAGCACGTTTACGTTAAGCTGTGAGGTTTTGTATTTTTTTACAGTTGAACTATTACCACAGATATGTTGGACCCAGTGTGCCACGTGGTAAGGGACCGTGTTAGGTAGATTACATAGATCGCGGCTCGTCGCGCGATATGACAACTTAAGCACCTGCTCATCGTCTTAACATCGAGGCGAGAGAAAATCCAGCGTTGAATGACAGAGGACTGTTAATCGATGATTAAAAATATCTGCTTTTACTGGCTCACCGATGTGAAGCGTGCCTTTATACTGTGCCCGTTTCAAAAGTTTTTCAATATTTTTGTGTTTCTACGCTGCTATAAATTGAAATTAGGGTTATTTGGGAAATAGTTTTCGGTAAACAAACAGATTCAATGAAATGCAATACTAAATTTAAGCTTTTAAAAAAAATCAGCTTTTGTTCAAGTATATCATTTATTTACTTTGTTTTGCGGAATGTAGACTTGTAATTTTTTAATCAGTTGATTATTAGAGTGTTAAGCAGGTGAAGGCAATTTGATTTATTTAGTAACTAAAAATATTTGTACGCATACAGAAATTACAATGAAATAATCACGTGACGTGAGCTTAAGGAGGTTTATGTATTTAAATTTTATAATTTTAAGTTATCTATGTATTAGAAGGAAAATATATTTTTTATAAGGATCAATAACAACTATTACAAACAAAAATTATTTTCCTTAATCAACATAATTTTTATTGTTTTAATATATTTACTATTTAGTGTATTTAATTTGAAATTCCTTAGGTAAGCTTTTTATAATTTCTGGTAGTATGTACATGAAGTAATTTAAACTTTGCGGATGAATTTTATGCGGACGGTTAAACCATAATTTTAATTTGCTTTTCTGTAATTGTACGAAACAAGTCAAATTGTTTTACCTGGCATTGATTATCATTCTTTTGTCAAATATCACTTTTTTGGCAGAGTCACGCTGCAGCTATATTATGGTTGTGGCACGAATGGGTCAGCTCGACCCGGGAAGGATCGCGCCCTCACAGAATACCTGCGTAAAATAGCAGCTTAATACTGGTGTGTTTCGTATGGTGAGTGTAGAGATCCGGAGACCCTTTTTTACTGGAAACGAGGCATTTCATCTTAGTTCTCAGGGGTGACAACGCATCTGCGTTTTGATTCTTACTCGAGGATAAATTCTGATCTCTATGGTTCACAGCATCCACTTACCATCAGATGGACTGTGTGCTCGTTTGTCACCCTTATTCTACAAAAAAAATCGTTATTTTTTAATCCTGTACTGTAATTTTATCGCTTTCCTTTTTTATTTATATTGCAAGAAATTTATTGCATTCCCGCTGTGTTTTATTAAATAAATAGCATTAATTACATTTTTGGAAGTGATTTTTTATTTTAAACTAAGGGTAATAAAAATATAACTTAAGGGCTGATTTGTCATTCGTCAGTTAACTAAATTATTATTTAGTTATTCATCCGTTGACTAAATTATAATTACATATTCAGTCACATATAAAAGTAAAACAATTGAAATATTTATGGCATGCAATAGAAATTTTCAATTTGTTAGTTATGCATTTTATCCTATGAATAATAACTGAAAATTAAAAATCTACCCAAAATTATACAGATAACAAATTTTCCATTAAATAAATTATTTAATAAGAATGTTCAGCATAATATTAAGGATCAGTTTTTCGGCGATAATACAAATAATTGTGTATTTCATCGCGTCCACGGAGTAGGTACTGAGACCGCATCGTGTAGCAGCATACTGTACCCCTAGCACGAACATTTTGATCTATCGTATAGTTTACGCCACAGTTTAGTTTCAGTTAAATTTTGTATGGGAATTTGAACAGCGCTCCTTGGGCGTATTTGGAACTAAAATTCAATAAAGCACGAACATCTAACGCTACGTTACGTGTCGCTTTCGTATAGTTTAACGTATAGTAAGACACAAAATGTATGGGAATCGGCAGCACGAATCTTTTTTTGACGTACGTTATCGTCTATACACTGTAGAGATCTACGAAATCTTTCTCACCGACATTTTTACGGTGAGAACGCTATCGAGAAGTATTAGTTTTAAGTTTTCCTGGGGTTTTCGTTGATTTAAGTTTAAAATATTTTTATTAACAACAAGTAGAATGCGATCTACGACTTTTTATTATTTTGTGTGGCATTTGGCAGTCGAGTTAAGAAAGCAAAGATGAGAATTAAGGTACGCAAAATTAACTATTTAAAGTATTACTAATTGGTATATTACATATATATGTACCCTTATTTTAAGTATTTATTTGATTAATAATCATTAGATTTTGATAGCTGTTTCAATTAAATATATCTAAATCGTTCCAGTGATATAACTCAACGAATTTTTATTCGGCAAACGGAAGACCCTCCGGATAATTCTGAATTGGAATTTAAAAAAAGATACAGATTAAGTAAAAATGCATTTAAATTACTCTGCCGTAAATTTTGCTCTGAAAACTTCAGAGAGAGTAAAACGATAAGCTTAGAGCTAAATAATGATGTAAAAAAAAATAATGTACAAAATTAAAGGACCTGCTGTAGTTACTCAGTTTTTTATTTTCATTTATGTTTCAGGTTATTTATGCTTTATTATTTTATGCAACAAGCTATTATCAACGTTTGGTCGGTATGGGTAATAACTTGGACCAAAAAAGTGTTATCCAATGTGTCTCTCAAGTTACGGAGGCACTTAACAGTCAATAAATAATAACCAATACCTTTACCAGGTTGCCCACTTCAAGGGCTGAGAGAGACGTCGTCAATGTAAAGTACTTACATACTTATTTTTAGCTGTGTTGATTTCTCTAGTCTAATTTTTGACGGCTCCGTGGTGTAGTGGCTTAGCAAGGAATTGTAGCGCAGGGGGCCGCGGTTTCGTATCCTGCACGGAACAAGTATTTGTATGGCCTACAAGTAATTACTGCCTCCACGACACTGGATAAATCCTATTGTGGCGGTTTTAGTATAACTAGTGTTTTTGTGACTTTCTACAGATTTCTTAAAACATACAAGATAACGGGTGTTATTGGTTGTATTGATAGATCACATTTCCGCATATTATTTCACCACAAATATAATTAGAAAGAATCCAATACGCACCCAATACGTTAATAAGTTATGTTACATAAAATGTGAAACATTACTAATGAAAAAAAAGCTTTTTTGGTATTGCCCCACGAATTTATAATAAACTACCTGATACAATAAAAAATATGAACTTATTTAAATTTAAAAAAGTGCTTAAGTAATGAATATAGACAAATGTTATTATAAAATTGACGAGTTCTTAAATGATAATTTTGACCAATTATACTGACTAATGATATTATTTTGTTATTGTCGTCTATTTAATTTTATCAATGTAGCAATTTCATTAATTTTTATTCTATTTTATTTTTATGGCATGATTCTCATAAGAACACATCATTATATTTGTATGTCTTTAAGACAAAACATAGCGTACTAATAATTGTAACGCAAGACTTTAAATGTTTAAACCTACCTATGTTTAACAAATAAACTATTCCTGAAAAAGAGATTGAACATTTATTTTATTGCCGAAAGTATTTTCATTATTTAAAGTGAAAGTTGTAAGTTTAACGGTAAAAGAATGTCCACTACCCTATTCGAGATGGGCAGCAGTCTCCTCGCAATATCAATTAAAAAATTAAAAAACTGTGTTTGACAACCCACCTGCCAAGTGTGCCCGCTGTATATTATAATCTATGTAGTCCACTGTCAATTTCAAAAAATATTAAGCAAATATTAAATTTAAAAATGGTTTTTTTATAGGGTAGGGTGACAAACGAGCACACAGTCCACCTGATGGTAAGTTGTTGCTGCGGCCCCTAGACGTCTACATCTATCCTCGATTACAAATCAAAATGCAGCTGCGTTGTCACCCCTGAGGACTAAGATGTAATGCCTTGTTTCCAGTAAAAAGGGTCTCCGATTTTCTACACTCACTATACGAAACACAGCAGCATTAAGCTACCATTTCACGCTGGTATTATGTGAGAGCGTGGTCCTTCCCCGGTCGAGCCGACTCATTCGTGCTACAACTATACATCTAATATAACTGCCGCATAGCTGTACCACGTATGAATATAATATGTATTAAGAAATTTATGGATGACAATAACCCCTGGGAATGAGATAGTCGCTACTAAACTATTTCCAATATGATTTGTATAGTTAATTGTAAAACAACATAATACATGATTGTAAACATTTTGTTTTTAATTTCCAGCAGGGTTTTGTGCTAATTCATCCCTGGACACAGGTTTCTTCCGAAATAGGGGTAAATTAAACATAAGAATGACTTTTAATAAGTACTATGAATAATGTATATTAAATTTAAAAAATCTATTTCTGTTTCTATTGAATCCAAAATTTGATTCTCTACTGTGTTGTATATGTACAGAGCTTGAACGAATTAATACAGAGTTTGAATTTATGTTTTGACTTGTTTTTTGGGAATACGACTTTAGATGATAACTCTTCTATATTTATCGGTATTAATATTAAATTCTAATAAAAAAGTACTTCAACAATTTCAAGGAGACATTTTATTTAAAACATGGACAATAAAAAAGTACAGATTATTATAATATATGTTATCACACAGCTCGAAACTGCAGCTCAGTATCATGTTGACGAAGCTCAACGTCTTCTCTGTCGAATCCTCTCTTGTTCTAATTCTACAAACATCCTTTGTTTGCTTGTTATCGTTCTGTGTTCTTCTCACTTAAAAATAACATTATTCTAATGATCTGAATGTTTTTTTGGCTTGACGGCGCGAAAATGGAAGTGGGTTGCCTATTGAGAACAGTTGGAGATTTCTTCGGTGTAGTAGATTTTAGTGCTGCTGGGATCTGGGAGGTGTTAGGGATGTAGGTTGCGTTAGGAATCTAGGATTGGTTGGAGATAAGTACTGGATCCTTGCTGCAGCCATGAGTGTTTTAGTCTTCATCATCTGAAAAAGATCGATTGAAAAACTTAAACTTTTTACATAATTTTTTATATTTCTTTCATAGTTATTTCCTTATTGTATCGTTGAAAATATTTATAGGTTAAAAGATATAATGAATAACTTGAATTTTAAGTAATTCTTATTATTTATTTAATTTTTTTAATCTTAATTTCAAATAAATATTTAACATGCTAACACACAACTAATACTTAAATTATGAAATTATTATTATTAATTTTATTTAAGTAAAATGTAGGTACTTACATCATGTGTAGTTGAAGACATACCAATAGCAGGAATTTCAGGTGGTATAATCATTAAATCTGTATGTAGCTCTGCAGGTATCACTGTTTTATTAATTTTGTATAGGTAACCAGTAACCACATAGGCTGTAAAATAATAAGTTATTAGTATTACACTGAAGTTATTTATATTCAAATATACATATTTTTTTTTCTGAATTATATATTTTCATTGAGAAAGTGTAAAGTCATTATATTATCATGTTAAAGTGAAAGTTTGTCAGTTGATTTCTACTAAAGTTCTATTTATGTTAAAGCACCATGTTCTCTTGGTAAGTGAGAAATATTTTTAATGAGTGCTATGAGCAGCTTTATTCATTTTTGGCCACTTCTTTATTTAAATCAATCCACAATCCTTAAGCAAACCAAATAAAACAACAGCGAACTCAAAATTCATGAAATAAACTATGCAATTAAAACTTTATCTAAGCGCTCTTGATTTGTATTGAAGGTTTTAGAACAATAAAACTAGAACTTACTTTTCGCTACTTTTTTTCACTCCGAGACTTCGATTCCTTGGCTGTGGAGCAAATTACGTAGCTCTTCGTACTTTTGAATACACCACTGTAGTCCGTGCACTAATTCTGTGCTTTCTATTAATCACCATTCCCTAGAAATAAACAATAATCTTTGTTTAACAGAATGAATCAATATCAATAGACAATGAATACACATACTGAAAAATAATCCAAACTCAATATAGTTACTTACGTTTACATGAAATCTACTATTATTGTAAACTGTGTGGCTAGTTCTTGACGACATCATTATTAAATTCAGCAAAAATTAGCTAAAACCAATCTAAAATACAAAACTATTAAAACAACATTACAACACAAAGCGCGAAGTCATATGTTTATCTTAAGAATGTCGCGTTCGGAAATCACAATTCATAAGACGTGAAACATGGTTTTATAAACATAAAAATGTTCCTCCGTAAATAATTATACAAGCAGTATTTTGTTTATTAACTGTTTTAAATTAATTAACACACTATTATTAATAAGTTTCAATACCTTTTCTTATTTTTACACACAGTAAAAGACTCTACAACTACAATAATATCAATTTATAAACGTAATCATTCCTTTTCATTCGTTCGTTTTAATATTGAGTCACAAGGTTTGTTTACATATAGTTACAATATAGTATCGAGTACACGTGAGTAAGAGATAAGCGTTCGTGCTGCCGACGACTGTAGCCACATTTTGGTATAAGTTTTCGCTTAGTTGACTCGATACGAATTCTTGACGCAATTGTTTATTATTCGTGCTCGGGGTACTGTTCTTTTCGTCGAAAACGTGACTATGCTAACGTGTGTTATTTTTATGTAACAGCTGCGGAGACACCTAGCCGTTATCTGTATTAAACTAAACAAACAATATAAAGAAATTTAATTCATTTAAGAAAGAAAGAAACGTCTTTTTCGAAGCTATATATGTATGTATGTATACATAGTACGTACATACATTTGTATTTTATGTCATAATTATAGGAACAGCACACCACAGTGTTGATATTCTGCCTGTGCTTACCATCTAACGAGCAGTCGCGAAATCTAAGTGTTATCTTTAAGACTTAAGATAAAGAACACTTTAAATTTTAAATATAAATAACAGAATAAAATGATAAGTGATAACAATAAACATTGATAAACAAAAATAACCTTTTTTTAAATTAAACTATTTTTTGTTACACATCATTATATTTACAGTAATTACATGACTTTATTATCTCTGACACTTGACAGCGTGGTTATATTAAATAATATGTTTGTTCTTTATTTTTTGTCACATAAAACACGTCATCACTCCAACATTAGATATATCGTGCTAAAGAAAGTTAAGTTTACAACGGTGCAGTAATAGTACTGGAAATAAATTCATATGATTTTTAAACATTAGTTTAGAATAAATAATTTTTGGTTTCTGTTGAGATTCCACTAGCGATAGTGTGTTTCAACCTTTTTTGTGAACGGTGAAGTTGTGTGATACTTTATACAAACACCCTCTAGTGGCGTATCGCAAACGTTCTTATATGCAAATAAAATCTGCTGCAGTGCTTTGAATTTCATCCTAGGTTTTGCTCTTATAAGAACGCACGAATCTTTTTAAGTTACCTTCAAATGTTTTCCTACGGTTCATGATAAAACTATTTAAATTTCTGATGGCATTAAAATGCTAAGGATGCATTTATGTATTAGTAAACGACTCCACGATACCTGTGAGAATACTAGTATGGAGAAAACTTCTTTGTTTAAATAAATCAATTACAGTAAATTTGGACAGATGATAATCGTAGATCCTGTACGATTCTCTACTATCAATATAGGACACGTAGGAGCATCATGATGCCTCATTGCTCTAGTGATCGTAAGCGCGACTGTTCATCCGGCCCCGGGTCGGGTCAAAGTCAGTTATTGGGTTTTTATGCTTAGGAATCTTATTGATGGTGTTTCCCGGTGCATAAGAAACCATGTTAAGCCGGAGTCCCTGCGCCTGCTCTCTCTCCGTTTGTGTTGTATTGCCGGACCATCGGGCTATAAGAATAAAGGAATGGAGAATGCATTTGTGACTGGGCTCACACTCGTGCACTATAGTCCTGTCCTGCGCAGAAGGATAGTCTTGGTTGAGAATGGCTGCCTTGACCAAGATTCGGTATGGAGGCCTTAATGAGTACATGCTGCCATTTAACGCTTGTATTGTTAGCGCTAGCCGCGAGCACAATACAGATGCAGCATGACTCTACCTGATCACATGAATCCACAAATTTGAACTATAAAATGGAAAAGTCTACAAATTATTAAATGTAATAAATACACTTTATACTAACTTAACAGTAAACAGTACACCAGTGTAAATCCACAAAGCTCGTATGTCGCAACTACGAGCAAAACGTATAAACGACAACTTGGCGCTATTTGCAGAGTTAAATTTCAGTGATATCGAATTTCTATCTCATAAACTATTCCGTAGCTCCGACTTCTCAGTATGCGGACCGTTTATTTGAGGAGGTAAAAAGAACCATGGGAAGCCTTGTAGGGTAGGCATGGAAACGAAAAGGGCGTGCCTCGGATAGATTTACATTAGCCCTTGTTGGTTATACTAGTCAAACTACAAAATTTGGGTATTCTATAAATCTAGTTATGCACGCGACTTTGTTAGAGTCGGCTTTGAAATTAATAAAATCCTTTAAAACTGTATTTGTGTGTTCGCGCGCGCTAGTGCGTGCTTCCGTGTTTGTGCGTGTGTGCATGCGTGCGTGCGTGCGTGCGTGCGTGCGTGCGTGCGTGCGTGCGTGCGTGCGTGCGTGCGTGCGTGCGTGTGTGTGTGTGTGTGCGTGTGTGTACGCGTGCGCGCGCGTAATGTGTGTGTGTATGTTAAATATTTGAACCGTATATATTTATAATATTTATATTTAAACTAAAATTTTCGTTATTTAGGTATTATTAATCTAAATATAAAATTTAAAACAACATAGACACCTTTATTTATACAGTTAGGCACACGTGACTAACTAAACGACATTTAAAAGTTCTCTAGATAAATTTTAATTTGAACAAAGACCTAAACTTTACGTATTCATCGTTCATTGAAATCAAAATATGTTGTCGTAAAAAAACTCGCTTGTAAGTGCTTTTAGTAGCGTGATGTTTGCTAGTGCCTATTCAGAACCGTAAAGCGATAAATGTGAATAACACCAGGGAAGCAAATAATGACTAAACCAATTAAAGCTACATTGCAAACCACTCAAATCGTGGGTAGTAATTACGCGTCGTCGATAATAAAACTTACAAAGAATGTTCTGAATTACTTTTTCCCATTTCTTTTTTTGTAATATGTACAAGTACTTATGATGGTAATATTCTTCTAACCGCCACTGTACCGAGCAACCCAATATCGACTTTGAAAGTTATCTCTTGCTGTTCAAAACCTTTTGGTAAAATCACACAAATTTTATAAATAAGGTTCAGTGTAAGAGAAATAATATCTCGGAGTCACTGAGTTGGTCCTCATGAAGCCGCATGGTTGTAATTGAGTTAGTGCTAGCACTCTTGCTCCGTGTAATGAGGGCGTTGGAAAAGGCGTTTAAACGAATGGAAAAGTGTTATTCAACTTCATTTTTAACGCACTATCTGCATTTTTATTTCACAACTAATAATTTAGCATGTAAAAATGAAATACTCTAAATATGTTATTATGTTCACTTAGGTTATGGTTCAGATGTATTTTACGTTCGTGCTGAAAGTTGATTATAGGCTCTGGTTATGGATATGTATGGATTATAGGTGTCTACAATGACCAATAAGAATTTAAACATTCATAATAACACAAACTGCGAATTTTAATATTTATTATAGAGGAACGTGCAATACAGTTGGCGGGCAACTAGTGACTGTCTGAAAAACTTTATCAACAAAGTATATAGATAGGTACAACCTCACAAGGTACACATGCGTGTGTGTGCGCAGCACACCTACAAGGGCGCCAAAACCAGATTTTCACGCTTTATAGGTGCGCAGAAAATAATTTTTTTGTCATTAAAAACTACGAATTGACATTTTTTTTAAAAAATCATTTCGAAAGTTAAATATTTTCCTTGGTGAATTATGATGGCCAAAACGTGATTGACACATTTTGTTTCGATACAAAAACATCGCAAATATTTCTTCAAAATCTACAATTTTAGGTACCTACGTCCATTAAGGAAAATATTCAAATGTAATTAAAGCAATTTCAAATAAATTCTGTTTATGTGTTCACCAGTAAATACATGGGGGAATTATTATTTTCCAATAAAGGAGTATATTTCATTTTAAAAAGAAGTATCAAATAAATAACGTGCATTAAAATTGTGCGCGGGCCCGCCAAACTGGAGCATACCGCTCCTCACTCGTGACTACGATATATTTCGCCTTAATCAGCTTCATGTTTTTCGTGTCCAAAGTTCAATTAAAACCCGCGTTAAAGAACTAATAGCTGATGTGAACAATCGGGGCTCCGGGAAGATTGCAGTCTGTGAACACGTACGGGATCGCCCCCGTCACTACATCAGATTTGATAGAACACAAATCCTCGCTAAATAACACCGATTCCTTCTAAGGATGATTCGCGAGGCTATTGAAATCAAAAAATATCCTAATTTCAATAGAGAAGATGGCTGGATGCTATCATCTGCTTGGGATCCTATAATTAATAAAATTAAAACCCAACCCAAGCATACAATCCCCCGTGACCATGGGTGCTGTAAAGTGCTCGAAACGTCGGGTATTCAAAAAGTTAAATATACGCGATAAAATCCGTAAAAACTAGTATTATTTAAAACAAGAAAATATGCTTTAAATTAAATCAAACCTATCAATTAATTACATTACACAGTTTATCTGATATAATGGATAGCTATAACTTGTTTTTAAGTATGTTCATTTCATTTGCGTCATTGTTAGTTTTTGAGCGCCATCTTAGATCCGCCATCTTCAAATTCGCTAAGTCTCACCATTTAGCTAAGCAGTATTATGCCATCTACGCGAAGATTTTATTTTCTATTCTTCTGAGCAAACTTTTTCATTTGATACCAGATACCAGAGTGTATCGAAAATAACTAGTCAGCAATCTTCGGCGGTTTGCCATGCATTGTCATCCATTGCAAGTTAAATAAAGGCTTGGCGAAATGAATGGTGAAATTGTTACATATAATTCAGCTAGCAAAGTATTCGTAAGTCTCTTGGCCACAGTATTTCAAAACTCGTCGAAGTAACGAAATCAATGCGATGAATGGGCAAGAATCGAATTGCGAGAAACGATAGGGGAAAGTTTGCAACAGACAAACCACTAATAACACGACGTATAATAATAGTATGATGCCATATTAGGCTGAAGTACCGAGAAGTTAAAAAAACAAATATTGAATTATTGAAGCGACAGTAGCCTAATGGCAGGGCGCTGACCGCGAACTCAAAAAGGTCGTGGGTTCCAATCCGCTATTCGACT
This sequence comes from Parnassius smintheus behrii, assembly GCA_036936625.1. Classification (NCBI taxonomy): domain Eukaryota; kingdom Metazoa; phylum Arthropoda; class Insecta; order Lepidoptera; family Papilionidae; genus Parnassius; species Parnassius smintheus. The sequence continues at coordinate 11,152,623 of JAUPFT010000018.1, forward strand.
ACTGGCGTGAACCACTCGTAACACAAGCAATTTAAGCTTACCACGAGTGGTTAAGAGGAATATTAGTAATGTTAGTAGCATTGTTAATATTCATTTTTTTTAAATTATGTTAAGAGAACTCAATGTTTCAATCAAGAAACAATCGAGTGTGGCTAAGAAGGAAGGCCGTTAAATAAGAAAAGATATAACTCGATAGTGTATAAAGTTTTACCAGTCATACTAATTCTATACTATTTATATTAATACGAGATGTCGAATTCTCAAGATTGTTTACATGATTAATTATAATAAATTAATTTAAAATCTAGAAGTTCCTGGATATTTATGCTAATATAATAATTGATCGCTATACTCGTATTATATATTTATTTATATATTTATACACCATATTGCTTGGGGAGTACAATGCTACAGGGTAAGTCGGTCGTGAAGTGGTATCCGTTTTAAGCCCCAGTCATCTGATTGTGTCGTCTTAGGGTCCATATGAAATAAATAAATTAAGTATATTATTTGCAGGAGCTAGAAAAATAGTGTAATAAAATTCAAATTAAGACATCGCTTAAAATGAAATTGAAGGGTCTGTTTTTAATGTCAAAATAACAGATTTCTATTAAATACATGTGTAAGTATATTACGGTATTAACAAAAAAAAACAATTTTTAAAATACTGTTTGTTCCGGCTAATCTCCGAAACGGTTTGTCCAATTTTGACGGGACTTTCACTGGCAGATAGCTGATGTAGAAAGGAGTAACTTATGATACTTTTATTTAAGAAGAAAATTTAGGGTTCGGGGAAAAAATCCCATGAAATCTATGATGTATGATTATAATTTTTATACTTCCTCAATTATAATTGTACAAGCTTGCATCAATTTATCTTGCACTCGGGAGTGATAACATATTTATAATCTTATTTCTACAAAGTTGGCTGTAGTTGCCTATGGGGCTCCAGTAGCTATTTGCCACCAGGTGAACTGTCAACTAGCTTTAATAATATTATAAATAAACAGTTGCTTCAATCCGTATTTAAAATACACACTGCATACACAAATGTCCTAGTATCCGTTTTATAATTTGTGAACACATATTACATATAGCCATATTTGGTGCGTGCTCATTTGAAGTATCGCAATCCTTGGCATCTTATAAAGCCATAGACAGTAAGTTAGTTAACCAACTTGCGAGGCTCTAACGAAGTCCATCTATTATGTATGACTCGTCTTGTAATAATTTAGACATTCAATCCGCTGATATGTAATTATATACTGCGCGTTATAGCGGTCACCGCCCTGTGTCCCAGTTTTCCGAATTGTAGTTTCGGGTTGGAAAATTTGTCATTTGATTTTATAATGTTCCTGCGTGGGGGCCGCGTAAGGGACACATTCATACCTTGAGTGTCTTTTTTATGGAAAACGGGTGACAAACTAGCACACGGTCCACCTGATGGTAAGTGGATGCTGTGGCCCATAGACTGTAGTGTTATGCTTATACATACTTACATATCATTTTACACTATTTTAAATTCTGTTTTTGATGTTCTGCATTCGCCTCAAAACTTGATATTTTGCATCACCTTTATTTCCATAGGATCCTGTAATATTTTTAATTCATAAGAACACAATAACAAATCATTTTCACTTCGTATTTTTCATGCTATCAGCACTTTTTAAATCGGTGTCAATGGAGTCTACCTTTTTCGGTCTTTTATTTAGTTCTCCATAACTCTGTAATTTCGGGTTTCGTGCGCGCTGTTGCGCTACTTTTTTTTCCTATATAAATAATATCTCATTTTTCACTTAAATCTTGCCGTTTCTGTATTACGAGCCTAAAACCAAAATTTGACATGTTTTGACATCGTTGTTTATCAGGTTGTCATGGCAATTTTTATTCAAATATCGTTACCGGCCTGATGTTTTTACTTCAAAATACTCCTTTCTTCTTGGCCATTTACAAGAATTTGCTTTTAATTTAAATAATTTCAAATTTAATGAGAATAATATTACGTTCTTATGTGAGATCCGTCAAAAAGCAAAAATAAGCCGAACTGAATCGGCGAATGGGGAGTCTGACTTGAGCTTTGATACTTGAAGCATCTCCTAAAGGCCTTTTCTGCACTGCCTCGGGATCCTGCAAGCCTCTGCCCGCTCTTTAAGTCGTCGCCTAGCCACGCCTACGCCTCCGCCTACTAGTGCGCTGTGTTTACTTACTTCAAACGCTGCGTGCCTTCTCCTGACGTTGCGTGGACCTACTTCAGACGCTGCGTGTTTATTCTGGACGCTGTGTGGGTCTACTCCGGAAGTTGTGTTTGCCTACTCCAAGCGCCGCGTGTACCTACTTTAAACGCTGCGTGCCTACTCCAGACGTTTCGTGGACCTACTCCCGACGCTGCGTACCGGCTCAAGACGCTGTGTGGGTCTACTCCAAGCGCTGCGTGTACCTTCTCCAGACGCTGCGTGTGTTTTCTCCAGATTCTACGTGTTCCTAGAGCAGGAGCTGTGCACCTATCATAGGCATAGCCTGTGCATACTTCGTTGCAGTATCTTTTGTTATTTTTTTTTTAATAATATTGTAAATCACCATCTTGATTACAACCCATCATCACCTTCATACCTTTTTTTTTATAAAAGATACTGTAAAACTTCAAATTTTTAAATAATTTATTTTATTTTGGTTGTTTTCGTTCTAGTTAAGTTAGGTTCTTAGTTTTTTTATTGTCGCTTCACGACATTTGGCGCCCAACGTGGGGCCCGACGTAAAAGTTCTTCTTTTCTTCACCTTAGCTACGCCTTATTCATTTCCTTTTGATTGAATTGCTTTCTCTTTCGTTCTTAACTCTTTATTTACTCATCCTTATCATATCTTCCAAATTCTAAAACAAAACTTCATCTAGTTTTTCAACTTATCTGGATTATATTTAGGCCTACATATAACACTACACCTACATTCATCACTTTAATATGTTTATTCTCGATAACTTAAAGAGGTACAATCTTCCAAATTCTAAAACAAAACTTCTTCTAGTTTTTCAACTTATCTGGATCCTATTTAGGCCTACATATAACACTTCACCTACATTCATCACTTTAATATGTTTATTCTAGATAACTTAAAGAGGTACAATCTTCCAAATTCTAAAACAAAACTTCATCTAGTTTTTCAACTTATTTGGATTTTATTTAGACCTACATATAACACTTCACTTACATTCATCACTTTAATTCTTGATAACTTAAAGAGGTACAATCTTCCAAATTCTAAAACAAAACTTCATCTAGTTTTTCAACTTATTTGGATTTTATTTAGACCTACATATAACACTTCACTTACATTCATCACTTTAATATGTTTACTCTAGATAACTTAAAGAGGTACAATCTTCCAAATTCTGAAACAAAACTTCATCTAGTTTTTCAACTTATTTGGATTATATTTAGACCTACATATAACACTTCACCTACATTCATCACTTTAATATGTTTATTCTCGATAACTTAAAGAGGTACAATCTTCCAAATTCTAAAACAAAACTTCATCTAGTTTTTCTACTTATCTGGATTATATTTAGACCTACTTATAACACTTCACTTACATTCATCACTTTAATATTTTTATTCTAGATAACTTAAAGAGGTACAATTTTTAATTAAATTTTTATTTCTTAAACTTAACTTTACAATTAATTATATACAAATTTCTTAACAAGGCCGAACTCGAATACGAAGTGAATATTAGATGTGAGGAACCAGCTAATACTGTTTTGCATGACACTACATTTGTATATATGTTTGTATATTTGTATATAAGTTTGTATATATGTATAAATATCAATTTCAGACACATCTCGTTAGTGATTTGCTGATCTCTGGCTTTGAGCCCTACCGCTCTGGCCGTTCTTAATCTTTACTTAAGTCATAGCGACTAAAGCTTGCTTAAGATTAATTTCTTTATCTTTATCTTCACTCAGGAGCGGATGACAACTCCTTAAATAAGCCTGGATGTCCTTTCGAAATGTTTTTTTCCACGCAGGAGCGGATGACAACTCCTTAAATAAGCCTGAATGTCCTTTCGAAAACACACTTTTAGAGTGGTAGTCATTGAATGTGAACTCCACCCTTACCTGAATGCAGATGATGAATGTAAGAGATAGTATATCTGATTTTGCCTGTTGATGTCTGTTTCTGCAAAGCTGTGTTTTCATGGTTTATTTTATGGTGTACATGTCAAAATTTTTGCTGAGTCAAAAATTTTCCGGGGTCGGGGGGGAAAATGTAGTGTTATGCTTATACATACTTACATATCATTTTACACTATTTTAAATTCTGTTTTTGATGTTCTGCATTCGCCTCAAAACTTGATATTTTGCATCACCTTTATTTCCATAGGATCCTGTAATATTTTTAATTCATAAGAACACAATAACAAATCATTTTCACTTCGTATTTTTCATGCTATCAGCACTTTTTAAATCGGTGTCAATGGAGTCTACCTTTTTCGGTCTTTTATTTAGTTCTCCATAACTCTGTAATTTCGGGTTTCGTGCGCGCTGTTGCGCTACTTTTTTTTCCTATATAAATAATATCTCATTTTTCACTTAAATCTTGCCGTTTCTGTATTACGAGCCTAAAACCAAAATTTGACATGTTTTGACATCGTTGTTTATCAGGTTGTCATGGCAATTTTTATTCAAATATCGTTACCGGCCTGATGTTTTTACTTCAAAATACTCCTTTCTTCTTGGCCATTTACAAGAATTTGCTTTTAATTTAAATAATTTCAAATTTAATGAGAATAATATTACGTTCTTATGTGAGATCCGTCAAAAAGCAAAAATAAGCCGAACTGAATCGGCGAATGGGGAGTCTGACTTGAGCTTTGATACTTGAAGCATCTCCTAAAGGCCTTTTCTGCACTGCCTCGGGATCCTGCAAGCCTCTGCCCGCTCTTTAAGTCGTCGCCTAGCCACGCCTACGCCTCCGCCTACTAGTGCGCTGTGTTTACTTACTTCAAACGCTGCGTGCCTTCTCCTGACGTTGCGTGGACCTACTTCAGACGCTGCGTGTTTATTCTGGACGCTGTGTGGGTCTACTCCGGAAGTTGTGTTTGCCTACTCCAAGCGCCGCGTGTACCTACTTTAAACGCTGCGTGCCTACTCCAGACGTTTCGTGGACCTACTCCCGACGCTGCGTACCGGCTCAAGACGCTGTGTGGGTCTACTCCAAGCGCTGCGTGTACCTTCTCCAGACGCTGCGTGTGTTTTCTCCAGATTCTACGTGTTCCTAGAGCAGGAGCTGTGCACCTATCATAGGCATAGCCTGTGCATACTTCGTTGCAGTATCTTTTGTTATTTTTTTTTAATAATATTGTAAATCACCATCTTCATTACAACCCATCATCACCTTCATACCTTTTTTTTTATAAAAGATACTGTAAAACTTCAAATTTTTAAATAATTTATTTTATTTTGGTTGTTTTCGTTCTAGTTAAGTTAGGTTCTTAGTTTTTTTATTGTCGCTTCACGACAAGACATCTACATGTATCCACGACTGCGAATCAAAATGCAGATGGTGGTCATCCCGGAGGAATTTAAAAAAAATTCAGTTCTCAGAACGGCGACGTGAAGCAGCGTCAAGTGATGTCTAATACTGCAGTTGTCATTGGGCATACCAAGCGATTAAGGCAAATCCCTCCTGTAGTGCGAGAGGACCATTTTCAGCAGTAGACTTAGTTCTTCATTACGAAGAGGAAGTATTTTATGATATTTTTTTTAATTTTATTATTTCTGTTTTCGTAAAAATAGACAGCATCACGCGATCGTTCACTAGAAAGGAAAACGATCTATTGAGGCGAGGTGATGATAAGGTGTCACATTTTGGAGGAAAGCTTCGTCCAAAATGTGACACCTCTTCATAACTAACACTAGACTTTTGCTGTTATGTTGATGATAACTTACAGCTTACTTAAGATAATTTATAGGTTAAAGTTGTATTGTCGAAATGTTTCACGCCGTGAAATACGCTTTTAAGTGTTTAATTTAAATAAAATTATTATTAATAAAACATGGATGCTCTCGTTAATTACTTTTTATTTATTTGACCTATATTACTTAGTAAAAGCATGTTGGAAAGTATGAACAGCTAAGGTCGTTATTTTAATTGCGTCTTTTGAATTTTTAATGAGCCCTTTAATAAATTTGTCCGATCTGGATGCAAATTAATGTTCTTTGGTCTCGAGTAATAAGATGAGTAAGTTGCATTTTTAATTATAGTCAGCTCATATTTGACTTACATAGCAAAGACAGAAATTGTAATTATGTCTGCTATGAAATATTTTATAAATAGCCCTGTTTTTAAGATACTCATCTGCTAATATATAATAAATAATGTCCTCCAGGCCCACCGACTTACCGACTGCCATGGCGACCAATATCTACCAGTGTTGCCAACTTGACGTGTTTCCCGTTAGATTTGACGGGACAGCGTGGTTGACAACGGGAAGAAATTGTGTTTAACGGCTAACGGATTTTTAACGGGACGACAAAAATTTATGTTTTTTTAGATTTGTTTTCGAAATAAAAATAATATGGAAATGGCAAAAATTAAATTATAATTTTATTCAGTTTTTTAGTTTAAAAGTACGAAAAAATGTGCAATACAATGAATGTCTACAATTATCTACCGTACTTGACGGGATTTGACGGGATTATAGTGTTCTCTACAACGGGAGCCAGATTTTAATCTTGGCAACACTGATATCTACGGAGACTTGCCATATACTTGTACATGTGCAGGACAGAGTTATATAATGCACGAGTGTGTGCAAGCTCGTTTGCGCTCTATATTCTCTCACACTCATGGTCTAAGCGCCACAACCGTGGGAATATCGGGTGCAGGATTCTGCTTTACGTGGTTTCCGGGGCGCGAGAGTGGCTGACTGAGAATTGTTTGACAAAAAAAAACCAATAACTGTGTTTGGATCAACCATTATTATTGTTACAACAATAATCTATATATTTTATATAATTTTCTCTCTATACAATATTCTCATATACCTACGTATTTTCACTTAACTTTATAAACTAAAGCGTTAAGAAAAACAATGATAATTAAAATTAAATCATGCAAATAGAGTAGGTAAGCCTTCTGAAATTTCTGAGACGATTTATGTAGTTTATTTCAGCGTTTTACATTAGCGTTTTCACTATATTTTAATAAACAAGCATAGTACGTACACGATATACGTACCTATTTTAAAACAAAAAAATTCAGGTACGAGTGGTAACTCTTTACTAAGTGAAGGCCAGAAGTAAACAACCTGGTAATGGATCTATGTACGGTTCTGTAGTGAAGTATTACCGCGTACGATTGTTGGATCATAGCGTTTGTAGCTGTATCACTTTATCACGCGTTTGTATCACTGTCTACCGTATACCCATTATGAAATATGTCGCAGCAGAAATAATAATACTAACTTATGGGTGTCTTGTATCGAAAATGCTATTTAGAGACTTTGGTATATTATTCAATTTTGATAATATGTCGCGTATTATTTGATTTTACGATTTAATAAGATATAGTAAAGACTATCTTAATTTTTTACCTTGATTATTACCCACTGTCATAAATATTTTCTATAAGAGGTGTATTTACTAATAATTATTAAATGATATTTGGCATTCTTTGGGAAAAGCTTACATTCAGCTGTGGACTTGTATGGAGCTGGCATGACGATGACTGAAGATAATTTTTATTCAATTCTAGCCTTTAAACTTTAAAAAAATACCATTGGTCGGGCTAGAACTTTATAACGAAGAACCGTCAACATATACTGGACTATCTTTTTCTTGAATTTTTTTAATAATATAATGGTCTTTGATTTGCTTACCGTAATATATATATATATATATATATATATATATATATATATATATATATATATATATATATATATATATATATATATATATATATATATATAATTGGTACTGCGAGGTCCTGAATGGAAGAAGCCTGCCTCATAGACCGACAAGGTAGATTATAATATCACATTTACGCTGATGTTGTAGGCTGATGAAGAAGTGACTTAAAAGAATTATGACAAATCATTCATCATCATTACAGCCCTTCACAAGTCCACTGCTGAACATAGGCCTCCACCAAGATATTTCCAGAGCCATACATTCCTCCGAAACCCACTACACGGTGTTGATAGGAGACTTCAATGCAAAACTAGGCACAAGAGAAAGCGGTGAGCTGAAGGTAGGGAAATTTGGAGTAGGGCAACGGAACCGAAGGGGCCAGCAGCTGGCCGACCTTATGGAGAAAGAGGGACTCTTTATGATGAACTCTTTCTTCCAGAAGCGGCCCCACAGGAAGTGGACCTGGTCGAGCCCCGACGGTTCGACAAAAAATGAGATTGACTTCATTATGACGACCAGACGCCAACTGTTCAGTGATGTCTCAGTGATCGCAAGGGTGAAAACTGGCAGCGATCACCGAATGGTTAGAGGCACACTGAACCTAAACGTTAAGTTGGAGAGGTCTCGTCTAATGAAGTCAACGCTCCGTCCCCCTCGTGCTCTAATCCAGAATCCCGAAACCTTTCAGCTCGAGTTACGTAACCGCTTCCAGTGCCTAGAAGATTGCAATGCAGTGGACGATATGAACGACAAGCTCGTGGAAACTGTCCATGCGGTCAGAGCTAAGTTCTGCAAGACCCGCCGCAGAAGAACACAAAAACTCTCCGATCACACTCTTAATCTCATGGCTGTTAGACGGGAGATGAGGCTGCAATCGTCAACAGATTTGACAGCATACAGGCAACTAAACAGACAGATCTCCAAATGCATGCGGCGAGACTTACGCAACTTTAATACTTCTCGTATTAAGCGGAAAGCCCTGGTTCCGCTCGATCGAGCGGAACCAGGGCTCCAAAGTCTTTGCCAGAGATCTGTCTGCTAGAAAGAGCCAACTGTCAAAGCTGAAGACTGAGTGTGGCAACATCGTTTCCGGGACTCCTGAGATTCTGAGTGAGATTGAGAGGTTCTATGGGCAGCTGTACACATCATCGTTGGAGCCACACGCAAGTGTGAGTAACGATCCAAGAGCAAGTCTTATCCGACACTATTCCGATAATATCCCGGACGTCAGTCTGAGCGAGATTAGAATGGCTCTCCACCACCTTAAAAACGGCAAGGCCCCGGGCGAGGACGGATTTACAGCGGAGCTTCTGAAAGCGGGTGGAACACCGGTACTTGAAGTCCTTCAGAAGCTCTTCAATTCCGTCCTCCATGGTGGCACTACTCCGGAGGCGTGGAGCAGAAGCGTGGTGGTTTTGTTCTTTAAGAAAGGCGACAACGCTCTCTTGAAGAACTACAGACCAATTTCCCTTCTGAGCCGCGTCTACATGCTATTACGAATCGTCTCGCACGCAGACTCGACGACTTCCAGCCTCCCGAACAAGCCGGTTTCCGAAAAGGCTTCAGTACCATAGACCACATACATACCCTGCGGCAGATTGTACAGAAGACCGAAGAGTACAATCTGCCACTTTGCCTGGCATATGTGGACTATGAAAAAGCCTTTGATTCCGTCGAAATTTGGGCGGTGCTACAGTCCCTTCAGCGGTGCCAAGTTGACTGTCGGTACATCGAAGTGCTGAAGTGTTTGTACAGTAGGGCTACGATGGCTATCCGAGTACAGAACCAGAGTTCGAAACCTATCCAACTGCAGAGAGGTGTAAGACAGGGTGATGTTGTATCCCCGAAACTCTTCACCGCTGCGTTGGAAGACGTTTTCAAGCTACTGGACTGGAAAGGATACGGTATTAACATCAATGGCGAGTACATCACTCACCTTCGATTTGCCGACGATATAGTCCTTATGGCAGAATCGCTGGAGGACTTAAGCATTATGCTCAATGACCTCAATAGTGCCTCCCAACGGATAGGTCTTAAGATGAACATGGACAAAACAAAGATCATGTTTAATGTCCATGTCACACCTGTGCCGGTAGTTGTTGGGAGCACTATGCTCGAAGTTGTTGACGAGTACGTTTACCTGGGACAAATAGTCCGACTAGGTAAGTCCAACTTCGACCGAGAGGTCAATCGACGGATTCAACACGGCTGGGCAGCGTTCGGGAAATTACGAATTATCTTCTCGTCAGGTATACCTCAATCTCTAAAAACTAGATTGTACAACCAGTGCGTGTTGACAGTGATGACTTACGGATCTGAGACGTGGTCCTTCACTGCTGGCCGTATGAGGACGCTCAAGGTCGCTCAGCGAACTATGGAAAGGGCTATGCTCGGAGTTTCTCTGCGTGATAGACTCAGAAATGAGGATATCCGCAGTAAAACCAGAGTGACCGACATAGCCCAACGGATTAGTAAGCTGAAGTGGCAATGGGCCGGCCATATAGCTCGAAGAACCGATAACCGATGGGGAAGAAAGGTTCTCGAGTGGCAGCCTCGTACCGGTAGGCGTAGTGTAGGGCGACTTCCCACTAGATGGAGTGACGACCTGGTAAGACATGCAGGAAGTCGATGGATGCAGGTGGCTCGGGACCGTGCTTTGTGGCATTACTTGGCGGAGGCCTATGTTCATTATGACAAAATTATATGCTAATTCATAAGAATATGTTCTGTATATATTTAAAAAATGGCTTGCGTTTTATTAATAAGCAACTGATAATCGCATATAGATTATAAATGGCACGTAACATAAATAAAACTGGAGTAGTAATGTTATTGAGAACCGAGCCACGCCATACCGCTCGTGTATCTCTGGGTATTAGCGACCCGACGCCACTGCGCTCCATTACCGCGCATTAACTATTAATGCACCGGGTCTCTTCGCTCGTCTCGTCGCAGACCGCCTGTGGATACTCCACCGTTAGAAACGCGTTTTATTACTGATCATATTTAAACTGGTGACAGAAACACCAGAGTATTAAGATTTTTTTAAACGAAATCACTCTCTTGGGTTGATTCTGTACAGTAGCTGTGCAGATGAATCTTTCGCATATCATTTTTTGTAACTTTCGCATGACTATTTTATTACTATTCCATTTTATTATTTTTTTATTCATATAAAAATATTAAATTAAAAAAGATATGATGTAAGCGACAATATTGTTTTAGGTAAAAGCTTTTTAATGAAAAGGAACATCTTAAAAACTAGGGATTTCATCCTGATCTGAAACCAATTATTAACCGGTCGTAAAAACAATCATACTCGCAATCCTCTCTAAAAACTTAATCCGTAATATAATATAAAATTATATGATTACCCCCAAATCATGCCTTGGGTGTTGTAAGAGGCGACATGGGGGGAAATAACAATATTAAGATACGGATTATTAATTTGGGGTAACAGCTCTTATTCAAAAAGAGCTTTTATAGCTCAAAAAAAGTGTGTGAGAGCCCTAACTGGGGCCAAATGGTATGATTCCTGTAAGCCCTTGTGTAGGGATCTTAACATACTAACTTTACCAGGTATGTACATATTTGAAGCAAGTGTTCATGTAAAAAAACATTTACATATGTACAAAAAAGCATCTGAGGTATACTTGCGTAGCAATCGAAATTCTAATAGACTAGTTATAGAACGTATACCTAAAACTGCATTTTATCATAATGGCTGCTACACGATGAGTGTAAAAATTTATAATAAACTTCCGGTAAACATTAAAGAAGAGACAGAAACTGGTAAATTTAAAACCAAACTAAAAAGCTGGCTACTATTAAAGTGCGTTTATGACGTAAAACAATTTTTAAATGAATAGAATCTTGCTGCCTGAACTTGACATTATTGTATTCTTTTAGACTATTTTTTGTGTAATCTGTAGATTTTGTATATGTACTCTTTTGACATCCTAATTTTTACTTTTTATAATGATTGACATGTTGATTGTATTTTAATTTTATTTGATTTAAATGAATAATGCATATTTAAATTCTTTGCTTGTAATAATGATTGTAGTTTTAACATTTTTAATTTATATTTATTTGTTTTAAATTAATCAATGTAGGTACATGACTATGTCTTTTCATTTAATTTATAATTTTCGCATGCCAGATGTGGTAAACATGTGGACTATATACAATATCCAATATTTGTCACCTATTATGTACCATGTTTAAGCGAATAAATGAAATTATTATTATTATAAATTATTATTATAAACCAGGAGAGGGGCAATTGTCTTCCTTAGATATAAAAAAAAAGACTTGGCAAGCGGAGTTTTTTTTACCCGACGAATAAAATATAGATACGCTTTCACACCTGAGGACACTCTTTACTCGAAAAAGTGTGTTCATTTATCGTCACTCACGATATAAAACAGTGAACTATTAATTATTATGCTTATTCATACTGGTAATCTTTGAGAGCGTGGGCCCACGGGCGGACCCACTCATGCTGCAATTATAGTTTCCCTTTACCGGCATCATCATCATTAAAGACTTACCCAAGATACGAGTAGACTATGAAACAAGATCTGAACTACATGCATCGAAATTATTCTTCAAATAAGCACCAAGCCGTAACAGTTAGTTAAACGATATACGGCTACCACCCGAAAATCTTTCGTTCTCATCGGATGCCGTTTCTTCAATATTCTTTAGCTCTCTGTTCCGTTGTGCTTCCCTATATGATTTCAGTTAAACACAACTTCTTCGTAAAATAACTTTATAGATGTTGTTTCCGCCGTTGAAAAACTACGTGCATAAAAATAGGGAATCACGAAAAAAAATTCATGAAAAATACCTATTATTACAACGTCATTACGAGTTATGACTTGCATTATCTGTCGGACGCGATATAAAGTTATAAATCGTTCCCATGCGTTAACTTTGTTCTTCGAATGGAAGGGTCATGCAAATTTTAAAATTATATTCTTTCATTGTAAATAGAGTATTAGTGGAAGAATTTCTTTTTATACAAGTAAGAATGACAAACAAGTACAAAAAGCTCTCTTTATGGATGTGGACGCCATGGTCCATATAGATTTAAATTTATACTCGTAAAGATTTTAAAAAATGCAAATGTGTTAAATTCCATTAAGGAATACTTTCATCACGAGACTCACTAAAACATATGGTGATATATGACTGCTATTCTGTAGGAGCGTGGTCCTTTTCTGATTGAGCCGAACCATTCCTGACTCAGTCATAATTCTGCCACATATTGTCATATTCATAGAATGTTATTACGGTACCTTTTGATTAGAAATTTTTATATTAAATTCATAAATAGCTTATAAAATATTTCATTTACCAACAGGTCTATATCTATTATTGTTTATCATTTGAAATTCAAACAACTTTCAAAGTTTAAAAGGCATATACATAGCTTAGCTAGCTGCAGGGTAAATTATCTAGTGCATAAGAATTCCTGTTATGAGTTCACATTCTACAAAATTTGCTAGTGAGACACCTATTGATTTTGTGAATAAACGTAGATGACGTTTTTTTTTAAAACTAATTTTATAATATTAGAGAGAACAATAAGGGACTACCTACAAATATATATATTAAACTGGCTGTGCTTGCGACTGCGAATTCGTACTTTTGTTATGATATATATATTTGTACTTTGAATTGCCACTTAGACCTAAAAATATATTTATTTGGATAAAAACATTCAGTCAGTCTATCAGACAAACTAACGAACGGGCCCACAAACAAACCAGGCAACGACGGTGCAAACTATATGCTGGTGTATCATACTGTAAATAAACAAAAAACTAATCGCAATAACGTAATCCACAATTTGATTCCGAATCTATCTAGCCAACAATTGGTTCCCACACAACTGATAAGAACTTGCCCTAAATAAGTAAGCTACATCATCAAAAATTTTTACGTCCTCGATCGGTGACAAACTGCTTTCACTCGGTTTTTGTGTGAATTGAATACATCTGTTATTCGAAATATCGATGTGTTAGAAACGTGCTTTTAATAAATTATAGTGGTGTAATAATATGTCGGTTATAACTTTCTTTTAAATGCAGCGTTAAAAGTTGTCAACATGATATTATAACAACTCTGCGACAGTCCTACAAAAGTATTTACAATTTTGGCATGTTTTGAAGAAGCTTAGACTGTTTTCAGATATTTACTCAAGTGGTATCGCGGCACTTAGGGACTATTTCCTCTTCGAACTACTGTCGTCAACGTGCCACATAGCATAGAAGAAATCCTCGAGACCGTTACGTGCCAACCGATCTTAATTCTTCACTTCGGCCTGCAAGCCGCACGAAAGCGATAAACTACCCTCATTACGCGAAAACACAAGGAGTTTGAGGAGCTAAAAAGGAATTCCGGCCTCGTTTATTTTTATCGCTTCTAAATTTCTTAGCTTGTAGCGTCGGGATGAAATATGCGTTTTAGGGTCTAACTTTGAGGTTTTATTAAATCTTTAGGTATACTAAAAACAAGGTTATAATCATAGCTTTGGCTTGAGGTTTTCAATAAAATGTATTCAATAATTATTCTTTATAAAATTAAAAAATCTCACGCCTGTCACCGAGTAAGGCAGGCAGAGACTACGGATTCCCATTTGGCACGATTCTGACACTAAACTCTTGCTTCTTTCACTATTAATATTAATACTAAGATTTTGGCCACTTGGCCAAAATAACCAAGGGTACATTTTGGCAATTTGGCCCATCTTCAATTTATCGTCAATTTGACTTTCATCTAGGGCTCTAGGGCGATTTTATCTTTCTTCATTTATGCTTTCTACGTGCCAAACCACTGAAGCACATATTACTCAAATATAGTATTTTTAAAATAGCTGTGTTGAATTTACAAAGTGAATTTGTTAATTTATAAATTCAACACGAACGAATACATTAAATTTCTTTTCACTAATGTGAAATAAAAACCATAGAACATGAGCATAATGCTAATTGTATAATTAAAACTGTTTTAGTGATTTGTACAGCGATTATTTATTTTAATTGATTCGTTTTTCATAAGACACGGTACGATAAGAGAAACAAATTCATGTGTAAAAAAATATTTTTCAGATGAACTTCGAGAACACGTCTCTTTGTAACGTTACACGTATTTCCTAAGTACAAGTATCGTTTACGTCTTTAAAATGTAATACAGCGGAAAATATTCGTGTAGACACTGTAATGAAGGACGTGGAAAGCACTTCTCTCCCCATCTGCATGTATGCGTGAAGTGCGATGTCTACGTGTAAGTGATGTTTCAGTTCAGTTTCCTATGTAAATCAAATTCGTCGCGGCGCGTGGCTTAGACGTCTCGCGGTAAACAATGGTTTATCATACGAGGGAAATTCGAGAAATATACACTTAATAGCGTTTAGTACTTAGTAACTCGGTCTAAGTACCACTTAACCCGTCACTCACAACGAATTCTATATCCGAGTATACCGCTTGATAGTGTGATATTGTTTCACAGTTTGTCACTTTTTCCAGTGTCTCCCCAATAGCACTCAGGACTTGCTTCGGATTTTTTCACGTATTCAGGCGACGCACTTTAACATTTGAGGAAAATTTATTCTCCTTTTATTTGCCTTTTAAGTAAATATTGCTTTAAGTGTGTTTTATAATATCAAACTACGACACACTTTAACCTCTAAGAAAATATATTCTCTTTTTATTTGCCTCTAAGTAAATATTGTATTACATTTTTTATAATATTAAACTGTCTTCACTTATAACTATAAGTGTATTCTTAATTACCGTATTTTTAACCACTCCATAACATCCCATGATAGTCCTTAAAGGCAGCTGTGTAACACATTAATATCTGCTACTGATAACTTTGACGGTGAAAATATTTCCTGATGGAAAGTGACCACTGCAAACCATGCATACCAACTTTAGTACTTTAATTTTTCCATAGACTATAACTTAGTACCGACTTCAGAAGCTATATATGGGGAACTTATATTATTCATTAACAGTAGTCACTATAGATTATTTTACGCCGGGAATAAGTAACTTTAAACCTATTATAGAGAAGTGGAGTTAATCAGTTATTTTTTATACTTAGTCATTTGCCAGACATTCTGCAGATTATGTAGCGTCGGGCGACAATCAAACAGCTAATCTAGTAAATGTCTCTTGTACATGACATGAAGTACATTCTCTCATATACTCGTACTATTATAATGTGCCGTGTACGTAACCCATCATGAGGTTCAAAATTTCGTTGGCATAGTTCGAGGAACTTTTATTTTTAACTGTACAATTTTATAGTAATTTAGATTCCATTTTTAAAACTTGAAATGTAGTTTTTGGTATAATGGATAATTTTGGTATAACATGTATCGCTATAAAATCATCTGTCTATATCGAAAGATATTTTTATTAATGCATTCAGAAAGCCTACTCCTCGAAGTTGCTACTAGCTGTATCAATAACGACAGTTCCCCAACTTAAGATGAAGTCAATGGCTATGTTCATAAAAGCGCTCATTTCGTTGAATAGCTATTAATGACGCCATGCGGACTCCGATATATCCTTACTTTTCCGTAAGTTTGAAGCGAGGCTCGGTTCTGACTCGCGAAGTTTGCCTTCAGAATTGAATGTTCAATTAAACGCTGGCCGGAAAGTCGGTCTGTCCGTTTCGGTTCATTTGATTTGCGGAACACACTCAGAACTATTATAGAAGGGAGATAAGTTAAAGTAGTGGTAGTATCAAGTTTAATATCTTATTGCCTCTGTTATTTTTATGCATTTAGTTCTTATTGAACGGTTTAATCTCTTAAAATACCCGAAATACTTAAGTTGTACATTAAATTTATAATACATTAAATTTGGTCATTTCTTTTTACCATTTCGTAATAACGACTGTTGTAATCCCCTCCTCTCTTCGCCCCTATTAAGATAGTTAAGTTACATAATATAATAGTAAAGTTATAAGTCTATATGTCTGCTAGGTACCAGGCTCCTCTAATTTCTGAAAACGTTCTAGGGCAAGGGTGTGTCCTTTGTGCTGCATTACTACGCGCTTGCCGACTTCAAAAAGTCTGAAAATACTTTTTGCAATTTCTCAGCCATGCCATCTCAGGTTTTCTCATGTTTTCTTTCACCTCGGAGCATGTGGTAAATCAATTCTTATAATTGCAATCATCACGATTTCTTTGGTATAACCAAGCGGATTAAACCAGGAGTGATTAAACCTCGCGCCTGAGACATCACCGGTCTCCTGAGTATGTCATCTAGGTCTCCTATTGTAGTCACTGAATAAATGTAACATAGCTGAACGCCGCGGTACGCAACCGGATTGCTGCTTACAGTGTCTTTTTAGATACTGTTCCCGTTCGTCGGTCTGGGTGATGTACATATATCAAGTACTATGTGGTGTATATATCCTCAACATGACATTAGGCCTCAATATCGATATACTTATAGTTCTTTGAACTCAGCTTTTACTTTTTTATTAAAAAAATATTTTTTTACATTTTAGTGTGATTTTAATAACTATGTGTAGAAAATTAATCGAATGATACATTCACAGGAATTGATATCATTTCATATTTAAGTTTAATGAGAGCTGTAAAGTGCTACAAAAGTCCTTTAATTAATACAAGAGCCGAACGTAACAGACTATTGGAAACCAATAGACGCGAGAATCGCCGCCTATGCTCGTTCATTAGATGAGATAGCTACACCACTTCATGACTTGGAGCGCCCGTAACTCTTGTAGGAGCGTTAAACTCTCGTGGTGGGTTGCGAACGGTGTGAGTACGTTTTCATCTGAAGAACAATGTTTAATTAATACCTTGAAAGTTTTCAATTTCTAAGATTTATACCAATTTAATAGTTCTACACATTACTTTAAAAGAAAACCATCTATAATTATGTATTAACGTCAACGTTAGTTGTAAAAATATTTGAATAAAACAATACTATTAATGGTATTCCTTACCGACCTATGTTCAGCAGTGGACTCGTGAAGGGAAAAATCCTATATATATATATATATATATATATATATATCCTATATATATATATAGGATATATAGGATATATATATAGGATATATATATATATATAAAAAATCCTATATATATATCCTATATATATATATATAGGATATATAGGATATATATATAGGATATATATATTCAATAAGAACTAAATGCATAAAAATAACAGAGGCAATAAGATATTAAACTTGATACTACCACTACTTTAACTTATCTCCCTTCTATAATAGTTCTGAGTGTGTTCCGCAAATCAAATGAACCGAAACGGACAGACCGACTTTCCGGCCAGCGTTTAATTGAACATTCAATTCTGAAGGCAAACTTCGCGAGTCAGAACCGAGCCTCGCTTCAAACTTACGGAAAAGTAAGGATATATCGGAGTCCGCATGGCGTCATTAATAGCTATTCAACGAAATGAGCGCTTTTATGAACATAGCCATTGACTTCATCTTAAGTTGGGGAACTGTCGTTATTGATACAGCTAGTAGCAACTTCGAGGAGTAGGCTTTCTGAATGCATTAATAAAAATATCTTTCGATATAGACAGATGATTTTATAGCGATACATGTTATACCAAAATTATCCATTATACCAAAAACTACATTTCAAGTTTTAAAAATGGAATCTAAATTACTATAAAATTGTACAGTTAAAAATAAAAGTTCCTCGAACTATGCCAACGAAATTTTGAACCTCATGATGGGTTACGTACACGGCACATTATAATAGTACGAGTATATGAGAGAATGTACTTCATGTCATGTACAAGAGACATTTACTAGATTAGCTGTTTGATTGTCGCCCGACGCTACATAATCTGCAGAATGTCTAGCAAATGACTAAGTATAAAAAATAACTGATTAACTCCACTTCTCTATAATAGGTTTAAAGTTACTTATTCCCGGCGTAAAATAATCTATAGTGACTACTGTTAATGAATAATATAAGTTCCCCATATATAGCTTCTGAAGTCGGTACTAAGTTATAGTCTATGGAAAAATTAAAGTACTAAAGTTGGTATGCATGGTTTGCAGTGGTCACTTTCCATCAGGAAATATTTTCACCGTCAAAGTTATCAGTAGCAGATAGTAATGTGTTACACAGCTGCCTTTAAGGACTATCATGGGATGTTATGGAGTGGTTAAAAATACGGTAATTAAGAATACACTTATAGTTATAAGTGAAGACAGTTTAATATTATAAAAAATGTAATACAATATTTACTTAGAGGCAAATAAAAAGAGAATATATTTTCTTAGAGGTTAAAGTGTGTCGTAGTTTGATATTATAAAACACACTTAAAGCAATATTTACTTAAAAGGAAAATAAAAGGAGAATAAATTTTCCTCAAATGTTAAAGTGCGTCGCCTGAATACGTGAAAAAATCCGAAGCAAGTCCTGAGTGCTATTGGGGAGACACTGGAAAAAGTGACAAACTGTGAAACAATATCACACTATCAAGCGGTATACTCGGATATAGAATTCGTTGTGAGTGACGGGTTAAGTGGTACTTAGACCGAGTTACTAAGTACTAAACGCTATTAAGTGTATATTTCTCGAATTTCCCTCGTATGATAAACCATTGTTTACCGCGAGACGTCTAAGCCACGCGCCGCGACGAATTTGATTTACATAGGAAACTGAACTGAAACATCACTTACACGTAGACATCGCACTTCACGCATACATGCAGATGGGGAGAGAAGTGCTTTCCACGTCCTTCATTACAGTGTCTACACGAATATTTTCCGCTGTATTACATTTTAAAGACGTAAACGATACTTGTACTTAGGAAATACGTGTAACGTTACAAAGAGACGTGTTCTCGAAGTTCATCTGAAAAATATTTTTTTACACATGAATTTGTTTCTCTTATCGTACCGTGTCTTATGAAAAACGAATCAATTAAAATAAATAATCGCTGTACAAATCACTAAAACAGTTTTAATTATACAATTAGCATTATGCTCATGTTCTATGGTTTTTATTTCACATTAGTGAAAAGAAATTTAATGTATTCGTTCGTGTTGAATTTATAAATTAACAAATTCACTTTGTAAATTCAACACAGCTATTTTAAAAATACTATATTTGAGTAATATGTGCTTCAGTGGTTTGGCACGTAGAAAGCATAAATGAAGAAAGATAAAATCGCCCTAGAGCCCTAGATGAAAGTCAAATTGACGATAAATTGAAGATGGGCCAAATTGCCAAAATGTACCCTTGGTTATTTTGGCCAAGTGGCCAAAATCTTAGTATTAATATTAATAGTGAAAGAAGCAAGAGTTTAGTGTCAGAATCGTGCCAAATGGGAATCCGTAGTCTCTGCCTGCCTTACTCGGTGACAGGCGTGAGATTTTTTAATTTTATAAAGAATAATTATTGAATACATTTTATTGAAAACCTCAAGCCAAAGCTATGATTATAACCTTGTTTTTAGTATACCTAAAGATTTAATAAAACCTCAAAGTTAGACCCTAAAACGCATATTTCATCCCGACGCTACAAGCTAAGAAATTTAGAAGCGATAAAAATAAACGAGTCTTTTTAGATACTGTTCCCGTTCGTCGGTCTGGGTGATGTACATATATCAAGTACTATGTGGTGTATATATCCTCAACATGACATTAGGCCTCAATATCGATATACTTATAGTTCTTTGAACGCAGCTTTTACTTTTTTATTAAAAAATATTTTTTTACATTTTAGTGTGATTTTAATAACTATGTGTAGAAAATTAATCGAATGATACATTCACAGGAATTGATATCATTTCATATTTAAGTTTAATGAGAGCTGTAAAGTGCTACAAAAGTCTTTTAATTAATACAAGAGCCGAACGTAACAGACTATTGGAAACCAATAGACGCGAGAATCGCCGCCTATGCTCGTTCATTAGATGAGATAGCTACACCACTTCATGACTTGGAGCGCCCGTAACTCTTGTAGGAGCGTTAAACTTTCGTGGTGGGTTGCGAACGGTGTGAGTACGTTTTCATCTGAAGAACAATGTTTAATTAATACATTGAAAGTTTTCAATTTCTAAGATTTATACCAATTTAATAGTTCTACACATTACTTTAAAAGAAAACCATCTATAATTATGTATTAACGTCAACGTTAGTTGTAAAAATATTTGAATAAAACAATACTATTAATGGTATTCCTTACCGACCTATGTTCAGCAGTGAACTCGTGAAGGGAAAAATCCTATATATATATATATATATATATATATATATATATATATATATATATATATATATATATATATATATATATATATATATATATATATATATATATATATATATCGTTTGGGGGGCAACGGTTTTTAAAAAACACTAACTCGCAAACTTCTGAAGTGTTATAATTATGATGGTTATGATGATGAATACTAATTTGTATATACTTGAACCTGTATTTTCAAGTTCAAACAAAACAAATATTGTACGCTAATAATATGATAAAGTGTAACAAATCGCTATAATAAGCCCAAAATTATTTCAATATAGCAACGTATTAAGTTTTATTATTAACTGATGATCTGCTCCGGCTCTGCACAGGTAGATCTCGACAAAAGCGCCACCTACTGGGTCTGATTGTGAATATAAACCATCCAGGGTATAAAAATCTCAAGCACACAAAAAATTTCATCAGAATCGGTCGATCCAGTTTCGAGTTTTAACGAGACTAACGGACAGCCATTGATTTTTCTATATACAGAGATGTATTTTAATTACAAATAAAATATAGGTAAAGAATAATTTTCTATATGCGCATCATTTAAAAAGAGGTCTTATCCAAATAAGTGTCCATTTCATCAGAACGAAAGCATTAAAACTAAATAATCAAAGGTCAACTTCTCGTATGTCGGAAGCTGATAAGTGATAACAGAAACACATTCGAAGTATGAAATAGTACTTTTGCGTTACCTCTACTAAGAAAAAAAAGAAGAAGAAGGAATTTACAATAAGTTAAATTAAGTAAATAAACGCGATAGAATCCGTGTAATTTAGTTTTATTGAATGTATAGTGTTCGCGTAAATTTAAGAAATCATTATGAAAAAGAAGCATTTAAAACTGTGGCATTATGCAAACGAACCTATGCCTCACAGGACGAGGGCTGTAATAAAATAAACTGTTACAACCAGAGTGCTTCCTCTATAATGGCGGTCACATCTGTGTCGAACTACGTCAGTACTGCGTTGCTTCCCGCGTATTGATAATAATTTCTGAGGGCCGTCCCGCATTTGTATCAACTGAACATGCTGGGTGATTATTTTGGAATATTTGTTTAGTTTGTTTTTTTAAGTGTCATTTTTTCCTGCTATGTGTTTCGTTTGTTTGTTAGTTTATCTGTTAACATAGTGATATGATAATGATTTAATAAATATTCATTAAGGTAGCATTAACGATATACGATCGGAGGATTTAGGCGTTCAATGAAAATTCGGGATGTAACTGATATTTTTTATTAACTTTATGAAATAGTCACCTTTTAGTGACACTTGAATGGTCTTCTTTTGAATATCAAAAATACCTTTTTGAAGAACTCTTTATCCGGAATATCTAAAAATTTCAGTATTGCAACGAGTACAGCTTCTTTATCTCTAATAAATATCTTCTTACATACTATCTTCGTAGATGCAAGGAAAAATATGCCACTAGTATTTGAAATTCAGCCTCTCGAACTGTACTTACCGTAACGACGGTCTTGAGAATCGAGGCATTATTTTGGTGAAGCAAAACTAATCATTGCCGGTTCCTCGCGGATTTCGTTGCGTTATTTTTTTTCTTCTGCATGCAAAGTATTCGTAACAGCTCCATGATCGAGATTTTCACTAATTGCTACCCTTTGACAAAACACAGAGCCCATCTTACCAGCGGAGGCCCCCTTGTAGTTGGAGATCCTGGTCTTTTCCAAGTACTGTAATTTTATATCAGAAACAAAATAGTGAAGACATGTGTGACATTTTTACAAATCGAAACCAAACGATTAAGGTTTTGTTGCATTAGTTAGGAAATTCAGTCCGGTTTGTTTCTGCGCATTGGCAAGTGTTCTGCGATTTGGATCTAGATTCGTGTGGTTGATAATTTTTCACCTCCGAGCGTTCTTGTAAAATTTTATGCACATTACCTGTCGAAATTTTGTTTTTCAGTAATAAAACCTAACGTGAAATGACGATCTGTTAAACACTATTTTCGACTTTTTAACTATTTCTTCGACCACTGATATGTTATATGGAATCCCGAGTGAAAGTCATTTTGGCGGATTTTCTTTCAATTTAAAGTCGATTCACCAACTTGCAACTCTAGGTTACGGTAAATCTTGATTGAGTAGATCCCGTTATGAAAATGGGATTTGTAAAATAAAAACCGCAAATAAATTGTTTATATATAGATATTTCTAACAAAATATAATCAATCATTTTTTGATATCTTACAAATAACAAACAGTTAGTACCGCATACTCTTTTTATTATTTTTGAAGATGAGTGATGTTAAGGAATGGCTGTTATCAATTTTATAATTTACTTGCCTTATCGGCAGACCTTTTTTGCTTTTTCCGGTTTTAAATCTGCCAAAAGTATGTTTTTTTTGGAAATATGTTTTATATTTCTCTGTAAATAGAATTTGTTTATAACCTATCTGATCGTAGCTAAGCTATGGACCATCATTTTAAAAAACAGTCATATTTTGTGAATGTAACTTTAACGCATTAAGTCAGTAAGAATGGAGAATTTACAATATCTTTTTTTATATGAGAGGGGGCAAACGAACATGCGGCATAACTAACATTATAACGTTTTTGCGATTTCTGTACCATAATTTGTCATTTCTTTTGTCTACTAATCTGTTTTCTTCTTTCTTGTATTAATCAAAGATGAACTTGTAAGTCCATCTATCAATGTGTTAGACATGGAACACAAATCGAAGATTTTGGCGTGCATGGCGGGATCGTCACTGCCAATATAATAAGCTGTATTGATACGCTTATCCACAATCTTAATTACTGTTAGATTCGATGCTATCCAGGCGGTTTTTTTAATACTATGTAATACACAACATATTATTACCATTATAATGATTGAATATCACATATATAATGATTAAATATTATAGTAATTATTAAGAAACGTTGTTCGTTGTCATACAATATATAGTATTAGATTACTATATTGTATTAGACTTGTATTATTTTCATTCAATCAAAATTATTAACAGAAATAAATATTTTGTCATTATAAAAACTACATAAATCAATACAGCAGACTCCTTATTTAAACCACATCATGTTATGAAAACTTTAAAAAATCTAAAAAAGTTCGTGTTTGTGTTTGACCACAATCTAGCAAATGAACGCCATTTTGCATCTTCGTTAAAATGATAGTCGATTAAGAAAATCGATATAAGCAGCCTTTTTACTGATGCTCATGATGGCCTTCAATAATATACGATTTGCGACACGAGCCATGTTAATCAATAAATTTGTATTGTGTTTCGAAAACATAGGAACCGTTGGTGTAAACCGTCCATTCAATTTCGTGTGGTCTTAGAACGTTCATATATTCGTAAGCGTGCTATAGACGGAGCAAACAAGCCTGACTGCACACGCCATTAAGATAATCTAAGCTGATATGGTCGCGGACTTGACATGTATTTATTAATTATAATTTGCGTTTTGCTATATTTACGTCGAATGCGGGTGTCATTATAATTTCTTTACCGTTTGTAATTTTATTACTAATTACCCCTTATCGCACCTTCACCCTTTTATTATCTTCATTGAGCGTTCAATGGTTAACGTTATTTGTGTGTGTATATGTGTATGTGAGTATATTTATATGAGTATCATGTATATCATATATATATATGAGCGAGTGTGCGGGCTAGGGTGCTTGCTTGTTGTCGTTGTCAGTGCAATCGTGTGAGCGGGCGGTCGGGCGTAGCTAATAGACATACTCCGTCACTTATTTATTAGAACGAGTTTCCACTGAACCATTTTCTTTTGCTATAAACGGGAGACCCTAAATCTACCAACTATCTGATCCACAAGGGCTCCTAGGCATTGTATTGTACAAAGGATTTTCTTACGCAGACAACATAACACAATTTTTTCATTTTATTTTTACAGTTTTACTGTATTCCTGGTATTATACCTTCTTTATTTGATAGTTCTCAAAGGGGAATACCCTTATCTGTACCTTTTTTCGTCGATAGCTGATATTATAGTCTATGGATCGTGACATACACACATACTCTGCATTTCATGGATCATAGCATCGTTTTACATTTTACATTAAGCACTTACGTTTTAATTAAGCATTTACGTTGTACATTAAGCAGTAAATATAACTAACCCAGAGAGCCATTTGAAAATGATATTATTAATCACTTGTTATTTTTTGTCGCACGTATTAAAAATGCTTCAACCCTGACTGGTATAAATAAAAATCTGTATCAGTACTGTGTGATCAGTGATCACTACCAACTAGCTTTTTGGATATAGCGAAGTCTTAACAAAATGCATTATAATATTTATATCCAATTTGTAGCGCTTAATGACGGGTGTGTCAAGTGACAGATGTGTTCTCTCAAATATCGAAACAATATCGAAAACCATTTCCGATTGCGAAATTAAAAAACGAAAAGAAAAATTGACAGATAATCATCCGTCGCGTTTTGTTGCACCCTAATTCTAAAGCTATCAATAACGTTCTTTGTCTGAATTCACTGATCCGTTCAATTCTTTTCACTCAAAAACAAATCTTGAACCGAATTAATGACGAGCGCAAACAGAGAGCCTTTAAGTCAGGATCGTCAATCAGCGAGATGAAAACCATCATCCCGCCACTTGTGGGGGGGGGGGGTGAAAAACACTTGCACCAAATTAATTACTCCTCTGAGTGCTGCTAATTATAAATGGGAGTGATATATTATGCGCTTAATAAATCTAGTAATTTGACTACCGGGTGTCCTCACGCGGTTGTGTCGCTTTGCTATTTGCCACAATATTGTTACTATGTGTAATTTGTTAACGGTATTGTAATGGTGACCACTGTTGATTACTGGACATTAAAATTAATTTAAGTTTTTACATACATAGTACACATTGAATATGTTTTTTTTTAACCAACGAACATTTTTTGTTACAAGAAATTATCGGAATATATTATGTTCTAACTAATAAACTTTGTTGGCAATTCTCATATATTTTTATGTGTAAAACCAGAATTTTTTTATAATCTAAAATCTAAATCTTTAATAAATAATATGTTTTATTCTTCTTTTATAATATAAGTGCGAAGCGTCGTAATAGTTCACTTGGAGGTATGCGGGTACTACATTTTACATACCCGTGGACATCTGTAACCCACTTCGAACAAGAAGGCATCACATCAGTTGTAAAGCCTGATGAATTCGAAGAAATTCCTCACAGACTACAATTATATTAGGTCTTTTATCCTTTAAGCTAGTCCAGATGGTTATAAAAGAAGCGCACCTTGAGCCCCAGTTATTCAGATATTTTTAAAATTATTTGCGCCTTAGTTTTTCTTAAATATTACATAAGAGAAGAAATAAATTTATTTGATTAATAATATATCTGTAATAGACTAAAAAAGTTACCGGTTTAAATTTATGTTTTCGTACGATAGATAACGGTACAAAAATCTCGTTAAAGTTATATGTAAAATAAACTTTAAAAAGTAAAAATTGACTTTAAAAACAAAAAGAATAAAATAATTTTGAATTAATAGCTTCTGAAGTCGGTGAGACATGGAAAGTGTATCGAAGAATTCAAGCACCAACATATAAATCATTATCTCGCATTCCCCTGTTTCCAATCCTTAAACTTTTCAAGAATAATGTAAGAAGGACTAGAGATAGAAAAACAATAAAAGGCGAATTATGTTTACGGGTATGCTTTTCTTTTATTTTTAAGTTCGTTAAATTTGTTTGCTAGGTAACTGATAACTGCGATATAACTGGGCACCTTTAACGTAACTGGGCGCCTATGTAAGTCCGATGAACATAGGCATCCCTCATAGATTGCCTCATGGGGGGATTTCGTCATAGTTGGTACGCTTGGCAAGCGAGTTGTCAACCGCAGATTTTCATTGTTTTGAGTTGTTGTCAGGAAGACGCTGCTGCGCATCTCCCGATTCGTTTCCCGCAGTCGCCTCTTTCGACACCCGCGGGACGATATGGATTAGTGGATATTCTTACACTGCCACTACACGGTACTCGGTGTAGCTGGGAAATTTTGCTTATTTTGGAAGACTCCAATTATTAAAGATTAAAAAAACAGCGTGTAGATAATGATTGTATCGTAAAAATATTTGTTTTAGTTTCTTTATTCAGGAAAAAGACAGAGGAATAGGTTTGTATGGACTAAACGCAGCCCGGCCCCGTCCTCTTAAGGTGTATAGGTAATTACGGTTGTTTGTTTCCTCTTATTCAGAAGTGTTAGCCGAGTGCTATAAAAATTCACGCCACATAATTTCTCTCAGAGGGTCGCCTTCAGGAATTTATGGGTCCTACCCTTGACTTATCTCGTGTCTCAATTAAAATAAAACAAGGAACCGCCTAGTAATACGGGCCAGTAGCGACGAGGCATTGATTTTAATTTTTATTCGTATTTCGACCTTAAAATATTTCACGGTCCACTGCTCGCTTATTTGTCGTATCGTTTCGCTGTAATATCTGTTTCCGCAAAGCTTCTTTTGTGAAATCCGCGCTTGGCACAAGGGGCTGAGAGAGAAACCCTGACATTACAGAGCCATTTTTTTAATACTATAGCTTATTAATCCCTCATTATATATAACCTCTTGTTGGATTATAAATAGATAAAGATATTTTAGTAAACTTGTCACCAAATAAGCTATTGTTAACTAAGTAAACTGTATATCCATTAATATCGATCAAATTGCATAGTAATTTTTCAAGTAATGTACTACCGCAGTTTTGCAACTTTTTTAAAGGGAAATTTAAGTTTGTAAACTCGATCTAGAAAATAATATTTGTGACTGTGACTATTTTAAACAAAAAAAATTATATTAATCGAACTTAAAAATTGCAAGTTATAAAATTGCACTAACTTTATGCAGGTATTCCCGATAAATATGAAATATTTATCACAAAAACAAATACTAATTATAAGAATGAAGCCTGGGAATGTTGAGACAGTAAAAATACTATGTATTAAATACCTAACATGGTCGCGGAGTTTGTGGTGGTGGTGGTGGGGGGGTACACTATTCATATGATGTTAGCTAAAAGCCTTTGTTTTTGTTACTTTATAAGATAATATTATGTAATATAAAATAGTATCGTTACCGTAGTGTACCCAGTAGTTTGATATCTCGGCAGCGCAATGGCTTAGAATTGGCTGTAGGAGGACTCAGAAGCAGGAGTAAATCCTTGCGTTTTTTAAAATAGGACTACAACATCGGAAAAATAAAAATAACTTTGTTTGCTCATGTCGTCGTTTATTTAGAACTGAATTTGAACTGCGCTTGTTTTATGAATGTCAGAATTCTAATATTTCCTGTTGCAATTCGAGTTAGTTCCAAACATATTTCACGAATGAAACGCATCTATATGGAAGTGTGAATTTGTATTGTGCGCCGTCGTTATTTGGTGTTCGTTGGTAAAAACAGTTTAAAGTTGTTAGTTCACCAACTTGTTGTCAAATGGCTGAAGGAAAAAAAGTGTATGTTTCATATTCGTTGTATGTGTAATTAAAATCCTATAAATTTTATTGTCAGAGAATTTTCGTCAGGATCCTGTCTGCCATAAAATTGTTGAAATATCGATACCGGTGATGCGGCAAGTTTGGTTTCAAGTTGATGGTAATTACAGCGAATCGTTCCGACGGAAGGACACAATGTTCGGCTTTTCAGTTTTTCTAGGTTTTTAGGATTTGTTTAACCTTTTCTGCCTTTGACCTATGCCTGCTGACAAACACCATTAGCAGTAAAATTACAGGTTTTAGGCCATTCTATCTTAGTCTGTTGTTCAGTCAGAACCCATCTGTATCTTTGTTTATTTTAAGTCGCTTGCAGATGTTCATGGATTGCAGTAGCTGGTTACCATCAGGAGCTAGATCAATTACCACTTTCGTCATCATTATTACAACCCTTCACAAGCCCACAGCTGAAAATAGGTTACACCCATAGTATGACAAGTAATGTGTTATTGAGCCATCTGCATTCATCGAGTTCCTGTATGACTTATCGTCATCTCTATCCAGTGGGAGACCTCACACATCGCTTACTTACGATTTTGGATTTGAAAACCTTTTTTTCAAATATTTCCTTGCGAATATTCTTTCTTACCTCTTTTCTATTTCTACTACTCCCTACTTTTTTAGTAAAATAGTAGCGGACTAAAATAGTGCGGGTCATCAATGTATGAGCTGATATTAATAATCATACACCTTAGTCTAAAAATCTTGTATTTGACTATGATTCGACGTCGTCTCGAAACGACGTAACAATTCCGCGGTGGTTCGTGTTTTTGTTAGAACCCCATGGACGGGCTGAATTCAAATTCACAGCACGGTTATAGCTGGTACGTACCATACGGAGACCCAGTGACCCTTCGTCGACGCTTATACCGATTGGAAACCGCAGTAGTGTTTCAGTTAAGTACGATATTAATCTGCCTGCAATCTTTGATTGCGGTCAGATATCCGCGATAATTTTCAAAGTATAAAGAACCTTGTTTTTATTGGTGTTCCAATAACTTAATGAAGAATTAACTTGCTTACAAGGTGGCCTCTAAGTTCGTTTTCGCTTCTATTTTATAAAAAAAATCATAAACGACAGAATATTTTAAACATGATGGATACCTCTCAAGACTAAGATAAAGAATCATTAAGTTATTAACTTCCCGCTAAGATAATTAAACATTTTCAAAAATTGGGAAGTTATTGGTTTAGCCCCGATTTTCGAATATCGAGTGTTCATCAGATCTCGACGTTTTGAGATCCCAGGAAGCTATTCTGACTATTTTCCATCCATCATCGTCATCCACATCCACAGTACATACACACACACACACACACACACACACACACGTTCGTACGTGTGTGTAAGTATGTAAACCTTTCATAACTTTTGAACGTCTTGATCGATTGAGATGCGGTTTGCAGCGTTCTAAAGACCTCAATGTGGAATAGATTTGGTGATAATATGAACTGATTCGGACAAGTAGATTTTGAGAAATCTTAAAAATAAAATTTTTGAAGAAGTGTTTTTTGGAATAATTTTCAAACGGCCTTACCGATCGATTTCAAAAACTAATCAGCTCTTAACTTTAAAAAAATTACATCGAATGCCGTTTGGAAATAAAACTCGGTTTATTCGTTCGTGAGATATCGAAGGAGAAAGAATTTAAAACAAAAAAAAAAACATTTTGTTATGATATTTTTGAGATTTCGCAACATAATTTGGTGAAATTTGGAGCGCTTTGCATTTGAAATTAACGGGAAGTTCCAGGGATGGCCTGCAGGATCAACCAAATTTTATAGAGTATAAGCTGCTTAGTATATATTTATATTATTATTTTATGTGAAGTGCTAAGACATTTTTAAGTAACCTACGAGTACATCAGAATTATTTTAAAATAACTAACTATACGAGTTACTCTCACATTGTTGAGTTCATGCTGCGTCTTTCAATACGATTTAAAAAGCCTTATAATGAGGTAGACGAATTAAAAAAAGGAAAAGAAAATAATAGTAGAAACTTGAAGCAAAAAATCTTTGAAGAAGTTGCTCAACGATACTAACTGGGCAAATGGAGTAGTAAAAACTTATTCTCTTAGTATTCCTGTGAAATTATTACTCTAGTGTGAATAAAAACTCTGTGTCGATTACATTCTTTCTTTTAGTATTTTATCCGAGCCGTCTGCCAAGCGTGCACTCTTAGCAAAAATCCTTTCAAAATAATTTATAAAGAAACATTACTAGGAAATTGCTAGTCTAGTCCCACGTAGTTTTGAAATAATTAACATCACTGCAATGCTCGTACATTTATGTGTATACATATTATAAACAAATAAATAAGAAAACATACACAGCTTAGTTTTTTGTTTATCTCTAACTTGCTCGCATGGAAAATATTAAAGAGTTCGCAAAACAAATAAAATTCTATTTTATGTATAAATACGGAGCCTATGCATCTTTGTTTCGAGATGATATAGAGCTAATTACTGTCCTCCACGTAGCTCCATTGGATAAATGGCTGAAAAAATTTACGTGCGCGTATGTCCGCGAATTTTATTATTTTTAATATTTCCTAGACAAACCGGTATCATCACGATGGTTCCTCCAATTGAAATTAAGAAAATTTTAGTGGTGAAATGAAATTTAAGACTCCTGCGTTATCACTTCACAACTTATTGACTTTACTGACAATGTTTCAATAACTAATTTTAAAAAGGACATTCTTTCAACCCACGGCGAGTTGTTTCTATTAAAACCATAACTAAATAACTGTATGTTAACTCGTTGCAAGAATTTTTTGTTACCGAGTTAAAAAATGTTACGAGTCCCATTCTAAATTAGGTTTTTAATTCATTCCAGAGCGGAGATAAAATCCCACCACCCTCCATTCTTCGTACGACCGTTGAGTGTACTTAACTTGTCAGCGGAGGCTGTATTTCATTTCGGACAGTTTTAGCGTTCTTTACTCCCATCTTATTCGGTATTAATCGATCGCCGGAGCGTTTTCATTCTTTGTCCCACTAGCTAAGTAGATTGTTCCTTTTACGAATGTTGTTCATCGTGTTTGTGCTACTAAGTGAGCCGTTACATAAAGAAAGTTAAAATGTTGTATATACATTACCATACATTACGATCAGATTAACATCGTTTATTTTTCGTTGTATAGTTTTCAGTTTTATAGTTATAATTTTTTAGTTCGTTATTCAAGACACCGTATTTTATAACATATATTATATATATTTTATAAGTAAGAAATTATTTAGTTTGCAGCTTGGAGGCGGAGGCAAATCCAATTTATTTGCGACGTTCGATTCGTTAATTGAGACGCCCGATTGGTATTGTGACTGTCAGTAATAAAAATCGTGTGTGCTGTAATTACAACTCTTACTTTATTGGCGATATTGACTAATAAAGTGAAGTAGTGTAAATTCATATTGAGAGTCGTAGTAGCTCGGAGGCTAAACTCTTTCTGTAAATTTCACCGTGCGTGTTTAACTCGGATTCGATGCCCGCAGGTACCAATGAAGTTGTTTATTGAATTTTTAAATACTGAAATATTGCGAGGAAATAAAATATTTATATTTTACATGTGAAAGCTAGCAACACAATTGGAAAAGCACGGTGCAATTATTGCGCCAACCCATCTCACAAACAAGAGGAGGCTTGTGCCCAGCAGTGAGACATAAATTGGCTGTAACTTTACTTTTAACTTTTACTAACCCGTAGTAAAGTAATTTTTTGGATGTACAAGGAAGCTCACGGTAACTATGTGCTAAACGTAAAAATAATGATATCCACAGTAGAACCTGATTAACCGAACTTACCACTCGGATTAGTAAAATGAAGTGGCAATGGGCCGGTTATACGAGTATAGTTCGAAGAACCACCAACCGAAGAGTCATGTACTCTAGTAGCAGCCACCTACCCGTAGACGTGTTTAGGAGCCCCCCCCCCCACTAGATTTTATTTTCTTTTTTTTTTTTAAAACGTTACCCCTACACTAAGATTTTCTCTTGTATCGTGGGGGCAGTTTACAAACATAAATTGCACAAGGACAAACATCCAGACCCGAAACAACTATTTGTAGGCCATACAAATACTTGTTCCGTGTGGGATTCGAACCCGCGACCCCCAGCGCAGCCACTCATTGCTTAAGCCACTGCGCCACGGAGTCGTCACTAGATTAAGTACAAACCTGGTAAGACATGCAGGAAGCCAATGGCATTCCTTGCGAAAGGCCTAATTCAGTAATGGGCTGTGATGATAATTAATAATTTTACCGATTTTCCTTCATTTTCTCCTTCATTAGTCAGTATAGGTACACTGCTAGACATAAGCCTCTTAACAAGTAGTAAAAATATTTTTTTTTTACAACCGACTTCAATTTAAAAATGAGTAACATCATCAATATTGTGGAAGTCAATTAAATATACATTATTGAAGATAACTCAAAAACTACTGATCAGATCATGATCAAATACATCTACATGGGACTGCATGAAAATATACAGTCTAATTGATTACCTTCTTTTTGAAATCGGTAAAAAGATCGTTCTGGCATTATCTATAGCTCTTAACAAACTCCACGAAAAAAAGTGTAATAGATTCTCTTACGTGGTCACCACACGGCATTATCTTCATTTATATAAAATATTTTAAATAATGTTTTACACTAAGGTTACAAACCACAATAAAGCGTCTTAATATTTTAAACCCGTATCTTTAAAAGAATTTACCACGCTTTCTGCGCTTTCATATTTTGTGTTGCGTTAGAAAGTTAATTGCATACACTTCATGCTTTTTTAGGCATTGAAATATTCCGCTAAATTTTATTTTAAATAATTTAATTATTCACTCATGTCACTCAATTAAATTAAATATAATTTACGCGTAATACAATTCATATTACTTTGGTAAATGGCAGCTATCGAAGCATTAATGGCTTTGTGGATTTTTTTTGCAATTTACCTATCCGATCAGTGTAAGGGTTTTTTTAAAAATATTTTATTATTATGTTATGGGTAGTTACTTAATTTAAGATCCAGTTATTATGTATATACCATTTCAATTAATTTTATTGTTAAAAGAAGTGAACACTTACTAACGTTTTGGAATCAGAATTTAATTGAGTAAAACATAAATAACAAATGACTACGGAAACCGCTCTCTTAATTCTGCGTTAATCGATTTTGATTTTATTGAACAAAGAATTCTTGCAAAAATTATACAATTTTACAACTTATATTTTTGTTAGAGATCATCATGTTTATAATATTCTTTGAATAAATATTATGATTTTATGAAAAAAAATTAAAAATGATATCTTAGCAAAAAATCTATCATGAGAACGGTGTTTGAAAGCACTGATGCTGAAGCTGGTGTTTTCAAGCTTTCTTTTTGACACAAGTCGGTCTCACTGTCACACAGAGGCAACAAAGCTGTTAATTGAAACACTGTCTGGGCCTACGTGGGCGCTACGCCGCCGCGCGCCAGTGCTACGTCGCCCGTCGCGTAGCCTACACGTCGCTACGCCGTAGCGCGTAAAGTTGAGTGCCCAGTGAACGTCCTACATGTAATAATTGTGTTTGTGATGTGACGGAGTTGGAAAGCGCATTAATGTTTTAGTAATTTTAGGAAAATAGTTGTAAGAAAATAATATTTATATAACCAACCAATTCAAGTGCATTAAGTAATATGTGCTACGAATGAGTAAGCTATATTATGTTATAAATATTCGGTATTGAAGCTTTTACTTACGCCAAATATGAATTTAAAATTATGTTGCATTTTTACAGCGTCATGTAAGATAACTATGGAGTTCGCATTTTAAATAAATGTTATTTATTTCATTACATTATAATGAAATAAAATTAATTTATTAATATTTGTATAAATTGTCATACAAGTTTTTTATAATGTTAATATAACTGCTTTGACCTCTATTCATTTTAGGGCTACTTAAAATTTATTTTTATTTTTGGTAAGTCACAGAAACCGTGTAATGGCGTTGGGTTATCCACTACCACATGCCACCCCGTGGGTGTCGTAAGAGGCGAGAGAGGGAAACAATTTGTTTTGTGATGGATGGAAAGATAGTAAGTTGGAAATGATAATGAGAAAATAACAAAATGAGTATATTATTTACCATAATATATTGGGCAGATTAGTGGGTGACAGACGTAAAGCGAATACTTCTGCAGTCGCTAATCTATACGCTAAGTGTGGTAATTAAAGCATATCCATGTCACCGACCGCACTTGTTAGGCAAGTATACTGTTAACGGGCCTATGAGGCCCATATCAACTAGACATCCAATAAGTATTGGATGTCTGGTTTTAGGTGATAAAATTGTACCGATATTCCCCGTGTGTCGCATTTACCCGTTCATATAGTTATTATCTGTTTAGTGGCGCTGTAAGAATATCCATTAGTCCATTACCCCATATCGTCGTGTGAGTCCTTAGAAGCGACAGAGGGAAACTGATACACGTGATGGGCAGCAGCTTTTTCCTGATAACAATTCAAAATAATAAAAAGCTGCGGTTTCCAACCCGCCCGCCAAGCGTTACAGTTTACGAAAAATAACCCCTATTAGACAATCAAATGGGGTGGCCTATATTAAGCGGTGGACTTTCATAGGCTTTAATGAATAGTTATCATCATAACCATCATCAGTAACTAAAACAGTTTTACGAGCTGAAACAGCTTTCTCTCCCGAGTTGAACGAATGTAACTATCGTCGATCTGACTGAATATAAAATCGGCGGTCGCAAAATTAGATATCAATCACTTTTTTCTGGAATGTTTATATTGATTATTTATAGTAAATATTCTTTTATTAAAACTTCATTAAAATAAATGGATCGTTGAATGTCGTAATGTTCGCCTTTCGGAATTAATATCAAGTTTTAAATGTAATAATTTTGGTTCAAGGGTGACATAGTGAAAAGCGTGAAGAGCACGACAGAGCAATTTAATCGATAGCTATTGAAATAAACCATTTCTCGACATCTTCCTCGTACTTGTTTTGAGGACCAGTTATCGGAGAAAGAAAACGAGAAAATGTTTCTTAGGATCCGTGGCGTTCCTTGTTTTATAATTCTTTAAAGTTGTTTTTATCTATATAGGCATATCATACTTTAAGCTAAATTAAACTAATACGGTTACGGTTATTAAATTATATACTAACTTAATTACACACAGTTTGAGTAGTGTTAGAATATGTTTTGACATTCAGCGGTATTTATTTTTTTATTAGTTCTTTTGAAGACTCGATAGCGCAGTCGCTGAGCGTTTGTTTGTGGCGCAACAAGCCCGCGATTTCGAATTCCGCACGGAATATGTATTTGCATGGTCCACAAATAATTACTCCAGGTTTAGATGCTTGTTCATGCGCAATTTTAATTTGTAAAACGTCTTCATGATACAGACTTATACATGATACACTATTTTAAATTAAGGAACGGTAAAACGGTATTATTGTTTTCAAAAATGCGTGAGTCGCCCTTGGTGGTTGAAAGTGTTGAAGCTTACGTTCGTCACTATGTGAACACGCAGCGGACACAAACACATTGCCTGTCACTAACCTGTGGTCATTATGTTTCAGTCATTTAAAGACGCTAGAAAAAAATCCTTTATTCAACTATGTTTCAAGTGCATTAAGCTATAACGATTAAACAATTTTAAATTTGTCGTGTACCGTATTTAAGTTACAGTTATGTCGGATATGTTACAAAAAAATTTATTTTATCAAAGTCAATATTCACGTTTCATGTTTATGACTTTTATAACAATAGAAGAAACTTATAAAGTCGTCTTAATGATTGCTTTGACCACAATTTATTTTAGTGCTACTATAAATCTATTTTTATGTTTAGCCACAATGATAAAAATATAATCTCTTGTTTCCAAAAATGCATTAGTAGGCTAAAGCGGAGAAATCAACTTGGAAGTGCCCATTACCTGCCTGTTGTCTCTTGTTTTATTTTTCCTTACATCGTTTCAAGATTAGTTTTAAATTGATTATATTGTGGAAGATTATATTTAAAGGAAGAAAAACATCTGATCTGATACCGAAAAATGTGTATTCGATCACATCCGGATTCTCGCAAACGATTTTAAGTAAATCCAACTCGTGGCAAAAACTTCGTCTGGCAAAATATTTCTTGACATAAACGTTTATAGATAGTTGCCTAAGTTTTTAATCAGAAAGAGTCACTGTATAAGTAGCCTAAAATAAAATGTAGACCGTGTAGATCTTCAGTCTACGTAAGAGAAGATTCTGATGGTTAGTTAAAAGTAAAACATTAATGATTTCTTATGTTTTCGCGAATACTACACATTTAAATAAAACTAGATTTTACCAATTTTATCACAAATATTAACTTATTTAATATTTCCGACATTTCGAGCACTTTACCATAGTCATACCATACCCATAGTCATGGAGGGACTAAGGTGTTCGACGTCCCAATCTCGTAGTTCACTACTCCAGATTAATTTAAGATTTTATACGTGGTTGAGCCACGTTTAAAATCTTAAATTAATTGTAATACGAATGGGTCCACACTTTCACAGAATACCAGCGTAAAATAGCAGCTTAGTTAATACTGCTGTGTTTCGTATGCTGAGCCTAGAGATCCGGAGATCCTTTTTTACCGGAAACGAGGCATGCTATCTTAGTCCGCAGGGATGACAACGCGTCTGCGTTTTCATTCTAAATTGTAAATAAATGTAGATGTCTATGGGCCACAGCATCCACTTATCATCAGGTGGACTGTGTGCTCGTTTGTCACCCTTATTCTATAAAAAAAAAACGTAAATGTACTTGTAAGGATACTTTATTTAAAGTTAACATTGTGAAAGTGTCGTCTACGAAGCTACAATTGAGATGCAGTCTTCAACAGTGACAGCACATCAAAACTGACCACCGTTTCATTGTCTGCCAGATGTAGATCTTTAATCTCGCTGACAAAATAGTAGGAGTCCTTTGTGTGTGCTCTTGTACGTCCCCTGAGCAGTGAGAGTATTTTCGCTAAGTGTTGAGCCAACCTGTAAGTTAGTGAATACATTTCGCTCACTTTTGGACATAGTGGAGCATTGGCTTGTGTATTTTTGGGAACCCACACAACTTCGGTAGTTTGGCATACGTACATAAGTGTTATGGATTGTACGTCCAGATTTTATTTTTCGGAGTGTTTATTTATGAAATAACTAGTGGTTTTAAGTGTGTTACTTTTGGGTTATTTTCATCCTTTTTATGTGCTATATCCGACAAAAGTTATGATATTATAGAATTATAATCTGACTTATCCATGTGTGTTACTTTTGGGTTATTTTCATCCTTTTTATGTGCTATATCCGACAAAAGTTATGGTATTATAGAATTATAATCTGACTTATACATAACTGTCGTGGCATTACCCTTATGTGCGTTAAGAATCGTAAGTTCTGGTTAATTGCGTCAGTTGTTCGACGCAATTAATTCGTCTTTGGGAAAATTTGATTTCGGTACTGAATTTCGACGTATCATAGACAACATGTCTTGATTTTTAAACAAATAGTCCTTGACACTACAGATAACATCTTTGTACGGTAATCTTCGCGGTGTTATTGAGACATTAATTCCTTTAGATAATACTCTAAGGGTAGGGACAGATTGGTCCCACGTACACACTTGACCTGTGTATATAAAGCAATGTAGGTTTGGCGTCAGACATTCTTGCCAAATTTGTATAAATTTATGTTTACTCATTCTTTAAGTTGGTTTGAGAAGAATTTACTTAGTATGATGTTTATATACGATTATGTCCACGCCACAAAGAAAAAGATTTTTCTTTTTCGAACCCAATATCTTCGCATTTTAACCGCTTAGTTAATCCTTTAGCTGCCGTGTCACTTTGTACGGAGTATTGCATTTTAAGTGTTACGAAGCGAAAATATTGGGTTTGGAGAATACCATACAAGAGTACCATATCATACCTTTTATTGTACCATACTATTAAAGGAACTAAAAAATGATACAGTGGATGTTTTTCTGTACTTTTGAATGTAAAGATTTCCATGTTGGGAACAGCACATTACATTTTACACACTCATGGATTAGTTTACTTTTTAAATCATAACGTTTAACAGTATTACTAGCAAACTTCCCTATTAGACGTTTTGGTAGTAATTCTGCTAAATTTTTTAATTTATATTGCAAATAAACACATTAATATGTAGAATACAATGTGCTATTTCAGCAATATATAAAATCTGTAAATGGGCTGGCTGAGATAAAAAAAAACTACTTTTTACTTTTAACGATATTAAACACATTTAATATTATAGTTCATTTTCCTTTTTGATAACAAAACGCACCGTGCACTCATTTTGTCTTTAGCAATGGCGTAGCGTGCCTTAGACGGGCCCTGTATCAAAATGGGGGGGGAGGCAAATAAAGGGTAAATATTTTTCACAAAAGGAACAAGTGCTCGCATTGAATTAAAATAATTATATATTGACTGTAAATATCCTTTTTGACGCGTAATTTTGGAAGTGAAAACTTTTTAGGCACGTTGACACTTTTAATGATATGATTTTTTTTCTCAGAAGGTACAGCTTTTTAGTTTAAGTGAGATTCTGGATATAATTTTACGAATGTTTGCTTACACATGTTCGGGGGTCCCGTATCATTGGTATGGCTGATACTGCGTTAGCTACGCCACTGGTCTATAGCAAAGATCTATTTGTATACTACGTCCTACACGTAAGTTCTAGTAACACACTGGTCGTACGCGTAGGATTGCGCACGAACATCCCCTCCACCTACCCACGCCGATGTGGATATCGCAAGTCGACGTTGCGTTGGAAACGTGTAACTGCGTTGCATACGATAAGTGTATTTCTAAAGCATAGTTTTTCGTACAAAATTCAGATTTCATTATGCGTTGCATACTTTGCGTGCATCATTCAAAGTTTGTTTTGACAGATTACAGACCACGTTTAAGTTTAATCTATAAGCCGCGTTTGTGGTAAACGGTTGCGTTCCGTTCCGACGTTGTCACAGATGTTTGATATTCAATTTAAAATACGCGATGAAATCTGTTAAACTAGTTTTATTTAAATTACTTATATCTTATTTTAATTTATAATAAGTTTTTGTTTTTGAAAAAGTCGAAGTATTTAACGAGAAACGTTATCATAATTAATAACCTCTATTAATTTTATTTAATCTCAAAAAATAGTACCTTATGCAATATTAGAAATAGTAAGAATCTTGCAAGAACAGCAACTCCTTAATAAAAAAGGCAGCACATGTATAGGTCAGGGCTACCTTGCTATGGGGTGTATGGTGTAACACTAGCGCTATTAAGTTCCCACGGTAACGAATTAGGTCGATACACTATTCGCACGCAACGTCACTTTAGTTTCATTGTAAGAAAAAATATAACTTGACAATTTAGTCCTCCCATATTTTAAGTTGTTACGTTCGCTACATTTGTATTATAATCGCGATGGAAATATCGGTCGTTGGTCTGGAGCACATTATTATAGTAATGGATGCCGTATAGTGTCGGTGTAAGAATATCCCCTACCCCATATCGTCCCGTGGGTGTCGTAGGAGGCGCCAGAGGGAAATTGAAACGTGACGGGCAGGAGCATCTTCCTGATAAAAATTCAAAACAATAAAAAGACAGCGGTTGACAATACGCTCGCCGAGCATCGCCGAGCTGTGGCGAAATCCCTCCTGTGAGGCAATCTATGGGGGGGGGGGGAGCTATGTTCCATTCATCCCATCCATTACAGCCTCTATCAAAGTCCACTACTGAATATAGGGCTATGTCTTTATAGACTGTAATAGATAGATAGATAGATGAATGCCATTTAGTGCTTATGAATGTTATAGTCAGCAGTGGATTTATCAGTCACACAAATTTGGAGCTAAAGTATTTAATAAGAGATGGGGTAGAATATAAGCACTAGCCTTCCGCACAAACTGAGTTCAATTCTCAAAGCCACTTATTGTAGTTTTTTGTGTGAAATTTTCCATCTAATTAATTAAGGCGTAAATTTCCTCCCTTCAAATTCCTATCGCTGACGATAGGAAACCTGCAATCCAGCGGTAGAACGAGTG
Organism: Parnassius smintheus behrii; assembly: GCA_036936625.1. Classification (NCBI taxonomy): domain Eukaryota; kingdom Metazoa; phylum Arthropoda; class Insecta; order Lepidoptera; family Papilionidae; genus Parnassius; species Parnassius smintheus. The sequence continues at coordinate 11,193,448 of JAUPFT010000018.1, forward strand.
ACTTTTCTTCATTGATAGTGTGTAAAATATAACGATAAAGTGACATTAAGGTCTGCATGTTAGTTAAAAAGTACATTCGTAAACGTTTCCCAAATAATTTACCGAAGTGAACAGCGAATTGGTACTGCTGTCCGTTGCACTGTTTGCGCGAACTGAGACCTAACTTTTAATGTCGGAAAAAGTAGCTTTTGTAAAAGTTTTCTTAGTGAAATTGGAAAAGCAACCACAAAAGCGGGCTAGGATAAAATAATTTAAGGTTATATTACGTTAGAAAATTGTTAATATATCTTCAATATAAAATTGTCAGTCAGACGTCAGGATTGTGACTATGTCGGATTGCTTCTTTTAATTTTTTAGGTTCGTTAAATTTGTTAGCTGGATTTCTTATAACGACTGTAGAACTAGGCAATTTTAGTAATTTTAGAACATTCCTCATTCATGTTTACAAACTGCAGATTTGCCGGACCGTCAATTCTTCATATCAGCTATATTATGTTCTTTAACACCTCACCTCAGTCCCCCCGTGATCATGGGTGCTGTAAAGTACTCGAAACGTCGATAACATAAAATAAGTTAATATACGCGATAAAATCCGTAAAAACTAGTTTTATTTAAATTTTTGGTGTTCGCGTAAATATAAGAAATCATGATTTTATCCTTATGTAGTAAATACTATATATTAAATCTATTTCTGTTCAGTGATGATTTACAGTTCTAATAGTCGCCTCGTACAACACCCACGGTAGCATATGATAGTAGGTGTAATGATATGTAACTAGTTTTATTCAAACTGTAGGTAATTAAGTTTAACGTGAAGTGATTAAATTGCGTGAGCGTTAACCTTAACGTGTAATTTTATGGTTTATCGAGCCGCCCATTTCCATTCACTGATCAGTATAGAAATTGCGTTCTTCTTCTGTCACGACATATAACAATGGAATGCTGGATAGTATAACTCTTTTTAAGAAAGCGTCAATCATTGAAAAACGGAAAATTTTGCCACGCTACTCACCACGCTAGGTAGGCGGATTAATAAGTTTAGAACTAATACCCCCGCACTGATAACTTTCCTCCATCACTGGTTATTAAAATTTTAATTCAGCGTTCTCTTTTGGACATGATGCCATTGTTCTATCGCCTCTGCCCCGTTTGCTTATGCAGCGGAATTCACCTTGTGATGTTGGTGTTATTTAAAGGAGTAGAAACAAGAACAGAATATCAGTGGAAAGGTTACCGCGCTTAAATAGTAACCGCGGGCGCTGTTTAAGCGCGCTACAAAACAATATAAATTGTATAATGCACAACAGCGTTCTACTTTTCGAATTTATCTATCAATTATTTTGTAACCCCACATCTATGGCTAAGTACGATCTTATCACAAAATCGATATGAGAAGCACGAGTAAATGTTTCGTAATTTGTATTAATACTTATGTAAACTCAATATACCCGCCGTAGTTGATACCGCTTGCTGAATGTCATTATAAATGGAACATAAATTTCTGACGTTTCGAGTACTTTGACTAACTTATTTTCACAGATGTATATCTTCCTCAACATGTTATAGTTCAGCTTTCAATTATTAATAATTTTGGTTCGATCTACTCAAAATGGAATTACAGTATCTTGTAAACTTGCAGTGGTATATTGGATTTAGATTTTATTTCGTTATTTATTTGGTATTGGTTCTACTTTAAAGATGATACTCGTAGCATTCGGTTATCTTCCCCTCTGAAATTAAAATTTCTTTAATTTCAATTACCTCACGAGTTATACTTGGCAGGAATCGGTGTGTTTTTTGAAAAGATTTCTGGTCTAGCAACTCTAATATAATGCGTGGCTATCCTGGACATGTTAGCAGACTGCAGACTTATCGTAGCGTCGGTGTTTAACATTTAATTATAGTCCATCAAAAAAATATTAAAACCCGCGTTTGCAAACCCGCTTGCTAAACGTGGAATCTATAGAAAAATTTCTTCTTTAAGTTAATATTTACGGGAGGCCTACGTTCATCGGATGCCTTTTTAAGGCTGTTATGGAAGGGCAGGTGGGCTGACAATCGCAACTTTTAATTACTTTGAGCTGTCATCTGTTTTATTGAAGTAAAATTTTTTACGCACGCTTGACTTAGGGAGTAACCTGGCGAACGCGTGACGATAGCGTTATGAAAAGTGTGATCGAGCGAGGCGAACGGGAGTTAAGTGGGGCATATAAGCAAGAGAGAGTAGTTTGCGCGTACATTTTCTTTCTCTCTTTCTCATAGCCAGTTATTTTTCGTAATTTTATTTCGGTTTGAACAATTTTATGAATTAATATTTTGTTCATAACATTAAATATTCTACGTTTAAAGTGAGTAAAATTGTAAATTCAATTTAAAGTTCATATTTTGTAAATTTTCGTCTGAATAATGATAATAAATTTAAATGATAAATTTAAATATTTCTAGAAAATTAATATATATGTACGTATACATACCTGTATAAAAACATATATATATATATATATATATATATATATATATATATATATATATATATATATATATATATATATATATATATATGTGTGTGTGTGTGTGTGTGTGTGTGTGTGTGTGTGTGTGTGTACAGATGGAGCTAAAGAAGTTTTACTTCATTCGTGTGGTCATAAGCACACTCGTTTTGTTTTTCAGACGCCTCTTACGATACTCACGGGCTGATATGGGACAGTGAATTCTCTTACATCATGTAAGAATATATAACGCTAGCTGCTAATAATGTAATGTTTAGTATTCGGCTAATTATTAGAAACTATTCTCAGTATGAGTTAAAAAAATCACGTAGTTTACTACTTTCCGCGTTTGCTAATATCTTCTGTACATTTCGTTGCTTGTCATTCAGCACGAAACCTTGATAAAATTATATCCTTAAAAGACTTTGATGCGAGGGCGCATGCAAATTTACATTTGGCAACGGCTGTTGCGTGGTGAATCTTGCCAAGACTTCGTTCTACTGATCTTTATTCGACCGGCGGGAGTGTTATTAACGATTCGGATTACGCGCTTTATTCCGTGATCTTTTTAGGATGTTTTATCCCTTGCTTGTAAGAACTTTTTAAAACCTTAATCTATGCAATAGTGTATGCAATATTGAAATTTAAAATGGCTCAATTAGTCTACTTTATTTAGCACAGCAAAATACTAAAAATCTAATTTAATCTAAAAGCAGAGTCAAGCAGCTCGCGATTGATTGATTTGAATATTGAATTCGTAAAATGCTTTTTCTATTAATCTTATTTAAGAAAGGGCACTAAATATTTTAATTGAAGCATATATATTTTATTTATTTCTATTCATATTAGTTTAAAACTGGTCTCTCATTTTGTTCAGGTTACAAATCTTGAATTGATAGTTCAATGATTATTATCATTTAGTTCGCCCGTTATCTCATGTTTACAAAATACAGGTACAGTTATAATTTCATCTGAAACACATATATATCTTTGTCAATACTGAGATGAGCGATTATTTTTATAAGTATTAGAGTCACGCTGCAGCTTTATTATGGTTGTAGCACGAATGAGTCGGCTCGACCGGAGAAAGGCCAAGCTCTCATAAAATGTCGGTGTGAAATAAAAGTGCTACGTATAGTGAAAGGCAATGAGGAATGAGGCGTTCCATCTTAGTCCTGAAGGGTGTCAACGCATTCTGCATTTTGATTTTTGATCTAGGATAGAAACAGATGTCTATATGTCACAGTTTCCACTTAATATCGGGCCGACTGTGTGCTCGTTTGTCAGCCTTATAGAACAGTGCTTTATTTTTTTTATAGAAGCAATGTTGCTATTTTATTAATACTAGTATTCTACGTGAGAGTCTATTGATACCCTCTTTACTAAGTTACTATCATGTTGCTGACTGTCAAAGATACAGGAGAGGAACAATACAACAAGAAAACTAGTGTTTTTCGTTTAGTACAAAAATTGGCTTTGGTACGCATTTGATGGACAACCGGCGTGATATAACGTCAGGTACATCACGTCACGACATCCGTCCCAGATTTTGTAGCGTGCCTCGCACCGTTATCACGCCTTCGGCCCCATCCGACCTGCTCGCGTCTGTAATCTTTTATTTTAATACAGACGAGTTATGCTATTGGCGTGTTCATAAGTTTTCTCTGTGTTGGCCTTATTTTGTTACATTTTTTTCTTACTGTACATTAACTTTGGTTTATTTAAAGAAAAATTAAAGTAACGTTTTCTACAATTATATGTGTGATATGTTTCGATATTAAACTGAAGGGTGGTCAAAGTACACATTTACTGATTTAAAATCTGGGTACTAATGTCTGATTCCAGGATTTGATTCGATATTCCAGATCCCTGAGTTCCACTTAAGGATGAGATCTTATGAAAGCAACTTCTATCCGCACATAATAAATATTTGTAGTAGAATTACGCGCATTGAACAGTCTTATAACAATGAAATTATCAAAAGATGATTCCATTGTTATAGACAAATATTTACTTTCATAAAATGAGAGTATATTTTTGTTTATCTTTTGTTTCTAGCTTCGTTGAATGAGGGTATGTACACTTCACACTGCATTCTGTCTTTCATTCATTCATTCACATATTCAATCTTATCACACAAGCATTACGAACACGAGTAGGTAAGAAAAATGTTTTTAATGTTAGTACGAGGGCGGCACTGAAAATTTCGGGAATCAAGGAAGTGACACAACATTACTATTCAAAATTGTATTTATTGCTTTTCGAAGTATTCTCCGCGAAATTTGACACATTTTTCCATACGATGGAACCAATCATTGAAGCAACCATTCCATTCGGAAGTTGGGGTCTCCAAAATGGCCGTTTTGTAGGCGTCCACAGTTTCTTTAGCTGATGAAAATCTCTGTCCACGCAATTTATTCTTTATTTTAGGGAATGTATAGAAGTCATTAGGGCTTAGGTCGGGGCTGTACGGCGGATGTTCTAATTATTGTATGTTTTCTTGCTCTAAAAACACTTTTGTTCTGTGTGCGGTGTGAGAACTCGCATTGTCGTGATGGAGGATGATGTGGCGGTTGCAGTTCTCTTTACGGAGTTCAGAAACGACCTGTGGCAAACAACAGCTTGCATACCATTCCGCATTAACCGTTCTTTGTCTCTCAAGAGGAATAGTTGTAACAACGGCCGGTTTTGGAGACAAACGTGGCCACCATTTTTTTTTTGCAACACTCCGTGAACGAACAATTTTTGTTGGCTTTAACTCATAACAACCCAAACTCGTGACTGGTTTTGTGTTTCGGGTTCGTACGCGTATATCCAGGATTCGTCACCTGATAAGATGTTGTATACAGCATTTGAGGATCCTGCGTGGAATCATTCGAGAGTTCTGACGCACCAAGTAACTCGAGCCGCTTTTTGCTCTTCACAGAGCGAATGCGGTATCCATCGGGAAAACAACTTTTTTACACCTAATTGTTCATGCAAGATTATTTGTATTTATTTCATGCCAATGTCTAAAGTTGCCTGAATTTCGCGGTATGTCACATGTCGATCTTACTCAATCAGCTTACGCACAGCATCAACGTATTCTTGGGTGACTGGAGTTTTTGGATGACCTTGACGGGGATCATCACTGAGCTTCACACGTCCACCAACCAAACCAGCGATAAATTGTGTTTTGGATGGGCCTTCTTCACCAAATGCATAAATCATCCGATCAACACACTGTTTTTGTGTTAAACCACTTCGAAAGTCATAATAAATCATCGCTCTTGAATTTTCTCGAATCAATTCCATTTTCTCAACGACTAAACGAGTTTGACAAAACCTTGTGACAAGACCGAGAATCTTTTTTTAAATAAATAAATGGTATTCGATTTTTTAAACCAAGTAGTTTTCAAATAAAAAGATTTTAATACGACAGGAACAGTGGAAATATTCCATTCCCGATACTTTTAGTGCAGCCTAGGTATGTACATTTGATGCATTATCATGTGTAATGCATGGATTATATTTCCTATAATTTTAAAAAATTGTCTTCGTTTTCAAAATATTTAACTACAAAAATTGATGACGGGTGTTTTCTAGGGGATCTAATTTTTTGTTCTATCGAACAACACTTTCATCGTAAAAAACTTTATGCTTTTTAAGTTCTTTCTGTTGTTTATAAACCTGATACGATTTTCTTTGCCATATGAACGTATAAATTGCGACGAAAAGCGACCTTCGTTCCTTGTATTTTTATGGAAAACACTGTATATTTAATGAGAAATATTACGATGTAGAGCACGAAGCCTATTGTGCTAGCACTCTTTTGTTTTTCTACTTAAGTATTTCTTCTGAAGATATATTTCTTGTGTTCTCATCTCTCTATTGTTATGACTTTTAATTTCAGGAAATTAGCCTTGTTTTCTATTGGTATTTTCGATTACGATACTTGAAACTGCACGAGAAGCTTAATTAATCATCATTATTATTACAGCTCACCATAAACTCACTACGTTGTACATTATAAGGTGACACAAAGCATGGTCTCGAAACAAATACATCATCGCACCGACTCACTGTAAGCCTAGAAGAATATCGCTCTATACTGCTATCCTCCGTAAACCTTCCTGTGTTATTAATAATGAAATTACAAATCTCGTCGAGTACCACTTTTATGACGACGGACGGAGCAATTATATATATATATATATATATATATATATATATATATACAGCCTATTGCTCCGTCGTCTAACCTACAACGTTTGCTCCCTTGCTAAATGTTAGGACCAGACGTGGGCCGAATATTCGTTTCGTATTCGGCCGAATATTCGTTAAAGTAGTACCTACTCAAAATGTCCACTGTACGAGTATTGTATATGTACGAATTGAGTAATCTCATCTCTTTCATAATATTACTGTTGAAAGTATTTTTTATTTATGGGTTAAATCTACTTTTAAATTGTTAATTATGTTTTTGAGGCACTGTGGATTTATTTCCAAATATAGCAAATATAATAATAATAATAATAATAATCATTTATTGACAGACAACAAAGGCCCGTAAAAAAGAAACATAATTACTTATAATCAACAAACATAAACTTGAAATAAACTGAAATAAATTAAATATATGCCATCAAACAAATTAAAACTTACATCTTAACATACTAGACCAATATTTAAATATTTCACTACAATTTTGTGTTAAAATTAGTATAATCGTGTTTCCAGATTTGAGAAGATTACTTCTAAATCTGGCCACACGATGTCTTATCAAAGCATCGAGCGTCGGTACGCGTGCCTCAGCGAACATTGTAGATGCACTACAGTACCTCGGAAAACGAAACAATATTCGGAACGAATCGTTATATTGAACCTTAAAAATTCGATAGTTTTCCTTTTTAAATTTAGTCCAGAGATGCGGTGTGTAAAGCGATTGGCAATAGGTTTTAAATAGTAATATTTTAGCATCTCGCTCGCATTTATTAAATTTCCTGCCAATCATATTTGCACGTACAGCAAGGGACCGCCTTTCTCTGTCCATGTCCTGATCATCCTTCAGGTCACTCGATACGATATGTCCTAAATATCGAAAGCTCGTCACAAACTTCAAATTTTTGCCGTTCAGGTATAATGGTAAACAAACATCTTTACTATGCGCTCCAAAGACCATTGCCACAGACTTGTCTGCATTATAAACTAACTCGTGGCTTGCTGCGTATCTCTCACAAATAGAAATTAACTTCCTTAAGGCTCCGATTGAGGGGCTCAATAAAACCATATCGTCCGCGTAACTAAGGTTGTTTACACATTTCCCACCTACATGACAGCCGATACCCGTTTCATTGAGCTCCTCAATTAGAGCATTAACGTAAAGGTTAAACAGCAGAGGAGAAGTTAGCCCACCCTGCCTAACCCCCTTAGTCAGTACAAACTCGTCCGAAAGCGAGCCATCCCAGTTCACTACATTAACCTGCGTATTATACCAATTAATAAGGATTCTAATTATGTCGGAAGGAACACCCACCAGTTTTAACTTATCCCACAGGATGCTATAGTTTACCCTATCGAAGGCGCGACTCAAGTCCAAAAAACAAGCGTATACTTTTGTTCTTCGTGACACGTAATACGTTACTATTTGTTTTAAGGAAAAAATTGCCAACTCAGTAGAGCTACCTTTTTTAAAACCAAACTGAGCGTCACTTATAAAAATAAATTTCGATAAAATATCCAGAATAATAGACTCAAATAGTTTCGCACAGGTTGTAGCGATTGAGATAGGCCTATAATTGGAACTGATCGTATCGCTAACGGTTTTACTTTTGACAATAGGGCTAACCACGCATTTTATTAGGTCAGGAGGCAAAAATGAGTGTTTTAAACACGCGTTAATAAAAACCGACAGAAACACCACAACCCAGGGTCCACCGCAACGTAAATGTTCTACAGAAATCTGGTCATGACCACACGCTTTACCAAGGTGCATCTTTTTAAGGGCATTATACACCATACTCTCATCAATATGAGTATATGATAAAACAGGCATATCAAGTGTATCTATCGCAGAAGGGCCACTACTAGTATAGCAGTCATTCAACAAAAAGTTCTGTTTAAAATTATTGGCTATCTGTTTTTTATCGCTAACACCATCCACGCAGACCGGAACTCCAGCCCTTATGTTGCATAGTTTTGATGTATGTTGCCAAAATTTAGAAAAGTTTTTGTCTATACATGCGTTACTTATCCGATCCAATAAAATTTTATTTTCATTTTTCTGGCACCACTTTAAGCGACCTTTAAATATAGACCTACTTTGCTTCATCATATCATAGAGAGAACCAGAGCTGGGGGCCCCCGCCCCGATCCACCTCGATAAGTTTACTTTAGCATCCACATACGCTGATTTTACTACATCATTCCAGCCCGGCGTGCCTTTACGTTTACGCAATGTCACTCCAAACCCTACCTGACTTACGTGGCTTTTAATAGCGGATGTATGAAGACTTTCGATAAATTTCTTATAAATTCTAACGAGAAAATCTTTGTGTGAGTCGCAAGTACAGCCATCGCACGAAGAAATTAAGCGCAGATAGTTCCAATTAAATTCTGATATGAGATAACTACACCACCATTCATACGCTTTAATCTCATCCCCACTTCTCTTACCCCAAGAAATAAGGTTCCTAGATTTAACGTGATTAACCACACTTCTCTCAACAGCAATTATGTTAAAATTAAATTCGAATGCGAGAGGCCAGTGGTCCGACCAAAATACATCATTTATTACATATACTCTTGATAACGCCGACCACGCGACCCGAGTTACGATGCAATGATCAAGCCAGCTCTTTGTGCCATGAGCATAACTAACGTATGTAAAAATATTTTCAAAATCTTTAAAAAATTTAAGGTCTGCGCAAATCAAATCATTTTCTGAACAAAATTTTATTAATTCGTTGCTAAATAACGTGTTAATATTCGCATTATAGTCTCCTAAGGCAATAGCCACATTTACGAAATGATTTTCTAATAAACTTTTGATTATACATAAAATATTTGTAAATTCAGGTAAATTTTCAAGATTGTTTTGAGGCATATAAACAGAAAAATACATATGACAATTCCCATTAATATACGATTTTATAGCACAAATTCGCGAATCGTTACAATTTACTAAGTCAACATTATTAAATAACGCAGTTCTCCACAAGAGGGCCACACCTCCATATGGTCTCCCTTTTAATATTCCGGATGAAGAATCGACCGCAGAGGTACCATGTGAAGAGAACTCGGTATCAATTGTTGACAAAAAAGATAGCTCATGGGGAAGCAGCCAGGTCTCTTGAAGAGCCACCACATCAAACTCTTTACACAGTTCTCTAACGTGATCAACACTTCTCATAATTGACTGACAATTAAAACTAACGAACTTCATGTCTAACGGAATTACTTTGCCAGAAATGTCTAAACACTATGCCTACAGGCCAGAAGTCCTCATTCATAAAAATATGTTTTCTGTCAAAATTAATCCTTACCTTAAAAGAAGCAAAGTTAGTCACTTTAAAAGGTGTAATACGTTCAACACTTATCGCTTGTTCACCTTTACACTTAATATACTCCTCAAGCTTATCAGCAGTCGTTGAAACGTCTAAACGTGATACATATAAGTAAAGAGATCTCGGAGCAGCTCGGATAAGCGAATCTCCTAGTGGTTGCACGGCCGCCCTACCCTGCCTATTCCTATTTTTCTTTTTATAAGACACGGGCACAAACCCTTCGTCCTTATTTGTTGACAGATTAACCTCTTTTTGGCTACGTAATGGTGCAGACGTATTTATGTCGTTAGTTATCGTATCGTCAGTCTCGCCTAACACTGTTACCGTACTCGTACTTGTAGTTGCAGACGGACGTTCAATACGCATACGTACGTCCTCTCTCGACACACTTCTCTTTGCTACAAAAGCCGAGGTCGAGCGCGGATGCGATTGCGATGCACTCTCAGCGCTCCTCTCTCTCTCCCCTCCAAAAGTGCGTAGTAACACTGGTGATCGGTCGTTTCTTATTTGAGTTTCAATAGAAACAAAGCTACTATTTTTATCTTTACTACCTTCTTTTTCTAATTTATTATCACGAGTATGTTGTTGTTCTAAATCTTTACGTAGGTTCTCCAAATCTGATTGCGTAGCCAATACGTTTTTAATGTTCAATAATTCTTGTTTTAACAGAACTATGTCCTTTAAAAGACTAGTTACATCAACGTGATCAAATGTTACGGGTGGGAGCCTATTGAGGTTCTTCGCCACAAACACTGGAAGGCTAGAAGGCTCCGTTTCTTTAAGAATTTTTATGATATCCTGAAGAAGCCTTTTGTTTTTTCCCTCCCCTTTACGTGTCACTCGTCGAGTTATTGAAGAATCTAACAGAAGCGCCTTTGCACGATCAATTTCTTCCTCCATAAAATTAGATTCACATATTTGTAGTAAACTGACTTCATCAATCACGTCGATTTTACACTGAATAAAACAAAGTAGCTCGTTTACCACTAAACGGCAACCACACAGATTTGACATTTTATATTAGCGAAGCGCATGAAAAAATGCACACACATCCATACGCTAGCGATGCGCGATGCGACTCCCAACACTACATAAAACGTTATTTTTAGGAATTTCAGGAATAAAAATATATAAATATATTTAAATTAAAATATTTGGTAAAAATATACGACAGTTGTCACCTGTCACTTTTTTCGAAAAAAGAAAAAAGCTTGACAAAATGTTTTGTAATCAAACATTATTACATTACATTAGTACATTTCACTTTACTTTGGTCGTCAGTTTCTCTAAAATAAGTCCAAATAGTGGATCTCCTGCCAATCATTTTTATCATATTATTATGAATTTTCACTAAGAATTACACAATTAAATACTTTTTTACTCTCAAAATAGTTAAAACATAAGCATTTGCCGGCGATTTGCTCAGTACCTACCTAGTATGATGCAATAACATGTCAGGTGTGCCGTGGGAGCGTGGGGTAGGGTCCGGCGCTAATCCCGCAAAGTGATCCTGCCGAATAATGTTCGGCCGAATATTCGTTTCGGTTATATGTATGCTAGCATGTAAGGGTGGATGTGTATATATGTTATGTGTAACAAGTTTATTTTTTTTTTCCTTTTCAGCAGATCCTGGATCTGCCCAGATTTGTTAATTGTAAGATAATATTTCAAGTTATCGTCAGTGTGTCATTATACTTAATTTTTGTTTACAATCAGTGGAGCTTGTGCTGAAATTGGCAATTGGCCCATTTTTAAAATACAATAATTATGATAAACGTTCATGATATTTTTTTTTTCATTTAAAGTAATAAAATAAAATAGTATTGATTTTATTACACTAAAATTAAAATTAAAACACTAAGGGTTTGTATTTTACAAATACGTTAGGTATCAATTCTCTACTTACTGCGAGAACTTTTGTATTTCATGCTCATTTATTTCTTTGTCAAATTACAGCTCGCCGGTACAATCGCTTGATACCTGGTTGACTTTTTATCGGAATAGTAAATCAAACAAGGCTAACGACGTTCGGAATCTGAACTTTTCACAGCCTTAGGTTATTGAAGATATGTCATGTATCAGACCCCACTTTTCAGTTCTGTATATTTTGAAAGCCTTGTATTTCTTGCGTAGCGTAGCGGAGATACACTTTTTACTGGTAACGAATTTTCTAACTTCTAAGTCCTCAAGATTAACACCACATTTGCTCTTTAACGTTTATTTTATTATTATTTTTTTATATAAAAGAGGGCAAACGATCACGCTGCTCATCTGATTGTAAGTGCCTCCCATCGCCCATGAACAACTTGCGAACCCAGGAGAATTGCAGATGTGTTGTTGGCCTTTTAAAAAAGAGAAAGCTCTTATCTTGAAGTCGGAGAGAAAAAGAGAAAAATTAAAGGAGAAGTCGTATCGGTCCGGAAAAATATATGTATGCAGATGTTTTGTATGTTCGCCTTTCATTAATGTTTTGTTTTGTCTAGCGTTCACTTTTTTCAATTTATGTTAATACAAGTCAACACTTGCAATTTGTTTCTTGTGATTAAAGGTATATTATACAACATGTTTTAATAAAACAGTGTTGGGTCGCTCATTCATCACTGTTCTGTTTCAAAGGTTTGTTTAAATCAGTGACATTTCGACTTACCCATATGAAGAAAAAATATATCACTATCTCTTTAAATTATTGATGTTTGATCGAGACTTTTGAGCATGACGCCGTTTATTATCCATTATATCATAGCGATAATATTAATAGGAAAATGATTTTATACTTATCAACTAAACATATCAAAGATAGTAGACATTTCGAGACAGCAAACAATATTACGAGCTAATTTCATCACAGTTTTCGCTTGTTACGGCAAACTTTGTGCCTCGTATTGCTATTGTGTTCGTAGGAAACAATTTTCGATCTTCAAGGACATCTCAAGACAGTTATAAAGGTTTATTTAAGATAATATTTGTGAAGATATTTTTTTTAAAACCCTAAGTGCCAAAAGTACTTAATGTCAACCTGATGGTATATGGCTGCTGCGGCCTATGTACACCTGCTGCCAATTTCAAACAAAAAAAGTCATAAATGGAGTTGTCATCTAAGCGTTTGTGTTTGACAACTAAGATGGAATACCTCACATTCTGTAGTTATATTATCCCACTATATCCTTCAAACCGGAATACCACAATACAAGTACTGCTTTTTGACGATAGAAATATTTAAAACGATGGTACGTAAACAGACGCCTATGTAGGTAGAAAAGGAGTCCTACCATCAGGAAGGCTTCTTATTCCTTGTAAAAAAATATATCGATTTTTTCACATAAACCGTCGACAAGTCAGCAGAGTAGGTAAACATGCGTTGGTGTACGAGCTTGAGTATTGAGTGCACCGGAATATTAAGTACACTTTCACATTTTTAAGAATAGGTATATTATGTTGCGATATTTTTCCATATTTCCTGTGTGGTAATCACGTGAAATTGTTATATATAATTATTTGAAATACAGACAGTGTTATTGTTTTTTCATTTGTTGTACGTTGTTCAAAACAATAAATCAATTAACTGTGGGAAAATTTCAATTCAGCAAATTATAATTGTCAAAATATTGTAAATGACAGAGTTTAGCTTTTAGCAGTGTGATTTATTAGGATTTGTTTTGGTAAATAAATAATATAAATATAAATACTCATAGTATTTATAAATTCCAGGAAGTTAACAATTAATACTTTACTATTATAAATATCAATAATGTATATGTCGGTAATACAACAGATGATCCCATTTCTGATATCGGAAATACGTCAGGTGATCTCCCTTCTGATCTCAGAAATACGTCAGGATAAGGTTAATTGTTAAAAATAGTAAAAATGTGAGAGCAAATTCAAATTGCTCTCTTGCTTACACAATTAATCATTATCAGTAATAAGACAGCGTAACGCACTATACATTCAGTATAGAGGAATTACAGTGTTGATCATACCGTAATATGTATACCCGTCACGATTACACGCTGGTGTAACGCGACGAACATAATTACAACACCAAAGTATGCAAACCAACAGCAAAACCACACACATAACGGCCTCTCCTCAGCAACACTATCTTTGAGTGACGGTAACCTCTTGTTCTTAATAGTTTTAATAATTACATAATCAGTACACACACGTGAATTACACTTGCCACTGTTGTTCTAGAAATTAAAAAAATCTTTTAGTTTAAATTAATACTATCGTTAGTTCTTTAGTGTGCTGCCCTAGTCTGCGCTCCGACGTAGTGACGTAATTCATCTACCTATGTCACTCAAACGTCAGTTACGTATGCGCGGATGTCTAGAATATTTCCATCTTGATAGTTATTTAGGTCATTGGCTTGTACAAAGCTTTCAGTGTACACGTAGATTACTTTCGAACCTTGACTGACGCTCTTTGCTTGAGTTATAAATGAGTTTGATGAAAAATAAATTCACTTAATAGTTTTTTGCAACTGCAGAAGTTTACCGATGATATCAATTCACATAACTAGAACGGAACTTCATAAAAGTGTGTGTGAAATGAATACAAATTTAATGAATGATAGATATAGATATAGTAATATTGCGTATGTTGATGCTGAGCTTTATGTATTAGTTATAACGACGTTTTAGATAAACATAATAAACAAACTTTGTATTTCTTCTTTGTATTTTATAACTAAACTTTCTCGTATACCAAACAAATATCAGCGGTCCTGTAAACACGATTTTTTTATATCATTGGATGACGAACGAGTACAAAGACCACCTGTTGGTAAGTGGGTGCTGTGGCCCATAGATATCCACATTTATCCTCAATTAAGAATCAAAATGCTAATGCATTGTCACCTCTGGGGTCTAAGATGGAATACTTCGACTTTAGTAAAAAGGTTCTCCGGTTCTCTACACGTACTATGCTAAACACAACAGCATTAGCCTAGTATTCTGTGAGAGCGTTGTCCTGCCCCGGTCGAGTCGACCCATTCGTGCTATAATTAACTATACTGGCTCTACCACGTAAAAAAACTTTAGACTTTTTATTTGTCTCACAATTGTCTTCACGAAGAAATAAATAAACTGCATTACAGGTTGCACAGACTTACACGGTGTATGAATAATTAACTCGCCGTACCGAAAATGAAATTTCTGAGCTCACTTTGGACATTACATTGCTTAGGAGTTCCTTATTTACTTACTTCCTTATTTACTATTTTACATGATATTGCGAAAACTATAACTTAATAATTAGATTATATTTATTAAGGGACACATTTACTCTTATAAAGTATCTCTTTCTGTAATAGGGAGTAATAATAAGTAACTTTAAAGCTTTATGTCAATGTCATGAAATGGTAAACAAGTGGTAAAATAAAAAAATGTTGTAGAACATACTTTAATGTAAATAAAATGAAAACATCATCAATGTAGTCAAAGTCGATTAAATACGCATTGTTAAGGATAACTCAAAAACTACTGGTCAGATTTTGTTCAAATTTATATGGGACCGGGAAGCACCAGCTTTTAAATAAAAAAAGAATCATCAATTCGGTTCCTACAAGAAAAAATTTCTGAGGTAACACACATAATAATAATAATAATAATAATAAATTCTTTATTTCAGATAATTAAAATCCATATGTGGGTTAGTAACACAATAATAATAATAATAACAAGGGTTAGTTACAGTGGTAGTACAAAGGTTTGCTTAAAATCTAGGGAAATAAAATAAATACATTGTGCCGAGACAGATCATCATGGGGGTGGATAGGGCCCAGTTATCAGTCTCTGTACAAGACATTTCCACAGCGGCGATGTATATCTGTCCGCTATGGTCCTCAGAATGCTGTTGTGACTGGCTCGTACCCTGCTAATAAGGGATGCTGTTTTTTTGCGTATGATGGCATTAAAACCGTCTGTTTGGTAAGCCGCAAACATCCCTGATGCACTACAAAAACGAGACAGTCCCAACAGCATCCTGAATATATTATTATATTGGATGCGCAAGGCTTCAAGCGATCTTTTGGTGTATTTGACCCATAGACTCCCCGTGTATACGCTCTGACAGTATGGTTTAAAAAGCGTAATCTTAACTTCTTTTGTACAACGGGAAAACCTGCGAGCCAACATATTACCTCTAACCGCTAGAGCCCTGCGCTCCCTTTCAATGTCAGCATCATCCCTGAGGTCACCAGTAATAATATGTCCCAGATATTTAAATTTAGTGACTCGTTTCACGTTCATGCCATTTAGGGTAACATTAACTGCAATATTGTGAGATTTACCAGCGGCCTCAAAGACCATGTACTCTGTTTTTTTGACATTGTATGTGAGCCTATGCTCAGTAGCATACATCTCACATACCTTTAACATCTCACTTAAGCCTCCCACCGTTGGGCTGAGCAGCACCATATCATCAGCGTAACTTATATTATTAATGTTAACGCCATCTATACGACATCCGACGCGCATGCCGCTCAACTCCACGATAAGGTCATTTACATACATGTTGAAGAGCTTGGGAGATGTCAACCCCCCCTGTCTTACCCCGCACTCCAACACGTGTCCTTCCGACAGAGAATCAGCCCACTTTACAAAGTTAGTTTGGTTGGAATACCAAAACCCAAACACTTCCAGCAACTCGGCCGGAACGGCCACCTCCGCCAACTTTCTCCAAAGTATCTCATAGGACACAAGGTCAAAGGCCTTGGAGAGGTCAAGGAAACAGGCGTATACCGGCGTCTTGCGATCTGTGTAGTATTGGACAGTGTGCTTTAAGCTAAGGATTGCGCTTTCAGTAGAAAGTCCAGGTCGGAACGCGAACTGCGCGTCATGTAAGTTTGCATACTTATCTAATTCCGAGTCAAACACACTGTCCAATACCTTAGCAATTGCTGTTGCAAGTGATATAGGGCGGTAGTTCCCCCTGCTCGAGATGTCTCCCGTCCTGTCCTTAACAATGGGCACTACGATGGTCTTTATGAGGTCACGTGGTAAATAAAAGTGATTTATGCACATTGAGAAGAACAGGGCCAGCACCCTCGGCAGATGAGGCCCGGCATGCCTCAGATGTTCCACACTAATACCGTCATGACCGGGGGATTTGCCACCGGTCATTCTTTTTAGCGCCTCTCTAACCTGCTTTGCAGTAACGCGCATCAGTGGCACGTCCCCCTGACGTCCGGCCTTAGCACTATTCACAGATACAGAGACAGAGGGCCCGAGTGGGGAACGCATTTTGAAATGTTGAGCAAAAATATTCGCAATATGTACCGACTCGCTATTTCCATCCACACTCACCGGGAGGCCAGGCCTAACATCATATTTTTTGGTAGCCTTCCAAAACTGTTTAAAGTTTTTATCCACTCTATGCTGTGCTAGGATGTCCATTTTTAATTGTGCCTGGTTTCGTTGACACCATTTTAACCGACTTTTGAACATTTTGCGGGACTCGTTCATTTGATCATAGATCCTTCCAAATGATGGCCTATTATACGACAACCATATCCTGAAGTTAAGCCTGGCCATCCGATGCGCCTCTTGAACATGTTTGTTCCAGCCACAGAGGTGTCTGTTTTTACTTGGCTTGTTGCAAGGTTTTTTCTTAGTTTTGCTAGCCGCATCACTCAAGGCACGTACAATGCTGTCATACATCCGATCTAACGCCCGCTTGTGTTCATCCAAACTGCATAGCCCACGACTGCACTCTGTAAAATCCGAGGGGAAATCAATCTCGCGTAGTCTATTGTGACAGAGTTCTTGATAATTACATATTTGTTTCTGATCTCTCTCCCCCCATATTACTGAGCTAGGATGCAAGTCGCGTGCTATCCATTTAGGCCTAACAATCCTTAAGTCGCATTTAACTATTAAGGGTAAATGATCAGACACAAAGACGTCTTCTATAACCTCCACTTCGACAACGGTTTGCCAGGCCGAGTTTGAGACAACACAGTGGTCCAGCCATCGCCTGCACCCGTGGGCCGCGCTAACATAGGTGTACACGTTAGACTGTAAGCCAAGTTTTTCTATGTCAGCGCACATCCAACTCTGATCAGAACAAAAACCAATTAATTCATTATAAAACATTTCATGTGGGTGCGCATTAAAATCACCCAGTATAAATATGCTCTCAATATTTTCGCTTTCAACAATAGCGCTTAATTCACCTAACACCTCTGTAAAGATAGGTAGGTTGTCTAAAGAGTCAGTAGGCATATACACTGAGAAAAAGACAACAGTGCGCTCCCCTATAGTAGCTCTTATACCTATCAAACGGGCACTACTGCAATCTAACACAGTAACGCTGTCAAAAATGCCCTTCCGCCAGAGAATGGCAACTCCCCCGTATGGTCTTCCCTTTAATAAGCCAACAGACGTATCCACAGCCGACTTACCTATGTATTCAAAGTCACTGGAGATATCACCTAATAGTGGAACGTCATGGGGGAGCAGACATGTCTCCTGAAGCGCGACTACATCTGACATTCCACAAATGTTCCGTATGTCATCAATTGACCGCGTGACAAAAAAGCAATTAAAACTAGCCAAGGTTAATTTTTCAGACATACTTATACTCATTATGAAATTCGTTGACTAGCTTTAACTACCGACTCTGTCTTATGCACAAAGTTCACAAAACGCCTAAATGTAATTCCACTTGGCCAAAAATTATCCTTTAAAAATAAATCTAATTTACACTTTGAAACATACAACTTATAGGAATTGTATGGTTTTGTTTTTTGCATATTAATTTTTTTCAAGAATACATTTTCGTCTGTTCTTTCTTTTATATAACTAATAATGTCACTTACACTAGCTTCTTTACTCACATTTGAAATTAAAAGCGGCACTTTCAAATCAGCCGCTTTAAATTTACTGTCAGAGGCAGTGGGAGCAATGCCTCTCTGTCCAATTAGCTTGACGTCTTACAGATTTCTTACGCACGATTTGCCACTCTGCGTCCCTTACCACTCGATCACATTTCACACTAGAATCCCGCGCAGAGATTTCGCCTGACGCGTCAATAAGAGCTACACTCGAGTGAGGCGGGCGCTTGGCGATCTCAGTCAATCGACTTCCAGTAGTAAGGTTGTGCCCATCGGGAGCGTTCGCGCCGTTCTCCGAAGTAGTTGGTTTTGTCGAAGCCAACGCAGACGCCGGGGCCTCCACGCGCACATCTTGATGTTTTGTCTCGCTTACACTCGTATGGTCACTGCATACTGGTAATGTGTGATCGCTGTTATTTATCATTGGCGAAAACACAGTATGTGCCTGGGCCTCACTTTGCTCGGTATCTTTCATCGCTTTGTTTTGCGCGTAGGTAAAAGAAACAGAATCGTCCGCATCCAACTCTTTTGAAGATGAATGTCTCATTAACGTCGTTCGGTCGATTACCCCTGCAACAGCTGATGTATGCGATGTCTTTATAGGCAAATACTCAGGCACATAGGGAAGGCCTATAGGTCCGCTATTCATTACAAAACTGTTATGTAAACATGTCCCTCTTCTTTTGTTTACATTATCTTGGGACGAAAAATCATCAATTAATGATGCTTGTTTCATATGCTCGACCCCTTGTTTGAGAAGATTAAACTGATCCGATGTTATTACCTTCTCCTCTAAGGCAAATAGTTGACTTTTCAGCCACAAAATATCTTTTAGCAACCGGGTTACATCCACATGATCAAAGGTCACTGGCGGAACTAAATGTAAATCTTTAGCCACAAATATAGGGAAGATTTGAGGATCGGCACTTTTCATTAAATTTATGATGTCATCTAGATCTCTCGACATTCTCTTCTTGTCCTTTTTTCGGCGTAATGGCATTTTCTTTGCATTAGGCATCGATTCAAAAAGTAACGATTTCGCTTTCGCAATATCGTCAATTGAAAAGGAAGTGGAGCACAGCTGGTGTATACTTTCCTCGTCCATGTAATCCATGACATTGCGCACAAAAGTCAGTAATTCGTTAATTACGACGTTACAGTTTAAACATTTCACAGTATTCGAAGTCATTGTCCTTCGCAATGAGTCACCACTGTACGGCGCACGCACAGAACGATATCGAAACGACCGCGTTTCGTCGCGATGCGCACCTGACATAAAAAGTATTTTAACAAAGATGTTTTATAGGTACATCTTTGTATTTTAATTTTTAGTCGCAAAAACATACCATAAAAAGTCCACTCTAAAATCGTTTGTTGTTATACACACACACACACACACACACACACACACACACACATATATATATATATATGTGTGTGTGTGTGTGTGTGTGTGTGTTTTTGGAAAACTAAAAAAAAAAAAAAGTTGTCATAATTTAAGTTTTGTTTTAATGATAAAATTCACGAATAAAAATAAGTATTTTCGTATATATATATATATATATATATATATATATATATATATATATATATATATATATATATATATGTGTGTGTGTGTGTGTGTGTGTGTGTGTGTGTGTGTTTTTGGAAAACTAAAAAAAAAAAAAAGTTGTCATAATTTAAGTTTTGTTTTAATGATAAAATTCACGAATAAAAATAAGGATTTTCGTATATATATATATATATATATATATATGTGTGTGTGTGTGTGTGTGTGTTTTTTTGGAAAACTAAAAAAAAAAAGTTGTCATAATTTAAGTTTTGTTTTAATGATAAAATTCACGAATAAAAATAAGGATTTTCGTAACCTTGTGCTATATGTATCCCAATTACATTTTTTTTGGTAGGCCGAAAGATCTTTTTGATATTTCCATTCGTCGGATTTTACGACATCCGAATCATAGCGGCCACCACATAACAATATGAATACATATTGTTTCTGTATGTTATACGAACATATAGTACGTTTAAGATAGAAGTCACAAAATTTAGTTTGAGGGTAAGCTGGCAACCCTAATTTTAGTTTTCAGCCCACAATCCTGCGGTAAACCCTTGGAAGCGAAGTGGTGAAACCGCGGCGCGTGACGTTGTCGACTAATAATTCGGCTATTTTGCGATCTTGTTAAAATGCTTTTATAGACCAGCAAACAGTACGTATGCCCTCGTTACGTTCAGGACTCGGGTTCCGTTAATATTTTCTTTAAACATTATAATTGTAGAAATTGCGATTCGTACTGCGTATTCGTACTGCGGTCCTGTCATAGGACCGCAGAGCGCTTGTCTTATGTCGTATTTTTTTAATATGAGAGTGAAAAACGGATTTATAGTCCGCGTTATGGCAATCGACCAATACAGCCGAGTATTAGCTCTTATTCTGGGTGCTGCTTGGAGGCGAAAAACAGGTAAGAGGGTAGCAGGTAGGTAGTTTATATGTGGGGGAGCCACGCTGCAGCTATATCATAGTTGTAGCACGTATGGATCGGCTCGACCGGGGAAGGACCGCGCTCTCACAGAATACAAGCATAAAATATCAGCTTAATACTGCTGTGTTTTCTTATGGTGAGTGTAGAGATTCGTAGATCTTTTTTACTGGAAACGGGGCTTCTTCGAAGAAGATCGAGACTCTTCGAGAATCTTAGTCCTCGGGGCTGACAACGCATCTGCGTTTTGATTCTTAATCGAAGATACATGTAGGTGTCTGTGGGCCACAGCATCCACTTACCATCAGGTGGGCTGTGTGCTCGTTTGTCACCCTTATTCTGTAAAAAATAAAGCACCAATCCTGACGGAATACTGGATAGAGATAAAGTGTTAATACTTAAAAAGCCTAGTGATGTAAAAATGTCCTTGACCCTGTTTCATCTCCTTACAACTGATAATAAGTGCAGACTATGAATACTTGATGCGGTTGGTAAGGTCGTCACTTCTGAAGGCTAAGATGACGTTCCATAGCCTATAATTATACTCTTTGAGTTCGAATCAGAAAAATACGAGAATCGTCTTTTCAGTAATAGCTTGGCCAAAAAAGGACGAAGAGTCGAGATGTCTGGCCACAAAACACAATATATTTCTGTGTGTCTGGCACTGCTATCGATAATCCGCTTGGTGAAGCCCGTATCCGTCTGAGAATTAAATTTTGTACATTACATTTCACTCGCTAGATGAAATTAGTTTGAAGATATTAAATACCAAATTAGGTATCTTCTCATTAATCAGTCCATAAAACTTTGTGCTGGTCAAGTGCCTGTCTCATTTTACGGAGTAACTGCTTTACCGGTACGATCGGCATCGCAATACTACATTGGAAAAGTGTACGACGAGCTCTGGTGCTACTCTTCGTTTCGCCAGTCTAAGTATTTTATATCTAGCACATAGGAGAGATGGTATTTCTGCATCTTCAGAAGCTACATCTTTCAGGCTTTCTCTATAGTCGCCTCTTACGACACCCACGGAACGATATGGGGTGATAATTCTGTTGCGACACTACACGACACGAATTTTTATTTCTGGAATCTTCTTCCGTAATTTTATATCAGACATGACGATTGCATTTTAAATTGACAATAATCGATAGATTAATGATATTACTAAGAAATATATGTCCTAATAAGAAACCGACTACGATCTCATTAACAATATTAAATTCACGGTATTTCAAAGATTCTCCTGTGTGGTATAAATGAGTAGCCGGGAATTTTTGTTAAAATTACTAATTATACTGTGCCTTTTATGTCGTACATGATTAGCTTATTATCCAAATATGTTAGTGCTTAATACATTTAATATAGATGTATGTGAAGTAGCAAAGTACAGTGATTGAAAAGTTTCAGTGGTTCGGTAGCAAATTTATCCATCAGCTTTTGTAATTTCTCATGCCTGTCACCCACAGGGGTAGACAAAGACTGCGGACTTCTATTTGGAACGATCATGTCACCTCTCTCGCTTCTTTCACATCTATTTACTTAAACATATATGCTAGCCGTTTTTCTAATTCTCTGTAATGATTTCTGCATAAGTTTTAAGAAGTTATAACGAATAGCTACGGCACACTGAAAATCGGCTACCTTATTTAGTTCACCCACAGCAACAAACTTTTATGATTATCTTGCACTTTTATGTGCCATTAAATAATTGAAGCCAAGCTTCGACACGAGTTTGATATTGTCAGCGAGTTCATTCGGTATTAAATTTCCGAGTATCTTAATTTATTATCATTCATTGGCGTTAAATGGCTGATGTTAACTTTGGTGTGGCTTGAGATGAAACCTGTCATCAAATCTTCTCTCTATGTTTTTTTTTCTTGATCAAATTATAGTCATACCCAACGCGCATTGAAAAGGTCGAAATTTTTAAAATTAAATCGAAAAAGTCACAATCAGTCAGAACAGTTACGTTAACTTTTCAAACAGCATTTTGGTAAAAGAAAAAAAATTACTTATATCGATGTAATATTAATAATTGAAGTATTGCATTTAAATATACATAAAATATATACTTCACGATAAACACGTGTAAATAATTAAATTACTCGTTTATTTCTTAGAGTTGATTATTTCAAAGCGGATTATAAGGTTAATGTTTCAGGAGCATTGAACAAAGTCAGGCTCATGTTGAATATAACGCTCCCGCGTGTAAGACTACATTATATTTCATTCAATTTAAAAATAATTACATCCATTCATTATATCGATCGCCTTTCAGCGAGCTTCCGTGACTTATTTAATTAAAAACGTACACGATTCAGCGAACTGTAAAAAAAATGTTGCATAATTGCATCGCAATATTTTTCCTCTAACGATGTAACAATTGTATTAAAGTTAATATCGTGTAATGTTCGCTGATATGATTCAACAGGAAGGATTACAATGATATTTGCTGATGGTGCGAATTTTATTTCTTCAGCTAACAAAATAAAAATGCATTATCTATTCGTTTACACGTTTAGTTTACAGATTTTTGAAGAATAACAGAAACGCTAACTTTATTAATACTTCTGTTAACTACTAACTTACTTTGATGTATGGTAGTGAAAGTTGGGCGTGGCAGAAAAGCACAAGAGTAGAATAAACGCAGTAGAAATGCGGTCGTTAAGGGGAGTATGTTAGGGCTGAATCTGAGCGATAGGGCGAGAAATTGTGTGATAAGAGAAGAGTGTAGTTTGCAAGATGATGTTGTGACCGTAGATGGTGGTGTGATAAGAAAGGAATGTTCCAGTGATTTAGTCATGTGGAAAGAATGAATAAGGAAAGAGTGACAAAGCAAATTTATGTTGCAGAAGTGAACTGCAGAGTCGGAAAGGGACGTCCTAGGCGAAAGTCTATCGACCAAATTGGCGATATATTAAAAATGGGCCAAATTAGGTTACTTTGATGTATGTACCCTTAACCGAAGAGTTTGTATGCGTAGGTATATGGATGTGGTGGAGGCGAGAGAGGTGTGTCAGGATCGTGCCAAATAGAAGTTTGTATGGCGTGAGTGTTTTTGTTTATGTATTATGTTAGCTACTCTAATTAAGCTTAAAACGCTTCTGTTAAGAGATTTACCACTTCTTTAACTCTACTATTTCATTTTATTTCGATATTATACAAAAAGTTTAATTTTCCTGTTTGACTCCTGTTTTATGCAATAATATCTTACGCTGTTATTAGATAATCATCATCATCACAGCCCTTCACAAATCCACTGCTGAACATAGGCCTCCCCCAAAGAATTGCACAAAGGACGGTCCTGAGCCACTTGCATCCATCGACTTCTGCATGTCTTGCCAGGTTATCATATAGTGGGTGGCCGCACCACACGTCTCGCCTCTCATTTACTAGATTGCCACGTGAGAACCATGCTTGCCCTTGGTTGTCAGTTTTTCGAGTCATGTATATGGCCAGCCAGGTATATTATTAGATATTATTCACTATTAACCCTGTAGTGGTGGTGTAAAATATACCCTAACCCGTATCGTCCCATGGGTGTCGTAAAGGCGACACAGAAACTGAAACAGTAAATGAGCAGCGGCATTTCCTTAATAACAATTCAAAATTATTAAAAAAAAACTTTCTGAAACCGCGTGCCAATTGTGGAAATTATGGAAATTTATAAGGCAGTCTCTATAAGGGATCCATATGTTCAGCAGTGGACTTTTATACGCTGTAATGGATGAATTCACGGTACATATAGTTTGATAATCTTAAAATATTCTAATATAGTTACCTAAACCGTAATTATGAATTTTGGGTGCTGTTTTAAAACCGATCAGGAAAATTACTATTAATTATTATTATATTATGAGAGAGAAAAATACTACTAGTACTACTAAGCAACTCTCAGGATCATACTGCGTGCCACTTTTAATGATGTTAGCTTACTAGCGACTTCATTAACGTAATAAGTACCAGGGACAATACGCTCTATTTCTCTCTGGCCGTATTTGCTGAGGCGAAACGTCTATTCGTTTCGTTCCTAAACAAATAGCAGAAAGGTTTCTGCCTCTTCAGAGTGTCAATGTGTAAATTGTTTATCCACACACACACACACACACGCACGCACGCACGCACGCACGCACGCACGCACGCACGCATGCACGCACGCACGCACGCACGCACGCACGCACGCTCGCTCGCACGCACGCACGCACACACACACACATATATATATATATATATATATATATATATATATATATATATATATATATATATATATGTGTGTGTGTGTGTGTGTGTGTGTGTGTGTGTGTGAATATAAAACTAAAAATAACGTTAAGTTTCGTCAGAATTACGTGACTTGATGTTGGAATTTGTCATTCCCATTCATTTTTGTAGATTTTTTTAGCGTTAACGATTGTAAAAAGACAAATTATCTAATCCCGCTGACTTTGAATTCTCTAATACTAATTTAATAATACTATTAGAAATCTAGTAAGATAGTAAATTATGAAAAAATACAAATAGTAATTCGGTGATCACAACTTTATTACCTATAGGCTATTTATCGTCGCCTGAGAATTTGGCGCCGGGACCCGAGACCTAAGGACAAAGTAAATTATAGCCCTATATTTAGGGTTTCGAATTAACGCATCTGGTGTTCACGCGCGAAACATGAATAAAAAGTGAGAAGCTCCAGCTGTACTTCCTCAATGACCATAATTTGTTACGCACTACCACCATTGAGTAGAGGGAGTGCAATCCTCCGACGTTCCTGCAGCAGCTCCGTGAAAGATCTAAGAAACAAACACCACGGCGATTTAGCTATCTGGTAACTAAGGGCAGTTGTGTATATCACGACGATAAACGTTTGCTTTTTTATTTAAATTAAAAATATTTCCGGCCTTACCTTTTATCGTTCGTTATCGTATACATAAATTAAGCATTATTTACTCTATAATCTGTATATATATATATATATATATATATATATATATATATATATATATATATATATATATATATATATATATATATATATATATATATTGTATAATTTTTTTGTCAATTTGATCTCAGCCAACAACAACTTCCTCCAAATGTATTGAATTCGAAAGTTATCGGCTGCACGGCAAAAATTAAAGTGGCACACATAGCTGCCACATAATAATACCCAGTAAGTGAAATTTAAAAATGTTTATTTTTAATATTGTTGTTTTCTACAGGAACCTGTAGTAAATTTTTAAAAATAACCATACGTTTTGATATCTTTAATTAAAACTTATTTAATTAAAATTTGTAGATATTATGTAAAAAAATGTTGAAATAGTACTTTGATTTATATTTCGTCGCTCTCCACAAATAAGTTATTTAGTTCTTACTCGGTTTTTATATGGGGCAGGCGAACTACGTACACACATCCGATGTACTAAAATAAGATCGAAGGGAAATTTATATATCAAGTCAGAGACACGAAAAATTTAAACACGTTCAGACCCGAAAACTAACAATTTGTTTATAAACAAATATTAGCTTCTATAGCGATTTAATCCCATATTCTGCTATAAATTATTCGTATACAATCTGGGTGCAATGCAAACCATAAAGTCAAGCGATCGTCATTTCTTGTAATTTAAAAGCAGACAGTTTATGAATTGTGCGATTATAACACGAAGGCAATGAGAAGAGACAAAAAGTTCTCAATTCGGCGCGATCTTTTACAGGTCGTTAGGTTCTCCGTTTGGACATCGTCTTAAATTCATCGCCGCTTCGACAAGTAAGGCCTCGAGCATCGAACTTCGCAGCAGCGATAATTGAAAGTGGCGTTTAATTTCACGTGCGATCGCCCGCTCGATAAAAAATAATATCGGTCTCATCTTTCATTTTAAAATTGTGGAGTCTCGGCAGTGTATGAATGAATATTAACGGCATTACTCATAAAAATGTTTGTCAATTCAGAAAATATTTAAAGTTGCTCTTTCTCTCTCCATTAAATGAGAGTAGAAAGAGACAGATTATAGAGTAAATAATGCTTAATTTATGTATACGATAACGAACGACAAAAGGTAAGGCCGAAAATATTTTTAATTTAAATAAAAAAACAAACGTTTATCGTCGTAATATACACAACTGCCCTTAGTTACCAGATAGCTAAATCTCCGTGGTGTTTGTTTCTTAGATCTTTCACGGAGCTGCTGCAGGAACGTCGGAGGATTGCACTCCCTCGACTCAATGGTGGTAGCGCGTAACAAATTATGGTCATTGAGGAAGTACAGCTGGAACTTCTCACTTTTTATTCATGTTTCGCGCGAGAACACCAGATGCGTTAATTCGAGACCCTAAATTTAGGGCTATAATTTACTTTGTCCTTAGGTCTCGGGTCCCGGCGCCAAATTCTCAGGCGACGATAAATAGCCTATAGGTAATAAAGTTGTGATCACCGAATTACTATTTGTATTTTTTCATAATTTACTATATTACTAGATTTCTAATAGTATTATTAAATTATTATTAGTGAATTCAAAGTCAGCGGGAATAGATAATTTGTCTTTTTACAATCGTTAACGCTAAAAAAAACTACAAAAATGAATGGGAATGACAAATTCCAACATCAAGTCACGTAATTCTGACGAAACTTAACGTTATTTTTAGTTTTGTAGTTTTATATTCACGATAGCGATTGCAGAAAGTGAATTTGGCCAAGCCTCCAAGACTTGTATGTTTGTGCTTACCGTTAAACATCAGATCACCGTCGTGTTTAAATAATAAGAAAACCGTTAAAAATAAAACGGGGTACGATGGAAGCTGTTTGTCTTTATTTGCCGTGAATGGATCGTAAATGTTTTTATTGGGTTTTAATATATTTAATATATCTATTATGGCGAACGTTCGGTTAAAAGGTTCCGTATATTTATTATTCTTCGTTTTTATTCCATTTTATGCATAAAACAGTATTAACTATGCTTTCATTATAATTATTGAGACTTATCGCGATGTTAAACGTTTGTTGCAAGCTTTTTAGTTTATAATTATCGAATGTTTTACAAATATTTAATTTGAATTTTGCAATAGCATTTGTCAACCTTGGCTACTACATAATATATGTATTTTGAATAGTTTAAATTCGACAATTTTACTCTGTTGTTAATATTTTATTGATAAAAATAATGGTGACGAATAAGTACACAGGTAAGTTGATGGTGAGAGGATGCTGTGATTAAAAATCAAAATACAGATGCTTTTGATACTCCTACGGATCGACATGGAATGCCTCGTTATGATTACCAGTAAAAAGTGTCCGACACTCGTCACTATCCGCAGTCGAGCCGATCTATTAGTGAATCGGTCGCAGTATAGTTTCATCACAGCTTAAATAGCTTACAGTTGTGAAACGCTTTTGATGTCAGGCGATGCCGCCGCCCGCACAGGAATTTACGCGACCAGCGTGTATGCTCTCGGCTCTCGGCATACACACTGGCCGCGTAATATTTCGTGACAAAATAAATTTTAATTTAACTGTGTAGCATATTCGCATTCGGATAAATAATTTTATCCAAAAAAAAAATGAGGCAAAACATGAGTGTCGAAATGGAATGGATTGTTAACAGATGTTGGATAATAATCGATTATATAATAATAATAATAATAAAATGGCGTAGGGAATTGACGACCCCATCGCCCGCTGACGTAACAGTTAAGTGACAAAACTGCTACGTCAACGCAGTCAGTCAGCGCCTTGCGAGAGGTGTGAGCGCCGTGCCTCGGCAGAATTCAGGGTGCAAAGGCCCGTTTGTGCTTATGGCCGTCCACGATACGGTGCCGGGCCTGGGCGTCTCCCGTTAATGGACGCCCATATTATGGATGATGGAAAAAAAGATAGTGCGCAAAGGGCCGCTGCCTGGAGGTCGCCAGGGCGCGTCTGGAGCTGGCGCTGGACGCGACAGCATGCGGGCCGCCAGCCGAGCGCGGGGTGTTGCAAGACCACCTAGCAGCCCACCGCATCCATCATCCCCACCAGAAGGCTTGGTGTCGGCTGGGTCTTCTCGGACTCAGCAAGCGGCACCCGCCGCTGGTGGAGCACGTCGCATGCGTTGGTCTAAATCAATGAATGAAAAAACACTGCGGGCGTATTTTAGGGCAAAAGGGGAAGAAACTGGATGTTTGGCGTATCGGGCTCGGATGCATCGCTTTTTTGCAGAGCTGGAGCCATCTCTATCCGTCACTGAGCAAAACCTGGCAGACCGAGTTAGGTACATCCTGCGCTCCAACATATTTGGTGACGCCGAACTCGAACGACTACGACGTGAGGCCATTCCTTCATCGAATGGAAATGCTACGGCTGGGAATGCGGCGCCACTAGATGCACAACAAACTGCATATGTGGATGCTGCCGTCAACATTCCATTTGTGGCTTATTCAGACGATGATGGAATAGTCTCCCACGAACTAGAGAAAATGAGGAGCATATTGGAAGAGTCGATGCTGGAAACGCGCAGCATGCCTCTCGAAAATCGACCGCGACTTCCCCGCATACCCCTTAGCAAGCGAAATCGGGCTGTCGTGCGGGCTCTTAACCCAATGCTGGTGACCTATTTGGAAGCCAGCCGGGACCTTTGCGAGACGGATTCAATTCTTTTTGGCGCCGCACTGGCAGTATGCCGTATTATTGGCGCCAAACTTCCCGTGGCTGGACGTGCTACTCAAAAAAGTAGCGCCATCCCAGTCTGGAGAAAAAGAATTGAGGACTGCATCGCAAAGGCAATGGCCCTTATCGGCAGACTGACAAGCTTCAGGTCGGGTAATAATAGACCGAGGATTATGCGCACCGTTAGGATTGCGTTTGCTGGGACAAATATCAGTGATCAGTATGTTCAGTGATCAGTACAGATCTGTATCAGTTTGTTCCAGCCGGATATCACGCAAAAACTAACGGAGCGCATAGATGACCTGAAGCAAAAAATCGGTGCTTGGGGGAAGCGGATTCGACGATTTAGCGAGAGATCAAGGCGGTTCAACCAGAATCGTCTCTTCCAGAGTGATCAGAAGAGGCTCTATAAATCGTTGGAGCGACCAGAGGTATGTGGAGCGGGCCCAGGACCGGATCAGGCTGACACTGTCGCATTTTGGCGTGGCCTGTGGTCAGAGCCCGTAAACCACAGCGAGGGCCCTTGGATGGAAGTTGTGGCGAGCCAGAGTGCAAGTGTTATGCCTATGGACCCCGTCACCATAACGCCTGAAGACGTGGCTGAGGCGGTCCGTAGGGCACCGAACTGGAAAAGTCCGGGGCTCGACGGGCTGCATCATTACTGGTTGAAGGGGTTCGTAGTGTGTCACGCTGTGCTCGCCCGACAGTTTCAAGAGGCTCTCGATCAGAAGTCGCTCCCGAGCCTCTTCACTACTGGAATCACTCATTTGGTTCCTTAAGATCAGGATACCACAGACCCGAGCAAATACCGCCCCATCACGTGTCTACCCACCATATATAAGACACTGACATCCATTTTGAGCGCGAGAATCACTCGTCACCTGGAGCTAAATCAGGTGATGTCATGCGCTCAAAATGGATGCCGAGGCGGTGGTCGTGGAACCAAGGACCACTCCTCATTGACGCGGTCATTGGCAAAGTGGTGAAACGCAACCGTCGGAATTTCTCCGCCGCCTGGATAGACTACAGAAAGGCATTCGACTCGGTGCCCCATACATGGCTAAAGAGAGTCCTCCAGCTGTACAAAATTGACTGTACAGTTGGAGACTTCCTCGAGCAGTGTATGGGGCAATGGAGTACGATCCTTTGCTATCTGGGCGAGCGGATGATGGCTGCGGAGAACCACATAAGGATAAGAAGGGGTATCTTCCAGGGCGATTGTCTGAGTCCAATCTGGTTTTGCCTCTCCCTGAACCCTCCCAGCACTTTACTGGAGGGCTCCGGGAGGGGATTTCAGCTTCGGAAAGGAGGTACAAAAGTGACCCACCTTTTCTATATGGATGACCTCAAGTTATTCGCCTCCAGTCGCTCCCATCTTATGGAATTGCTAAACATCACTTGTGAATTTAGCAATTCTATTGGAATGGAGCTGGGAACGGATAAGTGTGCGGTCCTCCATGTTGAAAGGGGAAGGGTTGCTAACTCTGAGGGCATAGACTTATCTATGCCCGTCAACTTAAGGACTCTTTCCGAGGCTGAAACATACCGATACCTGGGTATGTCACAGAACATCGGTATCGATGAGGCTGGTATGAAACAGTCAGTTTGCGACGTGTTTTACGCACGCTTGACCAAAGTGCTTAACAGCCTTTTGTCCGGTGTGAATAAGACATACGCATATAACGGTTGGGTCATGCCTGTCCTCATGTATACCTTTGGCATACTCAGGTGGACCCAGACTGAACTTAACGCCCTGGATAGAAAAGTCCGCACTACCATGACGTCCCATAGGATGCATCATCCGAGATCGTCGGTAATGAGGCTGTACTTGCCGCGAAAGCATGGTGGACGTGGTTTTCTTAACGCGCTCACCATGCATAATCGCGAAGTGTGCAGCCTCCGTGATTACTTCCTGGCGAGATCGGATGATCCATTCTATAATGACGTCATTTCTAGTGATAAAGGGCTTACCCCTCTATCCTTAGCCAACGAGCATTGGCAGGACCCAGCAGTGCTTAGCATTTCCGACCGGAAGACCGTATGGAAGGAGAAGGAGCTCCACGGGAGGTTCTACAAGGCTCTGCATGAGCCTTTCGTAGACACAGTAGCCTCCCTCCACTGGCTACGCTTTGGTGATCTCTTCGGGGAAACCGAGGGTTTTGTCTGTGCAATACAGGATCAGGTTATTAAGACCAACAACTATCGGAGATACATCCTAAAGGATGGCACCGTGAACATCTGTCGAGCTTGTCGCCATCCCGGTGAGTCACTTAGGCATGTCATCTCCGGTTGTTCGGCGCTTTCTAACTCTAAGTACTTGCACAGGCACAACCTAGTAGCCAGAATTCTTCACCAGGAGCTCGCTCTGAAATACGGTCTCGTGGATCGGAAAATGCCGTGTTACAAGTACTTGCCGGAAGCCGTGCTCGAAAATGACCGGGCCATCATCACAGACAGGACTATTCTTGCGAATAAGCCTGATATTGTGCTGATGGACCGGGCACAGTCAAGGATATTTTTGGTCGACGTTACCATTCCGTATGACGAGAACCTCGTGAAAGCGGAAACAGACAAGCAAACAAAATATCTGGACCTGGCTCACGAGGTGACCGACATGTGGCGTGGTCTGCCGACCGAAATTATTCCTGTAGTCGTCTCTGCAAACGGGCTAATCCCAGTCAGCCTCTCGGGTCATCTGAGGCGACTGGGACTACGTGGCGGACCGCTCCGGGCTCAAATGCAGAAGGCGGTGCTCCTCGATACCGCCCGCATCGTCCGCCGGTTTCTTTCCTTTTCCCCCTAACCATCGGCCGTTTGGTCTCCTCTGCTGAGGGCCTCCATCTGGTTGGGCTTTTATTTATTTATGTATTTTTATATTTATTTTAAGTTATTGATATTTATGTATATTTATCTTTTCATTTTCATTTATATATATTTATAGAACCCAACCAGATGAGAAAACTATATAGATACCCCACAATAATAATAATAATATTCCACAACTATCACACAACGCCATCTAGTCCCAAGCTAAGCAGAGCTTGTGTTATGGGTACTAGACAACTGATAAACATACTTATATATTTCTAAATACATAAATATTATAGATAAATTACACCCAGACACAAAACAAATGATCGTGCTCATCACACAAACATTTGTCCTGGGTGGGAATCGAACCCACGACCTCCGGCTTAGCAGTCAGGGTCACTAACCACTAGACCAACAGGCCTGTCTACTATCGGTATCTACTAACGGTAGCATAGTGTTATAAATAAATTGTACGGTTGCAACCTGTTTTAATAAATGAAATAACCAACTGTAACTAATATTTTGTTATCGGTACTTACAGTCAATTACCATATTTTTATTATAAAAATATTTGCCGCAACGGCATCGACCGAGCTTATCTCAAGTCAGTAAATAAATAATTTATCTAAAATTTGCCTTGAGCTGATTGTAGTAGAGAAAACGAACTATTTTTACCAAGTAATTGTTAGTTCAAGCAACGAACGGAAAACATATAAGTGCAACGAGGAAATCTTGTAATTTCGCATTTTTTTTTGTAATACTCCTCTTAAACTGTGAATTTATGTAGCTCTACCACGAAAAGAGACGACAGACAAACGTGATTTTGTCAAATTGTTGCCATAAAATTGTCTAAAAGTTTATTTATATTTTTAAAAGTTTCACTCGCATTTTACTAGTGCTTCTGCCTTTTTGTTTCTATAGTTAGCTTTATACCTTAATCCCCTTCATTATTGTATTATATATATTATTGGATAAAACAAACTCATTTACAAATTAGTGCACTTTCCTTTAGAGCCTGTTCAATTTGATCGCCTACTGAATTTTCTACTAAGTAATGACAGCGTGGCGTTTACGACAAAAATTCCCGATTGCGATGCTCCCCGATTGATGCCCAGCCCTGCAGTCTTTTTGCTACTTTCATGACATAAGTAGTAACCGTTTGATCACACGTACGTTTTGGCATGTAACAATATATTTATTTCATATTTAGAAATACTTTTGTTATTAAAAAAATATTAAAAATGTACTACAAAATACAAATAGTACCAAAAAGTGTAAGTTTTCTGTCAACGCCATCGACATTTTATCCTAATTTTGACTGGCTTTTTGAGAATGTTTTTCGGGTGGTTCTACAATGGATTAAAACATAAATAATAAAGAGTGACGACGCCTCGTTAGGCTATTGCTATGATACTTGTGAATTTGCCCATGCAATTTTTACTTAAGAAATAAATGAAAAATCAGCGTATTACGCCATAAAGTTTTTGTACTGCAGTGATACGATATATGATAAGTGAGTAATGATAGTGATGTAGCGCTGTTGTCGCGCCATAAGCGAATCGCACCGAAGCCTCAATCATGCTATCAAAGTTCCTAAGTTACCGCGATATATATAGAACAACATCACTGCAGTACAAAAACTTCATGACGTAAGGACCACGCTCTCACAGAGTACCAGCGTAAAATAGCAGCTTAAGACGACACATCGAAAACGCTATCGCCGTACTGATCCGAGTGAATACATAATTTCTATAAAAACTTGAAACGCCGTCATAAGGTCTAAAATTGCGTAGCGCCCGTGACGATTAAAAGCGCTTAGAAATTGTCTGAATCATAAAATATTTTTTAAAAAATTATTGATTTATGTTATCGAAATAATGAGCAAGTAAATTGTGAATATTGATGTTATGAATATATTTGAGTGATTCCCAAGCATATAGATCTAATTATTTCGTTGTAATTTCACCTATAGTGATTTTTTAGAGGTGTTTTCGCAAATAATTATGATCGATTCAAAACTATACAATCGTGTTTTTGAACAATCAAATTCAAGATAAAGACATGAATTTACCTACATCAAAATCCCACTTTCGTTAGTGGTGTCATAGTCCTATACTATTCGATGAAAGGAGGTGCATTTCTTCACGGTGTCGCCTTAATGCAGTTGTGTTTCCTATGGTGAGTGTAGAGAATCGGAGAGCCGTTTTACTGGAAACGAGGCATTCAATCTTAGTCCTCACGGCTGACAACGCATCTGCATTTTGATTCTTAATCGAGAATAGATGTAGATGTCTATTGCCACGCTTGACAAACGGAATGGCAAAACGCAGTTTTATTGTTGTTTTAAGGTGTTTTAATGAAGATAATGCTGACCATCTGTTACATTTCTCTCTGTCGCCTCTTACAACACCGACGGGACGATATGGGGTAGTAGATGCACACCGCCACCACACGGTCCTTTGTAATTAATTGTGTAATGAAGTGGCCTCCAAAAATTCAAAATGCGTAGGTATTTTTAGTTTAATATTATACCGGCGGACTTCGTTTACCGAAATAAATCGTTATAATATTTTTTCTAAGTAGCAACTATGAAACTGAATGAGTTTACGTGCAACTAACCTTAATGATACTTTTACCTCTGGTAACAGTTACCGCTTGCCGCAATGGACCGTGATACCATTACCCTACATCTTAATAAGGATTAGTATCCTATGTATTTAAGATTTCCTTCTTTCTAATATTTTATATATATAAGTGGTTTCACAAAAATAATTTCTTGTTTCGACATTTACAATCTTTGTATAAATATACTTAAACGTAAAATCTTTATAAGTTTATTATATAGTAATATATTATATTATAATAATATATTATATTATAATAATATATTATATTATAATAATATAGTCTCAAATTTCAAATTTAGGTTCCCATTCCGACTAATATATATATCTGCTTGTTGCATAAAGAATGTGGCATAAATGCACCCCATTTTAGTAGTAGTTAAGTAAATAGTAGTTTTAGTAGTAGTTGAATTCAACGTATAACTATTAAACACACATTTCAACCTTTTTAGCGATTTCACGGTAATTTTTTTACAATTAACGAAAAGAAGGGCTTCTAGGCTCTATAATTTATACAAACAAGTGAAATTGAAGATTATGTTTCTAATGTCAAAATAACAGCTTTTAACTAAATACATATGAAATTAAAATTTTTGTGTGTATGTCTGTTTGATCCGGTTTATCTCTGAAGTAGCTGGACCGATTTTAACGGCACTTTCACTGTCACGTAGCTTAGAATAACTTAAGGCTACTTTTATTTTAGAAAAAGAGTTAGGGTTGCACGGTAAAAATATAAAAACCCATGAAATCCTATTATAATAAATTTCACGTGGATGAAGTCGTAGAGAACTGCTAGTAAGGAATAAATCTCTGGTTGTAATTCGCTAACATAGTATGAATAATAACGAAATTTAAGGATAAATCCTTGCAATCTTGCGAAAGCAGGATTTTCATGTAAACATGAAAATCCTGCTTTTGGCCAACTTTCGACTTAAAATCACGATAACCTTTCCAAAGTATCCACCACGAAGTTAAAGTTTCAGTTCAGTTTCAGCTTGGCCATGTTCGGATTTAGCATGATGATGCCGGACTCCGAAATGTGGTCAACAGCAGCAATCTTGACTTATCATAAGCTCATAAAGGATATCACAAAAACGAAAGCGAATTCTGTGAATTTGTGAAGATCAGTCTCTTACATGCCTTGAAAAATATCCTTATTTTTAATATTAATTCGTATGAATAAAGAGACTAAAATGTATTGTCGTATTTGCCCTTAACTTCCTGAGCCACTGTTTACAAAATAAATCGTTATTTTATTTGAACATGTTGCTTGTACAACAGAGAATACTTTGGCAAGCACTGAAGCTTCCTATAGAAGGGCGCCATTACAGCGTAACATTCTTATCCGAACACTCGTTTCAACGCTATTTTGTTCCATATTTAACGCGAATAATAGGCGAAGTTTCATATTAAATGGTTAAAATTTTGTATGGAACTTTAACTATAATGTTTGTTTTAACTACTGGATATAA
This sequence comes from Parnassius smintheus behrii, assembly GCA_036936625.1. NCBI lineage: Eukaryota > Metazoa > Arthropoda > Insecta > Lepidoptera > Papilionidae > Parnassius > Parnassius smintheus. The sequence continues at coordinate 11,230,348 of JAUPFT010000018.1, forward strand.
AACCGGCCCATAAGTTTCGTTTTACACCAAAAGTTCACATAGTTAAGGAAATTTAAGCTTAAATAGCGTGATAGGAGGCTGGATGAGATTTCTTGTGGAGCTTCTCAATTCTGCAGATGGCTTTATATCAAATGTAAAAGTTTATCTTATGGAAGGAGAGCAACTGATAAATTAGAAAAAAAAGGCAAATATTATGCACATTTGAGAATTTATTCAAATTTACAAGGAATGTTGAAAATCACGTTTATCTAAAATATTACATACCATTCCATTCATTTACAGCTCTCGACAATTCCTCTGTTGAATCTAAGTCTCCTCCAAGGAATGCCTCAAAATATTTTACATTAATAAAGTTAATGGAAATAACAAAACTATAACAATAATCCACACAATATCCTTTTATTTTCTTAATATAAAACTAGCTTGAATATACTTATAAAGTAGTTAAAATATTACCATAACATTTCAGACGAAGACGAGAAGTAGTTGCAAATGGTTTATTAACTTGACTATGGTAGCGCGTATTATATATGTGGTTGAGCTACATTGTATTTATTAAGGCTAATGCAACCCATTCCTGCTGCAGCGATTCGACTTAGTCGTCCCACTTAGCTATCGATCGTTAGTGTAAACGATGCGATTTCATCGCACGATGAAAAAGATCGTTTGATGGTCTAACTAGCTCGCGCGATGCCGCCGCGCCTTCAACGCAACAGCGCAATTTAAACAATTGCCGTTACAGAGATGCACTATTATTTCTGTCGGACAATATTGCTTTTAAAATTTCAAATGGCATTGGAAAAAACCCTCGCCTTTCATCCCTTGCATTGCTGCACTCCGGCCAACCAATTCGGAAGCATTAAAGAAACTTTAATATTTGATTAGTATACATACGATAGGTCTGATCGTACGATCGTTATTAAGCACTTCTTGTGCTCGCGCTATGACTAACAAGTGTTAATTAGAACGCTCTAAAGAAATGGTGTTTGTTTAATTTTGTCCAGGAACAAAATTGCATAGTTTGCTCGTACGATCGTTGCCAATTAGGACCACGCCTAATACTACAGTGCTAATGTAAAGAAATGCGAGTGACAAGAATCGAGAACTCTACTGTCTGGAGGAATCTTAGCCCTTAGAGGTGACAACACATTTGCATTTTAATTCTTAAACGAGGATAAATAGGTGTCTGTAGGCCACAGCATCCACTTCATGGTGGTGGGTCTGTTTCTTACGCAACTTACTAGTGTTCTGATTTAAAGATTTGATAGCCAAATAAATAGCAAGATGTGAGGTAACCGTCTTAGTCTTAAGGTGTAATGTCACACCTGTAGCTGTTTTTATTTGAAAGTGGATGCAAATATTTATTGGACACACTGGTCATATTTCTACCTACACGTGGACTGCAAGCGTATTTGTTTCTTTAATGGTAAAACTAATTTATTTTAATGGACAAGTTTCTTATAATTAAGTTCCACCCTGAATCTGATTTCATTTAAAAATGTACTTGAGCAGAGTTGATAAAGTAAAATACTTATAAGGATATCTCGTTAACTGGATCCGTCCCTCCGACCGGCGGCTTACATTGAAATGAAACTTATGCCTTTATAACGAAGGCTTGTGTGTGCTTACAATAGCGACATCAACGGTTTCTCGGAAGGAATTCGAGCTGACTTTTAGCTATGTTGCATTAGTTGTATTATTTGATTGTAAACTTGTTAAAATTATGATGCCATTTCTTACAAAGACTCAATGATACCCAATGATGTGTAGATGAGATGTCCTTTTTTAATTGTGTTTATTAAAAAAAAAATAAGAATGAAAGTTATTCGTTTAATATCAAAAAGGCAAAATCTTGTTAGCAACTAAATGACTTGAAAGTAGAATATGAGCTGCTATACTACATTAATGTTTAATATTATAATAACGAGAGGACTTATTTTTAGATGACTACGCTACTACTATTTAAGATAAATCATTTCATATATCTGCATCAAAAGTACCCACTTTATTTAGAATTGTGAAATTTCTTAAAACAAACGTTAATCCTCTATAGTTTATAGAGTTTTGTAATAAAGCAGAACAGTTAGATAAAATACAGACATTTATCGTGACCACGAAGGTAAAATCTCGAGATTCTCTATTGAAGACAACTCTGACGTAGACGAAGAGGAATTGAAACGAATACCGTTTAAATTCTGTCCTTTTCTTACTTCTCGTGGTGTAACTCTTTATTATTTGGATGTTAATTTTAAAGTAAACTATTTTATTAATTTCGCACTTAAGCATTTAGATATCGAAAGCAATTGACAATCATGACGATATATTTACTTTCAGTGATATGCAATGTATATGTACGGTAAAGTATAATTTACCAACACATGAACTTACAAATGTGTGAACGTGTATAATATATACAAATATGCATATTTTTGAAAAAGAGTAGTAACGAACCTGTCCTTAAAACAAACATGTTGAAATATAGACTCTAAAGATTCTGCTTTCATTACAACAGCTACCAAATAATAACTTAATAAAACCTAGACAGCTTTCTAAAACGATTAGTGTCGGCATTTATACCCATTCCTTTTAATATTATATATTTTAAAATCCATAAAACAGAAATAATAGTCTGTATGGTGCACATAAAAGCGTCCCGCGAAACCAACGGCACAGTCATAGCATTAAAGACGCGCGAAATACAAAAGTATATTTTCACAATTCACACTAAATCGAACTGAAAGCGGGCGCGGGCAAATTGAAAACAGTCGACTCCGACTCGTTATGGAGCCGACTCCACCATTTATCTTCATTCGGCCTTTCAATAGAATTGCCGGCGACGTTTTCCGCAACTCAAACGGTGAAACTACTTATTATTTCGAACAGCTCGAGCTTAACGATTTGGCCTCAAGTCGAGCGCACCTGCCTTCTGCCTGGGCTTACACGGCGAGGTCCGCTTCCAAAGAGAATAGGGCGCGCGTGCGCCTAGTGCTATGTAATTATATCTCCCTGCGCTTTTGTATAATTTATAACTCTTCTGTGGTACTACGGATTTCTATTGCTATCAATTTTACAGGCGATTTATTATTTTATTCTGATCATTAAAATGTAAAATTGTACGTGTGTAAAGTATATGTGTAATATATAGCAATTTGGCACTGGAACACCGCGGCTATTAAAGCTGCCTGTGCTTAGTTGTTGGTCGAAATAACTGTAACTGTATACCACATTGGATATTCATTTTTTTCTCTTTATTGGCCCATAAAAATTACTACTGGACATAGGTCTTCGTTGTTGGGACTATTTGTCTTGATCTTCACGCTGGGAGTTAATAGGCCAGACGTCTCGCATCTCTGACGCTGCTGCCGTTGCCGGTCTGTGTAATTTGCGTCTGGTGTAACCGTGGTGGTTATAACATAATGGAATACGTACAAACATAAACAAACCAAAAAAAAAACCATCTATTCTAAAATAAAATCAAAATAGTTAACCTACTACATCCTTTTACATTTTCTGTTAATTTAGGACTTTGTGCTCATCTAAAAATATATTGCGGACCTTGCGGTGGTGGTAGATGCTGTGGTGGGTACTGTGGTGGTGGGTGCTGCGGACCATGTTGTCCACGCATCATTATCTACACGTGCTGTACGAAGATTTGTCAACGGCCAGTGTCTGCAACACTTTGTCTCATCATATTTAATTGGTGCCGTTACGTGGAATAAGATATGATGCACTAATTATAGCACCATCTGTCGGATGTCATTAGATTTGACATTTCCCGCAGTTACCTCTTACAAAACTAACTACGGGACTAAGCTACATGATGGATCTTTTACGCCGCCAGCACTCGGGATACTGCAGATCTGGAGTGTGTGTTTTTAATACACGCACACCTGCTCGTCACTCATTTTTATATTAGATACTGAGTCTCACCCGGACGGATATCAGATTTCCGTCGACGCCCCTTTAGGCTCCTCCGACCATTGTCTTGTCCGGAGTGTGGTGCCACTCACGCTGAAATCGCGGTTGCATTCTGCAGGCTGCCGCCGTGTTTGGCACTATAGGTCTAGGGATGCGGTCTTTCTTTGCATCCTACCCTTGGGGGCGGGTTTGCTTCTCGCCGGACGATCCCAACGTTGTTGCAGATTCTGTCGCTGATGTGGTACTTCAGGGTATGGAACTTTTTGACGTGACAACGTCTTATAAATTGGTTTGCCGGGTGACACTTCAAGAAACTGCGTTACGCTCCGCTCACGTTATGCGCTCACAATGAGAGCGAGTGAGAGGCACGCGTCCCTTCCACTCGGGCATGGTTAGCCCGCCTAAGAGCGAGAGAGACAGACATAAAAAGTGTTATTTCATCCTTCTTCCTACTATACGAATGAATATTCACATTAAAATTATTTTACCACTCAAAGTCGTTGTCACGTAGAACTTTCGCCCGTATACCGACTTTACAGGCAACCAATTTTTATTCCTTCCTCTGTGGTGCCCATTGGAGGCAAATCTCAGCCATGGTATGTTTGCTCCTGTAAAATAGCATCATACTGTAAGCAGGAGTGCTACCAAGCTTGGGCTGACGCATCAGCGTCCAGGGATGTAAACACCAGCGCTCAAAAAAAGAAGTATAATTCCGCCTCTAGGTCCTTCAAAAGAGTCATTGCCAAGGCAAAGTCAGAGCACATACACAGAATTGGCGAGAGACTAGTTCGCCTTCCTTCTGGAACCCGTGCATTCTGGTCACTCGCCAAGGCTGTGCAGGGGAATTTCTGTCAGCCATCTCTTCCATCTCTGCACCAGGAGAACGACTCACTGGCCCATACCGCAAAGGAGAAAGCTGATCTTCTAGGCTCTTTCTTTGCGTCCAACTCGACTATCGACGACGGGGGGAGTACGCCGCCGACCATCCCGCGGTGTGAGTGCTCCTTGCCGGAAGTGCAGTTCACACAGCGCTCGGTTCGCAAAGCACTCCTCTCTCTGGACATCCACAAGTCGAGTGGGCCTGACGGAATCCCCCCAATTGTGCTGAGGACGTGTGTTCCAGAGTTGGGACCGGTTTTAACGCGTCTTTTCCGGTACTCCTACTCCCTAGGCGTAGTCCCAAAATCATGAAAGACGGCTTTCGTCCACCCGATCCCTAATAAAAGGTGACCGCTCAGACCTCCAACTACCGGCCTATCGCCATCACCTCCTTGTTCTCTAAACAATGGAGTCCATTGTAAACTGCCAGCTCATGAGGTACCTTGAGGATCAGCAGCTGATTAGTGACCGTCGATACGGTTTTCGCCGTGGTAGGTCGGCTGGTGATCTTCTGGTCTACCTAACTCACAGATCACAGAGGCGGAGGCAGTAGAGTCCAAGGGAGAGGTATTGGCCGTTAGTTTGGAACATTGCGAAGGCCTTCGATCGGGTTTGGCACAAAGCGCTTCTTTCGAAGCTCCCTTCCTATGGGCTTCCCGATTGGATCACCAGTTTTCTTGCAGATCGGAGCATCAAGGTCGTTGTAGACGGTGCAAGCTCCGATTGCAAGCCTATTAATGGTGGTGTTCCACAGGGCTGCGTGCTATCGCCAACGCTGTTTCTTCTGCATATCAATGATATGTTGCAAACCCGTAACATTCATTGCTATGCAGATGACAGTACTGTTGATGCTCTTTACACCGGCCGAGCCAATATTTCTCGGGAAAACGTGTCTGAGTGCCGGGACAAACTTGTGTCTGAAGTCGAGTCTCTGCTGGACAGAGTCTCGGATTGGGGGCTACTAAATCTAGTCCAGTTTAACCCCCAGAAGACACAAGTTTGCGCGTTAACCGCTAAAAAGAACCCCTTTGTCGTATCCCCTCAGTTTCAAGGCACTCCCCTTGTTGCCTCAGCCAGTATCATAATCCTCGGCGTCGACATATCGAGTGACGTGCAGTTTCGTGGTCACTTGGAAGGGAAGGCCAAATTGGCCTCTAAAAAGCTTGGCGTGCTCAGCAGAGCGGGACAGTATTTCATGACGGCATACCGCCTGCAACTTTACAAGGCGCAGGTTCGGCTGCACATGGAATACTGTTCCCATCTCTGGGCTGGGGCTCCCCAGTACCAGCTCCTTCCACTTGACCGCATCCAGCGCAGAGCGGCGTGAATCGTCGACGACCGAGTGCTTTCCGATCGGCTCGATTCACTGGCACTGCGAAGAGATGTTGCATCCCTTTGTATTTTCTTTCGCATATACCATGGAGAGTGCTCTGAGGAGTTGTTCGGATTAATCCCAGCCGCCAAATTTCGTGAACGCAGTACGCGGCAAACGTCCCGATACCATCCACACCATCTGGATGCTTGGCGGTCCACCACTGTACGTTTCAAAAGGGGTTTTCTTCCGCGTACAACCTCTCTGTGGAATAATTTACCACCGGCGATTTGTCCGGACCGATACGACCTGGGGACCTTCAAGAAAAGAGCTTACTCCTTTCTAAAGGGTCGGCAACGCACCTGCAATTCCCCTGGTGTTGCGGTTGATCATGGGCGGCGGTAGTCACTTAACATCAGGTGAGCCGCATGCTCGTTTGCCCCCTCTTCTATAAAAAATATACGATTTTAATGAATACGAAACGCAGCCAACACACGTCAGTTGTGTATCAATCCTAAAGCCGCGTTGGCTAATTAGGGCTAATAATCTCACACTCACCAGATTTCGCTAGTTCACCTTAGTCCCTAAGGTGAACTTATTTATAATGCGATGGACAATGTTATTAAAATTTTAAAAATTGTGTTTAAAATTTTAAAAGTAATTTCTAGTGTATGTATTTTGTGTGTTTTATATGAGACGGGACACACAAGCATACGGCTCACCTGATGGTAAGTGATTACCGCCGCCCTTGAACAACTGCAACACCAGAGGATTGTAGATGCATTGCCGGCCTTTTAAAAAGGAGTCTTTTCTTGAAGGTCCCTAAGTCGTATCGGTCCGGCGAAATCTCTGGTGGTAGTCGATTCCACAAGGAAGTTGTGCGAGGAAGAAAACTTCTTTTAAATCGCACAGTGGTGGACCGCCAGTCATCCAGATCCAAACCGGATGGTATCGCAAATGTTGGCGCGATGTGCGATGGTGAAATTGTGCGGCTGGAATTAGTCCAAATAATTCGTCAGAGGACTCCCCGTGGTAAACGGTACATGTGCAATGAAGCAACACGAAACAATGCCTCAGTATTCTTTCGTTTTTTTACACATTCTAACCTTTTTTCAATTCTTCTACTTTTAATTATGCACCTAGTTTGGTTTATCCGTTTCTGTGTATCTAATTGATATAAAATACTACTAATATTTACAAAATTAATCATTAATCTTTCTAGATTTCTAACAATTTTTTACTTCACATCATGCCTAAGTATCGCCCTTCTTGTGGCAGAAAATCATGGATGCTCTCATTAACAATAAACAATAAAATTTGCATTCGACTTCGTCGTGTCTTGTTGAGCCTTTCTCGTGAATGACAAGACGACGTTTTATCTAAAGACGCTGTCTTATTCGCGTGACACACTGATTTTATCAACTGACACCAGGGATCAAGTATCGAATGAGTTAAAACGCAACATTCATAAAACACCTATTGTACTAATGGTATATCTATCCAGTAAAACGACAACCATATCAGGTAATCCCTCAGATAAGGCGATCAGCGTTTGGATAATGAGCGTTAGGGCAGAGACGTTGGCGTCTACTTACTGTTGACATAAAAACGGAAAGATAAAAGTTGTAGCATTATATTATTCGTCTACACTACGCCTTCTCTATTGAAGTTAACAGATTAAATTTGAAGAAAGCAATGGAGTTGCTATTTTTTAGATATAGCACTTACTTTTGTAATTGCTCAGGATTTTATATAACAATAGTGTTTCTTTGTTAACGTGATCTTTCCAAAATGTTTCTAGAAACATTTTGGGAAATTATATGATATAACAAAGAGTTTACAGTTATATTCTACTCTTACGGTTCGTTAGTCAGAAAGAAGAAATTATATCAAGGAAATATATCTTCTAAAGAAAAATGTTATGAAAATGCATATACAAATATACGTTTACTTTCAATAAACTGTTCATTAACTTTATTGTTATAGCGTTTATCATTTATTTATAAATGTAGTATTATTATTATCAGTACTGAGTACTGAGTACTGTTTGAAGCTGATGACATGAACAGTTTTAGTAAATGTTAGCTTTTGGCCCCTTTCTTTGTCTGTTACGAATGATGGCGCGTGATACGAGTACAAAAGCTCCCTATTTATAGATGCTTGTCGAAAGTAAAGGAGCCTTAAAGACCCCCGCTTACCCCTCTAGTAATTTTTAAATGACATAGATATTTATGTTATAATATTATACATAGTTTTTCAGTGTTTGGCATATTTTCTATATTTGCTTCAAATGAACGCAGCTGCTATTACTCAAGTTTTGTTACGTACAGGTATTGGCACAACGATGTGAGGTTGTTGCCAATGCTGTTATATTCCCTTAAAAACCATTATGTTCAATATAATAAAGTTTTTATTCTGAAATGTCTCATTAATTTCAACATACCTACTATTGTTTTGGTATAAAAATTCTAGAACACATGCGTTAATTTTTTTTTTGATTTTTGATTCTTTATTTTGTTCGTTATTTAGTCATTGAAAATAATCAAGAAACAACTTTGTTATTCTCCGAACTAATTTATCTAGTAAACTTCTTTTGATAATAATCTTTTCTAATTCTATTACGTGAGTTGACTGACAGTGAAGTGCGATCAATGGAATAGCCATCGGAAGTTCGTATCGCGCTTGTTATCTTTAATTAAACGCGGAAAAGTGGTCGTGGTGGATGTAGGCGCGCCGTATTCGACACATCAATAGCGTGTTGTGCATGAAAACGAACCAAGGGAGGCAAATAAAATAAAGTAAAATTATGTGAAAAATTAAAATTTATTAAATGTAATTTAATAAATTATTTTTTTATAATATCGATGTGCAGTGGAGCGTACGCTTCTAAGTATGACAACTATGCAAAATCTATGTATAAATATAATATGAGGCAATATAACGGGGAGTCTATATTCAGCAGTGGACTTTGGAAGACTGTAATAGATAAATCAATAGAATTTTATAATGACATAATTAGTGGACTTTGGAAGACTGTAATAGATAAATCAATAGAATTTTATAATGACATAATATTATGTAGATGAATGCAAGTGGCTCAGTATTGTGTTTTGTGACACTCTCTAAGGGAGTTTGCTGCTATAGCTTAGTTTAATGTGATGGGTTGTAAACTGTCATGATGATGAAGATGATACGAACACGAACTAACTGTCCACCTGATGGTAACTATAATTACTGGAGCGCATGAACTTTTATACCCAACTGAAAACCAGAAATGCTAGAGATGCGTGTCATCACAGTCTAACATTCTTATAAATTTAGTATATTGCTTCTCAAAAAGCTCATAACATCTAAGAATAAAAAATATTATAGTGTAGTTAATAACTAATAAATAAATAGAGACACGCTATATTATGATTGTAGCACGAATGGGTCGGCTTGACGACGCACGAATGAATAGCACCACGCTCTCACAAAATAACGTAAAATAGCAACTTAACGCTGCTGTTTCGTATGGTGAGTGTGGAGAACCGGAGACCCTTTTTTACTGGAAACGAGGCATTCCATCATAGTCCTCAGGGGTGACAATGCATCTGCATTTTCATTCTTAGTCGCGAATAAAATGTAGATGTCTATGGTATAATTCAAATATCAATCGGTATAATTCAAAATCAACTGCACGTCAAATGTGTTTCGATAGTTTTGAGCGCAGCTTGGCGAGACGCGAGAAGTGTCACTGGGTTATAAAAGTTCTGTTGCATGATTGCTTTTAAAAATGTTTTTAAAAATGTTAAAAAGTATATTGAATTTTTAATCATTTTCAAAGGTCCACAATATAATATTCTTATATATACATGAAAAGATGTAGACCCATACGTAATCAATGCATGTTCTACTATAAAAGACGTGTGAATTTGTTATTTTATCCACATGTATTAGTATCAGTAAAAAAGACGACAGTGTAAAAGCAAAGAGGTATGTGTATAGGCTTCTCTACGGCGTAAACTCTGTAATGTAATGTAGAACGTGCGTGCACGACGGAGTGCAGTTGAATTGCGCGCCTTTTGCTCGCCTACCCTTTCTAATAAAGTTATAAACTTTGTAGCGCGTCAGAGTGGCGCATGACATTTTCTGCGCTCTGAAGACTACGTGTGTAAGCCGCTTTTATGTCTGTTGAAAATGTAGTAAAAAGGTTTGAGAGAAAGAGAGAGAGAGAGAGAGAGAGAGAGAGAGAGAAAGAGAGAGAGAGAGAGAGAGAAAGAGAGAGAGAGAGAAGGAGAATGCTCTAGTTATTTTGAGGGGAGAATAATAGCCCATTTGACATTTTGCAGACGAAGTCATAAAATGTGAAAGCACTACATAAGGTTTTCCGTAAACCGTAATATTACATTTTATCACATCTAAAAGCTATCTAATATGATAAACACGAAAAGAGACGAATGGATTGATATAGACGCGTCTTTGGAAGTAATCCAATGATTATATTATTAGATAAAATTATTTTCCCATATCCAACAGCATGTTCCTTCCATTCATTTTTTATTATTACTTGCAGCTTCGAGTCCGCCATTCGATTACTGTCGTGAACCACTCCTAATACAAGTATTTTAAGCTTACCAGAAGTGGTTAACGAGAGTATTAGTAATGCTAAATGGCATTGTTGGTGTTTTAATTTTTTTTAATAAAATTTTTCTTACGATTATTTTTAGCATTTTAAAGTAAAGAATTATATTGAAAATACTGTCAGTAATATATGTCAGTAATATGGACAAGCCATAGATGATAAACATAAATTCAATTACTAGGACGTTAACTCGTAACTTTATTCTATTTTGAACTATAAGTTATTTAGATATATTATACTATGTTAAATATTAGAAAAGGGACTGTTAACTGCGGAGGCATTAAACCTTGATCCTCAAAGTCGATATTGCACCCCATGGACTCCAGTAGCTACCTATCAGATGGACTGTAAATGCGTTTTTCATTAAAATTTTACTAAAAAAAAATTATAAATACTAGTGTGTAGGTGAGGTATCTAAAGAAAACAGATAAAAAACGTTTTCTCTCATGCTTGTCACCCAGAGATTGAGGAAAAGATTACTTGTCATGATTCTTAGACGCCGCCCTTCGCTTATTTCACTTATATGTAAAACTATTATAAAAGAATAATATTTTTATCCGCTTTATTGAATCTCTGTGACAATCTATTCATAACTTCGGCCCCATAGAATTCAGAATCCAATCTAATAACAAATAGAGGCTTATTTTTAGCCGACTTCAAAAAACGAGGAGGTCAAAAATTCGTCTGTGTGTTTTTGTATGTATGTGACGCGATATCTTCGTCAATTGTGAACCGATTCAGATGATTCTTTATTTAAATATAAGTGGCCATTCTCAACAGAGACTAATTAACGTGCAGGACAAGATTATAGTGCTCAAGTGTATGCGCAAGTACAAGGGGAGAGATAATGCGCAGGATCAACGGCTTTTAAGTGTCTTATAAAGCATGGAGCGAAACAGCGCCAACTTCCTGACTTCGGGCTTATAATGAGAATTTCTTAACAGAAAACTCAAAAACTGATTTTTGTCCCGTCCGGGGATTCGAGCCTAGGACCACATTGGGTGCTTCTATATAAATATGGAGAGCGGAGATATGAAATATGGCAAAAATAGGAGATGGTGTTTTTAATAGAACTGTTTATACGTCTTTGTCAATGTGATATTCCTTTGACCACTGAAAAGGTTAAAAAATAAGTTTTTAACAAAGAAAAAATCGACTTCTAACAACAAAATAAAAATTACATTCTGAAACGGGGCTTTGGTTCTTCTGTATTATGTAAGACATGACACACCGGCTTCAGAATATGAAATTATTTTGTTCCTTTTATTTTGTATGGATTCATTCTTTTTTTATTACAAGCAAATTTTTTTGTATGAAAGATCAAAGTTAGAAACACGAACAGTTAGGTGAATTAAAAAACAAATTGTAGTGAAGTAACACTGGACTCTTTGTGTATTATTTGATATTGGTAGACAGTGGTTAAATCATAGCCGTGTTCGTTCTATATTGCATTGCTTACCTGATCAACAAGCTTCTACGTATAGACTAACGTCAGTTTCAGTGGTCAAAAGCACAGATGTTTACTTAATTATCCGTCTGGTTGAATCGTATACATTGCTCGACAGGGCAACGGGCCAGCGTTTGTTTGTCATGCATATTTTGATCTATCTAAATTGCCAAATAATACTGAGTTAAAATATCTAAGTAAAATAATTGAATGGTAAAATATATTTATTTAGTTGTTTGTTCATTCATCACGCTTGAACAACTACAAGGGTTTTAACGATATTTGACACAGAAGTCTGTTACATAATCAACTACGACTCGACGTAAAATATGGCATGGAATATTTTTATAACAATTAGTAAAGTATAATTTATTCTCAACGAAGCGAATGGATGACAGCTAGTCTAAAGTATATCTAAAATAACATTTATTTCATCATAATTGTTAATGTGCCTTTTTTATTTATTATAGGATTTTTTGAAACAAAAACAAATAGAAATTTTAGGTGTCTAGGCTAATGTGTTTACCATCTGGGATTCTCAGGTATCATCAGGTGCGATGTACATACATACACCATACCGTTTAATAGGACGTTATGATTGCTATGGTTGCGCATCAACACCCGCTATCAAGTGGCATCGTATTTATGGTAAGCGCTAACTCGTTACGAGCTTAGGGTTCGTGACAATAAAAACTGCCGATTGAATTATCAAAATTGACACTTTAATTACCGACAGCAATTAAAACTTAAAACACACTAATAATTAATCACAGTTAACACTTTAGTTCACTTTATTTCGTCCGAAGTTATCGCTCGAATCGCCGATTCAATTCGCACTCCATACCGACTTTATATAGGACCTTTTCCACCGAAAACATGTAGAATCTTCTAAAAGAATCTCGAAAGTTCTAGCGAAGAATCCTCCAGAAAGCCCTCGTCACTCGACAGTAGATGGCGCTAGTGGGAAAGTCCTAGAAAGATCTTGACGCTCCTATTTCTGCTTCTTCTTTGATAGTAGATGGCGCTAGTAATCACCCGCCATATATTGGGCATTATTTATGGCGCGCAACCTTATAATTAAAAAATACGTGTTCTTCAGAACTACAGCTAAATAATGAATAGTCGATTAGAGTATAAAGTAGGAAGTTCAATTCACATTATCTGTTTATCGTGTTATAGTTGAGTAGTAGTTGCTCGTAACATCGCTTGCATGTTCGCCGCTCGGCCGTACATCTAGCGTGTTCCCATCGAACTGATAATCCCTAGTATAGCGCGCGAATTTCGACATTACTAGTATTTCTGGAGTGTGACAAGCAAATGCTTTAACAATGCTACCTATTCCTATCTTTGTGTACCATTTTGGAGGATTAATAGGCTAAAGTGGCAATGGGTCGGCCATATACGAAAAATACATATATATCGAGGAATCAACAATAAATAGAGAAGAAAAATTCTCGAATAACAACTATGAAACATGCATGTCGATAGTTGCAGATGACCCATTCATCTAGTGGGTAGCTGCCCTACACTTACTTAGTAACCTTCGGAAATAAGGCTGTCTCCCGAGAAACTTTCTTTGCAATTGGTTGTAGATTCTTCAAACTATATGGCCAGCCCGTTACCAATTCATCTTACTATGATATAATATATTACACTAAGCAGAATGAAGCTGAATTAAATGAAATGCAATAATATATAAAAGAGTTACTTATCGTGAAATTATACAAAACGATATTTACTTTTAATTTGGCAACACTTTCCTACGTACGTATGTCCATGGACCGTTGGTTACGTGCTTTGTGCATGTTTCATTGGGAGTTTAAGCCCGTTTAATGAATTTTGGCATTAAACTATCGTAATTTAGGCGAATGCAGACTGTTGCGATTGGATTTCAACCATAAATTTATATTAGAAACACATAGGGCTTTATAATTGATGCACTGCGTTGTAGTGTTTGTATTGGTTAATTTATACAGATCAATAATCTGATACTTGTCAATCGATTACTGACGATCGTTAATGCCAGGCTGCTTATCGTTACGATCATTGCGATTTTATACGTGGTAGAGCCATGCTGCAGTTATATTAGTAATATAGTTGTACCGGGGAAGGACCACGCTCTCACAGAATACTAGCGTAAAATAGTAGCGTAATGCTGCTGTGTTTCGTATAGTGAGTATAGAGAACTGGAGACCTTTTTTACTGGAAAAGGGGCATTCCATCTTAGTCCTCACGGATGACAACGCGTCTGCATTTGAATCGTAATCAAGGATAGATGTAGATGTCTATGGGCCACAGCGACCACTTACCATCAGGTGGACTATGTGCTCGTTTGTCATCCTGTCCTATAAAAAAAAAGATTAGGTATATTTTTGTTTTTAGGCGGTTAAATTGGTGTAAGAAGAAATTCTGTAGAACTCTCGATGTCAGAAAATCAATACAACAGCACAGGCCCGTGCTCAGCTGTGGCGTTTCAACTTTCGCGAGCTAGTGAAGAAAAAGAAAAAAACTATTTATAGGATAAATACTGCTTCAACAGCTTGTAATGGGGGTATTTTTTCATGTTGTAAGTCGCTGAATTAATAGTACCGAGGAACGAAATATTTCGTCAAAAAGGTTATGCAGAACTATTACACTTAATTTATAATGTTTTACATGATACATTTATGTTTATTGAATGCTAAATAGTAAATAAATCTCATTTTACGTTTTTCAGCAGCCATAGTCACGGGTCACTATATGAATTCTGAAATATTTTATGGTACGAATAATTAACTTGATACTATAAGAAATTTTATGACATAAGAAATCGGGACCATCATAAAACATTTGGAACCTGACATTATATAAATCTTAACGGCACAATCTTTGTGCACACACATAATTTGTTCAGTCGGGGACCCTTGTGTGCGTTGGCTAATTGATTTCGGCTTGTCTCTCCTTGTCCGCAAAGAGTTTGCGATAATAGCCCGATTGCCTCCCCTTTGAATAATTAACACCTAATTATGGGAGCGCCCGTCTTGCCACGACCAACTGTTTGTTCGGTTAACGTTGATCAAAAAAGTGAATTAAACATCGATGGAAGAGATTAGTGTTTTAATTAATGCTTATTTATGAGAAATATTTGAGAGCGTCTGGCTTTTATATAACGCGAGCGACAGAGACGAAAACAATGTCATGGAAGCAAATAAACTTGTATAATCTATCTCAATTTATATAATAAACCGCCTACCATGTTTGGCAATTAAATCAATCTTTTCTGCAATGCGAGAGTTCCATTTCGAGAAGTATCGTTAGCGGCCTGATAAAGGATCAGCAATTTTCACGTATTTATATCAGCGAGTTTGACAGTGCTGAGAGAAGAGTTAATTTTTATAAGAGAACATTTAAGCACAACGGTGTATTTTAATTTTAGGTCTTGACTAGCTGACAAATACACGCTTTTTTATTCCAGCTCAAAATGTATAGCGAACGCGTCGCTACAACAGGCACGGCTTACACGCTTCGTAGAATGCTGTCTATTTAGACCTTGGGCTTAATTATAGGCAATAATACGGTGCGAACTATTAGCAAAATTGACTATTCGCACGAAGAATGTCGGAGTGATAAATTGCTATTAAGTGACTTTTCCTGTACCTATGAGAATTCGTTTAATATGGATGCACACTTTAAAAATTCGCCGCCAAATTTCATGAACGCATCGCGGCGAAACTCCCGATACCATCCACATCATCTGGATGCTTGGTGGTCTACCACTGTTCGTTTCACTATGTGTACAGTGCAACCGTACATGTTAGTGTGTAAGCGATTTATTTAGGTCAACAAAATTTGCGTCATTCACTTTAGTTTTGAGCAATGGACAGTTGACGTTGTCGCTCAGAACACGATAGACGCGTTTTATATCATTATCAATATCATTATATAATATCATTATTTATTTTAAATAAAATCATTTTTCCTATCAACTATCGTTTAAAGGTGTTCCGTACACTAGGAGTTTTCTTCCGCGTACGCCCTCTGTGTAGAATAGTTTACCACCGGCGATTTTTCCGGACCGATACGACTTCAAGAAAAGAACTTACTCCTTTCTAAAAGGCCGGCAACGCACCTGCATTTCCCCAGGTATTGCAGTTGTTAATAGGCGGCAGTAGTCACTTACCATCAGGTGAGCCGTATGCTCGTTTACCCCCTCTCCTATAAAGAAATGGAAGAAATAGAATAATTCTCTGTTTTTATTCATTTTCATTTTTAAAAACCGACAACGTGTCGCTACTCCTGTGCTGTTACATATGTTAATGGGTGGTGGTGACCACTTACGATGACGCGAGCTTCACGCTCGTTTGCTTAAAAAACCATCTTTTATTTAAAAATAAAAAAGAACGGAATAAGTCGTTTCTGTGAAATACGAACAAAACAATTACTTGTTATAAGGCTCATTTATCAATAATAAATCTTTAGTGTTTTTTTTTTCTTTTTAATGTAATCGGAACGGGAATTTGAATATCAAGAGTCTTAATTATTATTGGAGCATGGATTTCTTCCCCTCCGCATCCAATTTTTCTATCGCACACAAATTGCGGGCGGAATGAAAGGAGATTGTGGAGTTTCTGAAGGTAATATTTATTTAAAAAAAATCGTTTCAAATTATATATGGCAAAGCTTACTAATATACAATATGTAATACTAATTTCGTCATTTAATTAATATTGATTACTACTGGGTGGTAGGGCTTCTTTATTGCCGAGGAGTTATTCTGGGTAACCTATTTTGTCGTCAAGCAGCGGTGCCTTCACTAATGAGTGTCAGTCTTAATAAAGAACCAGTATAATCACGGGATGTGTCTTTTTCAATCAATTCAAGACAATTAAATAAAATTAAATCCAAATCCAATCATACTACTGCAAGACTTCAAGATACTCTAAGCTCGTTCTGCGTAGGTCGAACCAAAAAATAATAATTAAAAGTTGAAGGTAACCTTCTTTAACTATGACGTCGGGACATCGAACACCACCCGTGACCATGGGTGCTAGTAAAGTTAAAATTAAACGCGATAAAAATCGTAAAATTAGTTTTATTCAACGTGTAGTATGCGCTTAAATGTAACAAATCATTATAGAAATTCATCTAATATAAATAAATACGTTGTTACAAAATAATAAATTCTAAACCCAAAAACTGTACTGAAACATGCTTCCCTAAGATCAGTAATTTGCTAAGGAGAAAACTAGAAAGGTAATCTCTAGTTTCAGCTAGTAGTTAGGACAAAGTAGGCAACAAGTAGGCGTAAGTCTTTTTGTTACGGTAAAGGGTTTATGTTTTTCTCGGAGGCAGTAAACTTTAAGCACCGAAAACAGTATTCCGTGAATACCTTTCCTGTGTGGTATAATAAATTATAATGGCTATCATTTTGAAAAAAAATTGAAACCATAATATATTACATTAAACCAATTTTAATCGGTAATCAAATTATTTATGGTGTGTATTATTATTACTTAATATTATTACTTTCTCATTACCTAATATTTTTACTTTATTACACATATTATCACATGTGTGAGCAAGAGGCTCGGCAAAAACTTATGAATTGTTCGGTTAATATCAGATAATAATCACAGATGGACAATAACTATTCCTGTGCCAGTACGCAACATAATATCTGAGTAGGTAGTTTCATTTTTCAGTGGATACATAGCAATACATTCTGTATAAAATAACTATTATAGTATATTAAAGAATTCCTACAAATTTACGTCCTGTTAGAATACGGCTTTTTAATTACAATAATTAATTACGAAAACAGTTTAAAGGTTTTATATTTACTTCAACATATTGCAGTCAGCAGTGTGCCATTTAAAATAATAATATCCTAAAGCAGAGTTTTCATTTGTGTTCGTATGTAGTTTATATAAATTTATTGTTGCCGCTTCCTCCACTACGCTAACCCGCGTTAGGCTCTGTTAGGTTACGGCGAAATACGGTGCTGATATTACAAAAACAATTTACCCGCGCACACAGAAATTGTTGCAATAGACGTAAACTTTTACGGTACCTATGAAGTTGATAAAGCCGACTTTATTGTCGTTTTTACTCTCCAAGAGCGTTATCAGAATCATAATTCGTTTTACTAAGATAAATGCCTCATTTGGTTTTACGAATGTAGGGAATAGCTTAAATATGCGTGATATAGTCGCACGCCTAAAAGTGATTCTGTTGATGATACAGGAAGAAGACACTGGTGGCATGACTTCTTTTCTGCCTAAAGGTCCATCTGGATACTTACCACCCTCTTGCCTATTTCTGTCGCAAAATAGCAGTGACTCCACTACTATATTGCTGTCTGAAGGTTTACATATAACCGCCAAATATACAGTGTACTTGCAGGCTTTGAGGCATTCCATCTTAATCCTCAGACGTGACGACACATCTGTGGTCTTCTTTTTTTGCTAGCTAGGGGAGTACGTGAACTGCAGTAGCCACTTACAATCTGGTTGACTGTAGGTTTGTCACTTCCGTTAAAAAAACTAACATTAATGTGATGTCTCTATAGGTTCAATGCAGGAAGAACTTTATCCATGTTAATTTATAAAATAACCGTTTTTTAACGTCGCAACAACATAATGGTCCAAAATGCGAGTAGATTAGTATATTACTTTTTAAAAATTAAATGGGCCTACAAATTTTTTTTTATAGGATAGGGTGACAAACGAGCACACAGTCCACCTGATGGTAAGTGGTTGCTGTGGCCCATAGACATCTACATCTATCCTCGATTACGAATCAAAATGCAGATGCGTTGTCACCCGTGAGGACTAAGATGGAATGCCTCGTTTCCAGTAAAAAGGATCTCCGGTTCTCTACACTCACCATACGAAATACAGCAGCATTAAGCTACTATTTCACGCTGGCATTCTGTGAGAGCGTGGTCCTTCCCCGGTCGAGCCGACCCATTCATGCTACAACTATACTACTAATATAACTGCAGCATGGCTCTACCACGTATAAAAAACGTATAAATGAGGAGATATATTGATATAATAAATTTTAAAAAAGTTTTTTGAAATAGTCAAACAAACATGCAGTCCAACTGACGTTATTAAGTAGAGGCTATGCCCCATAGTTCGCTCTCAATTAAAAATCGAAATGCAGATGGGTTTTTACAACTGAGTACTAAGATGGAATACCTCACTTACTGTGAAAAGGGGTCTTCGGTTCTCGGCTATATGAAACATTATACTGCAATTGACAATACGGCTGCACAGTAACATAAAATTCCTTATTGTACACACAATACATACTGGTTATCACATTTGCATTAGCAAATACGAATGTGTCTTTCATAAAATTTTACATGAAAATATTGTATATTCTCAGTCACCCACCATTACATAATTAAAAATAAAAAGTTGTGGACCTAGTTTATTCCTCTCGTGACTTTTTTATTATCTTTCGCGAGGCACTCGTAACTCTACGGTTTTTTCTATTTCATTTCCTAAGAGGAGCATACAAAGCTATTACAATGCAGTCATTTTGAAGTTATAGCGAGTTTTAGTTCGCCGACATTATGTGTGTTGAAAGTAAAATAAAAACTTTTTATTTCACTTTCGACAAGTTCGAGTGGGAGTTTTGAGCGCATCATTCAACAAAACCATCGTATAGGAGGAGACAAAAAATGATGAACTCAGACGTCTTACGTAAGCAAAATTACGGGCACAAGGGTAATACAGTCAGATAAGTGAAAAATAACCCAACGCAATCAGCAAACGGACGAACTGAGGCCGTACTTGAAAAGAAACAAATTAGATCCGTCTCAAGGACGACGCTTTGAACCGAGCCTGAAAAAAAGGACCCCGACCGCTAATGAAGGGTTAGGAGATGTAAGCAGCTCACGCAATACATACATAATGTAAGAATGTAAATGTCTCTGAATGTTTAAAACCAAATGAATCTCACAAAATGGGAATAAAGCAAACAAAAGTATTGATTTATTCTAGAAATAATTTTAAGTTCGAAATAATTTTTCGATGGCAATAAAGCAGCTTCGTTTTAGTTATTTATCGAAAGTTAACGCGAGTATAGCACTGAACGAACCACATAAGAGATTTCACGTCTCGATTCGTCGAATGACGTTTCCTATACGAAATATTCGTACGGAAATCGATATCCTCGGTTATACGAAGTTGCAGGAGTACGAACTCCTTTTGTAGGGAGTCCTTTTATGGTAGCAATATTCAGGGAAAGGCACTGTTAACGAATGAATGGCTTAAATGAATTAATGAGCAATTATTTTAGCTAACAGGATCTTTTCCACTTGTTCCTGTATCGGAGGAACTTAAGTTTTTTTTTAATAGTATTAATGTTACGGCGGCATATATACGTTTGAAAACATCGAATTAAGATCTCACAGAATCGGACGGAAAACTTTTTAAGACTTAAATGAAGGCGGGCTGTAGAGGAAAGAATAATAAAAGCTTTTTGTGATCTTTTAGGGCTTATACGCACTAGCAATCCTACGGCGGCTTGCGCGCCGTGTAATGAAACAGCAGCTCACCGCCAAGACGGCGTTACACAGTTGAACCAAGTCAAGCGATTGGGCAACTTTAATACGGAGAACTTAATTTCGTCCATTATAAACCATTATAAACAAAATGGCCACTGTCGAGGTAGCTTGTATTATCTGTTCGTACGATAAATGTGAAGAGAAAAGTAAAAAAATGAATTTATCCTTTAGTGGCTGCGCGGTACTCACGTGCAAACTCGTTAAAGGCTCACCACTAACGCGAACCGAATCGCCTAGTGCGTTCAAGATGGAAGGCCAGCCACGAAACTGGCAACTTCTTCCTTCCTTCTTTCCGTTCAACAGCAGCGTTTAGAATTTTGTTATTAAAGTGCGTACAAAATGAGTATATATATATATATATATATATATATATATATATATATATATATATATATATATATATATATATAAAAACAAAGAAGCGGCTATACGTTCCGTTAGCCGCCCGGGCGGTTAACGGCTACTGTGAGTGGGCGCTTACAGTTTATACGTAGCCTAAGATACTTCGTTTATATGTAACGTCGATAAAACGTAATTAAAAGATAATATATTTTTTAATCGGGTTTCTCGTAAACGGCTCTACCGATTTAGATGACATCTTGTTTTTTACATTGATTAAGGATGACAAAAGTGCACACAGTCCACCTGGTGGTAAGTGGATACTGTAGCCCATAGACATATACATTTATCTTCCATTCAACATCGAAATGCTGATGCCAAATATCCAGTAAAAAGGTCTTCGGTTCTTTATCCTCAGCATTCAAAATAGAACAGCATGGATCTGCTATTTCACGCTGGTATTCTGTGAAAGCGTGATACTTTCCCGGTCGAACCGATCTGTTCATTCTACAATTTGATAAGGCTTTTCTTTTCAAGTTTATCAAGATAGGTTTCATAATTAAAAAGATAATGCAAACAGTGAATTTAAGCGATCAATTTACTTTAAAATTCCTAATAGCTAATTATATTATTTTCCTCTTATTCACTTTTTCATTTAACGCCTTTTTTTATTAATCCCCAAAAAGTATTTAAGTTCATTACACATTATTTCATTGCTGCTAAATTGATGTTAATGTTAAAGTGGTAAAAATATTTACGGTAATGTAATGATTTTTTATCTGTAACTGAACTTGACATAGCAAAAATAGATCGGTCAGTAATAGGCTATATCAAACTTTTATAAGACCAATTTTCGGATTTATGTAGGAGAAGAGAGCGGCAATTTATATTTTGATGGAGTTGTACGGAGGTGCCCATTTGGCTCACAATCCGAGACCGTGGAAATATTAAATTATTACTGTAGAGTCGAAAGGCGACTGCCCCCGAGCGGCTGCACGGTATGCTGCTAAGCATTATTTATTTGACTTTAGAAATATGAAATAGTAATTTACAAATCGTTCAACCTTTCAATTTAAAATATTAAAATAATATTTATAAATCATATTAAAATAATATTTGTAAATCTATACGAAAAGTTGATTATTACTTATATTATTAAAAATTCTACATTTTATAATTGTAATTTTAAATTTTGCAGTTTATGTATATTTTAGACTTATCCCGATTAATTATTTGGACTTTTCCCAGAATAAAATGGGTAACTCTAAGTATACCCAGGTAATCTATCAAGCTCCTTTCACCTTACATTGAATGTTACCATGCATCGGTCTGTACCATAGATATAAGAAAGAAGGTTTATATTTCTATGGTCTGTAGCATTACATTTGCACACACTTATTACCCTCGAATCAATTACGTTATTCTGAAATAGTTTACCATATTCGTGCTTTAATAATCGTATATTTCGTTATTTTATAGTATAAAGACACTTGAAAATCAATATAAATCAAAGTCGGCCTGTAATCTATTCGTAAAGCGCCGCTGGGACGACAGTAAATGGATACTGTAATCCAATCACCGGAATCAATGACCGTGACCGGCTTATCAGCACCGGATCACTTGCTTGATCTCCAGTGTCAACGAAAAACCGGGACTGACACGATTAATGAAATTTGATGAAGCGGACCCGTGTTACGATTGATTTGCAAATGTTTACATTTTTTCTTAGAAAACTGATGGAGCAGTTATCATAATGTTTTTAATTAATCGAATCGGGCGTTACTTTGCGGAAATCCATTATATTAAAGTTGGTAAAAATTACTTTGTTCACCTTGTTTGAAGAGCACCACGCCCTCAGCATCCCTCAGTTGCGTGGACTATCCCCGCCACCACTGATCTCAGCACTTTATCACTAAATAAAGTGCATTTTACAGCATTTTATTTCATTAAGCGAATGTATGCAAAGTAATTTATATCAACTTTTATATAATATTTCTTTATTTATTATAAACAAAATTATTTTAATACCTTCTTTATTATAGAGTACAAGTTACATTTCTTTGCATTAACAAAGATACAAGCTTTTAAAATGAAGCTGATTTGTGAATCAGCAGTAGAAATAAGTTGCAGGAAAATATTTCTGTAAAAAAGTGTATTTTGATTTTTAACATTTGAAGACGCCACTGTACTTAATCTATTTACCGCAGTCTTAAGTCTATATTGACTTTAAGCCCACGGAGGTCTGTGTGTACTGTACGTTTCTTTCAACATGAAGGATGGGGTTGGTAGTTAACCTAGCTAGCTACCACCGAAGTCCGATGGACTCGCTGACAAACGATCTGTTTTGGTGTTTCAGTTTGTGCAGTGGGCAAAGAAAATTTAAAAGACAATTTAATGTTACTGAAACACCTTCACTTTATAAAATGATTCCGTACATTTATTTATAAATAAAATAACAGATACGGCAGTTTATAATTTTTTTACATTTTTCCCAAACTTTTAATTCCCTGTAAGATTACTTTTAAAACAATTTTTAAAGTAGTTTTAAATCAAAAAAATTATATATTCGTTATATAGGTCAATATTTAATTATTAAAATTTATTATTCATAATAGTATGATAAAATTTTTGCATGTTTAGAATTCAATTTTATTTTAAAAATATGTACTTTAAGTTAGCTATATTTATGAAGACATACATTTCTTCATGGCAACAGCTACTTACCTCGCGGCATCCGCGACGAGCCAAGCGTAACTGAGTGCAGGAAAGGTTCTAAAGTGGGCTAAGCCAATCCCAAATGACGTTCCCGGCTAGACGGGGGCGAGAATGTTTCCTTCCATTTTCTCCGGATATTTCTAGTTGCATTGAATAGCAAATGTCGCATGTTGGTCCTGTATTAAGTTAAATTCTAACTTTTATTATATTGACAGCTTGATAAATGTCAACTGAGAGAATTTAAAAGTCATCGTTATGGTACATTGATACCAAACCTTTTAACTAATATTATTTTATACGTTGGCCACGTGATGGCAATTAAGTAAATAGAGTCGAACAATTTATCTTTAGTTCATTGTAATTGTTATTACTTAAGGAAAGAAAAAACCTCACAGCCAAGACCCAAAAATGTCTGAATTGAGCAAGCAGATACGCAATCTAAAATAGGACTTAAGTAAAATATCTCATAAACCAGTTATGTTGTAGTTATATAATACAGCCTAACTACGCCAAGTGTAACAATTATACATACTGAAAGTTGATGATGAAACTAATATGTTTATGTAAGCAGCAGAAAGGTTAAACAATGATGTTCACGATAATGATTTAAGCTAAATCACAACTATCGCTTAATTAATAAGATAGTAAGAGACAAATAGGCACATAAATTCCCCTGATATTCGTGGATACCGTGGTTCTCTCAGACTCAGATCAAAAAAGATAGTAAAACGCAGCGCTGTGTACATTTCAAGTCATGCAAAAATCTATCCGAAACCGTGTAATTTCAACATTCCAAAAAATTACAAAAAGCTGTGAATTGGCAAATAAATTGGTAGTAACAATAAAAGGTATAACAATAATCTTTATTATATTTTAAATTTTGTGTATATTTATCATTTTCATTTATCTATTTATACAGCCTAACTAGATGAGAAAACTATTTAAAACCCTAAAATAATTTTAATGCATATCAGTGAGTGTTCTAATGCAATTATAATCTGATGTAAAATTTCTTGTTAACACATACCTTTATCAAATATTGTTAGTGAATAACTTTTATTGGTCGTATTTTATAAAATTACTTGTAAAATTTGTTTGTTATAAGATAGTAAGGATGTTGCCCTAGAACTGGGAGCCCAACATCAGGAATTTCGTTTTTTTCATCCATTTCAGTGCTTCGTACATTTATGAAAGCAAGGTTGGACTGCGCAAGCTAGTTGGAGGTGCAATATCTGTGCTTAAATTTGAAGTGCGATGACATTTATTTTAAAGAGATTAAAAACTAGCTTCGACAGTTATTTATGTAAGTATCTATATATAATGACTATAATGTAAGAGCACGCAATTTACGTACATTAAAAGCATTTGCAACCAACATGTAATTTGCACATGTATGCGTCCATTAGTGAACGGTTATACAGGCTCATTTACTCTATTAAATGGCTCGTTGGTCTAGTGGTTGTAGTAGTGCGACTGGTAATCATGAGGTCCTGGGTTCGAATCGTCGGGCCAAAAAATTAATTATTGAGTTTTTCTGTCAATAAATTCTCAGTAGTTGCCCGGAGTCAGGAAGTTGGCGGTGTCTCACCCCCGTGCCTGGGAAAGCACGTAAAGCCGTTGGTCCTGCGCCTGATCTCTTTCCGGTCATGTCAGTTTACCGTCCCACCGGATTATGAGAGTGATAGAATAGAGAGTGCACTTGTTCTTGCGCATACACTTGGGCACTTTGATCCTGTCCTGCGCCGATGGCTGGCCTCCGTTGAGGCAGGCCGCCGTGGCCGAAATTCGGTCTGGAGGACATTATTATTACGGACTCATAAAAAAGAAATAGCAAAGATATATGAGTGAGTGCGTGTCACGAAGTTGAGTATGGCTTCGGTATCACTTTAAATATACGCGGCGCTCCTTCTTTCTTTGTTGGTCTGAGCCTTCAGTTATAGTCGATTAGGTGTCAAAATACAGGGGCCTTGTCATTCCTAAATAATTAGTTTGCATGAAATGAAGATATTCGCAGTAGACCCAGAGTGACCAACATAGCCCAAAGGATTAGTAAGCTGAAGTGGCAATGGGCCGGCCATATAGCTCGAAGAACTGACAACCGTTGGGGAAAAAAGGTTCTCGAGTGGCAGCCTCGTACCGGTAGGCGAAGTGTAGGGTGACCCCCCACTAGATGGAGTGACGGCCTGGTAAGACATGCAGGAAGTCGATGAATGCAGGTGGCTCAGGACCGTGCTTTATGGCATACCTTGGGGGAGGCCTATGTTCAGCAGTGGACTTGTGAAGGGCTGTAATGATAATGATGATAATGAAGTTTGCAAGACCCGTTACTCGTGAAAATGCCTCCGATTCCTTACACTCGCCATACGAAGCACACCAGCGTTGTTATAAGCGGTGTTTTGTGAGGGCGTGGTGCGTTCCCGATCAGTCCGGCGTTATTGCAAAAATATTACAACTGCAGCGCGGCTATATTTCTGCAACTGACGGATCGATTTCACTGAACGGCTTCTTAATGTTTCCGTTAGGACGATTGTGTAAATGTTATTTGAAGGTCTGTCGGTAGCGCAACGTTGAAATACGAATAATCACGACCATTGATTTAATAACTCTGAAAAATTGCCAATTGCCAAATGGCAATTTCAACGACACTGAAACTCGATTGCCTATCGTATTTTTTTTAATTGAAATATCAATTGAAGAGCCGAACTGGGCTTTTTTCGGTCTCCTTTGTTTTGTGTTCCTTCTTTTGATTCTTGTTGCCCAATTAAGCGAGCTTCAATAGGCGTAAAAAACGTGACGTATTGTTTCTCGAATTACCCCGGCTTTATACAATAAATTGCAATAAAACGAATTGCTACAATTCTTTAGTCAATTGGCCCATATACTAGCGACTGAATAAGTCCATTTTAGGTAGATTCATTTCCTTTTTAACGCTAGTTTTTTTTTAAATTAACTTTTAATAGGATTAGCCAAGTGAGCCTATAGCTATTTAAAGATGTTAATCATACCATATGCAAAGAACGAAAGATCTATGTACTGTAAGTATTTAAATAAAACATCGTGGGGGTTTAGAAGAATAGGATTTAGATTTGGATTGAGGACCTAGGGTCAGAGTGATATGCTGTGGTTTGTGTGGAGAGGGTGTTAAAAATGGGAGTTAAGGGTAGGGGTTGATATAAGGGGGGAAAGATGTGTTATGTGTGACGGGGTCTTCAGAACCCGACTCAAACGAGTCCAAGCTCACCGGAGCTTGGACTCATTTGAGTCAGGTCAGGAATTGGGGATCTAGATTTCCCTCGGGACTTATTGGTCTCACTTCTATTCTTGCAGTGTACTCAGAGCGCCAGTGTGGACATTGGCCAGGTTGTGTTGAGACGCACGCGGACACGAACTTAACACTTGCTGAAATCTCATGTCATTCATTAATTACCAGCACCAGCTATACAACTCTGTATGCCACCAACGTCGAGGTGTTTTTAAGACTTCAGACCACATAGTCAACAACTGTTCGTCACACTCCATTCCCTTCACCTGTTCTCAGCAGACTGACGCTATGTTCGCTCGCACACCGGAAACAGATGCCGAGTAGGTACATGTTCGGTTCGTGCACGCGCTGCGTCCACGCTGCTTTCACGTTACATTGTATGTTACGTTGCATCAGTCTGCATGTAGCATTAAATATAGTCTTTATATTATGTACTTGTATCTATTAAAAATATTTATTTATGACGGCTGCGAGGGACTTTTGAATATGACGTTTTGTTTCGCCATTTGTTTTCGTAGTCTTATTTTGTGACATCCGATTTGAACTTTAGATATAATTGATTCGCACATAATATGTCCTATTGACAATTCAAACAGTGTTATTTGTTTGCACATGACAATTCAATTGTATTGACTTTTCTAATGTAAGCGAATGTCGCTTCATGACGTTCGATCGGACGTTATTAGCCTAATATAACATTTAGTACACAAGTTTTCATTTTCTGCACTTTGATTTGAAATAGAAACAGAACTTCTACATCTTGCACCGATGTGTAATTAATTATACCGTGAGATAGTTGTTGCTTTGCTCATTAATTTACCACGAAAGAGTTTTATTAATTTATGTTTGCACAGCATATTGCAAGATAGAACAGTTAGCATCAATCTGTAGCATCTCGGCTAAACCTAAAAGTATTATTTTATTATATATATATATATATATATATATATATATATATATATATATATATATATATTTATATATATGCAGTCGTATTAGCATTCGCCGTAAAAGACACTTTCCACCTTTCTTCTCGTCACCAGTGTATTATAAGATCCAAGAGAGGAAAATTAAATTTGGTAATGTACTCTTATGACACAATTAAACATCGTATTAGCACTGCCACCTGTTTATTATAATAACAACGGCCTGAATTCCATTGGATCATATCTGTTAAGCAAGATTTTCAGAAATCAATAATATCTGGAACAATGAATTTCACCCTCGCCTCTTTGAATCCAGCTAGGTTATTGCTCTTATATTCAATCTTGCCTATGGCTAGATAAATACGTGCAACAAACGTTATGAATATTTATGTTAGGACGTATAATTAGGAGCCGTATGGCTTGGGGCTAATTTCTCGGCTTGAATTGACAGCACGCCATCTGCAAAGTCGTAAATGTTAGCTGTAATATTTAACTGCCGATTTATCAGTGAATGAGAACTCGTATATGTCTGGGGAATTTGAAATATTTCAGGGATTTGTGAAGTCTGTCAACACGCATTAAGGCTATGTGGTGGACCTTTCTGTGCTTTAATGTGAAGCTTTTAGATTGTTACTTCATCTCATCGTACCATATACTTATGAAGTATTGAAAATATTAGTTTTGTCGTTTTTCATCATGATGCCAAAATATAACATGATGCGATAAAATCAAACAGAAACAAACTTTTCTTGATCACCTTTTCTCCATAATTTTTAGTGTGAAGAGACGAACAAACTTACAGTTCACCTTATAGTAGGTATGAAGCTCATCCACCTGATGATAAGTGGGTCAACATAAATAATTTTCTATATCAGTAACCTACCTTTAAAAACCTATAAGTTTATTCAATCGTGTCCCGATCTGTTTGAATTCTTAAGTTGCTTTCACGTGAAGATTATTTTCTGTCACAGTTATTTTTTTTATTGTTTACATTGTTCCGAATGGGTATTACGTTCGAAAAATACAAACACTCCTTATAATCTGTAATCTTTCCGAGTTAGCGGGCACCGGGACAGGGTATGTTTGGACGCCTTTGTCCACTGGCGTATCAATAGAGGCACGACCTTTTGTTGACGATCGACCTTCGCAAACATGAATGCGTGGAAGGGTTCGGTTTGTCTTTATGTATGTCGATAGTGTTCAGGTGTATATAAAGTGTTGACGAAGAATTATAGGCAGTCGGTTCTTATGTCACGTTTTAAGGTAATACTCATAGTTTTTAAAATATATAATTTTGAGTTTATTTATTAATTTCGATCGCTATAATATAAGATTTAATTTTTCAAGAACAATGCAACGCCAAACTGCTAATCCAGTTGCAGGCCCATGAAACAAAATTCAAAAAAAGAAATAAGAAAGGTTTGGTATTTACTTTAAAATAATTACTATATATAATATATAATTACTATATACTATATATAATATAATAATTACTATTAATAGACTTAAGAAATTTAGTCCTTATTGGTTACGTCAATAATTTTCGAATTCTATGTTATAATTGTATAAGCCATTTAGTTTTAATGTGACGAATTTAGTTTTATATTGTTAGTGAGCCTGTTATAAGTTATTTCACAATAATTTTAACAAAATGTACACATATTATCATTCACAGTCAAACAACAGATTTTCTCTTGCATTCCGCGACATTTGCCATTTTGTTTACTTCTTTTATTCAACAGTTCTTAAAATTGCACAACCATTCGTGGGCATTTATTATTGTAGGCGTGATTGGCAGGCAAATTGGTGAGGGCGAATATGGATGTCTCGCACTTTTAATCGTCTTCGTAGGTCTGAACAGAAATTTTTACAGAATTCTCTATTGTATGAAACTTTTTGTCTTACACTTATTTGATGAAATAAGTAAATACGAAACCATTAAATAACACCAACTGGAATCGATCGTTAGTTTTGGGATAGTCAATGAACTCGTGTCGAGTCGTTTTGTTGTTATTGAATATTTAACTCAAAATGTCTGTTCTCTCTTTACATTTTGTTTTGGGGTGACAAAAATTACATAAATTATTTTCAAATAAAAAACAGCTAAAATTTGTTATTTGTTTAATTGTATATTATTCAATGAAAATTTTAAAATACGCTCATACATACCTACATGTTCACGTCGGAGATCACACTTAAATGGTGATTCTTCGATAACTTGTATTGACGATACACACGGCCAGTTCAACTGATTAGTTCAAACCAGGACTGTTAATATTTTTTTTTAAATATTGGATTTTCGATATATCGATAATTATAAATTTATCAATATCGGAATTTTATATATAGGTTGATTTATCTGTATAGATCCATAATACGAGTCCCAGTTTGAACTGATCAGTTGGAATGATCAGTTGAACTGACCGTGTGTGTCGTCCATTAGTTTATTTGACATAAAGAAGGAAAACAGTTTAACAGTATAAGCGTGTCTAACGCTGAAAAAGGAACATAAAAGAGGCTATTCTAAACGAATCCACGCACATAAACGATATGTATAACTCATCGGGTGCTGCGGACCGCGGAAAAAATGACCCAATAACTATGTAACTTCTTGAAAAAGCCGAAGCAACATAAGGATGGATGGACAAATTTACGCTTAGTGACTTATTTATCTCTCGGGTGCCCTTAATTAACGAAATTTCTCCTCGTTGAAACAACCGTCGATTTATTTTCGAAAGAAAAATTCGTGAAATCCGTCGAAAGTACAAGGCTGTTCTAATATTCATTAACAACGTGACGGGCAAGAAATCTTTACTAATTATTCATCGGGCAGTCTCTAAATCGTCAGCCAAGCCACTGTTTAATAGAGTATAAATTTAAAGAAGGTGCTAATTTTGTCCCGTGAAATATTATTAATGAGAGTTTCAAAGTTGTAGGAAAATTATGAGAATATGTTAATATGCAATGCAGGGTCGAATTCGGTTAATATGTTAGTTAAAGTAAAATTACTGCACAACGAGACGAAATCTGATTCCTACGGATATATATGGAGCACCGAAAACACAAAAAAATATTACAAATTTTGTTACACAAACTGACTTCCTTGGGCCCTTTTAAATTACTAGATTACTACTAATATGACGTATATTTTATTATAGGCAGTTATGTTGTAGACAGTAGTTTAAAACATGAAAAGAACGTTGCCGGCCCTTTTCTTCCCTGAGCCATATCGGTCCGGAAAAATCGCTGGTGGTAGACCATTCCACAAGTATAGTAATCATCCAGATGGTATAGATGGTATCTTGAGTTCTGTCGCGATGTGAGATTTCATTTAAATATTAATTTGACTCCTTTTTGGGATTGAAATCTATTATATAGAGGCCATCGCCCAATCTTAAATTATCGATGGGTTGAATCAGTAGTAACGAACGTCGATGAAAACAAACTCGCTCAGTATCAGAACCAGTAATTCAGACAATAGAATGGGATATTGCTTAAATCATCGTTAACACTTTATTGGAACTTTCACAAACTTATTATTTGGTTGGCAAAGCAAGGAAATTTGTAATATTAGACACATTGTATCATATTCACTGAATCTTTCTTCTTTGGTTTAATGAGCTTATTTAGAATTTAGAATTCAAATTATAAAAGGTGATGTGTCGTCGTTCGTCCTATTATGATCACAATTATTATAATCTTGCATTTTGAGTGGGATTATTAATTCAGTTTTGATTTATTTATTTTTGGTTTAATTGTTAATGTGTTAAACTGCATTGTTCGAATCTTTTGGAGCTTGTTAATTAAAAAGTGCGTTTTTTACGATTTTAATTTACTCTTGTTAGACTCATTGTTTCCTTTTATTTAATATAGAGTATACTAGACTCGTTATTTCCTTGTCAGCTTTGATTTAACATTTAATATTTATTATTTTTATGGTTTCTTTAACCGCGTCATTGTTAGGGAGAAGATTGCAAAAAAACTCGGCGCAAGTGACGTTGATTAATTCTCTGTATTTGTCTGCTGTTTCGTTGCGGTTCTTTCTTATACCTTATTTTTTACATCTGAGCAAGAAAGTTTTCCTTACATTTTTTGTATATTAAAATTCCATTATCAACTAGGCATTTTTGACTAGGAAAGACTAAAACTTTTGTAATAAAATTTGCTTTGAAAAGATATATATATATATATATATATATATATATATATATATATATATATATATATATATATATATATATATATAAATGAATAAATATTATGCAATATGTGGTATGTATACTCGTAATAATATATTATTCTATTATAGTAGTTTCCCAAAATATATGTCCCTATCTATGGTATCTGAACTCATCTCATGAATATTGTCTACATTTGTCCGAAGATTAAATACACGTACATGTGCTGGTTGTAATAACAGTTTACGCTAGCTGCTGTGCAGCGCACTTCAGTGGTTGGCAAGTCAGTGTTTATTATTACTGTACAGAGGAAAGCTCGACAATAATTAATACAAGTCGTAAGTCCAACTCTGACTGTCTGCTGGAACACTTTGAGAATGAAGTTAAATTAAACTCTGTAGATCGACGCGTATTAAGCTGGTATTTTAGTGCATCTGTTGGTACGTAGTGCATTGTATTTATATTAGTGAATGTGTAGCGGAATTTTTCTATTACCTATATGACATAATGAGAAAATTCCTCTTGAGAATTCCTTTACTAGATTCAGACTGTCACTAGCTCGTACTGAGCATAATCCAAGGACATTTGCCGAATTTATTTTCACTCTTTTTTCAATTTTATAATGTCTTAAATTATAACATTTATCGTCTGTGTTTACGTTTTGTTTGGTTTTTAAGTTTTTAGAAAATGTGTTCGTCTTTTCCATAGTCGGCCCTTACAATACCCGTTAGACGAAATAGAGCACGTGATTTTCTTACGCTGCCATCAAAGGGCAATTTTCTTATATTAATATTATCATAATTATATGATTGAGGAACAAGAGTGTTACTTAAAATTATTAGATACATATACATAGATAAGTTTTAGTATCAGAAGTAGTTTTTCTTAAAAAAAATCAGTGTCGTCGTTGCCAGTCTTTAGGAACCTTTTATCGTCGATTATAATTATTAACATCTTTGCACTTCTCACAATATGGTTTGACACATTTATTTGCAGACTAACATAGGAATTTTAAACTCAAAAATTAGTGATCACTATATTTAAGGTAGTAGTAATTAAAACGTTTTAAACTTTTACGAGTTACTAACATTTGCAAAATTTTCCATTATCAGTCTCTTACTCAATTCTCTTGGGAATCTTTTGGGTCATTTGAAAACAAGATATCAAAGAGTGAAATGTTTTAAATTTGCTTTGAATGAGAGAAATGTTGAACTTTAATTAGAGGAATGATAAAATGTTATTATAAAAAATATATTTCATTTATGTCTTTAATATAATTTTCTCTTTTCTTTCCGTTCGAGGTGAACTTCTCTGATGTTAAGGAAGCTTTGCCGTAATCGCCATGTTTGTCAGGCGGATTGAAAATAGCAGCACCAGACGTCTCAAGTCGCTTGTCTGTGGGCAGTGGGGGGGGGGGGGTTTGTAGTTAATAATGTGGTATATAACACGTCTATTGAAAGTCATACGATGCATAAGCCTGTGTGGTGTGTATATCCCATTAGTGCCACTAGTGATACCCACAGGCCACAGGATAAATAGGGCAATATATCCTACAACGCCACCTACATATATAGAATTTTATCATGTTCTCTAAAATGCTCTAAGAGTTCCTATTTACGTAAAATTCTTTAAAAAATCTGTCAGTTTCTGTTACTCAAGTACGTTCCTGGGCGTCATTTCTTTACATGGATTTTTAATAATTATTTAATATTTTGTCTAGAGATCTCAAATAAAATGACATATGCACTTTATTGCATGTACACATTTTTTAAACCTACACACTTTCGGGAAAATTATTATTTTACTGCAGCATACATTAAACAAGCGAAACTTGAAATAAATTCAATGTTCGCTACAACGCGACTTCGCGAATTCTTCGGCGGTCATAAATCGCGCGTCGACCGCTCTGCTGTCGCCCGATAACGCCACGTGTCTCACGCCTTGACGTAACTTGAAGTTATTCACGGCGATACGTTTCGAGCTTTAACATATTATATTATTTGCTTCTGTATTCTCAATTCCGGGCGACGTGTGTGCCTTTTGGTTGTTATTGTGTACATGTTTTTACTCTTAAATATTTTTAATTATCTTTTGTTGTATGGAAATCCAAATTATGCATGTTAGCTAGGACTTTCGTGAAGGTCTATGCCCATTATTTTTATTTTATTATTATTTTTTCTATAGTTGACTCATCTATAAAACTACATCGAGCGGTGATTCCTTCACACACGGTAAATGTGTGGAGGAATCACCGCTCGATGTTTGTGTTAAAACTAGCATTTATAGCTTTGTAATAAATAGGTCTATTAACATAAATACAATGTTACTAAAGACATTTTAAAACACGTTACGCTGAAGTGGTTTCGAGTGTATTCAAAACATAAATATGTATTTCCTGAAATGGTATCCGTATTGTAAAAATATGAATTGCATGAACAATAACTGTTTTCTGAATTGTATTTGTTTTGTTTTGTATCGTATCCTCGACTCATTTCTTGCGCACGGCGAGCTTAACGTTTAGTTTGAAACAAGGCGTTTTATGTAAATTGACTATAGTTAGTAGACGTAAAATGGGTTTGTTCGTGTTCATTCTGTTGAGATCCTTAATTTAAATACGTTTTGAACTTATATGCTAATTTAAATGTTAAATATGATTATTTTGGTATCGTAAAAAGGCAGCCATCTGAAAGGAAATTTTTAAAGTATTTGTTGTTCATAGTTGTGATTTCTTATATTTACACGAACACTACACATTGAAATAATACTAGTTTTTACGGAATTTATCGCGTATATTTAACTTTTTAAATACCCGACGTTTCGAACGCTTTACAGCACTCATGGTCACGGGCGGGACTGAGATGTTCAACGTCCATATGTCATAGTTAACCGCGGTTACCATAGATTAAAATTTAACTTTTGTTCCGATCTATGCAGTATGAACTTATGGTATCTTGAAGTCTTGCAGTTGTATGCTTGGGTTGGGATTTAGTTTTATTTATTATAGGATCCCAAGCAGATGGTAGCACCCAGCCATCCTCTCTATTGAAATTAGGATGTTTTTTGATTTCAATAGCCTCGCGAATCATCCTTGGAAGGAATCGGTGTTCTTTAGCGAGGATTTGCGGTCTATCAAATCTGATGTAGTGACGGGGGCGATCCTGTACGTGTTCACAGACTGCAGACTTCCCGGAGCGTCGATTCTTCACATCAGCTATACGTTCTTTAACGCGGGTTTTTATTGATCTTTTAGTTTGTCCTATGTAGGAGAGACCACATTCACAATCAAGCTTGTACACTCCTGCATCTTGCAGAGGGACATTACACTTGATTGATGGTAAAAACTGACCAATCTTCTTCAGCGGCTTGAAGTATGTTTTGATGGAAGCGCGCTTCAAGATGTAGCCAATCTTGTCAGTGGCTCCTCTAACATATGGCAGTACAGCAGGTACACGCTCAACTGTGGCCGCTTTCAGATAAAGAGAATCATCAAAATCGGTTCACCCAGAGAAAAGTTATGAGGTGACACATAAACAACATACAGTCGAATTGAACACCTCCTTTTTTTTGCCGGTAAAAAGTTCTTAAATCCCATCGCCTTGTTTACTCATCATATTTTAAATGCTTAAATTTCTGTTGTAAGTTTATCGGGCTTGGAAAATTTTCGAGGTATATTTATAAATAAAAAGTTGTGACCCTGCGAGATTCATGGCGGTGGCAAATTAGCAAAGTTTCGTAAAATGGCTGACCAATCTTGTAAGGAATAAGACCCTGGGGAACGATCATTAGTTACTATGGGGTTTTGTGTAGGTGCTATAGAATATTGTGTTATATTTTTTTGCAATGTTTTCTTTCACATAGATTTTTATATAAATATAAATAACGCTTTCTATTCCACGAATGAATATTTTAAGATCATTCGCTCGCCTCGTTTTACTAACCGATTTTTTGTTTTCTTTCAAATAGAGATCATATTACATTTTTTAAATTTAAGAATTGCAAGTTTGCAACCATTTTGGTGTGTTAAACAAATTGATTTCTTTATATGGTATTATTGTAAGTACCGTTCCTCTTTTGCTTTTGTAACCGATTTTCCACATGTACAGCCAGATGTAAAAGAGCGCCAAATATTGGGTCTGTTTAGAACCGCAACGTCACAACGCCCGGGGCTAAATGTTAGCGGGTGTATTCTAACCGAATAGGCAGAAGATTCTTGTATTGAATAACTTTGCAAAGGACGCCTTTTTTTTGTATTCCATAAATGTATAGGCCTCTATTTTCTCTTGATGTAGTTATAATATATAGTCTATATCATAGTATTTTTTATTTACAGTTATAACATAATTTTTAGATTAAAATTTATTAATTCTGATTCGTGGATTTTTAATTGGATTTCTTTTAATTGGATTTGTATTTGAATTTTTTTGATAAACAGAATTTAAGTAAAACACCTTTTATATGTATTGTTACGAATCTAGTGTTCACAAGTAATCAGTAAATTCGAATATAACACAATTGTGCAGACTAACTCTTAGAAGAACGATAAGCCGGCCTGACAGTAATTTGAATTAGGAGAGAATTGATCAAACCGAGCCCGCTCAAGTGGCCTACTTCATAAACTATAGCACATGAATGTCGCAAAGCTGATCGCAGTCGGAAACATTTGCTACACGTCAGGGCTATAAGACACACAGTATGGGGCCAATCGAAACGCTCTTTGTCAGTCTTAACAACCTGCATCCACCCACCGCTCATCGGCACGTTTGCCCAAACACAGCTTGAATTTCGATGGCAAATATTATTTATTTGATGAACAAAGGAAAGCGGTGGATTTTTAAATTTCATTTCAACTCGTGTATTTGTTTCCTATGGTAAAAAATTTCGAATTACATTTAAAAAAGTACAGTTCGTGCATTCCTTCATTCATTCAGTACAGCCCTTCAAAAGTTCACTGCTGAATATCCCCCTCCCTCCCCCAAGGAACGGTACAATGCACTTCTTGCATGTCTTACTAGGTCTTCATTCTTTCGTGCCAATAAACAGCATTTTTTTGCCTCGGCACTGCACAGTCTGCAGAACTCTTTTACATTATCTTACTTATCAAAATAAATAAATAGATTTGTTTATATTATGTTATAGTCTCTTTTTCTGCTTGGATGTCCGTCTTTGGAAGTACTTGCCCTGATGTGTTCCGGTCTGAAGCGTATAGAGAGCCAGTGTAGTTCTAGGTAGTGAGGCATACTATCTTTGTTATCGGAGACTTGGTCTTGGACTGCAGCAACCACTTACCATCAGGTGGACTGTATGTATGTTAGTTTGTTAAATTATCAATGTATTGAAAGGTTTAGTAATTCCTAATTAAAGGTTTATTTTAAC
Organism: Parnassius smintheus behrii; assembly: GCA_036936625.1. Classification (NCBI taxonomy): domain Eukaryota; kingdom Metazoa; phylum Arthropoda; class Insecta; order Lepidoptera; family Papilionidae; genus Parnassius; species Parnassius smintheus. The sequence continues at coordinate 11,267,878 of JAUPFT010000018.1, forward strand.
AGATTCTGGAAATATGCAATTTTAAAACTGAACCTGGTCAAATTTTCAATTATAATTATTTATTTTCCGGTTAAAATATTTCTGTAGTTTGATTTATTGTTATAAAAATTAACGTATAACTTTACTCTAACAGTACCAGGTGAGTTTGGACATGCAATTGTATTTACGTTCAGCATGCAACACTTGCATATTTCCAAATCCTCTATTATAAAATGGTTTATAATTTAAAACTTTCATGCCGGCAAATACGATTTATTTAAAAATTTTATACTAGTTTAAATGATAAAAACAAGGTCTTTTATTATAATTGTAAGTTATAAAATGTTTATCATATAAGGCTGACGTTAACCATCATTACTCTTTCATTCGTTTTTACATCTACGTATATAAGCCCTAATATCTGTCTGGTAAATGTAATTCGGTCGTAAAGTCGCCACATGTCCCGGCGAATGCATTAGGATATTAGTGTGTGCGTGTTGGAGTATCTTAGCCGTTTAGACAATGAGGAGGTTAATTAACAAGATCATCAAGTTCTCCAAACGCAGGGCATCGCGATAAAATCCGTAAAAACTAGTTTTATTTAAATGTGTAGTGCTCGCGTAAATATAAGAAATTATTGTCGAAATAAGTTAGCTCCTAGTTGTTTCGAAAATATATTCATTAAGCCAGTTACTTCTTAAACAAGATTTTGAATCAATTTTTCCTAATGAAACAAGACGCTGTATGGCTTCCTCACAAATAAGCTTTACAATTGTTAATGCGTCTCAAAAACCCCAATAAACTTCATCGTTCTTTCATCTTTCTCCTAATAAATTCTAGTTTTAAGAATTATCCATATATTTATTTAGATAATAATGATCTTAATAATTACGATCATTTCAAGACAAATAACACCTGAGTTGAAAAAAATCTCATGTAAATATATTATAATTTTAGTTCCTTTAATTATATAGTTCGTTTATTATTATTAAGGTTAAATGACATAGTGAATGAAAAAGAGTGCGAAGTGAAAAAAGTAAAATACAAATGCTGTCATATTAGTCCACCTGTACCTGCTGTGCGCGTAATAAATAACGAAGTCGTCGACTATTGTCTAAAACGGGAAAGGAAGAACTAAGTTATATTATTCCTGCACACGTTCTCTTTTAAAATAGTGAATAATTAAAACTATTATTACAAAGTCCAACAATGTATTAATGAAATTTTTCCATGACGAGTTTGTTAATTCATTCTTCTACGTTGTTTTAGGTGATGATTAGCATGAAAACGGGAGTTATTTAACTTTTGTTCCGGGATGACTTTAAAATGATACCAACTTTAGGGAAAAACTTTTCATTTAAAAGCATATTGTCTTCAGATACGTATTCTAGGATGTTTTAATTTTTCTGTTACTCAAGTAAGAATCCACCATATTGAGTCTTATGATTAAACACTTTCATTGAAAAAGTCCTATGGAAATTATATCAAATAAAGGAATGGTATTTAAAAATTTATGTTCTGCGGAGACTGTAGTGCCGCAGCTAAAGGATTTATTTCGCGACTAAAATCCTTCTTGAAACCGGGCACTATCAACAAACCACGTAAATTTTTCGGTGAAAAACTGTAAATATTTTCCGGTGTACTGTTAGATAACATATTTCGTTAAATTTAATTTCAATTCAATTAATATAAGAAATTCAATCAATAAAATAAGAAATTTAAATTCAATTCAGATAAAATGAACGAATTTAATACCTATAGGCGTTCTCTACCAATCAATCTATTGACTGGTGACTATGACGTAGGGGAATGAAATATCAAAATAACTTAGGTAAATGCGGTAGGTAGGCTACGCAGTTTGTAATTTTTTTGTATTTGTTTGGTGCTTTACTAATATGATTGGGCAAGGAGTTATAAGGAAGCTGCAGTTTCTGAACAGTAATAGAGTTATCAATGAACCCGCTGATAAAAGAAAGAATACAAATTATATTGTCAGAGGAAGTCGAAGAACCTGGTTGGTAAATATGAAGAAGAAGATTGTCGGCCTCATTATTCATAAGAATCTACGTCGATTTATGAAATGGTTAAAGAAAATTGAAAATTGAAAATTGAAAAATTGAAAAAATTGAAAATTGAAAATTGAAAAAATCTTTATTGCAACAAAAACGAATTTATACATATCAATGTGATCCTAGCTCCTGTAAAAGGTTAACCTGTGTAACAGGAGGATGCTCTCTCTCTTTTCAGTATTTAAAAATAGAAAGACAGCAGGTATAGAGCTAATTAATACTTAATTTACGTAAGCCATAATCAACGACTGTAATTTTAACTACACTTTAATTATTATTATTTTCTGAAGTTTCGTTGTAACGACACGTAATGTGAAATGAAGTCAAACTTTTTCACGACTGAAAGAACACATAACCCAGTGATTCTTCTCTAAACTCGTAGTTCCAGAGTTCGGTGAAGTTTTTATGTCTTATAATTATGCTTTCATGTATTCACTTGTGATTATTTTACAGTTGTGTTTAATATTCAATATATTCATATTTTATGCTCTATTTCGTGAGATGAAAAAGTTAAGCTTTTTCTTAATAATGGACCACATCTGGTTTTTTATTCGTATGAATGTTTAACGTTGAAATATGTATTTTTTAATTTATTAAAATAAGCATAGTGTGCAGATGCTCATGATGAGTTATTCTAATACCATAATGGATTTAGTGTATTTAGTGCTTTAATTTTTTTACTTTCTTGTTAGTCTATAATTTATTATTTATTATTGAGGTTATTGAGTTGTTTCTAAAATCCCATGTGGTCTCATCTAATCACTGGAAAGTAAACCTCTAATAAGTAAATTCTTAAAGTCTACCAGAACTCGCTGTCTCTATTAATTTGTACTCACAAAACGAGAAAGCGAGGTCCGGCATACTCTAATTAAATTCTCGTCAAGTTGCGCGGTTGACAAGCCCTCCGCTCACTAAGCCTGAATCGCAGTTTCTTTTAAACTCCATAACTTAGGTATGTTTTAATTTAATTACGAAGACATTTATAATTTTCGCCCCGGGCTCACTCTCGGACGTAAATTGGGAAAGTTTATTATTTATTACGCTGATCTTCTATAACTTCTTGTGACAATAACGTTGCAATCTTTACTGTGGTTCCTATATTAACAATGTTCTATCGCATCTTTGATAGCCAAAAATTTTATTGTTTCATTATTGTTATTAGTAGATTTGTCTATTACATTATTTTATCTTGGAAAATGTTACATAAGTTATTGAATACTTTGAGCCCCTTGCCGTCGGTCTAGACTCTAGATAGTTCTTATATGAAATATAAAAGATAATTTAACGCCAATATTGTTATTCATTTGTTGACGCTTATGAAACTCGAGAGATGTTAGGAGATATATATTTTTTTCATGCTGTTTTAATAACGTGCGTGTGAATTCAACTTTTAAAAATAAGTATGGATATATATTTCTCGTTACAATACAGACTATGTATGCACAATATTGTTTATTTATAAATTCATTCTTACTGTTTTGAAAAAATGTTTGAAGCATAAAATATTACTTTCAAATGTATCAGTATAAGGTTACTTTAACAATATTCAAATCAAATATTGCAAAAGTTAACCATATTCAGCCACAGAAATATGAATTTCAAATGGTATGGATCTAAAGCGGTATATCATGTAGCAGGAGCGAAAAATAACGAAAAAGATGGAGAACTCTCCTCGAGAGGCCTCCATAAATCCACAAGTTATACAAACTTGACTCAACGTACCTGTTCAACTTTCTTTGGCGGTGGAAAGACAAAACATCCCGATAAAAAATAGACCCACTGCCCTTGACGTCTGTGTCTTCCGTGTATTATGGACTTTTTTTAGTCGTATATTTTTTAATTCTGGTTCGCTGAAATGTTTAAATTTAACGCAGAAAGGTTATATTTTATCTATTCCATAAAATTAATACGTGTCTTTCAAATTAACTTGATACGTGGTAGATTCACCCTACAGGTATATTATGCTACCACCGCGTAGCACAAATGAGTATGCTCGACCGCGGACTACACGCTTACAGAATACCAGCGTAAAATAGCAGCTTATTTCTGCTGTGTTACGTATGGTGAGTCTAGAGTATCCATTATCCTTTTTCCTGAAAACAAGGCATGTCATCTGATCCTTTACAGGTGACAACGCATTGATAGAATCACGGGTATATATCTATAGGCCACAGTAGTGACTTACCATCAGGTGGACTGTGTGCTCGTTTGCCACCCGGTTGTTTAGTAAAATGAAATGAGCTAATGTAACAAGATCGTAAAGAAAATTCGCGAAACTCAATAAAGGGATCGTACTGACCGCATTAACATCAAACCCCGCAATAAAAATGGAACGAGTCGTGTATCCCATTAGTAAAGTAATTATCAGACGTCATAAAACACACCGCTCCATTGTATGTTCGTTTAACGACAGCGTAGATAGAGTTGGAGGAATGCTGAAATAAGTAGAAGGCTTCTGCGAGAGATTGCCCGCATGTGCCTTATTACGTCTAGTTAATTCGTCTCTTCGCAGAGACTGTATCTAAATTAGCCATTATCGTTTTTCTCTTTTCGGTGTTCCTCAGTGAAGTGGAATTGAGAATATTTACCTTTCGCTTCATAATATTTTTTGGATTTGATTTTTAAAAAACAAGGGCAGATCTTGCCAGTCGTCAGAAAATCTAACCAATGCTTTTAAGGATATGAAGAAAGCGAAACAAATAAGATATGTTTAATATTATTTAAATCATTTATTTAAAAAAAATTGCAAAATTGACCTGTTTTTGTCTCACTGAAAGAATTGCAATGTCCACCGTCTGATCTTAAAGGATCGAGCTACAATGGGCTTATCTGAGGACTTTTGAAGTTAAACTTCTTTATTGAAGTAGTAGGGAAAGTGCTGTGTGGTTTGAGAAGAAATACATGAGTATGCTTATTATTTAACCTACTCATGTAAAATATAAAATAAAAGGAGAATGATACGTCGTAAAGAAAATTCACTTCGTACGTGTGTACATCTTTTTATTTTATGGATAATATGTATGGTAGGCTTGGTCATTGTGAACCGAATGATAAATTTGATTTGATGTTACGCAAAATGTTAGCTTCTATTATTACTGCACCATTCGGAATAGAATTTTCGTATGCAATATTCGTGTCTCCGAGATCTTATATCTTAGTTATATTCTAATGCAAGTAATCTAAGTTACGCGTAACCAAATGAAACGACTTTATACCTTCATAGCCATTAGCCACTAAAGTTAGCATATCTAAAAGCGGCGAAATCGTTACATCGCCTTAACCAACGCCCTCTGAAGCTCGTATCATATAATTAAATAAACTTTGAAATAACTTTTTATGTGCTTAGTCGTCGTACTATTTATATTTAATATAGATATGTTGAACTTATACGTTTTATTTAACGTACGCAAACATATTATGTTTAATTGTTAGAGTTGTTGGGAAAGGCACTATAAACAAGTTTTATCATTAAATAATTTGATTTCATTATCATTATTATTGTAATTATAGTGTTTTAAACCATCAAAGTTACCCGTACAATATTGGTGACGAGGGACAGCATTTATTTCTGGGTTTCTAAAAGTTGGTACTTTCTGGTGATTTTTAATTAATTTACGAAACAGCTATCAATTACAAAAAATCCTGAACGGAAATCCCATATACTTGTAATTTGTGAACCCTGAGAAATAATAATTTATTATGTTATATTCAGCCATTAGTATAGCAACACAGCATTAACGTATTAAACTGATCTATAAAAATTGTTCCAAGCTTTCTCTTTTGCGGTCTAATCGATGTTAGAAAACTACACCCCTTGTTTTATTTTCAAAGAGTATTCGGAGAATATGAGCTTGGAAGTTTTTAAAATTTGGCTTGGCGCCACACCTCGAGATATTCCACAGTACTCTACTGTTCTGACATCCGAAATGAGCACCTGCAAGGAAAATGCGGTCGAAATTTCATTCGCTGCGCATGCTTTAAGAATTCATGAGAAACAAAAATTATTTCTCATACACGAGGATGAGTTAGCTTGTTCATATAAGTAACGGGTAACCCACGTAGACAGTTCTCAGAACTTTAATTTTGCTTCGAGTTTTACTATATCAATGGGAAGTTAAGTTGTGTGTATTAGATTCTTATATTAAATTGTAAAGGAATATCTATTTTTGCAAATGAGTTGTGTGTAACTGACAAGAAAATTAATAAATTTCTGATTGAATTTTGCTCGGACAGCTTTTATTCTAAATATAGACAACGATATAGGCAACGACGACGACTCTATGTGGTGGTGGCGTGACAATATCCATTGCCTAATACGATCCCGTGGGTATCGTAAAAGATGAGGAACTGAAACTGGAGATGGACAGCAGCATCTCCCTGATCACAAATAAAAACAATAAAGAACCGCGGTTGCCAGCCCACCTGGCAAGCGTGGCAACTATGGTTAAACTCTTTATGAGGCAATCTATGGGGAAGAGCTATTCTTAGCAGTGGACTTTTAACGTCCTATTAGTAATGAATGATTGATGATAATGACAACATACTTCACAGAGTTTACAACGATTTGGTTAAAACTATGAAAATTAATAATTCTATAATAAATGATACTATTTTACAAATGTAAGTACTGAATTCCCGTAGATAAATGAATAAGTCCCAACAACAATAGGATGGGAAATAGCAAAAAGTGACTACCTGTAATTCAATTGGAGTTCGCTTAGTTTTGTTTGTCGATACGGCTTGCATCAGGTTTTGCTGAATAAGAGACGCGACCATTTATTCTCACAACTTCACTAATTGCTTTTTGCCCCGATTCCGATTTCATTAAATGTATTTTATATGCGTGACTTATACAGTTTTGTTCTCTAACTTTAATACATAATCAACGATTGATTTACGTAAACGATTTACATTTCGCAATTGAAGCTTAATTAAATTCAATTTTTTCTTCTCCTCCGATGGATGGCAGTGTGACCGTTTTGTAAAATACTCAGACTAGTGACAAGATGCGGTATAAAAGTTGCGAGATGTTTGCTGTTCGCTGTATCAGCCAATCCAGCTTGTCATCAGCGTGGTAATTATAAAAATCACCTTTGATTCATATGAGTTTAGACCAAAGAATATGGTCCTGAGTTACCTGCATTGACTATTCGTATACTAAGTCTTCACTCTTCTATATATTCTAGTCCTACTAGGTCTTCTCTCCTTTCGGTGAGGGCTTGTTACCCTCGGTTACACACAAAGTTTCTTTGTCATTGATTATCGGTCCTTAAAGCTATTCTGCACTCACTTCAGTTTTTTAATTACTTATTTAATTACCATTTTTTTAATGTTTGCTCTCACTAAGAGCGTAGTATTTACCTCAGTTACCTTAATCTTAGCGTATAACATACATTGAGCCGTCTCTGTGTTCTATCTGATCACTGATAACGTCAAAGCTTACTGCAACCGTTTATTATCCGTCGTATGTAAAGGAAATGATACATTCACAGTATAATTGTAGTATTAATTCATAACGTAAGCTTCCTAAAAATTAATTTGTATATACTCGTTATATTACAATTCGTAATAATAATGACCTTTCAAAAAAGTATCGATTGTCTTCACCGTTGATTGCTTCATAGAGGGGATTTGCGGTAGTACGCATGGCAAGGAGATCGGCAAGTGCAATATTATGTTCGAGTAGTTATCTGGAGGAGTATCGTGTGATGGCGGTGTAAGGATATCCACTACCCCAAATCATCCCGTGGGTGTCGTAAGAGACGACAGTGGGGAAACAAATCGATAACGACTAAAAATAAAAAAACTGCTTGTGCCAACCCGCTTGCCAAGTGTGAAAAACAATGGCAAATATTCCCCCTATAAGTTAATCTATGTGGGAGGTATCTTATCGGTTGACTTTAATAGACTGTAACGGTTACGGTATCAGGAGGATGTGCGTTGTCAGGAATAAGGAAAAATGTTATCAGGAAGATAGATTCGTGGTAGCTCGTGGGCCAAGTGCTCGCCGTAAATTTCGCAGTACGCGAGTAACTTGCTGGAAAAGGGAACCTGCATGCATGTCTGAGAAATTTAAAAAAATATTTCGGAGGTATATGAAGGTCGCCAACTCGCATTTGGACAGCGTGGCGAACATTTCCTACCCTAAGCTATCTTAGAAATAAGAGGAGGCCTGTGTCCTACTACAGTTTATTAAGTCCATATACCCTGTGGGACGTGTGTACGAAATGGGAAATTTATTATCCCTCTTAATACATCTCACAACTAGACGTTCAGCCGGTCGCCACCTCTTCGTTGTCAACGTAGCATTTGAACCAAAATGTTTGCTTCCTCACTACATGGTGTGATATTAGTCATGCACTGATCAGTTATAGATTTCTTTATGAAAGTGAAGTGGTAAACGAACATACAGACCTCCTGACGGTAAGCGGTTACCGCAGGCCATGTAGACCTGCAACCAACTGTAAAAAAGAAGGCAACATGTGTTTACTTGCATATTTAAGAACTAAGATGGAATGCCTCTAAGCTTAGAACTATATTGATTCTCTATACCCTTCAGACTGGAACCCAACTTTCCGCCCACTACTGTTTTAGGCCAGAAATGGGTTAAAGAATCGTACCTACCCAGGCGAACTCCCAGCCAGAAAGGTAGCTTACCACCTACAAACCTGTAAGTGAATCGTAAAACAAATATGTGACAAATAGTTTATATAAGAGACCAAGACTTTGTGTATAACTTTTGCAAAGCGTGATATTATTACCCATACCGAATTTAACACTGAATCAAGGACCGCGTATGTGTATGGAAATCAGCGAGTTTGTGTGAGTGCGCCGCGTGCGGTCACGTACATGCACAGTCTGTGTGATATCTGATTTATTGTGCAGTCGAATTACTCCGTAAAATATAGTTTGAGCTATATTTTACGGAGTCTTTATAGACTGTAAGTCTTACCAGACTTACAGCCTATTAAAATAATTTTTGTTACAAAAGAATTGTTGATATATTGGTTTATAATAATATATATGAATTCGTAGTCATATTGAGTTAATGCTACGTAGTTGTCGAAACGACTAATTCACGGCAAAACCTTCCACACAGCTTTAGGCTATTAATTGTCAAAGTTGGTTCTTGCGAGATCCCCGGGGCGACGGCGCGATACTAGGCGTGTGCTGAATAAACTTCACGGATATTATCTTGCGCAGTGTTAAGAATTTAGACGGCGTACGCGTACGTATTATGTTCGAGTTGTGTTTAATGTTTACGGAGTCGCTATCATGCGCTTAAATGCGTATATTTTTGCAGGAAATGTTATAAAAATTAACAGAACCTTTATTACGTTAGATATTTGGATACCAAACGAAATAAACCTAGTAAAACCCCCATGTTGTGTCATTTCTTTACTATATATCTCGTGTTAATGTTATAATAATTTATGTACTAACTTGAATTATAAGATTGTAACTTTTTGCTGTAAGGAAGTCATGTCAATTTGATTTGATAATTTGAAATATAACATTTTTGATTATCCTGTACAAAGTAAATTGAATTACGTGTTTAATTTGTGAGAAGCCGGTCCAGGCTATAAAGAGGCTAAAAGTATACAATGTTGTAAAGAATCCTGCGAATAATGCGCTAATTTGCAAGAAATGATTACGTCTCCTGTAAGAAGCAATGTTTTAGCATTCGTTCTTTACCATGAAGTTATAGTTCATTACTCTCCACATTAGCGATCAGTACTAGATCTCGCATCCCGCTGCCGTGCCGGTATGGATTTCATATCTTTTTGTATACAATAAGGGTGACAAATGACTACCTACACTGCCCGCCTGATGGTAAGTGGATGCTGTAGCCCGTAAATATCTACATTTATCCTCAATTAAGTATCAATATGCAGATGCCTCGTTTCCTGTAAAATCGGTCTCCGGTTCTCTACACTCACCATACAAAACACAGCAGCATTAAGCTGCTATTTGATCCCTATACCCAATATCATTTAAGACATTTCGCGGGTTGTCGGAATTGATTAGTGTTTTGAGTATGCAAACAACGCGGTTGCTTTACAAACATTGCATGTCAGTGTGCATGCACATGTTGCCAACTATTTTATTTCCTTTCCAATTTGAAGCTTGCAGATTATTGAATCATTTGTACTACTATAGAAAAAAAAGAGATAAGAAAAGAGTGAACATAAAAGTTCATATATTTTTCAGGTTAGGTTGTGATAGCCGATATTAATTATATGTGTCTGATTTAAAATATAAAAAATGGTTCGTTTTAGTGCACCATTTGCGATGTTTTGTTACTAATGTGGAAAATAAACTTCTGGCGCACAAATGTATCCATATTTGGTATCCATGGTTGGTTGGTTATACTTCAATGATTCGGTAGGTACTAGCTTACTTGGCCTAAGGCCTCAGTGTAAAGCGTTATTCCTATTTAACTCACGGTTGGCTTACTTTTAAATTTACCCTTACAGTTTGCAGTTCAGTAATATACTGGATGGCGCAAAAATAGTTATCCGATTTTTAATACATCAGGTTAAAACTCTTCGCCATGTTATAATCAGCATCAGCTTGTTAAAATGTTACTACAAAATCAAGAAGTAAAATAATTATATTTTGTAGGTATATAAAATAATTATATTTGTAATTAACTGTAAAACATTAAAATATTTTAGTCAAAAAAGGTAGTTTGTTTACTAACGTCAATTCGTCATGTTTTCAATAGAAATCGATTTATTCTTATGTAGTATAGTTCCATACAAGAGTTAGGTAGCGCAAGTTAGGTATTTAAATGTAGGATATACTCGTATATATATATATATATCCGTGAGGTCCACGTTCGGTAAAGATCCTAAGGGCACTATATCAACAACTTGTCGTCCACGCTGGTGATAAGAGGATCGTTCTTTTCTCGCTCAAAGGCTTAACATAGCCATTCAGCGAAGTAACGCAGCCAGTGTTCTTGGCATTATACTGCGGGGTATATAATAAATATTTTATATATTAATGAAATTAGAGATTGTGACTTTTTCTTATTTATGATATTGCGATGTATGTCAACGAACCTAGATGTTTACGATACTTTGCGATACTTTAAATATTTTTTGCTGTTAGAGAGGTCGTATTAAAGAAACTTCAGTTATACCATTCCCTTGGCGAAGCGTTTGCATATGAATGTCTCTCCGCTCATTAAAATGACAAAGGTCGTGCCTGCTGCAGACTTAATTAATCATTGTATTTACTGATTAACATTCGGAACTAAGTCAACTTGGCTTGTTAGTGGATTTACATCGAGATGGAGGCGCCAAACTTATTCGGCTCTAACTTGTGTAAGAAGTTGGGTATTGCGGTTGAACAAAAAGCCGTTGTGTTTTGGTCCTGCTCGGATCAATTCTGCTCTATCTGCGTTATGACTTTGATTAGTTTAGATTAATGACACGCTACACAGTCGTACACTTATCGAAATTGGTTTATAGAGAAGGCTAATATGAAATTAATGTTCTTCTGGAAAGTTTAGTGCATTGGGAATATAGATAATAAGCGCTCGCACTGTGCACAAAAGCCTCCCTAATTATTTTTCTTGATGAGATTGAATGAACCATTTTACACGGGTTTTATACGATGTGATAAATGTTTGTAATTTTTTATGTTCATCACCACTATTACTAACTATCACCATTGCATCATCACTATAATCGTCATTGCATGATTGTAATCTTTGACCATGAATAGCAGCATCGTCAAGTTCGTATATATATATATATATATATATATATATATATATATATATATATATATATATATATATATATATATATATATTCGTATTAGCGAAAGTTGACATCAATCGTGTCCCTGCCGTCGTATCAGGTCATGACTCTATCTAGTTAGTACCATTTAAGAACCTTTCTTTCTTACCGTTTACCATTTCTTAGTTCTATAAGGCATATGGCCGGTCCATTGCCAACTTACAATGTCAATTACAGGTTTTACAGCGGATATACACCTTACGAAGCCTAATTTCCAATAATAATAAAATTACGAATAATAATCTCCAAGTATAGCCTCTTATAACTGAGCTTTGTCATAAAACTAGCAGAGAATCACATCTCGGTTCAGTCATCGCTGTCAAAAAGCATCCGCCTTTTTAAAGTAATTTCTATGGGGACGTCTATCTTCAGCAGTGGACTTTGATTAGCAGCTATGCAGGTCTAGCAGGACTGGTATCATTGCGACCGGTATGATCTCTTGTAGTCGTATCAGTAGACTTTGATTGCATTTAAAGATCATGATGACGAGATAGATAGCTAAATCTTTATTGTACTTTAATACAAAAATAAACAAGAGAAGTAAAAGTTTAAAAGCTAAGAATTAGTGGAAATAATGAAGTTTCTTTAGACTTTTTTGACTTTGTAAATGTTAGGAAAAAATTGTCTGTTTTTCATTTTTCTTGCCGCTTCTTCTCATAGTCTTCCGCAGTGCATACTTGTTGAAGTGAACACGAAGCTTTCTTTTCTAATCTTTTTATTTGACTGCGAGGCTGCTATCTTTCAAAAAGTGGTTTGTGATGACCAATTTTGACTTTAATCTGCGATCGCCAAGACAAGAGGGAACTAATGTAGTCTTACCGAGACGAAAGTCTTTAATTCATTTTCGGCCTTATTCAATCAAAATTAACAATTGCTGACATTCGTTAGTAAAGCATAAGTAACTATAATAAAAATAAAGAACAAAGTAGCTTTCGATCGAATAAAAACTTTTCAATTGGTCGATTCATTTCAAACGTTCTTTTAAGTGAGCATATTTTATTTAATTGTTTAGATAAATGTAGGAATATTAAACCAGGTTCTGGTTAAGTGATCCATTATTCATTGACGGACTTCTTTACGATTATGGATCGAAATTTCATTTATGATCATTTTTAACGCCAAATTCAGTAGCACTGGAATTCGTTGTTAAGAGTTAGGAATGAAGTTTAAAGCTTTCCTTTCGGCGACGATAAAGTAATGAATGCTTCAAAAAGTAATTCTAAGGCTTCGAGAAACGCAGTTGATTTTCCTATATCATATACTGAGAGTTACAATAAGTAAGTCAGTTATAATATTGTGTGAGATTCAGAAATGCCTTGCTTCACATCCAAGGTTCCTTTTATCCCGTCGTATACGAATATTTTTTTTATATTCAGGAGACTTCCACTGTATGTACATATTTTTATATGTATGTTGCGCGACATATTCGTCAATTGAGATCCAATTTGAAATATTATTTCCTATATTGTCTATGGAGTGTATAAGTTACTCCATGAGTGGTCCCATAAAAATTTGAAGAAAAATTCTACCCCAAAATTGCCGAAGTAGGGAAAGAAGTTTTTAACGTAGTTATTTGGACGATATAGAGATTGTGATATTCAAGGGCTCTTAGGTCATTTAAAAAGTGAAAAAAAGTTTGTTTTAAGTAGAAGCCGACTTTAAAGAACTAAAAATAATTAAATAATTTAACATTCTGAAGACAAGGCTTTAATGATTCTGTAGAGAAGAAATAGTGTAAAGAAGTCTGTTTTTTACTATTTATAACAATTTAATTTTCTGATTATTAGCCGGGTAGTTCACTGTTGTCGAAATAAAACGAGAAGCTTAGACTAAGAAGAATAAATCATTTAGAACTTATTTCTCAATCGTAAATTAACATTTATCCATTAAATAATCTATAAAAAATGCACTAAATAAGCTATAAAAAAAGTCCACCAAATAAGTTATAAAAGTCTGCTCATAGTATTGAATTTTTGGACAAAACTTGAATAAAGGTTAAGTACTTCGGTATTATATTGCTTTGTATTATATTACTTTGTATTATACTGTATTGTAACCCCTGCATTGCATTGACTGCCTCGTTGTTCCAGTGGTCGTAAACGCGACTGATGATTTTGAGGTCACGGATTCGAATCCCAGGTGGGGTCAAAATCAGTTTTTGGGTTTTCCTGACTAGAAATTCTCAGTAGCAGGTAACGGAGTAAGGAAAATGGCGGTGTTTCATCTCCCTCGAAAAGCACATGAAGCTGTTGATCCTGCGCCTGATCTCTCTTCGGTTCTGTCGGTTAATAAGAGCCCATCGGATAATGAGAGCGAGGGAACGCATCCTCGGGCACAATAATCCTGTCCTACGCAGTTAGCTAGTCTCCGAGGAGACTGTCTGCCGTGACCGAAATTCGGTATGGAGAACATTATTAATATTGTATCCCATGCAAGGTCTTTTTTCCTCGCCCTATTCCCCAATAATAATAATAGTTTAATTTAAAAGAGTAACATTCGCCCATAGCAGTCGAAGTACAATGCACATATGGACTTTAATCATATGGACTGTTTCACGCATTATTATGCTTTTCAATAGGTTTTCGTAATGAATGGATGCTTGTATCCTGTTGAGGGAGCGCCTGTATTATTATCATTATATAAAATGAGGTATTCATGTATTGATCATATTTGGCCAGTTAATCTATTATTGTGGTGATACGTTGATACTTTCTACACAGGCACAGCTGCTCGCACAAAAAAATCTATCATTCCTTTCATTTGACCAAATCGCAAAAAAATAGTTTTTGCTTTTTTTAGGAATGCTATAGTTCATTGTCATTCATTGACAAAAGAACAAGATTTCAACTTTAATTTTAATTGCACTGTTTCGTCCGAAAAACGCAATGAATGTTAAGAACACATTATATAAACAAGTCAATACAAATAAAATGTAAATAACAACTAAGTTGAACTAAGCGCAAGGCGGGGCGAAGGTGGGGTAAAGTCGTTCGCAAATAAATCTCAATTCATTGAATCCTATTTTTACTGCATTTCTCCAGGCTCTTTAACGGATATTGAATTTTCATACAGATCGTTTGTTATTGCAAGTCCCGTTTTTATTTATCGAACATTTTAACCGGCGCGTTTGTTGACAGGAAATTAATGCATCGACTGATTCAATTTGTATTAACGAGCTGGGCGATGTCTATCTGCTTTTATCGCTTCTGAAGTCACAATTCGTTGAAGGGGTTATCACAGTGTAGTTGACGATGAAAATATCTTATTATTTGATTATAAATAAACATTAGATATCGCGGAAATACATTAGAAGGTTAATGATTAGAAATAATAATAGTGTGAGACTTTTAATCATTATCGGCAATAGAACAGCATACTGCACTATAAGTATATAACAGTTCGACAGTACCGTAATACCAGGGTGGTCTGAAAAGTTTCCAACCTCAACGTGAAGATGGCAGCACACGTCAATAAAAGCTAGTGAATGTTGTTGTGCATCTTTTAACAGTTACGCATCAAAATATCAGCCATTTTGGACGCGTAGTTGTTATTTGACAGTCGTTTGAGTGAGTCGATGTAAGTGTTAAATGTAAAAATGGCATATCGTGCTGTCATAAAATTTTTGTTTTTGAAACGCCGTACGCCTACGCAAATTAAAGATCAATTGGACCCTGTGTATATGCACCATCATTCAACACAGTTAAGTTTTGGACAGCTGAAGCGTGGTCGTGAGAGCTTGGGAGACGATGAACGTTCGGGACGTCCAAAAACTACAACATCGCTAAAGTCCACCAGATGCTGCTAGAGATGACCGCCGAATTAAAGTGAGAGAAAAACAGAGGCTATGAAAATGTACAAAGAACGTGTTTGTCACATATTTAATAAATATTTATGCATGAGAAAACTATCTGCGCGTTGGGTATCGCGTTTGCTCACGTTAGACCAAAAACGTGTTCAAATGAACATTTACAACGTTCTGTTGGCGTAGTTTAGGCGCAATAAATTCAAGTTTTGGCGCCGATTATTTACTGTAGAGAAACTTGGATACACCAATATACGCCCAAAACAAAAATACAGTCAAAACAGTGGATTGCAATGGGAGAAACGGCTCTAAAAAAATCAAAAACGGTTTTTTCGGCTGGGAAATTGATGGCGACTGTTTTTCTTGATAGTTATGGAGTTATCTTAATCGATTATTTTCAAAAAGAAAAAACAATTACAAGAGCATACTACGCATCATTACTTGACAAACTGAAGGCAGAAATTGGGGAAAAACGGGGACATTTTCAGAAAAAGAAAATCCTGTTTCTTCATGCCAACTCGCCGTCTCACAATTCAGCGGTTGCCATGGCGAAAATCCACGATTTACGGTTTGAACTGCTTGAGTATCCGCTTTACTCACTAGATCTAAAACGAAGCGACCTCTTTTTGTTCCCTCATCTAAAAATTCTCGGAGGACAGAGATTTCCATCAAATGAGAAGGCCTTCCTGAACAATTATTTTGCTGAGAAAAACGCCGAGTACTGTTTGGACGGGTCAGAGAGATAAGAGCATCGCTAGTAGAAGTGTGAAGAGTTACAAGGAGTCTATGTAGAAAAATAAAAATAAATTTTAAGTAAAAAATGTCTTATATCTTTGTTAGGTCGGAGACTTTTCAGACCACCTACCTATTTCAAACGTGAAGCTTTTGGTTTATTAATATTGTGTGAATTTTAAGTTTTTATTTATTTTAAATGCCTGATCTTTTTATTACGGCGGCTTTGGAACTTGGACTCCCGTTTCTACCCAAATAACTACCTACGTATTCAACCTACGCTTTCGGAACTATCTGACATACTTTGAGCTTTCTGTAACCTAGGCTTGTTGAAGGACTGTGTGATATAATGGAGAATATAAAGAGAGAATCTACTTTAGAAATTTAATAATAAAATAAATTTTTGGCTAAAATTGCTGTTTTTATCTTTGGACGGATGAGAAGAGTGCAAAATCACAAAGGAAAAAATAAATTCACAAAATAAGTTCGAAATTACGTACCTCTAAATAGAAAATGGATTAATGCTATTTAAAATTGGAAGACTAACTAAAAGTACCTATTTTTGTATAAAAACAACAATTTGAAATTAATCGTAAAGTCGATTTCGTTGACTTAGACTTTACTAAGCGCACACTCAGCACGACTTCGAAGTTAGCTCTATAAATAACGACATTCTCTTAGCTCGAAAGTAAAGTTTGAACAAAATCAAAGTACGGTCTATAGATCTAAGCCTTAGCAATCGTGAAATGACTGGCAAAATCTCTTGTGCTCGGTGCCTACAGCTTTTTGCTGCACAAACGAGTGGGATTGCCCAATTTACCCTCAATTTTACCTCCCCACCATCAATATGACGCACCGCTAGAGTGACACAGCATCTCGCTCACTCTCGATGCAACTGGTATTTTATAGATGCGCCGTCAGAAGTGTTATTCAAATAATGATAACTACCGAATGTCGTATTTATCCAACTACTTTCTATACATTTTATCAGTCCATACCGATTTCTTATTCTTTCACCTTAAATTTATTTAACATAAAGATAACATCAGTAAGGTGCTTTAGGGTAATGTACCAAAATAGGTATATTCCTATTTATGTTAGTTTCTTACAAACTCATCAAACATATCTTTATTAGCAGTATATGATTAGACGCCATCTTAATTACCCATCGTCACTCCAGTTGATGTTAGTCGCTAAAACTGGCCATGAATAATGTCTAATTGTCTGAGAAAAGTGTTTTACACGCAATTTTTGTCGTTAGAATTAAGCCCTATTACTTTTTCACAGCAACGTTACGTAAAAAAATACGTTAAATGAATGCCTACATTATTTTTGACATAGGTAATGGTCTTAATTCAAATGTTAAGCTATAAGTATATAATACTTCCTAACCATGTTTATAATATTTATTCGGAATAACCCCTATGCGGGAATTTCGATGTGGGAAACAAATTTATAGTAAAAGTCACTGATTGTCAAATTTTAATTTTGATGAAGAAAATTTATGTTTATTTTATATTTTAACTGCGAAAGGAAGTGAAGTGATTGTTTCGATTAATAACTTCAAATAGAGTTAAGAGTTTATAACACAGTTGACGATTATTTCAAACAACAATATTTAATATTATTATTATTATTCTGCCGCATTGGTCTGGTGACCACAAGTGCGATTGTTTCGATCCCTGAATTCACCAGTGTAATTGTTTTTTTTTCATTATATCTAGCAGCACAAGGTCTGTTCTGTTATGTTGATGTTGAGATGAGTAAGACTGTTGATAATAGTCATTTTTAACTCTTTATAAGAATGATATCAAACTGCAAACAAATTATGTTTTTTAACTTTCTTTGATTATCGATTCATGATTTTTTAAACACCTACATAAAGTATATTAATTATTCTATTTAAACTATAATCTCCTCAAAGAGTAAGCAATGTGATTTATAACTAGTAATTAATACGTAATATAAACTTTTATTATGAATAAGTATCTATATATTTGTTTGTGTTGTTTTTACTTTATATTATAAAATGAAAACATTGCGTGTAGTTACGTTGGCTAATGTGGAGTTATTCCGATACAATATATCATAAGAATGTGAATTACCCTTAATCAATATTTTAAAGTATTTTGGAATAGGGATACCTGATCGTAATAAAACACACTTTTAAATGCAATCGAAACTACTCTAGGATATTTCGCAACGTGTGTGTAAGAAAATTAAGAGTTAATTTTTAAATTCCGTAATTTGAAAAAAGTTCTCCCAATGCACCTTACGTATAAACAGCTATCTTTGTAATTATAATAAAATATTTTCTTACTTCGTTAAAGGTTCCGATAGAAATATCGGACGTATTTAGCTGGTGCATTTCCAGTACTATTTTATTAAATTTTCTTTTTTACTCGTTTCCTGAAGCACCAGTATTCAAAGTGTTATACTAATAGGTATTGGGAAACGCTAAAGTTTTACACTGCGCCGTTGTAAAATTTTATTGTTCACATTCACTTTTAATCTGACTCAGATGGCGATCTAGTTTCGCGAAGGTGCATGTATAATGGAACACTGCTATTTTTACTTCCTTCTTAAGACTTCATTATTTAAATGATTGTAAAGATTTCAGATTCTTTTCTTAATTTTATAACAATTGATCATTAGAAATATTCAGCTTTTTTTAAGCTTTTGCTTACGCTACATTACAAACATTATTGCGACATTAAGATAAGTGCACTTTGCTTTGTCTGTCTCAAAAGAAACAGAACTGAACTCTTGTAGAATCACGTGTTCAGTTCTGTTTCTCAATGATGTTTGTCCGTCTGTCTGTGGGAAGACCTTTTTTCTCAGGAACAGGTAAAGTATCTGGTTGAAATAAGTAAATACTTAAGCCTACGGTCGTATCTTTTAATAACTAATATTTATTAAATTATTTGATTATAAAAATTTGTTAAGTTTTCAAATGTTTTTATTCGATCTACGAAAAACGTTAAACATTCAAATATCTTACTTAGATCAAATGATATTTGATTGTAAACGTAAATAACAATTTATTGTTTTCTTCCTTGGTTTTATTATTGTAAAATATTTTTATGTATGGTGATACAATAATGTCATCTTTTAAACCAAAATAATGTAGTTAGTAGGCAAAGAATAGTTGTCCATAATCATTGGAGAAATAATCCTAATTGTAACATCAGAAATCAATATTTTGGATACCTATTAAGCAATTCTTAGAAGCGTTCTTCACTATTTATAATTCAATGGACATCTATAAAACAGAAACTGATATTTGAACTGTTGATTCGTAGGCGT
Organism: Parnassius smintheus behrii; assembly: GCA_036936625.1. Lineage (NCBI taxonomy): Eukaryota > Metazoa > Arthropoda > Insecta > Lepidoptera > Papilionidae > Parnassius > Parnassius smintheus. Next base: position 11,287,578 of record JAUPFT010000018.1, read on the forward strand.
ACTATGTATGTGTAAAATTTTGGTAAACATTTCCCATGAATGTCGTCTGAATATGCTAACAAATAATTATTCTGTGAAAACTAGGATTCATTTTGCTTGTTATTATTGTTTGCTATTTTGATGGTTGCTGCCTTATTTAAATTTTCATTCATCTAAACTTTGAAATTATACATATTTGACAAACAAAATCTATTAAAGTTAGAGAGAGATGGAGATAGTGCGATAGTGTGGCTGCTGGAAATTGTAAAATAGGCAATTAAAGTTTGTAATTCGTTCGGTTCAAATCCAAATCGACTAGAGTACTGTTTAATGCTTTTCAACGTTTTATTACTTATATTTAGAATATTGAAACTTTTGCGATGGAGTTTCGATTACAATAGCGTGACTGAATCTACATTGTACAGCTACGTGTCTCTGTTGCCGGTGGCTCTCGATACATTTGACATCGGCGCTATGGAGTCAATCTAGTCGACATTATTTATTCAGATTTTATTACCGTGAAAAAACATGCAATACTCTGAGTACTTTGGATGAAATGTTTGAAATTTTGAATTGACGCACACACACAAAAGTACACACACTTAATTAGTGCATATGTCTTTTACGTATTTTTAATACGTTGATGATGATATAAATAAGGTTAATTCCTCAAAAACCTCGTACATGATATTTAAACCCAAAAACAAAAACATTTGCAGTTATTCCCCTCTCAGTATTGACAACTCTACAATACACGAGTCAGCCGAAGAGAAATATTTAGGCTTAGTGCTAGATAAAACCTTGTCATGGAAGGATCATATAGGCAAAATAAGATCGAAACTATCTTCTCTACTGGGTTCACTTTATGGTTGTATTCGATGCCTTACTTACCGTGTTCGCCGAACAATTTATAATGCTTTAGTCAAACCACATCTGGATTATCTAGTTGAAATTTGGGGGTGCACCTACAAAACAACATTAAAGGACCTACAAATAAACCAAAATAAAATATTAAAACTATTATTCAATTATAACTTCTTTACACCAACAGACAAACTGTACAGTGAAACCAAAATTATGAATATTTATCAAACATATTGCTATAATACTTGTATTCTAATAAAGAAAATTTTAGATAATAAAATACACACACAATTAAAATTTATAACAAATAAAGGCAAAGGAAAGAAAGTACTTCGCAACACTAATAATATTTACATACCTATGGTACGAACAAACTATAGTAAGCAGAGCATACTTTTTGATGGAGTTAAAATATATAATAAACTACCACAAGAAATAAAAATATTAAATAGTTTTAACATCTTTAAAAGCAAACTAAAACAACATATAATGAATAAGTTCTAAATCCGACCCTGTCCATATGCCGACCGCTAATCAGCGTTATCGGTAATGATAAGAAATACCTTACTTACTACCCACTTTATCTATTACTATCTACTAAAAGATTGCTAACTTGTACATCAATACACAAAACGATAATATTGGAAGTATTAAGTTGTATGCCTAAACTAGTAAGAAGTTGTATGTCACGAAACTCTTTCCTCCCTTTTTAATGTTAATATATATATGTATATATTCTTTTTTTGCTATCTGTATGCTCATAACCCATTTATAACTTGACTATTGTAACCTCTCATTAAGTGAAATGTATATTTCTTTTGAGAATAAAATATCTTTAACCATAATTCGAGTATATTTTACAATAGTGCTAATTATTGTTCACAAGGCATGTATTGTTTAGTTGCTACTAAATCTGTATTTAGTCATACGGGTTCCTATACTTACGAGCATTGCAAAGGGATTTCAATAAATCTGGCTTAAGATTGAATTAAAATAAAAGATAAATAGCAAGCAAGGCGACTCGCAGCAACTAGATACGTAAAACCGAATATCAGACTTAGGTGCTCCTTGAGAGAGGTGTCTAACAGCGTGTATGACCAATGATAGTGTAAAATAGGTAACACAAATACAAATCAATAAAGTTTTTTTTAAACGTTTCCCCCATAGTAAGATTTTTCTCCTGTATCAGTTAGTAGAGCTTCGGAGTCAGTCAGATAAATAAGTTACTAGAGTGTGAGTTAAACATCGATAGTAATATATTACATCGGAGTGACAAGAACCTAAGAGTTCACCTGATCGTGGGTAGTAGTACTGATATGCGGCGAAGTTGAAACATCATGGGGCTTAGTCCTTCCCCCGCGAGGCGCGTGTTTGTAGCATTTACCCATGAAAACCCTAAAAATAACGAGTTTATCCTCATCCCCGTTTCTTAGCCGTTAAAAATATTAGCGTATAAACACAAATCTGTCACCGCAATGCTGCCGTAGGTTTGTTAGCAATGTCACGGCGAACGTTGTTTCGAACCATGTCACTGAGGAAAAAGGCAACGAAGCTTTCAAAAAATACGGAAAGTTTGAAACGGGATCTGGGTTACCCTGTTGCAGGCAAAACTGGTTTCGACTTTAATAATACTCACGTTGTAGGCCTCGCGGCGTGTGTTCTTTGATATTATCTTTTTTCTTTATATGTTTACAACTGTCGCATGTGGAATAAGCCGTGGTTAAAAAAGGCGTGGGCCTTTACAAGTGGTGGCACACAAAAAAAAGTTTTTAAATAAACAAAGAGTACGTAGAACTTATACGCGTGGTTGTTTTAAAAGTTATTAATAATCCAACTAATACCTTTCTGATTGCTGAGTTACTTTCATAGCATTCGGTGACAAACGAGCACACAGTCCACCTGATGGTAATTGGACCCTGTGGCCAATAGACATCTACATTTATCCTCAATTAAGGATCAAAATGCAAATGCGTTGTCACCCCTGAGGACTTAGATGAAATGCCTCGATTCCAGTAATAAGGTTCTCCGGTACTCAACATGCGGCTGGTATTCTGTGAGAGCGTGGTCCTGCCCCGGTCGAACCGACCCATTCGTGCTACAACTATAATATAGCTGCAGCGTGACTCTACCACGTAAAAAAACTACACTTTTTACTTGTCTCACAATTGTTGTCACGAAGAAATAAATAAAATATAAAAACTGCTTCTAGTTATTATTTCCTTAATAATAAAATATTTATCAACATAATAGTTATTACTGGTATTAGCACACTTAAAAATAGAATAGAAATAAATTTACAAATATACGTTTGTTTTGATCAAAGATATACATTTACCTTTTTTATTTTTGTGATACTACTCTACACGTCTAGTACGATATTCGAGTATATGTTACTCACATAATACTATTGGGCAGCCGCTGCCCTTTTATGTTGAGCGGATTTTTTATGCGGAAACAGCGTAAACGGAATATAAATTTAATATAGTCCCGCCTTAAGAAGTTTTACTTAAAAATGCCATTATACTTGACATTCTAGAATTTATTGGTTTTTAGTACCTATATTAAACTGAAACATTACTTACATGCCGCTTGGCACACTTACTATATACTCGTCAGAATTCTAAAATGAATTAAACATTTTTATGAAAAATTGGAACGAACCCTAAATTGTCATACACATCACTTGTATTAGGTTATGACTAAAGGATGTTATCATTATTAACTGTGTTATTATATCATATTATTAGTCATATTTATATATATTATACATATTCACATCATTAACGGTAGTGCGTAAACCCTATTATATTTTTATTCCTAAAATACTATGATCTAATATTATGTCACATGCAAACGAAATATTATGCCCGAGCATGGCGTCTTAAGCGCACAACACCGGGAGTTAAACACTTTGTTGAACACCGCAAGTTAGTTTAAGCACAAACATTGCCCCTAGTACTAACCAACCTATGTCCGTTGTAACCTCTATGCGATAATATTAGAAGCAAGCTTGGGCGCTGTGTTAAACAGATGCTTGAATACTGTATGCATTGGTTGGGGACAATCAAAACACATCCATCCAGGCCGGAAAATCAATCATTATTGCTTTTCCACAAATATTGACCCAGATTTGAATTTGAATCGTGACTAGGGTGCCAGATACTTGCACCATAATTGAAGCGTTTTTCTCGCTTATGAATGTATATTGATTTAGTGATTTTTTATATTTACGCGGACACTACACATTTAAATAAACCCATGATCCCCGCCGCCCCGTGGCTATGGGTGCTCTAAAGTGCTCGTCGGTACACGATAAAATGCGTAATAAATAGTTTTATTTTGATACTGATCTACCTTACAACCTGATAAATAATTTAAATATATAATATAATGATGGTATAAACAATTAGATGCAACTTTAATTCTTGTGCCGGCCATCCGCATAAAGCTTAGATCTAATGACGCGGCATAAACCCTCATTAGAAAAAACGCTCAATTTGCGCCGGCAGCTCCAATTTGTTTATTAAAACACCTTCGTACTGCTTACTATTCCTGATAAAAATATGGTTTAAGATGTTTAATCATTTAAGTATCTATTAGAATTTGAATTACAATAAGCATATATAGTAGACCTTGTCTCCTGCTCGACATGGTCTTCTAACTAAAGACAAAAGGAATTTAGTATTTAGGTATTAAATCATTATCTTAACGTCTGCTTATTACCGATAATCTGATCAGAATGGCATATAAAATACGAATCAACTATAAATTTGTACCGTGTGTTAGCGATGTAAGAATATCCACTAACCAATATCGTCCCGCAGGTGTGGTAAGAAATAAAAGAAAGTTACGAACCAGCAGATAGGCTTAATAATATAATTTTAATAGTGTCTTCCTAGTAAAAACTAAATGATAATACACTGCAGTTTCCTACCCACTAACCTAAACACAGACTAAAAACAGTGACAATAAAGAAACACGAACATATTTATAGAGAACAATAAATGAATAATAAAACTGTTATTTACACATTTTATTTTTCTTAATTTAAATGTTACTAAGTGGGTCGTACCAAAGTCGTCATAGTTAAGTTTAAGTGTAGTGGTATAGCTTGCTTATAAATAAGAGTGGCACGCTTGGTTTGGGATATAATGTGTAATATTCCGGTAAACATAAGAAATAATAACATGTGAATACATTCTGCTTAAAATTTATAAAAACCGCAAGTACTATTATTGCGAAGTTAAGAACCTAACGAGCGATATTATCTAATAATTTAAACATGAACTACAATCAATAATGCCTTTACAGCCTGTCGTCTAAATGGCCGTACACATGTGCTCTCTAATGGTGCATAAAATGAATGCCAGCAGCTTAAATACGTATTAAGCTGGACGATTAAAATCATTAGTACGTTAATAGCTACCGTTAATATTATACCTACCAATATTACATTACACGTACCTATGTGATAATAATTGGAGTTGACATCTATCACATATTATTTGTGTTGCATCGACACATATTTAAAGCGTGCAGTTTATAAAATATTTACCTTTTGAATACGCCAAATCACTCACGAATTATGAGACATTATGCTTGGATACAAAGTAGTAAAAGTGATGAACATTATACATATGTTGCATGTAACTGTCAGGTTCAACTCAAATGAGATGAACTACTTGAGCAGTACCTAATATCGTTCTTATTCAATTCAAATAGAAAGTTTTTAAGTTATATATATATATATATATATATATATATATATATATATATATATATATATATATATATATAGTGTTATAAAAGATATATCAGAACAGTATTCGGCCTAGTTATCTTTCTCCGGTTTGAATTCATACTTATTGAAAAAAAAAAGACCTAATATACCAATTTCTATCGACTTTCGACTAGATTTGGCTTCAACTAGCCAGTTGAAATTTCCGACGGCTTTTTTCTGGTACCAAGATAACTCATCAGCATTTTGATTCTCAATAGAAGTTAGATGTGTCGGTGTCGCAAGGACACAGGGTCGGTCTACTTACCACCATGTGGATTGTGATCACGCTTGTCTTGATTGCGAAAAATGGGAAGTGATTTTGTGATCGGTGTACACTAATAATATTTTCATTTGTACGTGAAACAATAAGTAAAGCTCGCATTGACTTACTTTGAGTTGAGAAGGTGTGATAGTTGTTATTGCTATAGTACCCTGATTACAGGTGACACGGGTATACTCTCTAAGTTGTCAGGTAACTGGTAACACAAATTAACGTTTATTATAAACTTAGGTGCACTAAATAACGTTCTAAGTTTGATATATTTCCATGCAACAAAGCTTCACGATCATCATCAATAAGTACAGCCTATCAAGAGTTCACTGCTGAACATAGGCCTCCCGGCGGCAAAACAACTGAAGATTGTTTTAAGTTTATATCAGGAATATGCCTATAGCTGCTCTCCTGTTTCGTAATAAGCTTGGTATTTTTAATTGCAAATAAGCTCTTTGCAATTTTAACTAAAAAAGCGGTGATTTTATAAATTCTGTCAATAATTTCATTTTCCTTTTTATAAAAGAGGGTGCGATATGAACATGCAGCTCATCTGATGGTAAGTGACTACCGCCGCCCATCAACTATTTCACCGCCAGTTAAAGTATGTAGGTACTAGGTAGTTTACCATATATCATGGTAAAGTCTCACTCCAGCGTATTTATGGCTGTAGTACGAATGGATCGTCTCCAGCGGGGACTAAATTTGGCACAGAATACCAGTTTGAAATGGCGGCATAATATTGCTGCATTTGTATGAAGAGAACCGGAGACGTCCTTTTTGCTTGTAACTATGCATTCCATCTTGGTATCTGATGGTAAAAGACGACGTGTCTGCATTTTCATTTTTAATAGACAATAATTGCAGGTGTATATGAACTCCGACTTTCACTTAACATCAGGTAAAATGAGTTTTCATTTGTCAACTTAACTTTTACAAAAATTAAACGAACTTACTTTCACATAGTAGTAAGATGAAAATATTACATAAAACAATAAACAAAGACTTTTTTTAAAATGGTTATTATAATACAAATGATTACATGTTTGATAGTGTAACCCCAGGGTATTAGGTGGTCGTTTCCAAGCTGATTCTTAAATGAACTTTTGTAAGTAATAATTGTACAATGTACAACCTTTTTTATATTGTACAATGTTGTTGTGAAAGAAGTTTTTGTGTTGTCGTTGTATTTCTTGCTGGTTCTTCAAAGGACAGAGAAGTTTTCCGAACCAGTTGTGAAATTAAAAGTAACTTTTAATAAGAATTATTTATTATCTATAATGTATATAATAATATAAACACTAACGCCTGTCACCCAGAGGGTTAGGCTGAGACTACGGACTTCCATTTGGCATGATCCTGACATACCTCTCTCGCCTCCTTTACATCCATATATCTACGCATACACGCTCGTCGGTCAAGGGTACTCCTAATGTAACCCATTTTCAAAATATCGCCAATTTGGTCGATGAACCTTCTTCTATGGCGTCCCTTCCGGACTCTTCCGTTCACATCTATATTAAATTTAAAAAAAAATTCTAAAACTTGTGCCTGTTTTATGAGGAATTGCTTCCGTAAAGATTCTAGTTTTAAAGAAAATAGCTGCACACATTTCTTAAAGTTTAATTTGCTTTGGTAACTTTATTTAAAGCTTACAGAGTGACGCGCGCTAACGCAAATATTAGCGCGGTTTTTGGTTATTTACCTTAGGGGTGTGCTGAACCTCGTATCCCTAACCTCCGCTGTCGGATATCTTTGTTTACTTTACACTTCCACTTGGTCGAAACACTTTACCTTTATTCAGATAGAGTAAATAGTTCCCGTGGTAAATTCTTTACTACAATGTACCTATATTAAGTTTAAATACAAATTAAATTTAATAACTTTTTTTATTAATGTATTATCAAGGGTGTATCCGCGTATTGGCGACGTAATAAAACCATCTTCTCATCTCATTTCATCAAAGGGATTTCGTTACAGATGTCCATAGGAAATGCCAGAAATATATGGCTTTCGATATATGTCGGTATAACATTTCGTTTACTCCAGGCGTACAATAAACCAAGCGGCAATGGGCAGCACTGAAGGTAAACTTCAATCTGCTTGTCCAACATAACGAAAGACAAATCCTCCCTTTTTTAACATTCTAAGCCAGCACTTGTCTACAATCTCACCGGATGGGAAGTGGTGATGTAACCGAAGATGGTGAAGCGCACTTACTTAACAAAAGCCTGTGCACTCTTGTCTTGAAGATACTCACATTGTAATCGGAAGGGAAGACAGATGTTGGCAACTTATTTCATTCCATTATCCGTGACTAACGATGGAGCCAACCGTTTTGTTCAAATGCGTGGTAAGTCGGCAACGAAAAGGTGAAGAGTAGCCGAGCGACATGGTTGTCCGATGCTAGAAGGGAGAAGGAGGAATTAAGTTATGCAGTTCTGAAATACACCCTGAAGAAAACCGAAAAGTTGGCTACTTTGAGCCTGTGTTCGAGGATGGTGAGATTGCCTTTAACCAGATTCGGGTCACCAATAAGCCTCTTCCCACATCTTTCCATTGAGTCCAAAGCCGCTAGATGGCATTTTACAGCACCAGCTCATATACGGTAGCAATACTCAATGCACAATCGGACTTGTGCTTTATATAGAGACTGCTTAGTCTACCCGAGAGTCACAACGGGAGAAGTTCATTGGGCTTCTACAAGTTGATAACGAAGGGTTTAAGGAAGAATATCTATTTCCTTTATTCGTTAACCTTACCTGCACCTATCCGCCCACAAGTGCACAGATGAATTTACTGGCTGACGAAAGAGGCTCTGGCAAAGAACTAATAATGGAAAACCCACCCAAATAAGCTAAATTCATTTGAAGCCTTCATGAAACAAGTCCGAAAATGGATATAAAAATAATTGGTTTTAACATTTTTGAACCCTATCAACTATTAGTCTCCGGCAATGTGTCACATTTTTAAGTAATTAAAAGTAAAAAAAACTGTATAAAACTGAAAACTACCTCTAACTCGAAATTTTATAAAAAATATAACGACTCTTTGTAGCATTTAAATATTAGAAAATGTTCAAGACAATTTCCAAAATGGAACTTTACATTATACATACATTTTTTTTATTTGTGTCTGATGGATATCCCAAAAAAAAACTGTAGTCTATTATTTACCAGCCCTAATTCGTCGTAATAATGCCGACAGTGACGCCCTGGGATTAGCCGCCGTGGCGACATCCGTGCTACATTTGTTTAAACACGTCACCAACATACGTTTGCCGGCGTAAAATATCACATCTTGATTCACAAACGTGTTGGCTTGTAATAAAACTTAATTTTCCTTAAGTCGCAGGACTTACATGTTGTGTTTGATATTTGCTTCCATATTATTTTATAAAAATTGCGGCATAAAATCTAGGTAATCCCATTTATAAAATTTTCCTTTGTATTATAATAAAACGGCTATTATGTTAACTAAAACACAACATACGGATCGTTGTATTTGTTTTGGAATAATTTTCCGTGGAGAGTACCCAATTCATATAATATACCTTTGTTAAATATATTCCTTAGCAGGCTATGTGTGTTTATTTATAATGCAATAAACGTACATAACTAGGTGATTTTAGGCCATTTTTAATGTGAAATTAATGTAAACTAAGAAAATTAAACTTTAATAAAAAAAAGTTAAAGCCGACTTGAAAGAAATGGAAAGAATAAATTCATTGTCACATAACATCTTCAGAAGACAAAGAGAACAAAGACTAGAAGAATAAATAGCGTACGAAAGAACTAAAGGCCGACTTGGACGTTTAATATTTACATCAAAAATTTCATCCCCTATTTTACCATCGTACCCCAATTTTTATATATTTTTGTTAGTAACATGTTATTTAACTATATTGATAAGAGAATTCATTTCGTTTGACAACCCTAGTTACATGCATTTATTTGGTTGTTTTTATTTTTGTGAGTTACATGTTTCCGTAATTGAACACTCGCAAGCGGTAACACTAAAAACGATACAGTAATTACGTCCATAGTACGATCTAGGTCGGTTTCGGATTTACACAAAAAGTGTTCAGAAAGGGAGAAAAAGGCAGCAGTAATCGGAGTAAACAAAATAAAACAATAGCAAGAGGATTCTTTTCAGCGTCTACAATGATCTGTAAGCATTTTATGAGGTAGATATATCATGTTGCAACGCTTTCTTACTGTAACGCCCAACCAGGATCTGTAAATGTTTACAGCTTCTGTTGTTTGGCAGTTGTACTATTTTCGTAGAATTTAAAATTGATTAATATTTCAATTCAACATTTATTTTAGAACTGAAGTTCTTTTTTATTATAATATTTAATACTTTTATCACTTTTTATAAAATTTCCATTTGCATGACACGTATACAATAATTAAGATTATATGGAGTGACGACCTGGTAAGACATGCAGGATGTCGATAGATGCAGTTTGCTCAAGACCGCGCTTTGTGGCACTTTTTTATAGGAGAGTGCCAAACGAGCGTACGGCTCACCTGATGGTAAGTAATTACCGCCGCTCATCAACAACTGTAATAGGGGAATTGCAGATACCTTGCTGGCCTTTTAAAAAGGAGTAGGCTCTTTTCTTGAGGGTCTCTAAGTCGTATCGGCCCGAAAAAATCTCTGGTGGTAGTCTATACCACCAGAGACCACCTATATATACTTATGAAGGCCTATAATGGTAAAGATTTAATATTTGATAACTGTAAGGATTAATTAAAATTACAGCAAAATAATTTTATTGATGTATAAAATGTACGGAGAAATTGCAAAATTCATTTGATCATTCGTTACATGGAAATTTCAAAAATGCCACGCTCGTATTTGAATAATGAATAATGGACAAACAATATTTGAAATGTATTTATTTAATTCAATTATCTTAAAGTTACTCCAATATACTAATTTGACAACTTCAGTCATCAAAGTAACAACAATTACGAACATGTTTTCAGACTTCCCTAAAGTTTGTTAAGACTTGTCTTTTACTTGTTATATAGGATTTTTAACACGCGATGTGTATATTCTGTACAATATAGAAAGTGTAATAGTGGTTAGGTTAACCTATCCTTTTCGTTGAGGGTCTTGGATTCCAGTCCCAGTCGGAGCCAAAGTACGCGAAAAGCATAAATTGTCGCTTTTATGGGCGGATTTGTTCGGGTTTGATTGGAGATATCTTGTGTGTTATAAAACATTGAAGTGACCAACGAACATAAAGTCGAAGTGTCTGTTTCCCGTGGATATCTGTAATCAACTTTAAACAGATAAGGTTACAGAGGCGTTGTCATGAAAACTGTCGAGAACTTGTGATGAACTACAAATTTAAATTTAAACAAAGCTGTAAATATTGCAAAGTCGTCATTTTCACTATGCTGTAATGCATAAGTTGCAAATTATTTTAATTAGGTCGACGCTCGTCTCTAACGAATCAGCAGAACTCGTAATGGAGCTTAAAAAATGAACCCGAGACGGATGTCGCGCGAACTTCGCAAGTAAGCCCGTCAGTTAGTTAATTAAGATTGGGACGTGATTAAGCGTTTCCGAGGCGAGACATGATAGATGGTTATGGCTGTCTGAGACTTGTTACAGTCTCATACTTACACTAATATGATTATAGTAAACGCAACAGATAATCTCGAACTGAGTTTGCCAAGTAACTTTATCACACTAATTTCGAGTGTAAACATCTTGGTCCCTGTACTTAAATGTATCCTTTCGAACTCTACTATTTTAGTAACTAATTTACAGTTTTATTTGAGAGGGTTCTACATGGTAGTGCACCGACGGCGGACTACAATTCTTAAGGTGAGTCTACGCTAGAGGACCCGAGCACGAGTTGAGCACAAGCTGAGCCGCTCTAATCGCGGTGTCAAGTGGGGACACACAATGTGCCTGCAAAAATCACTCTCCTCGAACGTAGTTTCCGCAGTGTGCTCGCGGCTCGTGGCGGATATGGATGAGTCCTGGGATATACGAGACCAAGCATCAATCTTCTTATTTTTTATAGTAAAACTCATGTTTTGGGTCCCGAATCGTTGGATTATTTTGATATAATTTAATTGATTGCAAACAATCATCATCCGTCTACGTTTCCATGTTGCTCTAGCGAAACGTGTGTCCCTCAAAACGAGCGCATTGCGCGCGCGGTGCAAATCCCTTTGTGTTCGTCGAAAAACCGATAGCAGGCGGAGCACAGTCGAGCACAAACCAAACGCTCGAAGCGCGCTTGTTCGAGGTTTGTAAGTCGGGCCACACTACACGAATTTGTGCTCGGCTCGTGTTCTGCTCGCTTAGACCATTTGGGTTGAATGATCTAAGTCCGTTAGTGCTCGGCTCGTCTAGCGTAGACCCGCCCACCTTTAGATATGGATCCCAAATCCACATTGCACTTACAATTAAAAAAAATTGCCTAGTTTAAATTATATTCAATATGAATAGATACACTTCACAACATTACGTATTGCCTAAACAACAAAATACCTATTACCTAAACAACAAAATGTTTAACTTTTTGTTTTCCGAAGTCAGTTTTACTAAAACCTAAAATGGTATGATACATTATATGACAATAGTTTGCAGCAAGGCACATAAAATATTAACCCTTCAAACAAACGCCAATATTCTTTTTATACCTGCCAATTTTTTTTGCTGCGGGTGCAACGGAAGGGTAATGCTGGATTTTTATGGGCTAGGTCGGCAGTAACCCAAATATCTCTCGCATATCTGATGAATACCTTTATAGCTTTTTATAGTTTAAATAGATAATAATCCCTTCATGCGTTCTTGCATTGTTTGCATTATACACATTTATAATGGGATAGAATAGTTTGTACCATGCTATGTAAATAGCTTCAGTCAAGACAATACCGGTCACACCTGGTCCGGTCTTATTGAAGTTATAAGTCGTGCAAACTGTTCGCTGCGTCCCCTCCGTATCATTGAGTTATTTAGTTTCATTCACCTGTCCCTTTCTATTTAGTAAGAGCTGAGACGTTGTTCCGCTTATTGAATTCGCAGTGGGTTTGAGTTACGGCTCTTTATATGTTCTTTGCTGGTGCAATGAAATATCTACTTTAGAAGTTTCAATTTGCATTTTATACCAATTCTGTTTGCGAAAAAGTTGGAAATGTACTCCTACTACTTTGTTTTCACTCTATTAATCAAAAATTAATATCGAATAAGTTAATCATTCCATATTTAGTTCGACGTCAACATTCGATATTGACAAATGTGTTAAATATTTAGTTCCCAAACCTACAAATATTAATAAAATTGAAGAGCCTTTCCGTTATATCAAAGTAGGTAAATATTATGGGATTTATATTTGATTAAGATATAAAGAACCACTTTTAAATTTTTATTGTGAGTGAGATCAGAAAGAGAAAGTGATGCAATTCTTATCGATGAAACTTACAATGGGTGCGTTTGGCAGAAAAAAGCGTTCGCCAGCGCTTGTAAGCAAAATGGCGATCGTAAGCGGTAAGCGCTGTCAAATCGTAAGTAGCTATTTTCCTCTAGGACACGAACTTAGTTTTAACCGGGGAACCTAACCTAATTTAAATATATGTTTCTAAAGTATTCATATTAAAAACTTACTAATCATGAGTTTTTAATAACATATATAATATGTTTATTCATGTCATTAATATTACATGAAATTGAAACTAATATTGCACAAAACAACTTATAAACTCTACTTCAAAACAAACAAAGTAAATAAGCAAAATGGCGGATAGTGTCAGCGCTACTGAAGTTAGCAAACGTGTCCTGGCCGAAAACTGTTTAGTTTCGCCATTTTGCCTACAAGCGCTTGCTAGCGCTTTTTTCTGCCAATCTCACAAAATCACTCATTATTATTTGAGTTAAACAGAGCACCCGGAGCAAGTCTATACGTGCCACAGTCGTATATGGCGAGGATTAGAATATCGGACCTCCAACTCTCACTGAGAACTGTCAATAAATTCATGTTTTGGAACTCTGTAACTCTCGTGTTTGAATTACCACAGTTTGGTTTTGATGTTTTCTGTCCGTTCTCGGCCTAATAAGGAATCATTCGTCATTTGTCTTTTCCTTTGTAATAATGATTAAAATTATTTTGAAAAGGCTTATTTACTTATTTTTATATTTTTACGATTTGTAAATAATAAGCATTTTAATTTTGCCGGAATTTATGCGAAAACGTTTTGTGTTTTGTTTTATGATCATGATTTAAATTAAATTGTTCATATCGTTGCTCAGCTCCTTTTCAGCTCGACAATATGAGAATAATAATAGAATAAATAGTATATTATTTATATAAATCGTGTACTGTACCGTGTAGGTACTGAGGGAGTAGGAATATCCACTATCCCATATCATCCCGTGGGTGTCGTAGTAGGCGACAGAGGGAAACAAAATAGAAGACTGGCAGCAGCGTCTTTCTAATGACGACTAAAAATAAAAATAAACTGCAATTGCCAACCCGCTTGCAAACCGTGGCTGCTATGGCGAATATCCCCCCTATGAGGCAATCTGTGGGAGAGGTATGAGCTCAGCAGTGCACTTTAATAGTCTGTAACGGTAACGGTAACGGTGCATTGTATGTTATATTGTTGCGTTTGTCGACACGTAAGAAGCTATGAAAATTACCAGTAAGTATGGTAAAGGCCGCGCAATTGGATTGCGCACTGATCACGTTGTACTTTTTTTGTTTTCGGCCACATTAAAAATTAGTTCACGTATTTACAGTTAAGTTTTATTTCAGTAGAAATAAAATGATAGTTCGTTGTTTCAAATAAAAGTTAAAGTTACTGTCTATATACGTCCTACTGCTGGGCACAGCCCTCCACTCACATCTGAGAGGTTTTTAGGGTAAGGAAAAGTTCGCCGCGCTGCCCCAATGCGGGAATCGAACCCGGGTTGCTCGCATCCCGTGTGTTACTTTTAGCGCTTAGCCCCCAAGCTACCATTGTTTCAATTATTTATTTAAAAACGAGTAGCATTTTTTTATTTTCATTTCAATTCATTGGTTATAATTATCTACTTGTTTAATTATAAAAACACGAGTACATTTTTAGTATTGTATATGTAATTTTATATATATATTAAAACATTCATTGTTCATTTTTTCAGAAGATTTTTACAAAGCTGTATTGAACTTTTATTATTTATTCAATAAAACTACAAATAAATGTGTAGTATTTTCGTAAAAATAAAAAATACTTTCATATCTTAGCGCTTCCAGTTGGATTGGCTTCTGATATTTATTCTGTAGTGCTATATTCTTAACAAAACTTCTCTTCTTTATTTTTGCGATCAAGCGGTGTATATATTTATACATCTATACACGTAAATAATATTGAAGTTTCTGTATGTAATATCGAAATTAATATCTATATTTTATCCGGAAAACTTGTAGTTTTAGACTATTTATAAACTTCGCAAAATTGTTTTGTGTTGCATTAATAGATCCTATCCAGGCGAAGTCGGGACGGATCGCTAGTGTTTATAGATAAAGTTGGCTCATTATCGTGAAATAAGCCAATACATGACCACTCGCTCGCACTAAATAAATAGACATAGAATATATATTGCCTTGTATTTTTCATGTTCGAGTAGATAAGTTTGTTAATATTGGAGTTTCCAAATTTAATCACACATTAGTGACTTTGGCTTGAAGTACATACCGTAGTATT
The DNA here is from genome assembly GCA_036936625.1 of Parnassius smintheus behrii. Taxonomy (NCBI): domain Eukaryota; kingdom Metazoa; phylum Arthropoda; class Insecta; order Lepidoptera; family Papilionidae; genus Parnassius; species Parnassius smintheus. The sequence continues at coordinate 11,303,185 of JAUPFT010000018.1, forward strand.
AATGAACTTTCTTTCTGTTTTTAATAAAAATCTAACTAGTAATAATATTATGAAAATCGCATGCAAACTTTTCTACTATTCAAGGTACGTACTAGTCTTTCATCATCATCATCATCATTACAGCCCTTCACAAGTCCACTGCTGAACATAGGCCTCCCCCAAGTAATGCCACAAAGCACGGTCCTGAGCCACCTGCATCCATCGACTTCCTGCATATCTTACCAGGTCGTCACTCCATCTAGTGGGGGGTTGCCCTACGCTACGCCTACCGGTACGAGGCTGCCACTCGAGAACCTTTCTTCCCCATCGGCTATCGGTTCTTCGAGCTATATGGCCGGCCCATTGTCACTTCAGCTTACTAATCCGTTGGGCTATGTCGGCCATTCTGGTTTTACTGCGGATATCCTCATTTCTGAGTCTATCACGCAGAGAAACTCCGAGCATAGCCCTCTCCATAGCTCGCTGAGCGACCTTGAGCGTCCTCATACGGCCAGCAGTGAAGGACCACGTCTCAGATCCGTAACTATAAACACTAAATAACGACACTAGTCTTTAATAAAGATTAATTATGTGTCGCACATGACCAGCTTTTAATATTTCTACAATCCTTACGTGGACTATTCCTATTCAACTTAATATTAAGCAAATTATAGCACACATATACTTAGCACTTGAAGACAATACGAAACTCGTATTATATGCGCTTTTCAACTCCGTTTTCTATATTTGTTAAATACATGAGTTATACGTTTTCATACGATGAAAATGTCATAATGATGTGTAAAAATATCTATATCATTACAGGTCCAAAAGAGTGAGCGCAGCGCACATGATTCTGGCTACAAACAATAAAAAATGTGTTTGATTGTGAAAAACAAAGTTATTAGTGTAATTAGACGAACGAACAAGTGCGTTACCTTCCAAGAGTCTAGTTGAGAAGACGGAAACTCAATAACAATGGAATATGGTTGAAAATCGTCCGCATTTTTATCGAACTGTGCCCTTTAAGATGATATCGCGCAGTGAAATCCTCGCTTAGAATAAGTATCGCGGCTGAAAAACTAAACTAATTTTATTAAATCGTCTTATTATATATCTTTGTAAACATAGTTACTAAAATCTTCGTCGTTATCCTATTGAAATTTCGATTTTTTCTAATCATCGAAGCGGTTGTCGTATTTTTGTGATATATAGGTATTTCTTAGGTAATTAGGTAAATAATAAGTGGCAAAACTCGGTTGTGATGTGTATAGTGAGTAAGGAGTATCGTAAGTAACGTCAGCTCCATATATTTATATGATATATTGTATGAATATGTGGGGGGGATTGACACGCGCGCACGCCGCGCGGTAATGTGGGGGCGTGCGGTGCGTTGTCACGTGGTATTTGGCGCAGGCGCGGCCGGGCGCCGGTAAGATGCGACAGCGGCGTCGCGCGCCCCACCGCATCGCCGCACTGCTCGTCGCCTACCTGCTCTTCCTTACCTGTCAAACAGACGCCGCTGGTAAGTGACAACCATTTTTAGTTTCAGATGGACTCTCATTTGTTTCAGTAACATTGACATCCCTTGAATATTTATTATATATTAAAGTTTTTTTTTTATTACAAAGCACATAACGGCTGTTTTTTTTTTCAAATATATCATTATATCTATAAAAATACAATCGCCGGAGTGGCAGGAAGAGACTACGAACTTCTATCCACGTTCCTGACACACCCCTCTCTTTCCTTTCACATCCATACATCTACGTATAATATGTATATTATGCTCGTCGGAAAAGGTTGTTCTAAATTTGGACTATCTTCAATATATCGCCAATTTGCTCAATAAAGTTCTTCTAGGGCTACTCTTCCGGACTCAGCTACTTACTTCAGTAGAATAAATTTGCTTACACTCACTCACGCATTCTTTCTTCATGTCTGAACCACCGAATCATTCTTAATTTATCCCTATCACAACATACCGTCTTTCTCTTCACACAATTTCTCAGTCTATTCAGAGTCCAATTCAAGCATGAATAAATAATATATAGTCTGTCCCTATAGTCCCTATAAAGAGATTCGATGCCTGTATCAGCCCACCGCTCAGCCCAAACGTGGTCAGCATTTTGCCATAAAGCAGGGTTGCTCTACTTTGTCATATGCCTTTGCCAAGTTTAAAAATTTCACAGAAAACTTTCCTCTATGATAATAAACATGGAAACGATCTGATCCGTAGGTATATCATAATTCGAAATGTTTCATCAGTTTCTTTTATAATTGTACAAACAAAACCTTAGCTAACAGTTTTCCGACAGGCTGATTCCGTGTTAGTATTTACTGATGCACAGTCACGCTCTTCCTTTACGTAGTGGAACTAATGCGTCTTTGTAGCAGTCTCCCAGTGCCCGCTTAAGTTCCCAGTATAAAAGAAATCAAGAAAAGCTTGCTACCACTCCCATTCCTAGTTCTGCAGTTTCCAGCATCCAGTCTTTTTATATTTTAATACAGATTTATTCATTAAAAGTGTTTGATCAAAATGTGCTGCGAATTTAAAAACTTGTAACATACATCATTTATTATTATAATTAGTTTAAATTGTAAAACTTAAATCCTTTGAGTGTACAATGAGTTGTTACAAGTTATCAACAATATGCGAAACAAATGGGTGTCCACACGAAGATACAACTTATTATTAATTAGTTTTAACAAGCTTTTACTGTTAAAAAGTGAACCGACGAGAATATAACGATAACTTTTACATCTAATTCTATAATTTTATACTGTTAAGAAATAACGCCCACAATAATTACAGCTATTCCTTTAACTTTCTTGAGAATTTTTACGTTTGTCTGGTGAAATGTCGTATTATTTTTTCAGGTTGCTTCAGGTAAAGTTGAATTTAACGTCCTTGTGTCTTTGAACTGTTTAAGTGAATATTAAATATTAATTGCACGTTCGCGGTGGAAACAGAAATGTATTCCACTAAAATAACACTTACTTAAGGGTGTACATAAATAAACGTATCGTTAATGTTTTACGTTTTATAAAGGCATATTTTTAGGAAACACTTCTTGTGGAATTATTTTTGAAAAATCGCGGGCAATAGAAATTAAATTGCTTTTATTTTTAAAAATATACGGCTTTTTCCGTCTTGGAAAGTTTCATATTTGGTATGTATGTATTACCAACATTAACGTATTGAATAAAAAAAATAATTTTACGGATTTATGTACATATATTCACGTAAATATAAGAAATCATTGCACTTACAGTATACTATCATATTATATGCATCCGCTATTCGACTACTGTCGTGGATCACTCCTAATACAAGCGTTTTAATCTTTCTTTGAGACGGGACGGAACGGGAATATTAGAATTTCTTATAATAACATTGCTTGTGCTTAATTTGGGGGGTCATTGTAGAAGCGTGCTCGTCGCGACCCCTGCCAGCCCTTTTCAGGGCTGCAATTCTACACAGCTGCGCACCCATGCAAATGAGGGTTAGGGCGTCCCCCCAAGGCGACGCACACCAGCTCGTCCCCGTTGGTGTGGAATGCAGCGCGCAAAGCGGCGATGGGGACCGCCACCCGTCACGCACAGCCCGACACGGCGGAAGGTGGAGGACGGAGTGCAGAGTTGGCACGTGGAATGTTAGAGGGGGCATGAGAGATAAGACGAATGAGTTGATCGATATAATGAAAGAAAGAGAATTAGATGTCGTGTGTATGTCGGAGACCAAACGGAAAGACAGTGGTACTGAAGAGCTCCCTGGCGGGACGTTAGCTATATGGTCCGGAGTCCCGGAAAGCGAGAACGCCTGCCAGGGAGTGGGAGTGCTGTTGTCGTCCCGGTTGGTCGATCTTATGACTGAATACAAGGTTGTGAACTCAAGACTTCTCTGGGTTCGCTTCAAAATGGGACTGACGAAGTTATTCCTTTTGGCTGTTTATGCGCCGGTAGCTTCGTCGTCCAGGGCTGAGCTGGAGGAGTTTTGGGAGAATGTAAGAGAAGTTCTAGATTTGGTTAAGGGAAACGAAAGAACTGTTGTATGTGGTGATTTTAATGGATGGGTAGGTATCGCTCGACCAGGATACGAGTCGGTGCTTGGAAAGTTTGGCGATAAAAGGGTTAATGATGCTGGCAAGCTTATACTGGCTGTATGCAAGGAAAAGGGTCTTCTTATGACAAACACTATGTTTAATCACAGGGAAATCCATATGCACACTAGAGAAAGAAAGAATGAGAGAAGTATGATTGATTTAGGGATTTGTTCGCGGGTTGGCGCTACCGGACGGCAGTAACAGAACCACAGTCGGTCTGTCGCATCCGAAGCTGGAAGCTTCAGGAAGCGGATACTAGGGACAAATATCACACGAGGGTAGCCGAAAAGCTTGACACCATCGATGCCAGGAAAGAATGTGTGGAGAGAACATGGCAGAACCTTAGGGATGGATTGGTAAGTGCAGCGGAAGAAGTATGTGGAACGACAAAAAGAGGTAGTAGTAAAAGAAGAGATGCATGGTGGAATGATGAAGTGAGAGAAGCTGTAAAAAAGAAGAAAAAAGCATGGTTAGACTACTTGGCCTCTAGTAACGATGAGCATATGAGAGAGAAGATGAAAGAAAGATATAAGCTGCAGAAAGTTCATGCGAAAACATTGATTGAGGAAGGACGTGAAAGGTGTAGAATAGAAGCGGACGAGAGGTTGTCGCACAACTTTAGGGAAAACTCCAAACTCTTCTGGAAAGACGTTGGAAGGTCCCGGAGTGGTGCGACAGCCTTAAGAATGAACAAAGTGCTTTCGAGAACCAATAACGTCCTCTCAGAAAAATCGGACGTCATGCAGCGATGGAGTGAATTTTATAGAGAAATGTATGCGTGTCATGATCTTAGTGAAGGATCCGGGGGTGATGCCGTGACTGGCACGCCAGACACGGACCTCGATGACACTGAGGTCATCAGCATGAAAGAGATTGAACGTGCGATTCGAAGTTTGAAATGTGGTAAGGCTGCGGGACTAGACAGAGTTACTGCTGAAATGGTCAAGTACGGTGGGCCTCGCGTCTGGGACAGCTTTCATCTGCTGTGCAATTTATGCTGGCGGACGGGCGATGTCCCGGATGATTGGCGATCCGCGGTCATTGTGCCTTTATATAAAGGTAAAGGTTCACATTTTGACTGCGGGTGCTATCGGGCGATCAGCTTGACCAGTTTAGCAAGTAAAGTTTACTCGAAGGTTGTCAAAACCTTCGAGTAAACTTTACTTGCGTTACGTTAGTTTACATAGGATGCAAGAGAAATCGGAAAGATTCTTATGGGAGGCACAATGCGGATTTAGACCTGGAAGAGGATGCACGGATCAAATGTTTTCTCTCCGCATGATCACGGAGAAGCTTCTGAGTGTTAACTAGAGGATTTTCTGTGCTTTTGTGGATCTGGAGAAAGCATTTCATAAGGTTATAAGGAAGAAAATGTGGGAACTGTTGCCGGGATATGGTGTGGATGGTCGATTGTTAAGGGCTGTGCAGTCACTTTACTATGACTGTAAAGCCTGTGTGCGGGTAGGGCATGACCTGTCACCTATGTTTAGCGTCCAAGCGGGCGTAAAACAGGGTTGTGTCATGTCTTCCTGGCTGTTCATACTGTATCTCGACAGCTGTTTACAGAAGCTGAAAATAGCTGTTTGGGTGTGAAATTGGGTGACATAAAAGTTAATTGTCTGCTGTATGCTGATGATGCAGTGCTTATTGCACCATCAGAAGCAGAACTGCAGGCATTAGTCACGTGTATGAAAGAGGAATGTGAAATTAAAGGTCTCCGTTTGAGTGCTAATAAAACTAAGGTTCTGCTATTTGAAAAGGACGAAGAGAGAACGAAATGTGAAATATGGGTAAATCAGGAGTGTCTAGAACAGGTAAATGAAATTGTACACTTGGGGAGTGCTTTCAGCCGGGATGGAAGATTTGATTTAGATGTGGATAGGCGTGTCGCTTCCGGAAACAAAGTCAATGGTGCCCTGAATGCATTAGTAAAAAGGCAAGGCGTGGTGAAGAGTGCACGCCTTGCAATACATAACGCAGTGTTGGTACCGACTTTGTTATATGGCAGCGAAACCTGGGTATGCCAGAAGAAGCATAAAAGCAAGTTGAATGCAGTGGAGATGCGATCTCTTCGTAAAATGTGTGGCGTTACCATAGCCGACCGAAAGCGAAACGAAGAGATTCGCAATATGGCAGGATTGAAAGATGACCTTATCACAAAAATTGATAGGGGCGTGACTCCGATGGTTTGGGCACGTTGAACGAATGAGTGAAGACCGAATGGTGAAGAAAATATATAGAGCGAAAGTAAATATTAAAAGGTGTCGAGGTAGACCGAGACTGACTTTCGAAGACCATGTGAGCAAATTGCTCGAAGAGGGGAGGGTCAAGAGTACTCGGATACCTAGACGTGCATGTATGAAGAAGTTAATGAACCTGAAAGAAGCGAATGAGGTATGTAAAGATCGTGACACTTGGCGATCTGTTCTCTCTGGCTACCCCGTTAGGGATTGTGCGTGAAGATAAGTAAGTAAGTAAGTAAGTAAGCTTGTGTTTAAAAAATTGTAACCTGTCAAGACCGGTTTTCTATGACAAACTATTTTTTTCTAAGTAAGACAGGATCAACTAATCATCCATAGCATAGAAGCTGCACCTAAAGCTACTGTCACTCTCACTAATATTTGAAAAGTACCTAATAAAAATAATTTTTAACAATGTTTTCTTTCACTGTATAGCACAACATGGTAAATGTTGTTGAACGTCAACTGATTGACATTTTAATAAAAACCTTATTGTTATCTTACTTAAGATGGCCTGACAAACAATCAACGGTTTAGTTACTTCAACATCCACCTTCCACACAACCGTGTGACCCAGTGTTCAGAATATCGAATTGTTTACTGAAATATTGGTAATGTAATTATATTACTATTATTATAATAACAAAATGCATCGTTGTTTCGAAGCAATAATAATCACCAATCTTAAAATCTTATAACTTTATTGTGTAGTGGTGTCAAATTATCCGCTACGCATATCGTCCGTAGGTGTAGTAGTAAGAGGTGAAGAAAATGAAACAGATATGGGTAGCAGCATTTTCCTGCTAACAACTCTGCATTATTAAAAACTGCAGTTGGCAACCCAACTACCTGTGACAGCTCCCGCCTATGAGGTAATCAGTGGGGGAGGCCTATGTTCAGCAGCGGACTTTTATACGCTGCAATAAATGGATACAATCTTATATTACGTTTATTCAGGAATTTATTTGTTAAATCATTCATATTGATATTTCACACAATAAATTAAAAGACACATAATGGCAAAGACTTTGTATACGGACATTACTTATTTTTTATGCAAATGTGAATTTATAACAGTGGACCAGTCATAAATGCATATTAATAATAAAAGTTAATAAGGTGTGTAGTGTGTATGTGCTTTGTTATTATAATATTGACATATACAAGTATAAGAAAATATATATACTAATATACTTGTTATATTTAAATATACGTTATATGTGTACTTGTATATACAAAGATACATACGCACATATTTATGTTTTTGAAAAAAATGTTACGTCAATTTATATTTTCAATTATTAAACATATAGTAGCTATATAGTACCAAAATAGCAGCTTGATTCTACTGTGTTTCGTATGGTGAATGTAGAGAATAGGAGACCCTTTTTACTGAAAACGAGGCAGTCTATCTTAGTCCTCACGGGTGACAACGCATCTGCATTTTGATCCTCAATTGAGGATGAATGTGGATGTATATGGGCCACAGCGTCCAATTACCATCAATCAGGTGGACAGTGTGCTCGATTGTCACCGAATGCTATAAAAGTAACTGCAATTAGAAATATATTAGTTAGATTATTAATAACTTTTAATTAAAACACGCGTATAAAACGTACTCTTTTTTTTATTAAAAATATGTACCGCCACTTGTAAAGACCCACGCCTTTTTTGACCACGGCTTATTCCACATGCGACAGTTTTAAAAGTATAAAGAAAAACAAATGTCAAAGAACACACGCCGCCAGGCCTACAACGTGAGTATTATTAAAGTCGACACCATTTATGTCTGCAACAAACTAACCCAGATCCCGTTTCAAACTTTAATCGTAATCGAGGATAGATGTAGATGTCTATAGGCCACAACAACCAATTACCGTCAGGTAGACTGTGGGCTCGTTTGTGTGAGGGTTCACCTATAAAAAAAACCTCATTTTACTATTTTTATGCTTTTTTGTTACAATAAATCCATCAAACACGCCTCTTAATCATCACTGCAGATAGTGCCAAGTTTCTGTTGAATTTATGGTCTAGATAACGTTACCGTACAACATCTTGAACCAACTGGTTTAATCCCTTTCTCACACATCTCAATAAACCGTCGCTCATTATACGAGTATTGACGTGATCCTAATGAATCCGTCCATGTTGAGTGGGTCAGTACGAGACCGCCATAGACTTCTAAAGTTATTCTATATAAACACCTCTACATAGGTAGTATAATTTAGCTTAAAATTTATTGTTAACTAAGTTGGCTCTTTAGTATTGTCGGTAATCTGATTGCACAAAAAATGAATACAAATTACACTTCCACCCCCGCGTGAATTTACATTTTGGAATCTTTTCATTGGTGCAGGCAAGGATCGAACCGCGTTTGCTCGGGTACTCTGAAAATATACAGCGAGCTCTTATTCCCTGAGCTACCCTGGCTCTATATGTTACTATATGTCATATTAATTTTAATCCCTTGGCTTCATAAGTATTCTCTTGCAGTCCGCAACAGAAGCGCACGATGGGTTAAATAGTCGTTTCGTACGAATATGCCTCTCGTACTAGATCATTAGCATACAGGGAACTCGGGTATGAATTAACATAAAGTTCCAACAAATAATCGCGTCCCGTTGCCCGGGTAAACCCTTACCGTGCATAATTATGTCCTACTGTTTTATGAAAATTATATGTTTAAACAGCGTCATACTTGGTTCGGATCGGATGAGCGCGTGTTGTTGTTTCTTTTTAATATTGAGGACTCTGATCAATATTGATTTAAATATAAAATTTTTAAGCATAAAAAAGTCGTGGTAGCTAAAGAGATTAATTTTCTTACTTGAATACTATCCACGCCCAGAACCAATGAATTTGTTAATAGTATTTAGTGCTGATGTAGTTTAACTCGTAATAGTGTTCCGAGGTGGAGAAAATTTCCTGGAGAAACCTGCAAGAAATCAGAATATGTATTTTTGAGGAAGCTTAAAACATTGATATGTAGACGATAAATGATACATAATCACAGCATGTAGTTATTATAGGTACTTATAAATATTGTAAATTTATGCAATATTTGTTACCAAGGTATTCCTTCGTGGACCTATATAATGCATTTGATTAACAAGAAACAGAAACTTTTTTATTCAATATAGATTGTAAACAATACTTATTGAAAGTCACAGTCAGTTTTCATTTACCACTGGTTCGCAAAAAACACCTCTGTCCTGGAAAGAACCAGCAAGAAACCCAGCGGGACAATTTTTTTTTTTCAAATAATAGCTTACAATCATCTACGTTACAATTAACAACACAAAACAATTTAGAAATAGCTTGGTAGCGATCACCACTTCCCAGGGGTTATCATCATCCATAAATTCCTTAATATTATAATAATCCTTTTTATATAAACTTAGTTTAATAAAGTTTTTGAACTTTGTGTATGTCAAATTTTGAATATTTATTATTTAAACACTAAGTTACTACTGTTACTACTGTTAATAAAATATAAAGCATATTTTATTTACAGGTTAAGGAACTTAGTGCTTACTTCTCACTATTATTTTTATAAGCTTACTTTTTAAAACTAAGTTAGAGGTATAATCGAAAAGTTATTTTTCTCTAGTAGGAATCGCAAGTGGCATTGCAACAAGGGGTTCCCTTCGTTTACCTGCAATTCCCCTAGTGTAGCAGTTGTTCATGGGCGGTGGTAGTCACTTACCATCAGGTGAGCCACATGCATGTTTGCCCTCTCTTCTATAAAAAAAATATATATATTTGAAGCTTATGGCCGGCTGTAAAGATAATGATTATATAACTTTATCAAATTAAAAAATCATCTCAAATTTCGTATGCGTCCCGATGAGGATATAGACTTAAAACTTTAAACATAGCTCAGAATGACAATGTAATTTAAAAAATAACTTGTTTTACTTTTGACTGGTTAGTCAAAATCATCCAAAATTTTACTTTATTGATTTGGCGTTCAATGATTTTTTCCTAGGCACAGGTGAGGAATAAAGGAATTTTTCTAATTACATATGAAATTGTTCATTGATTCGTACTCGCACGTGTCAGTTAAACTCAACGAATATAAACCTGTCTTTAAGCACACTTATTGTTATTTTACTTCTTAAATTGTTATAATACCATCGTTATTGACACGCGGCACGTATCATTTGTATATAAGCGAGCAGGAGCGGACGCGGCTGCGTCGCCGATAAAACGGCGGAAGTCGAACTTATGGAGGCAATTAATAAGCGAAATGCTACAACAACGCAATGCGCCTCCATGGAAAAGAAAACCCTTTTTTAAATCCAACTCGGGTAAGCCACTCGGCACGTTGTCGTCATCAACATTAATATACTTGATAAAGACATTGTATGTCGATGTACAATAAGGATAGCAATTAAAAAAATGTTACCGACACACTAGGATTTTCCAGATTCGTAACAATTATTTGTAGGTCATACAAATACATGTTCCGTGCAGGGTCCGAACCTGCGATGCTCAGTGCCGTCAATGGTGATGATATTTGTACATAATACCGTGGTAATGACTATAACGATGGCAATGACGATGAATATTACGATGACCATGATGGTAAGCGATGACTTAAACGTTAAAGATTGCTATGACGTTGGATGACTATGACGTAAATGTGAATTAAAAAACTATTCCACCCCTATTGGAATAATTAAAAAGAAATATTTCATGTTAGAATTTACGATACCCAAGGTTATATTAAAGCTGTGACTATAATATGTAGGTGTCGGTTTCGATTACGGCTACAGAATCGATTCAAGCGAAAAAAACACCAGCTGTTACTGATTTCCATTTGCATTTTAATATGGTGAAGGGGATAACGCGGAACGAATCTATCACTTTTTGCTGGAGTGATACGTTGTAGATGTATAGTATATAGGAGATAACTGCAAATTATGCGATGACGCTGTGAGATGATGTAAAAAAGGAAACCGAAAATATCACACCAAATCAATATTCCATTATTAAAACGCTTTGACGGATTATCTTGTTTGTTTAGCGTTCGTCCTTACATTTATCGTGAAACCTATAAATTTAATTATTTAACTGAAAATGGAAATTGCGATTTTCAAGACAACTTATTAACTTAAGTAGAATATCAGTCAATATTATTAAATGATATCCACCCTTGTTGGAATTAATTTCGGTCTTTTTATGTGAATACTCAGCAGAAGGTAATGATTTAATTCAATCCAGATAATTTAAATTTATTATGGAACTTAGTTATTAAATTATTATAACTACAAGCTGGCGAATGAATACGCTATGCGTTTACTTATGTACTTAAAACAGCTTGAGTTATGAATTTCAACTCTTCGTGACAATGGCGATTTGATTTCAATGTTTCAGGGAAACGTTTATCTCGTGAATAGCTTTTGTAGAATGTAATTTTAGAATTACTTTCGTTTCGTAGCTTTAGTTTTGGTATTTTGTAATGTATGTATAATGGTCGCACCTGCCAACAGTTGTCCTTGGCACCCAGGGTTGACTGGCAGAGAATGCCACATGGCATTAAGTCCGCCCTATGTACCCTTTAGCTTAAGGTGTTACATGTAAGTTTTTAAATAAATAAATAAATGTAATTTAATAAACGATTATGTGCAATGTCTTTGAGAATGCTTTCATTTCAGTGTACGGAAACTAGGCGTCGTTATTAGTATGATAATAAAAATCTTACCCGAACCGGCAGTCACTTCTTATAAATATAATCAGGCGTTAATTAAAAGAAATTCTTATAAAAATAAAATTGCAAGTATATACATAAATTAATTTTTTTTCTGTATAGTGTTTTAGAAAGTTACTTGCGGAATTACAAATTGCTGTGTTCATGTATTAGATAATTCATACTCACATTTTAATACTTATACTCAGCCAAATCCAAAAAATACCTTTTGATAGTTGTTTTACACATTTATTAGACTAGGCATTCCAGCCCAGTCATCCCGTGTGGAAAACTACCGTTATATTTTCTACAAATCCGCCTCCGGGGGATCCCACATGGCAAATTATAAGGCGACCGCCTTTTCCCACGGGTACGTGTCATCTGTCCACGTCTGGGGAACAGTGTGGTTGCCGTATAGCCATGGTGTTCATCACTGAATATAAAATCGTCAAAATTAGTTATATTTTTTTTTTAATTTCTCGTAGAAATATTATTCCTTGCTTTGTGTTTGTTGTGCCTCTAAATAATTACTTTACGCTTGTCAATTTTTTTTCAAATCACAAGCCGGCACCTTCTAAACTTACTGGCCACTTCGCCGCAGAGGGATTCACAGAAGTTATTAATAAAATTGAATCGTTTAATTCATGCTTCACATAATTCATTCAAATCTAAAAATAAAATTTTAAATAAGTAATAAATTAAAAAAATGTAGTTCGATTATTTGGATATTCTTACCGACTATTCGCATTAACTTGAATTTCAATCATTATACGTACATAACGACATATCATTGAAACAACATCAAGCAAGAAAAGTTGATTCTGGTTAGATTTCTCATATTTTGCTTTGAATTAGTAATAAAGAACTATACATGTTGTAATTTAATATAGATATATTTAATATAGAACTTCATGATTCTATGGACTTACGTAAATGCTTATTTTAAATCGTGTGAGTACGCTCGTACAAAGTTATTATAGCAGTATTAATGATTTAAAGTTTAATGTGAAAATGTATTTCTTAGACTTAGTTGAGTATAGGGTGATTAGATTCTGCCCCGATGTCGATATTTTTAGCCTAACAGTTTTTGATATATTTAATTCATCTGATGAATGAGATCTATGTGTGCGTGCATGCAATCTATTTATTTTTCAATTCTGATTCTCTTTGAGTATTGTACATTAATTTTCTAGAAGTTTATATAATTATTTCAACTAAAACTTTTATGAAATTTAGATAAACATCTGTTGGATTGAGTACCAAGAACCCGCATTGTCTCAAAATAATTCATACGCCATGTGTATACATATATTTTATGCATTGCCATCCTCAATAAAATGTCTGCCTCATAAAGAATTTAAAACTGCTGTATCTCAATGCCCCAGTTTAAAAAGGTAGAGAATATTTTAACAACATAACATTTTAAAGAAAATCAAACCCATTCGACATTATCTTAGATGTCCCTGTCATACTATTATTGAAGTCATTAAAATTAATGATTATGTATTGATGGCTGATAATAGATTATTGATTAAATAATAATTATTTTTTTCATTGATTTGATTGATTGATTTATTACATGGCACTGAAGTTTGTTACTGTAGTTGTAAGTTATAATAAAAGCGGCCAAGAGCGTGTCGGGCCAACGCTCAGTGTAGGGTTCCGTAGTTTCCCGTCCGTCACAATAAGTAAGTGTTCCCACTTATGAGTTTAAAGGTGGGTATCCATTATGTTCGCGCTTCTGTAACTACTCCCGGTGGTGGGTACTGTTGTTTCCATCCAAGTTCAAAATGATTTTCCTAGAAAGTCCTTATAAAGTTCTACTTTTCAGATTTTTTTCACATTTTCTAAACTTATGGTTCAAAAGTTAGAGGGGGGGGGGGGGGACACAATGTTTTTTACTTTTGGAGCGATTATTTCCGAAATTATTGACATTATCAAAAAATGATTTTAGTAAACCCCTATTCATTTTTAAATACCTTTCCAACAATATATCACATGTTAGGGTTGAAATTAAAAAAAATCACTTCCCACTTTACATATAGGGGGGCTACCCTAATAAAACATTTTTTCCAATTTTTATTTTACCACTTTGTCAGCGTGATTGATACACATATTGGTACCAAATTTCAGGGTTTAGGTGACTACGAAACCCTAAAAATTGAGTAAACAATCATTTTCGTTATTTTATAAATTTTTATCTATCTACAATTATTTTTATATTTGTATATTATATTTTGCATCTCATAGATGAATACGTTTAAATATTTGAGTTACAAGGTAAAAAATTGTATATATGAGATGGCGCAACAACGAAACCACGACGAATTTATCTACGTCACAATATGGCAAGGATTTCAATGAATCTTTGTAGGGTTTTTCAAAGTTTTTCATTTTGTGTAGTTATGTTATTCCAAAACTCTGTAAAAGAAAAATATTCGGCCACATAGGTTAGTCTAGTCAAGCATTGCTAACGCAAGCTGCCTAAAACACCATAATCTTGACTATTTATATATTTGATACTTTTACAACATTACTTTTAGTAGCCATTGGAATGATTCGTGATTTGTATCTACTGATATAATATTCATTTTAGAACAAAATTAGCAAAAAATGATAAAGCCATGAAAAAACTAGCATACCATGCTATCCAATAACGTTGATATGTCAATAGTTTTAACAAATATACATATCTATACTTGTTAAAGTTCATATAACTAAAATAGTTTCATTATTAATCTTTATTCATCTAGTGATGATATAATGTTCTTGTTTCCTATAAACATATACAAACAGTTATTGTTTGTTCATCAAACAGTCGTTTACCTTTGTAGAGTTTTGCATAAATTTTCTCCTGTGCTTAGGAAGAAACATAAATTGTTTTGAAATTTTTGTTTACATTCCATTTAAGAAGAGTGATATGATGACATATTGCAAAATAAGTGTAATGTGTACAAAATTGATATCTTCTTTTTTTCTGAGGCTGAAGTAAAAAACGAACTAGTCTACCTGTTGATCTACGGCGGTCCATGGACACTTGCAACTAATTTCAAACAAAGAAGGATACAGATACTGTAGGAGGGCTGAGAAAGAATGCCTCACAGTCTTTAATTATACAGGCCATAGAATACTATAATACGTACATAATAGAACGGGGAGTAGGCCGAGCCTGTGTACCCACTAACATGTCAATTCACACCTATAAATATCAACACAATCAATCGTTTCTAATTTTCGTGTCAAGTGGCGCTGCATGCAAATTATTGAAAAAATGGCAAATTGTGCAATAATTACGTGTCGAAATAAAAAAGCGGGAAATGGATTTTAAATAAAGAAGACATATTCTACAACCGGCGAGTCGAAACTATTTATATTTTGTGAATATTAGAAACAAAAATAAAGAAATATTGATGTGTCAATAACATTAATCAAAAGTCTAAAATGTGTTTGTAGTAGTGATAATACGACGTAATCGCTTGTATGTGTGCTCTCGGCGACGCCGATCCTCGTCCAATATAGGGTTGACAGCCATTCTATTGTGTATTATAGTATTCTATGATACTGGCTCTCCGAACCCTCCGAACATTGGAACACAGTGGAAAAACTGCTATTTCGCGGCAGAAAATATTAAGAAAGCAGCCTTCCTAGACATATTGCTAGACACAGGAGAAGTCCTACCAACTTGTGTTGAAAGGGTTATTTCCAAAGTTTTCAATAATATCTTAGTTTTAGTTAGTCTTTAGTTAGTGTAGTTGGTTTTTAGTAAGTCTTTTTAAATTTTGATCAAAATTCATCTGTGGTTCTAATGCAAGCTAGAGAAGCGCTTTTATATCAAATATTGTAATGAGTCTCTCTCCTAAAATGTAATATATTTTACCGATCCCCCACAACTCGGTTCGAAAACGCCCCGAGCAACATATTTGCGTTTTATGAATATGAATGAGCAATAATTTCGAAGCTTCGAGTAGGTAAGTGTTATTGTTTGGAGAACTCTATAGTCGCCTGTCGTTATTGGGTCTTCAATATTAACATTAAGCACGAGATGGTTCCAGAAATCGGAGCATAATTATTTTCTGACTGAGGAGTAATAATATATTTATTGAACCTAGTGGGTAACGAAGAGTAAATAGAACACGACCGTTAAAGTTGGATGGATACCACTGTCTAGGTTTCAACGTGTACTCAGGCTTATCGATAATAAAAGGCAGATGAAAAAAATAACTATATTGATTAAGTTTTTTTCACTGTTTTTCAGATGTTTCACTTTCTTGTTTTTTTTTTGGCGTTTCGGGTGGAATTTAGTAATTGATTTTAAACTAATTTCCCGATGAGCTGGAAATTTTGAATATAGCTCAAATTCAAAAAAAGAAAAAATATATTTTGACATTTATTTTATATCTGTACTTATAAAGTGAACCCACCACTCTATTTCGTACCGTTGCTGTAGTAAGAAAAGACTATGGAAAAAGCAAGAAATGGCTTTCGACCAATGGCGGTATAACCTTTCGTATATTTACTTCAACTACAACTAATAGCACTTACGTACGATCGGCATTCACGGTACCTAAATAGAAAACGAGTCTTAATAACGTTATATTATAAATAACGGTATTAAGTAATTGTGTAATTTTTTATTTATTATAAAAAGCTAGTACTTAAGTTTTAAATCATTCTAAGTTTGCTATCATAAAGACGTAAGATTATAACTTCCGTGTCATTAATTTTTCATTTCGCCCCGTGATCGCCTATTCGAAGGTTCAAACACCGGATTTCGAAGCATCTTGATAAAACCTATTGTGTAGGAATATAGCCAATTTTATTAATATCATAACTTTTCCTCTATACAGCGGAAATATGGTTTAAATTTTTAAAATGTTATTAAAATTACATTTGCGAAAATTTGACAAACTACTTACTTACTACTTATTGTTATTATACTTATAGGTTACTTAATTCTCTACTTTCTATTTACTATTAAAATGATAATATTTTATTTTAACTCTTTTTTATTTTGTATGCTTAAACGTTGAATAAAAATAACCCTATGTTTCGTCAGACCGTAAAATATTATATTACGATAAAGCTGTTGAAATTAATATTTGGTTAGTGTTATAAACCATTTTTATATAGTGCAGCCCTCGCTTGGTACATGGCCGCAAAGGCGATGTTAGAAAAAGAAAAAATCTTCTCTATTCAAAAAGCTAGTCTTACCAACAAAGCGCTCTGGTATCGCTCTCATAATTGCCAACTAACGCTAGAAAAATTGGCGGGCGGCGCAATATGGTAGGTCTTTTACTCGCGCTGTACGCAAACAAGCCGGGAGATAAGCTGTATTCAGGGCGAAATTGTGAAAGTGCCGAGGGTCGCCAACAAAGAACCTTATTAACCTGCCACTAAGTAATGGACGGCGATAGGGTTTGCAGTTGATGGTGCGACGCCTTTGTGATGGTAATGCGTGATTTCGTAATTTCGTACCGATTCTGGAACATGTTTACGACCTCAATTCATTTGAATGAAAAAACAGATATAAGGATATTTTCCTACGTTATATATTTAATTACAAATTATAACACAACAAAATATTGTTTTTTTTTTAATTCTTAACTTTTCAGTGGTGTAAAAGGAAACGGAAACAGGAGATGAACAAAATCCTTCCCATTTACCCGTCCATGTTTGTGTTTAGGTGGACTTTATAGTTTGTAATGAGGACGATAATTATAAAACGTTAGATATGGAAAAATAGTTATCATTTATCCCTCATCTATTGAAAAATAAATTCAATGACACATAAAGCTTAACCATCATTGTGGTTTAACCTATTTAA
The DNA here is from genome assembly GCA_036936625.1 of Parnassius smintheus behrii. NCBI lineage: Eukaryota > Metazoa > Arthropoda > Insecta > Lepidoptera > Papilionidae > Parnassius > Parnassius smintheus. The sequence goes on from JAUPFT010000018.1 coordinate 11,321,026, forward strand.
TATAGAAATGATCATTTGAATCGGTTCAGCCGTCTCCGGGAAATGGGTTATACGTTAAAAATATGGGCGTCGAATGCATAACCTTCTCCTTTTATGGAGTCGGTTAAAATGACTTCTTGTTAGAATTATTTATAATGTAACATTATTTTTCTATATGTTATTTATCAACCGTTTAGCCATAGTAGATCAGTTGGTTAGCGCAGGCTATAAATTTCACAGTACGCGAGTAACCCGGGTTCGATCTCCGCCGACACCGATGAAATTGTTAATTGCAATTTAAAGTGCTGATTTACCACGTGCTCGGTGGTGAAGAAAAACATCGTGAGGAAACTGCATGTCTAAGAAATAAAAAAATATTTCGAAGACATGTGAAGTTCGTCAACACGCATTGGGGCAGCGCGGCGGACACTTTCTTGCCCTAAAACCCTCTCAGAAATGAGAGGAGACCTGTGCCCAGCAGTGGGACGTAATGATTTCTTAAATTTACGCGAACACTACACATTGAATAAAACTATTATTTACGGATTTTATCGCGTTTAATTACATTAATTTATTTTTATTATTATCCCGACGTTTCGGGTGCTTTACAGCGCCCATGGTCACGGGGGTGACTGACTCATTCCTACGTGTATCAAAATATCAACAAAGAAGGACATTCGAGGAAGCGCTAAGATCTTAAATCAGGCAAGTAAAAAGTTGTTACGGAGAGTGGGACGTAGTTAAAGTAATATTGTTATATGCCTATAATCTTCGTGTAAGTGCCAGCAATATGTTGACAAAGTTTTATCGTAATCTGATGGACGGTACGGCAGCGCATAAAATACGAATATACAAATATTAATTTTTATATATAAAATATACATAGAACGTAATTAAGTAATAATACTTTAAAATATTATTAATTAAAGAGATGCGGTGATAGTAATATGTGTTATTAGTTGTTTATCTCATTATTAAAAAAAATAATATTTTTATTATGAAACTGAATTTACACGTTAAGTCTAAACGATATTTACACATTGCAAACAAGATCGAATTGGCTCCTCTCTTTACACTCTCGAGTATTAGAGCTTAAAGTGTTCGCCTTTGAGTGATTTTTCCTTTATAGCTGGTTGTTAGATAGTATGAAACATGGATAGCGAGCACTGAAAAGAGATGTATACATGATAGCTGCATAGTTAACGTTACTTCACTTTGGGAAAGTTAATGGGATGAGTAAAAGGAGCATCATGAATTCAGGCGGCATTCATGGCCTTATCTCTTACGGTAGCGTTACTTTGGCCTTATTTGTCGCAGTTGAGCTCTTTAAATCTTTTTCAAAGAAGTTTGAGAGTGAAGAATATTACACACACATAAAACGTTATTGTTCTAAAATTAATATTTATTAATTATTCATTTTATTTTCGAAAAATGTTACCTAAAGATTTTAGTCGATTTACAGTGGCACTTTTACTTTGATTGTATTAATTAGACTCGACAACGTTGACAACTTTCGAATCATGATACGAGGGTGGATTGAAAAGTACTCGGCCTAACCAAGAAAATAAACACATACTAAATCAGTTATATTTTTATTTTTCTACATAATCACCATCAAGTTCAATACACTTTTGCCACCTCCCCTTCCAAGCATTTAGACCGTTGAAAAAAAATGATTCTTCCTTAGAGTCAAAATATGCGTTTACAGCTGCTTTGACCTCGTCGTTTGTCGAAAATCTTTGACCTCCCAAGTGCTTTTTTAGGTTAGGGAACAGAAAGAAGTCTGATGGTGCCAGATCAGGTGAATACGGCGGATGCAGTAACAGTTCAAAGCCACAGTTGTGAATTTCAGCCATTGACTGTACTGACGTGTGAACACAGGCGTTATCTTGATGAAACAGGACTTTTCTTCTGAGCGTTCCTCGACGTTTTTCTTTTATTTCCTCTCGTAAATGACGTAGTAAGGTGCAGAAGTAATCAGAGTTTATAGTCTGACCCCTTTCAAGATAATCAATCATAATCACACCTTTCGAGTCCCAGAATACTGAAGCCATCACCTTATTTGCCGACAAAATCGACTTAGCCTTTTTAGGGGGTGGTGAACCAGGTCTTCTACACTGTTTTGATTGTTGTTTTGTTTGTGGTGTACAGTAATGAACCCATGTTTCGTCCATAGTACCAAAACGATTCAAAAAATCATCTGCATCGGCTTCAAATAACTCCAAACAGTCGCGTGAAATAGTCAATCGCGTCCTTTTTTGTTCAACTGAAAGCAGTCGCGGAACCCACCCCGCAGACACCTTGTGGAAACCCAACTCGTTGACAATGATGTTTTGAGTTCGTTCATAAGAGATGCCTATAATCTCGGCTATCTCTCTAATTTTTAATCTGCGGTCTCCCATTATTAAATCAAGTACTTTTTTAATATTTTCGTCAGTAGTTGACGTCGAAGGCCTTCCAGAGCGGGGTTCATCTTTCACACTCTCTCTACCACGCTTAAATTCTGCTATCCATTTTTTGACGGATGAATATGACAGAGCACAATCGCCTAATGTACTGACAATGGATAGCCCCTTCTTATGGAGGTACTTAATGACGGCACGCTGCTCGATTTACTCCATTCGCGGAAATTATGTCCGATTACTTTGTTAATAAATTTATAAAATCACAACTAATTATCGCACACGTTTCGAACTTCACACAATGAACTAGTCTGAACTGAACTAAATAATGTGGGTAGATTTGATTTTTAGAATTAAATGGATCTGTGTTAGACCGAGTACTTTTCAATCCACCCTCGTAATTTCAAGTTTAAAAAATGCCCGTATTTGTAACGCTATTGCATTTGTATTCGCATTTCGTGTAGTTATTGTTTAGGTACCTACTATAATTGATATGCAAAAATATTGTACCCCGTATGCCCACAGAGTAGAACACAGTTGAACTTATTGTATGATATGTGGCTAACACCTGTGTAATACCTAGTATGCACGAAATAAATGAATACGATTATGATCATGATTTCACCGATAAGATTAGGGGTAGGCTACACTACATCCTGGTACCCGAAAGACAATTATCATTTAGGCCTCACGGCAGACCACTGAGTTAATCCGATTCAAGTAATTAAAATATATCCAAGTATTTTATTTATGCATTAAAATTATTAGACTCTTTAGTAGAGCCGTGGTAGCTTATAAATTAATGTAAGCTACTTATAATTTTAAATCTCCTCCATCTCCATCAGAGCTTAAATTGTTGATGAGATTTTAAACTCAGATTCTATTCATTTCTTCGATTGTATCGATATCCTATAGTAAAAATAGGAGGTTAATATATGATATCGATATAAATAAAAATATAATTTAAGTCTAATGTCCATTACTGTTAGTTATTTACGTGTGTAGAGAATAGGTTACATCGTACCACAGAGTGGTAGCTTGTAGTTAAAATGTAATTCCATGAATTATTTTCTACAATGATGAATTTTTTTTGCTTTTGACATACCTGCATCATAATTATTGTTCAGTATTGTATTCATACCATGTCAATTCTTTTTATTACCTTTAACTTTAAAGAATACTCAAAACGTACATACTGCTGGCATACATTTTAAAGGGTATCGAGACGAGCTTAATAGTTAGTTAGGATGTGAGACATTTTATCTTTAGTTGCCCTTTTTTACAAGTCGGTTGCAGGTCTTTAACGGGCTGCATTAGTTATATACGATCAGGTATTCTTTTATAAAAAATTAGTGACAAGTGTACTTGCAATCCAGTAAGTCAGTAAATGACTACTACGGTCTATGGACACCTTTTCTACAAATTGTTTACATATATATTCATACATATGGGGGACTTGTTGGAGGACTAAGATGAAATGCCTCACGGCCTGAGTTATACTTGCTCTCTATACTTTTCAGACAGGAACACATTAGTGCAAGCACTACTATGTATTTCAAAATACTTAAGCGGATGATATCTACCCAGACGGACTCCTAGGTACAAAATGACCTACCACCTAGTAATGTGATCTATTAGCTCATTTGTCACTCCCATAATAAAAAAAACATATTTATAACCTCTTTTAAGATTTCTGCTCCATGCTTTCATATTCCTAGCCTCTGCTTGTTTCTACTTGCCTAATTTTACATTTTCAGTTTACCTCATTACTGACGTGTTCCGTAGTCTGCCATGTTTTTGCAACACTGGGTCAGGTATGGCAATACTTTAACTCAGTTACGTGTGTGAGAATTCTGATAAATACTTGAAATAAATATAGAACTATCAAAGCTGATACTATTCATTCGCTTTCGATATATTTATTTAACACTAAACAGAGTAATAGTGCATCGCGGCTTGAGCTTAGCTTGAAATTCTTTCATAATAGAGAGTATAGATCATCTTGAAATATCGTCGAGATTATTTACATAGGGAGGAACCCTGCGCCGCACGTTGCTCTACGTGGAGGTGTGTTGAATGAATGTTTTTTTTTGCAATATAAAATTTACACTGTTAAATTTATTTAATTGTTAATTTATTTAAGTGTAAAAAGTAAACAATTGTATAGCTTAGCGGTCAAAGACAAAACTAGATTAAAAAAGGAGGTACTTGTTATAAAATATGTACGTATGTATTAAACATATTATGTTCCATGTTGTGTTAACAAAGTGGTCATCCCTTATTAATAATAGAAATGCGCTCTTCCCTGCTAACGCATCACTATCGCCAAAGGCAAGTAGTAACTAAAGTAAATAAAGTTCGATATATTTGTTTAGATATTTTGCCATCAGAGATTTTAGCATCGTAGCCTCATCTGTCAGTTGGCAAGATGTACTACGCGCAGAAATTAATTTGCGACTGGCTGGGAAACTTTAAAGCGTATTGAGGGTCCGAGTTGAAACGAAAAGGGCGTAGGCTGCGTGCAATGCGGGAGAACTTGTGTGAGAACTTGGGAATCGTGTTCCACACGGGGCTCAAGTTGTTTTCTGTGCGTTGTAATGTGTGCGACTTATTTGCCATATATGTATCTCCCTCACACTCTAAAATAGTTTTTTTTACTATTTAAAAAGTACTGGCAATGCTATTAACAATACTAACATTCCCTTTGACCACTCCTTGTAAGCTTAAAATGTTTGTGTTAGGAGTGGTTCATGACAGTAGCCGAAAGGTGAATTTGAATCTACGACCTTTTGTGTTTTCGGTCCGCACTCTGCCTTTTTTAGGCCAGTATCGCTCTAATCTAATCTTTTAATATAACAGATGTTAGGTATTTGAGAGCTCAACATGATCAGTGGTGAACTAACATGACAATGCTATCAACTATGGGAGCACTAAACATTTACGAGGATGGAGGCAAGTGTTACATGGGACTCGGGGCGGTTAGATTTCCGTTGTTAAGAATTTTGTTCTTAGAATTCCGAGCGTTATTACATTTCGCACAAATACGTTTATTTCGTCCAATCTTTGGCCGGATTCAACGTGCTTCGAACGTGAACTGCCATATATAATATATATTTTTGGTGAAAAACACATGGACTAGATGCTCTTATTTTAATTTCACGGTACACGAACAATTATGGGTATATAATTATAGTAAATAATTATAGTAATTAATTATAGTATATAATTATAGTAAATTTAGCCGATATTTTAATTCATTCTCATCTATGAAGGAAAACTTTAAAATAAGGGAGTATGAAACAATCAAAAGGTCACTTCTGAACGCAGGCCTCCCCCAAAGATTGCTCCATAGTAGCCTTAGTCACGTTTTTCAATTATTTTTGTAGTTATTAAAAAAACGCTGCTCCCCATCTCTTGATTTGATTCCCTCTGTCGTTCCTTACGACATCCTCGTGACGATATGGGGTAGTGGATACTCTTACACCGCCAGGAAACGGTTAAAAGGTATATTTTTAACTGTGCCGTGGCGGTTATAATATAATATCAAAAAATGAGCGGACCGAGTTGTAGCAAATTGAGTGATAAATAGAGAAAGACTAAATAGTAAATAGACCTTGAAGTATAAACTATAAAAACACACTTCAGCTCCACAATCAGTTCAGCGGAAATGGGTGAATAATAATACAAAGAAATCATACGCAACCAATTTGTTTGTAATATTTGAAGAATATATCCGGGTTATATTTACAATTTTTATTTTGTTGCAATATTATGTGGGTGGGGTGTTGTATTTGGAACTGATAGAGTTTAGAAATTATAGTGTTTATGTTTAAAATTTATTTTTGTTTGTTATATTATGTGGGTTTAGTACTTATAGTAATAGGATATAAAAGTGCATTTATTCGCCAACAAACTGTATTTACAGTTTGGCGAAGTTATAAAATTGTGTAATGTTTTTTCTGTAAATGCCATTAAATAAATAAAAAATAAATATACGAGTAGAATCGTCTTGTCTTGTCAAAAATATAAAGATACAAATGTGTCAAGGCCGCCTACCAGCACTAGATTTATATTAATTAAATCACTTGTACTACAAAGAAATGAATACGCATGGAAAAAGAAATTGAGTACGCATGGAAATGAACATTTGTTCAATTTAAAAACGTTAAGAGCAATACGGCTGACACAGTGCTTTATTAACGAGGCCGGCGCGTCGTCGATTTTGCATCAGGGTCGTGTCATTGCCACTGTCGATCGCTATCACGAGTCAGATTTGTACTCCGGCTTATGAGATGTGTTCTGATTAATATTATACAATGAAAATTTCCAAACGGAAAATGTATCATCTCTCTACATGTTTGTTTTACATTCAACATTTCATTTATAAATAAAGTTGTATTGCTTTTCTAAGGCAATTTTTTTTGTTATCTTACACCGATAACTAAGACTTTTTCTGTATCTCCGTTACTACACTCGACTTTTCCCAAAACGTAACAATTTCGCTGCTTCGAGTAGTCAAAAAGAGTCAAAAAGATCATAATCATAATCAACAGCATGCTGCAATTAAAAGCTGTAAATAAGAAATTTCCAAGACACGCCATTTAGCTCGAACTTATGGACTGGATTTACGCATCCAGTTGCTGCCAGCCGCCTTGCACAAATCGTCGTTATTTCTTGCCGAGATCCGCCTGATATTGCGTTCGTTTAAGCGATTTTCAATGTATGACTCATCAATTTCTGCGACCCTTATCATAATGTACAAGACTCTAATGCAATCTATACCGTTATTATTCTCATATACCTACTACATCTTTGGGGTGGTGCAGCAAAACAGATCTCACAACATTAGAAAGATCTCAAAGATCTGTGATTGATGTTTTTCAAACCTTTTTGAGTTTAAATTTTCTGAGCGTTTTAATACATAGGAGATTAGATAAATCTTGTAAATTTCTGCCACGTGCCAGATCTATATATTAAATTGCATTCTAAAAACTAATGGACATTTAGTTACATTTTACTCGTCTAAATCTAAAGTCTAAAGTCTTATACAATAAAAACGCAACAATTCCAATCTCTGTCACTTTACAGCGGATTTAGTGTTTACCATTTTGACATCGACTTGACCGTGTTGTAAGAATATCCACTAGCCCATATCGTCTCGTGGATGTCGCCAGGGGAAGGAGGAGGAAACTGAAACAGGACATGGGTAGCGGCGATGTCCTAATGACGACTAAAAATTAAAAAAAAAACTGCGGTTGTCAACCCGCTTACCGAGCGTCCACTATCTATATCGTTCCGTAGGTGGCGTAAGAGGTGAAAGAAGAAACTAACTTGTCTTTCTGCAGCAACGTCTTTCTAACAACGACTTAATATTTAAAAAAAACTTCGATTGACGAACCGCCCGCCAAGCGTGACATCTATGCCAAATATCCTCCCTATGAGGCTATCATTGGGGGAAACCTATGTTCAGCAGTGGATTTTAATAGGATGTAATGGTAAAGGTAACGGTGTAGTATATGTTATAACTGTTGTATCCTGAATTATAAAAAAAAAATTGCAGTTGCCAACCATAGAGAGGACTTTCCCCTGGCAACCATGGAAAAATCCTCTCTATGACGCAATATACGGGGAGACCTATGTTCAGTGCTTGACTTTTATGAGCTGTAATGATGATGATAGACTTAAACATGTGGTATCACAATTTTGAAATAACACTAAACTACGATGCTGACGAACTGAACAATTTCTCTAAAACGTATACAATTTTATGGTAAGGTATAGATTTAAATAAATGTTCTTTCTTTTTCTTTTACGTAATTTTAATTTCATTGTTTAAATATTTCTATTGGGAAATTACTTACATTGAGTTAGAGTATGTTCATTTAGTATTATAAAGTCTCTTGACAAAGCGATGTCATATTCCCTTTTTTGATTAAATATTTTGGTACATTGTGTATTCAGTAATAATAGTCATATTAATAGGCATAAAATGTATCATGTACTTAGCCCAGCCTAAAGGCGATGCTGGAGTTCAGTTACCAGCTACTAATGCAATTTTTCAAACTCGCGGACAATAAGATTTAACACGTAAACGTAAAACTTTTTTCAGTCTCCTTCGTTTAGTGGTAGTATTTATAACAGTAATTTAGATCGCTTCAAATGCTCCATTGATATCTCAAACCCATATCTATTTACATTTTACACTTCCTTGTCAAATAAAAATTTAACGCTAGTTTATATAAAAATGTGGGTAGCTAGGTCAGCGACCAATGTCAGGCTCATTTAGTCGATTCTTTTTAATTACAGTTGCGTGTCTGGATTTCGTGACAAGGGGTCACTTTTACAACCTACTGCCTGCTACCTTATAGCCTTTGGTTTCAGGATCTGATATAACGAGTTTGGTAGAAGGAAATTTAGGAATTGCTTTACAAGTCATAATTACTTGGAAGTTGTCGCGGCAATATTCTACGCTCAATCTTTGAGAAACTTACCCAGTTAAGAAAATTTCCTTGTATTTTATGTGTTAAGTCTCAATTTATATGTCACACAAAACTGTTTGAAAGTCATTGAGGCATATTTTATAATCACTGCGTTTAAATTATGTTTTAAAAAATGAAACTATTGTCGATTTAATAATAGATCAGTTGTAATTTTTAATTGTCACTCTATTTTGTTTTGTACACGTTTCATATGTAAAACACTTTACAAATTAAACCTAGTCGTTGACTTTATTATGAAAAAGCATACTATAAAACTTACTCTTTTTTCTTTTTTTTTACCTTTCCTTTTTCAATGAAAACGTTAGGATTTTTCCACGGTAGGATTTTCTACTGTATAGGAGATTTTGTTTACGTATATAAAGTGCGCGTGTTAGATTTATTAAAATGTGGAGCTTATGTAGAAAGCTTTAATCCCACTTCTGACGTTAGATTTAAGTATTGAAATTGCAGCTTTAAAATATAATTTATAAGTTGTGTTTAAATATAAAATAAGGGAAGAAATATAATACAACTGACTGATTCGCCACAGCCGACCTTTATACAGAACTAGTAAAATCAATGATAGGTACGCCATACGCCGGAAGCTGACAAGCTTACGGCGTCAGTTGATACTAATTATTTATTCATATTAACTTATAAATATAACATATGACGGTAATTACTTAAGTAACTAGCTAATTAGTTAGCACTTAATTATTCGCTAAGCTAGTGAACCAAGAGCCGGAAGTAGATAACATGACACAAACTTCATTTAAATATAATTGAAGATAAATGTAAGGGTATATTGGATACAACATCCACTTACCATCGGATGGACTGTGAGCTTCTTTGTCATCCTTTATCCATAAAATTGCCTTTTTTTATCGAAAAATGAACTGGCCTACAACACGTTCAAACATTACTTTTAAAACGAGTAAAATTTCACCAAGCTTAGTGGTAAAAAAAGTTTTAATTTAATTTAAAAAAACTTTCCCCATGTTAACATCTCGAGCTTAAAATGGATTTATTTAAATTTTTGCCCTTGTACCCCGTTCAACATTTGTTTTGTCGCCTTGTTGCATTGTGTCGGACTTATCTGGAGACCCCATCTCTTTACCCAGTTCTGGTTAATAACTCCTTCCCGTGCTCACGACCCGTGTAATTATTTATGTTGTAGACTTCCCTGTTTAGCTGTGGCTTATGGTGCGTTTACACTGAACCAGTTAATGTCTTTCGTAGACGCAGCCGCCTATGTCTTTTGTTCTTAGTTTACATGAAAATTAAATTTAGGTGCAAGTTCGTAAGTGCAATACCAGTTTATAAATTTTTTGCTAAAATCCATCTAATTGATAGAAGGGCTTTTGTGAATTTTATTGTAAACATCATAGAATACTATAATACACAATAGAATGGCTGTCAACTTTATTTTGTACGAAGCTTAGCGTCGCCAAATCCGATTCGCTGTGTTGACAGACTGAATAAATTTACACATTTTAGACTTTTGATTAATGTTCACGATCATCATTAAAAAAGTCGTTTAAATTTTAATACATATTTATTTGTAAATAGGGTGCAATTTGGCATTTTCTAAATAATTTGCAAGCGAAATTCGGAAACGATTGTAACGTCAAAACAGATCTCGTGTTGACAATTATACGTGTGAATTGACGTGTTAGTGACATTTTAGTGGCTACGAGGGCTCCGCTCACTCCCCCGTTCTATTATGTGTGTAATAAAGTATTCTATTGTACACATGGTACCATTATTACCATAATAAGTATTATATTCTTTATATTTTTAAGATGGTGTGCCTTTTATCGTTAGTATGATTTGTTTTGGTAACACCACCTCATCCCTGTTGTTCTAGGTTTCGATTTAAAGGGTAAGAAAATCTGTTTAATTCAAGCTATAGTGCATTTCACCTTAATTTTCAAAGAAAAACAATGTACCTGTGGTCTTTTTCGTTCAAATCTGGTTCCGATGTATCAATAATGAGCAGGGTCAAATGTTGAAACTTTTACTACGTTAATATTAAATACAACTAGCGTACCATACAACAAATTGTGAACTTGTTATCAGATAAGATCCATCAAAATCAATCTGTGTTCCAAATTGTTGTCAATCTTACTCAATTGTTAAACTCGAAAAATAAAACTTAATTGGCTAATGTATATATTATCTTAGTCGACATTTAACCCTGGCTTTGTGTAGTCGCGCCTTCACTCAAAATTAGACTACGCTTTTGGAGCAGCTGTGATGTACGACAGGGGTTGTCTTGGGATTTCAGGTAGGAGAATAGTTATAGGGAGCTAGTATTTATTTAGACTAGTATATTTAGTTTTGAAGGCGTTATGTAGAAGACAGTTTTGTAACTTTAAAGTTGTTAAAAGCGATCGTACAATATGAATTCTGGGAATATATGATGACATGATGACAACCGGGCACACAGTCTTCTTCACAGTCAACTTACCTGATGATAAGTTGATGTTGTGTATATTGGACACCTAAATTTATTCTCAATTAAGAATGTCTCGATAGATCCGTTATCACAACTGAGAACTTAGATCGGACGCCTCGTTACCAGTAAAAATGGTCACCGGTTCTCTACACTCACCATACGATCACAGCAGTAATATGCTGCTATTTTACGCTACGGCACTCTGTGAGGGCGTGGTCCTTTTTCGGTCGAGCCGATCCGTTCATGCTGCACAATATATCTGCAGCGTGACTCTACCACTTAAAACATTTGTATAATACTTAACTTGTCTGATTAAATTTGTATAGATTTATATAGATAATATTTAATAGTATACAAATAAAACATTGTATATAAAAATACATATACATTTTAACCAACAATCAAGGCTTCTATTTGCTTATTGTTACTTAGGAACTAACAGTTCAACTGTTCTTTATTGAGCCTGTTTTAGTAATGTTTAATTTTTAATAAAAAAACAAACGCGAGCAAAGCCGCCTCTCGCTGCAAAATAATAACATCCCTAGTAGGTCGCGACTCACAAACGTGGAGCAGGTGTGCACTAAGGTTTAATAATAATTGTTCAATGTTTCAACCTTGAATTTGGGACGCGCTCCCTTGAGTAATAATGATACGTTACGTAGTAAGGCAGGGGCCGCCTGATGTTTGTGCTGTATTTATTTTCGGGATTAAGCTTTAGCGAGTTTATAAGATTAATATACGCCTTTTAGAGCCGTATTAAAGTTGAATAAAACTACCTACTTTTACGGATTTTATTGCGTTTAATTTGATTATATTTGGTTTTTTATTCGATTTGTAGTGTTCTTTTTTATAGAACAGTAGTGAAAAGGGCACACAGTCCACCTTGATGGTAAGTGGAAGCTGTGACCCATAGACATCTACATTTATCCTCAATTAAGAATCAAAATGCAGATGCGTCGTCACCCCTGAGGGCTAAGACGGAATGCCTCGTTTCTAGTAAAAAAGTACTCTACACTCACCATATGAAACACAGCAGCTTTGGCTGCTATTTTACGCTGGGCAGGACTACCACCAATGTGAGGGCGTGGTCCTGCCCCGGTCGAGCCGTTCCACTCGTGCTACAACTAATACAGCTGCAGCGCGGCTCTAACACGTAAAAACGTATATATATAAGAAATCATTACGTAATAAAATTATTCTGTATACTATACAAATTCTTTAAGTCCAAACAATTTTCGTCGATATTCTTACAATTAGCTAAAGCAGTGTGCGCGGAAGTTGTTGGTTAGTGTGGTTGGCTCGACTGGAGGTCGTGTTTTCTTTACGTGTGTTCATTATTTATGCCACAAAAATCGTTTGTTTTTGTGTGTGAGTGTTTATTGACTGATTATTAAAAAAAGACAGTTAATTATAATAATATAACTTTTCTTATCCACTAAGTTGGTCTTGTTATAATGCACGGATTGTCCTGCAATTTTCGGGCTTCCTTAAAACTTATACACTCTAGGAACTGGAATGCTATTTTCTAAATTTATGGCGTTTGGATAAATGAACCTCACGCCATCCGCATTATATTCACAAAAATATTTTGCGCAGGATAAAATATGAAGTTCACTTCATATTGCGAAGGTCGTATTTGGCATAGATTTTTTAGATTTTATTAGAACAATCCGAGATCGAATCAAAACTACTTCATATTTGCGTACATGTATTGAGAGGAAACATCGAAATGAAACCAGCACATTGAGAGTTCTATAATATTTGAGTGACATATGCCACTTATTTTCGTGATAGAGCAATGGTGTATATTACGGTTGTAGGTTGTAGCACGCATGGGTCGCACGACCGGGGAAGGACCGCGCTCTCATGGAATATTAGCGTGGCACAGCAGCTTAATACTGCTGTGTTTTGTATGATGAGTGTAGAGAACCGGAAACCCTTTTCACTAAAAACGAGGCATTCCATCTTAGTCGTAAGGGGTGACAACGCATCTGCGTTTTGATCCTTAATCTGGGAAAGATCTAGATGTTTATGGGCCACGGCATCAACTTACCATCAGGTGGACTGTGTAAAAAGAAAACGTATTGGGATATCAGAGTAGACGTCTACTCCGTGTGAAAGTAAATAATATATCGTGAAATATTATAGCGGACTTATATTACGGTTTTTAAACATAGCGTTTTCCTATGGACTTATCTTGTATTATAATTTTTTGTAACATATTTGAGATTTAGACCCCCACTAGATGGTGCGACGGCCTGGTAATACATGCAGGAAGGTCTTGACCATGTTTAATAGCATTTACTGGAGGAGGCATAGGCCACAGACTATAGGCTCGGCAGTGGATCTGTGAAGGGCTGTAGTAATGATGAAGTTTGAGATTTAATGATAACAATTATGCTTTGTATAAAACCACTGTTACGGAGTTTATCAGATTTAATTAACTTAATTACACGCGATAAAATCCGTAACAGTGGTTTTATTCAATTTGTAGCGTTCGCGCGTAAATTTAAGAAATCATTATGTTATTATGCCTCACAAATTTTTTAATTTAAAATGAAATAATTACTGCATATTTACTGTTGCTTCTACTAACTTTAAATGACGTAAAAGCAGGTTGTGTTAACGAAATAAACTAAATGTACCTCAAAGCGATTTTAATATAAATTCCTCTTGGTAAAGTCAACAAACAATTTCAGCAAAGATTGTATTCCGCGACGTCTGGCTCGAGTAAAGACGTTTCTGTTTTTGGAATTAATTTATTTCACGATGTCAAGATGTATATAATAAGAATAAAAAGCGAACGAATATTATTATCAACTTTTTTTTAATTAAGTACATGATATAAACAAAAATAAAGAGGTTCAGTGGCACGAAAAAGTACATTTAGCACCGTTTTAATTTAGACAAAATTTTTGTAAACTGCAAAAGTTTGAAAACGCTTAAAGCATGGGTAGAGAATTTACTGCCCTATCAAATTTTCTATTCTGCTCTATATTTTTACATAGTAGAAGTGGAAAGGAAATTTTTTTGTGCAGAAGTGAATGGCAGACTCGGTAAGAGACATTCCAGGCAGAAACTTATTGATAAATTGGTCATATATTAAAGATGAGGTAAGTTAAGAGTACCCTTAAACGATGATCATGTATGCGTAGATGGATTTATGTATGTGGAAAAAGTGACAGAGGTGTGTCAGGATCATACCAAAGTCAGACGATGTTCTAATCTTTGAATGTGCAGTAAATACACTCGGTTTATTCTGGTCTTTTCACAGAGTGAAAAAAAAAATGATTACTCGGCCACAGCTCAACACTATAGGGTTCAGATTTTTGTTTATGTTTTTTGGGTCTAAAGCAATATATTATTACATTGTAAATATAGGTTATTTTGGTTCCTAAACATAGAAAATAATTGTTAATAACTTGACTACAGCACCGTCTGTCGGATATGAACCATTATCCCGACAAAAAAAATGTGTAAAAAATGACCTCAATCAGCCAAGTAACGACTTTATGAACCCATAATTAACAATATCACTAAAAGTCGCACCAAATATTATCTAGTCCGATAGTCTCGCTTAAACTCGAACGATTTTGATGAAATGTTTTGTGTGCAGTTGAGGTTCCCTGTATGGTTTAGATTCACAATTGCACCCGATAAGTTGCTATGTTGTCGAGAACTAGAAATCGCCCATGCAAAGCCGGGGCGGATCGCTAGTAATATGTATAAAGTTTGACCCCGTATGGGAACTTAGGGATGCCCATTCTGCCACTGCCATGTCGTCGTGAGTGTGTTCTCAAATAGCGTGAAAGAGGTAATTTAATGATGCTACTGTTCGTCGAATGATGATCGACGAGAACTAGGTACGCTTTTAACTGATAACGAGGTATTATAACTAGACATGGAATGAGTACTCGGTTTGGGTTGGATACTCAGCGGATTCGGCTTTTTTTTTTGGTTTTCGACCGAGTAACGAGTATTTACGGCCGAGTACCGAGTACTCGGTCTTAATTATATTCCAGGTAAAAATAAAGACAAAATTCAAAAAATTCTAAATTCAGTTTTTATCATTATTATTATATTAGACACAATAAAACAACAGAGACATGAGAAACAGCAGAAATATTGAGAACTTACATAAGAATCTATAATGGAAATCATTATTGCCAATATTTAAAATTGTAGAGAAGAAAATTGTGATGCAAAAACACTAGTTTTTCGGCAATATTTGAGTCTAGTTTGCTACTTTTATATTCATCATTTGTACATTGTATCGTAAGAAAAGTATCGAGTACTACTCGTATTTACTCGTATCGGTTCATCCCTAACTCTATGTAAGGGAAATAACTGCGCGCCGCCCGCTACCGCGTTTTTTTAAAAAGCGCTGAGTACTCGCCCAATCTAGGCCGAGTACTCGGTGGCCGAATACTCGGCGAATCACTGCTCGTTCCATGTCTAATTATAACCGCTCCGTGGCGCGGTGGCAATGAGTGGCAGCGCTAACGGCCGTGCGTTCGCTGTCTCACGGAACATTTATATATATTTATATCGCCTAGAAATTCTTGTTCCGGGTTTGGATGTATGTCCTTGTGAAATTTATATATGTAAACTGCCCCCACGTTAAAGGAGAAAATCCTAGTGTGGAGGTTACGTATTAAAAAAAAGAGAAAAGAATTTCAACGCATCTGTATTTTGAATCTCAATTGAGGGTGGATGTATTATACCTGTCTATGGGGGACAACATTTCCTTTTTGCCCTCCTTTCTATACAAAAATGTAAGCAAAGTGCTGAAGTTTAAACGGGTATATCTTTAGCAGTCTCAAATAATATAATATCCGTTTCGCACTATATCATTTTGCTTCTGATTTTTAGTTCTTTAAGAATTCCTTACAGCCGTAACTCCTTTAGCATAAATCTTAGTAACTTTTCTTCGTATATTTTTATTCTCCGGTTTCCGTGTTTATAGGATATTGTATTACCACGTTTAGTAGGGTGTCTAGTGCCATAATTTCATACTCGAATGACCATTTTCATTCTAACTATACTAAATATAAAGAAAACCTCTATCCATTCTATATTCTTCTATATTTTTATACATATTTTTATTATACCGCACATAAATGGATGATAGAGTATTCATTTTATGTCCTTTATAATAAAATATATAAATTATAATTTGAAAATATCTCATCTTCGCTGAGAAAGAAAATCATAAAATATTAAGTCTCAAAGCCGAACCACTCAATAATATTGCTTTTAAGCGTATACATAGCCCGTGCATCATTTATCACTCCACATATACATGTAGGATAGCGGCCATAAAATAACGTGTGCAGCGATAATGTTTGCTAGAGCGGTTATAATATAAACCGCATTATTACGACGAGCGGTAAACCTTGGCGTACGTCGTAAATGTTCACAACAGGTGAAGGTGTAACGGCTTAGTGTTATATTAGCTAATGTCTGATCTCTTTTCCTTAGTAATGTTGGTAATTGTATAACGCTGTTGCGTTAACTCACAACTACGTATTCAGAATATTATGTCCAAAGCGTGTACACTTGGTCAATCATTTTGTTTAAGAATAATCAGCTCATTATTTCGTTTTGGAATGTTAAATAATTTTGATATTTAATTTAATTCCAGATAGATGTTGTTAGTTTTTTATGTATTAATTTGTATTATTATCTTAACAACTTTTCAGTTACAATGATATCTACGTATTATGCTAATCTATACTAATATTATAGGGAGAGTATGAATTTTGTGAGTTTGTATATATTTTGTGGAGGATAATTTCCCTATTCGCAGCACCTATTGGAAAAATTCTTTCACCATTTGGCAGCTACATTTTTAGAAATAGATAAAGGCTATATGTTACGTATAAACATATATTATAGCTAAAAGTTCTGATGATATGCGTCAACTAAGTCGGAGTAAGTGCCTCTTGAGAGCTTCCATAGTCAGTAGTTATATATAGTAGTCGGTATAAAAACTCGACAAAGTCGGTGCGAGCTCCTGGTTTTCGATAAGGTTATAGTTACTTTTACCGAAAAGCTCTAAGTTTTCTAGATGTTCTTACTTTACTTTACAATCAATTAAAATTAGGTACGTTTTTTCTTAGTTTTCAATTAGCAAAATTTAGGTATTTGTTGTGCAATGAACTCACAATTTAATTAAAAAAATACTTTTTAACTGCTATGTACATCTACTGCAGTTTTAATATTATTTAATAGGCATATTTTTTATAATTTTGTTTTATAATATTAAAGAAGTGGTTGTGAACCATTTACTGTACATAATATACATTGTGCAGATGGTGTGATGTACTCTTCAAAATCTATTAAGATTTTACTGTGTAAATACATTGGTACCATTATGAGTATTTCTAATATGCCTAAACAATAATATTCCAAATGTATTCTATAAGTTACACTAATATTCATAATGCATATACATATAAACGAACGAAGTCACATACTCGTAATCTGCATTAATGTCATTACAATTATTAATGTTTGAAAAAAATATTCCTTTATTCATAATATTCACGGCAGCCTGTCAATTCAAATCCCCATTGGGGTTACAGAACGTCTATTCGCCGACACCAGAAAGGGAAATCTATTTCGTATTGTCAGCCATCGTTAAGATGTAGACGGGGGATTTGTATTGCTTGTTATTCCTTATCTGATTTACTTCGTACTATTGCGAATTTAATTCGACCCTAGGTATAAATCATGAACTAACTTGTAGCGTTTTAGGATAAACTTTCTTACTTAAAATCGTTGAATATCGTTTTATCTTATTAGACAGAATTGACAATGAACTTACCGTTCATCTGATGGTAAGTGGTTCCTGCAGTTCATGGATACATGCGTAGAGTCACGCTGCAGCTATATTATAGTTGTAGTATGAATGGGTCGGCTCGACCGGGGCAGGCCCACGCTCTCACAGAATACCAGCGTAAAATAGCAGCGTATTGCTGCTTTGTTTTGTGTGGTGAGTTTAGAGAACTGGGGACCCGTTTTGCTGGAATCGAAGCATTCCATCTTAGCCCTCAAGGTTGACAACGCATCTGCATTTTGATTCTTAATCGAGGTTAAATGTAGATGTCTATGAGCCACAACATCCGCTTACTTAAGGTGGACAGTGTGCTTGTTTGTCATTCAATGCTATAAAAAAATGCAGCTAACCTCACCTCTAAGCACTAAGATGGAATGCCTCACGGCCTGTATTACAGTGACCGTTTATACCCTTCAGACCAAAACACGTCAGTGCAAGCAAGCACGGCTATTTTGCGGCGAAAATATTAAAGTTAGTGGTACGTACCCAGACCGAAGGATAACTAAGCGGTAGTTATTGCAAGTGGGGCTTCTACACTTATTAAATAATAGTGAAATACGATAAAACGCAAAAAAGCGGTGCGTAAGTCGATAAACGTGAATCATGTTTGTCATTGACACTGACTGTTTTGATACTTGACGGACGGATTCAGTGTTGCAAGTACTAAATTACTACAGTACACGGTTGCAAGTACTTATGTAAAATAATCCTATCCGTCAGTGTATTTTGATAATTTTGATCTATTAATTCATTAATAGAAGGTTTGTTTTTATACATAACATATCATAAATAAAGTATTTTTATGAGTTCAGTTATTATTTTTTCCCTACTCTGATGTTTTTAAATATTATAAATGGTCACATTAAAGGTGCTTTAATGCTATAGAGTGACTTCAAACAGAAGAAATCGTTTTAAATACTTATAAACTTGATTATTTTTCGAGTTTTTCAAATTTATTTGTTTGTTTTATTTAAATTAATGGCAATAGTTTTATTTGTGTACAGCTTAGGGCACATTTTGGCTATGTCATTAGGTATTAATTTTCTTTACGCCTGCCTCTTTCTATAATCATTTAGGGAAGTGAGAAAGAGAGCATCTATAATCATTTGTTTTACTTGACGTCGTTTTTTACGACTTGGCTGACAGACTTAAATTTTGCTTTTTCACTATAATATTTATGTTCCGCCTGTAGAAATGCCATAAGGGAATCAAAATCCCTTATCATCCCGTGGGTGTTGAAACAGGTAATAAATGTAATAGAAAGGGAACAAATGCCGGCAGCATCTTTCTGATAATAATTCAAAATAGTAAAAAAACTGCAAATGTAGCAACTTAGCAGCAATCTATAGGGGAAGCCTGTGTTCAACGTGGCTTTCACCCCAAGTTGGGAGAGGCAATTTCCGTCAGTACCGTGTAGTGTCGGTGTAATATGTATTCACTACCCTAAATCGTTCCATGGGTGTAGTAATGATCGGCAACAGCATTTTCCTAATAAAAATATAAGTAATAAAAAACCACTGTCGCCAACTCTCCTGTCCAGCGTGGTAACTATGCATATAGGGGGATGTTGATCCCTCTATAAGGCAATCATTGTGGAAGACCTATGTTCAGCACTAGACTTTGTACGCTGTAATAGCTGATGGATAACGTCCGTCAGTAACCTGTTTTTAAGTTACTAATATAATGTAAATTATCCAAAACCTAACAGCTCTTTGGTAGTGTGAAATTATGACACGAGTCGCGGCCGCAGTTCATAAGTGCCCCGGCCACCGCGATCGCGTTGCGATAAAACCCCGCTCTGGCTTTAAGCTGCTTTTTGTTTGAGCTCTAGCAATTTACTTCAACCGCGGAATCAAATATGCAGAAAGATTACGTGGAAAGATAGAAGTGTTTAAATATACACGGTGGAAAATTGCGTCGACGGCGTGATATAATATTGATAAGCCAGGGTGATGTTCGTGTACCTATGGTTCAAGCGGTTAATGTTATCGTAATACTTTCAAAATTGCATATTTTATAGTATTAGTATTTTATTATTTTATATGGTAGTGCATAGATAATGTTATCGGTCGTCGGTCGCGATTTGTTTTTAATTTGTCAGCAGCTGTTGTTAGCAACTTGTGTTGGGCAACCAGTCATCGACTAGTCTATCATCCGTATTCACAAACATTACTATGAGTATGAGATCTCACAGTGTGCTCGCGTGTACAAGTTGAGTCGTCAAAATCACTTGAGGAACAAACGATGCCAGCCACGATAATAAGCGCACGATAAAACTCGCTAGCTACTTTATGCTAAGGAGTGCGACGAATCATCACAAATGTCGAACTATCGGGTATCGGTTGTTAATTTTGTTGATCGTCGCAGTGATTTGAATTATTTTATTACTTTGATTACGGAATAAACACAAACTTAAAAGTTAATATTTACCACGTTTTGGTAGTTGCCGTACTCAGTAGGCGAGGAATTGGTGTTCTAATATAAAGGAGAGAAATAAAAAAAACTTCTGAGACTGGAGGACATAAAACTTCTAAGATCTGATCTAGAGTGCCTGATATCGCCATTTCGTTTGGCAAACGAACGTTGCTTTAATAAGAAAGGTCTATTTTTAGCTGTTGTTTATGTATGCTCAGGTTCCGTGTACACAATTATGAATGGGAAAGAAATAAAGAAATTATTAATTGTTTCTCAGAATTTTCCTTTACATTGTTTGTTTTCCTTGTTTCTAAAATCCACGGTTAATATTTTTATGTTTTTTATTTATTATTATAAATATTTTTATGAATTATCCTTTCTCTGTTCTTTACAAAGTTAATTAAACTTTGTATACGTAATTTTCTAATTTTATTATCGTTGATTATACTATATATTATCTGGCTTTATTATTTAAAAAAAAAGCTCTGTTTTTGCGAATGAATTAAATCAAAAATAATTCCACTGACAGACACAACTGCACGTGTCAAACCTATAATTGACAATAATGGAATTTAACTAATGCTCGCCATTCACGACGAAGTTAACCGTTCAGTTTGCAGAGAATTTAATGCTTAATCAAGTTTGCAACTTGTCCAAGCAGACCACTCGCTCAAGTTTACCGTCTAGTTTGGATGATGCTTTCCATTTGATATCGGGGCTATGACTTATAGTGAAGATAATAGGGAGAATAAAACTTCATAAAGAGGTGTAAAACAGGTTATTAAAAAAACATACCAATTGAGCATTACTCCGGAAGCTTAAAAACGGCAAGGCTCCGGCCTAGGTGGTACTTACAGCGGAGCTTTTTAAAGCGGGTGGAAAACCATTATTTGAAGTCCTTCAGAACCTCTTTAATTCCCTCCTCTATGGTGGCACTACCCCGGAGCCGCGGAGCAGTAGTGCGGTGGACTTGTTCTTCAAGAAAGGCAACAACACTCTTTTGAAAACCTACATACCAACTTTCCACCTAAGATGCGTCTACGTGCTGTTTTCGATAGTCATTACGAATCGTCCCGCACGCAGATCTGACATCTTCCAGCTTCCCTAATAATTTGATTTTCGAAAATGCTTTAGCACCATAGACTACTAGACCAGGGTCAAAGCCGTCAAAAATAATTAAAAACGAAAAAAAATTAAAGTAGGATGAAACCTATTGGCAAAGGAAGGGAATACCACTAAAATGATAGGGAAAATAAATTACGGGCGATCTGAGGTTGGGAAGGGGTAGGGGGCTAGTTTTTAAGGGTGAAAATCGGTAAATCTCGATTTCCGGCAAAACTACAAGTCCTATCGAAAAAAGTTCAAATTAAAATAGCAATAAATAGGCATCTACGCATATAATTTAAAGAAAATTCGGCAAATTTCTCAAAAGTATGTAGATGTCATAATAAATATTAACTTTATTAACTTATTTAGTTGTTAATTATAGTAGTACATTTCGACTTGCAATTTTTTGTTTATTAATCTAACATGGAACCTAACGTTTTTCGAGTAATTAAAGTAAACATTTTAATGAATACCTCAAAATTGTACATAAAGATTTAAAAAAAATCGAATTTTAGTATTTTTCGTTTTTTTGCATTTTCTGAAAAAATTTTCAATAGTAATTTATTTGTTTTTACACCATCAGAAATGGGAGATATCAACGAACAAAAAGCCCACCGACTTTTTTGAAAAATCAGATATTTTGACGTGACAATTTTCGATTGAAAATTAGGGTGCTTTTTCGGTATCCAGTCAAAATAGGGTGAAAAAATTAATATTTTAAATCTTCAAAATTCCAGTGTGTTTGGAACATAAAGAGGTAAGTTTTGACCAAATATCATGAAAAAAACAATTTTTGGGATTCGTTGCGCCTATACGACATAATCTACGTCTTAAATGCTAATTTATAAAACGTTAGGATATGATTTGGAGCGTATAATGGAATGTTTGTTCACTTCTTTACTCCTAATCCGTCTATCACCTCGTGCAGGAGATAAGGCTGAATAACGACGGATGGTAGAACATTCATCCATCCACATCGAACCCAAATTTTACAGTCTGGTGAAAAGCTGCAGATTCACTAGAGAACGCTTTCGCACTTTCGCACAGTGTTATCTCATTGAACTTACGCGTAGAGTCAATAACTAAAGTCTCTGAGGTATTTACTCTTATTCCTCAGACGTGACAACGTATCTACGTTTAGAAGGTGGTAGAGCTCTTTGTGTCTGAGATGCCATTTTGGTAGGAACCATCATTTTACCTATTTCTGTCGCCAAACAGTGCTTGTAGCTTGTACTGCTATGTTATATGCAACATGTTATTAAGGCATTTCATTTTAATCCTCAGAGATGACAACGCATCTGAAGCCTTTTTTGTTTTTTGTAAATTGGCTACGGGTGTCCGTTGAATGCAGTAACCACTTATTTTTAGACTGTAGGTCCAGCTGTGTAAGCTGCAATGTAACTAGGGAAGCTGTTAATGATGTCGATGACATCACTGTTAGTTACTAGAAGAAAGAAGACTATCAGCTACAAGATTAACTCAGTATATGTGTTTATTTCTTACATTTGTAAAAACTGCCGGCAGGTGCATATTAGGGAGATGCAGCTGAATCTATAAATTATTCCTTTAACTAATAAAGTATAGTTTGTAATAGTGCACGCTCAAGGTTAAAGTGACAGTTATGAACGTCCCACTGCTGGGTACAGACCTCCCCTCATTTCTGAAAGAATTTTAATGCGATGATATGTACGCCGCGCACATCAATGCGAGTTACTGAACTTCACATGACTGAATTTTTTTTTTCTTATTTTAGACATGTAGGTTTCCTCACGTTCTTTTTACTTCACCGTCCAGCATGTGGTAAATCAGCACTTAAATTGCAATTGATAATTTCGTTGTTGCCGGCGGGGATCGAATCCAGGTTGCTCGCGTACCGTGAAATATACAGCGAGCGCGTATCCCCTGAGCTACCACGGTTCTTACAGTGCGTGCTTATAATTAAGTATTAATACAGAAAGATATATAAAATTAGGCATGTCAAGTATATAAATTGATATTAAATTCAATTCATACTGGTATTTGATTATGCGTTTCCGGAATACGCCTCTGATTAAAATAAATGAAGCGAGTGATGCGGCCCTAAATTGATCCAACATTAAACCAAGGAAACCTTAAAATATTATTCACAATTTAATTGTTTTGTTGTAAATTTTCTTCCATGACAGGAGGGTGCATCCCCGCCACTGCATTGTTTTCCTAGCGCATATGCATACAGCAAAATATATATTTAACAAAATAATATGAATGAAAAATCTTAGTACATAATAAAATTGAATATTAATCTTCTTACGCACGTCAATAAACAAAACCGAATACACATCTTAGATAATGTAATGTATTTCCATCGAGTTTTATATAGCTATAAAAGTTAAACGTAAAATGAGCTAGAATCACTTTTATTAAGTTACCGGAGGTCGACCGATAATTTCCAACAGATAGCCGAGGTAACTACGTGAAAATAACCACGTTAGCAACGCCCACCTTGGTGTAGGAGGGTCGTTCATATCGCAGGTGAAAAGCGACATATTAGAATACATATAACTTTATATGGGTGAATATATTTTAATTATTTTATTTTATGTACACAAACACACACATACACACACACACACGCACACGCACACGCACACGCGCGCACGCTCACACACACACACACACACACACACACACACACACACACACACACACACACACACACACACACGCACGCACGCACGCACGCACGCACGCACGCACGCACGCCCGACCCGCCCGATACACCCAATACACACCCAATACACACCCAATACACACCCAATACACACCCAATACACACCCAATACACACCCAATACATACCCAATACACACCAAATACACACCCAATACACGCTCAATACACACCCAATACACACCTAATACACACCCAATACACACCTAATACACACCCAATACACACCTAATACACACCCAATAAACACGCAATACACACTCAATAAACACGCAATACACTCGCAATACTAACGCAATACACACGCATTACACACGCAATACACAAGCAATACACACGCAATACACACGCAATACACACGCAATACACACGCAATACACACGTAATACACACGCAATACACACCCAATACACACCCAATACACACGCAATACACACGCAATACACACCTAATACACACCCAATACACACCCAATGCACACCCAATACACACTCAGTACATACTCAATACACACCCAATACACACCTAATACACACCCAATACACACCTAATACACGCCCAATACACACCCAATACACACCCAATATACACCCAATACACACCCAATATACACCCAATATTCACCCAATACACACTTAATACACACCCAATACACACCCAATACACACGCAATACACACGCGATACACATCCAATACACACCCAATACACACCCAGTACACACCCAATACACACTTAATACACACCCAATACACACCCAATACACACTAAATATACACGCAATACAAACGCAATACACACGCAATACACACGCAATACACACGCAATACACACGCAATACACACCCAATACACACCCAATATACACCCAATACACACCCAATACACACCCAATACACACCCAATACACACCCAATACACACGAAATACATACAAAAACACACGCACGGTAAAAGGGGAATCCCTTATTTACTTTAATCATAGTAAAAAAAAACTATTTTACGAAAAATATGAGTAAAAATTTAAAATTTGTAAAATTGTAAGGGAAGGTACTGATATCCTAAGATACAGAATTTATCCTAGTTTAGGAATCAGTGCAACATTTGTTTTGTAACTTCTTAAGTTTTTTAATAAAGATTATTATTATTAATTTAATTTAAAGTGTCTACTCAATGTCAATATAACTGCTCTATACTAAATTCGTACGGAAGTGTACGGTACTTGTATCCAAAAAACAATTTTTTGAATTGTTGTCCGTCTATTTGTCCGTCTGTTTGTTTTATTTACTCTCCAAAGTGGTTGAACCGATTTGGACAGAACTATTACTGGCAGATAGCTGGTGTTATATGGAGTAACTTAGGCTACTTTTATTTTCAAAGAAGGTTTTGCGTTCCGCGTAAAAAAATTAAAACCCATAAAATTCAATCGCAATAAGTTAAACGCGGGCCTCACGGGGAATAGCTAAGGTTATATGAAATCCATACTTACTTTAATTGAACTTTCTTTTATCTCTCTAAAAATTTAACCTAAGATACTTTTGTTAGTGAGCGAGTAAAAAAAAGGGGGGGTAGTAAGGAAACCCGTAACTCCATTTAGTCACATTGTAAGAAGCAACCCTTGGAAATGCCACAAAGGCTTCCTAAGATGGCGGTATAATAATCTCATTTATGTAAGACATTATTACACACCCCGGTGATTTAAAGCAACCTCAAAGACACGAGATATCCCGTACTGTGATCATCTTTTCGCCCTATGGCGCCGACTATTAGGTGAAGACGAAAAACATAATCGGATTAAACCTTAACAATGTTATCCATGTAACGTGAATTGCCTTATATAGAAAAATCTTTCTGTTCCTTTCGTAATAAAATAATAAAAACTTAACGTGACAACTATGGCGTATATCCCCCCATATCTATGAGAGAGGTTTATGTTCAGCTGTGGACTTTTGACAGGCTGTAATAAATAAATTAATTAAATAGGTTAACGTAATTTTTTTATATATTTTTATTTCTATTAATCAAAGTAATCATCCCTGCAATAGATGCATTTTTGCCAACGCAGAGTGCGTGCGTGAGTATCTGGGACAAATAGTCCCAATAGGTAAGTCCATTTTAACGAGAGGTTAATCGACATATTTAACTCGGCTGCGTAATGTTCGGGAAATTACGACACACGTTGAGTTGAGTTATATAACTATTTTTTATTTAATCTACATACTTAGAATTGTTTAATGTATTTTAGTAATTTAGCTAACATTATAGGTGAACAAGTCGCCAAATAATCGGAATACCTGGCTAACATGCCTTGACTTTTGGGTTTGTACTAAACTGAAGCCAATATTTGTACAAGCACCAGCGAGTATATTTCCTTAACCTGTTTGTTTTATTGACATTCCGATAAATTAATTATCTTCCTCTGCTTTGTTTTAATCTAAAAGGTAAAGAAAAGTAAAGTTACAGCCTATATACGGTCGCGGCTGGAACAGGCAGTTTATGATTTATAGAGGCTCTAGAGAGTAACAGGCTGTGAGGCATTCCATCTTGATCTTCTTTGTTATTAATATATTGCAAGTGAGTGGGTGCAGTAGCCACTTAACTTATGTCACTTAAATTTAAAAAAAATCTACAAGTACTAGATAATGCTCATACCTGTTCGACATTTTTCCGTCATATCATTTTAATTATTATGACCGTACTAAAAAAGCACGATATTTTAGACTGTCCCCAAAAACTTTCGCATAGCTCGGCACCAAAATTATTATTACGTATACGCACGTATTTAATATTGTCACCTGTATCTTCCGACTTCCTGCATGCATGTTTTATTGTGATATCGGCAAGTGCATATTTCATTGCACTTGAAAACCTTTAAATCTTTCGTGTAATTGGATCTAAACCTTATTTCAAATGCGGATAAAGAATAATATCTTCTTTTGCCAAAGTCAATGTAATCATTCTTATAGAATTCTCCGATATAAATTCTAAATTTGTAAATTCTTATATGGACGTGTCAGTCAGGATTAAAACATTGAGGATTTTAGGTTAATTATGTCCATAGTTATAGAACTATTAATTGCTAAAAGACATTTACTTGAGAGTTCCGTTGCACTTGCCATTACAATACATGACATAGAAATATTATGTGACAACTATTTAATGAAGAATTAACTATAAAAGACGAAGTATAGGGCGACAACCCACTAGATGAAGTGACGATCTACAGGAAGTGTATAGATGCAAGGTGATGAGGACAGTACTTTGTGGCATTCCTTGGGGGAGGCCTGTGTTTAGCAGTGGATTTGTAAAGGGCTGTAATGATTTTTTATAGGAAAGGGGTGACAAGCAAGCACACAGTCCACCTGATGATAAGTGGTTGATGTGGCCCATAGACATCTACATCTATCCTCGTTTGCGAATCAAAATGCAGATGCGTTGTCGGCCTTGAGGACTAAGATGGAATGCCTCTTTTCCAGTAAAAAGGGTCTCCGGTTCTCTACACTCACCATACGAAACACAGCAGCATTAAGCTGCTATTTGACGCTGGTATTCTGTGAGAGCGTGGTCCTTTTTCGGTCGAGCAGACCCATTCGTGCTACAACTATACAATTAATATGGCTGCAGCATGGCTCTACCACGTAAAAAATTATGATGATGATATAAACACACTGATTTAAATCTTCTGTTATTGATCATTGACTATCCTTATTCAGACACAAAGTACTACAAACTATTACAAACAAGACGAAAAACTAACTTCCGTTGTCTTGCATACTTGATTTTTCGCACTCAGTTTCAAGTAAGCATGACGCTGCAAGCTTGATTCAGTTGTAATTGAAATACGGTTTTTGCTTCAAGTAGACTTATCATGCAAACTCAGCCTTTCATGGTCAAGTTTACTGGATCAAGTGTCAAGTCCGCTACTATCTGGATTTGAAACATGATCGCGAATAGCGGGCATAAGTGAAATGAAATGCGTATTATAATAATTAATATCACATCGTGCTTTTTTCACTTCTCTTATATCCCAACGTTTTAAGAATTTTTGAGAACTTAACACTGATCTCGGTGTCAGTTGTAGGTAAGGTACATAGGGGTTTCACTATAGACTGATATTTGGAACTTAAAGTATCCGGGTTAATTGTGCCATGATACCTGTAAATAGGTACTATTCAGCGTGTTGTTATCATTTTCATCATCACTAGCTCCTAACAGTCGACTGCTGAAGATGGGTCTCTTCTGGCGTTGCGACGATTTGCCTTAATCACCACACTTGGCAGACGGATTGACAACAACAAACGTCTTGCATCTTATAGCTTCCTTCGCGCGGTAGGGGTATTTTACAACTGGCATAAACTAGATATTTAATACCGCCATCTATCGGAAGCCGTGAGAGCTGTAACATTTTCCACTGTCGCTCTTTACAGTAATATCTACGGCACCCAATAGGGTGATGAATTCTTTTACGCAGCCTTCACACGGCATTATTCGTGTTAAATAAAAATTCATTATACATTAGGTGCTAATATAAACAAAATACAATTTATACGTAAATTGGAATGTATTCGAATGTCTAACAGTCGAAGCCAATCCTTTTTCAATATAATATTGACAGTATTTGTAGCATGTAAACATTAGATAAGCGAGTCCGTACATAAACGAATAAACTTCGAGAATCGTTTTGAACGTTGCCTGCTTCTGATAAGAAACATAATTTCGTTCGGGAACGGGAATATTTACTGCTGATAAAGTGAGACATTTTGAAATTTTATTCACGTTTTTGGGTTTCGTTGCGCCTATACGACATGATCTATGTCTTAAATGCTAATTTATAAAACGTTAGGATATGATTTGGAACGTATAATGGAATATTTGTTAACTTCTTTACTCCTAATCCGTCTATCACCTCGTGCAGGAGATAAGGCTGAATAACGACGGATGGTAGAACATTCATCCATCCACATCGAACCCAAATTTTACAGTCTGGTGAAAAGCTGCAGATTCACTAGAGAACGCTTTCGCACTTTCGCACAGTGTTATCTCATTGAACTTACGCGTAGAGTCAATAACTAAAGTCTCTGAGGTATTTACTCTTATTCCTCAGACGTGACAACGTATCTACGTTTAGAAGGTGGTAGAGCTCTTTGTGTCTGAGATGCCATTTTGGTAGGAACCATCATTTTACCTATTTCTGTCGCCAAACAGTGCTTGTAGCTTGTACTGCTATGTTATATGCAACATGTTATTAAGGCATTTCATTTTAATCCTCAGAGATGACAACGCATCTGAAGCCTTTTTTGTTTTTTGTAAATTGGCTACGGGTGTCCGTTGAATGCAGTAACCACTTATTTTTAGACTGTAGGTCCAGTTGTGTAAGCTGCAAGGTCCAGTTGTGTAAGCTGCAATGTAACTAGGGAGGCTGTTAATGATGTCGATGACATCACTGTTAGTTACTAGAAGAAAGAAGACTATCAGCTACAAGATTAACTCAGTATATGTGTTTATTCCCCCTTCTGAGCCGTGTCTACATGCTATTAAAATATATAATCTAATAAAGTATAGTTTGTAACAGTGCACGCTCAAGGTTAAAGTGACAGTTATGCACGTCCCACTGCTGGGTACAGACCTCCCCTCATTTCTGAAATAATTTTAATGCAATGATATGTACGCCGCGCACATCAATGCGAGTTACTGAACTTTTTTTTTCTTTTTTTAGACATGTAGGTTTCCTCACGTACTTTTAACTTCACCGTCCAGCACGTGGTAAATCAGCACTTAAATTGCAATTGATAATTTCGTTGTTGCCGGCGGGGATCGAAGCCAGGTTGCTCGCGTACCGTGAAATATACAGCGAGCGCGTATCCCCTGACCTACCACGGTTCTTACAGTGCGTGCTCATAATTAAGTATTAATACAGAAAGATATATAAAATTAGGCATGTCAAGTATATAAATTAATATTAAATTCAATTCATACTGGTATTTGATTATGCGTATCCGGAATACGCCTCTGATTAGAATAAATGAAGCGAGTGATGCGGCCCTAAATTGATCCAACATTAAATCAAAGAAACCTTAAAATATTATTCACAATTTAATTGTTTTGTTGTAAATTTTCCTCCATGACAGGAGGGTGCACCCCTGCCATTGCACTCTTTTCCTAGCACACAGCAAAATATATATTTAACAAAATAATATGAATGAAAAATCTTAGTACATAATAAAATTGAATATTAATCTTCTTACGCACGTCAATAAACAAAACCGTATACACATCTTAGATAATGTAATGTATTTCAATCAAGTTTTATATAGCTATAAAAGTTAAACGTAAAATGAGCTAGAATCACTTTTATTAAGTTACCGGAGGTCGACCGATAATTTCCAACAGATAGCCGAGGTAACTACGTGAAAATAACCACGTTAGCAACGCCCACCTTGGTGTAGGAGGGTCGTTCATATCGCAGGTGAAAAGCGACGTATTAGAATACATATAACTTTATATGGGTGAATATATTTTAATTATTTTATTTTATGTACACAAAACCACACATACACACACACACGCACACGCACACGAACACGCGCGCACGCTCACACACACACACACACACACACACACGCACGTACGCACGCACGCACGCCCGACCCGCCCGATACACCCAATACACACCCAATACACACCCAATACACACTCAATACACACCCAATACACACCTAATACACACCCAATACACACCCAATACACACCCAATACACACCCAATACACACTCAATACACACGCTATACACACGCAATACATACGCAATACACACGCAATACACACGCAATACACACGCAATACACACGCAATACACACGCAATACACACGCAATACACACGCAGTACACACGCAATACACACGCAGTACACACGCAATACACATGCAATACACACGCAATACACACGCAATACACACGCAATACACACCCAATACACACGCAATACATACGCTATACATACGCAATACACACGCAATACACACGCAATACACACGCAATACACACGCAATACACACGCAATACACATGCAATACACACGCAATACACACCCAATACACATCCAATACACACGCAATACACACGCAGTACACACGCAATACACACGCATTACACACGCAATACACACCTAATACACACCCAATAAACACGCAATACACATGCAATACACACCCAATACACACGCAATACACACGCAATACACACGCAATACACACGCAATACACACGCAATACACACCCAATACACACGAAATACAATACATACGAAAACACACGCACGGTAAAAGGGGAATCCCTTATTTACTTTAATCATAGTAAAAAAAACTATTTTATTAAAAAAAATCTATTGTATAATATATTAAAAAAATCTGAGTAAAAATTTAAAATTTGTAAAATTGTAAGGGAAGGTACTGATATCCTAAGATACAGAATTTATCAGTGCAGGAATCAGTGCACCATTTGTTTTGTAACTTCTTAAGTTTTTTAATAAAGATTATTATTATTAATTTAATTTAAAGTGTCAACTCAATGTCAATATAACTGCTTTATACTAAATTCGTACGGAAGTGTACGGTACTTGTATCCAAAAAACAATTTTTTGAATTGTTGTCTGTCTATTTGTCTGTCTGTTTGTTTTATTTACTCTCCAAAGTGGTTGAACCGATTTGGACAAAACTATTACTGGCAGATAGCTGGTGTTATATGGAGTAAATTAGGCTACTTTTATTTTCAAAGAAGGTTTTGTGTTCCGCGTAAAAAAATTAAAACCCATAAAATTCAATCGTAATAAGTTAAACGCGGGCGTCACGGGGAATAGCTAAGGTTATATGAAATCCATACTTACTTTAATTGAACTTTCTTTTATCTCTCTAAAAATTTAACCTAAGATACTTTTGTTAGTGAGCGAGTGAAAAAAAGGGGGGGGGGGGTAGTAAGGAATTCTCAATTTAGTCACATTGTAAGAAGCAACCCTTGGAAATGCTAAAAAGGCTTCCTAAGATGGCGGTATAATAATCTCATTTATGTAAGACGTTATTACACACCCCGGTGATTTAAAGCAACCTCAAAGACACGAGATATCCCGTACTGTGATCATCTTTTCGCCCTATGGCGCCGACTATTAGGTGAAGACGAAAAACATAATCGGATTAAACCTTAACAATGTTATCCATGTAACGTGAATTGCCTTATATAGAAAAATCTTTCTGTTCCTTTCAGCTGTGGACTTTTGACAGGCTGTTATAAATAAATTAATAAAATAGGTTAACGTAATTTTTTTATATATTTTTATTTCTATTAATCAAAGTAATCATCCCTGCAATAGATGCATTTTTGTATTAGATTATGCGTTTCGACAGGTATTTGATTATGCGTTTCCGGAATACGCCTCTGATTAGAATAAATGAAGCGAGTGATGCGGCCCTAAATTGATCCAACATTAAACCAAGGAAACCTTAAAATATTATTCACAATTTAATTGTTTCGCAGGTGAAAAGCGACATATTAGAATACATACAACTTTCTATGGGTGAATATATTTTAATTATTTTATTTTATGTTCACAAACACACACATACACACACACACACACGCACACGCACACGCACACACACACGCGCATGCGCGCACGCTCACACACACACACACACACGCACGCACGCACGCACGCACGCACGCATGCACGAACGCACGCACGCACGAAGCCCGCCTAATACACCCAATACACACCCAATACACACGCAATACACACCCAATACACACCCAAAACACACCCAATACACACCCAATACACACCCAATACACACCCAATACACACTCAATACACACCCAATACACACGCAATACACACCCAATACACACCCAATACACAACCAATACACACGAAATACACCGGCAATACACACGCAATACACACGCAATTCATAGGCAATACACACGCAATACACACGCAATACACACGCAATACACACCCAATACACACCCATTACACACCCAATGTACACCCAATACACACCCAATACACATCCAATACACACCCAATAACCACCTAATACACACGCAATACACACCCAATACACACGCATCCCCTGAGCTACCACGGTTCTTACAGTGCGTGCTTATAATTAAGTATTAACAGAAAGATATATAAAATTAGGCATGTCAAGTATATAAATTAATATTAAATTCAATTCATACTGGTATTTGATTATGCGTTTCCGGAATACGCCTCTGATAAATGAATCTGAATAAATGAAGCGAGTGATGCGGCCCTAAATTGATCCAACATTAAACCAAGGAAACCTTAAAATATTATTCACAATTTAATTGTTTTGTTGTAAATTTTCTTTCATGACAGGAGGGTGCACCCCTGCCACTGCACTCTTTTCCTAGCGCATATGCGCACAGTAAAATATATAATTAACAAAATAATATGAATGAAAAATCTTAGTACATAATAAAATTGAATATTAATCTTCTTACGCACGTCAATAAACAAAACCGTATACACATCTTAGATAATGTAATTTATATCAATCGAGTTTTATATAGCTATAAAAGTTAAACGTAAAATGAGCTAGAATCACTTTTATTAAGTTACCGGAGGTCGACCGATAATTTCCAACAGATAGCCGAGGTAAATACGTGAAAATAACCACATTAGCAACGCCCACCTTGGTGTAGGAGGGTCGTTCATATCGCAGGTGAAAAGCGACATATTAGAATACATATAACTTTATATGGGTGAATATATTTTAATTGTTTTATTTTGTGTACACAAACACACACATACACACACACGCACACGCACACGCACACGCACAGGCACACGCACACACACACACACGCACACGCACACACGCACGTGCACGCACGCACGCACGCGTGCACGATCGCACGCACGCACGAAGCCCGCCCAATACACACCCAATACACACCCAATACACACCCAATACACACCCAATACACACCCAATACACACGCAATACACACGCAATACACACGCAATACACACCCAATGCACACCCAATACACACCCAATGCACACCCAATATACACCCAATACACACCCAATAAACACCCAATACACACGCAATTCATACGCAATACACGCGCAATACACACGCAATACACACCCAATTCACACCCAATACACACCCAATACACACCCAATACACACACAATACACACCCAATACACAACCAATACACATCCAATACACACCCAAAACACACCCAATAAACACCCAATACACACGCAATACACACGCAATTCATACGCAATACACACGCAATACACACGCAATACACACGCAATACACACGCAGTACACACGCAATACACACGCAGTACACACGCAATACACACGCAATACACACGCAATATACACGCAATTCATACGCAATACACACGCAATACACACGCAATACACACCCAATACACACCCAATACACACCCAATACACACCCAATACACACGAAATACAATGCATACAAAAACACACGCACGGTAAAAGGGGAATCCCTTATTTATTTTAATCACAGTTAAAAAAAACTATTTTACGAAAAATCTGAGTAAAAATTTAAAATTCGTAAAATTGTAAGGGAAGGTACTGATATCCTAAGATACAGAATTTATCCTAGTTTAGGAATCAGTGCAACATTTGTTTTGTAACTTCTTAAGTTTTTTAATAAAGATTATATTATTAATTTAATTTAAAGTGTCAACTCAATGTCAATATAACTGCTCTATACTAAATTCGTACGGAAGTGTACGGTACTTGTATCCAAAAAACAATTTTTTGAATTGTTGTCTGTCTATTTGTCTGTCTGTTTTTTTTATTTACTCTCCAAAGTGTTTAAACCAGCTGGTGTTATATGGAGTAACTTAGGCTACTTTTATTTTCAAAGAAGGTTTTGTGTTCCGCGTAAAAAAATTAAAACCCATAAAATTCAATCGTAATAAGTTAAACGCGGGCGTTACGGGGAATAGCTAAGGTTATATGAAATCCATACTTACTTTTATTGAACTTTCTTTTATCTCTCTAAAAATTTTACCTAAGATACTTTTGTTAGTGAGCGAGTGAAAAAAAAGGGGGGGGGGGGTAGTAAGGAACCCCATAACTCCATTTAGTCACATTGTAAGAAGCAACCCTTGGAAATGCCACAAAGGCTTCCTGGGATGGCGGTATAATAATCTCATTTATGTTAGACGTAATTACACACCCCGGTGATTTAAAGCAACCTCAAAGACACGAGATATCCCGTACTGTGATCATCTTTTCGCCCTATGGCGCCGACTATTAGGTGAAGACGAAAAACATAATCGGATTAAACCTTAACAATGTTATCCATGTAACGTGAATTGCCTTATATGGAAAAATCTTTCTGTTCCTTTCGTAATAAAATAATAAAAACTTAACGTGACAACTATGGCGTATATCCCCCCATATCTATGAGAGAGGTTTATGTTCAGCTGTGGACTTTTGACAGGCTGTAATAAATAAATTAATTAAATAGGTTAAAGTAACTTTTTTCTATATTTTTATTTCTATTAATCAAAGTAATCATCCCTGCAATAGATGCATTTTTGCCAACGCAGTGGCAGCTTATTGACAGGAGGCAAGAAATTCTGCAAAGGCATTTTGTACTGCCTCTCGGGTATTGAGTTTTATTTCTGCCAATAAGTTATCCAAATTCTGCAAAAAGTAGAAGTCTGTAGGCGCAAGATCTGGTGAGTACGGCGGATGACGGAGTGCTTCCAACTCGAATGCTTCTCACTTGGAGACCGTTGGTTTTGCAGTATGAGTTTGCGCGTTGTCGTACAGGAGCAGCGGGTACGAGCGATTGACCAAAGGTGGTTGGAGATGTGAGAGCTTCTTCATTATTGTGTTCAGTTCGTCATCTGGTAAGAAGCTGTGATGAATCAAACCGGCGCTAGACTACCAAACAGTGATAATCACTTCTAGTGGTAAGTGTTCGTTTAGGACATTGTTTAGGTGCTGAAACAGGATCCAACCAACTTGCTGAGCGCTTGCGATTGTCAAACAGAATCCATTTTTGTCGCACGTAAAAGGTTTCAAAATTCCTTCGTTTGTGTGTCAACATACACAACATAAGTAGTGCAAGGCACGTCTCGACGCGTACTTCGCGCTAGGGATCATTGAGTTCGTGGCGCACCCATTTGTTAAGCTTTTTTACCTTGCCAATTTGACGTAAATGGACCAATATTGTTTTGATGCTAACGTCAAAAGCAGCTGCTAATTCAGTAGATTCAGTATCATCAGCTTCCACAATCGCCTTTCATTCATCATGGTCGACCAAAGTTTTCGGACAACTATGGGTGTCATTTTTCAGGTGAAAATTTTGAAGAACGGAAGCGGCCAAACCAATAACATGTGGTGCGTTCCTTTTAAGTATTCGCTCCGTAAACGTCATTGATGTTGCATGCCGCTTGTGCCGCGTTGCTGCCACGATGGTACTAATTATTTTAATGCAACATAACGCTAATCAATAAAGCAATGATTAAAATTATTAAACTTAATTTTGAAAAAAGAATTCCATGTGTTTAAAATAAAATTAATTTGAAATTAGAATTCTTAGCAAAACAAAAATCAATTTGATTTTAAATGGCCAGTACTGCAGAACGGCAATTTCATAGGTAAAGACCTATTGTTATTGTAGTTAGTTATTGTAGTTGTGGTGTTGTGCATTTTACATGTATGAATATAAACTGGCTGAATGTCTATGCGAGTGTGATCAGCCTTAGTCTTATTGCACTGTAGTTCGACAAGTACCGCAAAACACAGACAGTTAGAGGTACTCCTAACACACTCATATGTATGAGTATAATAGATTTAGATGGCTCGGTTGCCAAAAGGTTGTGCGTTTGACTGCGGAGCTGCGGGGCGGCGGGTTCTAAACGAAACTGGTATTCGTTTCGCCTACAAATGTTTTCTATGGGTTTCGTTGTTTTTCCATTAGCAACTTATGTATGTAAAAGATCGCCACGATACAGTATAATATTATATTGTAGAAGGAACTAAAAAAGAAAAGTAAGTCTGAAAAATGGGGACAGTCACAAAATATCCAAAGCAATTTTCATACAAATGTTAAATCTAGCTGGGATTTGAGTCCAAGACTTATATCGCAGTAGCCATTTGGCCACTAGGTAACGTGTTCGTAAGTGATATTGTTATAAACAGAATTGCAAATACAACCTTATCAAAACAAGTGTGTTTTGCATTAAACATAATACATTGTAAATATGAGACATTTTGTTCCACCAATATAGAATCTACCACCTACCGTACTTATAGAATCCAAAAAACGTATATTGTGTGAATATGACCAATAACATTTTAACACTTTTAAAAACAAAATTTTTGCTATTTGAATATTAATCAACATTATGAGAGACAGAGTACTCGAAAATAACTCGATAGAGGCCGCCCGGGAAAAGGCCGAAATGAAATGCAAATTAAGGAATTTATTATTATTTTTCCCCGGTCAAAAAAGAAATAAGACATGATTAATAAGGGGCGGCCGAATTTTTCCTTAAAAGTATAGAAACTCAGTAAAATTAATACATAATACATACGATTTAGGTAAACTATAGATTATTACTGCTCTCTGAACAAATAGCACATTGAAAGAACTACCCAGTATCCCAATGCCGTATTTCTTTACTGCAATTGTGTAACAAGTGTATATCAAGGTCACATTCTATCGATCATGTCGTCTACCTATTATTTCAAAACGACCGTGCTAAGCCGCCTTATCCGGATGTTTGTTGTTATTTATTCACCCACAGCGCCCACAAGACCCATATTTATATTCGTTTCCTGCCGCCCTAAGAGCGCATTTCCACGGGTCCGTGTCGGAAATACGCGTCCAGAAACTTATGTATGTAGTCCACATTAACTGAAATAAATGTTGCGAGATTCATCGTAAGCTGTACAGATTCATGTCTTGATTCTTGTGATGGAGAACGTTTTCCCGTGAGATGATTTAAAAATTCATTTTGTGGTATCACGCACATCAACAGCTAACTTACCTTTTTATTAAGTATCTGTTGATATTACTTTGGTTTTTCTAATTTTCACTTACAATATGACGGTTCTTATAATAATAATAGAGTATATTGTTTCGTAAATTGTGTTTAAGTGTTAACTATTTTGGCTTGAAACAATATGTAAGTTTAATTACCTGTATATATATACCTTATATTGTTATGCTGTAATGAAGATAAAAGGATAATAAAGAAATAAAACTTTAATAAAGTTAAAAAAACAATAAAGAAATAAAAAGATATCCCACTCCATTTTATGAATCTCATATAAAAGCATGTATACATATATTAAATGCTTTCAAAGGCACAAAGTTAATTCATTTACATTTCAATAATTTCTTCACAATTTAGTTTTTTTTTTAAATAATCGAATTGGGTGTTGCAAGGTTGAGGCCTAAATTTACGCGTAACGCTGCAACGGACCGCTCCATAATATTCAACCTTTCGCTTGTAGTACGCATTTTTAACAGTATTTTACGAAAGTCTCGGTGGGGTGATATTTTTCCTTTTATAAACAATTGGAATATTTCAAGTGTGAAATAGCTGCCGTGGGGGATAGCCGAAATTTGTTATTCGCCATTAGACAATGGGCGTGGGTTGCCATACCGGCGGCGCGGGGGTTGGTTAAAACAGGAACTTCAGCTTTCGTTTGTGTCTCAGCCTGTTTTTAATACCCTTACTATAACCAAAAAGAAAGAATAGAATAACATATTATTTTATATAGATTATATTATGTAATTCATATTGAAAGAAAGTTTTTACTACGTTAAAAATAAACATACTCCGAAAAAAACCTCTGTCCTGGAAAGAACCAGCAAGTAACCCAGCGGGACATTTTTAAATTTTATTGATTTATTTATTTCAGAGACATGATACAATAAGTTGTTGCATTATAGTTTTTAGCATTGTGAAGACAAGATGTCAATAAAATAATATTATGTTAATCTAATACTGTTAATAATAGCACTCATGAACAAATTGTGAAGTATCACTTACTAATAAAGTTCTAATTATTATAAATAGTAATTACATACATTTAAAATTCAAATTTCAATAAAGTATGCAAAAGAATGATTGTTCAAACTATTTACAAAATTTATTTTAGAAACACCTTGGAAGCGACTAACTCATTCCCAGATGTACCATGAATTCATTTAAAAATGAAAAATAAGAATCAACCATGTACTCCTTTAAAACTATCGTTAAAGAACATATAGCTGATGTGAAGAATCGACGCTCCGGGAAGTCTGCAGTCTGTGAACACGTACAGGATCACCCCCGTCACTACATCAGATTTGATAGACCACAAATCCTCGCTAAAGAAGACCGATTCCTTCCAAGGATGATTCGCGAGGCTATTGAAATCAAAAAACATCTTAGGATGTTTTTTGAAATTAGTTTCAATAGAGAAGATGGCTGGGTGCAACCATCTGCTTGGGATCCTATAATAAATAAAATTAAATCCCAACCCTAGCATACAACTGCAAGACTTCAAGATACCATAAGTTCATACAGTGTACATCGGAAAAAAAGTTAAATTTTAATCTATGGTAACCGCGGTTAACTATGACATCTGGACGTTAAACATCTCATCCCCCCCAGTGACCATGGGTGCTGTAAAGCTCTCGAAACGTCGGGTATTTAAAAATACGCGATAAATTCCGTAGAAACTAGTATTATTTCAACATGTATTCATTTTTATTATAATAACACTTTTTGTTGTTTAATAAAATATTTGTGTAAAAATGTGTCAATACTTTAAGTATTAGGTAAAAATAAGTTTACTGTATCACTTTCATACTTTTATTATTTGTATTATTTGTACTAATATTTAAAACCTAGTCATGTGCGCCTTGTAAATATGTATTAAGTTTACTGAGTTTCTATACATTTAAGGCAAAAATCGGCCGCCCCTTATTAATCATGTCTTATATTCCCCTTAGTATTTCTTTTTTGACCGCGGAAAAATAATAATAAATTCCTTAATTTGCATTTCATTTCGGCCTTTTCCCGGGCGGCCTCTATCGAGTAATTTTTAAGTACTCTGCCTCTCATAATGTTGATTAATATTCAAATACCAAAAATATCGTTTTTAAGAGTATTAAAAGGTTATTGAGGTCATATTCGCACAATATACGTTTTTTTGATTCTATAAGTACGGTAAGTGACAGGTTCTATATTGATGGAACAAAATGACTCATATTTACAATATATTATGTTGATTTTGTGTCAAAATAGTAAAGCACTAAATCTGGACCTAATACGAGTATATTGCGCTGTGATTGAGTTATTATTTTATTTACACAGTAAACATTTCTGAGTTGATTCGGAGTGAAATTCATCACGCCACCTACCGGTAAGGATAGAACAACTACTGCAGGCCCTTTTAATTAAATGTATTTAAATTTTAATGTATGTTACACACACAGCTGCTCTGAATGTCTATACTTGTGATTACTATGTGATTCCTAAAAGAAAATCTGCCAAAATGTAAATAACAGAACTGTTGCACAATTCAGTGAAACAAAGATTTAATTGACGGACTTCATAATTTTTTTATTATTATCATTTATAAATTCGGAGTCATAAACATCTGTGCCCTGATGCTGTCAACATATACGTGAAATATATATAATAAATATATTTAAAGGAAAAAAGGTAAATTAAGTATTAAATAAACATGCAACTGAAAAGAGCATTAAAAAATTAAAGCACCTAGTTCAATATATTTCATGTAATTAAATAATATACATAAAATTATAAATGAAATATTGTACATAAAAGTATATATGAAATTGAGTTTACAGTAATAAACATGCATTAAGATTTTAATATTTTAAGTTTACCTACTCCTAATCCCATTTCGCATTTTACGGCTTTCGAACGCCGCCGCAATGTACCGTTATAATCTATTACAGAAGCAACGTTGCATTCGCGTATTAAAAGCTTAAACGTCGCCATTAGCCTAAACAATTGCCGATCGTAATTCTAGAATGCAAACTGCGTTTCCATTATTCTGCAGAAAATCGCTTCGAAAAATAAACCACAGGGTGAGGAGGAGGTTATGGTGGCTTTGGAGGCCAGATAACCAATCTGCGATCGATCTCATCAATCATTAGCTCTGGGCCCAAGGGTTGATAGATGTAACCCCGGGCGGGA
This sequence comes from Parnassius smintheus behrii, assembly GCA_036936625.1. NCBI lineage: Eukaryota > Metazoa > Arthropoda > Insecta > Lepidoptera > Papilionidae > Parnassius > Parnassius smintheus. The sequence goes on from JAUPFT010000018.1 coordinate 11,362,677, forward strand.
TCGCGCGGCCCTCCCCTGACGTATTAGTTTATTAGACAAAGTATGAACTGTCAGTTACATGGCGGATTAGTACTAAATATTTAATATGCTATTTAGTGATTTGTACGAATTTTGCTTTAGCAATGTTTTTGCGTCAGTTACATTTTATCCACATGTTTTATTTCAATATAACGAATACACACTACGTATAAGTAAAATTGAAGTGTGTGACTGTAATATCGAAAAAAAACTGCCTTTCATTGAGCTGAGGGGGTGATTTGCATGCCATTAAGAATAAATAATAATTTTTAAACATTATGTCTGTCTGTCTGTCCGGGCTAATGTTCGGAATGGCTGAACTGATGGTAATGTTACTTGACGAGCAGTTAGAAAGCAACGTAATCTAGTTAGTTCGTTAATAATCTACTTAGTTAAAAATCTTGTTAGTAGACAATTCAGTATTTTGTGATATTATAACTTAAAATATTTTAATTACAAAAGACAGGTGTAGGTATGTAGATAGATACTTGGATAGTAGATAAATTATTACTTAATTATTTTTTGCTTTAAGTACCTTTCTAACAAAAACAAGAACTAAATTTATCTTTCATAACTGTTTACTTAAATTCTTCGGTAACTTATAATATATCTGAAACTTTTTGGCGGTCATTTAGCATCCAATTATAATAGGAACAACGTTTTGCCATTTTAATTTATCAAATAGCTAATATACATAACTATTAGATAAATTAAAATGTGTATATGTATATGATATTTGTACGTAATTTTTAAATTACAACACTTTTTCAACTATTTTATATTAAGTGAATTTACTTGAATTAAATATATTAAATACTAAACAAGCTATTTCAACAAGTATTCACAGTAAAACTATTTACGTAAACAGCGTTACAAAACTAACATTCAATCGACTACAACGCACAGGCCCCGACTTGTTATGGCTCAGACCGTCTCGCGATTGTAAGTAATTATTTTACGCAGGTAGCAAGAGTGACAGAGGCCTGCTCGGGCGAAGCCGAGCGAGTCCACAGTCTTTTATGTTATAAACTTCAGGATAAAACGTTGAAGGCATTAAACTTAACGATCATTTAAGCTGAAATCGTTAAAACTAACGATCAGAAAGTTTTACGTGAAGAGAAAGTAGATGACGATAATCTTAAACCATGAAACTAACTGTTCATATTCGTTGTCTTACGCTAAAATTGAAACAAAAGTTACGCATCCTATGCCAAAGCTTTGGATCAAGCATTTCATCAATCATTGCGATGGATCGCTTGTGAATCCGGCAGAGCTAATAGATTTAAAGACCGAGGTTGTGCAAAGACAGATCAATTTGTAAGTTACGGATATCGCACGTGTTATACTGTTTAGTATTTATGAGGCGATTGTATCCTGTTTTATCCATCATTGAACTAAATTTTCGATTTAGTAGTGCACTTAATAAGCATTTTTTCTGGTTAGCCATGTTAAAACACCTATAATGCCCAAAAAGTTTCTACACAATAGTGATAAAACAAAATAAAGGATATTACAGTTATAAAGGTTTTTATTTGACAAAATTAATGTAAATTTGTATTGATACAAATACGAAAATGTATAATTTATACATGCGATCGTTGATCCGGCTTTATTTTTGTGATTTGGACAAACACTTGTACTAGTTCCACAATATTTATTATAAATTATTATTCTACTAACTTTAAAAAACGAAGGGTTTCACCTAACGCCGGTATATAAGAAAGATAAATTAACGATAATATGTGTCATCAGAGCTTACAATTGTAGGTGACCTAAGATAAGCTATTATGATAAAATATTATTTTAATGAATAACAAGGGCAACACACTTATCTATTCTTGCCAAATTAATTTAATTGGTTGTAAAAGGGCTTCTCGCGCGGAGTTTAGAAATTTGAGCTTTTCTGTATTTCTGTTATAATATCTCGGCACATTGTTGTTGCGGTTACTGCAAAATATAACGTTGTGTATTTTATCGTGGCTTCAGTCAACGGTTTCTGCGGTTTTCATTCTATTAATTTAGTTTCTCCGTAAGCCTCAACTCGTACAACTTTTAGAATATTACCTTTGCCACACATAGTTTGTTTAAGCTGTTGGTATTTAGACTCAGCTGAACCGAGGCGGAAAAAAATCTATCGGTTTTGCAGAAAAAAATCACAAAATTTTGCACGTTAAACTGACTATTTATCAGTCTGGTTTACTTACAGCGACATCAGTGCTTTACTAAAAACTCAAAGTAGATAGATATAACTAGCTAAAGATGATATCAAACAAGGAATACATGACGGTAGGACTCTTTTTCTGTCATAGAGTCCGCCTGGGTAGGTATAGCTCTAGCAGCTCACGAGTGCGGTCGACCTTTGGATGTGGTTCGACATGCACATGCACAGTGTGTCAGTGATAGTACCTGGCGGAGCGGCCTCCGCTAGCGACTGACCGCTCCGTCAGGCGCGCACACTTTGACATTGTGCAGTGTACCTTTACATGTCGAACCACATCTAAAGGTCGACTACACTCGTGAATTGTAACAACTATACCGCCCTTTGACCTATTAGTTACAGACTTGAGGCATACCATCTTAGTTCTCAGAGGTAACAACGCATCTGTAGCCTTCTTTGTTCGAAGTTGGCTGCGGGTGCCCATGCATACACACCATTCAGCATGATTTACGTTACACCGTTTGCAACCGGGCCGGGCTCCACCCGGGGCACGTTCACCGTGCGCCGGCCGGGCCAGTCATTCATGCTACACCAGGCTCTTTGCATGTATTCTATGCACGGCCGTGTCATAGGCATTTTGTGTCAACTAGTAATTTTATCAGTAGATAGACGTGATGCTTGAGTTAATTATTCAACTTTTACAACTTGAATTGGCAGCTATTGCAATTGCCACCGATGACGGTCGATATTGTTTTACAAATAATATTTTTGTATTTATTATCCAAATACTTAGGATCATATCGTAAACTACAGGAAATTGCTCACATCTCAAAGACTTGTAAATACCCACCGACATTTCAACGCCGTGCCCCGGCCGACATTTCAACGCCGTGCCCCGGCCGACATTTCAACGCCGTGCCCCGGCCGGGTCCTAGTGGCGCACGGCGGGGGCACGGCCCGGCCACGGTCAAGCATGAATCACTTCTTACAAAAAAGAATGCAAGGATGTTTGACCGTGTCTAGGCCGGTACTCGACCGGGTCCCGGCCGATCGCGACACGGTGTAACGTGCATCATCCTTTTACCTATATCCCCCCGTGGGATGTCGTAAGAGACGACAGAGGGAAGCCGAACCGTGTGATGGATAGTAGCATCTTCCTGATAACAGCCGAATAAAAATAACCAACTGCACTTGCCGATCTTACGATAAATATGGCAGATATCCCCCTATGAGGCAATCAATGGGGGAAAGCCATGTTTATCAATGGACTTTTGACAGGCTGTAATGGCAATGATAACGGTAAGAGAGTTTTTGCGATATATGCATGGGTTTTTAACCCTATTCTTCCCTTTCGCTTTAAAGGAGTCTTTAGAGTTGTCCTTTTGTTTCAATTTTTATTTTTTTATGGAATAAGGACGACAAACGAGCATACATTTTCCATTAAAAATTAAAATGCAGATGCGTTGTCACCCCTGAGGTCTAAGTTGGAATGTCTCGTTTCCTGTAAAAAGGTTCTCGGGTTCTCTACACTCACCATACGAAACACAGCATCATTAAGCTGCTATTTTACGCTGGTATTCAGTGAGAGCGTGGTATTTGCCTTTTATGCCGTTGACGGTTATTGAGGTATAAATCTGTTTCTATAATCTGTTCTATAACTGACTGTGTTTAGTTTCATCTTTTGTATTAAATTGCACTATTAACGAATTATTTTTGCGAATATTATAAAGTTTTAATACAAGTCTATTTTTATATTTAGGTTTTGCCTAATAAATATAGGTAATTGTACTAACTTTGATCATCTACATTTTCTGAAAAATTAAGATAATATGTTATTTCTTTTCTGAAAAAGTGAAATATTGCGAGAAAAACTCTTCGAGTTGATTTCAAGTTGGGTTGAGCACAAGGAAGATTAAGAATTGCGGTCTTGTATTTAGCATGGATACTTTTAAATTGACACTACTGTGCGTGTACATGCACATCGCGATTTAAGTTTTCCCACTTCGACAGAAAAGCCAATTACCGTACTTTATGGAAATATGTAAAACGCTCCTCGAATTCGACGTAGATATTATGTATTATGAATTGGAAACGGTCGGACGCTATTCAAATGTCGACGAATACAAATGCTTTGGAGCTCATTACGGCACCGGTACGTAGCTATTTTGAATGTACGGCCGTATGTTTCTTAGACGGAATGAACGAGACTTATACTTTTCTTCGTATTTCGCTTAATCATCTCGGCCGCTTTCCTTTATGTTGCTCTATTGTTGACGTTTCGTTTCTAATTTAAACTGTCAGTCTTAAGTCGAGACGTTTCTTTGGTTCATTTTTGAAGACATAAACGTATTAAAGAGGCGAACTTTTTCGGCGTCGACTTTTGGCTCGAGCTGTGCTTACTTCGTCCCGTTCGTTCAAATCTCATTCCGGCTAAATAACAGTTTCGACTCGAAAGTCGACTTATTATATTATCGTTTTTCAGGTTCTGAACGACATTTTAGATTGCTTTATATCTTAATACAAAAAACTGTTTGGCTTTGTATTTACATTGTGTTTTGTCATAGCCTATATATATTATTGACCTATATTAACTGTATATGTCATTTTTAGCATTGAACGGTTTTCAATGAGTATACTTCCTATATTGAATAAAAAATATTCTATTCTATTAAAATGTTATCAAAGACCCAACCTTTTCCGTATTCGCGTATAATTATTTCCGTATAAGTCATGCAAAATTTCACAACCCTGAGAGCGGTGATATAATGTCATAGATGCATTATAAGTTTATATGTAAAATCGTTACAAGTATGGTTAAGTAACATTGTATTCTTTTTTAAGTACAGAATATTAGTGTGAAATTGTAGTGATTGAATGCTCTTGTGTTTTACTAGTAAATGATGAGAACTGGAAACAAAAAAAGAGATTTTTTCGTATATATGTTACGAGATATCTACTTACATTTAAAGGATTTTAATAATCCTTTTTTATTAAGTAGGTTACTTCAGGCGGGATCCACATTTCGAGAAAGATTTTTATTTTAGGCTAGGGAAATAGGTGATGATTTTTAATGTAACTATATTTAGAGGACAGTCTAGTTCTAGTGGTAGTAATGCTGCCTTTTCATTGTTTTAATACTTTTTATAAAAAAAAAATACTTTAAAAAGTGAAAGCGTACTTAGCAGAACTATAAAAAGAAAAGAATTTAATAATAAGCTCTGAAGTCAATTTTATACATTGTCTTAGTGCCGCTTCAGAAGTTATTAAACACAATGAAGTCTCGTTGACAAAACATGTTCGTCAGTTCGTTAGTTCTTGATAGATGCTGAGTCGGATCACAATTAGTTGTTGCATTAATGATGATTTATAAATACATCAACAGAATCTAGGGATATTTTATATTTCATCAAATATCTAAAATCTATGAAGAATTTTCTGATATAGTAAATGGAACAATAATAGGTTTTTTGTTAAAGATCTTTAAATATCTTTAACAAAAAATAAAAAAAAAATATTTCGTATTTTTTTTGTTTTCAATAAACATGTAAATTTTTAGTCGCCTTAGAATATTAGTGTGATAAAAAAGCTTAATTTCTTCTTATAAAACTATTAATTTTAATTAAAATTGAAAAACGAACCCATGGCGCAGCGGCTTAGCAATGAGTGGCTGCGCTGGGGGTCGCGTGTTCGAATCCCGCACGGCACAAGTATTTGTATGGCCTACAAATAGTTGTTCCGGGCTGGATGTTTGTCCTTGTGCAATTTATGTTTGTAAACTGCCCCAAGATACAAGAGAAAATCCTAGTGTAGGGGTAATGTTATTTAAAAAAAATCTTATAAAATGTAATTCAGCGTCAAAATCAGAGCGATTGCCATGTCGCAATGCTGGAACACGTAGCGGTCTTAGAGCATGAAGAACAATTTCATGTAACCTTCGCACGATTTGGTCGCTTACCAGCAGCTGGTGGTCCTCCTGGAGCGTTTGTAGTAGTTGCATCGCTGTGATATTAGTTTGTCTTCTGGCAATCATTTGGAGAAATCGATCCTGTCTCTGCGTAGTAACACGACATCTAGCCGTGTACCGTTCAACCACATCTCCAGCACTCCAATAACACGTTTTGACTGGTGTGTAGGGCCTCAGCAACGACGCGCTGAATAGCACCACTTTCTAACATGCCCACGGCTCGTAACATTTCATCTCGACTCAAATGACGAAGTGATGTGAAATGGCTCGTTAAAAACAATCTAATCTCTTTTCATTTATTAATATCAGTAAATTAATTTTAATTTCCCTTGACGCAACGAATTACTAACAATTTTGCCGCCGTATTTTATTTTTTCTTTTATTTAAATTTTTAAATTTTGAAAATAGAATAAAAAGGTTACTATCTGTTTATAAACTTTTTATGGACCCTAAAAAGATTTTATACTATGAAGTCATAAATAATTTAGGATGAAGGTATCCGTAGATTCTGTTGATGTGTTTACATACAAGCCGTAGCAGCTCAGGGGCTTAGCGCTGGCTGTAAATATTACAGTACGTGAGCAAAATTGTTAGTTACAATTTAGTACTGATTTACCACATGCTTTACGATGAAGGAAAACATCAGTATGTTTTCCTTCATCGTTAGAATGTGTGGTGAGGAAACCTGCATGTCTAAAAATTTAAAAAAAATATTTCGAAGTCCACCACCACGCATTGGGGCAGCGCGGCGGACTATTCCTAGCCCTAAAACCTTCTCAGGAGGCTATGGTACGTTGTTGGTGTAAATTTAACTTTTAATATAAGTATATACATGTGGTACAATTATCTGTTAAGTAGCTTCAAATATAGATGTTTCTTTATTAAATATACAAACACCTAAATTACTATATAGCTTCTTAATTTTACATGATCGGACAAAACTATAAATCGATTTGACAAGTTAGTATTTCAAACTGAATATGGTTACATGGGAAGCTCACTTGCTAACCCGTCAGTGGCAATATCGTTGCAGACAGCGTATTATTTTATGGGGTGGATTACGCCGCTTGCCGCAAATGCTGCGAGCCTCGTTGCGTCCGTATTTTATACGGCGTGCCCCGTTCTGTTTGTCTCTCTGCTATATGTATCGGCACTACGCAATTTCGTTGAGTGCTCGCTGCAATGTTGACTGAATACAGGAAATATTGTTATATAGGGTGATATTTTGTAATTATCGTATACGTACTTGTTTGTCAAGTACTACTGTCTGTGATTCCTTTGATGTTTGCTAGTTATTTTTAAATTCTTTGATAATGAAAGTGGAAAAGAGTGTATTAAATAGAAATTTCTTCGTTATTAAATATTATAAGGAGTTATACGAAATGAAAATATGGATGTATTACGTAAATCTAGTGGTTTCACTGTAACAATTTATTTGTTATAGGCGTATTTGGCAGGCGGTTTGACAACCGCATTTTTAATACTTTGAACTGTTATTAAGATGATGCTGCTGTCTACTTCCTGCATTATTTCCTTTTATCGCCACGGGAGTCAACGTAACGTAAGGGATACTTGATTATCTTTTACTTGGCCATAATAAAGCCGTGATAGCGTAGGAGCCAAGCGTTCACAATAAATTTCATAGTACACAAGCGTCCGTGTTCGAAACCTGTCGGCACCAATAAAATAGTTAGTTGCAATTTAAGTGTTAATTTTACCACGTGCTCGAGGGTGAGAAACACAGTACAGTAATATGAATTTCGAGGATTTGTCAAGTCCGCCAATACACACTAGAGCACCATGGCGGAATAACTGCTCCATAATAATCTCAGAAGGCCAGCCCATCTGACATTGTTTTTTTTGTTGCTATACCAGTGCTGAAAGAGCAATATAACTTCTTCGGGCAGGCTAGTCTCAGATCTCATCTTATCCCACATGCGTTGGTAAGCTACTAAGTCAAACGCCTTTGATAGGTCCAGGTAGCAAACAAACACAGGTGTCCTCCTTGCTGTGTAGTACTGGACAGTCTGCTTGAGACACAAGATAGCACTCTCGGTAGAAAGACCTGGTCTAAAACCGAATTGAGCATCATTGAGCGTGATGTGCTTATCCTTAGTTAATAACACGTGCAAAATTTCTAGATTGCATCCTCGTTTATTGGTAAAATTAACCGTACAACAGATCGGTATTCGCATTAGGATGCTTACGGACGGTTCGCACTCAGCTTGCGTATAAATGACGGACTAATTAGACCCTATCTATGAGATGATATGATAACAGTATGGACCCTATATATGATAACAGTATGGACCATATTTCGCGTATTTGAACTTTTTTAAATAAGGTAAAGATTATTCTCAGTTTTCACTGAGGTGTAACTGGTATGAATTTGATTTGTCACTTTGTTATTACTAACACTCTGTTATTTTTATCTTTATATAATTAGGTATATATTGTTATTTTGTCAGTTAGTGATCGTAAAACTTCTGTACGATTTGACCTATTGAAGTCATATTCACTCAATATATTTGTTTTGTCGATACGATGGTATTAGCTAGAGCCCGATAGGTCAGTAGTCAAGCTTTTAACAAAATTATTATTTATTGACCGAATGACTCATATTCAGCATATTAGTCAAATCAATCAAATTACATTTTAGCCAGATAGTTTGTGACTAGGTCGATTAATAAAAAATCATATATTAACACTAAGAAAACTTACGAAGTGAACGTATTAATGAAGTCTAACACATACACACAGAATAAAAAACCAGATTAAAAGACAACGAAATGATCTTTCGTGAATCCCTTGTGAATTTTGAAATGGAACACTAACGATAATGGTAAAGTAAAATCCACGGGCATAGCCGTTAGAAAAAGCTCATGTTTCTAGATGAAAGATAATTTCAGCACTGATATTTTATTACTTTATCAATACATCAAATACCTAATCCATTGCCATTGTGGTTGTACGTAAGATAGGATAGAATATAATATTTTTATTCAGTTAGGTAGTTACTTAATAGAATAAAAAGATAATTACTTATTAGAAGTTCATTTCTAATTTACCTCTAGTGGGGAAAATACCAACCCGGGCGGATTTTTTAAAAATAAGTACAGTCCTATTCTTAATAAAAGAAATCTTATAAATGAGAATGGAAATACCAAAAATAATAATTTCTACAGCTTCAGAAGAACGTAGAATTTTCATATACATACATAAACACTCACGCCTGTCTCCCAGAGAGGTTGGGCAGAGACTACAGATTTCCATTTGGCACGATCCTGACAAACCTCTCTCGCTTCCTCCACATCCATATACCTACGCATACATGCTCGTCGGTTATCGGTACTCCTAATTTGGCTCATTTTGAATATATCGATAAAATTTTGCCTAGGACGTCTCTTTCCGACTCTTCTCTCTTTATTGCAACATAAATTTGCTTTGTTACTCTTTCCTCATTCATTCTTTCTAGATGACCAAACCACCGAAGCATTCCTTTCTTAATTCTGGTCACAGCATTATCTTGCAAACCACACTCTTCTTTTATCACACAATTTCTTACCCTGTCACTCAGATTCAGCCCTAACATACTCCTTAGCGACCGCACTTCTACTGTATTTATTCTACTCCCGTGCTTCTTCTGCCACACTCACTACCACTTTCACTACCATATATTAAATTAGGGACTAACACAGCATTGCGAATTGCCATACGTGCATTTTTTGACACATTCTGACTTTTCACAATAGAGTGAAGAACCCCATTTACTTTATTTCCTGATTTTTCGAATAAAATGTTATCTACATTTGTAATGTTATCATTATTCTGTTCTATTCCGTTACAGGCAATTAAAGTCCACTGTGCAACACAGGCCTCCGCCGTAGATTGCCTCATGGGGGATATTTATCATACTTGTCACGCCTGGCAGGCGGAGTGATGACCGTAGTTCTTTAGTTTTAGTCGTTACTAGGAAGATGCTGCTGCCCACCTCCTGATTTGTTTCCCTCTGTCGTCTCATACGACACCCGCGGCATGATATGATGTATCGGATATTCTTATAGCGCCACCACACGGTACATAATAATATCTGAGATTGCTTATTAACATATAAATAATAATATCTGAGAATAACAAAATATGTAACATGGAAAGAAATGCAAAATGTATTCACCTTTAGATTTCTATTTCTTTTTCAATTTAGAGATTTTAAAATGAAACACGAACTGAGGCATCTCCTTAGGGTATCCGAGTGGAGTCTACAATAAGTATTCCTAAGAAAACGTCTTCGCATTTTAAATCAAAATAGGAATTTTACATAGTATTCTCTTAACCTTTATTTCCTTCCTTGAAAAAATAACTTACACCTACACATATACACATAGTTTTTTGTTAAATTTGGTAAAAAATTACTTCGCTTATATCTCCTTAATAAAATAAAATGATGTGTCTTACCTAGTTTGAAGAGCACCACCCGCGCTCTCTCAATTGCGTGCACTATCTCCGTCACCAATAAGTGGCTGACTGTACGACTCGTGTTTCGCATATACACGAGACTTCCTCAGACGAAGTAGACTCTGTCAGTCTACTTTTTCTACTACTATTTCGTTAAGCGTATATAAGCGCCAACTTTAATATAATAGATTTCCCCAAATTAAATAATATTAAATAAATTATATTATTTATTATTTTTTAATTATACATACATACATACATAAACACTCACGCCTGTCACCCAGAGGGGTAGGCAGAGACTACAGACTTCCATTTAGCACGATCCTGACATACCTCTCTCGCCTCTTCCACATCCTATACCTACGCATACATGCTCGCACAATTTAATTTTTTAATTATAATATTAAATTATTAAAAATAATTAAATATTTTAATACGATTAACTGTAAAATAGTACGGATAGTTTAGGTAAGACAATCACGCTTAAGGGTGGCAGTTAAGGTAAATATCCCCTGGATTTGATGTGCTGTAATGAATGGGTGATGAATGATTATTAGTACATTTTCAAAGAGAAACTTCTTTAGGCACGTGTGGCACTTTCGGGATGTGCAAAAAGCACTCAACTCGCATGACCGTCACGCTCAGATACATTTATACAGAATAATGAAGTTTTTACTTCTGACGTGCAGACCTACAAGTAACAGTTTTTATAAAGCTATGCACCTAGTTTTAAATAATTTCAACTTTTTAAAGTAATTATTGGGAGAGTCCTGTTCTGCTGGAATCTGCCAGGATTAGTGGTCACCCTATTACTAATTTCTGGTGCCAATTAGCATTGCCGCCACGGTTTAAAGGTTAAGCTAGCCTAAGTCATTCAAATCCTCAGAGCTGAGAATACATCAGCGACCCTCTTCGTTTGAAGGTGCGGGAGGGCAGGTTGTTTTGCCTTGGCTGCAATAATCATACAGTACTCACAATACTGTTCTTATGTATTTACAATATGTAAAGATACTTCTTCTTTTATTATTATTTTAATGCTGTTTTCCTAAAACGTCAGCGCTAAGAGAGGAGAAAACAATTGGCGGGTACAGATTGGCTGGAATTGATAATTGCATCTGGATTGGTTACAGTATTGGTATAAAATTTGATGTTATATTTGTATGCTTGTTACGCTCATATTACAAAGAAGTTAGTGGAGTTAGGAAAAGGAAAGGTTAGGAATTATTTACTGGAGTTATTATAGATATATTTTAGAGAGGATTATACGTGGTATCCCGCTGCAGCTATAATGTGATTGTCGCACGTATGGGTCGGCTCGACCGGGGACCACGATCTCACAGAATACCAGCGTAAAGTAGCAACTTAATGCTGTGTGTGTTTCTTATTTATTAATGTGTATTTCTTATGGTGAGTTAGTTTAGAGAACCGGAAACATTTTACTGGAAATGAGGAATTCTATCTTAGACCTCAGGGGTGATAACGCATCTGCATTTTGATTCATACGTGAGGATAAATGTGGGCCACAGCATCCACTTACCATCAGGTGGACTGTGTGCTCGTTCGTTACCCTTATTGTATAGAAAAACTTAATAAATTGCTACAAGTAAATTCTTCTTCATAACTTTTCAAAAATATTTGTGACGTTTAGTAGTTTAGTTTAGTTTAGTTTAGTTTGCAACGGGCTGTTTTCCGCAACTCCACGTCTCTGCGCGTATTTTGCGTGTGGGCAGGAATAATGTGATTATTCGAGCCATGAGATCTCCCCGAAGAAGCTCAACAGTCCCTTGATGTTGCATGCAACTTCGGGGAGTGATCCCGGCGTGCCGAGATGTTTAGCCCTGTACGTAGCGACCTCCGGACATTTCAGTAGCACGTGGGCCGCCGTTTCTTCCTCCCCCATACATGCTCTGCACAGGGGACTATCTGTAACACCTATAGTAAATAAATGTTTGTTAAAGGTGCCATGTCCTGTGATAGCACTAGTTACTATCCTTATCTGCGGCTTGTTCAGTCTCATTAGAACTTTGGTTAAGCGACTGTTTATTACAGGTAGGGCCTCCCTAGCTTGTCTACAGTCTGTTAGATTTTTCCAAAGCTGAGCGTGTTGATTAGTGAAGTGTCTACGTACCATTGAACGAACGTTACCAAAGGGGATTGGTATGATTGGTTCCGGCCCTATAGTGGCCAGAGCCGATCCTCTTCTGGCCAGTTCGTCCGCTGCATCGTTGCCTCTGGATCCACTGTGTCCCTTTATCCATTGTAGAGTCACATTGTTGTTTTTACATACCTCATTTAATCGTTGATGGCATTCATATATTAGTCCCGAGTTCACCCCATTGCAACTCAGAGCTTGTAGTACCGCCCTACTGTCGGTCAGTATTCTGATGGGGAAGTCATTAACCTTCCTAGCATCTATTGCTATGGCCGCTTGAATGATACCCATACATTCCGCCTGAAAGACCGTGTTATAGGTACTCAGCGGTGTGCATATGTGAATATTGAGGTCTTCAGAGAAAGCTCCAGAACCTACACCTTCCTTTGTTTTAGAACCATCGGTGAAAATTCTAAGCTCTTTTGGGCTTAATCCTTCCGGCTGGTTGTTTTCATTTAATTGTATCTTGTATTTCTTATCGAAAACAAATTGTTTAGGAATCCTATCGTATTTGGCTTGTAGGATAGGAATTGCTGAGTAGATTCTATCAATTATGCCTGTATGAGGGACACTATTCTTACTCCAAAGATTTAGGGTCTTGAGTCTGATGGCAGCTAAAGTCGCTTCTTGTTGTATATGTAGATGAAGCGGAGTTAGCTCCAGCATCGCTTCCAAGGCTGCTGTTGGCGTAGTTCTTATGCAGCCTGTGGCAGCCATACATGCCAGTCTCTGGTAGCGCTGAAGCTTCTTAATTGTGGTGGCTTCATTGGTCTTGGTCCACCATACCAGAGCGCCGTATGTGATCATGGGCCGGATTACAGTTTTGTAAAGCCACAGTATGATTTTTGGCGTCAGTCCCCATCTTTTGCCAATCATGTTTCTTGACGTTTAGTATCTTTTTCTAACATCACGGTGTCATTAAAATGAAACTAACACTATTTGATGATTATGTCGATGTGTAGCAAAACGTAATTTCGGCTCTATAGTGTTTATTGAATGGCGTTGTAGATTTTTATTGTGTTTTTGTGCGATTACTATCACTTTTATAGTTACCGATTGTATAAATAGGCTATCGTTTTATCTTTTATCGTCCGTTACACTATTGTTTGTCCCGGTTCTGACGGATCAATGTTTTGTTCCCTATCATTTACACATCGTGGAGTATTCTTGGTGGCATTATAATGTGCAAGTTAGTTTCGATGATAATTTACTCAATGGTTATAGTCCTATTTGTTTGTACGACTAGGACTACATAAGCTAACTAAACTGAACTTTCAGGCCTCGCTCTTATTTTTGTTGTCCTATTGCGAATTATTCTATTGAATGTCTTATTTTATTAAGCTTAATATTATAATCGTAAATTTAATGTTATTTATTTCAAAAATCTGTGAATTCTTTATAGCAACTTCGTGAGATCATGTCAACCATTTTGTGTTCGGTCTTAGCTGGCAATATAGTTTTTATTAAATTAAATTTTAATTTGTTTATGTACACATGGGATTATACAACAAGAATTTAAATTTGCTAGGCTGCAATTGAGCTATTTATAACAAAAATGGTACAAATTTTATAACAACCATATTTCCTGGATTTCCGAGAGTGTAATTAAATGCAAATATTTATAATTTGAGCCGTCGTAACTCAAGAGCTAGGAGCATACCGTAAACTTTGCAGTGGGTAGGTACGTGGGCAACCAGGGTGCTATGTCTTTCACCACAACTGAAATTGTTAATTATAATTTTAGTGCTCATTTACAACGTGCTAAGGCCAAGCGATGAAGAAAAAATTGTGAGCTGCATGTTTGAGAAATCAATTATTTTGGAAACGTGTTATGTCCTGGCCAACACGCACAAGAGCACCGTCTGACTATTGCAAACTCTCTCAGAATTAAGATGATCTATGCTCAACAGTAAGAAGCATATAGGCTTTTCCACTCAATTATTTTTTCCTTTGTTCATTTATTCAAAATCATTCCTTCAAAACCAAGTAAAGACTGCAAATAAAAGTTATAATATAGAATGCAAATAAAAATTATAACAAAATTCCGAACTCAATCAATAATTACTGGATTTTCACATATACAATTCTAAAAATTATATTTATATTATTGTACGGTACTTATTCTTTTACGGTCCAAATATAATAAACTGCCTATAATGGCATGATCAAAGTAACTTACCTGTAAGTGAACTTCGATCACTATTATACGCAGTTAACGCCTCGTCTGATATGACTATGTAGTTTATGCACTTTTCGCATCAACAAACACGCGTTCAAAGATTTGGTTAAAATTAACCAAAAAAATAAAATTTATTTGTGACGGCCACCCATAAGTCCATGGCAACACTGGCCGGCGTGCGACCAATCATTATGACGTTTCGTGTTAAACAATCCGCGTCGTATCCGTAAACAAATTGTGGAAAATAAATGTATAGAAGAAAAAATTAAGTTGAAAATGGAGAATAAGAAAGAAAAACTAAAAAGGAAGCTTATGGATCTTTTATTTTCTTCATCAGAAGGTATGTTTACTCGTAGATTCTTAAGAATAAGTCGTGCTTGGGCGTCGCCATTTTAAAAATGCTAAATGCGTCATTTGTTTTATCACAACAAATAGTATCTTAAAGGGTGAAAATATTGACCTTAGCGATAGGACGAGCGCCTATACCTGGTCTTTGTTTACTATAAGCAGTTTATTTCATATTATGTAAGTCATACGGTACTACGAGCGAGTACATGTGGTTTCATTATTGTATGATAAATGTATCTAACGGTACTAAGAGCGAGTATATGTGATACTTTTTTCATACTTTCTTACAAAAAGTCACGAAATATTGCCATAAATTTTCATCAATATTATCATACGGTACTACGAGCGAGTACATGTGATAAATTAGTTCTGCAATATTTTCGCAGATGAAGCTGAAATATCCGTTAAAAAGAGAAGGAAAATAATTGTGGAAAGCGATTCTGAAGAAGATGTCGAAAATATCT
This sequence comes from Parnassius smintheus behrii, assembly GCA_036936625.1. NCBI lineage: Eukaryota > Metazoa > Arthropoda > Insecta > Lepidoptera > Papilionidae > Parnassius > Parnassius smintheus. Next base: position 11,378,415 of record JAUPFT010000018.1, read on the forward strand.
TGCCCTCTTGTAGTAACAATAGTAACAATAACGATAATTTTCCAAATTTTCTTCAAAAAATGGGCCATGTGAAGAAAATCGATAAAACTATTATTATAAATAGTGAACTAAAAAATATGTGGAACACACTTCTTACGCAAGGGTTAGACGAAAAATCAAGTGATGAAATTTTAAAAACATTTCCATTAATTAAAGATTGCCTTACGTTACCTCCAAACCTCAATCCAGAAATAAAGATTACCCTGTCACCCCAGGCATTAAAAAGGGATGAACACATTTGCCATAAACATAATATTATTGGATATGTAATCTGTGGCCTCACACAAATATTAACAAACATGTTGGAGAAGGACACAGAAAGTGACACAACAGAATACATAGGAAACTGCATTAGACTATTATGTCATGTACATTACAAAGAGTCTCAGACTCGAAGAGCAGTCATTTTACCTGGTGTAAATAAAAAACTTAAGGAAACCTTAGAAAAAACACTGATCACCAATTATTTATTTGGAAATGATATCACTAATATATTAAAGGAAAACAAAAACTTAGAGAACTCTGCTAAGGACCTGAAGCCTTTAAACAATTGAGGCCCGTCCTCGAACAGGAAGCAGGGCGGGCGAGACAATACCAGACAATACAACACCAGACAAGACAACACCAAACGGCCAAAAAACAAGCCTTCGAAAGTGAAGTATACTATGACGCAACGCCATCAACATCAACGACAACAATTAAGATCGTTGACAAGGCATCCCTCCAGGACAACACAACCACAGCGGCATCATCGGGAATAGAGGCAAGCTATGCAGGCAGATTGTCTAATTACTATAAAAATTGGTGTTTTACAAAAAACACAATTGTGTTAAACTGGGTAAAAAATGGATATTCTATACCATTGTCTAACATAGTATACCAATCTCAGGTACCTCAAAACAACTCTTTTTCTGAAATTGAAAAGCAAAAAATTTCACAATGTTTAGATAAATTAATAAAAATAGGTGCAGTTATACTAGAAACACAGCTATTAAAATATCAATATTTTTCAAAAATATTTATAACTCCAAAACCAAATGGTTTATCTAGATTTATTTTAAACTTAAAAAAAAATTTAATAGATTTGTACCAACATTGCATTTTAAACTAGAAGATATTAGGACTACATCTTATTGATAGACAATGTTTCATGGCATCGCTTGACCTAAAAGATGCTTATTTTTTACTTCAAATACATGAAGAATCTAAAAGATATTTAAGATTTTATTTTAATAAAAATCTGTATCAGTTTAATGTCCTACCTTTTGGTTTATCCACAGCACCTTATGTTTTTAACAAAATAATGAGACAAATAGTTTTCTACCTTAGATCAAAAGGGATAACCTTGGTAAATTATCTTGATGACTTTCTTTTTATATCACCAACTGCCAATGAATGTAAAAAGGATGTAGATACCGCCTGTCAATTTCTCAAATCATTAGGATTCATTATAAATTATGAAAAAAGTCAATTACATCCTAGTAAAGAGTGTAAATTCTTAGGGTTCATATTAAATAGTGATAATTTTACAATAAGTATTCCACTAGATAAAAGAAATAAAATTAACTTTAAATTGCACTCCATTATATAAAAAAGAAAATGTACCATCAGGGAGTTTGCATCTCTCTTGGGTTCCTTAACATCAATTTGTCCCTCCGTCCCATATGGATGGATGTACACCAAAATTTTGGAAAGAAAGAAGTATATAGCTTTAAAAAATTCTAGGGACAATTATGAATCCAAACTAAAGATCAATCAAGGCATTATAGAAGACCTATTGTGGTGGAAAAACATAATCTTCTCATGTTCAGCCCCAATTAAGCGACAAAAATATAAATTCGAAATATTTTCTGATGCATCTAATACTGGGTGGGGAATAGTATGCGGCCAGAAAAAATTACATGGAAACTGGTCAAAAAAGGAAATAAAATATCATATAAATTACTTAGTACTTTTAGCAATTTATTTTGCATTAAAATGCTTTGCCAAAAATGAGAAAGATTGTAATATATTAATTCGCTCAGATAATACTACAGCAATTTCATATGTAAACAGAATGGGTGGAATACAATTCCCACACTTAAATTCCTTATCTAGAAAAATATGGCAGTTTTGTGAAAAAAGGAAACTACATATTTTTGCTTCATACATACCTTCCAAAGAAAATATAGAAGCTGATGGACAATCTAGGTTAATTAATATAGAAACTGAATGGGAACTAGCCTCATATGCCAATGAATAAATTATTACACAACTAGGAATACCTGAAATTGACCTTTTTGCTTCCCATGCAAATAAAAAATGTGATAAGTTTATTTCATGGAAAATTGAACCAGATTGTTTTTCAGTAGATGCTTTTACCATAGATTGGACAGGACTTAAATTTTATGCTTTCCCACCTTTCTCAGTAATTTTGCGTTGTTTAAAAAAGATTCAAGAAGATCGTGCTGAGGGTATTTTGGTGGTACCAAATTGGCCAGGACAAGCATGGTACCCCCTCTTTATGAGTCTGTTAACCCTTTACCGCATACTGTGCCAAATTTGGAACGCTTTAATTTTTTCCTTGTAAAATGTTATCAACGCCATCTATCTATTCCGTTCTGCATCAACAAACAAAAGTAAGGTGTGCTTTAACTAAGCTACTATAAACAACCTCCATTCTAGTCTTTTGAAACGTTATTATCTCTGGACAAAACAGTTGAGGCCGCCATTTTGTAGGAGCCCGACGTTTCTCAGCTTCATACAGCGATAAGTGTTTTTGTTCTTGCAATAAAATTAAAAAACTGTGTGAGTGTTGCAGAAAAATGGATCCTCAGCGCTTTTATGGTAAAAAACGTAAGTATATTTTATAGTATCTTGTTTAATTAATCGGTCAAAGTTTGTTCCAAATTCGGAACAAAATGCAGCCAGGCGCTTTTTAACTGGCCAAATTTGGAACTTCATGCAATGTGTTCGTTAAACCCCCTTGGTCATATTTGGAACATTATGCAGTGTAAGTTAATTATACTCGTCCTAGTTTTGATTATTTATATATGAACTCATCATCACTTCACTAAATATTATGAAACAAAGCCGTCGGCCACGTCTATCTGTCTGTCTGTTTACGAAAACTACTGCACGGATTTTCATGCGGTGGTCACAATAGATAGAGGGATTCTTGAGGAAAGTTTAGGTATAGAATACATCCCCGGGCACGTCCGGGACGGGTTGCTAACTATATCTTAACCTAGAACTCAAACCTGGATGGCGAGGGCTAAATCCAGCCAGTCCCATCGAATTGACCAGTCTTTTTAGGGTTTATTTAGACATAAATTTGAAATTATGACCTTAAAAAAAACATGCTTATCCAAAAGTAGAACACACTGCATGATGTTCCAAATATGGAACACGTACAATTATAAGCTTGAATGCATATCGTTCCAAATTTGGAACCAAAACTTTGGATATTTTTTTTGTAATGAATAATACCTCGATTTTTTTTTAAATATTTTTATATCAACAGGTATAAGGTATAGAACTAAATATTTTTTTTTAAGTTGATTTAAAAATTCCATGCGGTAAAGGGTTAAGCTCAAAGCCTGTTTATTTAAAACCCAATCCAAAATTACTTTCATCCATTTTCAGGTCTTGTCACCCGCTACACAAGAGCCTTTCACTAATTGCAGGGATCTTGTCAGCAAGATCTACTTAAAAAGGGGATACTCTCTGGAATGTGTAAATATTATCAAAAAACACTCTACAGCAATACAGTTCTTGCTATCAACATTGGTGGAAATTCTGTCAAACAAATAAAGCTGACCCATTGTCTGAATCAGTTCCCTTATTATTAAAAATTTTTAACTGAAAAATTTAAAAATGGTGCTTCTTATGGCACCTTAAATAGTATAAGATCAGCTTTATCATTACTTTTGGATAGTGAATTAAGTGCAAATAGATATATTAATAGGTTTTTTAGAGGTATCTTTAAATTAAGACCTAACCAACCTAAATATAAAGAAACTTGGGATCCAAGTCTAGTACTTGATTATGTAAGCAATTTATACCCAAATACAAAACTAGATTTAAGTATTTTGTCCAGAAAATTACTAATATTATTAGCCTTAACAACAGCACAAAGATTACAAACTTTTTCTTTCATAACAATAGATAACATTACTATTACTAATGATTGGATAAAAATCAAAGTTCCCCAATTAATCAAAACCTCCAAAATAAATGGTCTTCAACCTTTATTGACCTTAAAGTTTTTTAATGAAAATGTGAGTATTTGCCCTGCAAAAACATTATGTGATTATTTGGACGCCACAAGACCACTACGGAAGAACACAAATAATCTTTTTATCACCATTAAAAACCTCATACTCCTGCTTCAACCCATACACTCAGCAGGTGGATAAAAGATGTTTTATTTGAGGCTGGAATTGATATATCTATATACTCTGCACATAGCACACGACATGCCTCGGCAGCATACCGAAAAGGCCTTAATATAAACTTGATTAAATCAACAGCTGGGTGGTCCCACAGGTCTAAAAATTTTGCCATATTTTATAATCTACCTTTGGAAAATAATGAAGACTTTGGTGAATCCATCCTTCGCAATCAATGAGTCAAATTATTATAATTGTAACTGTGAATTGTTATAAATAAACATCATTATTAGAAAACATTTTCATTATTTCGCAAGATCTTTCAACATCTACATAGTCATATCAGACGAGGCGTTAATAAGTATAATAGCATGATCAAAGTAACTTACCTGTAAGTGAACTTCGATCACTATTATACGCAGTTAACGCCTCGTCTGAAGGTTCCCTCCCATTTGTTTTCTTTGAGTTTCCCACCCTGCTTCATAATGAAAATGGCTGGGAGTTCTTTAAACTTAATGATTGGTCGCACGCCGGCCAGTGTCGCCATGGACTTATGGGTGGCCGTCACAAATAAATTTTATTTTTTTGGTTAATTTTAACCAAATCTTTGAACGCGTGTTTGTTGATGCGAAAAGTGCATAAACTACATAGTCATATCAGACGAGGCGTTAACTGCGTATAATAGTGTATTAATAATTATTTGGTTAGGTGTTACATCTTTTATTTCACGTTTTTCAAGATAGTTTACATTCCTGCTTACCAATGTTACATTTCCCTTTGTTAAAAATTCTAGGACTTTTTTATTAATAATCGATTTAATTCCAAAAATACAACAAGAAGGACAATAACCTACATTTTCAAAATGAATATAGCGTATATAGTTATTAAAAGTAAGGTTAGGGTAAAGGTATGTTCTTCTGAGCGGAAAGCGGTCTCATGAAAAGTAACGTCGAGGTATCTCAAAGCGCGGATCCGATGCTCGAAAGCAATTTGACTTACTAACGTAACAAATTGGGAAATTTCTATCGTTACCCTTCCCGTTGCGAAATCTCCAACAGGTAATCGAATTAACATATCCCGCTCAGCTATTCGAGTCGATTTTTTTACGGATCGTCCTTTACGATAGGTAGCTTATAAAAGTCAGTTGCCGGCCTATAGGAGGCAACTAGTTTGCATCGCATGCCCCATCGTATGTCTAACTCTATTGGAAAATAGCACTGTTCAGATTTGTCTCTTTTTTACCGTTCGAAAGGGGTTCAGTGTAGCTGAACGTATGCCATCAAGCCATTGCGCACACGTGTATTTCTTGTTTCTTCTGTTCTTTGCTACATTTTTCTCTTCCTACTGTCTCTTATTTTTGTTTATTTGAGTCAAGGAGTGATAGTTTTTTATACCTTTATTAGTTACTTAATATTCTTTGTATGTTTTTCCAATTGCAGAAAAAAACTCTTAAGTTAAAATAAAGCCTAGATCACTACTTGAAAAATAATGATGAATATTTGTCATTGCGTATTTATACTGGCTCTCTTACACTTTAAAATAGTACACGGCAGTGAGTGCAGTGCTATTTGGTGGCAGCAATGGGTTGGGGCGGTACAATCCCAAACAGAAGTCCTAAATAAAGAGGCATGCTAGCTTACTACTAAAAACACATTCAAAACGTGCAAATGAAATAAATGTGCACATATAAATATTTTATTATTATTAAAAAAACTGTGGTATATATTTGAACGAAAAAAATTGGCATCAGAAGGAATTTGAATCCAATATCTGAGATAAAGTAGCTAGTCACGTAGAAATGACAAAATTAATAAAAACTTTACTAATTTACTTATTTGCTTACTCTTTCGGTGCTTTAAAGGAGAATTGAACTAAACTTTGACGTAATCACGCGTAGATATTCCACGCGATCGTATCGGCAATATCTCCATCGACCGATCAAATGGCCTATTCAAGTTTAGAATAAATAAGTATGCTTTAAATTAACTTCTGCAATTCAAAATAAATAATTAAATAAAATTACGTTATCAGAAAGATTAGACAGTTGGTTGATGAAGCAACAGCTAAATTAGTTCACCTACTTTGCTTACTTTCACCGTTTTGTAACCCGCGGCGTTTTTATGTTGGGGATGTACAGCCGTATTGAAACTATATTAATTTTGCAAAAGCAAGCGATATAAGCAAGCTTTGATTTGAGCCCTCGCAATTCACTTTTCAATGATACTAATATTACTGGCACTGAAATAAAATTATGTAAAAAAATGTTAAGGGAATTCTCTTAAAGAAGGTCTATAGAATAAATCAATATATTAAGGACAATTGTGTATGAGAAAACCTCTTACATTGCACTTGCAAGCCTCTTTGCTACTTACTGACTTTAACATGTTTAAATATACGACTACATTTGACATTAGTAATAAAAACTGTAATATGTTTTTAAAAAAAAAAACAGTTTTTCTCTAACGTCTTGTTTTTCAAACCACTGAACTTTTTACTACAAACTATAGATTATGACTTTCATACGAGCTTTAGACAAGCCTACATTAAATAAAAAACAAAACTAATAGCAGATTTTTATCATCTATGTGCTTATACCCAAATCACTCAAGTTTTTGGGTGTCGTAAACGGTGACTGTGAGATATGCCAGAACGGTCTCATGGTTTTCAATAAACGGCGGCATAAACAACTTGTTTAGACTAGACGTAAAATAGGCAGAGCAGCGACGGGGACCAGTGTTAAATTTGGGAGATGTCTGGATCTCAAATCTTTAATCTGATTACTAAACTTCTTACAACTGCTACGAGGGAGACCCATCTTGAGCTGTGGGCTTTTATGGACTTGTAAAGAAGAACGTATAAAAGAACATATCTTTAAATCGTAGTACTGTACCCTAGGGTGCTATCTTCTCTCCTACGCAACATCCTCGTAAGAACCTTACATAATATTTTTTTATGCAATAAGGATGACAAACGAGTACACCTGATGGACATAGATATCTACACTAATCAAATGCAATAATCAGTATTGAATAAAAATCATTAATTTTATTACATTTATCTTCGATTAAGAATCAAAATGCAGATGCGTTGACACCTCTGAGGAAGACGGAATGCCTCGTTTCCAGTAAAAAGGGTCTTCGGTTCTCTACACTCACCATACGAAACAGCAGCATTAAGTTGCTATTTTACGCTGGTATTCTGTGATACCCCGATCCAGCCAACCGGACGTGAATGTGGCTCTACCACTTAGAATTTGATGTTCGTTTGTATTTACATTATTTTTTTAAACAAGTAACCTGCTACTGCGTGGTAGAATGCTAATAGCATTTACAGAACCCGATCGTTATTGTAGCTAAATACACAGATCCCTTTTTCCTTCCGTTAAGTTAATATTAAATGCCATTACGATTCATTTCACTCAGCGATCGCATTTTTTTTCTCATCGTAGTGACCATTACGAGTGGCCATAAAGGGAATGACCACAGAAATGGGAGGCCGAAGTTGCCTTACGGACATTCGATGAACCAGATAGTCCCGCCCTTTCGCAAAAAGAGTATCCCTCTTTGACAGGCAGATGTGAACGTTCTGAAATATTAATATTGTGGGATAAAGGCTTTGAAGATACCTTACGTATACGCTTTTATAACTTTTATAAAAATTATCGGTGGATGCTCAGCGTAATAATTTTTTTTTTGGAAGTGCTAACTTCATTCACATATTTGATTTATTTATTTAATTCAAGTTTGTTATTATTTTTTTTCCGGTAAAGTATTTATCATATTTAACAATTAAAGAAGTGATAAGCCGAAATCAATTGGGTATATGTTTTTGACTAAAATTTGCATTGAATCCTAATTTTATTTACGTGTATTTATTTAAGTTTTCGCAATAATTTGATAAAGATTTGGTTATTTTGTAGATTGTGAAACATTTGCGAGGACCCTGTAGGGTCACGGTAAGAGCCTTAGTCGAATCAATTTATTTCGATTTCGCCCCCTCAGCGCGTTTTATGATTCGAACTCGGACGGAAGGTAAATACATTTCATGGCGGTTCCTTGCAGTAATTGATTCCCTAAATATGATATTGCGTGCCGCGATATTTGCCTTGGAATTTTAGCCGTCAACGTTGCTTTAAATAATGTTAAAGCTATGTGTTTATCACATTATAAATTGCTTACATAAAGGAGTTGTGCAATATTTTCAGTTATTATTAATTCGATGTTATTTTTTGTTTATATTCTGTACCGTTTTTGATCTGAAGCTTGGAACATTGGAACTGAGAAGTTGGACATAATTTTAAAATTAATTGTACTTTTTCTAGATATAAAAAATAAACTTTTTAATATTTAACCTTTTTTGTTGTTACGAGCTTGAGGTTCGTGACAATAAAATTTGCCGATAAAATTACCTAAATTAACACTTTAATTTACTTTACACAAATTAAAACTTAAAACACTAATAATTAAACACACTAATTCACTTAATTCCGCTCCGAAGCTTCGCTCGTATCGCCAATTCAATACTACTCGATCGCATCTTGCAGCGCCTATTTATATAAATTAGCAAAATATCCAGAATGTTCAAGTAAACACGCGCAAGGTACCGAGAGTTCGAGTTTTAAACTTCAAGAAGTTTAGTTCTTCGGTTCGAGACTAGATGGCGCTAGTGCCGCCGATTTGAGCGCGTAACACTGCCCCCTCCTAAGACATGCTCGTCCCGAGCATTATAGGCCCCATAATAACGCGCTAGGCGATCCACACGGACGATCTTAGGAGTCCCTCTTGCGCCTTTCTGTATCCGGTAGGTTACATCGTTGATCCTGGTCACAATCCGGTACGGGCCGTCCCATTTAGCTAGAAGCTTAGGAGATTTCCCTTTGGTGCGGACTGGATTGTGCAACCACACAAGTGAACCTTCGTCGAACCCTTTGTTGTTCATTTTGCGATCATACCGGGTTTTCATCTTTTCAGACATTTGCTGGCCCGATTGTCTGACGTGCTCATAAACGTCATTCATTTTGTTCCGCAAGTCATTTGCATAATCGGTTATACTGCGTGGGGCATCAGGTGGTATCCCGGTGATCAGGTCTGCAGGCAGCCGTAATTCTCTTCCAAAGTTTGCGAAAGCTGGTGTCACTGCTGTACTTTCGTGAACAGCGCTTCGATATGACAACAAAAACAGTTGTATGTGCTTGTCCCAATCTCGTTGCCGATTGTCTACAACTTTTGCTAGGTACCTCTCCAATGTCTGATTAAATCGTTCCACCATTCCATCAGATTGCGGGTGATAAGAAGTCGTTCTTGTTTTATGAGTACCCATAACTCGGCAAGTTTCCTGGAATATTTGAGACTTAAAATTCCTTCCTTGATCGCTGTGAATCTCTAAAGGTACACCAAAACGATAGAAGACTTCATGAACTAGCTTATCAGCAACTGTTGAAGCTTCTTGATTTGGAATGGCGAAGACTTCTGGCCACTTAGTGAAGTAATCCATCACAACCATGAAATACTTGTTACCGCTTTCACTCTCCGGAAACGGCCCCGCCACGTCAATGGCTATTCTCTCCCATGGTGCACCAACATTGTACAACTTCAATGCACCTCTACTACGAGTCTGAGGTCCCTTTACAGCCGCACAACTTGTACATTTGCGACACCAGTCCTCGACATCGTTTCGACAGTGGACCCAGTAAAACCATTCTCGGATCTTCAGTAGAGTTCGTTTAACTCCCAGATGGCCTCCTGAATAATCATTATGGTACAGCTGTAGAACATCCGGTACTTTAGCTTTAGGGACAACCATTTGTGAATGACAGCTGTCTCCCCGAACATTTTCCCATTTACGGCACAGAACTCCATCCTGAAGCAGCAAGCTGTCCCACTGGGCCCAATAGCTTTTAGTGGTCGAACTCATCGCTGAGACGTCGCTCCACTTGGGCTTGGGAGCACTGGCCTTCATCCATTCCAGGATCGGCTTGATGTCCGGATCTTCCTGCTGTGCATGTTGAAAGCTGTCCTTCCATTCGTTGCTGAGGTGGTCTGCCCTGAGCATCCTCACGGATACCACTTCCTTACTCTCTTGCCTAGTACAATGTTTGCAATCTTCAGGACAAGGTCTTCGTGATAATGCATCTGCGTTGCCATGAGATTTCCCGCTGCGATGTTCGATCTCAAAGTCGTATTCCTGCAGTAGTTCAATCCACCTCGCAACTTGTCCTTCTGGATTTTTAAACTGCAATAGCCATTTTAGTGCAGCATGGTCAGTTCGTAAGTGAAATTTTCGCCCCAGAAGATATTTGCTAAAATGCTTCAACGACTTTACCACAGCTAGCAATTCGCGTCTTGTGACACAATAGTTCCTTTCCGGTTTTGACAACGACTTGCTGAAGTACGCTATCACGACCTCTTGGTCACCATTCCGTTGAGACAACACACCGCCAAGTCCTATATCACTTGCGTCTGTGTCAACTATAAATTCTTTGCTTGCATCAGGGTATCCCAAAATAGGTGTTTTGCACAGACGGTCCTTGAGCTCCTGGAATGCGATATTACAACTTTCATCCCAGCAGAAATGTCGCTTCTCCTCGGTTAGCTTATGCAGGCCGACCAGGAAGAGGTCCCGTCGAACGGCGGCACTTTGAATCCACGTAGCGAAGGTGTTGTAGCTACTACGGGAGCTGTTGTTCCATCCCCAAGTTTGAGGTCGTCCAGCGTTTTCTTCACGTCAGCCATTACGTTGTCAACCCGATTGTTTACTTGTTCGATTCGGGTGTCGGCCTCCGACAGGCGGTTGTCATGTTGAGCAACCTTATCCTTCACCTCCCGTATCTCTTTTCCGAAGGTAGTGTGAAGGTCCTTCATGAGGAGCATCTGCTCTTCCTTATCGCGTTGGAGTTTCTCTTCTAAACGACGGGCCTGTTCCTCCTGCCGGCGGGCCTATTCCTCCTGTCCGCCCCGCAGCTGCTCTTCCAAACGACGGACCTGTTCCTCCTGTCGGCGGGCCTGTTCCTCCTGTCGGCGAGCCTGTTCCTCCTGCTGCTCTTTCAACAGACGGGCCTGTTTCTCTCGTCCGCGCTGGTAGCTGCTCCTGTAGCATCGCCATCAGAGCACCTAAGTCAGGTGCTGCGGATGTAGGAGCTAATGATGGGCCCGCAGCCTCCGTGGCTGGCAGTTGTCCCTCCGACGTCTGCGCCGTTGCACCACCAAATCTCCGCTGGTCCGTCTCATGCTGGCGTTGACTGCGGGTACGGACACCCTCCGTTTCCTCCTTAGGTAAAATCGGCATGATTTTATCCCACTTCTGACACCAATTGTTACGAGCTTGAGGTTCGTGACAATAAAAATTGCCGATAAAATTACCTAAATTAACACTTTAATTTACTTTACACAAATTAAAACTTAAAACACTAATAATTAAACACACTAATTCACTTAATTCCGCTCCGAAACTTCGCTCGTATCGCCAATTCAATACTACTCGATCGCATCTTGCAGCGCCTACTTATATAAATTAGCAAAAATCCAGAATGTTCAAGTAAACACGCGCAAGGTACCGAGAGTTCGAGTTTTAAACTTCAAGAAGTTTAGTTCTTCGGTTCGAGACTAGATGGCGCTAGTGCCGCCGATTTGAGCGCGTAACAGTATGTATGACATCGATTTACATAACAATTTGCGTGCTACAGTCAAACATGCACATAAGTTAACAGGTTTGTCTGTTCTTTTATCCTATGGGAGTTCTCATTAAATTCGTCTTCACCTTGGAAGTGGCGTAGGCTTTATTTCCATTTCTGCCTATAAAAGTCAACTTGCCTCTTAAGGGTAAATATAATTTCAAATGGCTTAGCAAGATCCTTCGTTATGCCGAAAATATTGCAGCATTAATTTTGAAATAAATATATGTTAAAGTTGAGGATTAATGTTAAGGATTATGTTAGACGAAAACACGATTTCGTAAAATTTTCTCGATAAAAAAAATCCAAAGTTACCTCCAAATTAATCAATAAACCGCTGTTATTCATAAAATACTTTAAATAAGATCATGAAACTTTGCATACTAACTGAACTAACTATAAAGCAGTGCTTATGTTATTTATTTTTTTAAAATACCATTATTTTCACTGTAAAAAGAAATTACCTAAAGTATCGGCCTCTTGAAGCGTGATTCCCGCAGCACGGTCGCTTCGCTCCGGCCTTTGAACGGGGAGGTTGTGTCGCTTACGATCAGAATATACATTACGCAACAGGACGACGTAAAATTAAAATGGGAAATAACCGTAATAAAAATAAGAAGCGACTGGCTTGGCGTTAAGAAACAGGCATAAATATGATAAACCTAATGAAATAAGTGTCTAACGACCTTTCTACTTACAGTATTAGTGATTACAAACGTACCGACGTACATAGCATACGACACGCGGGCAAGTGGGAACGAAATTAGAATTTGAGCTGACTTACTCTATCCCCTTAAGGAGGATTTTGTCATAGTTGCCACGCTTAGCAGGCGAGTTTGCAACTGCAGTATTATATAATTTGAGTTGTTATCAGGAAAATGTCACTGCCTGTCTTTTATTTTGGTCTCCCTCGGGACGATAGGTCCGACGTCACCGTCCACTACACGGTGGATACAGACCTTGCTATAGGTGAAGCAAGCGTTGAAACTGTGACAAATGTATGGGCTTTATTTAATGGTGTAAGTTATGTACAACCGACAACTCTACCCCAAAACAACACGGCAAAGAGTGCTTGGATATAATAGACTTTTAAATGGTATTGCAGCAGTAGTGTAAGTGTACTTGTTAACTAAATAAATAGAAGTTCAATTCACGCTAGCGCCATTGCTAATGTTATTTGCAAATTTAGGTGTCGACTGTCACGCTTATTCTGTACAGAAGACAGACTTGTTACGGTGAGCAACACTACCAGCACGAGAGTGTCAGCACAGCGCTTCATCCCGTCTGCCTAGCGTACTGACCTGGCGTTTGCCATAAGTTAGTGTATTTTAGAAATATCTATGTTCAGCTTTGGCCTTAATTAAATACTTCATCATCATCATTTATTTATTTAATTATTTTATTCTGTTTTGCATCCTTAAACAAAAGAATACAAAGGGCGGTCTTAATGCCTTGAGGCATTCTCTACCAGTCAACCCATGGAGTGGTGAGAATTTGACGTAGGTGTGGCAATATAGAATAAGAGAACACAATATGAATGATAATTAACTACATAATGTATACAAACTACCTAATAAATAACATCACAACTATACATATATGATCTATCCTTACATATATACAAATATATAAATAATTGGATATACATACAAGTATACGTATTTAAATACATACATAATTAGTATATACAAATGACTATGAATATATGACGTATATATTCACCGTCATTTGTAGTGTAGTGTCATTTGTTTGTTTGGCAATACATATTAAATAGATGAGTCATGTAAAATGCGTTGTCTTTAATAAATGATCACGGACCAACTTTTTAAAAGCGTACTTATTGGGAGTTTTTCTGATGTCATCGGGCAAGGAGTTCCAAAGGCGTGTAGCCTGAACTGTGAATGAGTTACCATAGAACTCGGTGAAGTGAACTGGAGTACAGATCTTGTTGTTAGAAGAGGAGCGTAGGACCCTATCATGAGATTAGGCAAGGTAATGAAATTTACTCTTATGATAAGAAGGCGAAGATGGATCATTTAATATGGAAAAAGTACAATCATCATCATTACAGCCCTTCACAAGTCCACTGCTGAACATAGGCCTCCCCCAAATAATGCCACAAAGCACTGTCCTGAGCCACCTGCATCCATCGACTTCCTACATACCTTACCAGGTCGTCACACCATCTAGTGGGGAGTCACCCTACACTACGCCTACCGGTACGAGGCTGCCACTCGAGAACCTTTCTTCCCCATCGGTTATCGGTTCTTCGAGCTATATGGCCGGCCCATTGCCACTTCAGCTTACTAATCCGTTGGGCTATGTCGGTCACTCTGGTTTTACTGCGGATATCCTCATTTCTGAGTCTATCACGTAGATATATAGATAAATACTTAAGAGACTCATATTGTACCTATACAATAAGGAAAGTTCCTATACTTAATGAGGAAATAACAAAAAATCTTTTGCCATTAGTGTTTTGAAGGTTAATACTTAATATTTTTCAATAACTTCTAAGTCCGACATTTAGTAATAGGTTTGAGAATATTACGTAAGTTTCACACAGTACAGTTGATTACGTAATATTCTCAAATATTATTGATATTGATTTTCTAAATTCGGTTTATTTTTAACTGTTGCAGTAATATTACCCCCAATCTTTGAAACACGACATTTTTAAACTAATAAGTTATGTAAATTACTTAATTGCGTAGGAAATAGGTGGTGTAATTTGCTTAATTATGTTCATGCCACATCAATATTAAATCTGTATACAGGCAGGTGAATCGTATTCTACAATGTATTTGTGGTAAGATCGTGAACAGTTGTCGAGGGTTGAACATAAATACAAACTCAATTGTGTTTTTAATGTTGCCAAATGTAGATAGATGATGGTAGATGATAGATAGACTCGCCATGATCACTGCGTAACCTTTATATTAGAAAGCTAAAAACACAAATTATCAATTTTCCGGATTTTTTGTGTTTTTGTAAGTCCTGTCTATGATGATGTTTTATATCCAATCATTTTATAGTTAGTTTAGGATTATAGGTGTAGGATTATATATATTAGTATAAGATTTCTCTGTTAGCGCTACAAGTGTTAGTGAAATTGGGTACTTAACTTTAATCATTACAAAAAAGATTTAACCTTTTGAGCGCCACGCCAAAAACTCACTACCGTGTCCTGTACGCCAAAGCGAAAAGTAAACAAAAATACCTACGAAAAAAACAGTGCTGCCAAGAGTTGATATATCGATAACACAAAATAACTTGTTTTTGTTGGTTTTTTATACAATAAATGACTCTTTATAATCGGGTATGTTTTATTTAATCTTGTGCTGTCTTCCACTCTTTTTATATATGTACTTTGTACATAAATAAAAACAAACAATAACAATAAAATAGTAGTAAACCACAACACTACTCTCCATCGTGATGACGTCACTGTCACGCCTGGACGACAACGGCGTAGCTGACCTTTCTTTTTGAAACTTTCTGAGGGATGTAGCCGTGTCGCACGTTGTGTATCGATTTCAAAATCGATCTAACCAAAATATACAGACATCGATTCAAAATATTTTATGGCGAGGCGTAGGCCAAGTGAATCACAGAAGAAAAGTCTTACGCTCTTATGACGAAGGGGGTTTCATATGATGCTGATGTTGCTAAATGATTTTGAGATTGAGAAAGTATATACCTTACTTACCTTAAGTAAAGAAAACACATTTATTATTTGTAATTTTATATTATTAAAATAAAAAAGGTACATAATTATTCACTAATCAACAATTGTATGTAGGTAACTATTCGCACTAAGAAAATCAGTCGTATACTCGTAATATTAAAATCTTGGTCATGGAATAAAAAATCCGTAACGATTATAAAAATCAACAAATGGTACATAATTATCCACCAATCAACAATTGTATATAATTATTCGCACTAGAAAAATCAGTCTTATAATATTAAAATCTTGGTCATGGAATAAAAAAATCAGTACTTATTACAGAAATCAACAAATGGTACATAATTATTCACTAATCAATAATTGTAAATAATTATTTGCACTAGGTGTAGTCTTAAAATATTAAAATCTTGGTCTTTAACTCAATCAGTACTTAATATAGAACACAACAATTAAAAATTATGAATAAATTATAAGTAATATTAGTCTTAAAATAATAAAAATCTTATGGAATAATAAAACATAAATGTTTAGCTGTCCAAAGCAAATTTTCTAACGTGGTAGAGCCATGCTGCAGTTATATTACGGGAGAGTAGTTGTAGCACGAATGGGTCGGCTTAACCGGGGAAGAACCACGCTCTGACGGAATACCGGCGTCAAATAGTAGCTTAATGCTGCTGTGTTTCGTATGGTGAGTGTAGAGAACCGGAGACCCTTTTTACTGGAAACGAGGCATTCCATCTTAGTCCTCACGGGTGAGAGCGCATCTGCATTTTGATTCGTAATCGAGGATAGATGTAAATGTCTATGGGCCACAGCAACCACTTACCATAGGGTAATAAACGAGCACACAATCCACCTGGGATTGTGTGCTCGTTTATTACCCTATGCTATAAAAAAGAAACCGTCAAAAGACTATAAAGTGTATTCCTACCTCATTGAGGTAGAGTTAATCGAAAATGAAAAACTTTGGTCTCACAATAATTTTAAATTTCCGAAAATTCATCATCGTCGACGCTTTCCAAAATCCGAATGAGTTCTGAGGAATCGTTCATGTTGCACTGCACTAATTTTCCCGCTAATCGCTTATGACGTCATCAGCGTGTCGTCTATAATTGACCACGGCGCCCAGTGAACTGATTTTCGATGTCGCGCTAAGGATGCGCCAGAGTTGAGATATTAGATTTATTATGCGAAGATAATTTGATAATTTTTTTTTTAAATTCGTGTAGCTAATTATAGTTTTATATTTCTAACCTTTTGTTTTATTTAAATATCAATAATAATAGAAAATAAAATAACACGTTTGAGCTTAATTTTGAATAGTTTTCAATAAATTTATGCCTAACGCATTACAACACTAGCGGTCAAACATAGACGACTTTGGCGTGCTGGACATAGTATTTGCTTAGATAAAAATCCATTTTTTTTAGTTCAATGTTTCTTAGTACTTGTGGCTCTAGGAGACTTGTTTTTTATACTCACATGTTGCTGGGTTATTCTTTTTTTGAGGGGTGTAGAATTAAAATACCAGTAATAACTTTCCAATGTCTATATTTCATATTTTTGTGGGCCGGGTGTTTTGTCATCTATAGACGTCGTTGGCGCTCAGGGCCCGCGGGTGCTGGTCACGTATAGACGACTTTGGCGCTCAAAAGGTTAAAAAAGCGGCCAAGAGCGTGTCGGGCCACGCTCAGTGTAGGGTTCCGTAGTTTCCCGTCCGTTACAGTAAGTATTCCCACTTATGAGTTTGTACAAAAACTGTAGTTTCCATCCAAGTTCAAAATAATTTTCCTAGAAAGTCTATAAAGTTCTACTTTCCAGATTTTTTTCATATTTTTTTCTAAACTTATGGTTCAAAAGTTAGAGGGGGGGGGGGGACACATTGTTTTTTACTTTTGGAGCGATTATTTCCGAAATTATTGACATTATCAAAAAATGATTTTAGTAAACCCCTATTCATTTTTAAATACCTTTCCAACAATATATCACACGTTAGGGTTGAAATTAAAAAAAAATCACTTCCCACTTTACATATAGGGGGGCTACCCTAATAAATTTTTTTCCAATTTTTATTTTACCACTTTGTCGGCGTGATTGATACACATATTGATACCAAATTTCAGCTTTCTAGTGCTAACGGTCACAGAGATTAAGCGAGGACGGACAGACGGACAGACAGACATGGCGAAACTATAAGGGTTCCTAGTTGACTACGGAACCCTAAAAATGGTTAATAACACGTCACAATCGATACTTTTTAACACGTTCTTTATCTATGTGCTTTGGCAAATTAAACTTTATCTGTTGCGTTATAAGAATTATGTCGTGTAGTCGTAATGTCAGAAAGATGGACTTGGGGGATGATGGGACTTGGGAATGTTAAACTTTAAACGAACGTTTTAAATAAACTAGTTTTTACAGATTTTTATCGCGTATATTTACTTATTTCATACTCCCGACATTTCGAGCAATTTACAGCACCCATGGTCACGGCCGCCCCGTGACCTCAGTACTGAGATATTCAACGTCCTAATGTCGTAATTAATCACGGCTACCTCCAGATTGAACCAAAGGTAGAATTGTAAAAGTGTCGTTAACGTACCGCTTGTAGAGTCTAGGATGTATGGGAGAAGTAAGCAGGGCTTTCTTCTCAAAGTCTTCCAAGAATATGTCGGTGACAACGGGAGATACAGGTGAGCCCATCGCCACACCATCTATTTGCTTGTAGAACTACTTCCACAATAGGTAGCCAGATGTAAGGCAGTGTCTGAGTAATACTGCATTTTCTACGGGCATGTTGTTTTCTTCCAACCTTTCAGATACAATTGAGATGCAGTCTTCAACAGTAGACCATAGTTTTATTGTCTGCCAGATGTAAGTCTATAATCTCGCTGACAAAGTGGTTGGTGAATCGATTTGGTTCGCTATAGGACGTAGTGAAGCATTGGGCTTGTGTATTTTTGGTAAAACCCATACAATTTCGGTCGGATTGCACACTTAGGTATTAACTCGGGTATATAAAATAAATTAATATACGCCATAAAATCCGTAAAAACAAATTTTTTTAAATGTGTAGTGTTCGCGTAAATTGAAATAATACTAGTTTTTACGGAATTTATCGCGTATATTTAACTTTTTAATACCCGACGTTTTATATAATACGCTTATAATACGCTATAATACGCTTTACAGCACTCATGGTCACGGGCGGGAGTCCCGCCCGTGACCATGAGTGCTGTAAAGCGTTCGAAACGTCGAGTATTAAAAAGTTAAATATACGCGATAAATTCCGTAAAAACTAGTATTATTTCAATGTGTAGTGTTCGCGTAAATATAAGAAATCATTACGTTTAATCGTCTTTAAATAATCGTATTTAATGATTATGTCATTATTTATATATCATTTGAATTATTATATTTCTCAAACTTGCTTTCTTTGATCTAACTGGATTTAGTCTTTCTCTTTTCGACCTAACCGGTTTTTTATTTTTTTAATGTTGGAAAATTGAAACGGTGAAAAAGCAAAACAATTAGATCTATCTTTTGCATAATTTCTATGTTTTCAAATTGTTATATATCTATTTATATCTCGATACTTAAATCCCTTTTCATACTTATTACACATGCATCCCATCTTAAAACAGGAATATTAAGAATTTACGAGATTTATAAAACGGCCCGCGAGATCGCAAAATTTCAAATTATTCACACATTAAAATGATTTGCTAACGCTATGCTAGGCCATAACTCATTCAGGCGTAGCAAAAAACACGTGCTATTTTTCTACTTTTTTCTCATCTACATGTTGAATTTTTTTATGGTTATTTCGTTTCACTTAATCACCAGTGTTCGTGTATATTTTGTTGTTTTTCGCAGTTAAGCGTAATATAGAAGTATTTTAAAACATAAGTTTTGCTATATTCTTTTTTTATTACTAGTAATATTTGCTATATTCTTTTATTACTAGTAATAGACAAGTTTGTCTTTGAATTTATATCAACATTTTTCTCATTATCAAATCATTTCCTTGTTTTCGCTATTTTATATGCTATTTTTTAAAGAATAAGGTTGATAAACGTGTACGCAGTTCACCTGATGGTAAATGGATGCTGTGGCCCAAGCACATCTTCACCTATCATCCATTAGAAATTAAAATGCAGAACATAATATATTATATGTTACGGTTTGAGTGATAAATGCGGATAGTATTAATAGTTATCAGTATATATTAATAATATTCGCAGTAATTGTATAGTACGGCAGAGTTGGTAAGGGACGCCCTAGGCGAAAGTTTGTCGACCAAATTGGCGATCTACTGAAAAGGGGCCAAATTAAGAGTACCTTAACCGACGAGCAAGTATGCGTAGGTATATGGATGTGGAAGAGGCAAGAGAGGTATTTCAGGATCATGCAGAATGGTAACAAGCGAGCATACAGTCCACCTGATGGTAAGTGGTTGCTGTGGCCCATAGACATCTACATCTATCCTCCTTTGCGAATTAAAATGCAGATGCGTTGTCAGCCTTGAGGACTAAGATTGAATGCCTCTTTTGCAGTAAAGAGGGTCTCCGGTTCTCTACACTCACCATACCAAACACAGCAGCATTAAGCTGCTATTTAACGCTGGTATTCTGTGAGAGCGTGGTCCTTCTCCGGTCGACCGACCCATTCGTGCTACAACTATACAATTAATATAGCTGCAGCATGGCTCTAACACGTATAAAATAGTAATATGAAAGTACCACGTATAGTATAGCATAGTATAGTAAAATAGCGTAATAAAAAAGAGAGATTACTTATTTTTAACAGTAATGATTAATAACTTGCTTGATTAAAGCAATAAAACATCATGATTTTGATAACGAGAAAAAAACAAAACAAAAACATTTAAAAATAATAAAACAGTTAAAAATAATAAAAACAGTTAAAATTACGATGATTTTATTATATCAAACACACAAAATGAACTTTTTTTAACTAATAATTAACACTATCTACGTATAATTATAACTGTGGTAGCTCAGAAGCTAAGCGCTCGCTGTAAATATCACAGTACGCGAGCAAACCGGGTTCGATCTCCGCCGGCACCAATGAAACTGTTAATTGCACTTTAAGTGCCGATTTACCACGTGCTCGTCAGTGAAGGAAAACATCGTGAGGAAACCAGCATGTCTGAGAAAGAAAAAAAATATATTTCGAAGACATATTATGAAATTTGCCACAACACGCATTTAGTGCAGCACGGCGGACCATTTCCTTGCCCCAAAACCCTATCAGAAATGAGAGGGGGCCTGCCTGTACCTAGCAGTGGAACGTATAAAGGCTGTAATTTTTATTTTTAATACGCTGTTGTATTGCTTACTTTTTAAAACCGAGTATTATATGTAAGTATATACAACCAACGTTAAAACGCATTACTTTCATCAAATTCTATCTCCGAACCACCTAATTTAATCAGCTAACGGCGGTAAAAGATAGATAGACCCAAGGGGCCATCTCCCAGCGAAAGCCATTACGTACTTTGAGCCCCGAAACATATTATCAAGTTCTCTATCCATTTGACTGTGTGCCCCCTTCTGTTTTTGAAAGATCATCCATTATGGAGGTAAAAGGTTTTACTAAGAGCGGGCCTGTATCCCAAAAGGCAGCGTTGAAATTTCTTTCGTTAAAGCTTTTAATGAGAATGGAACTAAGAAATACGGTGGATATATCTAGAAATTTCTTCAAAGCATATTTTAATGATCGGAAGGAAATTCGCAACTTTGGGATTACTAAAAATATTTTGAAAAAAAAAGAAGTAAAATATGACTTGTTTTTACATACATGCTGGTGTCGGCATGTGACTATATACAGGGTAGTAGCCAAATTTTAAACTTACGTTCAAATATATAAATAATGATATTATACCGCTATTGCAGTTTTTGAAAATACAAGTAAATAAGATTTCTGCTTTTATTTGAAATTATCCCAAATTGAATGTGATTTATGGGCAACAACGTTTTTGGCTACCGATTGACCCATACGAATATGTACGTGCACAATAAAATCAGTTAAATAATACATTACCACGCATTTTAAATAGATAAAAATGACAGCAAGATTAAGATTTGTTTTAATTAAGTTTTCTTTACCATTTGCCTATATTACTTATTCTGAACCTTATCCGCGAATTTGGCCGGTTAGTGCAAAATGACCCTGTATATCATTTTATCATTAAGAGTGTGGAATTTACGGTTGTAATTTTTATATACATGATAGAGTCATACTGTAGCTATATTATAGTTGTAACATGAATGGTCGGCCTGACCGGGGAAGGACCTTGCTCGCACAGAATACCAGAGTAAAATAGAAGCTCAACACTGCTATGTTTCGTAACCGAGACCAAAAATTCCAGATGGCATGATTGCATTACCAACCTTGACAGGTTTGTCTATACTCAGCACATCTTGCAGGTCAATATACTGAAATATAATCGCGCAATATAAATTTAATTAATGTAAAATTTGGCTTTAGCGTATTCGGATATTTTCATGTATCAATCAATCAGCTTCATTCGTTAATCAGCAGTAGGCATTGTACGCAGGTTAGTTACACGTTTATGAACATATTTAACTGTTATTGCAATATTTGTACTATACAAATAATACATAATACGACGATATATTTTTCATTTTTTTTAAAGCACTGTGTAGTGACGTAATGAAAGAGTCTTGGTTGTAGCTAGAAGTAGTTTGCGGTAGTAGGCGAATAGCAGATTCGAACCAGCGACTTTGTGAGTTTGCAGTCAACACACCTTAACCATTAGGCTACTGTTGCTGTCTATATTTTATTATTTTTATTATATTATTAGGTATTACTTATCGGTTAACATTTCCATGGAATGAGCTTAATTTCTCACTGAATACCAACATGAAGCTCTGACTGATTGACATGATACGGGTACCTAACAATTACCGATAAATTATTTTCATTAATTATCGATTACCGCTTTAGAGTTCTATTTTTAACTTATAAGTAGGCTTCTACTACTTTTTGTTACAGACTTAATAAAATCAGATAATATGATAAAACCTACTCCTTCGCAATATCATCCCGAGTTTTGACCTGATATTATTAAATCATTCCTTTTATACCTTACGTGTATGTCATGAAGTTCACTTACCGAAACATCAATATTAAACTAAGTGTGTTACGATGTGTTACATTTTTTTTAACGTTAATATTGCCGTAACAACAGCAACGTCGTTCATTAAAGTCTGGCCAGTAGCTGAAATGAGTTCGACGAACTTCGCACAGTACCTGGAATAAATAACCATCGAACCGCCACAATACGAGTAAATCCTTGTTGACTGTTGACTTTTGCTTTTCGCTTACTTTGTTGGCACTTATGAGCACCGCTTCACTTACTTTTTTAATATATTCTGTAGTATGTTATTACGTTTATTGAGGCTCTCAAGCCACTGGGAAGTCTTGTAATTAAAACTATTTTGCTGTTTTTTCTCCACCTGTTTGTAACCTAAGAGGTACCAATGAATACGTACAGATGGTGATTGAGGTCGCTTCCCGCATGTTATTGATTTTTTTTTTCACAAAATGTAGAAAGCACCAAACATAAATATCTTTTAATATGTATAACTCTGATGAACTTCTGACTTTAATTTAATAAAATTTGTATAAAACAATGAACTTTTGCGGTACTTTTGTTTGTGGTGAATAAAACTATTTATATGGATTTTATCGCGTTTAATGAACTGATTTTTTAGTTCCCGACGTTTCGGGTGCTTTACAGCACCCATGGTCATGAGGGAATGAGATGTTTAACGTCCTAATGTCATAGTTAGCCCGGCTACCTTCAGTTTTTGAATATTAATTTAAATTTTTCGTCCTATCTACGCAGAACGAGCTTAGCCTAGCTTTAGCCTTGCAGGGGTATGCTTAGGTTTGGATTTAATTTCGTTAATTATGCGATCCAAAGCAGTACAGAGACAGACAAAAATTTATATAAAAAATTGAAGGTAGCCGGGCTAATTATTACATTAGGACGTCGAACATCTCAGGAATTTAAAATCAGTTAGTTGAACGCGATAAAATCCATAAATATTAATATTATATATATATATATATATATATATATATATATATATATATATATATATATATATACATATATATATATATAATATATATATATATATATATACATATATATATATAATATTATATATATATATTAATATTTATGGATTTTATCGCGTTCAACTAACTGATTTTAAATTCCTGAGATGTTCGACGTCCTAATGTAATAATTAGCCCGGCTACCTTCAATTTTTTATATAAATTTTTGTCTGTCTCTGTACTGCTTTGGATCGCATAATTAACGAAATTAAATCCAAACCTAAGCATACCCCTGCAAGGCTAAAGCTAGGCTAAGCTCGTTCTGCGTAGATAGGACGAAAAATTTAAATTAATATTCAAAAACTGAAGGTAGCCGGGCTAACTATGACATTAGGACGTTAAACATCTCATTCCCACATGACCATGGGTGCTGTAAAGCACCCGAAACGTCGGGAACTAAAAAATCAGTTCATTAAACGCGATAAAATCCATATAAATAGTTTTATTCACCACAAACAAAAGTACCGCAAAAGTTCATTGTTTTATACAAATTTTATTAAATTAAAGTCAGAAGTTCATCAGAGTTATACATATTAAAAGATATTTATGTTTGGTGCTTTCTACATTTTGTGAAAAAAAAAATCAATAACATGCGGGAAGCGACCTCAATCACCATCTGTACGTATTCATTGGTACCTCTTAGGTTACAAACAGGTGGAGAAAAAACAGCAAAATAGTTTTAATTACAAGACTTCCCAGTGGCTTGAGAGCCTCAATAAACGTAATAACATACTACAGAATATATTAAAAAAGTAAGTGAAGCGGTGCTCATAAGTGCCAACAAAGTAAGCGAAAAGCAAAAGTCAACAGTCAACAAGGATTTACTCGTATTGTGGCGGTTCGATGGTTATTTATTCCAGGTACTGTGCGAAGTTCGTCGAACTCATTTCAGCTACTGGCCAGACTTTAATGAACGACGTTGCTGTTGTTACGGCAATATTAACGTTAAAAAAAATGTAACACATCGTAACACACTTAGTTTAATATTGATGTTTCGGTAAGTGAACTTCATGACATACACGTAAGGTATAAAAGGAATGATTTAATAATATCAGGTCAAAACTCGGGATGATATTGCGAAGGAGTAGGTTTTATCATATTATCTGATTTTATTAAGTCTGTAACAAAAAGTAGTAGAAGCCTACTTATAAGTTAAAAATAGAACTCTAAAGCGGTAATCGATAATTAATGAAAATAATTTATATATATATATATATATATATATATATATATATATATATATATATATATATATATATATATATATATAAATATATGCTTTTATTCAATGTGTCGTGTTTGTGTAAATATAAGAAATTATGTGAACCAGTAGGGACTGGTAATAAATAGCTAATAAACTTCTAGCAAAAAAACAAAAAAAAAATTGCAAAAAAAATTTAAGAGATGCAAAGACTATAATCTCATTACTACGCGTGTCAAAATATCAAAAAAGGACATTCGAAAAGCGTTAAGATCTTAAACCAGGCAAATAAAAAGTTGTTACGAACGGTGATTCAGCAAAAACGGTTCGATCTGCATTTCATAAATAATACTATAGACAATTTGTCCAGTGAATTAAAGAGAGTTTTAACTACGACAGTAAAAATATTTTTTTTTTTTTAGGAGAGGGGGCAAACGGGCATACGGCTCACTTGATGGTTTGTAATTACCGCCGCCCATGAACGACTCCAGGGGAATTGCAGAATTTTGCATTAACACCGCGAAATATCCCGTACGAAAAAATTATCTGCACTGTTGAGGATTGTCTGTTTAATAATAATATCGGTAAGGAGGAGTTAGAGACCATACGTTAAGATATTTCTTCTTTGTTACGTTGTAGTTCAGTGCCGAAATCAAACCTTCCTAAAGCCGAATTGAAAGCGCCGAATAACTTACGAAGGTAGCCGGGCTAACTATGACATTGCGACTCATCTCTCTGCATCTCAGTCTCTCCCATGAGTGCTGTAAAGCACCTGAAACGTCGGGAATTAAAAATCAGTAAATTAAAATAAAAATAATAGATTATATCGCGATAAAATTTATTAAAATAGCGGTATTCAATGCGTAGTGTTCACGTAAATATGTATAAGTAATCATTTTGTTCGTAATGTTCAAACTGGCGCGGTTAAGTATTTTTTATAAAACCAATAATCTTTGACAATCCAGAAGACTTTTTGAGTTAATTTTTTGAAAATTATTTACGTAAAAAAACCTGTTAATAAAATAGTCACAAATACTATGACTATTGGAAAATTATCTAAATAATAAGTGATTCCTAATTCACTTATTATTTAGATAATTTTCTTTGATTTTTTTCTTAATTGATTACTTTTATTTTTTACAAGGAGAACAGAAAGAGATCAAATCGCAACAATGTTGGGTTCTGTTACAGGATTCACATGTGAGAGTGAGTGTGAGGTGACGTGTTTGGCCGCTTGCATAGATTACTGGCAACATATTCTGTCCACCTTCCTCTTATTCTCGTCGTGATTTTGCCGTCAGTTCTGTCATCTGTCATAGCACGCTACGGTATTGGTCGGTGACGGACTCGTCTAGCAAGCTTTGAATGAACCAAAGCTATTATGCACTTGTGGGTAGCCTTTACATCGATGTTTATCAATGACTTGGAGCAGAAAATATATAATTTCTGCTATAAATTTTTGGATTATGCTTAAAAGAAAAACGTTTATATTGAAAGTAAATATATGCTATTTCTGCACATTTTCGGTTTACATGAATTAAATAAAATAATTTCATGTGCGCATTTTAATGTTGCTTGCGTTTGGTTTCCAATTATTCTAATGAGTGTCGGTTTCCACGCGGTTTACTTTATTGTGTGTTGAACACGGAAATTGCCCCCGTTTGCGATGTATTCCCATTGCGAATAATGCAAACTGCCGCAAAAGAATAACTTTGCACTGATGTATTAAGACACCTATTAAAACGTTTTAGTATGTTTGTGTATGTGTTTCTGTATGTTTCTGTAGTTTAGGTAGGTGTTTAAGTATGAGCGCTTTCTTTTAAAATTAAAGCTTGCATTGCTTCGTATTTTAAGTTCGTTGAGAAGCGGAAATAGCAGTATTATGCTGCTGTGTTTTGTATGGTGAATGACAAAAACCGGATACCCTTTGTAGTGGCTACGAGTCATTCCATCTTAATTTTCAGGAACGATAACATATTTGCATTTTCGATTTTTAATTGACGATAAATATAGGTGTCAGCATCAGATGTATTGTGTGGTTTCTTGTCACCCTTACTTCTATAAAAAACGTTTTTAAAAAAAAACGCTTACGCTGTACAGGTAAGCGAGTTAGTAGTTTTCTTGAAGTCATTCACAAGAAAGACTTGCAAGCTAAAATAGTCTGTTTTCCGTAAATTTTTTACGATTGGCTGTAACATTTTATGGTTTATCATAAAAACGCTCTTGAAATATGTTAAAGGAGTGTTTGTGTCACCGGGTCGTATTAGTGACTTCACTTCGTCTTTAGACGACGTATTTTATGCGTTCATATTACATAATTGTGAGCAGCGATGAAAGCAACAAATCGCCCGTTAAAGGAGATGAGGATTGTGTGTATTAAGGCTAGGTTATGACTTAGCGGTCAGTGTCTGTGTGTTGGTTACACGGGTTAAAACCCGTTACCGTTATAGCCTATTAAAGTTCACTGCTGAAGATGCCTCCCCCATAGAATTCCTCAAAAGGGGGATATTTGCCTTAGTTGCCATATTTGGCAAGCGGGTTGTCAACCGCAGTTTTTTTTATTTTTAGTTCTTATCAGGAAGATGCTGCTGCCCATCTCCTGATTTGTTTCTATCTGTTTCCTCTTACGACATTCACGGGATGAATGGGGTAATGGGGTATTCTTACACCACCCCTACATTGTGTTTTGTTAAATATTTCCCTTAAACTTATCGCTATTAATTAAGACATCATAATATATCCAGTACAGGTGCCATGTTTCGCTTGTAGTTTTACGTAATATTTTCATAAATGTTTCGACACTAGTTATCGCTCACATAGCTTTTTTTGGCTGCAGAAATAGTTAAGATGGTGACATATCCAAACAGACACCTAAACGAAAAAAGAGGTATATACCTAGTAAAGGAGTTCTAAATATTAACAACGGCTCACATAATATAATTCTTCACAGTGAATAAAGATTTTGTAAGATTACGATGACCGCTTACTTAATAGATGATGGACCGTGTAGACCTTTTTTCTAAGTGAAGAGTATCAAAATAGCTTTTTTTTAAATAGACTAGGGGGCAAACGAGTAACCAGCTAACCTAATGCTAACTACAGCAACTACATCCGAAATACTAGAGGAATTGAAGATGCATGGTCGTTCTTTTAACTAGGACCAGGCTCTTTTCTTGATGAAGCCTGAGTCGTATCCATCTGTGTCCATTCCGGAAAACTGCTGGTCACAACAAATGCCGCAAACTGCTGGTGACAGTAAAGTCTAACCATTAATACATCAAATGGTACGTAGCCGCTGAAGCCCGTGGATATTTCTACTAACTTCCGACAAAGATAGCCACTGTTACATTGTTACTGTTACATACAAAGAAATATTACCGAAAATGTTGCCATTTCCGAAAACGAACAGGAGGGCATAACTTTTCTAATTAAATAATTAATAGATGTTAATGAAAGTAATTTATTTTCATTAATCTCGTTAGGGCCAAATGATATTTTTATCGCTTACTTTATAATTAATTGGATGATAAAGCCTCACTCTTTTAGTAATTGCATCATATTTTGAGTTCGTAGAGTGCTTTTAATGGATTTATAATTAATTAATTCAAAATCAACTGTAAAATTAAATTTAAATTGAATTAGTAAATTATTTCACACTAGCGATCCGCCCCGACTTCGTATGGATGATTTGGGGATCTCGACAACAGCGACACCTACCGAATTCAATAGTGTACAAAATAGGAAGTGTTAAAGCTGAAAAAAGCGGTTGTCCAGGTACTCTTAAATAGTTTAAAATATTTCATATACAAATTATTATATATTTTTTTGCACTCTACCTTTATTGTAATGTATTAAACTTTCATTTCGCAAGGTATGACAGTACATTCCCGCCATAAATTTAATTTTTTTATGTAAAAGTTAATACAAAAAACAAAAAATCAACTCTTCTTGTAACAACAAGTAGGCCAGCATCTCGTTAGACAACACATACAAATATTTCTGTCAAACATATAGAAAGGAAGTCACAAATCTATATCCCATGTTCATTAAATTTTTAGCTATGTGTCCAGCATATTATGACATCAAGGGCGTTATTTCTCTGCTAAAAAATTGAAACGAGAAAGGCGGATCTGGTAATTCTGGTCTCAACACAAGTCCAATTCTTCCAAATGGAAGGGTGGCCCAAGGGACTGGCGCTCACAATGGACCGTACCGAATGAACGCCATTAATTCGCATCTTTGTTATACAAAGTTGAATGTGATGCGAATTGAAGTTACTTGTATACATTCGACAATAATATACAACGAAAAGCGTTTTAGCATAAAAAACATTTAAACCCTGAACCCCTTTGTTTTTATAAAAATTCGCATACACGCGGCTGCCTTAAAAGCATTTTATGGACGGGCAAAAAAACCTACGTAAATATTAAGCCCATTAAGCCATACTTTCCTATCAGGCCCATATGCGGTGGCAGTTTTGGCCCTTATTGGATGCGATATAAAATTTACCCTTTCAAATTGCATGTCGATTTCGTTCAGTTCCCTTTTATTGAAAAATCATTTGTTAGAGCAGATATTTTTTTTAAATTAAAGCGTGTTTAATGCCAAGTAAACTACTCATTTGACTACTTAAAGCATTAGTGGATTCAACTTGAAACAACTTCGGATGGTGATGGAAATCCTCTTGTGCCTTTTATTATATTAGTTTTTGTTACTCTTTTAACTAGAACACAACATTGGATATATTGCATGGTACTGCCTATCCAAAGAGACTCCTGAGAAGGATTTTTTTTAACAGAAGGGGGCAAACGAGCATACGGTTCACCTGATGTTAAGTGACTACCGCGGCCCACGAACAACCGCAACACCATGGAAATCGCAGGTGCGTTGCCGGCCATTTAGATAGCATTAAGCTCTATTCTTGAAGGTCTCCAGGTTGTATCGGTCCGGAAAAATCGCCGGTGGTAAACTATTCCGCAGAGAGGTCGTACGCGGAAGAAAACACCTAGTAAAACATACAGTTGTGGACCGCCAATGAATCAATACTATTACTTCATCATCATCGTTATGGTTGTACTTGTAGTCCACTGCTGAACCCACCACGATTTCTTATTATCATATAATTTTATTAAACTCTTTATAATATATATATATATATATATATATATATATATATATATATATATATATATATATATATATATATATATATATATATATATATATATATATATACAGTCACTTAATACCTTGTAGCGAGAGGAATTATTACGATCTCCAATCCACCTTCCCTGCATCGAACCTCGATCATATTCTCACAATTCAGTAGTCATTTCTTTGTGTTTGATTGGTTTGCAGTATGCGGTATTGTGGGTAAAACCTTTCGGTTGGACAAAATTGATAGAATAGCAGTTAACTATTTGAAAAAGTACTAAACTGACCTGAGATCGGACATAGGATAGGGTCTAGACGTGTTGCGTAATGTTCGCGAATTCATCTTTTTTATGAAATAAGGATGACAAACGAGCACACAGTCCACCTGATAGTAAGCGGATTCTGTGGTCCATAGACATCTAAAGCTATCCTTGATTGAGAATCAAAATACAGATGCGTTGTCATCCCTAAGGACTAGGATAAAATTTCCCGTTTCTAGTAGAAAGGGTCTGGTTTTCTACACTTATTATACTAAATACAGTAGCACTAAGCAGTTATTAGAAGGGACTTGGGACCCGCAGTGATCTATACGACTTATTTTGATAATGTTTAGTAATAATTTATTTGTCGGAATTCTAAAAATAATAGAACTTTCGAAGAACGCGCTATACGACATGCATTCCTTGGAACATTTATGTAAATTTTCAAACGGATGGTGAGACCAAACCAAATCACTAATAGCACTATTACTACATCTGGAGGCGTATAAAATTTAGACTTTATTATATTATCACTTTCTGTTGTTATTTATAAAAACAAAAACTTTTATTTGTCGGAAATACATCAGGAGGTTAATTGTTAAAAATAATAAAAGTGTGATAACGGATGTCAACTTGCTTGCTTACGCAAGTGTTCGGTCTTTTCGAATGGATCGTCACTACGAGTACGCTGTTGTCAGTACCTCTAACGACTTTAGTAGGAAGATTGGAAGTGTAAGGGAGACAATACCAACTTTTTCGCAAATGCAATTAATATAAAGTTAATTTTTAAATTCTCAGTTTACTTAGTTGATCACATAGACCGACAAAATATTAGATGTCGTAATCACGTTTGCCGAATCACCGAGTTACAGTCTTTAGGAAAGAATGGTTGTCAAAATGATTTTGTCTTTCTCGCTACATAAACTTACCGAGCGCGAATAATTTTGTTAGTTACGCAACTGCTATCTGAAGCGATAAATTAAAAAGTTTTCAGTGTTTTCAAGCTCTTATGAAAGCGGTTCTATAACATTTTTTCAGCTAGGTCCAAATTTATATAATTTATTAGTACTCATATAAAGATTAGCCCGGTAAGACAGACAGACGAATATTTTTAAATTGTTGTAGATTTCTTTGGATAGCATGAAAATAATGCCTGGAGCTTAATAGAAGTCAGTTATTTAAATTGTACTGACAGAAATACTTTATGTTTATGTATGCAATTTACTTAACATTAAATTATAAAATTATATAAATATAATCTAAAACATTAAATTATAAAACATATTAAAAATGTCCGTTTAGACAATTTTGTTTCTCTTTAAAGTCAGGTTGACAATTGTGACACAAACTGTGTACAACTTCTTAAATAAGCGGTGGCAATTCAAGCGCTACCGTGGGTGTTGGTCCTTTTTTTGCCCTAAAAATAATCCAAGACGGTTCTCCGATGCCACTACAGAAGTAATTTATCCTAAACTTATTTGGTGGCGAATGAAAGCGTCTTCAGGAAACCTACACGTCTACGAAAAAAAAATTAGAGTTTTGTGAATTACGCCAACGGAGAGCGGGGTTAGTTCTTTTTTTTTCTCATTCCTCAATAAGAGACGCCCGAAAGTAGAACGTAATTAGACATTTTTATACCAATATTATGAAATGTTCTTTAAAAAATATCTACGCCAGTAGTAGTACCCAGCAGTAAAACAACTGAACGCTTTATA